>CM060915.1:305014362-307514362 GCA_030737875.1 Allium sativum | reverse complement strand
TTATTTTGTTTACATTAGAAGATTAGATAAAATTATTAGTTTTGTATATAAAAAGTAATTAAACAAAAATGAAAATTTTTGTGTATAAAAAGCAATGAAATAAAAATGAACATTTTGTGTATTGAAAAGGATTAAACAACAATGAACATTTGTGTACATTAAAGAGGAGTAGATTAAAATATATAGTTTTGGTCATTGAAAAGAGTTACACCAAGATATACATTTTTGGTCATTGAAAGAAATTACACAAAGGATTAGAAATAAAAGTTAATATCTTTATTGTCGATTAGTTACAATAAAAAGATCATATGTTATAAATATGATACTAGCGATGGCTTGGAATATATGTCTGTGATGTTGTAATGTTTGATGTGTTAAATATATTGTTAGTATAATCAAACTGAATATCACACTTCCATTTACAAGTCACCCGACTTGTTTATGTGATTGGATCAATAATTTTCACACATGGCCCAAGTGCACAAATAATTTATTATTTGATTGATGGATGAAACACCACATGGGTGTTGGGATGATATCTGATCTACACTAGTCCCATTATTTAGTGTAGAATCCACTTTGGATGTTATTTGGATGCTTGATAATTATTTATCTTGATTATTGATTACATGCAATATATGGTTGATGATTGAGTCACATTCCAATAAAGAATATTCTAGAAAAAGTATATTTTAGAAAATATCTTAGAAAAAGAATATATTTTAGGAAAGGCATATACTTTGGGAAAATATATTTTTTATTGAAATGAACTAGTTATCAACTAGAATAAATCGTTACATTTTGATTTAATGAAGTTTTCCCAATTTGGTAGTATTTAATTGAAATTAAATTAAATAAAGTGGATTTTGGGTTTGTCGTGAATAGTGTCTTAAATAACACTGTTCTTAAAACCCCGTATGAAAGAATAAATCTTTTAATTAAGGTTATTACAGTTTTCAATTATATTTAGTAATTGGAATAAGATGAAATGTGAGTTGGGTTTATTGTGAACCGTGTTTTTAAGTGACATGTGTTCTTTAACCCAACTGACAGCGAAAATGTGATTTGGAATTTATTAATCTTTTATTAAGATTTAAATGGAAATTTTCCAAAAGTAAAGTTTTCCAATTTAATATATTAAATTGGAATTGAATAGAATTCAAATTAATTATAACCGAGATAAGCTTCTGTAAAAGAAGACCGATACTACATATGGAATTTAAAAGGCTTTGCCGTTATTCCATTTATATTATTGGTCGGATACAGAAATTTATAACGATTATATATTGATATGATTTCTGTGAGGATTCCATATTTTATAGAAGATGATTTTGGGTTTACCGTGAACTATGTTTTAAATGACATTAGTTATTTAACCCAGTTAAAGATAAGATTAATTTCTTAAATTTAAATAATCATTGAATAATGATTTTTGGTATTTAAACCCAAATTGGAGTTTTGATAAATCTTTAAAGAAAAGATTTAAGGATAAGTTAAAGAATTTATCTTTGATAAGATAATGTGAATATTTTATTTAAAAGAATATTCCGAATTGGAATGAGACGTTGGATCTGCTTTTATAGTACTTGATTTTTATTTATAAAAATCAGTGAGTTATTCGGAAAGACAGGGTTTAACCCATTCCGAATAATCACTACGACGATGAAGAGTCGAAGATGAAGACGGTGGTTGAAGACCGACGATCTTCACATTGGATGGATGGGTTGCTACTGAGACCCATGATGGGAGTAGCTACCTTGAAGGGGATTCAGTGGTAGCCGTCCGGACTATTGTTGATTGTTTCGGATATGCGAGGACCTCTCAAGTGTCTCCGGTTTCGTTCAGACCCAGAATGGACTTATAAACGGATGCATGTCTTACATTGGATTTCGTTCCATGTGAATTAAATCGATTTCTATTAATGTATGTCTGTTTGGTGGTGGAGGATTTATTCTCTACTTAACACCCTGGTATATATTTATAGTGATTGATCACATGGCGTGAATTGTCAATGTGGCACGCCAGGATGCAATTGATCAAGGCTTTTGTTGAAAAGCAGAGCCTTGTGGGATGATCAAAGTATAGCCTATTACGGCATAGCTTTGTGTATAGCATGACTTCGCGACCCTCACACCCCCGTATGAGTCAAAAACGGGATATTGACCGTAGGGAGTGCACACGTTTCTTTCTAAAAAGGGGTAGTGTCAGTGCTTAAACTGGCTGGCATTTTACTTATGTGAATGATGGATTGAGGCACTTCGGATTTATAGGCCAGAAGTGGTCATACTACGGGTTCAAACGAACCGGGAAACGTGTGTTCAGGCATAACCAATCCACTGCCGATAGGCGAGGACCGGCCCTACCGCTCCAAGGGTTCACTACGGGGGATCCTGAGGCATTTGCTAGAGTGTCTCGAATCGGAGAGGACGATCCTTAGCCTCGATTTCATGATGGAAACCCAACTTCCACTACGACCTTGCAGTTTTGATTGTAGAACTAGTATGACGACATGATATATGGTATCCATGCCGTCTATGATTGATACATTATGATTGAAATGTTTTTTGAAATATATATATATCCATAGATATACACACTAATATTAAATCCGTTTTATCGTATCAAGCATTTTTTACCATTATAAGGTAAAACTCTATCCTCCGGTTTGCGTTGCATTGTGTGATGGGACTTGAGTCTTATAATGGTTTCATTTTTCTAAAAAGCATTGCGTTGTTTAACGATTTACTTTAATTTATGCATTGGCAATCCAATGGAGTAAACCCGTTCCGCATCAGTGACGTGGTCCTATGATTAGCCTTATTAGATAAGTTTAGTTAAGATTTCTTATACCAGTCCCATGACTGACCTATAGTTTGTTTCACTGGCACACTCGGGTGCCCATATTTTCCACACGGGCAGTCGAGTAGCTTTTGCAGATATATTTACAGGATCCTGGTTTACAGCTGAAGCGGTATTCGGAAAGCTCTGTATCCGTGTATTCCTTTCAGTTGTATATTTGTATTATTTTTCCGCTGCTATTTAAATGTAATTTAAATCTCTGATATTATGGTATTTCTATTGTGTAATAAAGTATTCATACTCTGTTATATTCTTGTACTCTGATGAAATTATTGTAATCAGCAATAAAATGTTCCTCAGTTTGTGTTCTGATGTGTATTGTTCTCAAAGCAATCCGGACTTTCCTTTACTGGGAAGTTTGGGTCGTTTCATTTGGTATTAGAGCTTTGGTTTACAGAGCTCGAGAACAAGACACATTAGAACCGAACGAAAGGATTCATCAGAGATTGGATTAGTAATATCCAATGAGAATAACTCGTTAGAGATGGGATCAGTAGTATCCTAGAACGAGTGTGAAGAGTAATATTTTCTTTAAAATAAATCAAAACAAATTCAGTTTTGAAAATTTTATCTAAATATACGTATTTTTTAATGTGGACAATCGAGTATATAAAGATTTCGAATATACGAGTAATTAACGAATATTCGAAGTTTTAATATACTGAATAGATATGGAATCACACTCTAGTCGTCCGGAGATAATTCTGGTGATAGATCGACCATCACTAAGATTTATGTTCGAGTTTCGAAATTGGGATTTCTATATATTTCCATTGACTGGTATGAGAACTAACACTTATTCAGAATATATTGATGTGAATTGCAATAAAAGTATGATTTTTGACTATATTTAAAAGTTATATATATTTAAAAAGTTAATCAACTAATCGATTGTTGGTTGTGATGTTTGATTATTAATTTAACTAATTGAAACCGATAAATAAATAATTAAATTTAAAGTTGAGTTGGTTAATTGAACAGCTTTTAGCTTCGTTCCTTTTCGAGGGCAAAAAGATTTTAAGTGGGTGCGATTGTAACAACCAGGAATTTTGGGGCTAATTTAAAATTTTTATTTTTAGAAATTTTAATGGATTTCAATATTTAAAATAATTTATTTTAAATAATAACAACGGAAAATTTATTTAAATCGAGGTTAAAACGAATAAATTTAATTTAATTATAAAAGGAGTTAGAAACAGCGCTGTAGTTTGAAAATTTGAATTTGAACTTTGACTGAATGTACATGATTCATTTTAAATCAGAATTGAACGAAACAAGAAATATTTAAATCTGTTTAATTATATCTTTCTAACGAATCTGAAAAGCTGAAATTTCACTTTAGAAATCAAAAGTTATGGCTAGTTCAAAATTTAGAAAAGTCGCTGTAGAATTTATATATATTTTAATATAAAAAATAGCCCTTAAAAACAGTCATTTTGCAAACGACCTCGGTTTTCGACGAAACCACTTTTGTTGGAACCAGAATGTCAAATTATTGCTAAGTTTCAGCTTTCATAATTTTTCGAATTAATATGTGAGCATGGTAAAAGAAAATGTGTTTTGACTGTTTCAGTCAAATTTAATCGACTCGAAAATAGCCATTTTTCAGACAGTCTCAGAATTCGATGAAATTAGTCTTGTTAGAACTGTATCGTCAAAACATAACTAGAAATAATTTTTCTGGAATTTTTAGAGTTCGTATGTGATCCCGGTAATTTGAAATGTACGTTTGAATTTAATAATTAAATGATTTATAATGTAAATTAAAGAAAAACATATCGTAACAGCCGAGCTTGGTTACGAAGCATATTCCATTATGTCCAGAGTGGGGGTATTTAGCTAGGGGCGACACTCGTTGGGTTTGATTTAGAGTTCGGTACAATATAGGAGCTATATTGGAATTTAAAGAAATTAAATAATTAAATAAATACAAAATACACATTATAAATACTCTTGGGATATGCTAACCCTAGGACTAAATACCCAGCCGTCATAGCCATGAAAGAACGGACGAACTGCCCCGATTGAATCCCTCCATTTTCTCAATCTCTAATGAATAAAATTCATAACTCAAAAGGCAAACATCGAAGAGAAGGTGGAGCTCTTTAATCTGGACGGTGGTGATCGGTGATGGTTGCGTGGATTGCTGGAACGAGGGGCTCAAAAGCGACGGTTTCACAGTCGAACTGTGCGCGATGGGGGATGGCGAGCGCGACGGCGCTCCTGGCGTTGAGGGAGGTGGCGAAGGGCTCGAGAGGGGTGATGTCAGATCGATGTCTGCCTTCCTGAATGGCGGTGCGACGAGGGGCTTTGAAAGTCAGACGATGGGTTCCAGAACTGGTTGGTGGTAGGAAGAAAGGATTAAGGTTAAGGGATAATTATATTATAATTAACTATCGAATTATATATATAAATTGTGTAAAAATTTAAAACTCTATAACTTTGTCATATAGTATCGAAATCGAACGAAACCAGTTGCATTGGAATCATGTTGGCGATATCTATACAACAGAACGAACCAGATCTAAAACAAAGGACTTTGAAATTTTCGACAAATAGAAAAGTGAGAATTCTTTTATTTTAAATAATTAAAATTTACTAATTATGATCATGTTAGAAATTATTACCAATCCTTTGTAAATGTCAATTTGTATTTATACGTGATTTGATTTGGTTTGATTGTTACTGTCATGATGATCTGTTAATTAGATTTATTATTGTGTTGAAGTGAGGACTGACAAAATAAAATTGTCATTTGTTAGACAAAATAGACATTTTAGTTATATTTTGTCATGTTAGACAAAAAAGAACATTTTGATTAGAATTGTTATGTTAGATAAAAAACATCATTTTAGTTAGAACATTTTGTGTAAACAAAAATCACACTTTTAATTAGAATTTAGAGATGTTATATAAAATAAAATAAACATTTATGTTAGCATATGGAAACTATCATTTATATTAGCATATGGAAACTATCATTTATGTTAGCATATAAAAACATCGTTTTTATGTTGAATGTGAATTGTTATATAAAAACATCGTATTGTATTGAAATAAGAATTGGCATATAAAACATCGTTTTATGTTGAAATGAGAATTGTTATATTGAAAATGTCAATACATTAGAAATAAGATCACATTAGAAAAGTGTTTACATTAGGAAAATGTTTACACTAGAAACATGATTACATTTCTTTGTAATGTTAATCTCATTTTGTTAGAAAATGTTGCATCACATTTTTGTCATGAATATGTACATTAGAATAAAATATCATTTTATTGTAAAATGTCACATTAGAATGAAAATAACATTTTGTTATAAAATGTTTATTGGATTAAAATTGTCACTTTTGTGTTAAATTAGAAAAGGACACTTTTGCCACATTAAAAAGGGTTAAAAGGAAAAGAATAGATTTTTATTAAACATTCTTTTTCAATAACATTCTTTTCAATAAAAAGAAATTATGTTTTTATTATGATATTGATTACAATAAAGAAGTGTAGAATTAGAAATACATATTTTTGTTAAAACTTGATTTGTGAAATAAAAATCACATTTTTGTTAGATTGAAATTATCATTTTTGTATACATCAATAAAAGAGACATTTTGTTACTTTTAAAAGAATGGAAATAAAAAGACACATTTTAGTTACTAAATAAGGATTTTACAAAAATCACATTTCTATCATTTAATAAGAATGATATTTTTTGGTCAAAACATGATTTTAGAAATAAAATTAGTATTTTTGTCAAAACATGATTTAGTAGATAAAAATGAACATTTTTATACCTTGAAAAGAATTAGATAAAAAAATGAACATTTTTATACCTTGAAAAGAATTAGAGAAAAGTCAACATTTTGTACATTGAAAAGAATTTGACAAAATTATCATATTTTGTACATTGAAAAGAATTTGATAAAATTATCATATTTTGTACATTGAAAAGAATTTGACAAAATTATCATATTTTGTACATTGAAAAGAATTTGACAAAATTATCATATTTTGTACATTGAAAAGAATTTGACAAAATTATCATATTTTGTTACATTGAAAAGATTAGACCAAATTATCATATTTTGTTACATTGAAAAGGTTAGACCAAATTATCATATATTTTTATACATTAAAAAGAATGAATTGAAAATGTATATTTATATACATTAAAAGAATGAACTGGAATGGACATTTTTGTCACATTAAAAGAATGAAGTAGTAATGCACATTTTGTCATTTATAAAGAATGAAACAAAACTTAATTAATGAATAAGATTAGCATTTTTGCCTAAAAGAATGGTTAGTACATAAAATTGAACATTTTCATACATTAGAAAGATTAGATAAAATTCATTATTTTGTTTACATTAGAAGATTAGATAAAATTATTAGTTTTGTATATTAAAAGTAATGAAACAAAAATGAACATTTTTGTGTATAAAAAGCAATGAAATAAAAATGAACATTTTGTGTTTTGAAAAGGATTAAACAACAATGAACATTTGTGTACATTAAAGAGGAGTAGATTAAAATATAGAGTTTTGTTCATTAAAAAGAGTTACACCAAGATATACATTTTTGGTCATTGAAAGGAGTTACACAAAGGATTAGAAATAAAAGTTAATATCTTTATTGTCGATTAGTTATAATAAATAGATCATATGTTATAAATATGATACTAGCGATGGCTTGGAATATATGTCTGTGACGTTGTAATGTTTGATGTGTTAAATATATTGCTAGTATAATCAAACTGAATATCACACTTCCATTTACAAGTCACCCGACTTGTTTATGTGATTGGTTCGATAATTTTCACACATCTCCCAAGTGCACAAATAATTTATTATTTGATTGATGGATGAAACCCCACACGGGTGTTGGGATGATATCTGATCTACACTAGTCCCATTATTTAGTGTAGAATCCACTTTGGGTGTTATTTGGACGCTTGATAATCATTTATCATGATTATTGATTACATGCAATATATGGTTGATGATTGAGTCACATTCCAATAAAGAATATTCTAGAAAAAGTATATTTTAGAAAATATCTTAGAAAAAGAATATATTTTTGGAAAGGCATATACTTTGGGAAAATATTTTTTTATTGAAATGAACTAGTTATCAACTAGAATAAATCGTTAAATTTAGATTTAATGAAGTTTTCCCAATTTGTTAGTATTTAATTGAAATTAAATTAAATAAAGTGGATTTTGGGTTTGTCGTGAATAGGGTCTTAAATAACACTGTTCTTAAAACCCCGTATGAAAGAATAAATCTTTTAATTAAGGTTATTACATTTTTCAATTATATTTAGTAATTGGAATAAGATGAAATGTGAGTTGGGTTTATTGTGAACCATGTTTTTAAGTGACATATGTTCTTTAACCCAACTGACAGCGAAAATGTGATTTGGAATTTATTAATTTTTTATTAAGATTTAAATGGAAATTTTCCAAAAGTAAAGTTTTCCAATTTAATATATTAAATTGGAATTGAATAGAATTCGAATTAATTATAACCGAGATAAGCTTCTGTAAAAGAAGACCGATACTACATATGGAATTTAAAAGGATTTGACGTTATTCCATTTATATTATTGGTCGGATATAGAAATTTATAACGATTATATATTGATATGATTTCTGTGAGGATTCCATATTTTATGGAAGATGATTTTGGGTTTATCGTAAACTATATTTTAAATGACATTAGTTCTTTAACCCAGTTAAAGATAAGATTAATTTCTTAAATTTAAATATTCATTGAATAATGATTTTTGGTATTTAAACCCAAATTGGAGTTTTGATAAATCTTTAAAGAAAAGATTTAAGGATAAGTTAAAGAAATTATCTTTGATAAGATAATGTGAATATTTTATTTAAAAGAATATTCCGAATTGGAATGAGACGTTGGATGTTCTTTTATAGTACTTGATTTTTATTTATAAAAATACGCGAGTTATTCGGAAAGACCGGGTTTAACCCATTCCGAATAATCACTACGACGATGAAGAGTCGAAGATGAAGAGGGCGGTTGAAGACCGACAATCTTCACATCGGATGGATGTGCTGCTACTGAGACCCATGATGCGAGTGGCTACCTTGAAAGGGCTTCAGTGGTAGCCGTTCGGACTATTGTTGATTGTTTCGGATATGCGAGGACCTCTCAGGTGTCTCCGGTTTCGTTCAGACCCCGAACGGACTTGTAAATGGATGCGTGTCTGACATTGGATTTCGTTCCATGTGAATTAAATCGATTTCTATTAATGTATGTCTGTTTGGTGGTGGAGGATTTATTCTCTACTTAAAACCCTGGTATATATTTATAATGATTGATCGCATGGCGTGAATTGTCAATGTGGCACGCCAAGATGCAATTGATCAAGGCTTTTGTTGATAAGCAGAGCCTTGTGGGATGATCAAAGTATAGCCTATTACGGCATAACTTTGTGTATAGCATGACTTCGCGAGCCTCACACCCCGGTATGAGTCAAAAACGGGATATGGACCGTAGGGAGTGCACACGTTTCTTTCTAGCTATCAGTAGTGTCAGTGCTTAAACTTGTTGGCATTTTATTTATGTGGATGATGGATTGAGGCACCTCGGATTTATAGGCCGGAAGTGGTCATACTATAGGTTCAAAGGAACTGGGAAATGTGTGTTCAGGCATAACCAATCCACTGTCGATAGGCGGGGACCGGCCCTACCACTCCAAGGGTTCACTGCGGGGGATCCTGAGGTATTTGCTAGAGTGTCTCGAATCGGAGAGGACGATCCCTAGCCTCGATTTCATGATGGAAACCCAACTTCCAATACGACCTTGCGGTTTTGATTGTAGAACTAGTATGGCGACATGATATATGGTACCCATGCCATCTATGATTGATACATTATGATTGAAATGTTTTTTGAAATATATATATACCCATAGATATACACACTAATATTAAATCTGTTTTATCGTATCAAGTATTTTTGACCATTATAAGGTAAAACTCTATCCTCCGGTTTGCGTTGCATTGTGTGATGGGACTTGAGTCTTATAATGGTTTCATTTTTCTAAAAATCATTGCGTTGTTTAACGATTTACTTTAATTTATGCACTGGCAATCCAATGGAGTAAACCCGTTCCGCGTCAGCGACGTGGTCCTGTGATTAGCCTTATTAGATAAGTTTAGTTAAGATTTCTCATACCAGTCCCATGACTGACCTGTAGTTTGTTTCACTGGCAAAATCGGATGCCCATATTTTCCACACGGGCAGTCGAGTAGCTTTTGCAGATATATTTACAGGATCCTGGTTTACAGCTGAAGAGGTATTCGGAAAGCTCTGTATCCGTGTATTCCTTTCAGTTGTATATTTGTATTATTTTTCCGCTGCTATTTAAATGTAATTTAAATCTCTGATATTATGGTATTTCTATTGTGTAAGTAAGTATTCATGCTCTGTTATATTCTTGTACTCTGATGTAATTATTGTAATCAGCAATAAAATGTTCCTCAGTTTGTGTTCTGATGTGTATTGTTCTTAAAGCAATCCGGACTTTCCTTTACTGGAAAGTTTGGGTCGTTTCACTTGGCATCAAAAATATGATTTTCTGTATATATATCAGAATTATGAATTTGAAACGTTAATTCACTAATTGATTGATGGTTGTGTTGTGTGATTATTCATTTAAACCATTATGTGAATGTAAGGTAAATTTAGTCAAATTGTATCAAATGTTGAACTGAATGGAAAATTGTGTGAAATTGCATGCATATACATGTATATACATTGAACAGTTCATAGCAGGGAAGCTAAGCAGAGGAATAAAATTGTTTGCCCGACAAATAGGTACATGTTTATTGTATTTCTTGGAGGTTTTGATGATTTTATGAGCCGCCTGGCTGTTTCTTTTTCTTTTTTGATTGGAGAGGCTTGTGTGGCGGGTTGGGGATTTTCCTGGTGCTCCCGTACAATGGAGGTTATGGCGAAATTTTTCGAAAATTTAGGGTGTTAGCCAAATTTTTGAAGAATTGGAAAATTTCTTAGAAACTGAAAAGTTGAAGAATGAAAGCCAAACTGAAAGTTGAGTTGATTAGTAAAACAAATTTCAGCTCCGTTCCTTTTCGAGGACGAAAAGATTTTAAGTGGGGGAGATTGTAACAACCCGGAAAATCAGAACCAATTTAAAATTTTTATTTTGGCAATTTTGATAAATTTTGAATATTTAAAATAAGTTATTTTAAATAATAATGAATAGAAATTTGTTATGAATGGAATTAGAACGTATGTATTTATTTGAATCAACGTTAGAATATAAATATTTATTTTTAATTATAAAAGGAATTGAAAATGGCGTGGTAGTTTGAAAATTCGATTTCAAATTTCAAATGAACGTACAGGATTCAAAATAGCGAAACCAAAAATGTTAGAATCTATTTGAAGATATCTTTCCAACAAATCGAAAATCAAAATTTCATAGCGGGAATAAAAAGTTATGCCCAGTTCAAAATTCGGAATAGTCGCTATGGAAAATATAGCCCTTAAAAAAGGAAATTTTGCAAACGACCTCCGTTTTCGATGAAACCACTTTTGTTGGATCCGGGATGTCAAGTTATTGCTAGATTCCAATTTTCATAATTTTTGGGATCAATATGTGATCGTGGCGAATTAAAACGAGTTTTAGCAGTTTTAGTCAATTTGGATCGACCAGAAAATGGACATTTTTCAAACGGTCTCCAAATTTGATGAAATTAGTTTTGTTAGGACCGTATCGTTAAACATAACCAGATTTATTTTTCTGGAATTTTTGGGGTCCGTATGTGGCCTCGATAAATTGAAATGTGCGTTCAAATTCAATATATAGATTTATATTTTGATTTTGACGGAAACTGATCGAAATAGTCGAATCAGCTTACCGGACATATCCCATTGCGTTCGGAATGGGGGTAATTAGATATGGACGATAGTCGGTGGGTTCGATTTCGAGTTCAAAATAAAACGTTGCTTTTTGAAATTTAAATATAATACAATATATAAAATATTATTAAAGTCCCTCCTTTCTCTCCTTACTCCTTCAGTCAACGCCACTTTTCAAAAAAAAAAAAAATTTGCAGCTCCCCCTCGCTCACCCTTCAACGCGCCACCCCCGGAGGCGCCGCCGCTCCCTACCACCGCCCTCCGACCAAGCCGCGCCCATCCCTCTCTAACGCAGCTGAACCCTCCTCCTTCACTCTCTCCGACGCCTCCTAGAAACCTTAGCCCAAATCGGTGCGAACCCCGACGCCTCCGACCCACCACCTCCTACCGCAGCATCCAACTACCCTTCCCAACCTCCAGTGTCGCAGGTGGCCCCCCTCCTCTGTAGAAAAAAAAATCGAATTAAAGGTGCGATTTAATTTATTTATCATTATGTAATGAGTTTGTGTAAATTAGAAAATGACCAGATCTTTGAAAAGGAAAAGAGCGTTGTTTTTTTTTCCAGTTTTTAAATATAAAGATACGATTTTTATATGGATGAAAGTGGTATAAAGATTTGATTTTTATAAGTAGAAAAGATAGGATTTTTTATATAGAAAATTACATAGAAAAGTTGGATTTTGATTATGAAGTTAGTGAAATAAAAATATGATTTTTATAATATAAAGATAATAAAAATATGATTTTTATATTATAAAAATATGATTTTTATATTATAGAGATAATAAAAATATGATTTTTATGTTGCAAAGGTGCGATTTTTAAATATATAAAAATTCGATTTTTATATACGAAGTGGAAATGTGAAAGTTTGATTTTAACTAATGAAGTTAGTGAAATAAATATATGATTTTTATTCTTTGATTAGCAAAATAAAAATATAGTTTTACCCGACACTCCAAGCTCAGTTGGTTAGAGATGGGCGAATTGGGATGAGACATAGGTCTCAGGTTCGAGGGCCACCTCTGCCAATTTCTAGGGGTGACCACCTAGGTAGTGTGAAGGCGTTGAAAAATCGGGTTATATCACTACCCGTGGGGTTTACTAAGACCGACAAGCAACGACTTGAGTGAAGTCTTAGGTTCCACACGTAAATAAAAAAAAATGGTTTTATTATATGAATAACAATATAGTAATACGATTTATATATATATAATAGAGAGAATAAAAATATGATTTTTAAAATATGAACATCATATTAAAAATATGATTTTTACTATGAACAGCGTGAAAAGGACTGCGTTGGAATTTCAGACAAATCTAAACCGTTCAGAAATAAAGAATGGAGGAGTGGAACCCACGGTGAGAACTTCTCACTTTAATTTTATTTTTCTAGTTAAAATATATACTAGGATGCAGACGGTGCTTAACAGCACCCAACACCCATCATCCACAGACCACGGATGGCTTGTTTGTTTGATTGATTATGTTGTGAAAATTGTTAGTGATTTGGAATGAAATAAATAAAACATTCATGTGTCGAATAAAATATTTTATGGTTAAAAATATAATTTTTAACGTGTATATGAATAAAATAAATATTCATAAATAAATTGGACGATTTGTTTATGTACACACATTTGACTGATATTGATTGGGACTATAAATTTTACACATCACCAAACTGCACAAATAAATCTGCGTTGGTTGTTTGAAACCCCACACGGGTATTGGGATGATATTGGACATACACTAATCCCAGTATTTAGTTGTATGTCAATCGATTGGTTAACAAGCTGTCTAAGCATTGAATATTTGTATTTAATGCTTATGCAGTGTGGAATGCACTTTGCGTGATGGTTGACTGTGTTTGATTGTTGTTGTGCATATGTGTTGTATGAAATCCATATAATCACATTATATGGTAATTGACTGTGTCTGATTCCAGTTAAGAAAGAATGAATATTTTAAAATAACGAATATTTTAAAATAATGAATACTTTAAAATAATTTTCAGTAAAGGATCAAAATATGATTTTGATGTCCGATTTGGGATGGACACGAACATATTTAAATATATAAAGCCGTGTTGATTTGATTAACGCCATTTTGACGGGAATGATATTTATATCGATTTTATTCATTTTTATAATGAATATCGAAAAGGAATTGATTTCAAAATCAATTTTTTTTGAAAATATTATCTTTTATATATTAATGACATGGAATATTCAATTTTGATTTGAAATTGAATATGAATTTGAAATCGTTTTGAAAACGAATTTAAAACGATTTATAAAATACGTTTTAAATGAAAATCTTAGAAATATTATATATATATATATAATATAATGGACTGAATAGAACGCGCTGCGCTGCAGCAGTTCGCGAATTTCGACCATTAACTTCGAATGGACATTACGGGAGATCCGAACGCCGAATTCTCCTAAAACCGAAACCGTTGCGTTCATATCAAAAAGAGCTTTCTAAGAATATTAGAGATTTGAAATCTAATGGTTGAATTTGTATTTATGTCCAAATCAAATTTGGAAAAGGTCGCTGTTAGGGCAGTTCGATGGTTGTTTATGGAAATCGACTGTACGGGCCTTGATAAAATTATTAAAAATATCAATAATTAGTGTAAAATCATAAGAAATGATTTGGAAAGAATTGGGATGAAAAATTCCATGTTTGAAAAAATAAAAATTGATTTTTATCGAAATGAACCAGTTATGAACTAGAATTATAATCCAATATTTTTAAACAAATAAATTGGATTTGAAATGGTTTTAAAAATAACCAGGATTTCCAATATATAAATTGGAATGGATTTGAATCGAAATTGTTTTCGGAATATTTCAATGTTGGATTTCTTGATTATACAGATATTGTTATGGAAATTTGAAAGATATATTTGTATCGTTATTTCCAATACGATATTTGCTGGTTGTTGTATTTGATATCGAATATAAGTTGATATTATTTCTATTCAGAGCCTTGTATTTAATATCAAATGGCATTTTGGGTTTATCGTGAATGGTGTCTTCAGTAACACTGTTCTTGAACCCTATGTGAAGAGAATATATCTTTTAATTAAGATTGTTAGAGTTTCCAATTATACTAATAATTGGAATAAAATGGAATGTGAATTGGGTTTATCATGAACTGTGTTTTTAACGACATTCATTCTTTAACCCGATTTACAGTGAAATGTGATTTGGAATTTATAAAGCTTTTGTTAAGATTTAAAGGAAACTTTCCAAAGTGAAGTTTTCCAATTTAATAAAATAAATTGGAATGGAATGGAATTCAATTTGGTAATAATTGAAGTGGACTTCTGTGGAGGAAGACTGTTACTATATATGGAATTTAAGGGGCTTTGCCGTTATTCCATTTAGAGTATCTGCCATTGTTAATGGAATGTGATTTTGGGTTTATCGTAAGCAGCGTTTTAAATGACATTAGTTCTTTAACCTAGTTATAGATAAGATTTATTTCTGAACTTTGAATAGTCATTAAGTAATGATTTTTGAAAGTAAAACTGAATTAGAGTTTTAAATGAATCTGTAAATAGATTAAAGGGTTAATTTGATAACTAAAATTATCAAATTCAAGAAATGATCGAGAATGGAGTACCACCAGTTTTACTCCAGGCGATAGTTAAATCTTTAATTAGATTTCAACGTGAAATGGTAATTGAATTTATCGATAACACCATGGTGTTAGATATGAAGTATTACCAGTTTTGCTTCATAGGATGAATAGGTTGGGATTGGGAAATTAAATAAATGATTACTTCGGTAAGGTTCGCTATCCCGACTAGTTTGGATAAACCATAATTTGATTTGAATTGAAATCCAAAAGAAGATTAAAGAATAAATTTAAAGAATTTATCTTTGATAAACTTAATGGGAACCTTTCCCAAAGTATAAGAATATTTGAATAAAGGAATATTCTGGATTGGAATAAGGTGTATGTTGTGTCTTTATTGCACTTGTTTATTATATACGCGAGTTATTCAGAAACACCGGGTTTATTCCATTCTGAATAACTGATTCGATGATGTGTTGAGGATGAAGACGGTGATTGAAGACGGTGGTTGAAGACCGGTGGTCTTCACATCGTTTGGATGATTACTGATGTCTTGATTGGGCTGTACACCCAAGACAAGGTAATAAGTGATGATCGTCCAGACATACTTGGAGATCGACCAGATATGTGAGGGCCTTTCTCCTGTATTGGACATATGGGATGATGAATAAGGTGCCTCCGGTTTCGTTCAGACACATAACGAACTTGTAAATGGATGTGTGTCTGACATCGGATTTCATTCTATGTGATTGATAGACATCAGTTTCATAGCGTGAATTGCCTATGTGGCATGCTGAGATGCAAATAATCAAGGCTTCTGTTGAAAAACAGAGTCTTGTGGTTGATGATCAAAGCACGGCTTTGATATAGCATAGCTTTGTGTAGCGTTGATTCGCGAGCATCACACCACGGTGTGAACCCAAAACGGGAGAGGACATCAGGGAGGGCATGCATTTCCTTCTAGCTAGGAGTGGTGTTAGTGTTTTGCAAGCTCTGATGTTTTAATTATGTAGATGATGGATAGCGAGGCGCCTCGGTTATATCGGTCGTTCGGGGCCGATAGTTTGGTCGGGATATGACCAGATTACGCCCCATAGGGCGGGGAAACGCATTGTTCAGGCATTTTAATCCACTCCATGTGGACCGGCCCTGATGATCCAAGGGTCACTCGAGCTCTGATCCTGAGAGGAGGGCTAGAGCGTCTCGAAGCGGTAAGGACAGTCTCTTGCTTTGGTTCACAGATGGAAATCCACCTTCCAATACGTGACTTTACGGTTTTAATTGTAGAGCCTAGTATGGCGACATAGTGATATGGGGCACTCATGCCATCTAGGATTGATACATTTATATTTGAAATTGTTTTGACACTATACACTTATAATAATAGTAAAAGATGAAATTTCACGTACCAAGCATATTTGGCTATTATAAGGTAAAACTTTATCCTCCCGCTTGTGTTGCATTGTGTGATGGGACCTGAGTCTTATAATAGCATCATTGTTCTTTATTTAGCATTGCTTTGTTGTTTTTATGTACTGGTATTCTTGGGAGGAAACCCGTTCTATGTTATACGGCGTGGTCCCTTGATTTACCTAACTTTGTAATCAAGATAGATAACTGTTTTAGTTCTCACACCAGTCATATGACTGACCTGGAGTTTATTGTTTTAACCTAAACTCTGGGTACCCCTATTTTCCACACGGGCAGCTAGTAGTTTTGGTTTTGTAGATTTATATTCATAGGATCCTAGTTTACAGCTGGAATGATATTCAGATAACTCTGTATTCGTATATTCCTTTCAGTTGTGTTTTGTATGATTTTCCACTGCTTTGTAACTTGTAAATCTCTGATATTTAGTAAATGTGTAATATTTATTCATACTCTGTATATTCTTGTATTCTGATGAAATTGTTGTAATAAGCAATGAAATGTTCTTCTGTTTGTATTCTGATTTGTCGAGTTCTCAAAGCAATCCGGGCTTCCCTTCACGCGGAAGCACGACTTTGTTATAACATAGCTTTGTGTAGCATTGATTCGCGAGCCTCACACCCCGGTGTGAACCAGAAACAGGAGAGGACATCAGGGAGGGCATGTGTTTCGTTCTAGCTAGGAGTGGTGTCAGCGTTTTGCAAGCCTTGATGTTTTACTTATTTGGATGATGGATACGAGGCGCCTCGATTATATCGGTCATTCCGGGGCCGATAGTTTGGTCGGGATATGTGACGACCCCAAACTTCCATAGACCGAAAGTAAGGATGATCATTTTTGGAATACAACATATTTACAACAATAACAGATCTCAGATAATTATCATAACACATAATCATTTCAGCGGAAATAAAATGTCATCAGCATCACAACAGAATCATCAGAGTATGCAGTTTATAGGCTTCACTTAGCATAATAGAAGTCTTAACAAAAGAGAAACAAGTCTCAAATGAAAGGAAATAAGTTTCAAATCCCATTACATACACCAAAAGTAAAGGATAGAAAAATGTCTCAAAAGCAAAATAAAAGATGGAAGAAAGGTCTTCTTCTTCCTTCCCAAGCAAGCTCCAACCAAAAAGTATCACCTAGAAACCTGTCAATTGGCTGCCCGTGTAGAAAGAGGGCACCCGAGTTTGCAAAAGTGAAACTAACTACGAGTCAGACATGGGACTGGTGTGAGAATTCTTAACTAAATTAACTATCAAGATGGCGAATCTCAGGACCACGCCGCTAACGCGGAATGGGTTTACTCCATTGGATTGCCAGTGCGATATTTTATAAAGTTTATACAAAACAGCGAAATGACTTTTGAAAAATGAAACCATCATAAGACTCAGATCCTATCACACAATGCAACGCACACAGGAGGATAGAGTTTTCCCTTATGATGATCAAACATGCTTAATACGTGAAAAGTAATATTTTAATATTATCATTAGTGTTTAAGCAGTATTAAAATACTTCAATAAAAATATATCAATTTTAGATGGCATAGTACCCCATCCGACTATGTCGACGTATATACGTTTACAATCAAAACCGAAATGTCATCGTAGTTGAAATTGGTTTTCTATCATGAAATCGAGGCTAGGGATCGTCCTCTTCCGATTCGAGACACTCTAGCAAATGCCCCAGGATCACACCTATGGACAACCCTTGAAACGGTAGGGCCGGTCCCCACCTAACGGTAATGGATTGGCAATTCCTGAACATACGTTTCCCGGCCCCTTTGGACCTATAATGTGACCACTTCCGGCCTATAAAAACGAGGTACCTCAATCCAAAATCCACATAGTAAAATGTCGGGCCGTGTTAAAGCCCAAACACCATACTAGCTAGAAAGAAACGTATGCACTCCCTATGGTCCATATCCCGTTTTTGACTCATACCGGGGTGTGAGGCTCGCGAAGTTACGTTATACACAAATCTATGCCTAAACAGGCTATGCTTTGATCATCAGCCACAAGGCCTGCTTTTCAACAAAGCCTTGATCATTTCATCTTGGCATGCCACATTGACAATTCAACGCCATGCGATCGATAACTATCACTACATATCAGGGTGTTAAGTAGAGAATAGATTCTCCACCACCAAACCGACATATATTAATAGAAATCGATTTAAATTACATGAAGCGAATTTTAACGTCAGACACGCGCTTCCATTTACAAGTCCGTTCTGGGTCTGAACGAAACCGGAGACACCAAAAAGGCGCTCGCTTATCCGCACGACCCACACACACGTCCGGACAATTACTGCTTCAACCCAGTCCTGGGAGCAAGTCAGTCCAAGGTATCAGAAGTCATCGTCCATTCGATGCGAAGATCGCCGGTCTTCGACCATCGTCTTCTTACATCTTTGATTCAATCGCCGTTCAATTATTTGAAATGAGTTAAACTCGGCCTTTTCAAATAATTGTCGCATAATTATAGTTTAAAACATTTCATATATATTTATAACTATTTATCGCTATTTTTATTTATTAAAAATAGCTCGAAATATATAAACGACGTTTCGGGTCAATGGGTGGCGCTGGCGCTGCTTTTTCCAAAATTTGATTTACACATATCTTAAAATCTAACCGTCGGATTTTGATGAAATTTATATCGTTGGAAAGCTCTTCCCAAAGCGGTCCTAACGGTTCCAGTTTTGGGAAAATCCAACGGTCGGATCTTTCTATATACTCGTTTGAAGTTACGATCGTCGATACGCGAACTGCAGCGCTCGTTTCGTTTAATTTTATATTTTATATTTATATATAGTATATAAACAATTTGGGCGATTTCCTTTATTAAAATCCATTCCTTTTATTCTATGAAAGTAATATTTTCGTCCGCCAATTCTACTGCGGCAAAAATGATGGTTTCAACAATGTATCATTTTATATCAAATAAACATGACATTTTTGTTCGCCAATTCTAATGCGACCAAAAATGATAATTCATTGATGTATATTTTCATGTTCAATAAAATGACATTTTTGTTCGCCAATTCTAGTGCGACCAAAATGATGTGTAACACCCCACCTCCGCTAGGGTCACTCACAAAGGGAATGCACTAGGTTTGGTGAAGCATTATCAAGGTAAACATGCACAGAAATATCACAAGACAGAACATATAAAATAGCGGAAGTAAAATCGAACTTTCATAAACATTAATAATTAAGGTCTAAAGCCTTTTACATCAGAGTACATCAAAACCTGTCTTGCAATAGTAAAGAAGCATAAAGACTTTTTCATAAATTATTCCCCAAATAAAACAGTAAAGTAGCCATAGCCAAGAAAAGTCCAAGCCATCCATGATGACCTTCAAGCAGAAGAAGTCCGAACTAAACAGCATTGTTTCCTCCCTGTAACCTGGAGGGGGGGGGGGGAAACGGAAGAAAAGAGGCGAAACAAAACGGGTCAGTCAAAAAGACTGAGTAAGTCCTATCTACTTCCAGTATAAAAACAGGTAAAGGTAACATGACATGCATAAACTGAAAGTAAACATAAGGATAACTACGAGATAGATAAACTAAACCAGGGTAGCCGGTTGAACTACTGTGGCAAGGTAAACTAAGGTATCATGATACTACGGTGTTACGATAAGTCAAGGTATCACATCGTCAGATTTCTATCAAGTACATTATCCCAAGGTATCTGCCCCGTCTAACATCCCACTGTATCTATTATGTATATTCTTCCTAGTTCTAACATGTAATAACCCGGAAATTCTGGGCCAGTTTAAATTTTTTATTTTGGCGATTTTAGCGAATTTTGAATATTTAAAATGGATTATTTTAAATAATATCGACGAGAAAATTTATTTTGAATATAATTATAACGTATATATTATACGCGTCGTCGTTAGAATATAAATATTTATATATAATTATAAATAGAATTGAAAATGGCGCGGTAGTTCGATAATTCGATTTCAAACTTCAATTGAATGTACCGGGTGCAAAACAATCCGGATTTTAGTGAAACCAAAAACATTAGGATCTAATTGATAATATCTTTCCAACGAATCCGACAAATCAAGATTTCATAGCGGGAATCAAAAGATATGTCCAGTTGAAAATTCTGAATAGTCGCTATGGAATTCAGGCCCTTAAAAATGAACATTTTGCAAATGACGTCGGATTTCGACGAAACCAGTTTTGTTAGGTCCGTGATGTCGAATTATTGCTAGATTCCAAATTTCATAATTTTCTGAATCCATATGTGAGCGTGGCAAAGGAAAACGCGTTTTGACAGTTTCAGTTGATTTTAATCGACTGGAAATTGGCCATTTTTCTAACGGTCTCGGAATTCGACGAAACTAGTTTTGTTAGGACCGTATCGTCAATACGAAGCAAGAAAATATTTTTCTGCAATTTTTAGAGCTAGTATGTGCCCCCGGTAATTTGAAATGTACGTTTAAAATTCAATAAAGTGATTTAAATGTACATTTAACTGAAACTGATTCAAACAGTCGAATCAGCTTGCGATACATATCCCATTGTGTTCGGAATGGGGGTTAAACGCTATGGACGACAGGCGGTGGGCCTCGTTTAGAGGTCGTATGTGAAAGTCAACTTTTTGAAAAAAAAATAATAAAAAAAAATATATATATATATAATCTCTTCCCCTTTAACCAGCCCCCCCCCCCCCGTAGAAATCATATTCAGAAAAAAAAAAAAAAAAAAAAAAACCCCTAAATGAATCGAGCCGCCGCCTCCACCCTACATCCGCCGCCGCCCCCCTTCATGCCGCCATCGACGAACTCCCCCGCCGATGCCCTCCTCGCGAGCGACCCCCGAAGCCCTTGAACCCCTCCGCGATACCTCCGAACCCCAGCCGCTCCCCTCGAAACCCCCCCCACCGTCGACGAACCCACATCCCCCCTCCGTCGAATCCCAGAAGCCGCCACCACCTGATGCCGCGTCGCCTCCAGACCCTCTCCGCCTTCGATTTCTTTTCTGTAAGTGTTTTAATTTTTATTTTTATTTTCAATTCTGTTTTTTTTATTTATTTATATTAAAAACTGATTTGAAATTGATTTATAAAAACTGATTTAAAATTGATTTATAAAAACTGATTTGTATATGATTTTAAAACTGATTTTTATTTATTTTTAAAACTGAATTTTCTTTATTTTTAAAACTGTTTTTTTATTACTTTAAAGCTAAATTTTATTTTATGTTGTAAGTGATAAAAATGTAATCTTTTATATAACATAGAAGTAAAAATATAATTTTTATATAATAAAAATGTGATCTTTGTTGAAGTAGCCATGTAAAAATATGATTTTTTATATTTTTAAAGTATTAAAAATATAGTCTTTACTATATAGAAATATTAAAAATATGATTTTTATATTTTTAATGTATTAAAAATATAATCTTTATAGGATAGAGAATATAAAAATATCATCTTTGTATATGTAGCGAAATAAAAATCTGATTTTTATTTTATATACGTTGAGATAAAGTGGTAATTTTTATAAAGGCGAAAACTTTATTTTTATAAAGGCGAAAACTTTATTTTTATAAAGGCGAAAACTTTATTTTTGAAAAGGCTAAATCTTTATTTTAGAAAAGGCGAAATCTTTATGTGGAAAATAGCGTGATAAAAATATAATTTTTATCTATTTGACATAGCGATAGAAAAAGTCGATTTTTATATATTGAACTTCGATAGAAAAATAGAATTTTTATATATTGAACTTCGATAGAAAAATAGAATTTTTATATATTGAACTTCGATAGAAAAATGGATTTTTATATATTGAATAGCGAAGTAAAAATTCGATTTTTATATATGTAGTGGCTACGGACGACGAAGCTGACGAAGATGCGAAAACAATGAAGATTTCTATCAAAGAAGAGTCAAGATGTTTGGATAGCTATAAGTGAGAACTTCTCACCTTTCAATTTAATTTTTCTAGTTACATATATACTAGGATGCAGACGGTGCTTAGTAGCACCCGACACAATCGTCCACAGACCATGGACTTGTTTGTTTGACTGTTTGGTGATTGATTGCGATATTGGTTTGAATGTGGTTTGTGGTGTGAAAAATCGAATCGATAAATTGATTAGGATTAGACGTGCGCCGTTATAAGGCGAAGGAGTAAGGCTAGGTTAGACCCTTACTCCAAATTTTGTGGTTTGCATAACGAAAGTGAATTTGATTGATGTGTGAATGGCGTGGGCCTTCACTAGACCGGGGATAAGGCTCGGCCTTGTCCCGTTTCTAGTATCGTGCCGTTATGCCGCCGAAATTTTCTAAAATATGTTAGAAAAATAAAAATGTCATTTTATTTAAAGAATGAACTGAGTAGATATTCATATGTTAAAATAAAATGTTTTATCGTTAAAAATATAATTTTTAACGTGAATGCGAATAAATAAAATATTCATTTACAAACCGGACGGTTTGTTTATGTACACCTATTTGAATGACATTGATTGGGTCGATAAATTTTACACATCGCCCAGCTGCATGAATAAAATCTGTGTTTGATTGTTTGAAACCCCACACGGGTGTTGGGATGAAATATGAAGTTCACTCATCCTGATTAATTAAATATGTCGATCGATCGATTGACAGGCTGTTATAAGCATTAGATATCTATATTTGATGCTTATACAGTGTAGTGCACTTTGGTTGATGGTTGATGATTTTTCAATGCTATTATATACATGTGTTGTATGGAAATCCATATAATTAACTTTATATGGTAATTGATTGGGCCTCATTCCAATTTAGAAGATAAAGAATAATATATAATAAAGGTTCATGTGTTGACTATATTCATCCGTTGATATTAGTCATGTGTTGAACGAAATATTTTTATAATAAAATTTATATCTTTATCAATATAAAATAAAGGTTCATGTGTTGACTATATTCATCCGTTGATATTAGTCATGTGTTGAACGAAATATTTTTATAATAGAATTTACATCTTTATCATATATAGAATTAGAAATCAACTGGAAAATAGATGAGATGAGTGGTTTCCTGGGTATTGATCTGATGTTGGTTTCGGCCTTCGGGGTTAATGTTCAGGAAATCGTTCTCTCACTAAATTACGGTTGAAGTCTGATTCAATATCAAACGATAGATACCTTAACTTTTATAAAATATATTAAATAGCAAAAATAGTCACACATGGACGGTACTCATTCGTTGAGATTAGTCGTGTGTTGACAAAAAGAAATATTTGAAATAGAATATATAAAGCCGTGTTGATTAGTGATGCGCCATTTTGACGCAAACGATATATATAACAATTTCGAAATGAATTGAATATATAACGATTTCGAAATGAATTGAATATATAACGATTTCGAAATGAATTGAATATATAACGATTTCGAAATGAATTGAATATATAACGATTTCGAAATGAATTGAATATATAACGATTTCGAAATGAATTGAATATATAACGATTTCGAAATGAATTGAATATATAACGATTTCGAAATGAATTGAATATATAACGATTTCGAAATGAATTAAATATATCACGATTTCGAAATGAATTAAATATATAACGATTTCGAAATGAATTGAATATATAACGATTTCGAAATGAATTGAATATATAACGATTTCGATTTGAATTGAATATAAAACGATTTCGAATTGAATGGAATAGAAAACCAATTTGATTTCAAATTGAATATGTAATGAACTTGATTCAAATAGAAAACGAAACGAATTTAATTTGAATAGAAAATGAATTTGAATCGAATAGAAAACCAATTTGAATTGAATTGAATTGAAAACGAATTCGAATTGACTTCAAAATGAAGTGAAATGAATTCAAATTGAATTGAAATTTGAATTGAATAGAGATGAATTTTAAAACGAATTTATAAAAGAGAATTCAATTTTGATTTGAAATGAAATGGAAGTTGAAAATGTTTTTGAAACGAATTCAAAACTATTTATATAATTCGTTTTAAATAGGAATCGACGAAATATATATTATATATATTATATATATATAATATAATGGCCTAAATAGAACGCGCCGCGCCGCGGCAGTTCGTAAATTTCGACCATTTATTTCAAACGGACATTACGGGAGATCCGACCGTCGGATTCTCCTAAAACCGGAACCGTTGGGTTCGTATCGAAAAGAGCTTTCTAACGAATATTAGAAATTCAAAATCTAACGGTTGGATTTGGAGATACGTCCAAATCAAATTCGAAAAAGGTCGCTGTAAGTGCAGTTCGATGGCCATTATTGGAAATCGACTGTACGGGCCTTGATAAAATTATTAAAAATATCAATAATTTGTGTAAAATCATAAGAAATGATTTGGGAAAGATTGGGGTGAAAAACTCCATATTTGAAAAGATAAAAATGGGTTTTTATCGAAATGAACTAGTTTTGAACTAAATTTAAAACCCAATTATTTTTAAATAGATGAATTAGATTCAAAAAGGGTTTTAAATAATCGAATTTCTGATATATTTGATTGAATTTGAAATGGGTTTGTCGTGAACTGTGTTTTAAATAACACCTAGTTCTTTAACCCAGTAAAAGGAGTTTTAACGAATCTGCAATTAGATTGAAGTGTGAATTGATAATCTAAATTACCAAATTTAGAAAATGAGCGAGGATGGAGTATCACCAGTTTTGCTCCAAAGCGATAGTTAAATCTTTAATTAGATTTGAACGTGAAATGGTAATTAATTTTACCGATAACACCACGGTGTTAGATATGGAGTATTACCAGTTTTGCTTCATGGGATGAATAGGTTGGGATTGGGAAATAAAATAAATAATTACTTCGTTACGGTTCGCTAATCTCGACTAGTTGGGAAAAACCATAATTTGGTTTTAAATGACATCCAAAGGAAGATTACAGGATAAATTTTATAGAATTTATCTTGGATAAAATTAATGGGAACCTTTCCCTAAGAATGTGGAATTTAGAAACTAGCTGTAGGTTGGCTAAGAAGAATGGTTTCCTGGGTATTGATCTGATGTTGGTTTCGGCCTTCGGGGTTAATGTTTAGGAAATTGTTCTCTCGCTAATTTACGGTTAGTGACTAATGAATTGGAATGAGGCGTATGTTGAGTTTGTGTAATATTTGTTTTAATATACGCGGGTTGTTCGGAAAGTCCAGGTTTTCACCCATTCTGAATAACCGATTCGACGATATGTCGAAGATGAAGACGGTGGTAGAAGACCGGAAGTCTTCACATCGTAGGGATAATTACTGACGATCCTGATTGGGCTGTACACCCAAGAGGATGGAAATAGTTGGTGGTTGTCCAGACGTACTTGGAGATGGATGGATACGCGAGGAAAGTGCCTCCGGTTTCGTTCAGACCCAGAACGGACTTGTAAATGGATTGTGTGTCTGACATTGGATTTTATTCTGTGTTGATTGATTCCTATTAAATATATATCTGTTTGGCGGCGGAGAATTTATTCTCTTGCTTAACGCCCTTCTCTGAGACGTACGAGCTTAGAGGTTATATATCGATAGATATCAATCGCACGGCATGAATTGCCTGTGTGGCATGCTGAGTTGCATGGATCAAGGCTTCTGTTGAAAAGCAAAGTCTTGTGGTTGATGATCAAAGCACGCCTGCGTGGCAGCTTTGTGTATAACGTGTATTCGCGAGCCTCACACCTCGGTATGAGTTAAAAACGGGATACGGACTGCAGGGAGAGCGCACGTTTCTTTCTAGCTTTGGTGGTGTCAGTGACTTACCAGCCCTGACATATATATACTTTTCACCTTTGTGGTTGTTGGATGAGGCGCCTCGATTATAGGTCTGTAAGGACCGGGAAACGTGTGTTCAGGCATAACTAATCCTCTAACGTAAGTGAGGACCGGCCCTGAAGATCCAGGGGTTACCCAGTGTGCGTAACCGTGAGGCATTTGCTAGAGTGTCTCGAACGCGGAGAGGAGCTTGCCCCTTGCCTCGACTCATGACGGAATCCAATTTCCAATACGAGTAATTCGGCTTTAATTGTAGAGCCTAGTATGGCGACATAGTAGATGGTAGCTATGCCGCCTATGATTGATATTTATGATTGAAATGTTTTGACACTATACACTTATTATAGTATCAAATGATTTGTTTTAAACGTATCAAGCATGCTTTGGCTGTTATAAGGGAAAACCCTATCCCCCGGCTTGCGTTGCATTGTGTGATAGGACCTGGGTCTTATAACAGCTTCATTTTTCTTTATTTAGCATTGCGCTGTTGTTTTATGCACTGGTATTCTTGGGAGGAAACCCGTTCCGTGTTATACGGCGTGGTCCCTTGAATTACTCTCTTTTAAAGTAAAGCTTTAAATAACTGTTTTCGTTCTCACACCAGTCACATGACTGACCTGGAGTTTATTGTTTTAACCTAAACTCTGGGTGCCCCTATTTTCCGCACGGGCAGCTAGTAGTTTTGGTTTTGCAGATTTATATTCACAGGATCCTGGTTTACAGCTGGAATGATATCCGGAAAGCTCTGTATCCGTATATCACCTTCAGTTGTGCTTTATATTATTTTTCCGCTGCTTTGTAATTTATTGTAATCTCTGATAATTATCGAATGTATATTTATTCATTTATACTCTGTATATTCTTGTATCTGATGGAATTGTTGTAATAGCAGTGAAATGTTCTTTTGTATGTGTTCTGATTTGCCCTGTTCTCAAACGTTCGGGGGTTTCGAACGGTCTAGATCGGTTTAACGACTGATTCGGATCGAGCGAAATTCCAGGCCGTCACAGTTGGTATCAGAGCTTTGGTTTACAGAGCTCGAGAATAAGACACATTAGAACCATACGAAAGAATTCATCAGATATTGGATTAGTAATATCCAATTAGAATGACTCGTTAGAAATAGGATCAGTAGTATCCTAGAACGAGTGTGAAGAGTATATTTTTCAAATGAAAACAATTTTGTTTGAAATTTAAACCATTTTAAACGTATTTGATTATTTATTTATTTATTTTGAATATGTACAATCGAGTATATAAAGGTTTTGTATATACGCGTCATGAACGTATATTCGAAGTTTTAATATACTGGATAGATATAGAATCACATTCTAGTCGCCCGGACCTGATTCTGATGATTGACGCGTCATCATTAGTAATTAGTTTCGTGTTTCAAAGGTGTGCTTTCTATATGTTTCCATTAGACTGGTGTGAGAACCAAAACTTATATAGTTAGAACACATTGTTGTGAATTGGCATCAAAAACAAGATTTTCTGTATATATATCAAAATTATGAATTTGAAACTCTAATTCACTAATTGATTGATGTTTGCATTGTTTGGTTATTTGTTTGCTAAATTTTAACCATTTATGCCTAATTGAATCAAATATTGAACTGTATTGATAATTGGTCGCATTTGCTTGTATATACATATACTTATATTGAACAGGTCATAGCAAGGAGGCTAGAGCAGAGAATAAAATTTGTTTGCCCGACAAATAGGTACATGTTTACTACATAATTTACTGTTTTGTTTGGGTGATGATGATTTTGTGAGCCTATTGGCTAGCCGCTTGGCTTTTTCTTTTTCTTTTTGAGATCTGAAGGACCGGGGAAGCTATTTGAAATTCCCCGATGCTCCCGGTGCAGGGGAGGTTATGGCGAAATTTTTCGAAAATTTAGGGTGTTAGCCAAATTTTTGAAATTTTGAAAATTCTCAGAAACTGAAAAGTTAGAGAAAGGAAGCCAGAATGAATGTAGAGTTGAATAATCAAACCGCTTTCGACTTTGTTCCTTTTCGGGGACGAAAAGTTTTAAGTGGGGGAGATTGTAATAACCCGGAAATTCTGGGCCAGTTTAAAATTTTTATTTTGGCGATTTTAGCGAATTTTGAATATTTAAAATGGATTATTTTAAATAATATCGACGAGAAAATTTATTTTGAATATAATTATAACGTATATATTATACGCGTCGTCGTTAGAATATAAATATTTATATATAATTATAAATAGAATTGAAAATGGCGCGGTAGTTCGATAATTCGATTTCAAACTTCAATTGAATGTACCGGGTGCAAAACAATCCGGATTTTAGTGAAACCAAAAACATTAGGATCTAATTGATAATATCTTTCCAACGAATCCGACAAATCAAGATTTCATAGCGGGAATCAAAAGATATGTCCAGTTGAAAATTCTGAATAGTCGCTATGGAATTCAGGCCCTTAAAAATGGACATTTTGCAAATGACCTCGGATTTCGACGAAACCAGTTTTGTTAGGTCCGTGATGTCGAATTATTGCTAGATTCCAAATTTCATAATTTTCTGAATCCATATGTGAGCGTGGCAAAGGAAAACGCGTTTTGACAGTTTCAGTTGATTTTAATCGACTGGAAATTGGCCATTTTTCTAACGGTCTCGGAATTCGATGAAACTAGTTTTGTTAGGACCGTATCGTCAATACGAAGCAAGAAAATATTTTTCTGCAATTTTTAGAGCTAGTATGTGCCCCCGGTAATTTGAAATGTACGTTTAAAATTCAATAAAGTGATTTAAATGTACATTTAACTGAAACTGATTCAAACAGTCGAATCAGCTTGCGATACATATCCCATTGTGTTCGGAATGGGGGTTAAACGCTATGGACGACAGGCGGTGGGCCTCGTTTAGAGGTCGTATGTGAAAGTCAACTTTTTGAAAAAAAAATAATAATAAAAAAAAAAATATAATCTCTTCCCCTTTAACCAGCCCCCCCCCCCCCGTAGAAATCATATTCAGAAAAAAAAAAAAAAAGAAAAAAAAAAAAAACCCCTAAATGAATCGAGCCGCCGCCTCCACCCTACATCCGCCGCCGCCCCCCTTCATGCCGCCATCGACGAACTCCCCCGCCGATGCCCTCCTCGCGAGCGACCCCCGAAGCCCTTGAACCCCTCCGCGATACCTCCGAACCCCAGCCGCTCCCCTCGAAACCCCCCCCACCGTCGACGAACCCACATCCCCCCTCCGTCGAATCCCAGAAGCCGCCACCACCTGATGCCGCGTCGCCTCCAGACCCTCTCCGCCTTCGATTTCTTTTCTGTAAGTGTTTTAATTTTTATTTTTATTTTCAATTCTGTTTTTTTTATTTATTTATATTAAAAACTGATTTGAAATTGATTTATAAAAACTGATTTAAAATTGATTTATAAAAACTGATTTGTATATGATTTTAAAACTGATTTTTATTTATTTTTAAAACTGAATTTTCTTTATTTTTAAAACTGTTTTTTTTATTACTTTAAAGCTAAATTTTATTTTATGTTGTAAGTGATAAAAATGTAATCTTTTATATAACATAGAAGTAAAAATATAATTTTTATATAATAAAAATGTGATCTTTGTTGAAGTAGCCATGTAAAAATATGATTTTTTATATTTTTAAAGTATTAAAAATATAGTCTTTACTATATAGAAATATTAAAAATATGATTTTTATATTTTTAATGTATTAAAAATATAATCTTTATAGGATAGAGAATATAAAAATATCATCTTTGTATATGTAGCGAAATAAAAATCTGATTTTTATTTTATATACGTTGAGATAAAGTGGTAATTTTTATAAAGGCGAAAACTTTATTTTTATAAAGGCGAAAACTTTATTTTTATAAAGGCGAAAACTTTATTTTTGAAAAGGCTAAATCTTTATTTTAGAAAAGGCGAAATCTTTATGTGGAAAATAGCGTGATAAAAATATAATTTTTATCTATTTGACATAGCGATAGAAAAAGTCGATTTTTATATATTGAACTTCGATAGAAAAATAGAATTTTTATATATTGAACTTCGATAGAAAAATAGAATTTTTATATATTGAACTTCGATAGAAAAATGGATTTTTATATATTGAATAGCGAAGTAAAAATTCGATTTTTATATATGTAGTGGCTACGGACGACGAAGCTGACGAAGATGCGAAAACAATGAAGATTTCTATCAAAGAAGAGTCAAGATGTTTGGATAGCTATAAGTGAGAACTTCTCACCTTTCAATTTAATTTTTCTAGTTACATATATACTAGGATGCAGACGGTGCTTAGTAGCACCCGACACAATCGTCCACAGACCATGGACTTGTTTGTTTGACTGTTTGGTGATTGATTGCGATATTGGTTTGAATGTGGTTTGTGGTGTGAAAAATCGAATCGATAAATTGATTAGGATTAGACGTGCGCCGTTATAAGGCGAAGGAGTAAGGCTAGGTTAGACCCTTACTCCAAATTTTGTGGTTTGCATAACGAAAGTGAATTTGATTGATGTGTGAATGGCGTGGGCCTTCACTAGACCGGGGATAAGGCTCGGCCTTGTCCCGTTTCTAGTATCGTGCCGTTATGCCGCCGAAATTTTCTAAAATATGTTAGAAAAATAAAAATGTCATTTTATTTAAAGAATGAACTGAGTAGATATTCATATGTTAAAATAAAATGTTTTATCGTTAAAAATATAATTTTTAACGTGAATGCGAATAAATAAAATATTCATTTACAAACCGGACGGTTTGTTTATGTACACCTATTTGAATGACATTGATTGGGTCGATAAATTTTACACATCGCCCAGCTGCATGAATAAAATCTGTGTTTGATTGTTTGAAACCCCACACGGGTGTTGGGATGAAATATGAAGTTCACTCATCCTGATTAATTAAATATGTCGATCGATCGATTGACAGGCTGTTATAAGCATTAGATATCTATATTTGATGCTTATACAGTGTAGTGCACTTTGGTTGATGGTTGATGATTTTTCAATGCTATTATATACATGTGTTGTATGGAAATCCATATAATTAACTTTATATGGTAATTGATTGGGCCTCATTCCAATTTAGAAGATAAAGAATAATATATAATAAAGGTTCATGTGTTGACTATATTCATCCGTTGATATTAGTCATGTGTTGAACGAAATATTTTTATAATAAAATTTATATCTTTATCAATATAAAATAAAGGTTCATGTGTTGACTATATTCATCCGTTGATATTAGTCATGTGTTGAACGAAATATTTTTATAATAGAATTTACATCTTTATCATATATAGAATTAGAAATCAACTGGAAAATAGATGAGATGAGTGGTTTCCTGGGTATTGATCTGATGTTGGTTTCGGCCTTCGGGGTTAATGTTCAGGAAATCGTTCTCTCACTAAATTACGGTTGAAGTCTGATTCAATATCAAACGATAGATACCTTAACTTTTATAAAATATATTAAATAGCAAAAATAGTCACACATGGACGGTACTCATTCGTTGAGATTAGTCGTGTGTTGACAAAAAGAAATATTTGAAATAGAATATATAAAGCCGTGTTGATTAGTGATGCGCCATTTTGACGCAAACGATATATATAACGATTTCGAAATGAATTGAATATATAACGATTTCGAAATGAATTGAATATATAACGATTTCGAAATGAATTGAATATATAACGATTTCGAAATGAATTGAATATATAACGATTTCGAAATGAATTGAATATATAACGATTTCGAAATGAATTGAATATATAACGATTTCGAAATGAATTGAATATATAACGATTTCGAAATGAATTGAATATATAACGATTTCGAAATGAATTGAATATATAACGATTTCGAAATGAATTAAATATATAACGATTTCGAAATGAATTAAATATATAACGATTTCGAAATGAATTGAATATATAACGATTTCGATTTGAATTGAATATAAAACGATTTCGAATTGAATGGAATAGAAAACCAATTTGATTTCAAATTGAATATGTAATGAACTTGATTCAAATAGAAAACGAAACGAATTTAATTTGAATAGAAAATGAATTTGAATCGAATAGAAAACCAATTTGAATTGAATTGAATTGAAAACGAATTCGAATTGACTTCAAAATGAAGTGAAATGAATTCAAATTGAATTGAAATTTGAATTGAATAGAGATGAATTTTAAAACGAATTTATAAAAGAGAATTCAATTTTGATTTGAAATGAAATGGAAGTTGAAAATGTTTTTGAAACGAATTCAAAACTATTTATATAATTCGTTTTAAATAGGAATCGACGAAATATATATTATATATATTATATATATATAATATAATGGCCTAAATAGAACGCGCCGCGCCGCGGCAGTTCGTAAATTTCGACCATTTATTTCAAACGGACATTACGGGAGATCCGACCGTCGGATTCTCCTAAAACCGGAACCGTTGGGTTCGTATCGAAAAGAGCTTTCTAACGAATATTAGAAATTCAAAATCTAACGGTTGGATTTGGAGATACGTCCAAATCAAATTCGAAAAAGGTCGCTGTAAGTGCAGTTCGATGGCCATTATTGGAAATCGACTGTACGGGCCTTGATAAAATTATTAAAAATATCAATAATTTGTGTAAAATCATAAGAAATGATTTGGGAAAGATTGGGGTGAAAAACTCCATATTTGAAAAGATAAAAATGGGTTTTTATCGAAATGAACTAGTTTTGAACTAAATTTAAAACCCAATTATTTTTAAATAGATGAATTAGATTCAAAAAGGGTTTTAAATAATCGAATTTCTGATATATTTGATTGAATTTGAAATGGGTTTGTCGTGAACTGTGTTTTAAATAACACCTAGTTCTTTAACCCAGTAAAAGGAGTTTTAACGAATCTGCAATTAGATTGAAGTGTGAATTGATAATCTAAATTACCAAATTTAGAAAATGAGCGAGGATGGAGTATCACCAGTTTTGCTCCAAAGCGATAGTTAAATCTTTAATTAGATTTGAACGTGAAATGGTAATTAATTTTACCGATAACACCACGGTGTTAGATATGGAGTATTACCAGTTTTGCTTCATGGGATGAATAGGTTGGGATTGGGAAATAAAATAAATAATTACTTCGTTACGGTTCGCTAATCTCGACTAGTTGGGAAAAACCATAATTTGGTTTTAAATGACATCCAAAGGAAGATTACAGGATAAATTTTATAGAATTTATCTTGGATAAAATTAATGGGAACCTTTCCCTAAGAATGTGGAATTTAGAAACTAGCTGTAGGTTGGCTAAGAAGAATGGTTTCCTGGGTATTGATCTGATGTTGGTTTCGGCCTTCGGGGTTAATGTTTAGGAAATTGTTCTCTCGCTAATTTACGGTTAGTGACTAATGAATTGGAATGAGGCGTATGTTGAGTTTGTGTAATATTTGTTTTAATATACGCAGGTTGTTCGGAAAGTCCAGGTTTTCACCCATTCTGAATAACCGATTCGACGATATGTCGAAGATGAAGACGGTGGTAGAAGACCGGAAGTCTTCACATCGTAGGGATAATTACTGACGATCCTGATTGGGCTGTACACCCAAGAGGATGGAAATAGTTGGTGGTTGTCCAGACGTACTTGGAGATGGATGGATACGCGAGGAAAGTGCCTCCGGTTTCGTTCAGACCCAGAACGGACTTGTAAATGGATTGTGTGTCTGACATTGGATTTTATTCTGTGTTGATTGATTCCTATTAAATATATATCTGTTTGGCAGCGGAGAATTTATTCTCTTGCTTAACGCCCTTCTCTGAGACGTACGAGCTTAGAGGTTATATATCGATAGATATCAATCGCACGGCATGAATTGCCTGTGTGGCATGCTGAGTTGCATGGATCAAGGCTTCTGTTGAAAAGCAAAGTCTTGTGGTTGATGATCAAAGCACGCCTGCGTGGCAGCTTTGTGTATAACGTGTATTCGCGAGCCTCACACCTCGGTATGAGTTAAAAACGGGATACGGACTGCAGGGAGAGCGCACGTTTCTTTCTAGCTTTGGTGGTGTCAGTGACTTACCAGCCCTGACATATATATACTTTTCACCTTTGTGGTTGTTGGATGAGGCGCCTCGATTATAGGTCTGTAAGGACCGGGAAACGTGTGTTCAGGCATAACTAATCCTCTAACGTAAGTGAGGACCGGCCCTGAAGATCCAGGGGTTACCCAGTGTGCGTAACCGTGAGGCATTTGCTAGAGTGTCTCGAACGCGGAGAGGAGCTTGCCCCTTGCCTCGACTCATGACGGAATCCAATTTCCAATACGAGTAATTCGGCTTTAATTGTAGAGCCTAGTATGGCGACATAGTAGATGGTAGCTATGCCGCCTATGATTGATATTTATGATTGAAATGTTTTGACACTATACACTTATTATAGTATCAAATGATTTGTTTTAAACGTATCAAGCATGCTTTGGCTGTTATAAGGGAAAACCCTATCCCCCGGCTTGCGTTGCATTGTGTGATAGGACCTGGGTCTTATAACAGCTTCATTTTTCTTTATTTAGCATTGCGCTGTTGTTTTATGCACTGGTATTCTTGGGAGGAAACCCGTTCCGTGTTATACGGCGTGGTCCCTTGAATTACTCTCTTTTAAAGTAAAGCTTTAAATAACTGTTTTCGTTCTCACACCAGTCACATGACTGACCTGGAGTTTATTGTTTTAACCTAAACTCTGGGTGCCCCTATTTTCCGCACGGGCAGCTAGTAGTTTTGGTTTTGCAGATTTATATTCACAGGATCCTGGTTTACAGCTGGAATGATATCCGGAAAGCTCTGTATCCGTATATCACCTTCAGTTGTGCTTTATATTATTTTTCCGCTGCTTTGTAATTTATTGTAATCTCTGATAATTATCGAATGTATATTTATTCATTTATACTCTGTATATTCTTGTATCTGATGGAATTGTTGTAATAGCAGTGAAATGTTCTTTTGTATGTGTTCTGATTTGCCCTGTTCTCAAACGTTCGGGGGTTTCGAACGGTCTAGATCGGTTTAACGACTGATTCGGATCGAGCGAAATTCCAGGCCGTCACATAACATGTATATTTGCTCTGCACCTCTCGTACTAGTATCCCAACCCGCGTCACGTGTTAACCATGAATGTCCCTTGCCCAATGTCATGTAATGGTCCATGTCAACCTAATATATAGCATATGTAGGTTTTCCCACTCATATGTTTCTTTCCATGTATAAGATCAGTCCTTTGCCGTAGGCCGTACGGGCTTTCCCATGTAAACGTTTTATCCTTGAAGTTGTTTTGGACTGCAACCCTTGATCTAGTTGTGTTTCCCTACCATGAACTATCGCGCATCCACTTAGGATTTATGCCACCTAGGGCCGCTAGGGATTATGCTACCTAATGAACATTTCCGTGTCTCGGTTTGGGTTTTGGCCACCTAGGACCACTAGGGATTACGCCACCCGTCAACCGTGCCCTTGATCCCACGTATGTATCGTGAATCGTTTTCCATGTCTAGATGCACATGTTCCCCAATGTGCCATCCGAGTTCCGTGCCACGGCAAATCAAGAAATACGGAACTCGGTCGGGAGCTTTAAATCATCTGCCGATGCAGATATCAAGGTCTGTTTTTGTACCCGTGGCTATGGTCCCACGTGACCCCTCCCTCAACTACTGAAAGGCAATCCAAGAAAAATCATGTATAAGAACCACTCCACGGCCCCACTATAGCCCCACTTTCCTACGGGCCAACCTCACCCATGACTCGATAGCAAGCACATGGTCTGTTGGGGGTTCCCTGCCTTTCCGCACGTACACGATTGACTAAAGATGGTAGGTAGTCGGCGATGTGATATCCAGGGCAAAAACCAAGAATCGTCGACTCCACGCTAATCCATCCCAGTCTTTAGGTCGCTCGCATAGCAACCAAGGCATACTCTTGGCTCTTCTACCGCAGACCTTAACCTCTTGTGAGCCCAGGCGGATCATCTGCAACCTCACAGAGGGATACCAAGAGTATCCTCACGTCCCCCGAAGCTTCGGCTTCGACACCCAGTGCGCTGGAGCTTTTATCCAAGTCAGATAACTTGCTCCTCCTCGTATACTAAGCGATGACCTACCGTATCAGGTTACTCATCGCTTTGCAAACTAGTCCTATGTCCTTAGCTAAGAATTATTACTTAGTTACCCTTAACTAAGGTTTACCACTTAGCTTCCCTTCCCGTTATCCTTGATTAACCACGGTTTTCTACCTAGTTCTTCTAACTAGGGTTTGTCTTATTGGGTTAAGTGTTATCATTCAAGTCCATGCCTTAACCCGCCCACGAATCACGTCAAGATTGGCTAAGTATTTAAGTTCAAGACTTAGCCCTACAAGTTGGTTAAGTATATATTAACTTGACCCTATCAAATTACTTAGTCAAACCGGTCAAGTGTATTCAAGCGATTCATGACTTAGCCTTGTCATGTTTTCACGTTATATTGGTTAAGTATGGGTTAACTTAACCCCCATAAATTCACGAGTTAGATTGGCTAAGTATAGGTCACTTAACCACATCCAATTAACGAGTTAGATTGGTTAAGTTTAGTTCACTTAACCACATCAAATTAACGAGTTAGATTGGTTAAGTTTAGGTCACTTAACCACATCAAATTAACGAGTTAGATTGGTTAAGTTTAGGTCACTTAACCACATCAAATCTTCATGTATAATTGGTTAAGTATAAGTTGCTTAATCCCCATTAAATTATCACGTTAAGTTGGTTAAGTATTGGTTACTTAACCTCATTGAATTACCAAGTTTAAATTGGTTAAGTGTTTAACTTAACCCCATCGAATTACCGTGTTTAGATTAGTTAAGTGTGGATTACTTAACCCCATCTAATTACCGTGGTTAGGTTAGTTAAGTCTTAATTACTTAACCTCATCTAATTACCCAGTCGGATTAGTTAAGTGTAAATTACTTAACCCCATCCCCTAATCATCTTGCATGGTTAAGTGTCATTGAGGAAATCAAGCCCGGTCCCACTTAACCTACCCATTCGTGTCATATCGGTTAAGTGTCATTAGTCAAATTTACTTAACCTTATCATGTGGCATTAATTTAATTAATGCACTCTTAACCTCTCACATTAGACCTTGTTGTGGTTACTAGTTAAGCCGGGCGGGTCCGGGTAGATTTACACCACAACCTAGTCTAACCTCGGGTCTTAAGCGCGACATGACCAACTTCTCACATTGGGTCCTATTGTTTGCAACTACTAGTTAGGCCGGTCGGTTCCGGGTAGTTTTACGTTGCAAACTCAACCCAACCTCGAGTTGGCCACACTTATATTATCTAAGTTCATCATGTTTCCAAAACCTGTTACAAGTTTTTCAAGCATTTGGGTAGACCTAACTTAATAGGTAAATTCCCAAGCTCATGCTTTTATGCATACTTACATGTCAACTTCCATGTTATCTTTCAAGTCATATTTTCAAGTATAAACACATGTCATATTCAAGTTAAGATTTCGCGACATGTTCATGTTTATCTAACTACCCAAAATCGTGTTTTCCCAACGCAAGCAAAGCGAGTCAACATAGTAGGTATACTATGGCTACATGTAGACCCCAAAACATGCACGATGCCACAAAAGGGATTGGCTCCAAACATGCATGGCGTCATAAGGGGGTTTGGCCTTAAAACATGCATGATAGAGTCATATAGGGATTGACCATAAGCATGCATACTATCATATAGGATTTGGCCACAAACTTGCATAATATCATAAGGAGGTTTTGCCACAAACATGCATGAAACATAAGGGGTTTGTGTTCATATGCATGCATAAGCCCCAAGGTCAAGTATTTGCCTATGTTTCACAAGTCAAATGGTTCCCAAAGGTTCATGCAAATCTTCCATAGACAAAGATCCAAACTTGCAAGATAAACTAGGCTAAACATAACATGAGTGACATGATTAAGTTGCTACATCTTAGTCTAAGGTCATAGATCATAGAAAAGGGACAAAGTTAGGTTCACATACATGCATACTTATGCTTTATCTCATTTTATCCCATGTCAACATTAAAAATACCGTTTTGATCCAAAAGTAGCTAGAACTTACATAGGCAAGGCTTAGAAAAGGGGTCATGCATCATCTTGACAAAGAAAGGTGGCACCTTTGAAGAAGAACCTTCATGAAACTCGCATAGAAATGTTGATTTGGCCTCTATTTGGTGTAGCAAGCTTGCACCTTTTGATTTGAACCCGATTTGAATGCATAGGCTCTAGGGATTTGAGATGGAGGCCATGAGAGTAGAAATTTGGCCATAGTTTAGTTACATGAGTGAATAATGAGGGTTTAGGGGTAGGTTTAGGGTCTTTTTATAGAGATTAGGATAGTTTTAGGCCCTTAGATTAACCATAGGACCAACCTGAACCGTCAGATTTCAAACCAGGCCCAAAAACCTAGCCAAGATAGAATATAGGTGCACCAGGCCAGAATCAGCCGACAGGGCAAGTCGACAGCCCTGTCGACTTGCCTGTCGACATGCCTGTCGACTTGCAAGTCGACAGCCCTATCGACAGCCCAGTCGACTTGTCTGGGCGGGAATTTTCCCGCCTGGCCCCATTTCTGCATGTTTCGAAATTCAAATTTCCCGAAAACTTCTTTGGGCCTTAACCGGGTCATACGGACTCCGATTTACAAAATTTCGGACTCTATTTTGCGTATTTTTCCGAGACGAACGCAATGGCATAGCCCGTTTTACTTGATTCAGAATTTAAAATTAAGTTCTGCCTTGATTCTCGTTTTAACATGTTATCGAAATACGGGTTGTTACATGATGTTTTAAAATGTATAATTTCTATATTCAACAAAATGACATTTTTGTTCGCCAATTCTAATGCGACCAAAAATGATGTTTTAAAATCTATAATTTCTATATTCAACAAAATGACATTTTTGTTCGCCAATTCTAATGCGACCAAAAATGATGTTTTAAAATGTATAATTTCTATATTCAACAAAATGACATTTTTGTTCGCCAATTCTAATGCGACCAAAAATGATGTTTTAAAATGTATAATTTCTATATTCAACAAAATGACATTTTTGTTCGCCAATTCTAATGCGACCAAAAATGATGTTTTAAAATGTATAATTTTTTTTTTAAATAAAAATGTAAAAGTCCCTTATTCTTTTTATTTACATATAAAATGTACATCTCTTTTTATTCTTTCCTATTTACATTGAAAATGAAAATGTCTTTTTATTCTTTTCTATTTACATTGAAAATGAAAATGTCTTTTTATTCTTTTGTATTTACATTGAAAATGAAAATGTCTTTTTATTCTTTTCTATTACTAAGAGAACTCAATTAAAAAGTTAATTCATCTTTCTATGTAATATTTGCATTGTAAAATGCAATTTTAAAAGGTGGACTTTATTTCCAATGTAAACATCTTTTCTCGTGTCAACATTCCTAATATAAATATATTTTCTAATGTCAAAATATGATTCATTTCAACTATATTACCATAAGGATGAAATTTTGTTCATTTCAACTATATAAACATGACGATGAAATTTGATTCTTTTCAACTATACTAACATGACGATGAAATTTTGTTCATTTCAACTATATAAACATGACGATGAAGTTTGATCCACATCAACTATACTAACACGACGATGAAATTTGATTCACATCAACTATACTAACTCGACGATGAAGTTTGATTCATTTTTGATGAATCACAATAAAGGTCTCATCTTATTTTCATTTGTAAATCAAATAAGATGTCTAATATTTATTTTATCTTCTAATTAAAGTTTAAAATATCTAACTTTCTTTATTTTATAAATTAAAAACAAAATAAAGATCCAACTTAAATTTTGTGAATCAAAGCAAAGACTTAAACTTCCTTTTACTATGTAAATCAAAGTTTAAGATTCTATTATCCTTTATTTGTATATCAAAGTAAAGGATCCAATTTCTCCTTTATTTTATAAAATGTTCTAACTTTCTTTAATTTTGTTTCAAAACAATATTCTGTTAATCAAAACAAAAGACTAAAACTTTGGTTTATTCGTAAATCAAAAACAAAAGATTCAACTTTAATTTGTTTTCAAAAACAAAAGACTAGAACTTTGATTTGTTTTCAAACAAAAGATTAAAACTTTGATTTGTTTTCAAACAAAAGATTAAAACTTTGATTTGTTTTGAAACAAAAGATTAAAACTTTGATTTGTTTTGTTTATCAAACAAAAATCCTAACTTTGCTTCTTTTTTTTTAAATAAGAATTCAACTTTAATAGAAAGGATTAAAAATAAAAATAAAAATAAAAAGATGAGAACTTTATTATGATTACATCAGAATACTACAGATCCAAACTGTCAAACTATAACATGACATCACAACGAACAAAATTCAACAATACAACAATCACCACATAACAGATCAGAATAATATACAATGATTCAACTGCTCGAATAGAATTAAAATAAATTATTTAATTATATAAATTCAGAATCTCACAGTCGTTGAAGATTTTTGGCCAAAATTCAAACTGTTCAGAATCAACTCCAGTCAGTCTAGATGCGTAGATCTCAGTCACACAATTACAACGTCGCTGAAATCATCGAATTTCGAATTGAAATGAGTTAGATATGGTTAATCGAAGTTTCAAAACAATTTAAATTAATTAAATAATAAATTAATAAAGTAAATAACCTTCTTCTCCTTTCAGACACTACAGGCCGACAGTTTTCAAATATTGTTCAAAACTAGGGCGCGACTTTGCTCGCAGTTCGGATGCCTGGAGGTCGATCGGACAACGTGACGGGGAAGAGGGGGTGTGGCGCTGCCTCGCCTAGAAGTGGGGCCCACTCGGCGGCGTGGGTGGCCCTGGGCGGTGGTCGACGCGGGTCGACTTTGGGGGCTTATGGCGGTCGATTCAGGCACTGGTACGGGATGATGACCGTATGGATGGGAAGGTGGCTCGAAGGTCTTCGAAGTGTTATATGGGTTGAGGTCTGAAAGTTAGTGATGGAGTAGAAATTAGGAGGAGAAGAATGGAGCTCAATCGGCCATTGAATTTAGGGGGGCGGCGGCAGAAGAAGAGGAATAGTATATTAGGGTTTTAATCTCCTAATATTTATAATATTAAAATGTATTTTTACAAAAAAAAAACCATATCTTCCAAACCGGTTCAAATTCAGTCCAGCAGAAAGTGACCCTAGCCAATAGCCCATATTCCGGATCCAATGGGACAGGTCCCGTCAGCCCAAACGGCTGTCTGTGGCCTGTATTATTTAATTTAATATTTAATTCCTTCATTAATTTAATTCGTCTGCATAAATAAATTAGCCGAGGCCACAAACGGACTCAGAAAAATCCAGAAAAAATATATTTGTCTATGTTATGACGATATGGTCCTAACAAAATTAATTTCGTCGAATTCTGACACTGTTTGAAAAATGGCTATTTTTCAGTCGATTAAATTTGACTGTAATCGACCAAACACATTTTCCTTCGCCACGCTCACATATTAAATCGAAAAAATCTAAAAATTGAAACCTAGCAATAATATGACATTCCGGTTCCAATGAAAGTGGTTTCGTCGAAAACAGAGATCGTTTGAAAATTGACTATTTTCACTGGCTTTAATATTATTTAAAAATGGAATTTTTAATTTCTGCCACATTTTTCACCAAATAATTTAAAATAAAAATTTTAAATTGGTTCGGATTTTCCGGATCGTTACAAACCACTTAAGAATTTTCGTCCTCGAAAAGGAAACAAAGTAAAGTAGGAACCAAGATGGAAAATGTAAATTGGTATAAACGTACCTTAGTACAAGAGTTAGTCGGAGATATTCACTCTACACTTGGGGTAAGCCTTTTTGATGCTATCCTCAGTCTCCCAAGTACAGTCTCTAGGATCCCCACTCCATTGAACCTTGACTAGGTTGATCTTCTTGTTCCTCAAGATTTTGGTTTCTTTGCCAATGATCTTAATCGGGTCCTTTCTCACTGTCAGATTTGGAGAAATATCTAGGACCTGTTGGTTTAGTTCATCCTCAATCAGATCTGGATCATGCACATGCTTGCGTAGTTGAGACACATGAAATACATCATGCACCCCTGGAAACCAGTCGGGCAGCTGCACTCTATAAGCGAGAGTACCAATCCTTTCGAGAATAGGGAACGGACCAATGAATCTCGGTGCCAACTTTCCCGTCTTCCCAAAATGAATCACGCCTCTCAGAGGAGAAACCTTCAAGTATACTCGATCACCCACAGAGAATTCTAGATTCCTTCTTCGCTAGTCTGCATAGCTCTTTTGTCGGCTCTTAGCAGTCAACAAGTGCTTCTTAATCAAATCAACCTTATACGATGCTTCTCGAACCATGTTGGGGCCCAAGACTAGTCGATTGCCTGACTCCACCCAACATGCTGGAGATTTGCATGGCCTGCCATAAAGTAATTCAAATGGTGACATCCCCAAGCTTGCTTGGTAGCTATTATTATAGGAGAATTCCACCAAGTGCAAGTGGTCCTCCCATGAACCGCCATAGTCAAGAATGCAAGCACGCAATAAGTCTTCCAAAACACGATTCACCCTCTCAGTCTGGCCATCTGTCTGAGGGTGATAGGCAGAGCTCCGATTCAACTTGGTCCCAAGATCTTCTTGAAAAGCTTCCCAGAATTTTCTGGTAAATAATGGATCCCGATCACTGACAATGCTTTTGGGAACCCCATGCAGTCTGACTATCTCTTTAAGATAGAGTTGTGCTAAACTTCGAGCTATTCTATTGGATTGAACAAGGATGAAATGGGTAGATTTTGTTAAGCGGTCGACAATCACCCATATGCTATCGTTGCCCTTTCGGCTTCGAGGCAAGCCATCTATAAAGTCCATAGAAATTTCCTCCCACTTCCAACCAGGAACTCCTAGCGGGTGCAACAAACCTGCCAGTTTCTGTTTATCACTTTTAACTTGCTGACAAGTGGGACATCTAGCAACATAAATAGAAATATCTCTCTTCATCGATTTCCACCAAAAGGTGCGCTTGAGATCATGGTACATTTTGTTCACACCTGGATGGATGCTGATTTTTGATTTGTGGCACTCATCCATCACTTCTCTTTTTAGCTCAGCAATGTCTGGCACACAAATTCTCCCTTGTAATCTAAGGGTCCCGTTATCATCAATCTGGAAACTTGAGGCTTCGCCCTTACGGACTCGCTCACAAAGCTTCTGAATAAACTCATCATTCTTTTGAAGAGCAGAGACTTTATCAATCAAAGATGGAGTGATAATGAGACTGGCGATAATGAGATTGTTGCATTCTGCATTCTTTCTACTGAGTGCATCGGGTACAACGTTTGCTTTTCCCAGAGTATATAGGATATCCAGGTCATATGATGCAAGAAATTCGACCCAGCGTTGCTGCCACATATTCAAATACTTTTGGGTAAAAAGGTGCTTCAAAGATTTGTGATCCATGTAAATTTCAAACTTCTCACCCAAGAGATAATGCCTCCATATTTTAAGAGCAAACACAATGGCCATTAGTCCAAGGTCATGCGTGACGTAATTCTTCTCATGCGGTTTCAGTTGGCGGCTAGCATATGCGACTACCCTGCCTCTTTGCATCAGCACCGCACCAATAGCTTGCTTAGAGGCGTCGGTCCAGACCTTCAAATCGTGATTTCCATCTATGATGGTCAACACAGGAGCATTAGTCAACCTCTTCTTTAGCTCTTGGAAAGCTGTCTCGCATTCCGGTGTCCATTTGAATTTCGTATGCTTCTTGGTCAGGTTTGTCAATGGACAAGCTACCTTCGAAAAATCTTTGACAAATTTACAATAATAGCCGGCCAGTCCCAAGAAACTTCTGACCTCCGTGGGAGTTCTAGGCTGATTCCATTCTTGGATGGCTGAAATCTTTCCTGGATCTACTGAGATGCCTTCCTTTGATACAACACGGCCAAGGAATTTCACCTCTTCTTGCCAGAATATGCATTTAGAAAATTTTGCTTTCAGCACATTTCTTCGCAAAATCTCTAAGACTTCTCTCAGATGTTGTTCGTGCTCAGCAGCGGATTTAGAAAAGATGAGAATGTCATCGATGAACACGAGCACAAATTTATTTAAAACATCTCTGAATACTCTATTCATCAAGTCAACAAAATATGCTGGAGCATTACATAGACCGTAAGGCATTACTAGCCATTCATAAAAGATGTCAGGGCCTCTGAAAGCAGTTAAAGTCACACACTCCTCTACAATGCGAAGTTGATGGAAGCCTGTAGCTAGGTCCATCCTAGAGAATACTCATGCCCCATGCAGTCGATCAAGCAAGTCATCAATACGAGGCAGTGGATATTTGTTCTTAAGAGTTTGCTTGTTGAGATCAAGGTAGTCTACACATAGCCTGAGAGTACCATCTGATTTTGGGACGAACACCACTGCTGCTCCCCATTCTGAGAAGCTGGGCCTGATCAGACCCTTCCACAAAAGCTGCTTGGTTTGATTTTTCAGCTCCTCTCTTTCTTTTGGCGACATTCTCCGAATGGGATGTACAACAGGCCTTGCATTCGGAGCTAAATCAATTCGGAAGCTGATTTCTCTATGTGGAGGTAGGCCCTCAACTTCTTTGAAAACATCAGCGTAATCTTTGACGACAGGGATATCCTCAATAGAAGTAGGGGTAACTTCTAGAGAAGACCAGAATGTTTTCCTGTCGGTGGCTGAGCCATGACAGGGGATACATACATTTCCGAGATTAGTTTTAACTTTGACAGTTCTTTCAGCACATTTGACTTCGGCCTCATATTTTGTCAGCCAATCTATCCCAAGAATGACATCATAGCCGGAGAAACTCATAACGATCAAGTCAAAGGGAAATTTGCAGCGAGAATAAGAAATAGGTACTCTACAATACTGATCAAGAATAAGAGAACCTCCTATCGGACTATTAGCTGTAATCAAATTTTTGAGTTTCCTTGGTTTCACTTTCAACTTTTTAATCGCATCATTAGAAATAAAGCTTCGTGTAGCACCAGTATCAAATAAGACAGTAATAGGGATGTTCTTAATATTAAGCGTACCTCCTAAGACATCGGGTTTACCTGGCCCCTCGGCAGACGCTGGTGTATCTGCTCCCTCATAAACATGTGCCACTTCAGTTTTCTTCAACAGGGGACAGTTTCTGGCAAAGTGCCCCGGCTTATGGCAGTTATAGCAATCCTGGGTGTTCCTGGGGTTCTGACCACGATTCTGAGAATTCTGACCACGGTTCTGGGAACTTTGACCATGGTTCTGGAAACTCTGACCACGGTTCGGACTAGGGCCTGAATCATCTCTCTTGACCCTTTTAGGTGCTCTAGACTCGTAATCAAAATGCCCAATCTTGCCGCAGTTATAGCAGGTCACCTTGCTCCTATCCCTCTTCTTCCCTTGGGGCTTAGCTGTAGAAGAATTTCTCGCCTCCTATTTCTTGTTAGCCTGTTCCTTCTGGTTGTTGCTTTAACCTTTCCCCCTATCCTGCGGTCCAGACTCATCATTCTCCTCATAGCGGCACGCCATTTTCACTACTTCATTGAAAGGAAGCTTAATATGGGCAGTGACTCGATTCAAATATTTCTTGGACAGCCCCTTGATAAATTTCTTATTCTTCTCTACTGGATCTTGAATCAAACTAGGGGCATATCATGAAAGCTCATCAAACTTCCTCACATACTCAGAAACGGTCATATTCCCTTGCTGTAGGTTAATGAACTGCTCGCGCAGATGCTCTCTAGCTTGTGGGGGTATATACTTCTCATTGAAAAGCTCCTTGAATCTGGCCCAAGACATATTGGCCACGTCATTGCAGATTTTAATTGTATCCTAGCAATGCCCTGCTTCCTCCTTTAGTTGCCAAACTACCAGATAACGCTTTCGCTGATCTTCCAGTTCCAAGCCTTCCAGGATCTTTTCGCAGTCTTTAAGCCATGCTTCTGCCCGAATCGCAGACTCCCACCCTATAAAAGGTACACCTCCAAGGTTCTTGAATTTCTTTGACATTCTCTCCAAATCGAAAGGCTATGGAGGTGGTTCAACTACGACCTCTGAATTATGTTGCTCCTGAGTGATGGGTGTATCGTATCTAGCTTGCCCTCCAGCTCCTACTCGTGCTCCTCCTCTAGCCCCGCGTCGAGCTCCACCATGGGTTCCGCCTCAGGCTGTTCTTGCTCTAGTATCCATTTAAATCAGTCTGTACCATCAAGGAAAGAGTCAGACCAACAAAACGAGAATTTTCGAGAAAAGATAAGATAAGGACGAGATGAAAATATGATGATGTAATGACTAGTAAATATGTGTTATTCTGCTGTGCTCATCCTAGGACATTATTGGTCCTATCTCTAATGAGCTACTCGTCTTAGAATAATGTGGATTCTATCTAGACGAATTGTTCTAAATATGTTATATTCCGTAGCTAAGGTTAACCTTAGGCTCTGATACTAACTGTGACGACCCCAAACTTCCATAGACCAAAAGTAAGGAAGATCATTTTTGGAATACAACATATTTACAACAATAACAAATCTCAGATAATTATCATAACACATAATCATTTCAGCGGAAATAAAATGTCATCAGCATCACAACAGAATCATCAGAGTATGCAGTTTACAGGCTCCACTTAGCATAATAGAAGTCTTAACAAAAGAGAAACAAGTCTCAAATGAAAGGAAATAAGTTTCAAATCCCATTACATACACTAAAAGTAATGGATAGAAAAATGTCTCAAAAGCAGAATAAAAGATGGAGGAAAGGTCTTCTTCTTATTCCTTCCCAAGCAAGCTCCAACCAAAAAGTATCACCTAGAAACCTGTCAATTGGCTGCCCGTGTAGAAAGAGGGCACCTGAGTTTGCAAAAGTGAAACAAACTACGAGTCAGTCATGGTACTGGTGTGAGAATTCTTAACTAAATTAACTATCAAGATGGCGAATCTCAAGACCACGCCACTAACGCGGAACGGGTTTACTCCATTGGATTGCCAGTGCGATATTTTATAAAGTTTATATAAAACAGTGAAATGACTTTTGAAAAATGAAACCATCATAAGACTCAGATCCTATCACACAATGCAACGCACACAAGAGGATAGAGTTTTCCCTTATGATGATCAAACATGCTTAATACGTGAATAGTAATATTTTAATATTATCATTAGTATTTAAGCAGTATTAAAATACTTCAATATAAATATATCAATTCTAGACGGCATAGTATCCCATCCTACTTTGTCGACGTATATAAGTTTACAATCAAAACCGAAATGTCGTCGTAGTGGAAATTGGTTTTCTGTCATGAAATCGAGGCTAGGGACCGTCCTCTTCCGATTCGAGGCACTCTAGCAAATGCCCCAGGATCACACCTATGGGCAACCCTTGGAACGGTAGGGTCGGTCCCCACCTAACGGTAGTGGATTGGCAATTCCTGAACATACGTTTCCCGGACCCTTTGGACCTATAATGTGACCACTTCCGGCCTATAAAAACGAGGTACCTCAATCCAAAATCCACATAGTAAAATGCCGGGCCGTGTTAAAGCCCAAACACCACTCTAGCTAGAAAGAAACGTATGCACTCCCTACGGTCCATATCCCGTTTATGACTCATACCGGGGTGTGAGGCTCGCGAAGTTACGTTATACACAAAGCTATGCCTAAACAGGCTATGCTTTGATCATCATCCACAAGGCCTGCTTTTCAACAAAGCCTTGATCATTGCATCTTGGCGTGCCACATTGACAATTCAATGTCATGCGATCGATAACTATCACTACGTATCAGGGTGTTAAGTAGATAATAGATTCTCTACCACCAAACCGACATATATTAATAGAAATCGATTTATTTACATGAAGCGAATTCCAACGTCAGACACGCATCCATTTACAAGTCCGTTCTGGGTCTGAACGAAACCGGAGACACCAAAAAGGCGCTCGCTTATCCGCACGACCCACACACACGTCTGGACAATTACTGCTTCAACCCAGTCCTGGGAGCAAGTCAGTCCAAGGTATCAGAAGTCATCGTCCATTCGATGCGAAGATCGCCGGTCTTCAACCATCGTCTTCTTACATCTTTGATTCAATCACCGTTCAATTATTTGAAATGAGTTAAACTCGGCCTTTTCAAATAATTGTCGCATAATTATAGTTTAAAACATTTCATATATATTTATAACTATTTATCGCTATTTTTATTTATTAAAAATAGCTCGAAATATATAAACGACGTTTCGGGTCAATGGGTGGCGCTGGCGCTGCTTTTTCCAAAATTTGATTTACACATATCCTAAAATCTAACCGTTGGATTTTGATGAAATTTATATCGTTGGAAAGCTCTTCCCAAAGCGGTCCTAACAGTTCCAGTTTTGGGAAAATCCAACAGTCGGATCTTTCTATATATTCGTTTGAAGTTACGATCGTCGATACGCGAACTGCAGCGCTCGTTTCGTTTAATTTTATATTTTATATTTATATATAATATATAAACCATTTGGGCGATTTCCTTTATTAAAATCCATTCCTTTTATTCTATGAAAGTAATATTTTCGTCCGCCAATTCTAGTGTGGCAAAAATGATGGTTTCAACAATGTATCATTTTATATCAAATAAACATGACATTTTTGTTCGCCAATTCTAATGCGACCAAAAATGATAATTCATCGATGTATATTTTCATATTCAACAAAATGACATTTTTGTTCGCCAATCCTAGTGCGACCAAAATGATGTTTTAAAATGTATAATTTCTATATTCAACAAAATGACATTTTTGTTCGCCAATTCTAATGCGACTAAAAATGATGTTTTAAAATGTATAATTTCTATATTCAACAAAATGACATTTTTGTTTGCCAATTCTAATGCGACCAAAAATGATGTTTTAAAATGTATAATTTCTATATTCAACAAAATGACATTTTTGTTCGCCAATTCTAATGCGACCAAAAATGATGTTTTAAAATGTATAATTTCTATATTCAACAAAATGACATTTTTGTTCGCCAATTCTAATGCGACCAAAAATGATGTTTTAAAATGTATAATTTTTTTTAAATAAAAATGTAAAAGTCCCTTATTCTTTTTATTTACATATAAAATGTACATCTCTTTTTATTCTTTCCTATTTACACTGAAAATGAAAATGTCTTTTTATTCTTTTCTATTTACATTGAAAATGAAAATGTCTTTTTATTCTTTTGTATTTACATTGAAAATGAAAATGTCTTTTTATTCTTTTCTATTACTAAGAGAACTCAATTAAAAAGTTAATTCATCTTTCTATGTAATATTTGCATTGTAAAATGCAATTTTAAAAGGTGGACTTTATTTCCAATGTAAACATCTTTTCTCGTGTCAACATTCCTAATATAAATATATTTTCTAATGTCAAAATATGATTCATTTCAACTATATTACCATAAGGATGAAATTTTGTTCATTTCAACTATATAAACATGACGATGAAATTTGATTCTTTTCAACTATACTAACATGACGATGAAATTTTGTTCATTTCAACTATATAAACATGATGATGAAGTTTGATCCACATCAACTATACGAACACGACGATGAAATTTGATTCACATCAACTATATTAACCCGACGATGAAGTTTGATTCATTTTTGATGAATCACAATAAAGGTCTCATCTTATTTTCATTTCTAAATCAAATAAGATGTCTAATATTTATTTTATCTTTTGATTAAAGTTTAAAAGATTTAACTTTCTTTATTTTATAAATTAAAAACAAAATAAAGATCCAACTTAAATTTTGTGAATCAAAGCAAAGACTTAAACTTCCTTTTACTATGTAAATCAAAGTTTAAGATTCTATTATCCTTTATTTGTAAATCAAAGTAAAGGATCCAATTTCTCCTTTATTTTATAAAATGTTCTAACTTTCTTTAATTTTGTTTCAAAACAATATTCTGTTAATCAAAACAAAAGACTAAAACTTTGGTTTATTCGTAAATAAAAAACAAAAGATTCAACTTTAATTTGTTTTCAAAAACAAAAGACTAGAACTTTGATTTGTTTTCAAACAAAAGATTAAAACTTTGATTTGTTTTCAAACAAAAGATTAAAACTTTGATTTGTTTTCAAACAAAAGATTAAAACTTTGATTTGTTTTGAAACAAAAGATTAAAACTTTGATTTGTTTTGTTTATCAAACAAAAATCCTAAATTTGCTTTTTTTTAAATAAGAATTCAACTTTAATAGAAAGGATTAAAAATAAAAATAAAAAGATGAGAACTTTATTATGATTACATCAGAATACTACAGATTCAAACTGTCAAACTATAACATGACATCACAACGAATAAAATTCAACAATACAACAATCACCACATAACAGATCAGAATAATATACAATGATTCAACTGCTCGAATAGAATTAAAATAAATTATTTAATTATTTAAATTCAGAATCTCACACTCGTTGAAGATTTTTGGCCAAAATTCAAACTGTTCAGAATCAACTCCAGTCAGTCAAGATGCGTAGATCTCAGTCACACGATTACAACGTTGCTGAAATCATCGAATTTCGAATTGAAATGAGTTAGATATGGTTAATCGAAGTTTCAAAACAATTTAAATTAATTAAATAATAAATTAATAAAGTAAATAACCTTCTTCTCCTTTCAGACACTACAGGCCGACAGTTTTCAAATGTTGTTCAAAACTAGGGCGCGACTTTGCTCGCGGTTCGGGTGCTTGGAGGTCGATCGGATAACGTGACGGGGAAGAGGGGGTGTGGCGCTGCCTCGCCTGGAAGTGGGGACCACTCGGCGGCGTGGGTGGCCCTGGGCGGCGGTCGACGCGGGTCGACTTTGGGGGCTTATGGCGGTCGATTCAGGCACTGGTACGGGATGATGACCGTATGGATGGGAAGGTGGCTCAAAGGTCATCGAAGTGGTATATGGGTTGAGGTCTGAAAGTTAGTGATAGAGGGGAAATTAGGAGGAGAAGAATGGAGCTCAATCGGACATTGAATTTAGGGGGGCGGCGGCAGAAGAAGAGGAATAGTATATTAGGGTTTTAATCTCCTAATATTTATAATATTAAAATGTATTTTTACAAAAAAAACCATATCTTCCAAACCAGTTCAAATTCAGTCCAGCAGAAAGTGACCCTAGCCAATAGCCCATATTCCGGATCCAATGGGACAGGTCCCGTCAGCCCAAACGGCTGTCTGTGGCCTGTATTATTTAATTTAATATTTAATTCCTTTATTAATTTAATTCGTCTGCATAAATAAATTCACCGAGGCCACAAATGAACTCAGAAAAATCCAGAAAAAATATATTTGTCTATGTTATGACGATACGGTCCTAACAAAATTAATTTCGTCGAATTCTGACACTGTTTGAAAAATGGCTATTTTTCAGTCGATTAAATTTGAATGTAATCGACCAAACACATTTTCCTTCGCCACGCTCACATATTAAATCAAAAAAAATCTAAAAATTGAAACCTAGCAATAATATGACATTCTGGTTCCAATGAAAGTGGTTTCGTTGAAAACAGAGATCGTTTGAAAATTGACTATTTTCACTGGCTTTAATATTATTTAAAAATGGAATTTTTAATTTCTGCCACATTTTTTCACCAAATAATTTAAAGCAAAAAATTTAAATTGGCTCGGATTTTCCGGGTCGTTACAGGATATGACCAGTTTACGCCCCATAGGGCAGGGAAACACATTGTTCAGGCATTTTAATCCACTTCGTGTGGACCGACCCTGATGATCCAAGGGTCACTCAAGCTCTGATCCTGAGGGGCAGGCTAGAGCGCCTCGAAGCGGTAAGGACGATCCCGTACCTTGGTTCACAAATGGAATTCCAACTTACAATTCGTGACTTTGCGGTTTTAATTGTAGAGCCTAGTATGGCGACATAGTGGTATAGGGCACTCATGCCATCTAGGATTGATACATTTATATTTGAAATTGTTTTGACACTATACACTTATAGTAATAGTAAAAGATGAAATTTCACGTACCAAGCATATTTGGCTATTATAAGGTAAAACTCTATCCTTCGGCTTGCGTTGCATTGTGTGATGGGACCTAAGTCATATAATAGCTTCATTGTTCTTTATTTAGCATTGCGTTGTTGTTTTTATGCACTAGTATTCTTAGGAGGAAATCAGTTCCATGTTATACGGCGTGGTCCCTTGATTTACCTAACTTTAAAATCAAGATAGATAACTATTTTAGTTCTCACACCAGTCATATGAATGACCTGGAGTTTATTGTTTTAACCTATACTTTGGGTGCCCTTATTTTCCACATGGGCAGCTAGTAGTTTTGGTTTTGCAGATTTATATTCACAAGATCCTGGTTTATAGCTGGAATGATATTCGGAAAGCTCTGTATCCGTATATTCCTTTCAGTTGTGTTTTGTATTATTTTCCGTTGCATTGAAACTTGTAAATCTCTGATATTTTGTAAACGTGTAATATTTATTCATACTCTGTATATTCTTGTATTTTGATGAAATTATTGTAATAAGCAATGAAATGTTCTTCTGTTTGTGTTATGATTTGTCGAATTCTCAAAGCAATTCGGGCTTTCCTTCACGGGGAAGTTCGGGTCGTTATAAGCATTGTTTTCTAAGACAATCAACCAACGGACAACCGGTGTTCGGTGATTGATCACTGTGGAAAGTAGCATCGATCAGCTACTGTTCGCCCAGCAAAACTATTTTATATGGTTAACTGCCGTGTAGAATGTACTTGGTGTCAAGAAGTTTATTAAATTTATTGTGTTTATTACTTTTGTTTGTCGTATTACGAAAAGGAAACCCGGATGCCTTTAGCTACACACTTTATTTATGTAAAATTTGAGTGTGTTCATGCATATGTTAATTTTACTACTTATCTAAGGCATTTAGGAAAATTAAGCACGTTTAGGGCTTATGTGACGGCCTGGAATTTCGCTCGATCCGAATCAGTCGTTAAACCGATCTAGACCGTTCGAAACCCCTGATCGTTTTGAGAACAGGACAAATCAGAACGCAGACGGAAGAACATTTCATTGTTATTACAACAATTCCATTAGATACAAGAATATACAGAGTATAAATGAATAAATTACATTCGATAAATATCATAGATTACAATAAATTACATAGCAGCGGAAAAATAATACAAAGCACAACTGAAGGTGATATACGGATACAGAGCTTTCCGGATATAATTCCAACTGTAAACCAGGATCCTGTGAATATAAATCTGCAAAACCAAAGCTACTAGCTGCCCGTGTCGAAAATAAGGGCACCCAGAGTTTAGGTTAAAACAATAAACTCCAGGTCAGTCATGTAACTGGTGTGAGAACTAAAATAGTTATTTAAACTTTACTTTAAAAGAGAGTAATTCAAGGGACCACGCCGCATAACACGGAACGGGTTTCCTCCCAAGAATACCAGTGCATATTGATAAACAACGCAATGCTTTTTCGAAAAATGAAGCTATTATAAGACCCAGGTCCCATCACATAATGCAACGCAAGCCAGAGGATAGGGTTTTCCCTTATAATAGCCAAACATGCTTGGTACGTTTAAAACAAATCATTTGATACTATAATAAGTGTATAGTGTCAAAACAATTTCAATCATAAATATCAATCATAGACGGTATGGGTACCATATATCATGTCGCCATACTAGTTCTACAATTAAAACTGCAATACACGTATTGGAAATTGGATTTCCGTCATGCGTCGAGGCAAGGGGCAAGCTCCTCTCCGCTTCGAGACACTCTAACAAATGCCTCAGGACTATACACTCTGGGTAACCCTGGGATCCTCCAAGACCGGTCGTCTCTTACGTTTGAGGATTAGTTATTCCTGAACACACGTTTCCCGGCCCTATAGGACCTATAATCGAGGCGCCTCGCATCCAAACCACAAAGGTGAAAAGTATATAAATGTCAGGGCTGGTAGGTCACTGACACCACCCATATCTAGAAAGAAACGTCGTGCACTCCTTGGGTCCTCATCCCGTTTTTGACTCATACCGAGGTGTGAGGCTCGCGAATCCACGCTATACACAAAGATGCCACGTAGGTCGTGCTTTGATCATCAACCACAAGACTTTGATTTTCAACAGAAGCCTTGATCCATGCAACTCAGCGTGCCACACAGGCAATTCATGCCATGCGATTGATATCTATCGATATATAACCTCTAAGCTCGTACGTCTCAGAGAAGGGCGTTAAGCAAGAGAATAAATTCTCCGCCGCCAAACAGATATATATTTAACAGAAATCAATCAACACAGAATAAAATCCAATGTCAGACACACAATCCATTTACAAGTTCGTTCTGGGTCTGAATGAAACCGGAGGCACTTTCCTCGCATATCCATCGATCTCCAAGTACGTCTGGCCGATCACCAACCGATTCCCTCATCTTGGGTGTACAGCCCTATCAAGATCATCAGTAATCACCCAAACGATGTAAAGACTTCCGGTCTTCAACCACCGTCTTCATCTTCGACATATCGTCGAATCGGCTATTCAGAATGGGTATAAACCCGGCCTTTCCGAACAACCCGCGTATATTAAAACTAATGTTACACAAACACAACATACGCCTCATTCCAATTCATTAGTCACTAACCGTAAATCAACAAGAGAACAATTTCCCAAACATTAACCCCGAAGGCCGAAACCAACATCAGATCAATACCCAGGAAACCATTCTTCTTAGCTGACCTACAACTAGTTTCTAAATTCCACATTCTTAGGGAGAGGTTCCCATTAATTTTATCCAAGATAAATTCTTTAAAATTTATCCTTTAATCTTCCTTTGGATGTCGTTTCAAACCAAATTATGGTTTTCCAAACTAGTCGAGATTAGCGAACCACACCGAAGTAATTATTTATTTTATTTCCCAATCCCAACCTATTCATCCCATGAAGCAAAACTGGTAATACTCCATATCTAACACCACAGTGTTGTCGGTAATATTAATTACCATTTCCCGTTCAAATCTAATTAAAGATTTAACTATCGCTTTGGAGCCAAACTGGTAATACTCCCTCCTCGCTCATTTTCCAAATTTGATAATTTAGATTATCAATTCACATTTCAATCTAATTACAGATTCATTTAAAACTTCTTTTACTGGGTTAAAGAACTAATGTCCTTTAAAACACAGTTCACGACAAACCTAAATCACATTCTATTTATTTATCGGGTTAAAGAACAAGCGTTATGTAAAACACCCTTCACGATAAACCCACAAATCAATTCTATTTATTTATCGAGTTAAAGAACAAGCGTCATGTAAAACACCCTTCATGATAAACCCACAAATCAATTCTATTTACAACCCATTTCAAATCCAATTTATTTATTAAAAAAAAAATGGGTTTTAATTTTAGTTTAAAACTAGTTCATTTCGATAAAAATCTATTTTTATCTTTTCAAATATGGAGTTTTTCATCCTAATTTTTCCCAAATCATTTCTTATGATTTTACACAAATTATTACTATTTTTAATAATTTTATCAAGGCCCGTACAGTCGATTTCCAACAATGGCCATCGAACTGCACTTACAACGACCTTTTCCTAATTTGATTTGGACGTATCTCCAAATCCAACCGTTAGATTTCAAATTTCTAATATTCATTAGAAAGCTCTTTTCGATACGAACCCAACGGTTCCGGTTTTAGGAGAATCCGACGGTCGGATCTCCCGTAATGTCCGTTTGAAATAAATGGTCGAAATTCACGAACTGCCGCGGCGCGGCGCGTTCTATTCAGGCCATTATATTATATATATAATATATATAATATATATTTCGTCGATTTCTATTTAAAACGAATTTTATAAATAGTTTTGAATTTGTTTCAAAAACAATTTCAACCTTTATTTCAAATTCAAATCAAAATTGAATTTTCTATTATAAATCCTTTTTACTTTCATTTCTATTTGATTTCAATTCAAATCGATTTTAATTCGATTCGAATTCATTTCCTTTTCAATTCAATTCGATTCGAATTCGTTTTCTTTTCAATTCAATTCAAATTCGTTTTCTATTCAATTCAAATTCGCTTTCTATTCAATTCAAATCAAATTCGTTTTCTATTCAAATCAAATTCGTTTTCTATTCAATTCAAATTCGCTTTCTATTCAATTCAAATTCGCTTTCTATTCAATTCAAATCAAATTCGTTTTCTATTCAAATCAAATTCGTTTTCTATTCAAATCAAATTCGCTTTCTATTCAATTCAAATCAAATTCGTTTTCTATTCAAATCAAATTCTTTTTCTAATTAAATCAAATTCAATTCGAATATAATCGATATAAATATCGTTCGTGTCAAAATAGCGCATCTCTAATCAACACGGCTTTATATTCAACAAATGGATCTATATTGTAACGAACCGGGATTTTCGACTCCGAAAATCAACATCAAACTATCATGTTGACCATTCAGACATCGAACATTCCAGATCATTAATAGAAAGAAGTTAGAGGGTGAGAATAGATAAGGTAGAAATATTGAATAGAAGAAGAAGAAGAAACACCATACAGAGTCTCACATCGCAGCGGAACAAAATATAATACAGAAATAAATCTTTATTGAGAACTTTGAAAATACTTACAATATCAGAGTACACATCTACATCTGGACAGTGATAATCTGTCCTCATACAACACACAGCGGAATACTAGTAATATCATACGTCTGGACTCTTCCAGCTCGTCTCTTCACAGTAGTCGGTAACCTGAACCTGTACAACCCGGCCTAACCCGAGCATTTACAAAACACCGGGTCAGTCTGGTGAACCAGAGTGAGATAAACTCGCACAGTAATAAGGGTGAATCATCCAACTTGATTTTAAAGTTCAAAAATCTTTTCAAAAGAAAAGGATAATCGTAAGACCAAATCCACACATAAACACGGACGGTTTTTACCTTACGATAACCCAAAACAGTTTGAAACCAATATCTTGTCTGATATTATAATAATGTCTAAATACAAGTAAATAACAATCTAGTGGAACGCTTGCATCTCACGCTCCACATATATAGTATACAATCGAAACCCGCAGGCGCTTATTGGAGATTGGATTCCAACTTGACAAGGTATGGGTCCACCTTCCGATAGTGTATCTCTAGAGACGAATACACTGGGTTCAACAAGAACTTCTTGCAACCCGGCCCTCACATGACCGACCACTCATTTCGCTTGAGTGTATCGAATGTATATCACCGACGGTTGGGATCAGCAACCGTCTCCCGACAAGGGACAGCATCGAAACATAGATTTAAGAAACAAATAGGACTTCCTCTAGATAGGTGATCATACACCCTAATGGGAGCGACCCACATAGCCATGCTGCCTGCCCGATTTTTGTCCTTTCCCGGTTGATGAGGCTTGAGGTCTAGATTACTCTTGATTATCTGGTCGTCATTCACTTTGAATGCCACATCGTCAGATCCGTCAGATATCACTAATTGACGTCCACAAAAATACTCTAGCAGTTAAGCTAAGAGAACGGCGATTCCCCGCCAACAACTATCGTACGTTTGAAGAAATCAACGTACGTGACCCTTTGGAAATACTCTGTCAGACATCCGTCCATATACGTCATCCAGGAACAGGATGAACCGAAGGCACTCTCCTACCGCATCCATATAGGAATCACCCCATGGATCAGTAGCGAGAAGTCCTTGCAACCCGTAGATTACAACTACGACAGAATCACAGCTCATCTCTGCTTGCCAGGCAGAGAATATTAGTGCTTCTTCCGTTTATGAAAATACACGGTCTTCAATGCTCCATCTTGAACCTCTTCTGAGATCTTCACGTATTTGTTGGTCGGAATGGTTTTCGAATAAATTCGATCCCGGTCTTTCCGTACCAACAATCGCATTGGACAGATTTGATAGTCGGTGTTTTAACTATCAAAATATACAGTGTTTCAATCATGACACTCCAATGAGTTCACTGGTTCAGTATTCAGCATCATTTGGCCTTTGACAAACTAATTTACTTTTATTAAATTGGAACTTTCAATTCTTTAAATATTCAAAAATACGATATTTGAATAACTCTAATTGATTAATTAACATTCGTCTTAACTCCATTCGCTTGACTCTAGATCACAGCGATCACAATGGTTACGCCTGAATCCCTCAGGAAACATCCGACCGCCGTAGGCTATCTGCAGCCCTGCGAATTACGCTAGCAGTCGTACGAAATGGCAACTTAGCCAAATAATTATGTTTGGCTAATTCTATCTCGAATAACTATATTCAATTTCCCATTTTGAAATCTCATTTAAAATTCTCCTTTTTACTAGATCTCGTTTTCAAATAACGTTAATGTAAAATTAACGTCTTAACACTTTGAAACTTATTTATATGTTTTGGTTTATCTTAAACCCTTTTATCGACATCTCCTTCGACTTAATTCAAATGATTAAGTACGTTTATTTCCTTTCACCATTCAATTGGCTTGCATCTCACATTCGGTAACTTTTTAAATGAATTCCCATTTAAATATGTATTCCTAACTTTATCATTAATTAGAATAATAACTTATTTCAAACATTAACTACTTTAGTAGTTAATCCCTTTATTAACTAAATTAAATATTAAATCCCTTTTAAATCCTTATTTAAATTCAAACAATATTCATTTAACTGTTTTAGTCAAAACACATTAACTTGATAGACAATTCTAATTCCAAGCGGTCGATTTAATTAACTCAAAAACTTGATTATCTCATTAACCGATTTCAACAATCCTCGCTTTAAATTAATTAAAAATATAATTAATTTAAATAAATTCCAATTATTTGTTTCTTTACAAAACAATGATCAAAGTTTAACCCTTTCAATTCATTTCTTATCTTCATACTTGAAAATCTGATTAACATCAGTATATACTTTATAAAATAAACCAACCATAAATCAAGGTCTTAAATAAATAAAATATTTATTTAATTCTCTTTTATACTTTATTCAAATAATATATTTCAAGATCTGAGTCCAGTTATAAAATAAACTTTATAACTTCATTTTTTATCGACTCACCTAACGGTGAGTCCATATCTATAAACCGATTGATTTTTAAAGGCCATACTCTACCAAACACTTAACCAATATCACCCATTGGTTTTAAACTAACAGATGTTGAACACTCAATAATCAACCATCAAATCAATCACACAACTGGATCAGTTCATATATGAGAATATGAAAATAAATAATACATTTGAGGAATCCGGTTGGATCCCTCCAACCTGTTCTTCCCTGTATTCAAATGGTTATCTCAAATCAGACGGTTCAGTTTTGTTTAACTGATAAACTAAATAACGACCATTTAACATCAACCATAAGCAATTCAAACAATTCAACCATTTAAACACGTTTATAAATAACCGTGACCAACCAAGGTGAGTCACCTTTATTGGAACCAATCGTTAAAATAACGATTTGGTATTTCACTGAAATTAAACATAGTTTAATTTCATCGGTTAAATCAACAGATCAATGTATAACTAGCAAAATAGTCAACCATTGGCAAGCAGAGCACACAAAATAAAAATACCCAATTTATATAAAATATAAAAAGGGTAACTGAGTGAGTTTAACTCACCTTGAGTTGATCCGTTGTTTGAAAGGTTCTTGTTAAATCAAACATCGTTTAATTAAACGGTAAACCTCAGCAGTCTCCAGCTCTGTTCCAGTCAGTTTCAAAATACAGAGTTCGTTCATACAGTCCCGATATCTCTGGTCTGGTCCAAATCTGATAGTATTCGTACGAGATATAAATATTATAATTATATGATTCTTAATTAGCATATTTAACTCTTAATTAATTCCTAATAAATATTAGTTACTTGCTTAACTGGTTAATAGTTCCATTAATCATTCATCCCGATAAGCTGCTCTGTTCACGAAGAGATCAACACCATGCTACCTTGTTCAACTGCACAAATCATTAACTCCTCATGATACTTTTGTTAAACGTTAGGAAGGCCGACATTTTGTGGAATTAACGATTAAAAAAAAACCTTACTGCTTTATCAAGTTTTGATTTAAACCTTACGTGCATTTGCGTTAATAGGACTGGACGGATTTGCTTCCTTTCTCCTTTTTCTTCCAGCACATAAATGAAACGAAACTGACTGTCATCCCTCTTCACACATTTGCCTTGCATCTCCTTGGATCCACGGTCCCTGCTTGCTTCGCCATTTCTACTTCTTCCCCTTCCAACTACAGTAGCTTCCACACAATATAACTTTCCTCACGTCCAACACACCCTCCCACAACCGTTACTCCACCCGAGCCTCATGCAAACCCGTCTCCACAAAAGCATGCACCGTCCTTCTCCCAGAGACCGCCCGTTTCCACAAGCAAAACAAGCAGCTCCATCATGACAGCCCTCTTCATCTCCCTTTCCTTTGTCAACGTTCGCCACCGTTCCCGACCACTTGAGCATGATCTGTGAGCACCGGATGATGCGCCCAGGTCCCCTCTTTCGGCGCCCCACAGCTCGCAAAACCCGATGACCCCCTTCACGCCAGTAACGTCCCTCGGAAATCCCACACCACACAAGCACCCTCGTCCATTTTCCTCCCACCGCCGCATGCTCTCCAATGTCAGACCACTTGCGGCTGACCTTCAACTCCGGCAATGGCCAGGCTCGTCACCATCTTCGCTTCCATGGTTGATAGTAATGGTCAGAGCGGCTTCGACTTTAATGTTTTGTAGAGCCTTTTGTTTTAAACTGAAATGAAGGCATCTGGGTTTAAATTCGTGGACGGGAAGAAGAGATGGAAAGGTTTGGTTTATCATTACAGACGAAGAAAGGAAGGAGCTAGCTATATATATATATATATACATATATTTACTTACGTGGGGCGCAAGGTGTTGAAGAAAACGTGGCTCTCACGTGTAATAGGTTGGCACAGCATATAAGATAAGTCTGCCGAACGACAAAACAATTTGCGCCTTGTTTCAATTTGTACAGGCAAGGATAGGGACGGCCATGTGCCTATAAAAAGAAGGTATAATCTAGACGTCTAAGTTTGAAGAGAAAACATACAGGGTGTCACTTCAATGTTTGAAGCTTGCGGTACAGCGTGGGTTTTGCTGTGCTATTTTGTTTGAAAGAAGTATCAATGTTGGCTGAAGAGAAATATACATCACTGTACTTCATGTACCCTTGTACTTTGCTTAATATTTAAGTGTGTGGGTACTAGACTTGAAAATAAGGTAGGTCGGCTAATTCATACTTATGGTTTCACACTGAACATGTATGGTTTCATATATAGCTATAGGTGTGTCTGTGTATATATATATATATAGGAGTAAATATTAACATAACGAAACTTCATCGCGAAGTAACGCATAAAGCTAATCACAAACGACTTCTGTTTCCTGATAAAAAGGCTAACCTCAATGTAAAAAGTTATTCCGGACCCAATGGGACAAGTTTCGTCGAAATCCGACTTCGTTTGGAAAAAATTCCTTTATGAAACCAGAAATGAACACGCATTTAATTTTTCCACGGACACCAGATAAATCAAATCCACTTGAAACTGCGAACATCGACAATAACTTTTCGATACGAACCCAACGGCACTAATTTCGTCGCATTCTGAGACTGTTGCCCCGGTAGGCTATTTTTACCTCGAACCGCCCTGCCCTTTTTAACGCCAAATTTCTCGATCTCTAAAAATAACAAACTATATACATATTCTGACTCTAATCGACGATACGAACTCAACGGAACTAGTTTCGTGGCCTAATTCGACCGTCTGTTCAAGTTACACTCAAATATCCTTTTATTTATTTAAATACGCGTTATATAAAATGAACGGACGTTTATGGCTACCGTGACCACATACGATATCGGTTTGCCACGCAACTCAACACCGTGCAATAATTTAACGTTACGGTCCCAATGAAACTGGTTTCATCGAAAACAGAGTCCGTTTGCAAAACGGCTAATTTAAAGGCCTATAATTAAATAACGGTTTTCCATAGCGACTATTTCAAAGTTTGATTTGGCCATAAATATCAAACTATAACACGAAGTCTGGATTTTTCTCTTTCATATGAAAGCTATTGCCAATACGGCTCCAACGTGTCTTGTTTCACAGAAATCCGACTTATATCGAATCCTGTATTCTCAATTGAAGTTCAAAACTCGAATTTACGAACTGCACGCCATTTTCAAGCTCGAATTTATATTATATATAAATTATAACGTTCAACTTCGGTTTTAATAACAAATTAAATATTAAATTCCATTAATATTCCCAATATAATATTTAAAACTAATTTAAATATTCATATTCAAAGGGTCGAAAAACACGGGTCGTTACATTCTTCCCCCCTTAAAATAATTTCGTCCTCGAAATTGCTAAGGTAAGAAAGAACGTTATAAACTTATTAATTTCAAATCTAATTTATATTAAATTAGAAACCGATTCGATACTGTAAATAAATATTTTCGAAAATATCGAAAATTTTCTAACACTTTAAATTTTCGAAAAATTTCGCCAGCACCACCTCTGTACGGCTCAATTGGTACAACTCCAACTCGCCTTTCTAGGCCTTCTCCAATCCGAAAGAAAATAAAATAGCCAAGCGGCTTGCCAAATAGGCTCATAAATCACTAAATCCAAATAAATGTGTACCTTTTTGTCGGGCATATCATTATATCCTTTCCATCTGCTACCCTATCAGCGTATTCACATGCATTCCCAAACAAAATTTCAATTTCATCCTTCGGACTAAATTCTTCACGTGCCCAAGCCAAATTCCATTCTTGACTCAATTTCCATCCATCATCAATTTCAACTCTTAGCTTACCAGTCCAATACCATTTCATATTCCTGTCTTCCAATTCCAAATCTGATTCCAATTGATATATTATATCTCGATTCAATTTTCAGTTAATTGGTTTCAATTCAATTCATATTTGCTTTAACAAATTCTATTTAATTTTGTTCTTGTTCAAACACTTTTCCTGGGAGTTTTTTTTTAAACAGTTCAGCTCTTTCAAAAATCAAATATTCCTTTTCACGATTCAAACAACTTGTTTTTCTCAAAGCAACTCAAAACAAAATCTTTGGTAGTAATCCGTCACTTACCACTCGAAAATGAACACCGATAATGTCCGGATCATCATCGGAATCTATTTTCCAGCTATTGAAGTGAGTTCAATACTATGTCACTTTCAAAACCATTTCTAAACACTTCCATTTTGAAATCAGTTCAAAATATCCTTTCCAAGGCTTGTAAAACAAATTAAAAACCTCCCAGGATCTTAAAATTCTCATATATTAAGTCCAATTCCATTTTCAACCACTTGTTTTGAATTTCAAAGTTTTAATTTCAATTCTGATTTAAATTCAGATTCAATTAATCTGCTTCAATATTTTACGAATTTGAATTGGTTATTTATACAACCATTTCAATTATAATCAACCAACACATCCAATATACTATAATACTTCAAATATATATCCTTCTTTTATATTAAAGTAAAATTATTTCATTTACCCTCTTTCAAAAACATACTGTGTCGAATTATTCTGTCTAAGAGTTTAGAAACACTTATCGACACAGTTTGCATTACTGTATCGACCAGAATTCATAAACTACTCGACAAACCAATCAACACAATATAAGACAGTTTTTATCAATTTACAAATACGCGCTCATATATATACACTCAAACTCAATCTAGGGTATTACTAACCCCATCTCTACTGAGTCACGCCACAGAGCCAAGGTAATTACTTAACCTTTAGCTCTGATACCACTGTAACGAACCGGGATTTTCGACTCCGAAAATCAACATCAAACTATCATGTTGACCATTCAGACATCGAACATTCCAGATCATTAATAGAAAGAAGTTAGAGGGTGAGAATAGATAAGGTAGAAATATTGAATAGAAGAAGAAGAAGAAACACCATACAGAGTCTCACATCGCAGCGGAACAAAATATAATACAGAAATAAATCTTTATTGAGAACTTTGAAAATACTTACAATATCAGAGTACACATCTACATCTGGACAGTGATAATCTGTCCTCATACAACACACAGCGGAATACTAGTAATATCATACGTCTGGACTCTTCCTGCTCGTCTCTTCACAGTAGTCGGTAACCTGAACCTGTACAACCCGGCCTAACCCGAGCATTTACAAAACACCGGGTCAGTCTGGTGAACCAGAGTGAGATAAACTCGCACAGTAATAAGGGTGAATCATCCAACTTGATTTTAAAGTTCAAAAATCTTTTCAAAAGAAAAGGATAATCGTAAGACCAAATCCACACATAAACACGGACGGTTTTTACCTTACGATAACCCAAAACAGTTTGAAACCAATATCTTGTCTGATATTATAATAATGTCTAAATACAAGTAAATAACAATCTAGTGGAACGCTTGCATCTCACGCTCCACATATATAGTATACAATCGAAACCCGCAGGCGCTTATTGGAGATTGGATTCCAACTTGACAAGGTATGGGTCCACCTTCCGATAGTGTATCTCTAGAGACGAATACACTGGGTTCAACAAGAACTTCTTGCAACCCGGCCCTCACATGACCGACCACTCATTTCGCTTGAGTGTATCGAATGTATATCACCGACGGTTGGGATCAGCAACCGTCTCCCGACAAGGGACAGCATCGAAACATAGATTTAAGAAACAAATAGGACTTCCTCTAGATAGGTGATCATACACCCTAATGGGAGCGACCCACATAGCCATGCTGCCTGCCCGATTTTTGTCCTTTCCCGGTTGATGAGGCTTGAGGTCTAGATTACTCTTGATTATCTGGTCGTCATTCACTTTGAATGCCACATCGTCAGATCCGTCAGATATCACTAATTGACGTCCACAAAAATACTCTAGCAGTTAAGCTAAGAGAACGGCGATTCCCCGCCAACAACTATCGTACGTTTGAAGAAATCAACGTACGTGACCCTTTGGAAATACTCTGTCAGACATCCGTCCATATACGTCATCCAGGAACAGGATGAACCGAAGGCACTCTCCTACCGCATCCATATAGGAATCACCCCATGGATCAGTAGCGAGAAGTCCTTGCAACCCGTAGATTACAACTACGACAGAATCACAGCTCATCTCTGCTTGCCAGGCAGAGAATATTAGTGCTTCTTCCGTTTATGAAAATACACGGTCTTCAATGCTCCATCTTGAACCTCTTCTGAGATCTTCACGTATTTGTTGGTCGGAATGGTTTTCGAATAAATTCGATCCCGGTCTTTCCGTACCAACAATCGCATTGGACAGATTTGATAGTCGGTGTTTTAACTATCAAAATATACAGTGTTTCAATCATGACACTCCAATGAGTTCACTGGTTCAGTATTCAGCATCATTTGGCCTTTGACAAACTAATTTACTTTTATTAAATTGGAACTTTCAATTCTTTAAATATTCAAAAATACGATATTTGAATAACTCTAATTGATTAATTAACATTCGTCTTAACTCCATTCGCTTGACTCTAGATCACAGCGATCACAATGGTTACGCCTGAATCCCTCAGGAAACATCCGACCGCCGTAGGCTATCTGCAGCCCTGCGAATTACGCTAGCAGTCGTACGAAATGGCAACTTAGCCAAATAATTATGTTTGGCTAATTCTATCTCGAATAACTATATTCAATTTCCCATTTTGAAATCTCATTTAAAATTCTCCTTTTTACTAGATCTCGTTTTCAAATAACGTTAATGTAAAATTAACGTCTTAACACTTTGAAACTTATTTATATGTTTTGGTTTATCTTAAACCCTTTTATCGACATCTCCTTCGACTTAATTCAAATGATTAAGTACGTTTATTTCCTTTCACCATTCAATTGGCTTGCATCTCACATTCGGTAACTTTTTAAATGAATTCCCATTTAAATATGTATTCCTAACTTTATCATTAATTAGAATAATAACTTATTTCAAACATTAACTACTTTAGTAGTTAATCCCTTTATTAACTAAATTAAATATTAAATCCCTTTTAAATCCTTATTTAAATTCAAACAATATTCATTTAACTGTTTTAGTCAAAACACATTAACTTGATAGACAATTCTAATTCCAAGCGGTCGATTTAATTAACTCAAAAACTTGATTATCTCATTAACCGATTTCAACAATCCTCGCTTTAAATTAATTAAAAATATAATTAATTTAAATAAATTCCAATTATTTGTTTCTTTACAAAACAATGATCAAAGTTTAACCCTTTCAATTCATTTCTTATCTTCATACTTGAAAATCTGATTAACATCAGCATATACTTTATAAAATAAACCAACCATAAATCAAGGTCTTAAATAAATAAAATATTTATTTAATTCTCTTTTATACTTTATTCAAATAATATATTTCAAGATCTGAGTCCAGTTATAAAATAAACTTTATAACTTCATTTTTTATCGACTCACCTAACGGTGAGTCCATATCTATAAACCGATTGATTTTTAAAGGCCATACTCTACCAAACACTTAACCAATATCACCCATTGGTTTTAAACTAACAGATGTTGAACACTCAATAATCAACCATCAAATCAATCACACAACTGGATCAGTTCATATATGAGAATATGAAAATAAATAATACATTTGAGGAATCCGGTTGGATCCCTCCAACCTGTTCTTCCCTGTATTCAAATGGTTATCTCAAATCAGACGGTTCAGTTTTGTTTAACTGATAAACTAAATAACGACCATTTAACATCAACCATAAGCAATTCAAACAATTCAACCATTTAAACACGTTTATAAATAACCGTGACCAACCAAGGTGAGTCACCTTTATTGGAACCAATCGTTAAAATAACGATTTGGTATTTCACTGAAATTAAACATAGTTTAATTTCATCGGTTAAATCAACAGATCAATGTATAACTAGCAAAATAGTCAACCATTGGCAAGCAGAGCACACAAAATAAAAATACCCAATTTATATAAAATATAAAAAGGGTAACTGAGTGAGTTTAACTCACCTTGAGTTGATCCGTTGTTTGAAAGGTTCTTGTTAAATCAAACATCGTTTAATTAAATGGTAAACCTCAGCAGTCTCCAGCTCTGTTCCAGTCAGTTTCAAAATACAGAGTTCGTTCATACAGTCCCGATATCTCTGGTCTGGTCCAAATCTGATAGTATTCGTACGAGATATAAATATTATAATTATATGATTCTTAATTAGCATATTTAACTCTTAATTAATTCCTAATAAATATTAGTTACTTGCTTAACTGGTTAATAGTTCCATTAATCATTCATCCCGATAAGCTGCTCTGTTCACGAAGAGATCAACACCATGCTACCTTGTTCAACTGCACAAATCATTAACTCCTCATGATACTTTTGTTAAACGTTAGGAAGGCCGACATTTTGTGGAATTAACGATTAAAAAAAACCTTACTGCTTTATCAAGTTTTGATTTAAACCTTACGTGCATTTGCGTTAATAGGACTGGACGGATTTGCTTCCTTTCTCCTTTTTCTTCCAGCACATAAATGAAACGAAACTGACTGTCATCCCTCTTCACACATTTGCCTTGCATCTCCTTGGATCCACGGTCCCTGCTTGCTTCGCCATTTCTACTTCTTCCCCTTCCAACTACAGTAGCTTCCACACAATATAACTTTCCTCACGTCCAACACACCCTCCCACAACCGTTACTCCACCCGAGCCTCATGCAAACCCGTCTCCACAAAAGCATGCACCGTCCTTCTCCCAGAGACCGCCCGTTTCCACAAGCAAAACAAGCAGCTCCATCATGACAGCCCTCTTCATCTCCCTTTCCTTTGTCAACGTTCGCCACCGTTCCCGACCACTTGAGCATGATCTGTGAGCACCGGATGATGCGCCCAGGTCCCCTCTTTCGGCGCCCCACAGCTCGCAAAACCCGATGACCCCCTTCACGCCAGTAACGTCCCTCGGAAATCCCACACCACACAAGCACCCTCGTCCATTTTCCTCCCACCGCCGCATGCTCTCCAATGTCAGACCACTTGCGGCTGACCTTCAACTCCGGCAATGGCCAGGCTCGTCACCATCTTCGCTTCCATGGTTGATAGTAATGGTCAGAGCGGCTTCGACTTTAATGTTTTGTAGAGCCTTTTGTTTTAAACTGAAATGAAGGCATCTGGGTTTAAATTCGTGGACGGGAAGAAGAGATGGAAAGGTTTGGTTTATCATTACAGACGAAGAAAGGAAGGAGCTAGCTATATATATATATACATATATTTACTTACGTGGGGCGCAAGGTGTTGAAGAAAACGTGGCTCTCACGTGTAATAGGTTGGCACAGCATATAAGATAAGTCTGCCGAACGACAAAACAATTTGCGCCTTGTTTCAATTTGTACAGGCAAGGATAGGGACGGCCATGTGCCTATAAAAAGAAGGTATAATCTAGACGTCTAAGTTTGAAGAGAAAACATACAGGGTGTCACTTCAATGTTTGAAGCTTGCGGTACAGCGTGGGTTTTGCTGTGCTATTTTGTTTGAAAGAAGTATCAATGTTGGCTGAAGAGAAATATACATCACTGTACTTCATGTACCCTTGTACTTTGCTTAATATTTAAGTGTGTGGGTACTAGACTTGAAAATAAGGTAGGTCGGCTAATTCATACTTATGGTTTCACACTGAACATGTATGGTTTCATATATAGCTATAGGTGTGTCTGTGTATATATATATATATATAGGAGTAAATATTAACATAACGAAACTTCATCGCGAAGTAACGCATAAAGCTAATCACAAACGACTTCTGTTTCCTGATAAAAAGGCTAACCTCAATGTAAAAAGTTATTCCGGACCCAATGGGACAAGTTTCGTCGAAATCCGACTTCGTTTGGAAAAAATTCCTTTATGAAACCAGAAATGAACACGCATTTAATTTTTCCACGGACACCAGATAAATCAAATCCACTTGAAACTGCGAACATCGACAATAACTTTTCGATACGAACCCAACGGCACTAATTTCGTCGCATTCTGAGACTGTTGCCCCGGTAGGCTATTTTTACCTCGAACCGCCCTGCCCTTTTTAACGCCAAATTTCTCGATCTCTAAAAATAACAAACTATATACATATTCTGACTCTAATCGACGATACGAACTCAACGGAACTAGTTTCGTGGCCTAATTCGACCGTCTGTTCAAGTTACACTCAAATATCCTTTTATTTATTTAAATACGCGTTATATAAAATGAACGGGCGTTTATGGCTACCGTGACCACATACGATATCGGTTTGCCACGCAACTCAACACCGTGCAATAATTTAACGTTACGGTCCCAATGAAACTGGTTTCATCGAAAACAGAGTCCGTTTGCAAAACGGCTAATTTAAAGGCCTATAATTAAATAACGGTTTTCCATAGCGACTATTTCAAAGTTTGATTTGGCCATAAATATCAAACTATAACACGAAGTCTGGATTTTTCTCTTTCATATGAAAGCTATTGCCAATACGGCTCCAACGTGTCTTGTTTCACAGAAATCCGACTTATATCGAATCCTGTATTCTCAATTGAAGTTCAAAACTCGAATTTACGAACTGCACGCCATTTTCAAGCTCGAATTTATATTATATATAAATTATAACGTTCAACTTCGGTTTTAATAACAAATTAAATATTAAATTCCATTAATATTCCCAATATAATATTTAAAACTAATTTAAATATTCATATTCAAAGGGTCGAAAAACACGGGTCGTTACATATATTTCTTTCAATACACGACTCTATATCTTTGTCAACACACGACTAATCTCAACGAATGAGTACTGTCCACGTGTGACTATTTTTGTTATTTAATATATTTTATGAAAATTAAGGTATCTATCGTTTGATATTAAATCAGACTCCAACCGTAAATTAGTAAGAGAACGATTCCCTGAATATTAACCCCGAAGGCCGAAACCAACATCAGATCAATATCCAGGAGACCACTCATCTCATCTATTTTCCAGTTAGTTTCTAATTTTATATATGATAAAGATATAGATTTTATTGTTAAAATATTTCGTTCAACACATGACTAATCTCAACGAATGAGTACTGTCAACACATGAACCTTTATTTTTTAATATAAAGATGTAAATTTTATCGATAAAATATTTCGTTCAACACATGACTAATCTCAACGGATGAGTACTGTCAACACATGAACCTTTATTTTATAATATAAAGATGTAAATTTTATCGTTAAAATATTTCGTTCAACACATGACTAATCTCAACGGATGAGTACAGTCAACACAAGAACCTTCATTTTTTAATATAAAGATGTAAATTTTATCGTTAAAATATTTCGTTCAACACATGACTAATCTCAACGGATGAGTACTGTCAACACATGAACCTTTATTTTTTAATATAAAGATGTAAATTTTATCGTTAAAATATTTCATTCAACACATGACTAATCTCAACGGATGAGTACAGTCAACACATGAACCTTTATTTTATAATATTCTTTATTTTCTAAATTGGAATGAGGCCCAATCAATTACCATACAAAGTTAATTATATAGATTCCATACAACACATGTATATAATAGCAACGATAAATAATCAACCATCATCCAAAGTGCACTACACTGTATAAGCATCAAATATAAATATATAACGCTTATAACAGTCTGTCAATCCATCGATCGACATGCAACTAATTATTGGAAATAGTATGTCATATATTATCCCAATACCCGTGTGGGGTTTCAAATCAACAAACATAGATTTTTATTTGTGCAGTTGGGTGATGTGTAAAATTTATCGTCCCAATCAATATCAGTCAAATCAGTGTATATAAACAAATCGGCCGATTTGTTTATAAATATTTATTTATTCACTTTCACGTTAAAAATTATATTTTTAACGATAATTAATTTATTTCAACACATGAATATATTTCATTATCTTTTTCACATCAACTTCACAAACAAATTTCACAACACATCAATTAAACAAGCATACAAGCCATCCATGGTCTGTGGATGACGGGTGTCGGGTGCTACTAAACACTGTCTGCAACCTAGTATATATATATAACTAGAAAAAGAAATTGAAGAGTGAGAAATTCTAACCAAAGCTATCCCAACTCCACGACACTTCATTTATAGAAATCTTCGTCGTTCTCGCCTTTTTGTCACCTTCACTGCCCGTATTCTCTACATATGTAAAAAATCGAATTTTTACTTCGCTATTCAATATATAAAAATCGAATTTTTACTTCGCTATTCAATATATAAAAATCGAATTTTTACTTCGCTATTCAATATATAAAAATCGAATTTTTACTTCGTTATTCAATATATAAAAATCGAATTTTTCCTTCGCTATTCAATATATAAAAATCGAATTTTTGCTTCGCTATTCAATATATAAAAATCGAATTTTTACTTCACTATTCAATATATAAAAATCGAATTTTTACTTCGCTATTCAATATATAAAAATCGAATTTTTACTTCGCTATTCAATATATAAAAATTGAATTTTTATAATTGCCTCATATGGATAAAATTCTATTTTTATACCACTACTATATCGATAAAAATTCTATTTTTATACCACTACTATATAGATAAAAATTCTATTTTTATACCGCTACTATATAGATAAAAATTCTATTTTTATCACGCTATTCTTCATATAAAGATTTCGCCTTTTCAAATATAAAGATTTCACCTTTTCAATTTTAAAGATTTTGCCTTTTCAATTTTAAAAATCTAATCTTTTCTATTTTAAAAATCTAACCTTTTCATTCATAAAAATATTTCTAACTTATGATAAAAAAATCCTACTTTGCTTTTGAAATCAAACACTTTATCATTAAAAATTATAACTGAAAATATAAATATAAATAATAAAAGACTTACGGTTTTTTTTCTGAAGAGGGCGCGTCATCGTCGATAAGGGGGGGGGGGGTCTCTGGTGCGCAGCAGTCGGAGAAAAGGGGGGGTATCGCGAGGCAACAGAGAGGGGGGTTCTGGCGTCGGTCAGCAACAGGAAGGGGCGGTAGCGCGGTCGGAATCAGGATAGGGGTTGTTCGATCGCGAGGCAGCAGAGAGGGGGGGGTTTCGATCGAGGCTGAGGAGGGGGGGGTTGCGGTGGTGCGCCGCCTGGGGGGGCTCGGCGGTGGTGGATCGCAGCTACGGCTGCGTCTTCTTCTCTCACTTTTTTTATTTAATTTCTTTGCTGAACGAAAATGAAGGAAAGGGGGGGGCTGAGTGAATAAAGGTAGAGAGAGGAAAGGATTTTATTTTATTTATTTATTTTTAATCCCAAAAAGTTGACTTTTACATACGACCTCTAAACGAGGCCCACCGCCTGTCGTCCATAGCTAATTACCCCCATTCCGAACACAATGGGATATGTATCACAAGCTGGTTTGATCGTTTCGATCAGTTTTCGTCAAAATCAACATATAACTCTATATATTGAATTTGAACGCGCATTTCAATTTACCGGGGTCACATACGAACTCTATAAATTGCAGAAAAATATTTTCTAGTTTCGTATTGACGATACGGTCCTAACAAAACTAGTTTCGTCGAATTCTGAGGCCGTTGGAAAAATGGTCATTTTCTAGTTGATTAAAATCAACTAAAACTGGTCAAACGCGTTTTCCTATGCCACACTCACATATTGATTCGAAAAATTATGAAATTTGAAACCTAGTAATAATTTGACATCACGGATCCAACAAAAGTGGTTTCGTCGAAATCCGAGGTCGTTTGCAAAATGTCTATTTTTAAGGGCCTGAATTCCATAGCGACTATTCAGAATTTTCAACTGGACATATCTTTTGATTCCCGCTATGAAATCTTGATTTTTCGGATTCGTTGGAAAGATATTCTCAAATAGATCCTATTATTTTTGGTTTCACTAAAATCCGGATTGTTTTGCACCCGGTACATTCAATTTAAGTTTGAAATCGAATTATCGAACTACCGCGCCATTTTCAATTCTATTGATAATTATATATAATTATTTATATTCTAACGACGACGTATATAATATATACGTTCAAATTCTATTCAAAATAAATTTCTCGTCGATATTATTTAAAATAATTCATTTCAAATGTCCAAAATTCGCTAAAATTGCCAAAATAAAAATTTTAAACTGGCCCAGATTTTCGGGTTGTTACAATCTCCCCCACTTAAAACTTTTCGTCCCCGAAAAGGAACAAAGTCGAAAGTGGTTTGATCAATCAACTCTACGTTCGATCTGGCTTCCATTCTCCAACTTTTCAGTTTCTGAGAATTTTCAAATTCTTCAAAAATTTGGCTAACACCCTAAATTTTCGAAAAATTTCGCCTTAACCTCCCCTGCACCGGGAGCCACGGGAAAATCCCAAAATTACCATACAGGCCTTCTGATCTCAAAAAGAAAAAGAAAAAGCCAAGCGGCTAGCCAATAGGCTCATAAAATCATCATCACCCAAACAAAACAGTAAATTATAGTAAACATGTACCTATTTGTCGGGCAAACAAATTTTATTCTCTGCTCTAGCCTCCTTGCTATGACCTGTTCAATGTAAGTACATGTATATGTAAGCAAATGCGACCAATTTCCAATACAATTCAATATTTGATTCTATTAGGCATAATGGTTCAAAATTATCAACAAATAGACAAACAACACAAACATCAATCAATTAGTGGATTAGAGTTTCAAATTCATAATTTTGATATATATACTGAAAATCATGTTTTGGTGCCAAATCACAACAAATGAATCTATCTATATAAGTTTTTGTTCTCACACCAGTATAATGGAAATATATAGATATCTCACCTTCGAAACACGAACATAAATACTGGTGATGGCGTGCCATCATCAGAATCATGTCCGGACGACTAGAGTGTGATTCTATATCTATCCAATATATTAAAACTTCGAATATACGTTCATGACGCGTATATGCAAAATCTTTATATATTGGATTGTCCAAATTCAAAATAAATAAATATTTAAATACGTAGAATTGATTTAAATTTTTAAAACAAAATTGTTTTCATTTGAAAAATAATACTCTTCACACTCGTTCTAGGATACTACTGATCCTATCTCTAACGAGTCATTCTTATTGGAAATTACTAATCCAATATCTGATGAATTATTTCGTATGGTTCTAATGTGTCTTGTTCTCAAGTTCTGTAAACCAAAGCTCTGATACCAAATGTGACGGCCTGGAATTTCGCTCGATCCGAATCAGTCGTTAAACCGATCTAGACCGTTCGAAACCCCTGATCGTTTTGAGAACAGGACAAATCAGAACGCAGACGGAAGAACATTTCATTGTTATTACAACAATTCCATTAGATACAAGAATATACAGAGTATAAATGAATAAATTACATTCGATAAATATCAGAGATTACAATAAATTACATAGTAGCGGAAAAATAATACAAAGCACAACTGAAGGTGATATACGGATACAGAGCTTTCCGGATATCATTCCAGCTGTAAACCAGGATCCTGTGAATATAAATCTGCAAAACCAAAACTACTAGCTGCCCGTGTCGAAAATAAGGGCACCCAGAGTTTAGGTTAAAACAATAAACTCCAGGTCAGCCATGTGACTGGTGTGAGAACTAAAACAGTTATTTAAACTTTACTTTAAAAGAGAGTAATTCAAGGGATCACGCCGCATAACACGGAACGGGTTTCCTCCCAAGAATACCAGTGCATATAGATAAACAACGCAATGCTTTTTCGAAAAATGAAGCTATTATAAGACCCAGGTCCCATCACACAATGCAACACAAGCCGGAGGATAGGGTTTTCCCTTATAATAGCCAAACATGCTTGGTACGTTTAAAACAAATCATTTGATACTATAATAAGTGTATAATGTCAAAACAATTTCAATCATAAATATCAATCATAGACGGCATGGGTACCATATATCATGTCGCCATACTAGTTCTACAATTAAAACCGCAATACACGTACTGGAAATTGGATTTCCGTCATGAGTCGAGGCAAGGGGCAAGCTCCTCTCCGCTTCGAGACACTCTAGCAAATGCCTCAGGACTACACACTCTTGGTAACCCTGGGATCCTCCAAGACCGGTCCTCTCTTACGTTTGAGGATTAGTTATTCCTGAACACACGTTTCCCGGCCCTATAGGACCTATAATCGAGGCGCCTCGCATCCAAACCACAAAGGTGAAAAGTATATAAATGTCAGGGCTGGTAGGTCACTGACACCACCCATAGCTAGAAAGAAACGTCGTGCACTCCTTGGGTCCTCATCCCGTTTTTGACTCATACCGAGGTGTGAGGCTCGCGAATCCATGCTATACACAAAGATGCCACGTAGGCCGTGCTTTGATCATCAACCACAAGACTTTGCTTTTCAACAGAAGCCTTGATCCATGCAACTCAGCGTGCCACACAGGAAATTCATGCCATGCGATTGATATCTATCGATATATAACCTCTAAGCTCGTACGTCTCAGAGAAGGGCGTTAAGCAAGAGAATAAATTCTCCGCCGCCAAACAGATATATATTTAACAGAAATCAATCAACACAGAATAAAATCCAATGTCAGACACACAATCCATTTACAAGTTCGTTCTGGGTCTGAACGAAACCGGAGGCACTTTCCTCGCATATCCATCGATCTCCAAGTACGTCTGGACGATCACCAACTGATTCCCTCATCTTGGGTGTACAACCCAATCAAGATCATCAGTAATCACCCAAACGATGTGAAGACTTCCGGTCTTCAACCACCGTCTTCATCTTCGACATATCGTCGAATCGGCTATTCAGAATGGGTATAAACCCGGCCTTTCCGAACAACCCGCGTATAATAAAACTAATGTTATACAAACACAACATACGCCTCATTCCAATTCATTAGTCACTAACCGTAAATCAACAAGAGAACAATTTCCCAAACATTAACCCCGAAGGCCGAAACCAACATCAGATCAATACCCAGGAAACCATTCTTCTTAGCTGACCTACAGCTAGTTTCTAAATTCCACATTCTTAGGGAGAGGTTCCCATTAATTTTATCCAAGATAAATTCTTTAAAATTTATCCTTTAATCTTCCTTTGGATGTCGTTTCAAACCAAATTATGGTTTTCCAAACTAGTCGAGATTAGCGAACCACACCGAAGTAATTATTTATTTTATTTCCCAATCCCAACCTATTCATCCCATGAAGCAAAACTGGTAATACTCCATATCTAACACCACAGTGTTGTCGGTAAAATTAATTACCATGTCACGTTCAAATCTAATTAAAGATTTAACTATCGCTTTGGAGCCAAACTGGTAATACTCCCTCCTCGCTCATTTTCCAAATTTGATAATTTAGATTATCAATTCACATTTCAATCTAATTACAGATTCATTTAAAACTCCTTTTACTGGGTTAAAGAACTAATGTCCTTTAAAACACAGTTCACAACATACCCAAATCACATTCTATTTATTTATCGGGTTAAAGAGCAAGCGTCATGTAAAACACCCTTCACGATAAACACACAAATCAATTCTATTTATTTATCGGGTTAAAGAACAAGCGTCATGTAAAACACCCTTCACGATAAACCCATAAATCAATTCTATTTACAACCCATTTCAAATCCAATTTATTTATTAAAAAAATAAATGGGTTTTAATTTTAGTTCAAAACTAGTTCATTTCGATAAAAATCTATTTTTATCTTTTCAAATATGGAGTTTTTCATCCTAATTTTTCCCAAATCATTTCTTATGATTTTACGCAAATTATTACTATTTTTAATAATTTTATCAAGGCCCGTACAGTCGATTTCCAATAATGGCCATCGAACTGCACTTACAACAACCTTTTCCTAATTTGATTTGGACGTATCTCCAAATCCAACCGTTAGATTTCAAATTTCTAATATTCGTTAGAAAGCCCTTTTCGATACGAACCCAATGGTTCCGGTTTTAGGAGAATCCGACGGTCGGATCTCCCGTAATGTCCGTTCGAAATAAATGGTCGAAATTCACGAACTACCGCGGCGCGGCGCGTTCTATTCAGGCCATTATATTATATATATAATATATATAATATATATTTCATCGATTTCTATTTAAAACGAATTTTATAAATAGTTTTGAATTTGTTTCAAAAACAATTTCAACCTTTATTTCAAATTCAAATCAAAATTGAATTTTCTATTATAAATCCTTTTTACTTTCATTTCTATTTGATTTCAATTCAAATCGATTTTAATTCGATTCGAATTCATTTCCTTTTCAATTCGATTCGAATTCGTTTTCTTTTCAATTCAAATTCGCTTTCTATTCAATTCAAATCAAATTCGTTTTCTATTCAAATCAAATTCGTTTTCTATTCAATTCAAATTCGCTTTCTATTCAATTCAAATTCGCTTTCTATTCAATTCAAATCAAATTCGTTTTCTATTCAAATCAAATTCGTTTTCTATTCAAATCAAATTCGCTTTCTATTCAATTCAAATCAAATTCGTTTTATAATTAAATCAAATTCAATTCGAATATAATCGATATAAATATCGTTCGCATCAAAATAGCGCATCTCTAATCAACACGGCTTTATATTCAACAAATGGATCTATATTTCTTTCAATACACGACTCTATATCTTTGTCAACACACGACTAATCTCAACGAATGAGTACTGTCCACGTGTGACTATTTTTGTTATTTAATATATTTTATGAAAATTAAGGTATCTATCGTTTGATATTAAATCAGACTCCAACCGTAAATTAGTAAGAGAACGATTCCCTGAATATTAACCCCGAAGGCCGAAACCAACATCAGATCAATATCCAGGAGACCACTCATCTCATCTATTTTTCAGTTAGTTTCTAATTTTATATATGATAAAGATATAGATTTTATTGTTAAAATATTTCGTTCAACACATGACTAATCTCAACGAATGGGTACTGTCAACACATGAACCTTTATTTTTTAATATAAAGATGTAAATTTTATCGTTAAAATATTTCGTTCAACACATGACTAATCTCAACGGATGAGTACTGTCAACACATGAACCTTTATTTTATAATATAAAGATGTAAATTTTATCGTTAAAATATTTCGTTCAACACATGACTAATCTCAACGGATGAGTACAGTCAACACATGAACCTTCATTTTTTAATATAAAAATGTAAATTTTATCGTTAAAATATTTCGTTCAACACATGACTAATCTCAACGGATGAGTACTGTCAACACATGAACCTTTATTTTTTAATATAAAGATGTAAATTTTATCGTTAAAATATTTCGTTCAACACATGACTTATCTCAACGGATGAGTACAGTCAACACATGAACCTTTATTTTATAATATTCTTTATTTTCTAAATTGGAATGAGGCCCAATCAATTACCATACAAAGTTAATTATATGGATTCCATACAACACATGTATATAATAGCAACGATAAATAATCAACCATCATCCAAAGTGCACTACACTGTATAAGCATCAAATATAAATATATAACACTTATAACAGTCTGTCAATCCATCGATCGACATGCAACTAATTATTGGGAATAGTGTATGTCGTATATTATCCCAATACCCGTGTGGGGTTTCAAATCAACAAACATAGATTTTTATTTGTGCAGTTGGGCGATGTGTAAAATTTATCGTCCCAATCAATATCAGTCAAATCAGTGTATATAAACAAATCGGCCGATTTGTTTATAAATAATTATTTATTCACTTTCACATTAAAAATTATATTTTCAACAATAATTAATTTATTTCAACACATGAATATATTTCATTATCTTTTTCACATCAACTTCACAAACAAATTTCACAACACATCAATTAAACAAGCATACAAGCCATCCATGGTCTGTGGATGACGGGTGTCGGGTGCTACTAAACACTGTCTGCAACCTAGTATATATATATAACTAGAAAAAGAAATTGAAGAGTGAGAAATTCTAACCAAAGCTATCCCAACTCCACGACACTTCATTTATAGAAATCTTCGTCGTTCTCGCCTTTTTGTCACCTTCACTGCCCGTATTCTCTACATATGTAAAAAATCGAATTTTTACTTCGCTATTCAATATATAAAAATCGAATTTTTACTTCGCTATTCAATATATAAAAATCAAATTTTTACTTCGCTATTCAATATATAAAAATCGAATTTTTACTTCGTTATTCAATATATAAAAATCGAATTTTTCCTTCGCTATTCAATATATAAAAATCGAATTTTTGCTTCGCTATTCAATATATAAAAATCGAATTTTTACTTCGCTATTCAATATATAAAAATCGAATTTTTACTTCCCTATTCAATATATAAAAATCGAATTTTTACTTCGCTATTCAATATATAAAAATCGAATTTTTATAATTGCCTCATATGGATAAAATTCTATTTTTATACCACTACTATATAGATAAAAAATCTATTTTTATACCGCTACTATATAGATAAAAATTCTATTTTTATACCGCTACTATATAGATAAAAATTCTATTTTTATCACGCTATTCTTCATATAAAGATTTCGCCTTTTCAAATATAAAGATTTCACCTTTTCAATTTTAAAGATTTCGCCTTTTCAATTTTAAAAATCTAATCTTTTCTATTTTAAAAATCTAACCTTTTCCTTCATAAAAATATTTCTAACTTATGATAAAAAAAATCCTACTTTGCTTTTGAAATCAAACACTTTATCATTAAAAATTATAACTGAAAATATAAATATAAATAATAATAGACTTACGGTTTTTTTTCTGAAGAGGGCGCGTCATCGTCGAGAGGGGAGGGGGGTCTCTGGTGCGCAACAGTCGGGAGAAAAGGGGGGTATCGCGAGGCAGCAGAGGGGGGGGGGTCTGGCGTCGGTCACCAATAGGAAGGGGGGTAGCGCGGTCGGCTTCAGGATAGGGGGGGTTCGATCGCGAGGCAGCAGAGGGGGGGGGGGTTTCGATCGAGGCTGAGGAGGAGGGGGGGTTTGCGGTGGTGCGCCGCCTAGGGGGAGCTCGGCGGTGGTGGATCGCAGCTACGGCTGCGTCTTTTTTATTTATTTATTTAATTTTTGTTCTGAACGAAAATGAAGGAAAGGGGGGGCTGAGTGAATAAAGGTAGAGAGAGGAAAGGATTTTATTTTATTTATTTATTTTTAATCCCAAAAAGTTGACTTTTACATACGACCTCTAAACGAGGCCCACCGCCTGTCGTCCAAAGCTAATTACCCCCATTCCGAACACAATGGGATATGTATCGCAAACTGATTTGATCGTTTCGATCAGTTTTCGTCAAAACCAACATATAACTCTATATATTGAATTTGAACGCGCATTTCAATTTACCGGGGTCACATACGAACTCTATAAATTGCAGAAAAATATTTTCTAGCTTCGTATTGACGATACGGTCCTAACAAAACTAGTTTCGTCGAATTCTGAGCCCGTTGGAAAAATGGTCATTTTCCAGTCGATTAAAATCAACTGAAACTGGTCAAACGTGTTTTCCTATGCCACGCTCACATATTGATTCGAAAAATTATGAAATTTGAAACCTAGCAATAATTTGACATCACGGATCCAACAAAAGTGGTTTCGTCGAAATCCGAGGTCATTTGCAAAATGTCTATTTTTAAGGGCCTGAATTCCATAGCGACTATTCAGAATTTTCAACTGGACATATCTTTTGATTCCCGCTATGAAATCTTGATTTTTCGGATTCGTTGGAAAGATATTCTCAAATAGATCCTATTATTTTTGGTTTCACTAAAATCCGTATTGTTTTGCACCCGGTACATTCAATTGAAGTTTGAAATCGAATTATCGAACTACCGCGCCATTTTCAATTCTATTTATAATTATATATAATTATTTATATTCTAACGACGACGTATATAATATATACGTTCAAATTCTATTCAAAATAAATTTCTCGTCGATATTATTTAAAATAATTCATTTTAAATGTCCAAAATTCGCTAAAATTGCCAAAATAAAAATTTTAAACTGGCCCAGATTTTCGGTTTGTTACAGCTTATGATGCAAAGAAGATTCCATAGTCGGGATTTGAACCCGGGTCACCTAAGTGAAAGCCATGTGTCCTAACCGGGCTGGACTACAATGGACTTGTTGATTTTTTTTTTTTTTTTACAAATTCATCTTATGATTATTTATTTATTTTCCGATTTTTTCAAGCCATTTGTTTCATGATTGAGATTTGTGGCTACATTCAAGTAAATATTTAGCTAGCATAAAGAACACTGTTTTTGGGTGTGGATCTTACATCTAAAAACTTAAAACTAATGTAAAAGACCCTAATTTACTTCTTTTTTTGAATTATTTTAATGCTGTTGTTTATATGCCCTTCTTTTCTTTTTGTTGTTTTGGTTTCCTTTTTTAAAAACATGTCTAAAAGATCTTTTTCTTGGGATATTTATCTTTTAAGAAGTTTTAAATCTCAAATTCCAATAGTATTTTCCCTTTTTTAAAATTACGTTATTCAAAAGATCTAATTTGCTAGGATATATATCGTATTTTAATTTCAAAATCTAGTGTCATTTTTTGTACTATATGCTTTCACAAAAGATGTGATGCCAAAGGAGTTAAAACTATATTAATTTTTTTCTATTACACATGAAATGTTCGTTATATTAGACTTCAAAATTTGTGTTATAAAAAATTTATCTGAAGCAATATTTTTTTGACATTGCGACTTTCTGCAATTGTTTTTAAGTGTCTGTTTATTTTAAAAGTAAAGATGGAAAGACTTCTGATGTATTTCGTATTGTGTTGTGTTAGACTTTTAGCATTTTTTTATCATATTTATGTCAACAAAAGTTGTCGATATCAGCTTTAACCTTTTATGAACATACATGCATTCTATAACATATTGAAGATAAACACGAAAGAAGATTGGTTTATTTATTATTTCGTACTTTGTTAAACTTTTAATCAACTTTTAGAATTCGATATGATTATTCTATAAGGTTCAATCCCTTAGCATGCGGCTTTCGTAAATATCTTTGAATTAATTGTATTTTTATTACTTCACCTTGGGAATGCGTGTGAAGTAGATAAGGTACAAATAAAATTTCAATGCCGGAGTTTAAAGCTTAAACCCGGGTAGTCCCAGGTTAAAGCGAGGCATCCTCTACATAATCTCATTTGCTCGTATGAATTCATTTATTTATTTTTAGGATGATTTGAAGCAATATTTTTTTGGCATTGGGACTTTTTGCAATTTTTTTAAGTGTGTATTTATTTCAAAAGGAAAGATGGACGTATTTCTGATGTGGTAGGTTTATCAGCCATAGAAGTAACATGTACAAATTGATTTTAGATGTAATTGGTTTCATTGTTGATATTTGCAGCAACCTTACAAGTAAATAAATGTGATATTTTATTGAGTGGGTAATAAGAGTTACATAGAGAAAAATATATCAGAAGTGGGGTTTGAACCCACGCCCTCTTTCGAAGATCGAAACTTGGGCAATAATAGTTACATAGAGAGAAAAAAATGTCAGAAGTGGGATTTGAACCCACGCCTTCTTTCGAAGACCAGAACTTGATTCTGGCGCCTTAAACCACTCTGCCATCCTGACTCTTCATTGATAAATTGAAATGTGAATTTATTTTCTGAAAGAATAAAGATATCTAACAAATACTACCAAGTGCATCATATAATTTTTTGTAACAAAAGGAACTAGAATAAGCAGTGTTATTTTGCAAATAGCTAAAAATAATTGAATATAAATGTATAATTAGATCGAACAAGCTTGTTTGTCAAGGAGGTATAATATGAATGAATATAAATGTCTAGAACAAGCATGTTTTAAAATATTTTCAAAATGAATGTTTAAAAATATCATTTTCTAGAAAAATATACATATTTTTATAATATATTTTTTTCGATCAATATTTGCAAGATGTATTTTTATATTCTTTAATTATATGCATAATACTGTGTTTGTGTGGTGCATATAGTATGCATTTTTTTTCTTATACAAAGAGAAATATATTTATGCAAATATTTAATGAGCAATTACATACCCTATAATAATAAAAATGTTTTGGAAATATATGCAAGATGAACGTACAATTACATGAACATTTGTAAAACAAATGCATAGTTTTATAAACATTTTCAAAATGAATGCAGACGGAAAAGAGTTGAAAATAGGGTACACGAACATAAAATGGTGACACAATAGACTTGAATCGTTAAATTCACCCATGATGTTGTCCTCATGTATGAGCATAATGAGAGTCAATAGTAAAGATTTGTTGTGTCATTTCTTTTAAGTTACAACGATTGCCTCCAAACATGCAAGTATTTTGCTAGAAAAGTACAACTTTGCTGTGTTAAAACTATTTTTAGAGAAAAAGTGGATATTGTTTAGAAAGACTTGCAAAAAGAAGAAATCGTCATGCAAACAAAAAAAACTTAAGATCAAAACAACTTGAATAAAATCCATAGATTTGCTAATAGACTCAAGTTAGAGTTTGCACATGGGAAGAAGTGTGTACTAAAGTTCTGTTTGAGAAAAATGAAAAATCTGGAAAGTAAATCGAAACTAAGTGGTTTTATAAAGCTTGATCATGTGGTTTTTTTTAATGTATTAAGTTTGATGTTAAGGATGCCATCCAATATTTTCGCTAAAGTAATTCCCATGACAAAGATAATTCCATTTTGACCAAATGACCAATTCCCATGACTAAAATAATTTCCACCAAACTAATAACAAACGATAGCATCGGGAAATTTCAAGTGTAGACATTATCGAGTTGTGAAACCTTAGTAGTGATGCATCTGTGAGGAAAATGGATGATATTTTTGTGAAAGAAAAAGGATAAGGAGTCTACATTCACATGGGATGATAACATTTAATATGGTCTAAAATACGAATCTAAAAGCAAAAAGATACGACCAAGTTGTAATTTTTAAAAAACTGAGAATTTATATAGTTGGTCTAAATCATTTAGAATCTGATCAAGGATTATGATGATAGCACAAAGTATAGCATAAATAATAATATTTATTTAGTGACCATTATTTCTTCTTTCTTATATCATTAATAAAAATACCACAAAATATTAGATTATACTCTTCTAAATACAAAACTTTTTAAAGGGCTATAGAATAATATTTTTTTATTTTTTTTCACACTTCCGACCAACATTGTTTTCTACGACGATCAACCACCAAACAACTGGTGTTCAGTGATTGATCACTATGGAAAGTAGTGTCGACCGACGACAGTTTCCCATGCAAAACGATTTTATATGGTTAATTGCCGTGTAGAATGTACTTGGTATCATGAAGTTTATTAAATTTATTGTGTTTAATATTTTTATTTGTCGTATTAGGAAAAGGAAACACGGGTGCCTTTAGCAGTAGACTTTATTTATGTAAAATTTGAGTGTGTTCATGCATATGTTAATTTTACTACTTATTTGAGTCATTTAGGAGAATTAAGCATGTTTAGGGCTTATGATGCAAAAAAGAATCCATTACCGGGATTTAAACCTGGGTCGCCTGGGTGAAAGCCAGGTATCTTAACCCGACTAGACTACAATGGACTTGTTGAATTATTTTTCTTTTTCAAATTCATCTTATGATTATTTTCTGATTTTTCCAAGTCATTTGTTTCATGATTGAGATTTGCGGCTACATTCAGGTAAATATTTAGCTAGTATAAAGAACACTGTGTTCGGGTGTGGATCTTACATCTGAAAGCTTAAAACTAATGTAAAAGACCCTAATTTACTTCTTCTTTTTTAATTATGTTAATGCTGTTGTTTATATGCCCTTCTTTTCTTTTTGTTGTTTTGGTTTCTTTTTTTTAAAACATGTCTAAAAGATCTTTTTCTTGGGATATTTATCTTTTAAGAATTTTAAATCTCAAATTCCGACAGTATTTTCCCTTTTTTAAAACCTTATTCAAAAGATCTAATTTTCTAGGATATATATCATATTTTAATTTCAAATTTTTGAATCATTTTTTGTACTATATGCTTTCGCAAAAGATGTGATGCCAAAGGAGTTAAAACTATATTAATATTTTTCTATTACACATCAAATGTTTGTTATATTAGACTTATCTAAAGCAGTATTTTTTTGGCATAGCTACTTTATGCAATTGTTTTTAAGTGTGTGTTTATTTTAAAAGTAAAGACGGACAGATTTCTGATGTATTTTTTATTGTGTTGTGTTAGAATTTCAGCATTTTTTATCATATTTATGTCAACAAAAGTTGTAGATATCTGCTTTAACCTTTCTACGAACATACATGCATTCTATAACATATTAAAGATAAACATGTCTAAAAGATCTTTTTCTTGGGATATTTATCTCTTAAGAATTTTAAATCTCAAATTCCGACAGTATTTTCCCTTTTTTAAAACCTTATTCAAAAGATCTAATTTTCTAGGATATATATCGTATTTTAATTTCAAAATTTAGAATCATTTTTTGTACTATATGCTTTCACAAAAGATGTGATGCCAAAGGAGTTAAAACTATATTAATATTTTTCTATTACACATCAAATGTTTGTTATATTAGACTTATCTGAAGCAGTATTTTTTTGGCATAGCGACTTTCTGCAATTGTTTTTAAGTGTATGTTTATTTTAAAAGTAAAGACGGATAGATTTCTGATGTATTTCGTATTGTGTTGTGTTAGAATTTCAGCATTTTTTATCATATTTATGTCAACAAAAGTTGTAGATTTCTGCTTTAACCTTTTTACGAACATACATGCATTCTATAACATATTGAAGATAAACACGGAAGAAGATTGGTTTATTTATTATTTCGTATTTTGTTAGACATAAGGATTTTTATCAACTTTAAGAAGTCGATATGATTATTCTAGAAGGACCAATCCCTTAGCATGCGGCTTTTGTAAATATCTTTGAATTAATTGTATTTTTATTACTTCACCTTTGGAATGTGTGTGAAGTAGATAAGGTACAATTAAAATTTAAATGCCGGAGTTTAAAGTTTAAACTCGGGTAGTCCCAGGTCAATGCTAGGCATCCTCTACATAATCTCATTTGCTCATATGAATTCATTTATTTATTTTTGGACGATTTGAAGCAATATTTTTTTGGCATTGGGACTTTTTGCAATTGTTTTTAAGTGTGTATTTATTTCAAAAGTAAAGATGGACATATTTCTGATGTGGTAGGTTTATCAACCATAGAAGTAACATGTACAAATTGATTTTAGATATAATTGGTTTCATTATTGATATTTGCAGCAACCTTACAAGTAAATAAATATGATATTTTATAGAGTGGGAAATAAGAGTTACATAGAGAGAAAAATGTCAGAAGTGGGGTTTTGAACACATGCCTTTTTTTGAAGACAAGAACTTGTGTAATAAGAGTTACATAGAGAGAAATAAATGTCAGAAGTGGGATTTGAACCCACGCCCCTCTTTCGAAGACCAGAACTTGAGTCTGGCGCCTTAGACCACTCGACCATCCTGACGTATTATTGAGAAATAGAAATGTGAATTTATTTTCTGAAAGAATAAAGATATTTAACAAATACTCCCAAGTGTGGCATTTAATTTTTTGTATCAAAAGGAACTAGAATAAGCAGTGTTATTTTGCAAATAGCTAAAAATAATTGAATATAAACGTATAATTAGATAGAACAAACTTGTTTTGCAAGGAGGTACAATATGAATGAATATAAATGTCTAGAACAAGCATGTTTTCAAATATTTTCAAAATGAATGGTTAAAAATATTATTTTCTAGAAAAATATGCATATTTTGTAATATATTTTTTTGGATCAATATTTGTAAGATGTATTTTACATTCTTTAATTATATGCATAATATTATGTTTGTGTGGAGCATATAATATGCATTTTTTTTCTTGTACAAAGAGAAATATATTTATGCAAATATGTAACAACCTGTATTTTGATAATGTGTTATAACCATAAATCTAGGCAGAATTAAATTTTAAAATAAGAACCAAGGGAAATGGGTTGCGCCATTGCGTTTGTCTCGGAATTCTACATGAAATCGAGTCCGAGTTTTCGAAAATCGGAGTCCGTATGACCAAGTTATGGCTCCCCAAAGTTTCAGAAATTTTCAGAGTTCAAAACAGTTCGAATTCGAGTTCAAATTCGAATTTCAAAACCCAGACAGACTGGGCGGGAAATTTCCCGCCCAGCACCCCAGGTCGACTGGGGAGTCGACTGGGCAGTCGACACCCCCAGGACCAGGTCGACTGCGCAGTCGACATGGGTGTCGACCTGGTCCCTGAAACTGGTTTGGGCCTGGTTGCTCCTGCTTGACCCTGTTGGCTTGTTTGAGGGCCTGTGACGATTTTTGGTGGTTCAGATCGATTCTAGGGTTTATCCTACGGCCTAAACTAGTTGTTGCAACTATAAAAACACCCTAAGACCTAGGCTAATCCACGACAAATCTTTCTAACACCATTATGCCGCTAAGTCTCCTCTTGAACCATGGCCGCCGCCTCCAACTTGAAGCTTAAACTTTCAAACTAGATCCAAATTGAAGGCCAACGTTTCTACAAAAATTCAAGGGAATAGATCAACATCTCAACAACTGTAATAACCCGAAAATCTGGGCCGGTTTAAAATTTTTATTTTGGCAATTTTAGCGAATTTAGAATATTTAAAATAGATTATTTTAAATATAAACGACGAGAAATTTATTTTGAATATATTTCGAACGAATATATTATACGCGTCGTCGTTAGAATATAAATAATTATATATAATTATAAAAGGAATTGAAAATGGCGCGGTAGTTCGATAATTCGATTTTAAACTTCAATTGAATGTACCGGGTGCAAAACAATCCGGATTTTAGTGAAACCAAAATCATTAGGATCTATTCGTGAATATCTTTCCAACGAATCCGAAAAATCGAAATTTCATAGCGGGAATCAAAAGATATGTCCAGTTGAAAATTCTGAATAGTCGCTATGAAATTCAGGCCCTTAAAAATGGGAATTTTGCAAATGACCTCGGATTTCGACGAAACCGCTTTTGTTGGGTCCGTGATGTCAAATTATTGCTAGGTTTCAAATTTCATAATTTTTCGAATCAATATGTGAGCGTGACAAAGGAAAACGCGTTTGACCAGTTTCAGTTGATTTTAATCGACTGGAAATTGGCCATTTTTCTAACGGTCTCAGAATTCGATGAAACTAGTTTTGTTAGGACCGTATCGTCAATACGAAGCTAGAAACTATTTTTATGGGATTTATAGAGTTAGTGTGTGACCCCAGTAAATTGAAATACGCGTTCAAATTCAATATATAGAGTTATATGTTGATTTTGACGAAAACTGTTCGAAACGATCGAATCAGCCTACGATACATATCCCATTGTGTTCGGAATAGGGGTAAAACGCTAGGGACGACAGGCGGTGGGCCTCTGTAACAACCCGAAAATCTGGGCCGGTTTAAAATTTTTATTTTGCCAATTTTGGCGAACTTTGAACATTTAAAATAGATTATTTTAAATAATATCAACGAGAAATTTATTTTGAATAGAATTCGAATGTATATATTATATACGTCGTCGTTAGAATATAAATAATTATATATAATTATAAAAGGAATTGAAAATGGCGCGGTAGTTCGATAATTCGATTCCAAACTTCAATTGAATGTACCGGGTGCAAAATAAACGGGATTTTAGTGAAACCAAAAATAATAGAACCTAATTGATAATATCTTTCCAACGAATCCGAAAAATCAAAATTTCATAGTGGGAATAAAAAGATATGTCCAGTTGAAAATTCTAAATAGTCGCTATGGAATTCAGGCCCTTAAAAATGGAGATTTTGCAAATGACCTCGGATTTCGACGAAACCACTTTTGTTGGGTCCGTGATGTAAAGTTATTGCTAGGTTCCAATTTTCATAATTTTTCGAATCAATATGTGAGCGTGGCAAAGGAAAACGCGTTTGACCAGTTTCAGTTGATTTTAAACGACTGGAAAATGGCCATTTTTCCAACGGTCTCAAAATTCGACGAAACTAGTTTTGTTAGGACCGTATCGTTAATACGAAGCTAGAAAATATTTTTCAGTAATTTTTCGAGTTAGTATGTGACCCCGGTAAATTGAAATGTGCGTTCAAATTCAATATATAGAGTTATATGTTGATTTTGACGAAAACTGATCAAAACAGTCGAATCATCCTACGATACCTATCCCGTTGTGTTCGGAATGGGGGTAAAACGCTATGGACGATAGGCGGTGGGTCTCATTTCGGGTTCGAAGTAAAAAGTTACTTTATGGTGATTTAAAATAAAATTTAAATAAATTAAAATATCCCCCCCCCCCAGGGTCAACGGTCAAACATGTATAAACCCCCTCGTTTCCTTTTTCTTCAATCAGAAAACCGATTCAGTAAAAAAAAAAAAAGGAAAAAAGACGGAGGAGCTCGCACCCCGCCTCGGTGACCGTCGTCACGCCCTAGGTGGCGCCGCCGCCTCAGTCCGACCCCCCCCCCCCCCCTCAACCCCCGCTCGCGCCTCTTGCATCAGCCCAACCCTCCCCCAGTTCGAAGACCGAAACCGCGCCGAACCCTAACGCTGACCGCCACCTCCAGCGATCCCCAGGCATCCCCTCCGACGATCCCGTCTCCTTCCTTCTCGTCGGTGAGTTTCTTTTCAGTTAATTTAGTTTTAAATATATTTTCATTGTTTTAAAATCAGTAAATAATTAATATATAGGGTTGTTTTTAGACCTGAAAATCTTTATATAAATTATAATTATAAAAATGCGTAAGGATTCAATTTTTAGTGTTATAAAAATCTAATTTTTAGAGTATAAAAGAATAGATAAGAAAGATATAATTTTTATATGATGTAGATAATAAAAATACGATTTTTATAATATAGAGAATATAAAAATATTATTTTTATATAGGTAGCAAATAAAAGATTTGACCTTTATTGAAGAAAGATCGGATGAATAGCGAAGTAAAAATTCGATTTTTCTATATTGAATAGCAAAGTAAAATTTTGATTTTTATATATTGAATAACATAGTAAAAATTCGATTTTTATATATTGAATAGCATAGTAAAAATTCGATTTTTATATATTGAATAGCATAGTAAAAATTTGATTTTTATATATTGATATATTGAATAGCATAGTAAAATTTTGATTTTTATATATTGAATAGCATAGTAAAAATTCAATTTTTATATATTGAATAGCATAGTAAAAATTCGAATTTTATATATTGAATAGCGAAGTAAAAATGTGATTTTTATATATGTAGAGAATACGGGCAGTGAAAAGTGACAAGAGGCAAGAATGACGAAGATTTCTACATAAGAAGAATCGTGATGTTGGATTAGCTATCAGTGAGAACTTCTCACCTTTCAATTTAATTATTCTAGTAATAAATATATACTAGGATGCAGACGGTGTTTAGGAGCACCTGACACCCGTCATCCACAGACCATGGATGGCTTGTTTGTTTAATTGTTTGGTTGTGTAGTTGGTTAGATTATTTGGTTTGAATTGAATTTTTTGGTGAAATGAAATTGATTGGATTGATGTGTGAATGGCGTGGGCCTTCACTAGACCGGGGTTAAGGCTAGGCCTTGTCCCGTTTCTAGTATCGTGCTGTTATGCCGCCGAAATTTTCTAAAATAAGTTAGAAAAATAAAAATATCATTTTTATTTGGTAAATGAACTGAATAAAAATTCATGTGTTAAAATAAAATATTTGATCGTTAAAAATATAAGTTTTAACGTGAATGTGAATAAATAAATATTCATTTACAAACCGGACGGTTTGTTTATGTACACCTATTTGAAGGACATTGATTGGGACGATAAATTTTACACATCGCCAAACTGCACAAATAAAAATATGTGTTTGATTGCTTGAAACCCCACACGGGTATTGGGATGATATTTGACGTACACTAATCCCGATTGTTTAGTTGTATGTCGATCGATTGATTGACAGGCTGTTATAAGCGTTGAATATTTATATTTGATGCTTATACAGTGTAGAATGCACTTTGGATGATGGTTGATTATTCATCGTTGTTGATATATACATGTGTTGTAGAAAATCCATATAATTAACATTATATGGTAATTGTTGGATCTAGAATAACCCTAGAGGGGGGGTGAATAGGGTTTTTCACAGTTTTTAAACTGAATTGAAAAACTGACAGGATATTAAAATAATAAACAGATCACAGAATATAGCAGAAACAGAAATGCAGAAAATAAATCACACACAGATATACCCAGCTTCGGCAAAACCCTGCCTACTGCTGCATTTCTAAGGTTTCTACTAGGTGATAGAACAGATCCCGCATACAAGATCATGTACACTCGCAAACCCTGCTCCTATTCTAACCCTACGCTCAAACCCCTAGACTGATCGATATCCCCTCGATCAGATTTCCCCGAATTACACCCCGTAATCCGTAACCCAGCTTTTACAGATTCTGAAACTGACAGTCAACACCCTGACTGATTAACTCTAGTTTATACAGACACTAGAAAACTGTTCAGACGGTTTTTACAACTCAAATTCAAATACACAAATTAAATGAAACAAAGCTGAAAACCCTGGATTTTAATATAAAACTCCCCTTTAATTAACTTGGCTTAGCCAAGGGGTAAGTAGTCCCTTAAGCACAAACAAGGCCGGCCATTCTATAATTCGTGGCACCCTTCTCTTTAGCCCTTTGACCCGATCTCTTTGCTTTGTGGAAAAAAAAAAGAAATGGCGGCGGCTTAGGGTTTCTTGAATCCTTCCCCAATTCGGTCGATTGCTTGATAAAAACCGAGGCTCTAATGGCTTAATATTTCGTTGATATGTGATGCTTCGATTCAGTTTGAGATGATCGAAAACAATGGATTAAATTGTGAGTATTCTCTGAAATTTTTTTTCTCTTTGATTAATCTCTGGTTTTCGATGCTTGGGTTTTCGATCGTTTATTTCTTGGATGCTCAATCTCTTTGCCAGTGATGAAGTGGTGTATTATAGGGTTATAGAAAAACCCTAATTGCTCTGATTTCTTGTAATTGACTCGCTCTGGTTGATTGCGTGTTTCCCCTTTTTGGCATGACGGTTTCAAATCCCTCTGTAAATCGCCTTGATGATTTTGTGTTAAAATAGGATTATAGAATCCTTTAATATCTCTGATTTCGTTGGATGGCTCGATCTGATTATGTTACTGTCCCTTTTTGACATTCTCGGTTTTGAATTTAATTCCATGGCAAAAGAAAATTGCGTTAAAATATTTCCTTGCCAAATATAAATAAGAATTTGAATATTTCCCTTGTGTGACTCTCCACTGGATTGAATTTCATGAATGCATTCAGACATGATTTCTGCCTTAGTAAAATCTGGAATGTTTTCCAACACTTGCCAAAAACATGCTTTTCTGGAAACGATTTAACTCTTGCCAAATTTGAATATTGAGAGACTGGAATCACGCTGAATGATTTCTTGCCGAGCTTTGCAATGCTTAATTTATGAACCAAAAGATTCCTTGCCAAAAAAAAACTTTATGCATTTCTTGAATTTCTCTCTTTCAATTTCTGGAGATAGCTAATATTGGAACTTTTACAAAAGAACTTCATTTCTCATCATTGAACAGCTTTCCATTTTAGTTGTTTGTTGCACTCCTTACACTGATCACACCTGCATGTATCATTTCTGGAATTCCTTTGATTTTGACTTTCTGTATTTCTTGCATGATTAACATTTTCAAATACTTGGTGAGTATAACAATTGCCATTTGTTTTTATTGGCAATTTGCTGTGTATACTCTCACACACTTGCATAGTCGAGCTGTAGCCAAGCATTATGCTGTCTACACACTTGCCATGTTGTAGTCACCTGTATTGCATTACTTTTCCATTGAGCTTGAAACTAAACCTGAAACATAATGTATTTGTGATGCTCGACAATTTGTGTCATTTTTACATGTGCACTGTCCATTCCTTGAATGTGATAGTCCCTATGCAGTTTGCTTGGACTTGAGCCTGATCACCCAGATTTGATTTGCATGAGCTCCTACTTGTACTACCCTTGTGCTCGACCATGATTGTTGTTAACATTGCTTGCGTTGACCATGTTCATTCATGAATCTGAACTGTCATGCTTTAAACTGAATTTGATCACCATGCTTCTTGACATTGTATATTTGTTGAATTATGTGCATGTTAATATTTGACATCCCTGTTTTCTTTGCTGCACCACTTGACTTCACACTTGTTATGCTGAAGGTTTGGTTTGAGCTCGACCACTTTTAACTTCATGCTTCTTCATGCTTCATTTCCATGTTTATGATGTGCACCACATTTACACACCACTTTGTTTCCATGAATTTACTTCAGTGATTTTGTTTTCCAATCTTGAGATGGTGCTGTCTTATGCTTGATCACACTGTCACTTTCCTTGCTTGCTCCACTGCTATGTTGGTCTGCACACACACACCATTTCTGGCACTTAATACTGCACTGCTGTGGCCATTAGCTGTTGCACCATTCATTACTATTTGCATTTGCACAGTTGTGTTTACTGAATTCATTTGTGCATGGCTCTTTGTTGACTTTGGCTCCATGTGCACTGAGTTGAGAAGGTCCACGTGGCTCCTCCTCAGCTGCACACTGATTGGCGAGGCAGTGCACACGTGTATTTATACACGTGTGTATATGCAGCCATCCAGAAAAGATTTCCTGTCCCTGCATTGATATACATATATATGTTGTCTGCCTTGTGGTATTTACAGTGTATCACTGTGAATATCACAAGCTGTCTAGACACAGTCGGTTGGATATGAAAAATAGATCGAGTCAGAAAAATGATGAGAAACACACCAGAAAACTGAGGCAAAAAAAAAAATTAAAATAAAATTTATATTTGCATGAATTTAGACATTATTTCTGTGCAAGATACTGTGTGTGTGTTTCCATATATGACAGATAAGCATGAAGATGACTGGACTGACTGTGAGCAGTGAAGACTGGACTAATAGTGCTGACTGACTAGGAGGCTGGAGAAAGAAGACAAAAGAAAGAAAGACAGCATGTGTCATTGTATAAGCAACAATGTCAATAAAAAGTGTGTATATTGAGTTGTATGTAAATGATCAGTGATGTAGTGAAGAGCTTTGTACTGTTTATTTGTAATAAACAAATTGTTTGAAATAAAATATTATTTTATTGTTGTCAAACAAAATTTGTTTATCGTATACTGTGTATTTACAAGTACAAAATCTGTGAAGTGATTAAATAGTGGAGTTGTAAATAATTGTACTGTTCGAGTGTTTGAAATATAATATTTAATTTAAATAAAATACTGTAAGAAAATATGAATATCTATACAGTTGTATTCTATTTAAATATAAATATAATATTCCTGTATGTGGTGTAGAATAACAGTACGATTTCAAACACATCAATAAATCAATAATAATATTTATTTGGTTGTTATCATCAAACAAAAATCATATAATTGTGTATACAATACCGTCATATACAACAATCTCCCCCTTTTGATGATGACAAACAAATAAAGATTTTGAGCACAGAAAATGTGTTTGACAGTGAATATTGAACTCCCCCTATTTATTAGCTCCCCCTACAACTGACAACTCCCCCTATAACTGTGCTCGAGTGAAGTGAGTAATAAAAATTAAAAATATTTATAAAATATTCACTCATAAAGCAAAATCTAATCCATTCTCCCCCTTTTGTTGTTATCATCAAAAGGATACAGAGTTTTAAAATACAGATGAAAAACGACTAAAAATATAATTTCATCTTAAGAGGAAGAACGGTCATCAAAAATCACAATCAGTCAAACAAAAATCATAATAAACTGAGAACTAGTGGCATATTTCACATTGCAGAAAATGACGGATTTACGATGAATTTTATATAAAAATGGGGAGAGTAAAAAAATGTATTCCAATTATTTTTTTAAAAAAATGAGGTTCATAAACAGAGATGGAATTTGGACTATAATTAATAATTCAATTTAAGTGACAAGATCGAATAATCTCAAATCCCAATACCCATCAATCAGCAAATCATAATACGTCATAAAATATTAACACATTTCACAGATTAGAAAATGGATTGGTAGGCTGGCTTTTATACACAAAGGAGAATTTCAAGTTTATTTCAATTTATAGCACATTATTCCTTTTTTTTTTTTTTTTAAGAGCACACTGACCACGCATAACCAGAGATTGGATTTTTAAATGAGGTCAGTCGCAGCTTAAATTATAAGTTGTCTCTTAACCATGCATGACCAGAGCTTGGATTTTTAAATGAGGTTAGAGACACACTTATATATTAATTATATTTATTATTTTCAGCATTTAAAGGAAAAACTCCTCAGTATGTAAAACCAATATATGAATGATAGAGAATGGGGTAGGTACAGAGATGGACTGTGAAAATAAATTTCTAAATTAATTATATTATGAGATAAGCTCGACTTTACCGGGATTATTGAAAATTTCAATTATCACAAAAAAATAATATAGTCCCATTTCTATCACAAATAATTTTCACTGTTTTAAAAACAAGATGATTTTTCTTTTTTAAAAAAATAAACTCTCCATATTAATATAAAATCATGATGGATGGCAGAATGATGATAGATAAAGAAAATGATCGTGAAATAATTGCCAGTTCAAAGATATTATAATAAATATTCAACCATCATGAAAATCCAAATAAAATCTCCTCTTATTATGAAATATATTGCAGTCATAATTCATCACAATTTCAAAATCTGATAATAATTTTGATGAATTATAAATACAGTTCAATTGGATATTGATTTCAATTTCTAAATGAATAATCAACAAATAATTTTAAAGTTGAAAATCAATTACAAGAGGAATATGCTGATCTATACACAACAAGAGGGAAAAAAATGTGTACAAGACAAAAAGAGTGTGTGGATATATACATGGTGAAGATTTGAATCTAAGTACAGATGGGTGAGACAAAAATAAGGCGCTTCTGATACCATTTGGTGTCTTTATTTACGAGGAATTTTAACATGATACTGAACAAGAATGTCATAGACAAAAGAATTATAAATACAAAGCCCAATCAGACAAGATAACAGATTATGCACATGTATCAGAGCAGCGGTCAGATTAAAGCAGGCAGTTATTTGAAAACAGTATCAGAGCAACACAGAACATAAAATCACGTCAGACTTGTCAGCGGATGGTCACATAAGATCATTCATGATCCAAGATTAGAAATACTGTTTATTTGAAATCATTTGAGGAATATGAAAATATCAGGATTTAATAAATCAATCACACCAATATATAAATTTTTGAATTGAGATATGTGTGAGATTTAATAAATCAACAATTTCAAATGATTTTCAACAAACAAATATTTAAATCATATAACCATGAAATAACAGATAGATTCAAGACCGGATTTTCAAAGAATTTTCACAAGAATTTTCTGACAAGTCCTCAAGAAATTTCAGATCATCTACATCAATTTTGTGAGATATTCATGATCCAAAGAAAATAATTTATTTGAAATCATTTGAATCAATGTCAAATTTTGAGATATAATGAATCAGTCACACAAGGTTAATAATTTCAGATTTAAGTGGTGTGTGAGATTCAAAATATCAGGAATTTCAGATGATTTCAAACTAAACTAATTTCAATCATAATAATCATGAATAAGGATGAAATTCAAGATGTATCACTGATTCAACCCAAATATTTTTCAAGTCAGAAACAATCAAGCCAATCTAAAAAATTAATGAGATTATCACAACTGAGAAGTAACAGTGCTGTAATGAGTATAATACTTTAAGCGTTTCCAAAATGAATTGGAAGGAACTCAAAACAGCATAAGTGTGTGAAATTTCATTAATTATTCAGATCTTCAAAAATTTAGAATTCTAGTTAACAATGTTCAAGATATGACAAGAATGCATCAACACTGTTATGAATTCAAAAATTAGAAAATAAACTTCAAAACAATTACAGATATTTGCAAGATTAAAATCAAGATCTGGAAAAGATTAAAATATCAGAATTATATTAAACTAAGGCAAATTTCCAGAAAATATGAATTCTACAATTGGAAGTTAATGAAGCCCAGAAGAAGTTACAGTGATGTGACAGTGAAAAATTAAAACAGAAGAGATAAAATAAATACACAGAGGGGGTAGAAGGAGAAATAAACAAAAATAAAAAAATATTTACAAAGATGAGTTTAGAGATCATACCAGAATCCAATGTAAATCAGAATCTCTAACTCAACAGATCTTGGCCTAAGGAACTGTAAATGACACAAAGTTATAGACAATCTTGATTTCAAATTTCTTTTCAGCACAGCAGTTCCTCAGCCACCTTCGATACCTAACAGTTTATAGAATCGAGTGGTCTAACAAAGTTTGTAAAACCACTCACAGTTGTATTCATAGCTTTAGGTACCCAAACCTGCTTATATAACAATCCGTTAGAATCAACTAGAGTTCCCTTTGTAACCCAAATTTGTTTAGGTTTTCCAAAAATCATTTTATTTCTTTTCGGGATCCAAAATGAATTGTTATCAAACCAATTCTTATCTCGATTGTGATTCAAAAAACTTTTGGAATTTTTAAAATTCAAATTTTTAGAATGACTCTTCTTGAAGCAGTTTAAAGAGTTTTTGAAATCACAAGAGTTCAAACTTTCAAAATCATTTCTTTTCCCAAAACCAAGACCATTTTTATGACCAGAAGAAAATTGATTTTTCAACAACATATTCAAAGATTTTTCACCAATTGAAAAGCGTTTCAAACTCAATTCAAGATTGTTGATTTTGGATTTAAGATCAGAATTCTCTTTCATTAGATTCGAACAACGATTAATGCTGATCTTTCTCTTTTCAGTATCATTCTGTTTCAAAATCAAATTTTCGTTTTCAAGCATTTTAACTTTGGTCTTGGATTCAAAGATCTCTGATTCAAATTTAATTTGTTTTTCAGATCCAATTTTCTTGAGATTTTCAATCTCTTTTTCAAGCTCACTCAAAATCAGATCTGTTTTCAACAAACTATCACTTTCAGCAATTTCAAGTTTGGAATTTTCGATAGCCTTAAAATTGTTAAATTCCTTTTGAAAAAAATTGTTTGCATTTTTCAACTCAATCTCGTTACCTTTTAAAACTAGAATTTCTTCTTCAAGCCTTTGAATGTTATTGTTGAGATGAACGAGATCTGTTTTTAATTTCAAACAATTTTCACAATTAGAATTTTCAAATTTCACAACATTTTCAAGTTTTAATTCCAAACAATGAATTTTGCTGGTCAACTCATGATTTTCAGTTTTCAAAGATTTGTTTTTAGATTGGAGTTTATCAACAGATTTCGTTAAATCAAGACACATGTAAACCAAATCTTCATATGAGAGATTTTCTGTTTCAGCATTTGTTGATTCTCCATCATCTGATTCATCTGAAGTTTCATCTACATGACTTGTTAAGCATAGATCTGAATCAAAGTTGACATTATGGGGTTTTGAGCTGTTGTCAGATTTTCCATACAACTTGTTGAGAGTTCTCCAAACTTCCTGTGCAGATAAACAATGACAGATAAGATTAAACTGTTCAGTGCTAAGATAGTCAAATATAATTTTCATAGCACGAGCATTGAAATTAATATCTACACTATCAAACCCATTGATAATGACATCCCAACATTTAATATTAACATATTTTAAATAAAATTCCATTTTGGATTTCCAGTTTAAAAAATCTGTTCCATTGAAAATAGTTGGAGATGAGCTGGACTGACTCTCTATCGACTGACAACTAGGAATCACCATTACTCTAGAGTTAACAGAATACCTGGCTCTGATACCACTGTTGGATCTAGAATAACCCTAGAGGGGGGGTGAATAGGGTTTTTCACAGTTTTTAAACTGAATTGAAAAACTGACAGGATATTAAAATAATAAACAGATCACAGAATATAGCAGAAACAGAAATGCAGAAAATAAATCACACACAGATATACCCAGCTTCGGCAAAACCCTGCCTACTGCTGCATTTCTAAGGTTTCTACTAGGTGATAGAACAGATCCCGCATACAAGATCATGTACACTCGCAAACCCTGCTCCTATTCTAACCCTACGCTCAAACCCCTAGACTGATCGATATCCCCTCGATCAGATTTCCCCGAATTACACCCCGTAATCCGTAACCCAGCTTTTACAGATTCTGAAACTGACAGTCAACACCCTGACTGATTAACTCTAGTTTATACAGACACTAGAAAACTGTTCAGACGGTTTTTACAACTCAAATTCAAATACACAAATTAAATGAAACAAAGCTGAAAACCCTAGATTTTAATATAAAACTCCCCTTTAATTAACTTGGCTTAGCCAAGGGGTAAGTAGTCCCTTAAGCACAAACAAGGCCGGCCATTCTATAATTCGTGGCACCCTTCTCTTTAGCCCTTTGACCCGATCTCTTTGCTTTGTGGAAAAAAAAAGAAATGGCGGCGGCTTAGGGTTTCTTGAATCCTTCCCCAATTCGGTCGATTGCTTGATAAAAACCGAGGCTCTAATGGCTTAATATTTCGTTGATATGTGATGCTTCGATTCAGTTTGAGATGATCGAAAACAATGGATTAAATTGTGAGTATTCTCTGAAATTTTTTTTCTCTTTGATTAATCTCTGGTTTTCGATGCTTGGGTTTTCGATCGTTTATTTCTTGGATGCTCAATCTCTTTGCCAGTGATGAAGTGGTGTATTATAGGGTTATAGAAAAACCCTAATTGCTCTGATTTCTTGTAATTGACTCGCTCTGGTTGATTGCGTGTTTCCCCTTTTTGGCATGACGGTTTCAAATCCCTCTGTAAATCGCCTTGATGATTTTGTGTTAAAATAGGATTATAGAATCCTTTAATATCTCTGATTTCGTTGGATGGCTCGATCTGATTATGTTACTGTCCCTTTTTGACATTCTCGGTTTTGAATTTAATTCCATGGCAAAAGAAAATTGCGTTAAAATATTTCCTTGCCAAATATAAATAAGAATTTGAATATTTCCCTTGTGTGACTCTCCACTGGATTGAATTTCATGAATGCATTCAGACATGATTTCTGCCTTAGTAAAATCTGGAATGTTTTCCAACACTTGCCAAAAACATGCTTTTCTGGAAACGATTTAACTCTTGCCAAATTTGAATATTGAGAGACTGGAATCACGCTGAATGATTTCTTGCCGAGCTTTGCAATGCTTAATTTATGAACCAAAAGATTCCTTGCCAAAAAAAAACTTTATGCATTTCTTGAATTTCTCTCTTTCAATTTCTGGAGATAGCTAATATTGGAACTTTTACAAAAGAACTTCATTTCTCATCATTGAACAGCTTTCCATTTTAGTTGTTTGTTGCACTCCTTACACTGATCACACCTGCATGTATCATTTCTGGAATTCCTTTGATTTTGACTTTCTGTATTTCTTGCATGATTAACATTTTCAAATACTTGGTGAGTATAACAATTGCCATTTGTTTTTATTGGCAATTTGCTGTGTATACTCTCACACACTTGCATAGTCGAGCTGTAGCCAAGCATTATGCTGTCTACACACTTGCCATGTTGTAGTCACCTGTATTGCATTACTTTTCCATTGAGCTTGAAACTAAACCTGAAACACAATGTATTTGTGATGCTCGACAATTTGTGTCATTTTTACATGTGCACTGTCCATTCCTTGAATGTGATAGTCCCTATGCAGTTTGCTTGGACTTGAGCCTGATCACCCAGATTTGATTTGCATGAGCTCCTACTTGTACTACCCTTGTGCTCGACCATGATTGTTGTTAACATTGCTTGCGTTGACCATGTTCATTCATGAATCTGAACTGTCATGCTTTAAACTGAATTTGATCACCATGCTTCTTGACATTGTATATTTGTTGAATTATGTGCATGTTAATATTTGACATCCCTGTTTTCTTTGCTGCACCACTTGACTTCACACTTGTTATGCTGAAGGTTTGGTTTGAGCTCGACCACTTTTAACTTCATGCTTCTTCATGCTTCATTTCCATGTTTATGATGTGCACCACATTTACACACCACTTTGTTTCCATGAATTTACTTCAGTGATTTTGTTTTCCAATCTTGAGATGGTGCTGTCTTATGCTTGATCACACTGTCACTTTCCTTGCTTGCTCCACTGCTATGTTGGTCTGCACACACACACCATTTCTGGCACTTAATACTGCACTGCTGTGGCCATTAGCTGTTGCACCATTCATTACTATTTGCATTTGCACAGTTGTGTTTACTGAATTCATTTGTGCATGGCTCTTTGTTGACTTTGGCTCCATGTGCACTGAGTTGAGAAGGTCCACGTGGCTCCTCCTCAGCTGCACACTGATTGGCGAGGCAGTGCACACGTGTATTTATACACGTGTGTATATGCAGCCATCCAGAAAAGATTTCCTGTCCCTGCATTGATATACATATATATGTTGTCTGCCTTGTGGTATTTACAGTGTATCACTGTGAATATCACAAGCTGTCTAGACACAGTCGGTTGGATATGAAAAATAGATCGAGTCAGAAAAATGATGAGAAACACACCAGAAAACTGAGGCAAAAAAAAAATTTAAAATAAAATTTATATTTGCATGAATTTAGACATTATTTCTGTGCAAGATACTGTGTGTGTGTTTCCATATATGACAGATAAGCATGAAGATGACTGGACTGACTGTGAGCAGTGAAGACTGGACTAATAGTGCTGACTGACTAGGAGGCTGGAGAAAGAAGACAAAAGAAAGAAAGACAGCATGTGTCATTGTATAAGCAACAATGTCAATAAAAAGTGTGTATATTGAGTTGTATGTAAATGATCAGTGATGTAGTGAAGAGCTTTGTACTGTTTATTTGTAATAAACAAATTGTTTGAAATAAAATATTATTTTATTGTTGTCAAACAAAATTTGTTTATCGTATACTGTGTATTTACAAGTACAAAATCTGTGAAGTGATTAAATAGTGGAGTTGTAAATAATTGTACTGTTCGAGTGTTTGAAATATAATATTTAATTTAAATAAAATACTGTAAGAAAATATGAATATCTATACAGTTGTATTCTATTTAAATATAAATATAATATTCCTGTATGTGGTGTAGAATAACAGTATGATTTCAAACACATCAATAAATCAATAATAATATTTATTTGGTTGTTATCATCAAACAAAAATCATATAATTGTGTATACAATACCGTCATATACAACAGTAATTGATTGGGCCTCATTCCAGTTTTGAAAAATAAATATTTGAAAAGGAAATATTTAGAAATATTTGAAAAAGAAATATTTGAAAAAGAAATATTTGAAATAGAAATATTTGAAATAGAATATTTGAAAATAGGAATATATGAAGCCGTGTTGATTAGATTGACGCCATTTTGACGTGAACGATATTTATATCGATTTTATTCATTTTTCAACGAATATTGAAATAGATTTGAAATTCGAATTAAATTGAATAGATTTGAAATTGAAATCACATTGAAATGAATTCAAATTGAAATTGAATATAAATGAATTCGAATTGAAATTGAATATAAATGAATTCGAATTGAAATTGAATATAAATGAATTCGAATTGAAAGGGTATAAATGAATTCGAATTGAAATTGAATATAAATGAATTCGAATTGAAATTGAATATAAATGAATTCGAATTGAAATTGAATTGAATTGAATTAGAATTGAAATTGAATTAGAAATCAATTTGAATTAAAATCGATTTGAAATGAATTTAAAATGAATTTAAAATGAATTTATATTGGAATATTCAATTTTGATTTGAAATTGAATATGAAGTTGAAACCGCTTTGAAAATGAATTTAAAACGAATTTATATTGGAATATTCAATTTTGAATTGAAATTGAATATGAAGTTGAAACCGCTTTGAAAATGAATTGAAAACGATTTATAAAGCACGTTTTAAATTGAAATCGACGAAATATATATTATATATATTATATATATAATATAATGGCCTGAATAGAACGCGCCGCGCCACGGAAGTTCACGAATTTTGACCATTGACTTCGAACGGATATTGCGGGAGATCCGACCGTCGGATTCTCCTAAAACCGGAACCGTTGGGTTCGCATCGAAAAGAACTTTCTAACGAATGTGAGAAATTAGAAATCTAACGGTTGGATTTGGAATTATGTCCAAATCAAATTTGAAAAAGGTCGTTGTAAGTGCAGTTCGATGGCCATTGATGGAAATCGACTGTACGGGGTTCACTGACACTGTTCTTGAACCCAGTTGTCGTGAATGGTGTCTTCACTGACACTGTTCTTGAACCCAGTTGAGAAAAGATTAAATCTTTTTATTTAGATTTAATGAAGTGTACCAATTAAATAATATTTAATTGGAATTGAATTGATATTGATTTTTGGGTTTATCATGGACAGTGTTTTAAATAACACTCGTTCTTTAACCCGATAATTAATGGAATGTGATTTTGGGTTTATCGTGGACAGTGTTTTAAATAACACTCGTTCTTTAACCCGATAATTAATCGAATGTGATTTGGGTTTGTCGTGAATGGTGTCTTCACTAACAATGTTCTTGAACCCAGTTGAGAAAAGATTAAATCTTTTTATTTAGATTTAATGAAGTGTACCAATTAAATAATATTTAATTGGAATTGAATTGATATTGATTTTTGGGTTTATCGTGGACAGTGTTTTAAATAACACTCGTTCTTTAACCCGATAATTAATGGAATGTGATTTTGGGTTTATCATGGACAGTGTTTTAAATAACACTCGTTCTTTAACCCGATAATTAATGGAATGTGATTTTGGGTTTATCATGGACAGTGTTTTAAATAACACACGTTCTTTAACCCGATAATTAATGGAAAGTGATTTTGGGTTTATCGTGGATAGTGTTTTAAATAACACTCGTTCTTTAACCCGATAATTAATGGAATGTGATTTTGGGTTTATCGTGAACTGTGTTTTAAATGACACTGATTCTTTAACCCAGTTAAAGATTAAAACTAAGAAGAGTTTTAATGAATCTTTAATTAGATTGAAATAATCGAAATGGAGTATCACCAGTTTTGCTCCAGGCGATAGTTAAATCTTTAATTAGATTTGAACGTGAAATGGTAATTGAATTTACCGATAACACTGTGGTGTTAGATATGAAGTATAACCAGTTTTACTTCATGGGATGAATAGGTTGGGATTGGGAAATCAAAACAAATGATTACTTCGGTAAGGTTCGTTAATCCCGACTAGTTGAATCGAAATTCAAAAGAAGATTTGAGAATAAATTTTAAGGAATTTATCTTTGATAAAATTAATGGGAACCTTTCCCTATGAATGTGAAATTTAGAAACTAACTGTCGGTTAGCCAAGCAGAATGGTTTTCTGGATATTGATCTGATGTTGGTTTCGGCCTTCGGGGTTAATATTTGGGAAATTATTCTCTTGATTAATTTACGGTTAGTGACTGATGAATTGGAATGAGGCGTATGTTGTGTTTGTGTAACACTTATTTAAAATATACGCAAGTTATTCGGAAAGACCGGGTTTATCCCATTCTGAATAACTGATACAACGATAAGTTGATGACGAAGACGATGGTCGAAGACCGGAGGTCTTCACGTCGTTTGGGTGATTACTGATGATCTTGATTGGGCTGTACACCCAAGAAGATGGAAACAGTTGGTGATCGTCCAGACGTACTTGGAGATCGATGGATATGCGGGGTACTAGGTGCCTCCGGTTTCGTTCAGACCCAGAACGGACTTGTAAATGGTCTGTGTGTTTGACATTGGATTTTAGTCCGTGTGATTGATCTCTATTAAATATATATATGTTTGGCGGCGGAGAATTTGTTCTCTTGCTTAACGCCCTTCTCTGAGACGTACGAGCTCAGGGGTTATATACTGATGGATATCAAACGCATGGAGTAAATTGCCTGTGTGGCATGCCTAAGTGGCAATTGATCGAGGCTTCTGTTGAAAAGCAAAGCCTTGTGGCGATGATCAAAGCACAGCCTGTGTGGCACAGCTTTGTGTAACGTTGATTCGCGAGTATCACACCCGGTATGAACCAAAAACGGGAGACGGACATCAGGGAGGACATGCGTTTCTTTCTAGTTAGGAGTGGCGTCAGTGCTTGAACTGGCTGACGAGTTTGACTCATGTGGATGTTGCTTATTATTACTTGCTGAAAAGCGAGGCGCCTCGTGATATCGGTTTCGGCCGATGCTTCTGGTCGGCTGACGGGCCAGGATTACGCCCCAAAGGGCGGGGAAACGCATGTTCAGGCATTTTAATCCACATCGGTGGACCGGCCCTGACGATCCAAGGGTCACTCGAGCTCTGATCCTGAGACTCGGACTAGACAGTCTCGAATCTGTGAGGATCTTGCCCCTAGCCTCGGTTCATACCATAAATGATAACCCAACTTCCAATACGACATTGCGGTTTTGATTGTAAACCTATATATGGCGACATAGTGGCATGGGACGCTCATGTCTCCTATGATTGATACTTATGATTTGAAGATTGTTTTATACACTATACACTGATAATAGTATCAAATGATTTGTTTTAAACGTATCAAGCATCCTTTGGCTGTTATAAGGGAAAACCCTATCCCCCGGCTTGCGTTGCATTGTGTGATAGGACCTGGGTCTTATAACAACTTCATTTTTCTTTATTTAGCATTGCGCTATTTGTTTTATGCACTGGTATTCTTGGGAGGAAACCCGTTCCGTGTTATACGGCGTGGTCCCTTGATTTACCTAACTTTAAAATAAAGATTAATAACTGTTTTAGTTCTCACACCAGTCACATGACTGACCTGGAGTTTATTGTTTTAACCTAAACTCTGGGTGCCCTTATTTTCGACACGGGCAGCTAGTAGTTTTGGTTTTGCAGATTTATATTCACAGGATTCTGGTTTACAGCTGGAACGATATCCGGAAAGCTTTGTATCCGTATATCTCTTCTAGTTGTTTATTGTATTATTTTCCGCTGCTATGTATTTAAATGTAATTTAAATCTCTGATATTTCTGTGTAATATTTATTCATTTATACTCTGTATATTCTTGTATTCTGGTGCATTGTTGTAATATACAGTGAAATGTTCTTTTGTATGTGTTCTATTTTGTCATGTTCTCAAACGATAGGGCGTTTCGAACGGTCTGGGTCGGTTTAGCGACTGGTTCGGACCGAGCGAAATTCCTTTTCGTCACATTTGGTATCAGAGCTCTGGTTTACAGAGCTCAAGAACAAGACACATTAGAACCATACGAAAGAATTCATTAGATATTGGATTAGTAATATCCAATGGGAATGACTCGTTAGAGATAGGACCAGTAGTATCCTAGAACGAGTGTGAAGAGTATATTCTTAAAATGAAAACAATTTTTGTTTTGAAAATTTAAATCCTTGTATACGTATTTGAATATTTATTTTATATTGATTAGGACAGTCCAGTATATAAAGATTTTGCATATACGCCTTGCAAACGTGTATTTGAAGTTTTAATATACTGGATAGATATAGAATTACACTTTAGTCGCCCGGCGGTGATTCTGATGATTGATATATCATCATCAGAATTTATATTCGAGTGACGAACGTGTAATATCTATATATTTCCTATTGACTGGTGTGAGAACCAAAAATTAGATAGGGCCTATTGTTGTGATTTGGCATCAAAAACATGATTTTTGTATATATATGTATCAAAGTTATGAATTTGAAACGTTAATCCACTAATCGATTGATGTTTGTGTTGTTTGTTTAATTGTTTGATAATTTTGAACCATTACGCCTAATTGAATCACATATTGAATTATATTGAAAATTGGTCGCATTTGCTTGCATATACATCTACTTACATTGAACAGGTCATAGCAAAGAGGCTAGAGCAGAGAATAAAATTTGTTTGCCTGACAAATAGGTACATGTTTACTATAATTTACTGTTTTGTTTGGGTGATGATGATTTTATGAGCCTATTAGCTAGCCGCTTGGCTTTTTCTTTTTGAGATCAGAAGGCCTATATGGCAATTTCGGGATTTTCCCATGGCTCCCGGTGCAGGGGAGGTTATGGCGAAATTTTTCGAAAATTTAGGGTGTTAGCCAAATTTTTGAAGAATTTGAAAATTCTCAGAAACTGAAAAGTTGGAGAATGGAAGCCAGATCGAACGTAGAGTTGATTAATCAAACCACTTTCGACTTTGTTCCTTTTCGGGGACGAAAAGTTTTAAGTGGGGGAGAATGTAACAACCCGAAAATCTGGGCCGGTTTAAAAATTTTATTTTGCCAATTTTGTCGAACTTTGAACATTTAAAATAGATTATTTTAAATAATATCGACGAGAAATTTATTTTGAATAGAATTCGAACGTATATATTATATACGTCGTCGCTAGAATATAAATAATTATATATAATTATAAAAGGAATTGAAAATGGCGCGGTAGTTCGATAATTCGATTCCAAACTTCAATTGAATGTACCGGGTGCAAAATAAACCGGATTTTAGTGAAACCAAAAATAATAGAACCTAATTGACAATATCTTTCCAACGAATCCGAAAAATCAAAATTTCATAGCGGGAATCAAAAGATATGTCCAGTTGAAAATTATAAATAGTCGCTATGGAATTCAGGCCCTTAAAAATGGAGATTTTGCAAATGATGTCGGATTTCGACGAAACCACTTTTGTTGGGTCCGTGATGTAAAGTTATTGCTAGGTTCCAATTTTCATAATTTTTCGAATCAATATGTGAGCGTGGCAAAGGAAAACGCGTTTGACCAGTTTCAGTTGATTTTAATCGACTGGAAAATGGCCATTTTTCCAACGGTCTCAGAATTCGACGAAACTAGTTTTGTTAGGACCGTATCGTTAATACGAAGCTAGAAAATATTTTTCAGTAATTTTTCGAGTTAGTATGTGACCCCGGTAAATTGAAATGTGCGTTCAAATTCAATATATAGAGTTATATGTTGATTTTGACGAAAACTGATCAAAACAGTCGAATCATCCTACGATACCTATCCCATTGTGTTCGGAATGGGGGTAAAACGCTATGGACGACAGGCGGTGGGTCTCATTTCGGGTTCGAAGTAAAAAGTTACTTTATGGTGATTTAAAATAAAATTTAAATAAATTAAAATATCCCCCCCAAGGGTCAACGGTCAAACATGTATAAACCCCCCCGTTTCCTTTTTCTTCAATCAGAAAACCGATTCAGTAAAAAAAAAGGAAAAAAGACGGAGGAGCTCGCACCCCGCCTCGGTGACCGTCGTCACGCCCTAGGTGGCGCCGCCACCTCAGTCCGACCCCCCCCTCAACCCCCGCTCGCGCCTCTTGCGTCAGCCCAACCCTCCCCCAGTTCGAAGACCGAAACCGCCGCCGAACCCTAACGCTGACCGCCACCTCCAGCGATCCCCAGGCACCCCCTCCGACGATCCCGTCTCCTTCCTTCTCGTCGGTGAGTTTCTTTTCAGTTAATTTAGTTTTAAATATATTTTCATTGTTTTAAAATCAGTAAATAATTAATATATAGGGTTGTTTTTAGACCTGAAAATCTTTATATAAATTATAATTATAAAAATGCGTAAGGATTCAATTTTTAGTGTTATAAAAATCTAATTTTTAGAGTATAAAAGAATATATAAGAAAGATATAATTTTTATATGATGTAGATAATAAAAATACGATTTTTATAATATAGAGAATATAAAAATATTATTTTTATATAGGTAGCAAATAAAAGATTTGACCTTTATTGAAGAAAGATCGGATGAATAGCGAAGTAAAAATTCGATTTTTCTATATTGAATAGCAAAGTAAAAAATTTGATTTTTATATATTGAATAGCATAGTAAAAATTCGATTTTTATATATTGAATAGCATAGTAAAAATTCGATTTTTATATATTGAATAGCATAGTAAAAATTTGATTTTTATATATTGAATAACATAGTAAAAATTTGATTTTTATATATTGAATAGCATAGTAAAAATTCGATTTTTATATATTGAATAGCATAGTAAAAATTCGATTTTTATATATTGAATAGCGAAGTAAAAATGTGATTTTTATATATGTAGAGAATACGGGCAGTGAATAGTGACAAGAGGCAAGAATGACGAAGATTTCTACATAAGAAGAATCGTGATGTTGGATTAGCTATCAGTGAGAACTTCTCACCTTTCAATTTAATTATTCTAGTAATAAATATATACTAGGATGCAGACGGTGTTTAGGAGCACCCGACACCCGTCATCCACAGACCATGGATGGCTTGTTTGTTTAATTGTTTGGTTGTGTAGTTGGTTAGATTATTTGGTTTGAATTGAATTGTTTGGTGAAATGAAATTGATTGGATTGATGTGTGAATGGCGTGGGCCTTCACTAGACCGGGGATAAGGCTAGGCCTTGTCCCGTTTCTAGTATCGTGCCGTTATGCCGCCGAAATTTTCTAAAATAAGTTAGAAAAATAAAAATATCATTTTTATTTGGTAAATGAACTGAATAAAAATTCATGTGTTAAAATAAAATATTTGATCGTTAAAAATATAATTTTTAACGTGAATGTGAATAAATAAATATTCATTTACAAACCGGACGGTTTGTTTATGTACACCTATTTGAAGGACATTGATTGGGACGATAAATTTTACACATCGCCCAACTACACAAATAAAAATCTGTGTTTGATTGCTTGAAACCCCACACGGGTATTGGGATGATATTTGACGTACACTAATCCCGATTGTTTAGTTGTATGTCGATCGATTGATTGACAGGCTGTTATAAGCGTTGAATATTTATATTTGATGCTTATACAGTGTAGAATGCACTTTGGATGATGGTTGATTATTCATCGTTGTTGATATATACATGTGTTGTAGAAAATCCATATAATTAACATTATATGGTAATTGATTGAGCCTCATTCCAGTTTTCAAAAAGAAATATTTGAAAAGGAAATATTTAGAAATATTTGAAAAAGAAATATTTGAAAAAGAAATATTTGAAATAGAAATATTTGAAATAGAATATTTGAAAATAGGAATATATGAAGCCGTGTTGATTAGATTGACGCCATTTTGACGTGAACGATATTTATATCGATTTTATTCATTTTTCAACGAATATTGAAATAGATTTGAAATTCGAATTAAATTGAATAGATTTGAAATTGAAATCACATTGAAATGAATTCGAATTGAAATTGAATATAAATGAATTCGAATTGAAATTGAATATAAATGAATTCGAATTGAAATTGAATATAAATGAATTCGAATTGAAAGGGTATAAATGAATTCGAATTGAAATTGAATATAAATGAATTCGAATTGAAATTGAATATAAATGAATTCGAATTGAAATTTAATTGAATTGAATTAGAATTGAAATTGAATTAGAAATCAATTTGAATTAAAATCGATTTGAAATGAATTTAAAACGAATTTATATTGGAATATTCAATTTTGATTTGAATATGAAGTTGAAACCGCTTTGAAAATGAATTTAAAACGAATTTATATTGGAATATTCAATTTTGAATTGAAATTGAATATGAAGTTGAAACCGCTTTGAAAATGAATTGAAAACGATTTATAAAGCACGTTTTAAATTGAAATCGACGAAGTATATATAATATAATGGCCTGAATAGAACGCGCCGCGCCACGGTAGTTCGCGAATTTTGACCATTGACTTCGAACGGATATTGCGGGAGATCCGACCGTCGGATTCTCCTAAAACCGGAACCGTTGGGTTCGCATCGAAAAGAACTTTCTAACGAATGTGAGAAATTAGAAATCTAACGGTTGGATTTGGAATTATGTCCAAATCAAATTTGAAAAAGGTCGCTGTAAGTGCAGTTCGATGGCCATTGATGGAAATCGACTCTACGGGCCTTGATAAAATTATTAAAAATGGTAATAATTTGTGTAAAATCATAAGAAATGATTTAGAAAGAATTGGGATGAAAAACTCCATATCTGAAAAGATAAAAATAGATTTTTATCGAAATGAACTAGTTTTGAACTAGAATTATAATTCTATTTATTTTTAAATAAATAAATTGAATTTGAAAAGGGTTTTAAAAATAACCAGAATTTCCAATGATTGCATTGGAGTGGATTTGAATCGAAATTGTCTTCGGAATATTTCGATGTTGGAATTCGTGATTATACAGATGTTGTTATGGAAATTTGAAAGATATATATTTATATCGTTATTTCCAATACGACATTTGTTAATCGTAGGATTTGATATTGAATATAAGCCGATATATTTTCTATTCAGAGCCTTGTATTGAATATCAAATGTGATTTGGGTTTGTCGTGAATGGTGTCTTCACTAACACTGTTCTTGAACCTAGTTGAGAAAAGATTAAATCTTTTTATTTAGATTTAATGAAGTGTACCAATTAAATAATATTTAATTGGAATTGAATTGATATTGATTTTTGGGTTTATCATGGACAGTGTTTTAAATAACACTCGTTTTTTAACCTGATAATTAATGGAATGTGATTTTGGGTTTATCATGGACAGTGTTTTAAATAAAACTCGTTCTTTAACCCGATAATTAATCGAATGTGATTTGGGTTTGTCGTGAATGGTGTCTTCACTAACACTGTTCTTGAACCCAGTTGAGAAAAGATTAAATCTTTTTATTTAGATTTAATGAAGTGTACCAATTAAATAATATTTAATTGGAATTGAATTGATATTGATTTTTGGGTTTATCGTGGACAGTGTTTTAAATAACACTCGTTCTTTAACCCGATAATTAATGGAATGTGATTTTGGGTTTATCATGGACAGTGTTTTAAATAACACTCGTTCTTTAACCCGATAATTAATGGAATGTGATTTTGGGTTTATCATGGACAGTGTTTTAAATAACACTCGTTCTTTAACCCGATAATTAATGGAATGTGATTTTGGGTTTATCGTGGACAGTGTTTTAAATAACACTCGTTCTTTAACCCAATAATTAATGGAATGTGATTTTGGGTTTATCGTGAACTGTGTTTTAAATGACACTGATTCTTTAACCCAGTTAAAGATTAAAACTAAGTAGAGTTTTAATGAATCTTTAATTAGATTGAAATAATCGAAATGGAGTATCACCATTGCTTCAGGCGATAGTTAAATCTTTAATTAGATTTGAACGTGAAATGGTAATTGAATTTACCGATAACACCGTGGTGTTAGATATGAAGTATAACCAGTTTTACTTCATGGGATGAATAGGTTGGAATTGGGAAATCAAAACAAATGATTACTTCGGTAAGGTTCGTTAATCCCGACTAGTTGAATCGAAATTCAAAAGAAGATTTGAGAATAAATTTTAAGGAATTTATCTTTGATAAAATTAATGGGAACCTTTCCCTATGAATGTGAAATTTAGAAACTAACTGTCGGTTAGCCAAGCAGAATGGTTTTCTGGATATTGATCTGATGTTGGTTTCGGCCTTCAGGGTTAATATTTGGGAAATTATTCTCTTGATTAATTTACGGTTAGTGACTGATGAATTGGAATGAGGCGTATGTTGTGTTTGTGTAACACTTATTTAAAATATACGCAAGTTATTCGGAAAGACCGGGTTTATCCCATTCTGAATAACTGATACGACGATAAGTTGAAGACGAAGACGATGGTCGAAGACCGGAGGTCTCCACGTCGTTTGGGTGATTACTGATGATCTTGATTGGGCTGTACACCCAAGAAGATGGAAACAGTTGGTGATCGTCCAGACGTACTTGGAGATCGATGGATATGCGGGGTACTAGGTGCCTCCGGTTTCGTTCAGACCCAGAACGGACTTGTAAATGGACTGTGTGTCTGACATTGGATTTTAGTCCGTGTGATTGATCTCTATTAAATATATATCTGTTTGGCGGCGGAGAATTTGTTCTCTTGCTTAACGCCCTTCTCTGAGACGTACGAGCTCAGGGGTTATATACCGATGGATATCAAACGCATGGAGTAAATTGCCTGTTTGGCATGCCTAAGTGGCAATTGATCGAGGCTTCTGTTGAAAAGCAAAGCCTTGTGGCGATGATCAAAGCACAGCCTGTGTGGCACAGCTTTGTGTAACGTTGATTCGCGAGTACCACACCCGGTATGAACCAAAAACGGGAGACGGACATCAGGGAGGACATGCGTTTCTTTCTAGTTAGGAGTGGCGTCAGTGCTTGAACTGGCTGACGAGTTTGACTCATGTGGATGTTGCTTATTATTACTTGCTGAAAAGCGAGGCGCCTCGTGATATCGGTTTCGGCCGATGCTTCTGGTCGGCTGACGGGCCAGGCTTACGCCCCAAAGGGCGGGGAAACGCATGTTCAGGCATTTTAATCCACATCGGTGGACTGGCCCTGACGATCCAAGGGTCACTCGAGCTCTGATCCTGAGACTCGGACTAGACAGTCTCGAATCGGTGAGGATCTTGCCCCTAGCCTCGGTTCATACCATAAATGATAACCCAACTTCCAATACGACATTGCGGTTTTGATTGTAAACCTATATATGGCGACATAGTGGCATGGGACGCTCATGTCGCCTATGATTGATACTTATGATTTGAAGATTGTTTTATACACTATACACTGATAATAGTACCAAATGATTTGTTTTAAACGTATCAAGCATCCTTTGGCTGTTATAAGGGAAAACCCTATCCCCCGGCTTGCGTTGCATTGTGTGATAGGACCTGGGTCTTATAACAGCTTCATTTTTCTTTATTTAGCATTGCGCTGTTTGTTTTATGCACTGGTATTCTTGGGAGGAAACCCGTTCCGTGTTATATGGCGTGGTCCCTTGATTTACCTAACTTTAAAATAAAGATTAATAACTGTTTTAGTTCTCACACCAGTCACATGACTGACCTGGAGTTTATTGTTTTAACCTAAACTCTGGGTGCCCTTATTTTCGACACGGGCAGCTAGTAGTTTTGGTTTTGCAGATTTATATTCACGGGATCCTGGTTTACAGCTGGAACGATATCCGGAAAGCTTTGTATCCGTATATCTCTTCTAGTTGTGTATTGTATTATTTTCCGCTGCTATGTATTTAAATGTAATTTAAATCTCTGATATTTCTGTGTAATATTTATTCATTTATACTCTGTATATTCTTGTATTCTGGTGCATTGTTGTAATATACAGTGAAATGTTCTTTTGTATGCGTTCTATTTTGTCATGTTCTCAAACGATAGGGCGTTTCGAACGGTCTGGGTCGGTTTAGCGACTGGTTCGGACCGAGCGAAATTCCTTTTCGTCACAGCCTCGTTTAGAGGTCATTTGTAAAAGTCAACTTTTTGAATTAAAAATTAAAATAATATAAAAATATATATATAAATTCTCATATACCCCCCCATTTCCCTCATTTCGTTCAGAACAGAAAAAAAAAACCTGGCCGACGCATCGCGCCAGGCAGCCCCCCCTCCCCCCCGATTGACCGCCGACGGCCCACGCCCCCTTCCTCCTGCAATCGAACACCGCGATGAACCACCCCTGCCCTCGCGACACAGCCCCCCTTTTACGAGCACCGCAATCGACCCCCCCCCCCCCCCCGTTCGTCAGCCCTCCACCGAGCACCCAGCGCCACGAACCCCCCCTAGAACGAAGCCGGAAACTCCCCTCCAATCGGTGCAGACAGCAGCAAACCCTTTCCCACACCCTCGTCATTTAACTTTAAGTCTTCTTCTGATTTATCCTTGAAAAAGGTTTAGTTTTTTTTATATAACGTAAAGTTTTGATTTTAGAGTAGGTTAAAAACTGATTTTTTATAAACGAAAATATACATTTTTAAAATAGAAAAGGCGAGATTTTTAAAATAGAAAAGGCGAGATTTTTAAAATAGAAAAGGCGAGATTTTTAAAATAGAAAAGTGGTGATTTTTAAAATAGAAAAGACGAGATTTTTAAAATAGGAAAGACGAGATTTTTAAAATAGAAAAGATTAGATTTTTAAAATAGAAAAGATTAGATTTTTAAAGGAAGAAGGACGATATTTTTAAATGGAGAAAGGTGTGATTTTTACATATGTAGTGGGTTAAAAATATGATTTTTACATAGTAGGAACTATAAAAATGTAATCTTTATGAGATAGAGAATATAAAAATATCATCTTTGTATATGTAGCGAAATAAAAATCTGATTTTTATTATATATACGTTGAAATAAAGTGGTGATTTTTATAATGATGAAATCTATATTTTTGAAAAGGCGAAATCTATATTTTTGAAAAGGCGAAATCTTTATATGAAGAATAGCGGGATAGAAATGGAATTTTTATCTATATAACATCGTTGTAAAAATAGGATTTTTATATATTGAATAGCGAAGTAAAAATTCGATTTTTATATATTGAATAGCGAAGGAAAATGTAACGACCTGGATTTTTCGGCTATTTATATTCGAATATTTAAAGTGTTTTAAATATTATATTTGAATTATTTATGTAATTTAATATCAAATTCGCTAATTAAACGACGAACGAACATTTATATTTATATAAATTATAAAACGAACTCGAAACTGCGCGGTAGTTCGTAAAATTGAATTTGAACTTCAATTGATTATACATAATTCGTTTTAAGTCGGATTTCAGTGAAACAAGAAGCGTCTGAATCTAGTTGATAATATTTTTCTAATGGAGAAGAAAGATCGAATTTTCATGTTATAGATTTTATTTTACGTCCAAATCAAAATCCGAAATGGTCGCTGTGGAATCGATTATACGTCATAACGATTTATTTAAATATAATTAAATATTGGCTTCGAATTTGCCCAAGTCCTTTGAGGCGTAGTCATAATTTAATTTTTAGAATTTTACTGTAATTTTTAATTAATTAAATATGCAACTTTTTATTTGGAATATTTTGTACCCTGTATCAGTATTTCGGGGTTTCAAAATATAAGTTAATCTACCGATATTATTATATTTCGGGGATAGTGACACCTCGCTATACATGACTTTATTTTTATTTCTGTCCATAGGGGTCTGTATGTAAACAAAGTATTATACGGCGGGGTACGCTAGACTTCTACCTAAACAATAAACAAATAAAAAATATATATAGAACGTACAAGCCGATGTTTAAATGATTTTTCAACTCCTACCGCTATAAGATTTCCCTAGCCTACACTATATTTCTTTTTCCACTAACCTATACAGCTAGTATAAACGCATGCCTACCCAGAAATAAAACTACTTGTTATAGCAAGGACAATATGGTCAGAATTTAAGGGACCGCACATGCTACGCCTATTTCCTACCTTCTGCAAAAGCCTCCCCTATGCATGAAATGTGTTTATCAAATTAATGCTTTCACATGCTAAAGCTGAACCACGCAGCATACGAAACGCTAGGGTAAGTACATAAAAATATATTTAAGTAACATGTCTCATTGATGTACACCCAGTTATCCTAACTGTGAATAAGCCTCCTTTATGTGATTTCTTTTCAGTATCTTCAAATCGTGCCGACCAAGTCTTCAGTTTTCCCATCTACAACAGCTACCCAAACATAAAATAGAGCGGACCTATAAAATTATATATAATATATATTATTTTACGTGGCCATCACGTTTTGATCTTCTATATATAGGGCCTTTCCGTTTTAGCAAACCCATATTCTTCACTTCACTTCAAAACTAAAACCCGAAATTTCTCTGGCGCAAATGTAAACCGAACCCATCAAAGGAATATTATCTCCTCATTCATTTGTTGAGAGAGAGTCGTCTACGTGCAGAACGAAGGTGGTGGGCCTTCCGACGCAGCCGATGGAGACGAGGGACGGAGGGAGGTTGGTGGAGCTGAGTGGCATGGCTGGGGGCTCGCGGTGCACTATGTTTTCTGGCGGTGGGCCGTGTCGAGCGTGAGGGTACTCATGGCTATCAGTATAGGGGAATCGGGTTCGAACTATATGAACTGGAAGGAAGAAGTAACGTGATGGGTAGAAGGTGGGTTCAGTATGGATGTTTGGGTTTGGGAAGAACAGAAGGTGCGAAAGTGTTAATAATGGAAAAAAAAATATAAGAAGGGAAAAGAAGAAGAAGAAGGATATAAAACCAAAGGGAAATTGCAACAGCAGGAGGAGAATATATATAGAGGAGAGACTTTTGGCAGAACGTGAGGAGCATGTTGATGTTGGGAGTAGCTGGAATGCATAAATATAAAGGAGAAGGTAATGAACATTTATATTAGACGCGGTGCCTATATTTAATCCTGTTTTGTCTAATCTTTAACGTGTTTATGGTCCTAAACATGACTATCATTGGCTAACCGTGTTTTAATTCTACTTAATCCAACTTAGTATAAATCTAAACAGGAGCCGACTTTTGTGTTATTATAAATATTGTGCCTAAACTCTTTACATGGTCCCTAATCTTTTTATTAATGACTAAAGATTTTAATAACGCTAGTTAGTAATTTAAGCATTTATATATCATACTTTATATACTGCGCATGAACAAGCCTGGGAAATATTAGTATGTATAAGGTACTTGTCTGACCCTCTATTCTAATGCAATAACAAAGTCAAAAGCCTTTACATCTAGCATTTATTACTTTATTGGTGTTCTTCTATTGCTTTGTATAACGTAAAGTCCTACATATGTTATGGGAGGACCATTGGTTTTAATAAGAGAAAATGATTTATATAGTTGGGATGGATGGATACTGGTATTAGTAATTTGCTGATAAGATAGAAATATACATAACGTGTCTAGAAAGATTTATAGGACCTAACCCATTTTTTTAAAAAAAATACCCAATGACGCTGCAATGCACATGAAAAAAAAGAAGAAGAAGAATTTGAAAAATTGGAATGTTATTAAGTTTTTTTTTAATAATATTAAATAAAATAATTGAGTAACGAACAAATTTATAACTGTGTCGTACATACACAGAATCAGCAGAAATAAGAAGCGTAGAACCGTGTCGGCAAGCGTAGCATTTCGAAGCTGGTTTGGACGGAGCTGGACGCAGTTGAAAACAAAATGTTTTGAAGATGGACGGAAATCAAGGTGAGTTAAACTCACTCAGTTACCCATTTATAATTTTTTATAAATCGGGTTTATTGCTTGTGTGCTATGTTTGCTAATTAATTTGGTTGATTTACTGATTGTTTGGTTATTCGCTACACCGTTTAAATTAAACGGTTGTTTAATTTAAAATGAAAAGAAGTCGTTATTTTAACGATTGTCTCCAAACAAGGTAACGTACCTTGATGGTTACGTTTATAATAATATAAACGTATTTAAACTGAATTGGATGCCTGAATGATTATTTTAGTTAACCGCTATCAGTTGAACTGATTGGTTGTTTGCATATGCTCATTATATGAACTGTTTAACCGACATAATTGGATTATTGGCTTGGTGGTTGTGTGTTGAATCTAAATTCAACATTTATTCGGTTATTAACCAATGTGCGATATTGGTTGAGGAATTTATAGCAGATGGCCAAAATAAAAACTGTTTTATAAAGATTGATTTACCGTCAGGTGCATCGGTAAAAATGAAGTAATTCATTCTATAATTGAATATAGATTTTTAAATATATTATTTTTAAATGAAGTTTACAAATAAAAATAACCCAATTCTAGTTGTATATTGTTGGTTTAACCAACAATCACCATTTTGGACACCAAAATCGACCGTGTGCGAAGCACGTGCTTTATCTTTTATAAAGCAAATTCTTGTATTAAAAAGATTATTAAGCAACTGTGAAATGTTTAACATCGGAGATTAATTGTTTTATGGAACAAGTAAAGTAAGATTATTTTGAAACGGATTATTTAAATTAATATTATTATTTATTAGTTTAAATGGAAAAGACAAGTAGAGTTGATCAAAGAGTTAACCGTACGTTAAAGTCGACCAAGCCAACTGTTATAACGACAGTTGATTATTAAGTTAAATAAATTTGAGCAGATTTATCTAATAAAATGACTTTAGCAAAGGATGTTTAACTTAATGAGGAAATTGGATATTTATCCAAGTTAACGATAAAGTAAATTGTTTAAGTAATCGACGTTATAAATGGATTATGATTGGATTTCAAAGGTAGTGTGAACGGCTTTATGTTCTAAACCAGATTTGATAAATTAAGTTATAAAAGAGATTTCTAAGCAAAGGCGATAAGCCTAAGATAACTGTTTGAATTAAGAAAGGGAATCGAGGCGAAAAGGGTTTGTATTAAACCAAAGTTGTGCAAACAAGTATATAAAAGGGATCGGAAGATAAAACGTTAATTTTAGATTAACGCTACTTTATAATGGCATTAAGTGAAATGAGCGAGTTAGAAATAAGATTTCCCGGAAGGAATAAATGGATGGTTTAGAAAAAGGATTATTGTAATTTAATTGGGAAAAAGGATCGAGTAAAAGGGATTTGTAATGAAAACTCAGATAATGAAACAATTAAAGGAAGTTTATTTTAAAGGGTAAGTGACAATGATTTTATTTAGATAACGAAACGAAAAGAGATTTCTTAACGATTGTTTTACGAATAATTATTGAATCGATTCCTCAAAATTTGATGATAAGTAAAGTTGTAGCAAATGTTTCAAATGAGAGTTAACAGAGAATTGAGTATGATTTTTGATATTTTTCTAAGTATCAAAATGAAATAATTTGAGAATATTATTTTAATGGCCAAGTGATGTTGTGTACTCAACCAATGAATCTGTTGTATGGTTGTTTATTTTGATAGTTAAATAACCGACTATCAAAATCTGACCCAACGTTGTTGGTACGGAAAGACCGGGATCGAATTTATATTCGGAAACCATTCCGACCAATAAATACGAATACGTCGAAGATGTTGATCGAGATGGAGCAAATTGAAGACCATAGATCTTCATAAACGGAAGGATTACTTATAATCTCTGGTTGATCCCCAGAGATATACTGTGATTCTGTCGTGGCTGAAATCTACGGGTTGCAAGGACTACTCGCTACTGATCTATAGGGTGATTCCTAGGATGCTGTAGGAGGGTGCCTTCGGTTCGTCCTGTTCCTGGATGACGTGTATGGATGGATGTCTGACAGAGTATTTCCAGAAAGGTCACGTACATTGATTTCTTCAACCGTACCAAGAGTGGAAGCAGAGAAGGAAACTTCTTTTAGCTGACACATAAAGTATTGTTGTGGACGTCAATTAGTGATTTCGGTGGATCTGACAATGTGGCATTCGAAGTGAATGTGATGTGCTGATTATAAAGGTAAAGCGTGGCCTCAAGCCTCATCAACCGGGAAATGACAAAAATCGGGCAGGCAGCATGGCTATGTGGGTCGCTCCCATTAGGGTGTATAATCACCTATCTAGAGAAATTCCTTTTGTTCTTTAATCTATCGATTCTGCCCATTCGGGAACGGTGGTTTGAGTCCAACCGTTGGTGATATACATTCGATACACTCAAGCGAAATGAGTGGTCGGTCATGTGAGGGCCGGGTTGCAAGACGTTCTTGTTGAACCCAGGTGTATTCGCCTCTAGAGATACATCATCGGAAGGTGGTCCCATACCTTGTCAAGGTCGGAATCCAATTTCCAATAAGTGCCTACGGTTTTGTTTGTATACTATATATGTGGAGCGTGAGATGCAAGCGTTCCACTAGATTGATATTTATTTGTATCTAGACACTATTATAATATCAGAAAAGATATTGGTTTCCAAAACTGTTTTGGGTTATCGTAAGGTAAAAACCGTCCGTGTTTATGTGTGGATTCGGTCTTACGATTATCCTTTTCTTTCGAAAAGATTTTCGAACTTTAAAATCAAGTTGGATGATCCCCTTAATACTGTGCGAGTTTTACTCACTCTGGTTCACCAGACTGACCCGGTGTTTTGTAAATGCTCGGGTTAGACCGGGGTGTACAGGTTCAGGTTACCAGATGATTCGCAGTCCAAAGAAGAGATGAAGGAGTTCAGACATATGATGTTCAACCGTTATTATTCCGCTGTGTGTTATATATATCCGAGGACAGGCTATTATAACTGTCCAGGTGAATTGATGTACTCTGATGTTGTAAGTATTATTTCAATCTCTCAATAAAGTTTATTTATATATTATATTTTATTCCGCTGCGATGTGAGACTCTGTGCTGTGGTGATTCTTCTTCTTCTTCTACTCTAACATTTCTTTCTTTCTTTTCTCACCCTCTAACTTCTTTCTCATAGCTTTCTGGGGTTTTCGGTACTTGAATTCTGGACGAGAGATGTGAAAATGTCAGGATTCGAGTGTCGAAATTCCCGGGTCGCTACAGAAAAATTCGATTTTTATATATTGAATAGCAAAATAAAAACTCGATTTTTATATATGTAGAGAATACGGGCAACGAAGATGACAAAAAGGCGAGAACGATGAAGATTTCTATCAATGAAGTGGCGTGCAGTTGGAATAGCTATTGGTGAGAACTTCTCACTCAAAATTTCTTTTTCTAGTTATATATATATATACTAGGATGCAGACGGTGTTTAGTAGCACCCGACACCCGTCATCCACAGACCATGGATGGCTTGTTTGTTAAATTGTTTGGTTGTGTAGTTGGTTAGATTATTTGGTCTGAATTGAATTGTTTGGTGAAATGAAATTGATTTGATTGATGTGTGAATGGCGTGGGCCTTCACTAGAGCGGGGATAAGGCTAGGCCTCGTCCCATTTCTAGTATCGCGCCGTTATGCCGCCGAAATTTTCTAAAATAAGTTAGAAAAATAAAGAACATTCATAGGTTGAATAAAATAATTTGGTCGTTAAAAATATGATTTTTAACGTGAATGTGAATAAATAAATATTCATTTACAAACCGGACGGTTTGTTTATGTACACCTATTTGAATGACATTGATTGGGACGATAAATTTTACACATCGCCCAACTGCACAAATAAAAGTCTGTGTTTGTTGACTTGAAACCCCACACGGGTATTGGGATAAAATACGGCATACACTAATCCCAATAATTGGTTGTATGTCGATCAATTGATTGACAGGTTGTTATAAGCGTTAGATACCTATATTTAATGCTTATACAGTGTAGTGCACTTTGGATGATGGTTGATTATTTATCGTTGCTATTATATACATGTGTTGTATGGAATCCATATAGTTAACGCTATATGGTAATTGATTGGGCCTCATTCCAATCGGGAAAATAAAGAATATTATAAAATAAAGGTTCACATGTTGACAGTACTCATCCGTTGAGATTAGTCATGTGTTGAACGAAGTATTTTAACAATAAAATTTATATCTTTATCACTATAAAATAAAGGTTCATGTGTTGACAGTACTCATCCGTTGAGATTAGTCATGTGTTGAACGAAATATTTTAATAATAAAATCTACATCTTTATCATATTTGAAATTAGAAACTGACTGGAAAATAGATAAGATGAGTGGTCTCCTAGATATTGATCTGATGTTGGTCTCGGCCTTCGGGGTTAATATTTAGGGAATCGTTCTCTTACTAATTTACGGTTGGAGTCTGATTTGAAATCAAACGATAGATACCTTAATTTTTATAAAATATATTAAACAACAAAAGGAGTCACACGTGGACAGTACTCATTCGTTGAGATTAGTCGTGTGTTGACAAAAATATAGATTCACGTATTGAATAGGATAAATATTCATTTGTTGAATAGAATAACGGAATTATTGAAATATATAAAGCCGTGTTGATTAGAGATGCGCTATTTTGACGCGAACGATATTTATATCGATTATATTCGTTTTATAATGAATATTGAAAAGAGATTTAAAAATCGAATATATAGAAAACGAATTCGAATTAAATTGAATAGAAAACGAATTCGAATTAAATTGAATAGAAAACGAATTCGAATTGAATTGAAAAGAAAACGAATTCGAATTGAATTGAAAAGAAAATGAATTCGAATCGAATTAAAATCGATTAGAATTGAAATCAAATAGAAATGAAAGTAAAAAGAATTTATAATAAAAAATTCAATTTTGATTTGAATTTGAAATAAAGGTCGAAATTGTTTTCGAAACGAACTCAAAACTATTTATAAAATTCGTTTTAAATAGAAATCGACGAAATATATATTATATATATAATATAATGGCATGAACAGAACGCGCCGCGCCGCGGCAGTTCGTGAATTTCGACCATTTATTTCGAACGGACATTACGGGAAATCCGACCGTCGGATTCTCCTAAACCCGAAACCGTTGGGTTCGTATCGAAAAGAGCTTTCTAACGAATATTAGAAATTTGAAATCTAACGGTTGGATTTGGAGATACGTCCAAATCAAATTTGGAAAAGGTCGCTATAAGTGCAGTTCGATGGCCATTGATGGAAATCGACTGTACGGGCCTTGATAAAATTATTAAAAATAGTAATAATTTGAGTAAAATCATAAGAAATGATTTGGGAAAAATTGGGATGAAAAACTCCATGTTTGAAAAGATAAAAATAGATTTTTATCGAAATGAACTAGTTTAGAACTAAAATTAAAACCCATTTATTTTTAAATAAATAAAGTGGATTTGAAACGGGTTTTAAATAGAATTGATTTATGGGTTTATCGTGAAGGGTGTTTTAAATGACACTTGTTCTTTAACCCGTTAATAAATAGAATGTGATTTGGGTTTATCGTGGACTGTGTTTTAAATGACATTAGTTCTTTAACCCAGTAAAAGGAGTTTTAATGAATCGTCAATTAGATTGAAATGTGAATTGATAATTTAAATTATCAACTTTAGAAAGTGAGCGAGAATGGAGTATCACCAGTTTTGCTCCAAAGCGGTAGTTAAATCTTTAATTAGATTTGAACGTGAAATGGTAATTAATTTTACCGATAATACTGTGATATTAGATATGGAGTATTACCAGTTTTTCTTCATGGGATGAATAGGTTGGGATTGGGAAATAAAACAAATAATCACTTCGGTGTGGTTCGCTAATCTCGACTAGTTTGGAAAACCATAATTTGGTTTGAAATGACATCCAAAGGAAGATCAAAGAATAAATTTAAAGAATTTATCTTGGATAAAATTAATGGGAACCTTTCCCTGAGAATATGAATTGGAATGAGGCGTATGTTGTGTTTGTGTAACATTTATTTTTAATATACGCGGGTTGTTCGGAAAGGCCGGGTTTATACCCATTCTGAATAACCGATTCGACGATATGTCGAAGATGAAGACGGTGGTCGAAGACCGGAAGTCTTCACATCGTTTGGATAATTACTGATGATCCTGATTGGGCTGTACACCCAGGAGGATGGAAATAGTTGGTGGTCGTCCAGACGTACTTGGGGATCGATGGATATGTGAGGAAAGTGCCTCCGGTTTCGTTCAGACCCAGAACGAACTTGTAAATGGATTGTGTGTCTGACATTGGATTTTATTCTGTGTTGATTGATTTCTGTTAAATATATATCTGATTGGCGGCGGAGAATTTATTCTTTTGCTTAACGCCCTTCTCTGAGACGTACGAGCTTAGAGGTTATATATCGATAGATATCAATCGCATGGCATGAATTGCCTGTGTGGCATGCTGAGTTGCATGGATCAAGGCTTCTGTTGAAAAGCAAAGTCTTGTGGTTGATGATCAAAGCACGGCCTACGTGGCAGCTTTGTGTATAGCGTGGATTCGCGAGCCTCACACCTCGGTATGAGTCAAAAACGGGATGAGGACCCAAGGAGTGCACGACGTTTCTTTCTAGCTATGGGTGGTGTCAGTGACCTACCAGCCCTGACATTTATATACTTTTCACCTTTGTGGTTTGGATGTGAGGCGCCTCGATTATAGGTCCTATAGGGCCGGGAAACGTGTGTTCAGGAATAACTAATCCTCTAACGTAAGTGAGGACCGGTCTTGGAGGATCCCAGGGTTACCCAGAGTGTGTAGTCCTGAGGCATTTGCTAGAGTGTCTCGAAGCGGAGAGGAGCTTGCCCCTTGCCTCGACTCATGACGGAAATCCAATTTCCAATATGTGCATTTTGGTTTTAATTGTAGAACTAGTATGGCGACATAGTGGTATGGGGAATTCATGCCGCCTATGATTTATATTTATGATTGAAATTGTTTTGACACTATACACTTATCATAGTATCAAATGATTTGTTTTAAACGTACCAAGCATGTTTGGCTGTTATAAGGTAAAACCCTATCCTCCGGCTTGCGTTGCATTGTATGATGGGACCTGGGTCTTATAATAGCTTCATTTTTTGAAAAAGCATTGCGCTGTTTATTCTATGCACTGGTATTCTTGGGAGGAAACCCGTTCTGTGTTATACGGCGTGGTCCCTTGAATTACTCTCTTTTAAAGTAAAGCTTTAAATAACTGTTTTAGTTCTCACACCAGTCACATGGCTGACCTAGAGTTTATTGTTTTAACCTAAACTCTGGGTGCCCTCATTTTCCGCACGGGCAGCTAGTAGTTTTGGTTTTGCAGATTTATATTCACAGGATCCTGGTTTACAGCTGGAATGATATCCGGAAAGCTCTGTATCCGTATATCACCTTCAGTTGTGCTTTGTATTATTTTCCGCTGCTATGTAATTTATTGTAATCTCTGATATTTATCGAATGTAATGTATTCATTATACTCTGTATATTCTTGTATCTGATGGAATTGTTGTAATATACAATGAAATGTTCTTCTGTTTGCGTTCGATTTTGTCCTGTTCTCAAAACGATCGGGGGTTTCGAACGGTCTAGATCGGTTTAACGACTGATTCAGATCGAGCGAAATTCCTGGCCGTCACATTTGGTATCAGAGCTTTGGTTTACAGAGCTCGAGAACAAGACACATTAGAACCATACGAAAGAATTCATCAGATATTGGATTAGTAATATGCAATTACAATGACTCGTTAGAGATAGGATCAGTAGTATCCTAGAACGAGTGTGAAGAGTATATTTTTCAAATGAAAACAATTTTGTTTTGAAAATTTAAATCGTTTTATACGTATTTGAATATTTTATTTGTATTGATTTGGACAATCTAGTATATAAAGGTTTTGCATATACGCGTCATGAATGTATATTCGAAGTTTTAATATGCTGGATAGATATAGAATCACACTCTAGTAGCCCGGGGATGATTCCACTGATGACGTACGACATCAGTGGTTTATTTTCGTGTTTCGAAGGTGTGATATCTATATATTTCCATTAGACTGGTGTGAGAACCAAAACTAATATAGCTAGAATACATTGTTGTGAATTGGAATCAAAAACATGATTTTCTGTATATGTATCAAAATTATGAATTTGAAACGTTAAATTCACTAATTGATTGATGTTTGTGTTGTTTGTTTATTTGTTTGATAATTTTGAACCATTATGCCTAATTGAATCAAATATTGAATTGTATTGAAATTTGGTCGCATTTGCTTGCTTATACATTTACTTACATTGAACAGGTCATAGCAAGGAGGCTAGAGCAGAGAATAAAATTTGTTTGCCCGACAAATAGGTACATATTTACAATAATTTACTGTTTTGTTTGGGTGATGATGATTTTATGAGCCTATTGGCTAGCCGCTTGGCTTTTTCTTTTTCTTTTTGAGATCAGAAGGCCTTTATGGCAATTTCGGGATTTTCCCGTGGCTCCCGGTGCAGGGGAGGTTATGGCGAAATTTTTCGAAAATTCCGGGTGTTAGCCAAATTTTTGAAGAATTTGAAAATTCTCAGAAACTGAAAAGTTAGAGAATGGAAGCCAGATCGAACGTAGAGTTGGTTAATCAAACCACTTTCGACTTTGTTCCTTTTCGGGGATGAAAAGTTTTAAGTGGGGGAGATTGTAATAACCCAAAAATCTGGGCCGGTTTAAAATTTTTATTTTGGCAATTTTAGCGAATTTAGAATATTTAAAATAGATTATTTTAAATATAAATGACGAGAAATTTATCTTGAATATATTTCGAACGTATATATTATACGCGTTGTCGTTAGAATATAAATAATTATATATAATTATAAAAGGAATTGAAAATGGCGCGGTAGTTCGATAATTCGATTTTAAACTTCAATTGAATGTACCGGGTGCAAAACAATCCGGATTTTAGTGAAACCAAAAACATTAGGATCTATTCGCGAATATCTTTCCAACGAATCCGAAAAATCGAAATTTCATAGTGGGAATCAAACGATATGTCCAGTTGAAAATTCTGAATAGTCGCTATGGAATTCAGGCCCTTAAAAATGGGAATTTTGCAAATGACCTCGGATTTCGACGAAACCACTTTTGTTGGGTCCGTGATGTCAAATTATTGCTAGGTTTCAAATTTCATAATTTTTCGAATCAATATGTGAGCGTGGCAAAGGAAAACGCGTTTGACCAGTTTTAGTTGATTTTAATCGACTGGAAATTGGCCATTTTTCTAACGGTCTCAGAATTCGACGAAACTAGTTTTGTTAGGACCGTATCGTCAATACGAAGCTAGAAAATATTTTTATGGGATTTATAGAGTTAGTGTGTGACCCCAGTAAATTGAAATACGCGTTCAAATTCAATATATAGAGTTATATGTTGATTTTGACGAAAACTGTTCGAAACGATCGAATCAGCCTACGATACATATCCCATTGTGTTCGGAATAGGGTTAAAACGCTAGGGACGACAGGCGGTGGGTGTAACACCCCACCTCCGCCAGGGTGGCTCTTGCAAGCACTCTGACTTTGGAGGGGTGTTTGAATCAGGTAAACATGCATAATGATATATCAAGGCAGAACAAGAACATATGTATATATGTAAACAGAGTAAATAAGATAAGTAAAACAGCGGAAGATTTCAAACTATTTCAAAACAAGTCTGGTACAACATAATGTCAACTTTCCAAATACACAAGTCTAGATAAAAAACAACATCTCTGAAAAAAACTGAAATACATAAGTACTTTCCCCAAAATAAGTGATAGCCATAGCTAGCTTCATGTCAAGACCGTACATGAGCTAAAATCCCACAAGCAAGCGATCAGAAATCCAAGCTAAGCTCCAATATTCCCACCCTGAGAACCTGGGGGGGGGGGGAACGGAAGAAAAGAGGCGAAAGAAAAAAGGTCAGTCAAAAAGACTGAGTAAGCCCTACTACCATCAGTCTATAAACTAATAAAGTTAACTGTCATGATGAAAGCTGAGATGAACATAAGGATAACTACATACGGGCATGATAGATAAAGGTGTCATCGCATATTCAGGTTTAAGGTTTTGCACCACAGGTGTACTGGCAAACTAACATGACTTGAATAAACACGTATTGATCCCTTGGCCCAAGCTTTTGCCCAATAACATGAAGTGACCCTAATACGAGGTCCAACCAAACGGTCTAATCGATCGGCTCCCTAAGCCTAACTCGTCAAGTGTTGGTGTCAATTCGGCCCAAACATAATTGTAGTCGGACTGTGCTGGGTCCACCTTCGGGTGTATCAAGCCCTAGGGTGTAAACCCCTGGACACCATAAACATAAGTGCACAGTCTCGATCTACTGGTACCCGTGCATGTTTTCTCCGGCTACGGACTATGTGCACGACCATAGTCCGTCCGGAACTACACCGGCGTACCACTCGGCCGTCGTTTTGGTCATTTACATCAAATCCAGTAATCGTGCCCCACCCTAGCCTAGTCCCTAGGGTCATAATGATACAAACTTGGGATTACTGCTGGAATGGACCCCCATTGCTAGGATTTTCTAGTGGGTTAAGTACGGTTTAACCCTTTTACTAATCATGGATTAACTTGGTTAAGTGTAACGATGGGTTCACGACTTAACCCCGATTAATCCACCAAGCCCAAATTGATTAAGTATTAAGTGGACCATGACTTAAACCCTAATCATGAGGCATTAATTAATTAATGTGCCTTAACCTCTCACATTAGACTTTGTTGCGGTTACTAGTTAAGTCGGTCGGTTCCGGGTAGCTTTACACCACAACTTGGTCTAACCTCGGGTTAAAGGTACAACATGACCAACTTCTCACATTGAGTCCTATTGTTTGTAGCAACTAGTTAGGCCGGTCGGTTCCGGGTAGTTTTATGCTACAAACTCAACCCAACCTCGAGTTGGTCACACTTATATTTTCTAAGTGTCAAGTCCATTATGTTTCCAAAACATAATTACAAGTTAACAAGAATCTGGGTAGACCTAACTTAATAGGTAAATTCCCAATGGGTAGACCTAACTTAATAGGTAAATTCCCAATCTTATGTTTTCATGTCTTTTAAGTTTACCCAACCCCAAACGCAATCCCATCGCTTACATAATCGCAATAGCGCATAAAGGATAGAAAGAGGGAACTTGGCATAAAGATGACAAATGGTGTTGAAGCCACAAGTTTAACATGGTGGCATATGAAATGTACATATGTTCATATACTTGCATATTGCATCATTAGGCCTCAAAAGTATGCATAAAACCAAACTTAGCATATAAGTGATACATGGTGATAAATGACATGTAGAAGTTGCCATAAGTTCGCATTTAGCCTCACATGTAAGTTATCATAAGGGATATGATAACTTACATGTTGCCAAAATGCAACCTTTAGCACAAAGCTTGAAGCTTTAAGCTCATAAACCCAAGATAAGCTTGCATAACATGATAACATGAGCAAAATGATCAACCCAAACTTGCATAACATAACTTGCATATCATATGACAAACTTGCATATCATAACATAGCAAACTTGCATAACATAACATGATAAACTTGCATATCATAACATGGCAAACTTGCATAACATAACATGATAAACTTGCATATCATAACATGGCAAACTTGCATAACATAACATGATAAACTTGCATATCATAACATGGCAAACTTGCATAACATAACATGATAAACTTGCATATCATAATGATCAAACACAACTTGCATCATTCATTAACTTTAGAGTTTAAAAAAAGAAGGTAAAAGGGCTTACAATGCTTATGAAGACTCAAATGAGTATAAGCAAATATATGATTGAGACAAAGCCCTTATGCAATCAAATAAACCCAATATGAAAGCTCCAATAGAAAAACCCTTGAGCCAAAATGAATCAAAACTCTTGCTTTATGATGTAAATATGGAAACTTGACTTGAATGCAAGCTAATGATGCTCATACAAGCTTGAAAACACTTGTATGCATTGAAAATCTCTCATAGAAATAACTTAGGAATTTTATGAAGAGAGTGGAGGCCATGAGAGGAATGATTTTGCCATAGTTTAGTTACTTGAATGAATAATGATGATTTAGGGTTATGTTAGGGGCTTATTTATAGAGATTAGGATTAGTTTCAACCTTAGGATTAAACCCTAATTCCAATCTCAGCCCTTAAAACCGAATCTGGCCCCAAAAAATAACCAAAACCCCAAAATGGTGCACCAGGCAAAACTGCCCGGCTGAACCAAGTCGACAGCCAAGTCGACAGGGCTGTCGACTTGGGTCCAACCAAGTCGACTGCCAAGTCGACAGGCCTGTCGACTTGGTTGGCTTGGCGGGAAATTTCCCGCCTAGCCTTCGAGGCCCGAAATTCGAAATTCGAACTTGAAATTCAAATCTGTTTTGAACTTGAAATTTTCTGAAAACTTCATTGGGCCTTAATCGGGTCATACGGACTCCGATTTTCGAAAACTCGGACTCTATTTCGCGTATTTTTCCGAGACGAACGCAATGGCATAGCCCGTTTCGCTTGATTCAGATTTATAAATTAAATTCTGCCTCGATTTACGTTATAACAGGTTATTGAAATACGGGTTGTTACATTCTCCCCTCCTTAAAGGATTTCGTCCCCGAAATCTTCAAGTTAGGAAGAACGTATCCTACCATCCAACATCCATCTACTCAAAACATCATCCACGAGCAATCATTGTCCTTACAAGATTCTAAATGTTGTATGAACATATGCAAAGGTGTGTGTATATGTACTTATCTAATGCAAATATCATCAATGCAAATTATGTTAGTGAAATGAATCCATATGTATGCAATTCCTAACATAATGTATAACATCTATATGTGTGCACATAACATACATCCATTTGCAACATCCATGTGATAACACAAAAATTTTCATCCATGAATAAGCATAAACACTCATGCATATGCAATATGAGGAGTGTGTGAGCCGATCTAGTGCCTAATGTGTATAATGCATCCACGAGTAACCACTTGCAAACACTTGCAACCACTTGCAAACATCAAGCATAACATTTTTCAAACACATGTTTCATCCAAAGGGTTTCTACCTAAGGTTCTCATGACAAGATTAACACGATATAGATAGCAAAAGAAAGATATGCTACAAAGAGATCGGGAAGATAAGCAAGATATACTCCTTTTGGATTACAAGAAATCCCTTCCTAACCCAACCCATATTCTATAAAAGCCCAAAAGGTTTAGTCAACCTAACGGACCCCTTTAAACCTTGACATGTATTACTAACCGATGAGTCACACCCCCTTATGGAGTTTACAACAGAAATGGGATCGAGAACGGGACCGAGAGGATATATGTAAAAGATAACATGCAAGTAAGTTCCATCGGAAAACAAGGATCAAGGATATACTCCTAGAAAGAGATATGATGCGCGTATCTAGCCTTCAGTCTTCTAAGTCACGTTTCCTTGAGCTTGACTCCACTATGTTTTGACCGTCTTTTACCTCATGATTTCTTGGCTTCTTAACTCTTATTTCCCAATATGAGTTGGAACCCATTTCATTGTCGCCTCTCGTCTTCCTCTTTCACTTACTCTTCTATCATTCTCGGCTTAAACATAACTATGACCTCATGGTTTCAAGCAAGCTCTCCAAAATTCACCAGTGAATCCTGGATCTCGTTTACTTACTATAAAGTATTCCACGCAGCAGAACTTTTCTTGGAAATACCAATCCACGTTGCCAATTGCTCTTACTAACGTGATTTTCTATAACTCATGCTTGAACGAAATGAACCATCCGCCTGCGAATGATAGGCCGTACTTAGATTCAGTGCTTGCCCATGACTTCCCGTAGACTATCCCAAAACTGGCTAGTGAAGATTGAGTCATGGTTACTAACTATACTTTAGGGAACCTCGTGCAACTGCTTTATTTCTTGAAAGTAAACTGTCGCTAGCTATGATGCAGTCCTTTCACTCTTTACCGGAGTGAAATGAGCACTCTTCGTGAGTCTACCTACTATGACCCACATGCTCGTATTCCCTTTCCTTGATCTAGGAAGTCCATCCATGAAATCCTTCGTGACGCTTTACTACTTCCATTGCGGGGACCTCCAATGGATGTAATAGCCCACCGGGCTTTTTATGACTCGGCCTTAATCTGTTGGCACAACATGCACCTTGGGACAAACTCGGCCACCTCCTCGAGTGATGTGCATCTTCAAGAGCCTTCTTTCTCTCATTGCGTCTTAGCCATCCCTTGTCATCTATAGCGAGGTGTCTTAACATCTCGCCTCGAATCAACTTGTCCATGATCTCGACTAACTGCGGGTCTTCTTTCTGTGAAGTCCCTACTTGATCCAGAAGGGTAGGTCTAAGCTCAAGGGATGCTAACTAATTAATTAAACTGAGAAAGCTTCTTACTTCACTTGTCCTCGTCGGAGCTTTCCGGTCTTGAACCGCGACCACTTTAGCGGGATCCACCGCTAAGACTTGCTTAGAAACTATGTGCCCAAGAAATCTAACTTCTTTTCTCCAAAATGACATTTGGAGGACTTGGCTTCCAACTGATGGGCTCTAAGCGTATCCATCACCTTCACGAGATGCCTTGCGTGCTCTTCCTCATCCTTAGAGAAGATCATAATATCGTCTACGAAGACCACGACAAACTTGTTCAAGAGCTCCTTGAACACCCTACTCATCAAGTCCACGAAGTAGGCGGGTGCATTAGTCAAACCGAATGGCATGACCAGCCATTCTAAGAATCCATCTGGAGTTCTGAACGCAGTTTTGTCTATACTATCCTCAGCTACTCTGAGCTGATGGAATCCAGTAGCAAGACCAAGAGAAAACAGATGTTCCTACAAGCTGATCAAACAAATCATCGATCCTTGGTAATGGCTGTCTATTCTTCTTGTTCTACTCACGATAATTAACATACGGGCGAAGCGAACTGTCCACATTACTAGCGAATACTACTAGAGCACCCTCCTCGGAAATGCTTCATTGTATGAAGTTCTTCTCAAGCAACTCCTTGACTTGCTTTCTTAACTCTCATCTTGCGGGACCATGTGCCTAACCGGCCACGTAACTGGCTTGGCATTATCAACCAGATAAATGCGAAAATCTATCTCGCGTTTAGGGGTAACCCCTTCACTTCACCCAAGATATCAGGATATTCTCGGACCACCCTCATAGATTGCAAACTATCGATAGACGAGTTGAGGGATTCAAGATAACACAACGTGATGGGACCCATAGGGTTACAAGAAATTTTTAGGGTATTACCGAGGCGAGTCATGAGCCTCACAACCCTATGCTCAAAAATCAAGGATGGCTCCAAAACTGGACAATCAATCCATGCCCAAAATCAACCCATACCCCATGAAACCGAGAATATAAGCATCACACGAGAACTCTACACTAAAGATAGAGATTTTCAAATCCACGTAGATAATAGACAAATGGGCGGAAACCCCAATTGGATTTGAAACACACACGGGATCATTAACTAGACTAGTACTTAGGTGCAAACTTTCAACTAGATCAGATGAAATAAACTATGCGATGTGCCAGAATCAAACAAAGTACAAACAGGAAAATCAGAAATGTAAACAAGACTTTCAACAGAAACACTACCTCGATCATGAGCTGAAAGAACGATGTTGAGGGGATGAACTCGCCCTCCAGATGGTCTTGCACACTGATTCTGACCTTGCCCTTGCTTCTTCGGGCAATCTTTGCTGAAATGTCCAAACTCACCACAATGAAAGCATTCACTACTCTTCCTTTTTCTCTTCCTACAATCCTTAATAAGATGCCCAACTGAACCGCAATAATGGCACTTCCTCTTGTCGTTATTGCCCTTGCTATTGTTCCCCTTGTTGCCTTGACTCTTGTTCTTGCGGTTTTTGGAGTTCTTGCCTTGCTTCCCGGAATTCACCGTTCCTTCCGACGTAGGCCCTCCCTTCTTCGGGCAGTCCCTAGTGAAGTGTCCCATTTCTCTACAGTCAAAGCAAGTGCCCTTCCTCTTTCTGCAATCCTTGTTTAGATGAGTCAAGCTTCCACAAGTAAAGCACTTCTTTTCCTTCTTATCTTCAGACTTCTCCTCCTTCTTTTTCATTTTCTTTTTGGGCTTCGTTTCCTTGTTTTGAGACTCATTCATCTTGACCTCCTTCTTGTCACTCCTATTCTCTTCATTGAGTAGGGCCATATTCACCAAACTCTCGAAAGTTTCCCCCAAGGGTATATGAGACATGGCTAAACCATGTAATGGCTCGTTTAATCCTAGAGCAAAATATAGGGCCTTCTTCTGAGTTGTGTTAACCAAGTCTAAACCGACCCGAGCCAGTTGATTAAACTTATCTATGTATTCCCTAATAGTCATGTCCCCTTGCTTCAGTGATAGGAACCTTAGTCCAAACTTTCCCCTAAAGTCATCCCAAGTCTCAATTGGCCTAGTAGCGGTGGTGACCACCCACCAACGTGCAGCTTCTTCCTTTAGCAACCACACTTCCAATAAAACCTTCCTACGGTCATCTATGTCAAAGATGGCGAAAAGATCTTCGGTTTCTTTCAACCAATTCCTTGCCTCTACAAAAGTCTCCGTTCCAATGAAATTCTTGCCACCCATCGTCTTAAAGTCCTTACAAGTTTCTGAAAAATCCGCTTGTGGAGGTTGAGGGGGAGGAGGAACATCAGCTATGGGAGGAGGAGGAGAAACATTAGCCACCGGAGGAGGAGTAACATTTGCGGGGCCGGCTTCGGTCGCCCTAGCCTCCAAAAGTCTACTATACCAACCAGGTACGTGTACTCCCTCCGGAATAGCAAAGTTATCGGCCATACTGAAAACGAAGAAAAAAGATAGATTCAGAATGGAGAAAAACGAAGGAATTTTTTGCTAATGGCTTTTTGGGGAATAGCCTTTAAAATAAACTAGACTTTTCTTTGGAAAATACTTTATACTTGGTTTTGAAAATAGTTTTCCAAAAGTTTCAAAAACCTTTTTGTTCCTTCTCGTAAACCATATGCTCTGATACTAAATGTAACACCCCACCTCCGCCAGGGTGGCTCTTGCAAGCACTCTGACTTTGGAGGGGTGTTTGAATCAGGTAAACATGCATAATGATATATCAAGGCAGAACAAGAACATATGTATATATGTAACAGAGTAAATAAGATAAGTAAAACAGCGGAAGATTTCAAACTATTTCAAAACAAGTCTGGTACAACATAATGTCAACTTTCCAAATACACAAGTCTAGATAAAAAACAACATCTTTGAAAAAAACTGAAATACATAAGTACTATCCCCAAAATAAGTGATAGCCATAGCTAGCTTCATGTCAAGACCGTATATGAGCTAAAATCCCACAAGCAAGCGATCAGAAATCCAAGCTAAGCTCCAATATTCCCACCCTGAGAACCTAGGTGGGGAAACGGAAGAAAAGAGGCGAAAGAAAAACAGGTCAGTCAAAAAGACTGAGTAAGCCCTACTACCATCAGTCTATAAACTAATAAAGTTAACTGTCATGATGAAAGCTGAGATGAACATAAGGATAACTACATACTGGCATGATAGATAAAGGTGTCATCGCATAATCAGGTTTAAGGTTTTGCACCACAGGTGTACTAGCAAACTAACATGACTTGAATAAACACGTATTGATCCCTTGGCCCAAGCTTTGGCCCAATAACATGAAGTGACCCTAATACGAGGTCCAACCAAACGGTCTAATCGATCAACTCCCTAAGCCTAACTCGTCAAGTGTTGGTGTCAATTCAGCCCAAACATAATTGTAGTCGGACTATGCTGGGTCCACCTTCGGGTGTATCAAGGCCTAGGGTGTAAACCCCTGGACACCATAAACATAAGTGCACAGTCTCGATCTACTGGTACCCGTGCATGTTTTCTCCGGCTACGGACTATGTGCACGACCATAGTCCGTCCGGAACTACACCGGCGTACCACTCGGCCGTCGTTTTGGTCACTTACATCAAGTCCAGTAATCGTGCCCCACCCTAGCCTAGTCCCTAGGGTCATAATGATACAAACTTGGGATTACTGCTGGAATGGACCCCCATTGCTAGGATTTTCTAGTGGGTTAAGTACGGTTTAACCCTTTTACTAATCATGGATTAACTTGGTTAAGTGTAACGATGGGTTCACGACTTAACCCCGATTAATCCACCAAGCCCAAATTGATTAAGTATTAAGTGGACCATGACTTAAACCCTAATCATGAGGCATTAATTAATTAATGTGCCTTAACCTCTCACATTAGACTTTGTTGCGGTTACTAGTTAAGCCGGTCGGTTCCGGGTAGCTTTACACCACAACTTGGTCTAACCTCGGGTTCAAGGTACAACATGACCAACTTCTCACATTGGGTCCTATTGTTTGTAGCAACTAGTTAGGCCGGTCGGTTCCGGGTAGTTTTATGCTACAAACTCAACCCAACCTCGAGTTGGTCACACTTATATTTTCTAAGTGTCATGTCCATTATGTTTCCAAAACATAATTACAAGTTAACAAGAATTTGGGTAGACCTAACTTAATAGGTAAATTCCCAATGGGTAGACCTAACTTAATAAGTAAATTCCCAATCTTATGTTTTCATGTCTTTTAAGTTTACCCAACCCCAAACGCAATCCCATCGCTTACATAATCGCAATAGCGCATAAAGGATAGAAAGAGGGAACTTGACATAAAGATGACAAATGGTGTTGAAGCCACAAGTTTAACATGGTGGCATATGAAATGTACATATGTTCATATACTTGCATATTGCATCATTAGGCCTCAAAAGTATGCATAAAACCAAACTTAGCATATAAGTGATACATGGTGATAAATGACATGTAGAAGTTGCCATAAGTTCGCATTTAGCCTCACATGTAAGTTATCATAAGGGATATGATAACTTACATGTTGCCAAAATGCAACCTTTAGCACAAAGCTTGAAGCTTTAAGCTCATAAACCCAAGATAAGCTTGCATAACATGATAACATGAGCAAAATGATCAACCCAAACTTGCATAACATAACTTGCATATCATATGACAAACTTGCATATCATAACATAGCAAACTTGCATAATATAACATGATAAACTTGCATATCATAACATGGCAAACTTGCATAACATAACATGATAAACTTGCATATCATAACATGGCAAACTTGCATAACATAACATGATAAACTTGCATATCATAACATGGCAAACTTGCATAACATAACATGATAAACTTGCATATCATAATGATCAAACACAATTTGCATCATTCATTAACTTTAGAGTTTAAAAAAAGAAGGTAAAAGGGCTTACAATGCTTATGAAGACTCAAATGAGTATAAGCAAATATAAGATTGAGACAAAGCCCTTATGCAATCAAATAAACCCAATATGAAAGCTCCAATAGAAAAACCCTTGAGCCAAAATGAATCAAAACTCTTGCTTTATGATGTAAATATGGAAACTTGACTTGAATGCAAGCTAATGATGCTCATACAAGCTTGAAAACACTTGTATGCATTGAAAATCTCTCATAGAAATAACTTAGGAATTTTATGAAGAGAGTGGAGGCCATGAGAGGAATGATTTTGCCATAGTTTAGTTACTTGAATGAATAATGATGATTTAGGGTTAGGTTAGGGGCTTATTTATAGAGATTAGGATTAGTTTCAACCTTAGGATTAAACCCTAATTCCAATCTCAGCCCTTAAAACCGAATCTGGCCCCAAAACCTAACCAAAACCCCAAAATGGTGCACCAGGCAAAACTGCCCGGCTGAACCAAGTCGACAGGGCTGTCGACTTGGGTCCAACCAAGTCGACTGCCAAGTCGACAGGCCTGTCGACTTGGTTGGCTTGGCAGGAAATTTCCCGCCTAGCCTTCCAGGCCCGAAATTCGAAATTTGAACTTGAAATTCAAATCTGTTTTGAACTTGAAATTTTCTGAAAACTTCATTGGGCCTTAATCGGGTCATACGGACTCCGATTTTCGAAAACTCGGACTCTATTTCGCGTATTTTTCCGAGACGAACGCAATGGCATATCCCGTTTCCCTTGATTCAGATTTATAAATTAAATTCTGCCTCGATTTACGTTATAATAGGTTATTGAAAATACGGGTTGTTACAGTGGGCCTTGTTTAGAGGTCGTTTGTAAAAGTCAACCTTTTGAATTAAAAATTAAAATAATATAAAAAATATATTTATAAATTCTCATATACCCCCCTTTCCTTCATTTCGTTCAGAACATAAAATATAAAAAAAAACCTGGCCGACGAATCGCGCCGCCACGCCTCGCGCCAGGCAGCCCCCTCGATTGACCGCTGACGCCCCACGCCCCCTTCCTCCTGCAATCGAACACCGCGATGACCCCCCCCGCCCTCGCGACACAACCCCCCCTTTTTCGAGCACCGCAATCGACCCCCCCCCCCCGTTCGTCAGCCCTCCACTGAGCACCCAGCGCCGCGAACCCCCCCTAGAACGAAGCCGGAAACTCCCCTCCAATCGGCGCAGACAGCAGAAAACCCTTTCCCACACCCTCGTCGTTTAACTGTAAGTCTTCTTCTGATTTATCCTTGAATAAAGTTTAGTTTTTTTTATATAACGTAAAGTTTTGATTTTAGAGTAGGTTAAAAACTGATTTTTTATAAACGAAAATATACATTTTTAAAATAGAAAAGGCGAGATTTTTAAAATAGAAAAGGCGAGATTTTTAAAATAGAAAAGAGGTGATTTTTAAAATAGAAAAGACGAGATTTTTAAAATAGGAAAGACGAGATTTTTAAAATAGAAAAGATTAGATTTTTAAAATAGAAAAGATTATATTTTTAAAATAGAAAAGATTAGATTTTTAAAGGAAGAAAGACGATATTTTTAAATGGAGAAAGGTGTGATTTTTACATATGTAGTGGGTTAAAAATATGATTTTTACATAGTAGGAACTATAAAAATGTAATCTTTATGAGATAGAGAATATAAAAATATCATCTTTGTATATGTAGCGAAATAAAAATCTGATTTTTATTATATATACGTTGAAATAAAGTGGTGATTTTTATAATGATGAAATCTATATTTTTGAAAAGGCGAAATCTATATTTTTGAAAACGCGAAATCTATATTTTTGAAAAGGCGAAATCTTTATATGAAGAATAGCGGGATAGAAATGGAATTTTTATCTATATAACATCGTTGTAAAAATAGGATTTTTATATATTGAATAGCGAAGTAAAAATTCGATTTTTATATATTGAATAGCGAAGGAAAAATTCGATTTTTATATATTGAATAGCAAAATAAAAACTCGATTTTTACATATGTAGAGAATACGGGCAACGAAGATGACAAAAAGGTGAGAACGATGAAGATTTCTATCAATGAAGTGGCGTGGAGTTGGAATAGCTATTGGTGAGAACTTCTCACTCAAAATTTCTTTTTCTAGTTATATATACATACTAGGATGCAGACGGTGTTTAGTAGCACCCGACACCCGTCATCCACAGACCATGGATGGCTTGTTTGTTAAATTGTTTGGTTGTGTAGTTGGTTAGATTATTTGGTCTGAATTGAATTGTTTGGTGAAATGAAATTGATTTGATTGATCTGTGAATGGCGTGGGCCTTCACTAGACCAGGGATAAGGCTAGGCCTCGTCCCGTTTCTAGTATCACGCCGTTATGCCGCCGAAATTTTCTAAAATAAGTTAGAAAAATAAAGATATCATTTTATTTAGTAAATGAACCGAATAGAACATTCATAGGTTGAATAAAATAATTTGGTCATTAAAAATATGATTTTTAACGTGAATGTGAATAAATAAATATTCATTTACAAACCGGACGGTTTGTTTATGTACACCTATTTGAATGACATTGATTGGGACGATAAATTTTACACATCGCCAACTGCACAAATAAAAGTCTGTGTTTGTTGACTTGAAACCCCACACGGGTATTGGGATAAAATACGGCATACACTAATCCCAATAATTGGTTGTATGTCGATCGATTGATTGACAGGTTGTTATAAGCGTTAGATACTTATATTTAATGCTTATACAGTGTAGTGCACTTTGGATGATGGTTGATTATTTGTCGTTGCTATTATGTACATGTGTTGTATGGAATCCATATAGTTAACGCTATATGGTAATTGATTGGGCCTCATTCCAATCGGGAAAATAAAGAATATTATAAAATAAAGGTTCATGTGTTGACAGTACTCATCCGTTGAGATTAGTCATGTGTTGAACGAAGTATTTTAACAATAAAATTTATATCTTTATCACTATAAAATAAAGGTTCATGTGTTGACAGTACTCATCCGTTGAGATTAGTCATGTGTTGAACGAAATATTTTAATAATAAAATCTACATCTTTATCATATTTGAAATTAGAAACTGACTGGAAAATAGATAAGATGAGTGGTCTCCTAGATATTGATCTGATGTTGGTCTCGGCCTTCGGGGTTAATATTTAGGGAATCGTTCTCTTACTAATTTACGGTTGGAGTCTGATTTGAAATCAAACGATAGATACCTTAATTTTTATAAAATATATTAAATAACAAAAGGAGTCACACGTGGACAGTACTCATTCGTTGAGATTAGTCGTGTGTTGACAAAAATATATATTCACGTATTGAATAGGATAAATATTCATTTGTTGAATAGAATAACGGAATTATTGAAATATATAAAGCCGTGTTGATTAGAGATGCGCTATTTTGACGCGAACGATATTTATATCGATTATATTCGTTTTATAATGAATATTGAAAAGAGATTTAAAAATCGAATATATAGAAAACGAATTCGAATTAGATTGAATAGAAAACGAATTCGAATTAAATTGAATAGAAAACGAATTTGAATTGAATTGAAAAGAAAATGAATTCGAATTGAATTGAATTGAAAAGAAAATGAATTCGAATCGAATTAAAATCGATTTGAATTGAAATCAAATAGAAATGAAAGTAAAAAGAATTTATAATAGAAAATTCAATTTTGATTTGAATTTGAAATAAAGGTCGAAATTGTTTTCGAAACGAATTCAAAACTATTTATAAAATTCGTTTTAAATAGAAATCGACGAAATATATATTATATATATTATATATATAATATAATGGCCTGAATAGAACGCGCCACGCCGCGGCAGTTCGTGAATTTCGACCATTTATTTCGAACGGACATTACGGGAGATCCGACCGTCGGATTCTCCTAAAACTGGAACCGTTGGGTTCGTATCGAAAAGAGCTTTCTAACGAATATTAGAAATTTGAAATCTAACGGTTGGATTTGGAGATACGTCCAAATCAAATTTGGAAAAGGTCGCTATAAGTGCAGTTCGATGGCCGTTGATGGAAATCGACTGTACGGGCCTTGATAAAATTATTAAAAACAATAATAATTTGAGTAAAATCATAAGAAATGATTTGGGAAAAATTGGGATGAAAAACTCCATGTTTGAAAAGATAAAAATAGATTTTTATCGAAATGAACTAGTTTAGAACTAAAATTAAAACCCATTTATTTTTAAATAAATAAAGTGGATTTGAAACGGGTTTTAAATAGAATTGATTTATGGGTTTATCGTGAAGGGTGTTTTAAATGACACTTGTTCTTTAACCCGTTAATAAATAGAATGTGATTTGGGTTTATCGTGGACTGTGTTTTAAATGACATTAGTTCTTTAACCCAGTAAAAGGAGTTTTAATGAATCGTCAATTAGATTGAAATGTGAATTGATAATTTAAATTATCAACTTTAGAAAGTGAGCGAGAATGGAGTATCACCAGTTTTGCTCCAAAGCGGTAGTTAAATCTTTAATTAGATTTGAACGTGAAATGGTAATTAATTTTACCGATAATACTGTGATATTAGATATGGAGTATTACCAGTTTTGCTTCATAGGATGAATAGGTTGGGATTGGGAAATAAAACAAATAATCACTTCGGTGTGGTTCGCTAATCTCGACTAGTTTGGAAAACCATAATTTGGTTTGAAATGACATCCAAAGGAAAATCAAAGAATAAATTTAAAGAATTTATCTTGGATAAAATTAATGGGAACCTTTCCCTGAGAATATGAATTGGAATGAGGCGTATGTTGTGTTTGTGTAACATTTATTTTTAATATACGCGGGTTGTTCGGAAAGGCCGGGTTTATACCCATTCTGAATAACCGATTCGAAGATATTTCGAAGATGAAGACGGTGGTCGAAGACCGGAAGTCTTCACATCGTTTGGATAATTACTGACGATCCTGATTGGGCTGTACACCCAAGAGGATGGAAATAGTTGGTGGTCGTCCAGACGTACTTGGGGATCGATGGATATGCGAGGAAAGTGCCTCCGGTTTCGTTCAGACCCAGAACAAACTTGTAAATGGATTGTGTGTCTGACATTGGATTTTATTCTGTGTTGATTGATTTCTATTAAATATATATCTGATTGGCGGTGGAGAATTTATTCTTTTGCTTAACGCCCTTCTCTGAGACGTACGAGCTTAGAGGTTATATATCGATAGATATCAATCGCATGGCATGAATTGCCTGTGTGGCATGCTGAGTTGCATGGATCAAGGCTTCTGTTGAAAAGCAAAGTCTTGTGGTTGATGATCAAAGCACGGCCTACGTGGCAGCTTTGTGTATAGCGTGGATTCGCGAGCCTCACACCTCGGTATGAGTCAAAAACGGGATGAGGACCCAAGGAGTGCACGACGTTTCTTTCTAGCTATGGGTGGTGTCAGTGACCTACCAGCCCTGACATTTATATACTTTTCACCTTTGTGGTTTGGATGTGAGGCGCCTCGATTATAGGTCCTATAGGGCCGGGAAACGTGTGTTCAGGAATAACTAATCCTCTAACGTAAGTGAGGACCGGTCTTGGAGGATCCCAGGGTTACCCAGAGTGTGTAGTCCTGAGGCATTTGCTAGAGTGTCTCGAAGCAGAGAGGAGCTTGCCCCTTACCTCGACTCATGACAGAAATCCAATTTCCAATACGTGCATTTCGGTTTTAATTGTAGAACTAGTATGGCGACATAGTGGTATGGGGCGTTCTTGCCGCCTATGATTTATATTTATGATTGAAATTGTTTTGACACTATACACTTATCATAGTATCAAATGATTTGTTTTAAACGTACCAAGCATGTTTGGCTGTTATAAGGTAAAACCCTATCCTCCGGCTTGCGTTGCATTGTGTGATGGGACCCGGGTCTTATAATAGCTTCATTTTTCGAAAAAGCATTGCGCTGTTTATTCTATGCACTGGTATTCTTGGGAGGAAATCCGTTCCGTGTTATACGGCGTGGTCCCTTGAATTACTCTCTTTTAAAGTAAAGCTTTAAATAACTGTTTTAGTTCTCACACCAGTCACATGACTGACCTGGAGTTTATTGTTTTAACCTAAACTCTGGGTGCCCTCATTTTCCGCACGGGCAGCTAGTAGTTTTGGTTTTGCAGATTTATATTCACAGGATCCTGGTTTACAGCTGGAATGATATCCGGAAAGCTCTGTATCCGTATATCACCTTCAGTTGTGCTTTGTATTATTTTCCGCTGCTATGTAATTTATTGTAATCTCTGATATTTATCGAATGTAATGTATTCATTATACTCTGTATATTCTTGTATCTGATGGAATTGTTGTAATATACAATGAAATGTTCTTCTGTTTGCGTTCGATTTTGTCCTGTTCTCAAAACGATCGGGGGTTTCGAACGGTCTAGATCGGTTTAACGACTGATTCAGATCGAGCGAAATTCCTGGCCGTCACATTTGGTATCAGAGCTTTGGTTTACAGAGCTCGAGAACAAGACACATTAGAACCATATGAAAGAATTCATAAGATATTGGATTAGTAATATCCAATTACAATGACTCGTTAGAGATAGGATCAGTAGTATCCTAGAACGAGTGTGAAGAGTATATTTTTCAAATGAAAACAATTTTGTTTTGAAAATTTAAATCGTTTTATACGTATTTGAATATTTTATTTGTATTGATTTGGACAATCTAGTATATAAAGGTTTTGCATATACGCGTCATGAATGTATATTCGAAGTTTTAATATACTGGATAGATATAGAATCGCACTCTAGTAGCCCGGGGATGATTCCACTGATGACGTACGGCATCAGTGGTTTATTTTCGTGTTTCGAAGGTGTGATATCTATATATTTCCATTAGACTGGTGTGAGAACCAAAACTAATATAGCTAGAATACATTGTTGTGAATTGGAATCAAAAACATGATTTTCTGTATATGTATCAAAATTATGAATTTGAAACGTTAAATTCACTAATTGATTGATTTTGTGTTGTTTGTTTATTTGTTTGATAATTTTGAACCATTATGCCTAATTGAATCAAATATTGAATTGTATTGAAATTTGGTCGCATTTGCTTGCATATACATATACTTACATTGAACATGTCATAGCAAGGAGGCTAGAGCAGAGAATAAAATTTGTTTGCCCGACAAATAGGTACATATTTACAATAATTTACTGTTTTGTTTGGGTGATGATGATTTTATGAGCCTATTGGCTAGCCGCTTGGCTTTTTCTTTTTCTTTTTGAGATCAGAAGGCCTTTATGGCAATTTCGGGATTTTCCCGTGGCTCCCGGTGCAGGGGAGGTTATGGCGAAATTTTTCGAAAATTCCGGGTGTTAGCCAAATTTTTGAAGAATTTGAAAATTCTCAGAAACTGAAAAGTTAGAGAATGGAAGCCAGATCGAACGTAGAGTTGGTTAATCAAACCACTTTCGACTTTGTTCCTTTTCGAGGACGAAAAGTTTTAAGTGGGGGAGATTGTAATAACCCGAAAATCTGGGTCGGTTTAAAATTTTTATTTTGGCAATTTTAGCGAATTTAGAATATTTAAAATAGATTATTTTAAATATAAACGACGAGAAATTTATTTTGAATATATTTCGAACGTATATATTATACGCGTCGTCGTTAGAATATAAATAATTATATATACTTATAAAAGGAATTGAAAATGGCGTGGTAGTTCGATAATTCGATTTTAAACTTCAATTGAATGTACCGGGTGCAAAACAATACGGATTTTAGTGAAACCAAAAACATTAGGATCTATTTGTGAATATCTTTCCAACGAATCCGAAAAATCGAAATTTCATAGCGGGAATCAAAAGATATGTCCAGTTGAAAATTCTGAATAGTCGCTATGGAATTCAGGCCCTTAAAAATGGGAATTTTGCAAATGACCTCGGATTTCGACGAAACAACTTTTGTTGGGTCCGTGATGTCAAATTATTGCTAGGTTTCAAATTTCATAATTTTTCGAATCAATATGTGAGCGTGGCAAAGGAAAACGCGTTTGACCAGTTTTAGTTGATTTTAATCGACTGGAAATTGGCCATTTTTCTAACGGTCTCAGAATTCGACGAAACTAGTTTTGTTAGGACCGTATCGTCAATACGAAGCTAGAAAATATTTTTATGGGATTTATAGAGTTAGTGTGTGACCCCAGTAAATTGAAATACGCGTTCAAATTCAATATATAGAGTTATATGTTGATTTTGACGAAATCTGTTCGAAACGATCGAATCAGCCTACGATACATATCCCATTGTGTTCGGAATAGGGGTAAAACGCTAGGGACGACAGGCAGTGGGCCTCGTTTAGAGGTCGTTTGTAAAAGTCAACCTTTTGAATTAAAAATTAAAATAATATAAAAAATATATTTATAAATTCTCATATACCCCCCTTTCCTTCATTTCGTTCAGAACAGAAAATATAAAAAAAAACCTGGCCGACGAATCGCGCCGCCACGCCTCGCGCCAAGCAGCCCCCCCCCTGATTGACCGCTGACGCCCCACGCCCCCTTCCTCCTGCAATCGAACACCGCGATGACCCCCCCCCCCCCCCGCGCCCTCGCGACACAGCCCCCCCCCCCCTTTTCGAGCACCGCAATCGACCCCCCCCCCCCCCCCCCGTTCGTCAGCCCTCCACTGAGCACCCAGCGCCGCGAACCCCCCCTAGAACGAAGCCGGAAACTCCCCTCCAATCGGCGCAGACAGCAGCAAACCCTTTCCCACACCCTCGTCGTTTAACTGTAAGTCTTCTTCTGATTTATCCTTGAATAAAGTTTAGTTTTTTTTATATAACGTAAAGTTTTGATTTTAGAGTAGGTTAAAAACTGATTTTTTATAAACGAAAATATACATTTTTAAAATAGAAAAGGCGAGATTTTTAAAATAGAAAAGGCGAGATTTTTAAAATAGAAAAGAGGTGATTTTTAAAATAGAAAAGACGAGATTTTTAAAATAGGAAAGACGAGATTTTTAAAATAGAAAAGATTAGATTTTTAAAATAGAAAAGATTAGATTTTTGAAATAGAAAAGATTAGATTTTTAAAGGAAGAAAGACGATATTTTTAAATGGAGAAAGGTGTGATTTTTACAAATGTAGTGGGTTAAAAATATGATTTTTACATAGTAGGAACTATAAAAATGTAATCTTTATGAGATAGAGAATATAAAAATATCATCTTTGTATATGTAGCGAAATAAAAATCTGATTTTTATTATATATACGTTGAAATAAAGTGGTGATTTTTATAATGATGAAATCTATATTTTTGAAAAGGCGAAATCTATATTTTTGAAAAGGCGAAATCTATATTTTTGAAAAGGCGAAATCTATATTTTTGAAAAGGCGAAATTTATATTTTTGAAAAGGCGAAATCTTTATATGAAGAATAGCGGGATAGAAATGGAATTTTTATCTATATAACATCGTTGTAAAAATAGGATTTTTATATATTGAATAGCGAAGTAAAAATTCGATTTTTATATATTGAATAGCGAAGGAAAAAATTCGATTTTTATATATTGAATAGCAAAATAAAAACTCGATTTTTACATATGTAGAAAACACGGGCAACGAAGATGACAAAAAGGCGAGAACGATTAAGATTTCTATCAATGAAGTGGTGTGGAGCTGGAATAGCTATTGGTGAGAACTTCTCACTCAAAATTTCTTTTTCTAGTTATATATAAATACTAGGATGCAGACGGTGTTTAGTAGCACCCGACACCCGTCATCCACAGACCATGGATGGCTTGTTTGTTAAATTGTTTGGTTGTGTAGTTGGTTAGATTATTTGGTCTGAATTGAATTGTTTGGTGAAATGAAATTGATTTGATTGATGTGTGAATGGCGTGGGCCTTCACTAGACCGGGGATAAGGCTAGGCCTCGTCCCGTTTCTAGTATCACGCCGTTATGCCGCCGAAATTTTCTAAAATAAGTTAGAAAAATAAAGATATCATTTTATTTAGTAAATGAACCGAATAGAACATTCATAGGTTGAATAAAATAATTTGGTCGTTAAAAATATGATTTTTAACGTGAATGTGAATAAATAAATATTCATTTACAAACCGGACGGTTTGTTTATGTACACCTATTTGAATGACATTGATTAGGACGATAAATTTTACACATCGCCCAACTGCACAAATAAAAGTCTGTGTTTGTTGACTTGAAACCCCACACGGGTATTGGGATAAAATACGGCATACACTAATCCCAATAATTGGTTGTATGTCGATCGATTGATTGACAGGCTATTATAAGCGTTAGATACCTATATTTAATGCTTATACAGTGTAGTGCACTTTGGATGATGGTTGATTATTTATCGTTGCTATTATATACATGTGTTGTATGGAATCCATATAGTTAACGCTATATGGTAATTGATTGGGCCTCATTCCAATCGGGAAAATAAAGAATATTATAAAATAAAGGTTCATGTGTTGACAATACTCATCCGTTGAGATTAGTCATGTGTTGAACGAAGTATTTTAACAATAAAATTTATATCTTTATCACTATAAAATAAAGGTTCATGTGTTGACAGTACTCATCCGTTGAGATTAGTCATGTGTTGAACGAAATATTTTAATAATAAAATCTACATCTTTATCATATTTGAAATTAGAAACTGACTGGAAAATAGATAAGATGAGTGGTCTCCTAGATATTGATCTGATGTTGGTCTCGGCCTTCGGGGTTAATATTTAGGGAATCGTTCTCTTACTAATTTACGGTTGGAGTCTAATTTGAAATCAAACGATAGATACCTTAATTTTTATAAAATATATTAAATAACAAAAGGAGTCACACGTGGACAGTACTCATTCGTTGAGATTAGTCGTGTGTTGACAAAAATATAGATTCACGTATTGAATAGGATAAATATTCATTTGTTGAATAGAATAACGGAATTATTGAAATATATAAAGCCGTGTTGATTAGAGATGCGCTATTTTGACGCGAACGATATTTATATCGATTATATTCGTTTTATAATGAATATTGAAAAGAGATTTAAAAATCGAATATATAGATAACGAATTCGAATTAAATTGAATAGAAAACGAATTCGAATTAAATTGAATAGAAAACGAATTCGAATTGAATTGAAAAGAAAACGAATTCGGATTGAATTGAATTGAAAAGAAAATGAATTCGAATCGAATTAAAATCGATTTGAATTGAAATCAAATAGAAATGAAAGTAAAAAGAATTTATAATAGAAAATTCAATTTTGATTTGAATTTGAAATAAAGGTCGAAATTGTTTTCGAAACGAATTCAAAACTATTTATAAAATTCGTTTTAAATAGAAATCGACGAAATATATACTATATATATAATATAATGGCCTGAATAGAACGCGCCACGCCGCGGCAGTTCGTGAATTTCGACCATTTATTTCGAACGGACATTACGGGAGATCCGACCGTCGGATTCTCCTAAAACCGGAACCGTTGGGTTCGTATCGAAAAGAGCTTTCTAACGAATATTAGAAATTTGAAATCTAACGGTTGTATTTGGAGATACGTCCAAATCAAATTTGGAAAAAGTCGCTATAAGTGCAGTTCGATGGCCGTTGATGGAAATCGACTGTACGGGCCTTGATAAAATTATTAAAAATAGTAATAATTTGAGTAAAATCATAAGAAATGATTTGGGAAAAATTGGGATGAAAAACTCCATGTTTGAAAAGATAAAAATAGATTTTTATCGAAATGAACTAGTTTAGAACTAAAATTAAAACCCATTTATTTTTAAATAAATAAAGTGGATTTGAAACGGGTTTTAAATAGAATTGATTTATGGGTTTATCGTGAAGGGTGTTTTAAATGACACTTGTTCTTTAACCCGTTAATAAATAGAATGTGATTTGGTTTATCGTGGACTGTGTTTTAAATGACATTAGTTCTTTAACCCAATAAAAGGAGTTTTAATGAATCGTCAATTAGATTGAAATGTGAATTGATAATTTAAATTATCAACTTTAGAAAGTGAGCGAGAATAGAGTATCACCAGTTTTGCTCCAAAGCGGTAGTTAAATCTTTAATTAGATTTGAACGTGAAATGGTAATTAATTTTACCGATAATACTGTGATATTAGATATGGAGTATTACCAGTTTTGCTTCATTGGATGAATAGGTTGGGATTGGGAAATAAAACAAATAATTACTTCGGTGTGGTTCGCTAATCTCGACTAGTTTGGAAAACCATAATTTGGTTTGAAATGACATCCAAAGGAAGATCAAAGAATAAATTTAAAGAATTTATCTTGGATAAAATTAATGGGAACCTTTCCTTGAGAATATGAATTGGAATGAGGCGTATGTTGTGTTTGTGTAACATTTATTTTTAATATACGCGGGTTGTTCGGAAAGGCCGGGTTTATACCCATTCTGAATAATCGATTCGACGATATGTCGAAGATGAAGACGGTGGTCGAAGACCGGAAGTCTTCACATCGTTTGGATAATTACTGACGATCCTGATTGGGCTGTACACCCAAGAGGATGGAAATAGTTGGTGGTCGTCCAGACGTACTTGGGGATCGATGGATATGCGAGGAAAGTGCCTCCGGTTTCGTTCAGACCCAGAACGAACTTGTAAATGGATTGTGTGTCTGACATTGGATTTTATTCTGTGTTGATTGATTTCTGTTAAATATATATCTGTTTGGCGGCAGAGAATTTATTCTTTTGCTTAACGCCCTTCTCTGAGACGTACGAGCTTAGAGGTTATATATCGATAGATATCAATCGCATGGCATGAATTACCTGTGTGGCGTGCTGAGTTGCATGGATCAAGGCTTCTGTTGAAAAGCAAAGTCTTGTGGTTGATGATCAAAGCACGGCCTACGTGGCAGCTTTGTGTATAGCGTGGATTCGCGAGCCTCACACCTCGGTATGAGTCAAAAACGGGATGAGGACCCAAGGAGTGCACGACGTTTCTTTCTGGCTATGGGTGGTGTCAGTGACCTACCAGCCTGACATTTATATACTTTTCACCTTTGTGGTTTGGATGCGAGGCGCCTCGATTATAGGTCCTATAGGGCCGGGAAACGTGTGTTCAGGAATAACTAATCCTCTAACGTAAGTGAGGACCGGTCTTGGAGGATCCCAGGGTTACCCAGAGTGTGTAGTCCTGAGGCATTTGCTAGAGTGTCTCGAAGAGGAGAGGAGCTTGCCCCTTGCCTCAACTCATGACGGAAATCCAATTTCCAATACGTGCATTTCGGTTTTAATTGTAGAACTAGTATGGCGACATAGTGGTATGGGGCATTCATGCCGCCTATGATTTATATTTATGATTGAAATTGTTTTGACACTATACACTTATCATAGTATCAAATGATTTGTTTTAAACGTACCAAGCATGTTTGGCTGTTATAAGGTAAAACCCTATCCTCCGGCTTGCGTTGCATTGTGTGATGGGACCTGGGTCTTATAATAGCTTCATTTTTCAAAATAGCATTGCGCTGTTTATTCTATGCACTGGTATTCTTGGGAGGAAACCCGTTCTGTGTTATACGGCGTGGTCCCTTGAATTACTCTCTTTTAAAGTAAAGCTTTAAATAACTGTTTTAGTTCTCACACCAGTCACATGACTGACCTGGAGTTTATTGTTTTAACCTAAACTCTGGGTGCCCTCATTTTCTGCACGGGCAGCTAGTAGTTTTGGTTTTGCAGATTTATATTCACAAGATCCTGGTTTACAGCTGGAATGATATCCGGAAAGCTCTGTATCCGTATATCACCTTCAGTTGTGCTTTGTATTATTTTCCGCTGCTATGTAATTTATTGTAATCTCTGATATTTATCGAATGTAATTTATTCATTATACTATGTATATTCTTGTATCTGATGGAATTGTTGTAATATACAATGAAATGTTCTTCTGTTTGCGTTCGATTTTGTCCTGTTCTCAAAACGATCGGGGGTTTCGAACGGTCTAGATCGGTTTAACGACTGATTCAGATCGAGCGAAATTCCTGGCCGTCACAACAACGATCCTACGACAAATTTTGTTCTTAGTTCTCAAACACCACGATCTGTAAGCCCAGTTTCTCTTAGATCTAAACTCTAAACTTAATATGGACATGTGTAAATTGAAGTTGAACATAAACATGATAACTACTTGAGACCTACTCTTGTATATCTTTGATCTATGACTATTCCTTTTTGATCTATTATTTTAGATCTACTCTTGTTCACCCTAGATCTATTCACCTTGAACCTAGTACCGTTCATATTGAACCTTGATTTGTGGAATACTGATAAGAACTTGATTTAGGGGCCTGCTCATGTCATAACCTAAACCCTATCATTATTTTAACATGCCTGTAATGTTGTGATGTTGAAACTTTTGCTAGTCACAAGTTTAGGATTATCATCTTATGTCATTTATTGCTATGTTTATCACCCTATTTCATATGTCAGTGCTGTTATGATCATATCTCAAGTTACACCATGCTTGCCTTGAAATCACCTTTGCCACTTTATACCCATCCTTGTTATGTTATTCCCTAGTTATATCTATTGCCTTGATTCGAATTCACGAGCGTTGGGGATGCGATTTGGGTAGTTTAGGAAAACCTGAATTTAGTATGAACTTGAAAACATGAATATCGTTATAACTTGAGCTTGGATAGGAACATGAACTTGACATGAAATTATACTTGGAAATATGAATTTGGGACATGACACTTAGATAACTTGAATGTGGCCAACTCGAGGTTGGGTTGAGTTTGCAGTATAAATCTGCCCGGAACCGCCCGGCGAATCCAGTAACTGCAAACAATAGGACCCAATGTGAGTAGTTGGTCATATCGCACTCGAAACCCGAGGTTAGACTAGGTTATGGTGTAAAACTGCCCGGACCCGCCCGACACATCCAGTAACCATAACCAAGTCTAATGTGAGAGGTTAGGGGTGCATTAAATAAATTAATGCCACTGGATAGGGTTAAGTCATGGACCACTTGAATATACTTAACCAATTTGACACGTTGATTTGATAGGGTTAAGTCATGAACCGCTTGAACACACTTAACCAACCTGACACATGATTCGTAGGACTAAGTCTTGAACTAGAACGACACACTTAGTCAATTTGACATGACACGTAGATGGGGTTAAGTCTCGATTTTAAATGACAACTTAACCTGCTGAACGAAACCCTAGTTACGCGGTCCTTTTCAGCAGTAACCCACTAGATGTATCACGTTACCCTGGGACTACGTAGGGTGAGGTACGATTGCTGGGCTGATTGTAAGTGACTAGAACGACGGCTGAGTTAGTGCGCCATTGTAGGTTCAGGCGGACTAGGGTCGTGCACTTAGTCCGGAGTTGAAAAAGCAGGCATTGGGCATCAGTAGGATTATCTGTGCATTCTTGATTCGTGTCGGTGGTTGGCACCCTAGGGCTGGATGCACCCTATGGTGGACCTAGCACAGGTGACTACATTCATGATAGGGCCGTATGACACAGACACACGACGAGCTAGACTTGTAGGGAGCCGATCGATTAGATCATACCGTTGGACCCCGAATTGGGTCACTTCACGATATTGGGCCAAGGGATTATTTCTTGATTTATAGTTGACACGGGATTAGTATACCAGTATAGTTGGTATGGCGAACCTTGAATACGCAATGTTAGACTTGAGTTATCTTGTTAGCTTAGTTATCATGTCAGACTTATCATCATTCCTATGTTTAATTCCAGTTTATTCATGTCTTGTTAACTTTACTAGTTTCTATGCTGATAGTCACTAGGGCTTACCAGTCTTTTTGATTGACCCGTTTTCTTTCGCCTCTTTGTCTTTCGTTCCCCCCCCAGGTTCTCAGGGAGGAAACTCTAGCTCTTAGCTTGGACTTTGCTTGCTTTCTGACAGCTCATGTACGGTTTGGTCTTGAGCTATGCTATGGCTGCACTCATGCACTTTTTGGGGAATAATATTTTACTTATGTTGTTTTAAGTACTTTGCTTCTTTAGAACTTGATGTAATGAAATAATGACTTGGCATTTTGATGTAAGATGTTTTGACTCTATTTTTCAGTAATGAGATTTGGTTTTAAAGTTTATATCCGCTGCTTTATATACTCTATTTTATCTATGTTCTGTCTTGTGTTATCTCTGTGCCTGTTTACTAGATAATACCCCTCTAAAGCTAGGGCATTCCCTTTGTGAGTGACCCTAGCGGAGGTGGCGTGTTACAAAATATTTAATGAACAATTACATACCCTATGTGAGATGACCCGAACTTCCCCGCGAAGGAAAGCCCAGACGGAGTTGAGGACAAGACGAATCAGAAACAAACAGAAGAACATTTCATTGCTTATTACAATAATTCCATCAGAATACTAGAATATACAGAGAATGAATAAATATTATACACCAAAAAAATATCAGAGATTTAAATTACATTACATAGCAGTGGAAAATAATACAAAACACAACTGAAAGAGAAAAACGGATACAGAGCTTTCCAGATATCGTTCCAGCTGTAAATCAGGATCCTGTGAATATAAATCTGCAAAATCAAAACTACTAGCTGCCCGTGAGGAAAATAGGAGCACTCAGAGTTTAGGTTAAAACAATAAAATTCAGGTCAGTCATGTGGCTGGTGTGATAACTAAAACAGTTATTAATCTTTATTTTTAAAGTTAGGTAAATCAAGGGACCACGCCGTATAACACGGAACAGGTTTCCTCCTAAGAATACCAGTGCATAAAAACAACAGCGCAATGCTAAGTAAAGAACAGTAAAGCTATTATAAGACCCAGGTCCCATCACACAATGCAACGCAAGCCGGAGAATAGGGTTTTACCTTATAATAGCCAAAGAATGCTTGATACGCTAAATTTCGTCTTTTATTATTACTATAAGTGAAGAAAACAATTTCAAATATAAATGTATTAATCCTAGACGGCATGGGTACCATATATCATGTTGCCAATACTAGGTTCTACAATCAAAACCGCAAAGTCACGTATTGGAAGTTGGATTTCCATCTGTGAACCAAGGCAAGGGATCGTCCTTACGCTTCGAGACAATCTAGCCTGCCATGTCTTAGGATCAGAGCTCGAGTGACCCTTGGATCGTCAGGGCCGGTCCACTCGATGTGGATTAAAATGCCTGAACACTGCGTTTCCCCGCCCTATGGGGCGTAAATGAGCCAAATGACTCCATCGGCCCTGGATCGACCGATATAACAAAGGCACCTCTTATCCATCATCTACATAATTAAAATGCCAGGGTGTGCAAAACACTGACACCACTCCTAGCTAGAAAGAAACGCATGTCCTCCTTGATGTCCTCTCCCGTTTCTGGTCCACACCGGGGTGTGAGGCTCGCGAATTAACGCTACACAAAGCTATGCCACAAAGGTCGTGCTTTGATCATCAACCATAAGACCCTGCTTTTCAACAGAAGCCTTGATCATTTGCATCTTAGCATGTCACACAGGTAATCCACGCTATGCAACCGATGTCTATCAATCACACAGAATGAAATCCGATGTCAGACACACATCCATTTACAAGTCCGTTCTGGGTCTGAATGAAACCGGAGGCACCTTATTCTTCCTCCATATGTCCAACACAGGAAAGAGGCCCTCGCATATCCGGTCGATCTCCAAGTACGTCTGGACGATCACCACTTATTACCTCGCCTTGGGTGTACAGCCCAATCAAGACATCAGTAATCATCCAAACGATGTGAAGACCTCCGGTCTTCAACCACCGTTTCATTCTCGACACATCGTCGAATCAGTTATTCAGAATGGGATAAAGCCGGTCTTTCTGAATAACTCGTGTGTATAATAAACAAGTGCCATAAAAACACAACATACGCCTCATTCCAATCCAGAATATTTCTTTATCCAAATATTCATATACTTTGGGAAAGGTTCCCATTAATTTTATCAAAGATAAATTCTTTAAATTTATTCTTTAATCTTCATTTGGATACCAATTCAATCTAATTAAAGATGCATTAAAACTCCACTTGGTTTTATTCTTCCCAAAAATCAATATTAATGATTGTTTAACTTGGGAAACCATATCCTGTTTTTAACTGGGTTAAAGAACCAATGTCCTTTAAAAACACGGTTCATGATAAACCCAAAATCACATTCCATTCCATCAGCCTCTAACCGTAAATTAGCAAGTGAACAATTACACATGTATTAATCCCGAAGGCCGAAATCAACATCAGATCAATACCCAGGAAACCATTCAACTTAACTAATCTCCAATTAGTTTCTGATTTTCTTAACTCCATTGGGTCTGAGAACAGTATTATTAAAGATACCATTCACGACAACGCAAAATCACATTCCATTTCATCAGCCTCTAACCGTAAAGTAGCAAGTGAACAATCCCCTAAGTATTAACCCCGAAGGCCGAAACCAACATCAGATCAACACCCAGGAAACCATTCAACTTAACTAATCTCCGGTTAGTTTCTGATTTTCTAAACTCCATTGGGTCTAAGAACAGTATTATTAAAGATACCATTCACGACAACCCAAAATCACATTCCATTAACAATGGAATCTTCATGGAAAACAAATCGATATATATAATCGATATAAACTTCCATATCCAACCGATAATATAAATGGAATAACGACTAGGCCTTTTAAATTCGATATATATTAACGGTCTTCCTCTACAGAAGCTTACTTCGATTATTACCAAATCGAATTCCATTCAATTCCAATTTAATATGTTAAATTGGAAAACTTTACTTTGGAAAATCTCCTTTAAATCTTAACAAAAGATTTATAAATTCCAAATCACATTTCACTGTAAATCGGGTTAAAGAACGAATGTCGTTAAAAACACAATTCACGATAAACCCAATTCACATTCCATTTTATTCAAACTATTAAATATAATTGGAAACTCTAACAACCTTAATTAAATGATTTATTCTCTTCACATGGGGTTCAAGAACAGTGTTACTGAAGACACCGTTCACGACAAACCCAAAATCCCATTTGATATTAGATACAAGGCTCTGAATAGAAAATATATCGGCTTATATTCAATATCAAATACTACAACCAACAAATATCGTATTGGAAATAACGATATAAATATATCTTTCAAATTTCCATAACAATATCTATATAATCACGAAATCTAACATCAAAATATTCCGAAGACACTTTCGATTCAAATCCATTTCCAATTTATATTATGGAAATTTTGGTTATTTTTAAAACTATTTCAAATCCAATTTATTTATTTTAAAAATAATTGGATTATAATTCTAGTTCAAAACTAGTTCATTTCGATAAAAATCTATTTTTATCTTTTCAAATATGGAATTTTCATCCCAATTCTTTCCAAATCATTTCTTATGATTTTTCACAAATTATTGATATTTTTAATAATTTTATCAAGGCCCGTACAGTTGATTTCCATAAATGGCCATCGAACTGCACTTACAATGACCTTTTCCAAATTTGATTTGGACATAATTCCAAATCCAACCGTTAGATTTAAAATCTCTAATATTCGTTCGAAAGCTCATTTCGATACGAACCCAATGGTTCTGGTTTTAGGAGAATCCGACGGTTGGATCTCCCGTAATGTCCGTTCGAAGTCAATGCTCGAAACTCATGAACTGCCGCGGCGCGGCGCGTTCTATTCAGGCCATTATATATATATATATATGTATATATATATATATATATATTTCGTCGATTTCCTTTTAAAACGTATTTTATAAATTGTTTTAAATTCGTTTTCAAAACGATTTCAACTTCATATTCAATTTCAAATCAAAATTGAATATTCCCTACCATCGATATATAAATGATAATATTTTCAAAACATTATATTTCAAAATCATTTCCTTTTCGATATTTGTTATAAAAATGAATAAAATCGATATAAATATTGCTCACATCAAAATGGCGTTAATCTAATCAACCAGCTTTATATATTTAAATATATTCGTGTACATCCCAAATCGGACATCAAAATCAGATTTTGATCTTTAATGAATATTATTTAAAATTATTCATTATTTTAAAATATTCATTTTTTTAAAATATTTATTCTTTCTGAACTGGAATCAGACACAGTCAATCACCATATAATATGATTTATATGGATTTCATACACACATGTACACAACAACAATCAAACATAGTCAATCGTCATCCAAAGTGCACTCTACCCTGCATAAGCATCAAATATAAATATTCAACGCTTACACAGCCTGTCAATCAATCGATCGACATACAGCTAATTATTGGGACTAGTGTATGTCATATATCATCCCAATACCCGTGTAGGGTTTCAAACAATCAAACACAGGTTTATTTGTGCAGTTGGGCGATGTGTAAAATTTATCATCCCAATCAATATCAATACAAATGGGTGTATATAAACAAATCATTCAATTTGTAAATGAATATTTATTTTATTCATATACACGTTAAAAATTATATTTTTAACTATAAATTATTTTCAACTATAAAATATTTTATTCCATTCCATCATCACACAATCAATTTTCACAACACAACCAAACAAACAAGTCGTCCATGGTATGTGGACAACAGTTGTCTAATGCTGCTAAGCACCGTCTGCATCCTAGTATATATTTTAACTAGAAAATAAAATTAAAGTGAGATGTTCTCACCTTTGGGTTCCACTCCGCCGTGCTTTGATTGTCGATCTAGATTGCATCCCTACGTTAAAAATCATATTTTTAACCCATTAATAATTATTTTCTACCATACGATAAAATCTATTTTTATCTAACTATAAATCATATTATACATACGATAAGAATAATATTTTTATCGAAATAAAAATCGTATTTTTCATAACGAAGAAAATGGATTTTTTTTATATCAAAGAAAATCATAATTTTCTATCTTATAAAATCTTATTTTTATTTCAAAGAAAATTATTTTTTTATGTTTCTAATTCCTATACAAAGATTATATTTTTACTATTATAATTTATATACAAAGATTATATCTTTACTATTATAATATCTGTACAAAGATTATATTTTTAAATCGCTAACTTCACAATAAAAATCATATCATTATGAATCAGTTCATACAATAAAAATCAAATATTTATTTTAAATAAAAATCTATTCTTTACATTAACAAAAATCTCTCCTTTCCATAATGAAAAATCACATGTTTATGTTCTAAAAACGTATTTTTATAAAGCTCCTCGCATAATAAAAATCATATCTTTCATACACTTAAAAATTATATTTTTCATATAGAAAAATCATATCTTCATAAAGCTAAAAATCCTATTTTTCTATCATGAAAAATCATAACCTTTCATAGCTAAAAAATCATATCTTTCTATAATCAAAAATCGTATTTTTATAAACCTAAAAATCGTATATACTTACAATTTTTCCTAGGGTTTCAATTCAGGCGTAGGCGGCTGCTGGAGCTTCGGATCCGAGCACGAGCACGGCTCCAGTTCGATGGCGAAACTCCTTGACTCGTGAAGGTGGAGGGGTGGACTTCGCTGGTGATGCTGGGACTCGAGACACAGGCGGCGGAGATGGGGAGTCACAGGCGGTTGCTAGTGGTCGGTTAGGTGGAGGCGGTGGCGTCGATTGGGGGGGTTTGCGCGGTGGGCTTTGGCTGGCGTTGGTGTCTCATTTGGATCGGAGGAGGGGAGAAGATAGAGGGAGGCACGGAGCGAGGTAGGGCGCGGTGGTTGACGTAGGGGAGAGGCAACGGCTGAAGCGGATTTAGGGAAATCGAAGTCAATAGGGGTTTTTTTATTGTGAGGGAGAGAGAGGGTAAGAGGGAGGGTTTTATAACATTTTATATATTTTATTATATTTAAATTTCAAAAAGCAACTTTTTATTTCGAATTCGAAATCGAACCCACCAACTATCGTCCCTAGCTAATTACCCCCATTCCGAAAACAATGGGATATGCGTCGCAACCCATATTGGCTGTTACGATCAGTTTTCATTCAAATTACAATATAAATCAATATATATTTAATTTAAACGTACATTTCAGTTTACCGGGGCCACATACGGACTCTAAAAATTACAAAAAAAATTGTTTCTAGCTTCGTATTGACAATTCGGTCCTAACAAAACTAATTTCGTCAAATTTGAAGACCGTTTGAAAAATGGCCATTTTCTGGTCGATCCAAATTGATTGAAACTGACAAAACACGTTTTCTTTTGCCACGCTCACATATTAATCCCAAAAATTCTGAATTTTGGATTCTAGCAATAATTTGACATCCCGGATCCAACAAAACTGGTTTCGTCAAAAACGGAGGTCGTTTGCAAAATTTCCATTTTTAAGAGCCAAAATTCCATAGCGACTATTCTTAATTTTCATATGGGCATAACTTTCTACTCCCGCTATGAAATTTCAATTTTTTGATTCTTTGGAAAGATATTCTCAAATAGATTCTAATATTTTTTGTTTCACTAAATTTCGGTTTATTTTGAATCCTAAACGTTCATTTAAAATTTGAAATCAAATTTTCAAACTACCGCGCCATTTTCAATTTCATTTATAATTTAAAATAAATATTTATATTCTAACGACGATTCAAATAAATATATACATTCTAATTCTATTTAAAATAAATTTCTCGTCGTTATTATTTAAAATAATCATTTTAAATATTCAAAATTCACTAAAATTGCCAAAATAAAAATTTTAAATTAGTTCGGATTTTCCGGGTTATTACCCTATGATAATAAAAATGTTTTGGAAATATGTGCAAGATGAATGTACAACTACATGAACATTTGTAAAATAAATGCATGGTTTTATAAACATTTTCAAAATGAATGCAGATGGAATAGAGTTGAAAACAGTGTACGCGAACATAAAATGGTGACATAATTGATGATATAATTGATTTGAATCGTTAAATTCACCCATGATGTTGTCCTCATATATGTGCACAATGAGATTCAATAGTAAAGATTTGTTGTGTCATTTCTTTTAAGTTTCAACGATTGCTTCCAAACATGCAAGTATTTTGCAAGAAAAGTACAACTTCGCTGTGTTAAAACTATTTTTAGAGAAAAAGTAGATATTGTTTAAAAAGACTTGCAAAAAGAAGAAATTGTCATGAGAACAAAAAAAAATGAATATTTAAACAACTTGAATGAAATCCATAGATTTGCTAATAGACTCAAATTAGAGTCACATGGGAAGAAGCGCGTATTAAGGTTCTTTATGAGAAAAATGAAAAATTTGGAAAGTTAATCGAAAATGAGTGGTTTTATTAATCTTGATTAAGTGGTTTTTTTATGTATTAAGTTTAACGGTAAGGATGCCATCCAATATTTTCGCTAAAGTAATCCCCATGAGAAAGATAATTCCATATTGACCAAATGACCAATTCCCATGACTAAAATAATTTCCACCAAACTAATAACAAATGATAGCATCGGGAAATTTCAAGTGATGACATGCTCGAGTTGTGAAACCTTAGTAGTGATGCATATGTGAGGAAAATGGATGATATTTTTGTGAAAGAAAAAGGCTAAGGAGTCTACATTCACATGGGATGATAGCATTTAATATCTTCTAAAACCCGGAACTAAAAGAAAAAAAGATATAACCAAGTTGTAATTTAAAAAAAAAACTGAGAATTATATACAGGGTATCTAAATCTGATCAACGACTATGATGATAATACAAAGTATAGCATAAATTATAATATTTATTTAGTGACCATTATTTCTTCTTTCTTATATCATTGCTAAAAATACCACAAAATATTAGATTATACTCTTCTAAATACCAAACATTTTAAAGGGCTACAAAATATATTTTTTAAATTTTTTTTGCACTACCGACCAACATTGTTTTCTACGACGATCAACCACCAGACAACCGGTGTTCGATGATTGATCACTGTGGAAAGTAGCGTTGATCGGTGACTGTTCGCCATGCAAAACGATTTTATATGGTTAACTACCGTGTTGAATGTACATGGTATCAAGAAGTTTATTAAATTTATTGTGTTTATTACTTTTATTTGTGGTATTAGGAAAAGCAAACACGGGTTCTTTTAGCAACACACTTTATTTATGTAAAATTTGAGTGTGTTCATGCGTATGTTAATTTTACTACTTATTTGAGGCATTTAGGAGAATTAAGCACGTTTAAGGATTATGATGCAAAAAAGATTCCATTGCCGAGAATTGAACCCGGATCACCTGGGTGAAAGCCAAGTATCCTAACCAGGCTTGACCATAACGGACTTATTGGTTTATTTTTCTTTTCCAAATTCATCTTATGATTATGTTCCGATTTTTCCAAGCCTTTTGTTCCATGATTGAGATTTGCGGCTACATTCAAGTAAAATTTAGCTAGCATAAAGAACACTGTGTTTGGGTGTGGATCTTACATCTGAAAGCTTAAAACTAATGTAAAAGATCCTCATTTACTTCTGTTTTCTTTTAATTATTTTAATGTTGTTGTTTATATTCCCGTCTTTTCTTTTTGTTGTTTTGGTTTCTTTTTTTAAAAACATAGATCTTTTTCTTGGGATATTTATCTTTTAAGATGTTTTAAATCTCAAATTCCAACAGTATTTTCCCTTTTTTAAAACCTTATTCAAAAGATCAAATTTTCAAGGATATATATCGTGTTTTAATTTCAAAATTTAGAGTCATTTTTGGTACTATATGCTTTCACAAAAGATGTGATGCCAAAGGAGTTAAAACTATATTAATAATTTTCTATTACACATGAAATGTTCGTTATATCAGACTTCAAATTTTGTGTTATAAAAAACTTATTTGAAGCAATATTTTTTTTGGCATTGCGACTTTCTTCAATGGTTTTTAAGTGTGTGTTTATTTTAAGAGTAAAGACGTACAGATTTCTGATGTATTTCGTATTGTGTTGTGTTAGACTTTAGTATTTTTTTATATTTATGTCAACAAAAGTTGTTGATATCTGCTTTAACCTTTTTATGAACATACATGCGTTCTATAACATACTGAAGATAAACACGGAAGAAGATTGGTTTATTTCTTATTTCCTATTGTGTTAGACTTAAGGATAATTATCAACTTTTAGAAGTCGATATGATTATTCTAGAAGGTTCAATCCCTTAGCTTGTGGCTTTCATAAATATCTTTGAATTAATTGTATTTTTATTACTTCACCTTGGGAATGCGTGTCAAGTAGACAAGGTACAATTAAAATTTCAATGATCGAGTTTAAATTTTAAACCCGTGTAGTCCTTGGTCAAAGCCAGGCATCCTCTACATAATCACATTTGCTCGTATGGATTTATTTATTTATTTATTTTTGGCATGATTTGAAGCAATATTTTTTTGGCATTAATACTTTCTGCAATTTTTTTAAGTGTGTATTTATTTTAAAGGTAAAGATGGACGTATGTCTGATGTGGTAGGTTTATCAACCATAGAAGTAACCTGTACAAATTGATTTTAGATGTATTTGGTTTCATTGTTGATATCTGCAGCAACCTTACAAGTAAATAAATGTGATATTTTATAGAGTGGGTAACAAGAGTTACATAGGGAAAAAAATGTCAGAAGTGGGGTTTGAACCCACGCCCTCTTTTGAAGACCAAAACTTGGGTAATAAGCGCTACGTGGAGAGAAAAAGTGTCAGAAATGGGATTTTCAAATGGGCATTGTTATTACACTCCAAATATTGTTAAGGGGAGGTCAAATTTTAAAAACAGTCCAATCATAAAAATAATGTTAAGGGGGGTCACAAACTTAATTTTTTACGTTCCATTTTACCCTTGTAATAATGTCTGGTAATAACATCTGTTACCATCCCAAATCCAAATCAATTTCAAATGCAAAAAAAAAACAAATCCCTAGATTATTTGAAAACAAAAAAAAGCGATTGTTTTAGGAGAAATAATGGTATGAACAAAGAATGTAATACCGTACTAAAAAAATAATTGTTTGATATATGTATATCGATTTCCTATCAATGATATTTTTTCATCTAATCTGACAAGGAAAATTATTAATAATTTGATATAAAAATCTGATGTACTTGACTAATATACCGTATAAATTTTTTTGATTAACAAATAAAAAAGAGATTATTGTAAAGAAGGCTAATTTGGTCAAATAAATTTTATTTGTTAAGGGGGTACTCTCTCCTTTGGTACTCCCCTTAACAAATTTTATTTTAAAAAAAAATTGACCTCCCCTTAACAATATTTGGAGTGTCAATAACAAACCCCTTTTCAAATATAAATATAATTAGATAGAACAAGCTTGTTTTGTAAGGAGGTACAACATGAATGAATATATATATATACAGAACAAGCATGTTTTCAAATATTTTCAAAATGAATGGCTAAATATATCATTTTCTAGAAAAATATACATATTTTTTAAAAAAAAATTCGGATCAATATTTGCAAGATGATTTTATATTCTTTAATTATATGCATAATATTGTGTTTTTGTAATGCATATAGTATGCATTTTTTTCTTATACAAAGAGAAATATATTTATGCAAATTTTTAATGAACAATTACATACCCTATGACAATAAAAATGTTTTGGAAATATGTGCAAGAAGAACGTATAATTACATGAACATTTGTAAAATAAATGCATAGTTTATAAACATTTTCAAAATGAATGCAGACAGAATAGAGTTGAAAATAGGGTACGCGAACATAAAATGGTGACACAATTGATGATACAATAGATTTGAAATGTAAAATTCACCCACAATGTTGTCCTCATGTATGAGCATAATGAGATTCAATAGTAAAGATTTATTGTGCCATTTCTTTTAAGTTTCAATGATTACTTCCAAACATGCAAGTATTTTGCTAGAAAAGTACAACTTCGCTGTGTTAAAACTATTTTTAGAGAAAAAGTGGATATTGTTTGAAAAGACTTTCAAAAAGGAGAAATCATCATGGGAACCTAAAATAATTAAGATAAAAACAACTTGAATAAAATCCATAGATTTGCTAATAAACTCAAATTAGAGTTTGCACATGGGAAGAAGCGCGTCTTAAGGTTCTATATGAGAAAAATGAAAAATTTGGAAAATAAATCTAAATTAAGTGGTTTTATAAAGCTTGATTAAGTGATTTTTTTATGTATTAAGTTTGATGTTAAGGATGCCATCAATATTTTCGCAAAAGTAATTCCCATGACAAAGATTATTCCATATTGACCAAATGACCAATTCCCATGACTAAAATAATTTCCACCAAACTAATAACAAACGATAGCATCGGGAAATTTCAAGTGAAGACATGATCGAGATGCGAAACCTTAGTAGTGATGCATCTGTGAGGAAAATGGATGATATTTTTGTGAAAGAAAAAGGATAAGGAGTCTACATTCACATGGTATGACAGCATTTAATATGGTCTAAAATACGGAACTAAAAGCAAAAAGATATGACCAAGTTGAAATTAAAAAAAAAACTGAGAATTTATATAGTTGATCTAAATCATTTGGAATCTGATCAAGGATTATGATGATAGCACAAAGTATAGCACAAATAATAATATTTATTTAGTGACCATTATTTCTTATTTCTTCTAAATACCAAACTTTTTAAAGGGCTACAGAATAATAATTTTTTATTTTTTTTTAGCGTTGCCGACCAATATTGATTTCTATGACGATCAACCACCGAACAACCAGTGTTCGGTGATTGATCATTGTGGACGGTAGCATCATTCGGCGACTGTTTGCCATGCAAAACGATTTTATATGGTTAACTGCCATGTAGAATGTACTCGGTATCAAGACGTTTATTAAATTTATTGTGTTTATTACTTTTATTTGTGGTATTAGGATATGGAAACCCGGGAGTCTTCGGCAACACACTTTATTTATGTAAAAATTGAGGGAGTCCATGCATATGTTAATTTTACTACTTATTTGAGGCATTTAGGAGAATTAAGCACGTTTATGGGCTTATGATGCAAAAAAGATTACATTGCTGGGATTTAAAACCGGGTCGCCTGGGCGAAATCGAGGTATTCTAACCGGGCTAAACTACAATGGACTTGTTGGTTTATTTTTCTTTTTCAAATTCATCTTATGATTATTTTCTGATTTTTCCAAGCCATTTGTTTAATGATTGAGATTTGCGGCTGCATTCAAGTAAATATTTAGCTAGCATAAAGAACACTGTGTTTGGGTGTGGGTCGTACATCTGAAAGCTTAAAACTAAAGTAAAAGACCCTAATTTACTTATGATTTTTTTTATTTTAATGTTGTTGTTTGTATGCCATTCTTTTCTTTTTGTTGTTTTGGTTTCTTTTTGTAAAAACATGTCTAAAAGATCTTTTTCTTGGGATATTTATCTTTTAAGAAGTTTTAAATCACAAATTCTAATAGTATTTTCCCTTTTTAAAAACTTTCTCAAAAGATCTAATTTTCTAGGAAATATATCGTATTTTAATTTCAAACTTTAGAGTCATTTTTGGTACTATATGCTTTCACAATGTGATGCTTAAGGAGTTAAAACAATGTTAATATTTTTCTATTACACATGAAACGTTCGTTATATTAGACTTTAAAATTTGTGTTATAAAAAACTTATCTAAAGCAATATTTTTTTGACATTGCGACTTTCTGCAATTGTTTTTAAGTGTGTGTTTATTTTAAAGCAAAGACGGACATATTTCTGATGTATTTCGTGTTGTGTTGTGTTAGACTTTTAGCATTTTTTTATCATATTTTTGTCAACTAAAGTTGTCGATATCTGCTTTAACCTTTTTATGAACGTACATGCATTCTATAACATACCGAAGATAAACATGGAAGAAGATTGGTTTATTAAGTATTTCGTATTGTGTTAGACTTAAGGATTTTTATTATCTTTTAGAAGTCGATATGATTATTCTAGAAGGTTCAATCCCTTACCATGCAGCTTTCGTAAATATCTTTGAATTAACTGTATTTTTATTACTGCACCTTGGGAATGCGTGTCAAGTAGATAAGGTCAAAGCCAGGCATCCTCTACATAATCTCATTTTCTCGTATGGATTTATTTATTTCTAGGACGGTTTGAAGAAAAAAAAAATTGGCATTGGGACTTCCTGCAATTGTATCTAAGTGTGTGTATTTATTTCAAAAGTAAAAATGGACGTATTTCTGATGTGGTAGGTCTATCAGCCATAAAAGTAACATGTACAAATTGATTTTAGATGTAATTGGTTTCATTATTGATATTTGCAGCAACCTTACAAGTAAATAAATGCGATATTTTATAGAGTGGGTAATAAGAGTTACATAGAGAAAAAAAGGTCAGAGGTGGGGTTTGAACCCACGCCCTCTTTCGAAGACCAGAACTTGGGTAATTAGAGTTACATAGAGATAAAAAAATGTCAGCAGTGTTATTCAAACCCACACCCTCTTTTGAGGACTAGAACATGATTCTAGCGTCTTAGACCACTCATCCATCCTGACTGTTTGGTGATAAATGGAAATATGAATTTATTTTCTAAAAGAATAAAGATATTTAACAAATACTCCCAAGTGCAACATTTAATTTTTTGTAACAAAAGGAAGTAGAATAAGTAGTGTTATTTTGGAAATAGCTAAAAGCAATTGAATATAAACGTATAATTAGATAGAACAAGCTTGTTTTGCAAGGAGGTACAATACGAATGAATATAAATGTACAGAACAAACATGTTTTCAAATATTTTCAAAATAAATGGTTAAAAATATCCTTTTCTACGGAAATATACATATTTTTATAATAATTTTTTTTGGGTCAATATTTGCAAGATGTATTTTATATTCTTTAATTACATGCATAATATTGTATTTGTGTGGTGCATATAGTTTGCATTTTTTTCTTGTACAAGGAGAAATATATTTATGCAAATATTTAATGAACAATTACATGCCCTATGACAATAAAAAGGTTTTGGAAATATGTGCAAGGTGATCGTACAATTACATGAACATTTGTAAAATAAATGCATAGTTTTATAAACATTTTCAAAAAGAATGCAGACGGAATAGAGTTGAAAATAGGGTACACGTACATATAATGGTGACACAGTTGATGATACAATAAATTTGAATCGTTAAACTCACCCATGATGTTGTCCTCATGTATGAGCATAATGAGATTCTATAGTAAAGATTTGTTGTATCATTCCTTTTAAGTTTCAACGATTGCTTCCAACATGCAAGTATTTTGCTAGAAAAAGTACAACTTCCTGTGTTAAAACTATTTTTATAGAAAAAGTGGATATTGTTTAAAAAGGCTTGCAAAAAGAAGAAATTGTCATGAGAGTAAAAAAAATTAAGATCGAAACAACTTGAATAAATCCATTGATTTGCTAATAGACTCAATTTAGAGTTTGCACGTGGGAAGAAGCACGTGTTAAGGTTTTTTTTGAGAAAAATGAAAAATTTGGAAAGTTAATCGAAATTAAGTTGTTTTATAAAGCCTGATGTAACAACCCGGAAAATGCAAGGCAGTTTAAAATTTTTATTTTGGCAATTTTAGCGAATTTTGAATATTTAAAATGAATTATTTTAATAACGACGAGAAATTTATTTTGAATAGAATAGAACGAATATATTTATACTCGTTGTCATTAGAATATAAAATTTTATTTTAATTATAAATAGAATTGAAAATGGCGCGGTAGTTCGATAATTCGATTTCTAAACTTCAAATGAATGTACCGGGTGCAAAATAAACCGGATTTTAGTGAAACCAAAAATAATAGAATCTAACTGAGAATATCTTTCCAACGAATCTGAAAAATTGAAATTTCATAGCGGGAATCAAAAGATATGTCCAGTTGAAAATTCAGAATAGCCGCTATGGAATTTCGGCCCTCGAAAATATGCATTTTGCAAACGACCTCGGATTTCGACGAAACCACTTTTGTTGGATCCACGATGTCAAGTTATTGCTAGATTATAAATTTCGTAATTTTTCGAATCAATATGTGAGCGTGGCAAAGTAAAATGCGTTTGACCAGTTTCAGTTGATTTTAATCGACTGGAAAATGGCCATTTTTCAAACGGTCTCAGAATTCGATGAAACTAGTTTTGTTAGAACCGTATCGTCAATACGAAGCTAGAAAATATTTTTCTGTAATTTTTCGAGTCCGTTTGTGGCCCCGGTAATTTGAAATGTATGTTTAAATTGAATATATAAAGAATTATACTTTGATTTAAATGAAAACTGGTTGTAACAGCCGAATTGGCCTGCGATACATTTCCCATTGTGTTCGGAATGGGGGTAATTAGCTAGGGATGACAGTCGGTGGGTTTGATTTCGAATCCAAAATAAAAAGTTGCTTTTTGGAATTTGAAATTTAATTAAACAAAAGAAAAGTCAACTCACTCCTATACTCTCTCTCTCCCTCCTTATTCTCACCGTCGATTTTCAGATCTAAAATATAAAAAAAAAAAGAGAAAAAGGGAGGGCGACGGAGCCTCCATCGCGCAACCGCCAGTGACGGCGACCTCCTCCCCCTTCTCGCGACCATACCCCATCCACCCAACTCGAGCGCCGACCTCCCCTCCAGTAGCCCTAGCCTCGCGTGAGCTCCCTCCTCCCCTGTTCCTTCCCTCCACGTCGAGACCTCCTCCTCGGCTCCAACCCCCTTGCCTGACGCCGCCAATCCGCCGCTTCGCCACCCCACGTGAACTCCGACACCCCCTGAGCCTCTTCCAACCACCGAAATGAAAAACAGTAAGTTTTTAATTTTTTTTTAATATATAAAAACTAAAATTGTTAGTGTGATGAAACTGAAATTTTTAGGATATTAAAACTGAAATTTTTAGGGTATTAAAACTGAAATTTTTATTGAATTAAAGCCATGGTTTTTATATATGGAAGTCATGATTTTTTATTTAGATTTTTAATCTATAAAAGATGTGGAAAATATGATTTCTAAGTTAACCAAAGTTTAGATTTTTTATCATTAAAAAGATTTGATTTTTATATATGAAGTGAAATAAAAATATGGACTTTATTTTATATAAGGCGAAGTAGAAATATATATAACAATGTCAAAATATAGTTTTTACATGAGGAAAGTTAGAATTTTTACATAAGGAAAGTTTGGATTTTGATATATATATAGTTGCAATCTAAAGACGTGATTTTTACATATAGGACTATATGATAAGAATGGGATTTTTAAAATATAGATCTGAAATAAAAATCCGATTTTTACAAGGATAGATTAGAAATAAAAACTCGATTTCTATATATATGAAAACGATATAAAAAATTAAATTTTTATATATAAGAAGGTGAAATAAAAATTCGATTTTTATTTATATAGCGAATCGATAAAAATATGATTTTTATAAAGAAAACGTTGAAATAAAAATGTGATTTTTATTTATAAACATCATTGTTTAAAAACATGATTTTTAACATATTCCGCGTGAAACAGATCTCGTTGGAAGCACGGCGAAGATGTTCTACATAGGAAGAATCGTGGCGTTTGGATTAGCTAGTCGGTGAGAACTCCTCACTTTAAATCTTGTTTTTCTAGTTAAAATATATACTAGGACGCAGACGGTGCTTAGTAGCACCCGACACCCGTCATCCACAGACCATGGATGGCTTGTATGTTTGATTGTTTGTTGTGATGAAATTTGATTGTGTGACGTGAAATAAAATATTTATACAGTTAAAAATATTTTATCGTTAAAAATATTATTTTTAACGTGTGTGTGAATAAAAATGTGTGTTTGTTGATGTGAAACCCCACACGGGTGTTCGGATGATATTTGGCACACACTAATCCCAATTATTTCATTATATGTCGATCGATTGGTCGACAGACTGTGTGAGCATTAATTATTTACATTTGATGCTTATGCAGTTGTGTGGTGCACTTTGGATGATGATTGATTAATTACCGTTGTGATTATATACATGTGTTGTATGGAATCCACATAATTAATATTATATGGTAATTGATTGGGCCTCATTCCAATTGAGAAAATAAAGAACATTATAAAATAAGATTCATGTGTTGATAGTACTCATTTGTTGAGATTAGTCATGTGTTGAACGAAATATTTTAACAATAAAATTTACATCTTTACCATATTTAAAGTTAGAAACTAACTGGAAAATAGATAAGATGAGTGGTTTCCTGGGTACTGATCTGATATTGGTTTCGGCCTTCGGAGTTAATATTTAGGGAATCATTCTCTTACTACTTTATGGTTGGAGTCTGATTTAAAAATCAAATGATAGATACCATAATTTTATAATATATATTAAATAACAAAAATAGTCATGTGTTGACAGTGCTCATGTGTTGAGAATATTCATGTGTTGAAAGAAATATAGATTCATGTGTTGAATAGAATAAATATTCATTTGTTGAATAGAATAACGAATTTATTGAAATATATAAAGCCGTGTCGATTAAAGTTGCGCTATTTTGACGTGAACGATATTTATATCGATTATATTCGTTTTTATAATGAATATAGAAAAGGTAGTGATTTCAAAATATAACGTTTTGAAAATATTATCATTTATATAGTAATGATATGAAATATTCAATTTTGATTTGAAATTGAATATAGAGTTGAAATGGTTATGAAAACGAATTTAAAACGATTTATAAAATACGTTTTAAAAGGAAATCAACGATATATATATATATATAATGGCCTGAATAGAACGCGCCGCGCCGCGGCAGTTCGTGAATTTCGACCATTGACTTCGAATTGACGTTGCGGGAGATCCGACCGTCGGATTCTCCTAAAATCGGAACCGTTGGATTCGTATCGAAAATAGCTTTCTAATGAATGTTAGAAATTTGAAATCTAACGGTTGGATCCGGAATTATGTCTAAATCAAATTTTGAAAAGGTCGTTGTACGTGCAGTTCGATGGCCATTGGTGGAAATCGACTATACGGGCCTTGATAAAATTATTAAAAATATCTATAATTTGTGTAAAATCATAAGAAAAGATTTGGGAAAAATTGGGATGCAAAACCCCACATTTGAAAAGATAAAAATAGATTTTTATCGAAATGAACTAGTTTTGAACTAGAATTAAAATCAACTTATTTTTGAAATAAATAAATTGAATTTGAAGTGGTTTTAAAAATAATCAGAATTTCCAATACGTGAATTGGGATGGATTTGAATCGAAATTATCTTTGGAATATTTCGATGTTAGATTTCGTGATTATACAGATATGGTTGTGGGAATTTGAAAGATATATTTATATCGTTATTCCCAATACGATATTTGTTGGTTTCAGAATTTGATATTGAATATAAGCCGATATATTTTCTATTCAGATCCTTGTATTTAATATCAAACGTGATTTGGGTTTGTCGTGAATGGTGTCTTCATTAACACTGTTCTTAAGCCCAGTTGAGAAAAAGATTAAATCTTTCTATTTAGATTTAATGAAGTGTACCAATTAAAAAGTATTAATTGGAATTGAATTTAAATTGGTTTTTGGGTTTATTGTGAGCGGTGTTTTGAATAACACCTGTTCTTTAACCCGATTAACAATAGAATGTGATTTTGGGTATATCGTGAACCGTGTTTTCGATGACATTGGTTCTTTAACCCAATTAAAGGCAGGACTAATTTTTGAAAAGATTAAAACTAAGTGGAGTTTTAATGAATCTTTAATTAGATTGAAATGTGAATTGATAATTTAAATTATCAAATCTGAAAGGTGATCGAGAATGGAGTACCACCAGTTTTGCTCCAAAGCGATAGTTAAATCTTTAATTAGATTTGAATGTGAAATGGTAATTAATTTTACCGATAACACCGTGGTGTTAGATATGGAGTATTACCAGTTTTCTCCATGGGATGAATAGGTTGGCATTGGGAAATAAAATAAATAATTACTTCGGTGTGGTTCGCTAATCCCGACTAGATTGGAAAACCATAATATGGTTTGAAATGATATCCAAAGGAAGATTAAAGAATGAATTTAGAAGAATTTATCTTTGATAAAATTAATGTGAACCTTTCCCTAAGAATGTGATTTTGTGAATAAAAGAATATTTTGAATTGGAATGAGGCGTTTGTGTGTTTGTGTAACATTTGTTTATTATATACGTGGGTTATTCAGAAAGGCCGGGTTTTGTGACAACAAGGAATTTCGCTCGATCTGAATCAGTCGCTAAACCGATCTAGACCTTTCAAAACGCCTGATTGTTTTGAGAACATGACAAAATAGAACGCAGACGGAAGAACATTTCATTGTTTATTACAATAATTCCATCAGAATACAAGAATATACAGAGTATAAATGAATAAATTACATTTGATAAATATCAGAGATTACAATAAATTACATAGCAGCGGAAAAACAATATAAAACACAACTGAAAATAATGCATACAGAGCTTTCCGAACATCGTTCCAGCTGTAAATTAGGATCCTGTGAATATAAATCTGCAAAACCAAAACTACCAGCTGCCCATGTGGAAAATAGGGGCACCCAGAGTTTAGGTTAAAACAATAAACTCCAGGTCAGTCATGTGACTGGTGTGAGAACTAAAACAGTTATTAATCTTTGTTTTTAAAGTTAGGTAAATCAAGGGACCACGCCGTATAACACGGAACGGGTTTCCTCCTAAGAATACCAGTGCAGAAAACAAACAGCGTAATGCTAGATAAAGAAAAATGAAGCTATTATAAGACCCAAGTCCCATCACACAATGCAACGCAAGCCGGAGAATAGGGTTTTCCCTTATAATAGCCAAATATGCTTGATACGTGAAATTTCATCTTATATTATCACTATAAGTGAAGAAAACAACTTCAAATATAAATATATCAATCATAGACGGCATGGGTACCATATATCATGTCGCCAATACTAGGCTCTACAATCAAAACCGCAAAATGTCATATTTGGAAATTTGATTTCCATCATGGTGGCTCCTGATTCGAAAGATCGATCGCGTAGTGCCATCTCAACGGCTTACGTCTCAGCTAGAGAAAACACCGTAATGCACATCCGCACTTTTGGGAAATCGAGTATCACTGCAGCTTATGTCTCGGCGAGAGAAAACACCACTTACCCTATCCCTCTGAGCACTGAGCTCAATCTTGGTCGACCGAATCCACGACACCACGAAGGTGCCCATCCACTAAAAAACATACTGATCAAACCATCAGTTTACCACCATACCGGGGTGTGAGGCTCGCGAATCAACGCTATACACAAAGCCATGCTATATCAAAGTTGCACTTTGATCATCATCCACCAAACTTTTCTTTTCAACAAAAGTCTGGATCACTGCATCTCAGCATGCCACACTATCAATCCATATCGTACCACTGATTTCTGCCAATATATAACCTCTCAGCTCGTATGTCTCAGAAAAGGGCGTTAAGCAAGAGAATAAATTCTCCGCCGCCAAACAGATATATATTTAGCAGAGATCAACGAATACAATATAAAGGAATACAATGTCAGACACACCATCTATTTACAAGTCTGTTCTAGGTCTGAACGAAACCGGAGGCACTTTCCTCGCATATCCGTCGACCTTCAAGCACGTCCGGACGACTACTACTTTAGCCCCCTTCAAGGAAGCTACTCCCATCGTGAGCGTCAGTAGCACCCATCCATTCGATGTGAAGATCGTCGGTCTTGCACCGTCTTCAATCTCTTCGACTTATCGTCGAATCGGTTATTCAGAATGGGTATAGACCCGACCTTTCTGAATAACCCACGTATATAATAAACAATTGTTATACAAAACAAACATACGCCTCATTCCAATTCATCAGTCAATTTCACATTCTTAGGGAAAGGTTCCCATTAATTTTATCAAAGATAAATTCTTTTAAATTTATTCTTTAATCTTCCTTTGGATATCATTTCAAACCATATCATGGTTTTCCAAACTAGTCGGGATTAGCGAACCACACCGAAGTAATTATTTATTTTATTTCCCAATCCCAACCTATTCATCCCATGGAGCAAAACTGCTATCACCCCATAACTAACACCACGGTGTTGTCGGTAAATTTAATTACCATTTCACATTCAAATCTAATTAAAGATTTAACTATCGCTTGGAGTAAAACTGGTGATACTCCCCTTTCGATCATTTCCCAATTTTGATAATTTAAATTATCAATTCCTATTTCAATCTAATTAAAGATTCATTAAAACTCCTTTTACTGGGTTAAAGAACTAATGTCATTTAAAACACAGTTCACTATAAACTCAAATCACATTCTATTTCAATTCCAATAAAATATATTAGAAATTCTGGTTATTTAAAACCCATTTCAAATTCAATTTATTTGTTTCAAAAATAAATTGATTTTTATTATAGTTCAAAACTAGTTCATTTCGATAAAAAACTATTTTTATCTTTTCAAATATGGAGTTTTTCATCCTAATTTTTCCCAAATCATTTCTTATGATTTTACACAAATTGTAGATATTTTTAATTATTTTGTCACGGCCCGTACAGTCGGTTTTAAATAACTGCCACCGAACTGCACTTACAGCGACCTTTTCCATATTTGATTTGGACATAATTCCAAATCCAACCGTTAGATTTCAAATCTCTAATATTCATTGGAAAGCACTTTTCGATACGAACCCAACGGTTCTAGTTTTAGGAGAATCCGACGGTCGGATCTCCCGTAATGTCCGTTCGAAGTCAATGGTCAAAATTCGCGAACTGCCGCGGCGCGGCGCGTTCTATTCAGGCCATTATATTATATATATAATATATATATAATATATATTTCATCGATTTCTACTTAAAACGAATTTTATAAATCATTTTAAATTCGTTTCAAAAACAGTTTCAACTTCCTTTTCAATTCAAATCAATTTCAATTCGATTTCAATTCTATTCTATTCGAATTCAATTTCTATTCAATTCTATTCGAATTCAATTTCTATTCAATTCTATTCGAATTCAATTTCTATTCAAGTCTATTCGAATTCATTTTTTATTCAATTCTATTCGAATTCATTTTCTATTCAATTCTATTCGAATTCATTTTCTATTCAATTCTATTCGAATTCATTTTCTATTCAATTCTATTCGAATTCAATTTCTATTCAATTCTATTCGAATTCAATTTCTATTCAATTCTATTCGAATTCAATTTCTATTCAATTCTATTTGAATTCATTTTCTATTCAATTCTATTCTATATTTTTACATCTCTTTCTAAATAGTCATCTTAAAAACGAATATAATCGATATCAATATCGTTCGCGTCAAAATAGCGCATCTCTAATCAACACGGCTTTATATTTTTCAATAACTTCATTATTCTATTTAACAAATGAATATTTATCCTATTCAACACATGAATCTATATTTTTTTCACCACCTGACTAATCTCAACAAATGAGTACCGTCAACACGTTAATCTTTATTTTATAATATTCTTTATTTTCCCAATTGGAATGAGGCCCAATCAATTACCATATAATGTTAATTATATGGATTCCATACAACACATGTATATAATAGCAATAATAAATAATTAACCATCATCCAAAGTGCACAACACAACTGCATAAGCATTAAACATATATAATCAACGCTTACATAGTCTATCGACCAATCGATCGACATACAATTAAATAATTGGGATTAGTGTATGCCAAATATCATCCCAACACCCGTGTGGGGTTTCAACAATCAAACACAGATTTTATTTGTGCAGTTGGGCGATGTGTAAAATTTATCGTCCTAATCAATATCAGTCAAATGTGTGGGTATATAAACAAATCGTTCAATTTGTTTATAAATATATATTTCATTTTATATACACGTTAAAAATTATATTTTTAACTATATAAATATTATATTTCACTATATAAATATTTTATTTCATTCCACAACACACATTCAATTTTTCACATCAAAATCAAACAAACAAGCATACAAGCCGTCCATGGTCTGTGGACGACGGGTGTTGGGTGCTGCTAAGCACCGTCTACATCCTAGTATATATATTAACTAGAAATAGAAGATTAAAGTGAGAATTTCTCACCTTGGAGATCCACTCCTCCATTCTCTATTTCTGAACGGTTTGGATTTGTATTTGTTTCCAGTCGGTTCCATCGCAGTCTGTTTCAAACGATTTTTTTTTAAACATCACATTTTTATTTCAACGATAAACGGATAAAAATCAGATTTTTAAACTGTTCAGATATATATAAAAATCATATTTTTAAACCCAGGCTATTTTTATTTTAAAATCCATTTATATTTTTAAAGCTCCTTGCTTTTATATTTTTAAAGCTCCTTGCTTTTATATTTTTAAAATCATATCCTATTTCTATTTTTTAAAACAAATCCTATTTCTATTTTTAAAAACAAAGCCTTCTTCTATTTTTAAAACAAAGTTGTTTATATTTTAAAAACAACTTTTTCAAAACAAAGGTATATTTATATTTTTATAAAAACATCTTCGTATATATTTTATATAAAAACAACTTCATATATATATTTTAATTTCAAATAACTTCATATATATTTTAATTTCAAACAACTTCATATAAAAATTTGAATTTAAAACAATATTTACTTATACAAAAATATGAATTTAAACTAACTGTTTCCTTTTAATTACCTTTCTTCCTCACGAAAGCTTCAGGAACCCTTCTTCACCAATACCCTCCTGGACATCGCGTAAGCTCCCTCATGACATAGGGCTTCTTCTTGCCCGCTCCACGAGGCATCGTTCCTCGATCCGATATTGCCACTTCGACCGCCCTTGAGACCTCCACCGACGCCTTGAACGTGGTGGAACTCGGAGCTCCGATCAGCCCCCAAAAACGGTTGTGACTGGCGCTGCTTCTAGCTCGAATTGCGAGCAGTTCAACCCATTAGAGATGATCACAGCCATTGATTGCGAAGAGCATGAAATCCTATTAAAATTTTGTTTATAATTTTCGAACTTTCTTGAGTAATTTGGGAGATCGAAAGGGATTTTCTTTGGAGGATTTGGTCCGTTGTTTCAGGAAAGAGCGGCGCTGAAGATTGTGAACGGGGGGGGGGGGGGGGGGGGGATAGGGTTTGGACGTTATAAATGATAATATATATATTTAATTAATTATTTTTATTATTATTATTTCCACTAATACCCTTGTATTGATATCAACCCCAAATTAAACCCAACGAGTGTCGTCCCTAGCTAATTACCCCCATTCTGAACACAATGGGATATGCTGCGTAACCCAACTCGGCTGTTACGATCAGTTTTCGTTTAAATTAACATTTAAATCATTATATTGAATTTTAAACGTACATTTCAATTTACCAGGGCCACATACTAACTCTAAAAATTCCCGAAAAATATTTTCTAGCTTCGAATTGACGATACGGTCCTAACAAAACTAATTTCGTCAAATTATGAGACCGTTTGAAAAATGGCCATTTTCCAGTCGATTAAAATCAACTATAACTCGTCAAACACGTTTTCCTTTGCCACGCTCACATATTGATTCGAAAAATTATGAAATTTGAAACCTAGCAATAATTTGACATCACGGATCCAACAAAAGTGGTTTCGTCGAAATCCGAGGTCGTTTGCAAAATGGCTATTTTTAAGGGCCGAAATTCCATAGCGACTATTCAGAATTTTCAACTGGACATATCTTTTGACCCCCACTATGAAATTTCGATTTTTCGGATTCGTTCGAAAGATATTCTCTAATAGATCCTATTATTTTTGGTTTCACTAAAATCCGGTTTATTTTGAATCCTGTACATTCAATTGAAGTTTGAAATCGAATTATCGAACTACCGCGCCATTTTCAATTCCTTTTATATTTTAAAATAAATATTTATATTCTAACGACGATCTGTAAAATATATACGTTCGAATTCTATTCAAAATAAATTTTTCATCGTTATTATTTAAAATAATCTATTTTAAATATTCAAAATTCACTAAAATTGCCAAAATAAAAATTTTAAATTGGCCCAGATTTTCCGGGTTGTTACAGGTTTATACCCATTCTGAATAACCGATTCGACGAGATGTCGAAGATGAAGACGGTGGTTGAAGACCGGAAGTCTTCACATCGTTTGGGTGATTACTGATGATCTTGATTGGGCTGTACACCCAAGAGGAGGGAAACAGTCGGTGATCGTTCAGACGTACTTGGAGATCGATGGATATGCGAGGAAAGTGCCTCCGGTTTCGTTCAGACCCAGAACGAACTTGTAAATGGATTATGTGTCTGACATTGGATTTTATTCTGTGTTGATTGATCTCGATTAAATATACATCTGTTTGGCGGTGGAGAATTTATTCTCTTGCTTAACGCCCTTCTCTGAGACGTACGAGCTCAAAGGTTGTATATCGATGGACATCAGTCGCATGGAGTGAATTGCCAGTGTGGCACGTGTAAGTGGCAATTGATCAAGGCTTCTTTTGAAAAGCAGAGTCTTGTGGTTGATGATCAAAGCACGGCCTGTGTGGCGCAGGTTTGTGTATAACGTGAATTCGCGAGCCTCACACCTCGGTATGAGTCAAAAACGGGATAAGGACCCAAGGAGTGCATGACGTTTCTTTCTAGCTATGGGTGGTGTCAGTGCTTAAACTGGCTGACATTTAGGTACTTTTCACCTATGTGGTTGTTGGATGCGAGGCGCCTCGGATATAGGTTTGTTTGGACCGAGAAACGTGTGTTCAGGAATAACTAATCCTCAAACGTAAGAGAGGACCGGCCTTGGAGGTTCCAAAGGATCATAGTGGGGTCCTGAGACATTTTCTAGAGTGTCTCGAATCGGAGAGGAGCTTGCCCCTTGCCTCGACTCATGACGGAAATCCAATTTCCAATACGTGATATTGCGGTTTTAATTGTAGAACTAGTATGGCGACATGATATATGGTACCCATGCCGTCTATGATTGATATTTATGATTGAAATTGTTTTGACACTATACACGTATAATAGTATCAAATGATTTGTTTTAAACGTACCAAGCATGTTTGGCTATTATAAGGGAAAACCCTATCCTCCGGCTTGCGTTGCATTGTGTGATGGGACCTGGGTCTTATAATAGCTTCATTTTTCGGAAAAGCATTGCGTTGTTTTGTTATATGCACTAGTGTTCTTGGGAGGAAACCCGTTCTGTGTTATATGGCGTGGTCCCTTGAATTACTCTCTTTTAAAGTAAAGTTTTAAATAACTGTTTTAGTTCTCACACCATTCACATGACTGACCTGGAGTTTATTGTTTTAACCTAAACTTTGGGTGCCCCTATTTTCCACACGGGCAGCTAGTAGTTTTGGTTTTGCAGATTTATATTCACAGGATCCTGATTTACAGCTGGAACGATGCTCGGAAAGCTCTGTATCCGTGTATCACTTTCAGTTCTGTTTTATATTGTTTTTCCGCTGCTATTTAATTTATTGTAATCTCTGATATTTATCGAATGTATAATATTTATTCATACTTTGTATATTCTTGTATTCTGATGGAATTGTTTGTAATTAACAGTGAAATGTTCTTCTGTTTGCGTTATATTTTGTCTTGTCCTCAACGCAATCCGTGCTTTCCTTACCGGGGAAGTTCGGGTCGTGTCACCTGATTAAGTGGTTTTTTTATGTATTAAGTTTGATTTTAAGGATGCCATCCAATATTTTCGCTAAAGTAATTCCCATGACAAAGAAAATTCCATATTGACCAAATGACCAATTCCCATGACTAAAATAATTTCCACCAAACTAATAACAAACGATAGCATCGGGAAATTTCAAATGAAGACATGATCGAGTTGTGAAACCTTAGTAGTGATGCATCTGTGAGGAAAATGGATGATATTTTTGTGAAAGAAGAAGGTTAAGGTGTCCACATTCACATGGGATGATAGCTTTTAATATGGTCTAAAATACGGAGCTAAACGCAAAATGATATGACCAAGTTGTAATTTTTTAAAAACTAAGAATTTATATAGTTGATCTAAATCATTTAAAATCTGATCAAGGATTATGATGATAGCACAAAGTATAGCATAAATAATAATATTTATTTAGTGACCATTATTTCTTCTTTCTTATATCATTACTAAAAATACCACAAAATATTAGATTATACTCTTCTAAATACCACACTTTTTAAAGGGCTACAAAATAATAATTTTTATTTTTTTTCGCGCTGCCGACCAACATTGTTTTCAATGACAATCAACCACCAGACAACTGGTGTTCGGTGATTGATCACTATGGAAAGTAGCGACGATCGGCAACTGTTCGCCATGCAAAATGAATTTATATGGTTAATTACCGTGTAGAGTGTACTTGGTATCAGGAAGTTTATTAAATTTATTGTGCTTATTAGGAAAAGGAAACCCGGGTGCCTTTAAAAACACACTTTATTTATGTAAAATTTGAGCGTGTTCATGAATATGTTAATTTTACTACTTATTTGAGGCATTTAGGAGAATTAAGCACGTTTAGGGCTTATGATGCAAAAAAGATTCCACTATCGGGATTTGAACCCGGGTCGCTTGGTGAAAGATAGGTATCCTAACCGGGCTGAACTACAATGAACTTGTTGCTTTATTTTTCTTTTTCAAATTCATCTAATGATTATATTCCGATTTTTCCAAGCCATTTGTTTAATGATTGAGATTTGCGACTACATTCAAGTAAATATTTATCTAGCATAAAGAGCACTGTGTTTGGGTGTGGATCTTACATCTGAAGGCTTAAAACTAATGTAAAAGACCCTTATTTAGTTATGATTTTTTTTTTATTTTAATGTTGTTGATTATATACCCTTCTTTTCATTGTTTTGGTTTCTTTTTTTAAAAACATGTCTAAAAGATCTTTTTCTTGGGATATTTATCTTTTAAGAAGTTTTAAATCTCAAATTCCAACAGCATTTTCCTTTTTTTAAAACCTTATTCAAAAAATCTAATTTTCTAGGATATATATCGTATTATAAATTCAAAATTTAGAGTCCTTTTTGGTACTATATGTTTTCACAAAAGATGCGATGCCAAAGGAGTTAAAACTATATTAATATTTTTCTATTACACATGAAATGTTCGTTTTATTAGACTTCAAAATATGTGTTATAAAAAACTTATCTGAAGCAATATTTTTTTGGCATTGCGACTTTCTGCAATTGTTTTTAAGTGTGTGTTTAATTTAAAACTAAAGACGGACATATTTCTGATGTATTTCGTATTGTGTTGTGTTAAACTTTTAGCATTTTTTATCATATTTATGTCAACAAAAGTTGTCGATATCCGCTTTAACATTTTATGAACATACATGCATTCAATAACATACTGAAGATAAACCAGGAAGAAGATTGGTTAATCTAGTATTTCGTATTATGTTAGACTTAAGGATTTTTATCATCTTTTAGAAGTCGATATGATTATTTTAGAAGGTTCAATCCCTTAGCATGCAGATTTCGTAAATATATTTGAATTAATTGTATTTTTATTACTTCACCCTGGGAATGTGTGTGAAGTAGATAAAGTACAGTTAAAATTTCATTGCTGGAGTTTAAAGTTTAAACCCGGGTAACCCCAGGTCAAAGCCAAGCATCCTCTACATAATATCATTTGCTCGTATGGATTTATTTATTTATTTTTGGGATGATTTAATGCAATATTTTTTGGGAAATTATTTTTGGGACAATTTGATGCAATATTTTTTTCGCATTGGGACTTTTTGCAATTGTTTTTATGTGTGTATTTATTTTAAACATAAAGATGGACATATTTCTGATGTGGTAGGTTTATCAACTATAGAATTAACATGTACAAATTAACTTTAGATAATACTAGTTTCTGTAACACCCAGTAATTCTGTTACACTAAGATTCACAAATCAAGGCAGAATTAAAAGTTAAAATCAAAATCAAGGGAAACGGGCTTCACCATTATGTTTGTCTCGGAATTCTGCATGAAAACGAGTCCGAGTTTGCGTAAATCGGAATCCGTATGAGGGAGATATGGCCTCCGGAAGATTCAGCGAAGTTCAAAATTCAAAACAGGTCAAATTCAAATTTCAAAAATCGGGCCGGATTGGCCAGGGCGGGAATTTTCCTGCCCAAGACACCCAGGTCGACTGGGTAGTCGACCTGGGCTGCCCAGGTCGACTACATAGTCGACCTGGGGGTCGACCCCCCCTGTTTTTCCAGCTTTCTGCAGCTGGTTCGTTCTGATGTATTTGGTCGCGTTATCTGACCAGGTTCGTCCTCCTAACACTATATATACAGCCCTGGTCTTCTTCTCTATTCACAATTCACCTCTACCCTTATGCTGCAAAGATTCTTGGTGAAACATGGCCCCTTCCTCTCCTCTTAACTAAATAAATAATATATATAAAATAAATCAAGACGAGGAGATGCTGCTAAAAGACTTTCAAGAAAAGGTTCAAGTCAAGCTAGGATTCAAGAGGAGGTTCAAACGACTTCAACGACTATTTTTCTATGAATCTTAGCAACGCCATCTTTCTGTTCTGATATAATTTCTGTAAGTCAGTTATTTTTAGATTTGAACGTTTTTCTTTGTTCGTGACATGAAATTAAAGGAATAAAAGAATATGCCAAATCTCTCCCTCTCTCTCTATTCGAATCAGTGCCTATATTCTTGGACCTAATCAAGAACTGCTATGATTCAAGGACAAATAAGACCATGACTATGAAACTATGGACCTTAAAACCAAATGCCTATGACTATGAACATTTGCCTATGACTATGAACATTTGCCTATGACTATGGACATTGCCTATGACTATGAACATTGCCTATGACTGTGACTATGACTATGAGGATTACTTTCTTGACAAAACCTATGCCTTTGATTAACATAAACTATTGCCTATGTCATAACAAGGACATCTGTGATTAAACACCTATGATTCATGACTAGGAAAGTGTTGCTTAAGTTCTGTGATTATGAGATTGGGTCTAACCCGATTATTTATTCTGCCTGTCCTTGGTTTTCTTTGGTTTTAGACTATGGGAATTTACATATTAAGTTAGGTCTACCCATGTTCTTGAACCGACGTCTCTATTCTGTCTATCCTTGGTTTTAGACTATGGGAATTTACCTATTAAGTTAGGTCTACCCATGTTCTTGAACCTACGTCGTTATTCAACCCTTTTTATGCTAGTTATTATGTCCATCCTTTTTCATAGCATCTTTGGTTCATTCCCTATTTTCTACGAGTCTAGGTTTATCCATAATCTAGATTGAATCGCAATTATACGAACGGTGGGAATATAATTTGGGCATAATGTGAAATGTACTAGAACATAGTTGTAAAACTTGGAATTTGGCATAAATGGGGAACATGTATTATGGCATGTTCATAGAAGTGCAAATTGGATAAATTTGACATAAATTGTAAGATGTGTAATTTGAATCTAGTATTGACGGGTAAATCTAGTATTTACATGAATAGTGAACTAGAGTAATAAGTCTAGTTTGACGTGAATTAGAATGTTGAATCAGAATTGGATTAGCTAATTTGGCACGGTAAGTATATTGGCATAAATGTGAAATTGGCCATAATTGAGAATAACTGTCAGGTTTAGCAAAATCATGGTTAGTGACACTTAATTTGGTATAATCCACATATACCAAAAAGCATAAATATGATATAGATGGGAGAATGGGCCGTAAGAATGAATGTAGACAATTTACATTAAAAGAGTAATTAGGAAATAAGTAAATTAGAAATAATTTACTTATAGAATTTGGCCTGAATGAGGAAATATAAATTTAGACAAATTAAAGGTTTATTAACGACATCTCTTTTGATGACACACCAGAAAGTTCTAGGGTGACAGAGAGGATAGTGTCTAGGCTTGGGTTTGGAAAATACAAGTTTCCTGCTCTCCCTGGCTATCCCTAACTGATCCGACGGACGGGATGGTTACTTTTTAAAACCTGATTTGAAAACTAATCAAAACCCTTTGAACTTAGAAAACACGAATATGCCTAACCCGAGGTTAGACTGAGTTGCGATGTAAACCTGCCCGGAACCAACCGGCACATCCAGTAGTCACAACAATACCTGTCTAATGTGAGTGGTAGCGGCTTTAATCTATTTAGTTAAAGCTAGAACAAGAATGGTAGGGTTAAGTTAACTAAGACACTTAACTAGTTCAACATGATAACTAGACAAATGGGTGGGGTTAGGTTCAGACTGACTAGAATGGGAAGGTTAAGTCCATAGGAACACTTAACCAATTTAACACAGTTAAGCTAGAATGGGAGGGCTAAGTCCATAGAGACACTTAACCAAACTCAAGGTAGCAAAACGAGACTTGTAGGGGTTAAGTAAAGTTAATACACTTAGCCAAATTAATATGTTAACTAGACTAGAGGTTGGGGTTAAGTAAAATCTAATACGCTTAGCCAGTTTTGATATGTTAGCTGGGCTAGACTGTAGGGTTAAGTAAACTTGAACACTTAACCATCAGGTTGTGATAAAGGAATGAGGCTAAGTCTAAAACATGAAGGGACAATACTTAACCATTAATAACATGTTAGTGAAAACAGACGGGCAAGGTTAAGTTAAAAAGGAACACTTAACCAATACAGGATAATGGGTGGGGTTAAGTAATAAGGAATACTTAACCAATATAACTTGGTTTGTGGTCGGGTTCAGTCAACATGAATTACTGATAACACTTAACCAGTTTAACAGGATAAATGAAGGGGGCTAAGTTAACTTGAATTGACTAATGACACTTAACCAATCCAAATTGACGGGAAGGAGAACTAAGTAGTGAACCTTAGTTAAGAAAACAACGATTCTGGAAACTAAGTGGTAAATCTTAGTTAGTAAAACTAAGTAGTAATTCTTAGTATAGCACAAGGAGGAGCGAACGTCCGTCTGAGTAAAAAGGAGGCTCCAACGAATTGGGTTACGAAGCCCGAGGCTTCGAGGGGACGTGAGGGTACTCTTGGTATCCCTCTGTGAGGCTGCAGATGATCCGCCTGGGCCCACAGAGGTTAAGGTCTGCGTAGAAGAACCAGGGGTATGCCTTGGTTGCAATACATGGCAACCTAAAGACTAGGATGGACCGGCGTGATTCAGCGAGCAAACGGTAGCCCTGTGATAGCGACTCGTCGTCTACCATCCATCTTGAGTCAATCGAGATACGTGAAGCGGAAAGGCGGAGAACTCCAAAAGACCATATACTTGCTATCTAGTTATGGGTGAGGATGGCTATAGGATAGTGGGGCACCAGGGTCGGCGTATAGTTCTCATTTTACAAGGTGTGCCTTTCATTAGTTGAGGGAGGGGTCAAGTGGGACCATGGCCACTAGAATAAAAACAGACCTTAGTATCTGCATCGGCAGATATCTGAAAGCTCCCGACCGAGTTCTGTATTCCTTGATTTGCCCTGACACAGGACTCGGACCGCACATTATGGGACATGTGCATCTAGACAAGCGATAACGATTCGCGATACATGCGTGGGGGAAGTATAGGAACATATACCACTCTAGGTAGTGTGTCCTAGACTTGGGGGCATTGTTCGACAGGTAGCATAATTCCTAGTTGAACTAGGTGGCATAAATCCTGAATCCGAGAAGCATTCAGCAGACAGCGTAAACTCAAGTGGAATCTAGAAAGTACTTGGTAGAAAACCCTAGATTAAATCTAGGTAACAAATAAATAAATGGATGCCTGATGGCAATGGAAACTACAGGGATTGGGATCACGTTATCGTTACTAGTTAGGACACTAGTTAGGCGGTACAGAGATATCGAAACCCGTATAACAAGGAGATAGCGAAGCGGAGAAAGTATTAAAGCATATCCAGTTTATCTTAGCTTAGCATATCTTGTGTTAGTCTTGTCTGATCTTGCCAACTCTATCATCATGGTGTACTCTTGTATTCAGTTAATTCATGTCGTTTTGTTTTTCCATGTTCACATGCTAGAAGTTACTGAACTTACTCAGGCTTTATGTCTGACTCTGTTTTTCTTTCGTCTTCTTGTCTTCTGTTCCCCCCCCCCAAGGTAGTAGAGGAGGGAATAGTATAGCTCAGGTTAAGTTGGAATGTCACTCTTTCCCAGCTTGAAGATTTGTCGAAGTTTGCTTGGATTCTCGTTCCAGATGCTATGGCTGGCTCTTGCTAAAATTGGGGAATATAAATGTATTTTTATGCTTCTTTATTTTGTAAGATAGATGACACTCTGATATTGTAAAGAAATCTTTGTACAAACTATTTTATCAATAAAGCAAAGTTTTATTTTCCGCTGTTTAATTTATGTCTGCCTTGTAATTTATCTGCATCTTTTACCCTAAATGCTCCACAGAACTTAGTGCATTCCCTTTGTGAGTGACACTAACGGACGTGGGGTGTTACACGTGGTATCAGAGATGAAGGTTACCGGATCAAATAAAGGATTTGAAAATTTATTTTCAAAACGGTTTTTAAAGAAGCATTTTCAAGAGAAAAGATTTGTTTTAAAGACATTTTCCCCAAAGCCATACGCACTATCTTCTCTTCCTCTGTTTAAATTCTTGTCTCCTTCTTTCTTGAGTCTCTGGGGATCCTGGCTTTCTGGGAGGTAACCTCATCAAAGGACAAAGTAGTACCCGGCTTCCATCCATAGCCGTAGTTGTTTCATCTACGGGCAGTTTTCTTTCAAAGCTTATAGGGTTTTCCGGACGATGGAGGCAGTTTTCGAGAGATTTGTCAACATGACTACACATGGAAGGGGATGAGGAGTTTGGCTAAGGAGCATAACCCTAGGATAAGGAATTCATGGATGTAGACTGAGCACACGAAGGAGGAAGAAATTATAAAACCTAAGACAAGAGGAAGAATCTTTACTAGGGTATGATAGGGCATATACTTAAGGACAAGGGCAAGAACGAGGACGAGATTTTCAGAAGGACAAGTACATGCTTTCGCCACCAAGCATACCTAGGAGAAAGGTAGTCCGGTTGGAAGAGTCTAGTTTTCTGTTCGTACTATTTCCTTAGGTTCTAGCGCTTCTCATTTGTTCATATCCACTTCCATAGTTGGGTCTCTGCACTATAGTACTTGTATAGTAGAAAGATCCCACTAGAGTCTCAAATCCAATTGGTGATCCGACCAGTTTATTTTTGGTTAGTAGGGATTTGAGAATAGCTATCGAGTTTGCTTATATCATCTTACGTAGATCGTCTAAAATCGGAGGAGATATTCCTTGGGTGCTTGTCTGATATTGGTTTAGGCCTTTGGGGCTTGTACTTGAGGGATGTCGAGTTCATTTTGGATGGTTTGCGTGAGAGATGAATAGTTGTGGCACGCACTCCAAAGAGCACGTAGTGACCTTTCGACTCTTATAGTTATGGCATGGTGGATAAGAGGGAAACCTCTAATCATCTTAGTACGCATACCTGGTACCGGGATTGACATCTGTTTATTTTGGAAATGGAGATCCGGAACTTCACAATCGTGAAGTTAAATTAGTTAAGATACAGAGGAGTAAAGCTCAAGAAGGCTAGATACTAGCAACATACCATTTTCCTTAAGGGTGCATCCTTGATTTCTTTGTGTAGGAGCTTTACGCACAATTGTTTCTCTCTTTCCGAAGTATATCACCTAGGTCGTATCTTCGATCCTTAGGTAGAAGCCAATGGATGTAAACATGTGTTTGAAACATGTTATGGTTGATGGTTGCAAATGGTTGCTAATGGTTGCTCGTGGATGCATATGCATACGTATTAGGCACTAGATCAGTTCGCGCGCTTTCGTATTTCATTTACAGGAATGTATTTGTTTGTAAGTTGAGCATGATATGTTATCATATGATGTCGCATATGGATGAATGGCTGTGCACGCATGTAGTATTTACATAACTAGGGATGCTTGCATACATGATTGGACGCATGGCACTGACATGATTCGCATTTAGGAGGTCGACTGAATCAGTAGACCGCCTGATTTTGCATTAGATAAAGACATATACACACATTATGCATATAAACATGAAAGCATTAGAAATCTTTTAAGGACAGTGAATGTTTGTGATTTAATGGTTGAGTAGATGGGTGATTGGATGGTAGGACAAATTCTTCCTAACTTGAAGATTTCGGGGACGAAATCCTTTTAAGTGGGGGAGAATGTAACACCCCGTAATTCTATTACACTAAGATTCACAAATCAAGGCAGAATTAAAAGTTAAAATCAAAATCAAGGGAAACGGGCTACGCCATTGCGTTCGTCTCGGAATTCTACATGAAAACGAGTCCGAGTTTGCGTAAATCGGAATCCGTATGAGGGAGATATGGCCTCCGGAAGATTCAGCGAAGTTCAAAATTCAAAACATGTCAAATTCAAATTTCAAAAATCGGGCCGGATTGGCCAGGGCGGGAATTTTCCCGCCCAAGACACCCAGGTCGACTGGGTAGTCGACCTGGGCTGCCCAGGTCGATTGGGTAGTCGACCTGGGGCACCCAGGTCGACTACATAGTCGACCTGGGGGTCGACCCCCCTGTTTTTCCAGCTTTCCGTAGCTGGTTCGTTCTGATGTATTTGGTCGCGTTATCTGACCAGGTTCGTCCTCCTAACACTATATAAACAGCCCTGGTCTTCTTCTCTATTCACAATTCTCCTCTACCCTTATGCTGCAAAGATTCTTGGTGAAACATGGCCTCTTCCTCTCCTCTTAACTAAATAAATAATATATATAAAATAAATCAAGACGAGGAGATGCTGCTAAAAGACTTTCAAGAAAAGGTTCAAGTCAAGCTAGGATTCAAGAGGAGGTTCAAACGACTTCAACGACTGTTTTTCTACGAATCTTAGCAACACCATCTTTCTGTTCTGATATAATTTCTGTAAGTCAGTTATTTTTAGATTTGAACGTTTTTCTTTGTTCATGACATGAAATTAAAGGAATAAAAGAATATGCCAAATCTCTCCCTCTCTCTATTCGAATCAGTGCCTATATTCTTGGACCTAATCAAGAACTATTATGATTCAAGGACAAATAAGACCGTGACTATGAAACTATGGACCTTAAAACCATATGCCTATGACTATGAACATTTCCCTATGACTATGAACATTTGCCTATGACTATGGACATTTCCTATGACTATGAACATTTCCTATGACTGTGACTATGACTATGAGGATTACTTTCTTGACAAAACCTATGCCTTTGATTAACATAAACTATTGCCTATGTCATAACAAGGACATCTGTGATTAAACACCTATGATTCATGACTAGGAAAGTGTTGCTTAAGTTCTGTGATTATGAGATTGGGTCTAACCCGATTATTTATTCTGCATGTCCTTGGTTTTCTTTGGTTTTAGACTATGGGAATTTACCTATTAAGTTAGGTCTACCCATGTTCTTGAACCGGCATCTCTATTCTGTCTATCCTTGGTTTTAGACTATGGGAATTTACCTATTAAGTTAGGTCTACCCATGTTCTTGAATCGACGTCGTTATTCAACCCTTTTTATGCCAGTTATTATGTCCATCCTTTTTCATAGCATCTTTGGTTCATTCCCTATTTTCTACGAGTCTAGGTTTATCCATAATCTAGATTGAATCGCAATTATACGAACGGTGGGAATACAATTTGGGCATAATGTGAAATGTACTAGAACATAGTTGTAAAACTTGGAATTTGGCATAAATGGGGAACATGTATTATGGCATGTTCATAGAAGTGAAAATTGGATAAATTTGACATAAATTGTAAGATGTGTAATTTGAATCTAGTATTGACGGGTAAATATAGTATTTACATGAATAGTGAACTAGAGTAATAAGTCTAGTTTGACGTGAATTAGAATGTTGAATCGGAATTGGATTAGCTAATTTGGCACGGTAAGTATATTGGCATAAATGTGAAATTGGCCATAATTGGGAATAACTGTCAGGTTTAGCAAAATCATGGTTAGTGACACTTAATTTGGTATAGTCCACATACCAAAAAGCATAAATATGATATAGAGGGGAGAATGGGCCATAAGACTGAATGTAGACAATTTACATTAAAAGAGTAATTAGGAAATAAGTAAATTAGAAATAATTTACTTATAGAATTTGACCTGAATGAGGAAATATAAATTTAGACAAATTAAAGGTTTATTAACGACATCTCTTTTGATGACACACCAGAAAGTTCTAGGGTGACAGAGAGGATAGCGTCTAGGCTTGGGTTTGGAAAATACAAGTTTCCTGATCTCCCTGGCTATCCCTAACTGATCCGACGGACGGGATGGTTACTTTTTAAAACCTGATTTGAAAACTAATCAAAACCCTTTGAACTTAGAAAACTCGAATATGCCTAACCCGAGGTTAGACTGAGTTGCGATGTAAACCTGCCCGGAACCAACCGGCACATCCAGTAGTCGCAACAACACCTGTCTAATGTGAGTGGTAGCGGCTTTAATCTATTTAGTTAAAGCTAGAACAAGAATGGTAGGGTTAAGTTAACTAAGACACTTAACCAGTTCAACATGATAACTAGACAAATGGGTGGGGTTAGGTTCAGACTGACTAGAATGGGAGGGTTAAGTCCATAGGAACACTTAACCAATTTAACACAGTTAAACTAGAATGGGAGGGCTAAGTCCATAGAGACACTTAACCAAACTCAAGGTAGCAAAACGAGACTTGTAGGGGTTAAGTAAAGTTAATACACTTAGCCAAATTAATATGTTAACTAGACTAGAGGTTGGGGTTAAGTAAAATCTAATACGCTTAGCCAGTTTTGATATGTTAGCTAGGCTAGACTGTAGGGTTAAGTAAACTTGAACACTTAACCATCAGGTTGTGATAAAGGAATGAGGCTAAGTCTAAAACATGAAGGGACAATACTTAACCATTAATAACATGTTAGTGAAAATAGACGGGCAAGGTTAAGTTAAAAAGGAACACTTAACCAATACAGGATAATGGGTAGGGTTAAGTAATAAGGAATACTTAACCAATATAACTTGGTTTGTGGTCGGGTTAAGTCAACATGAATTACTGATAACACTTAACCAGTTTAACAGGATAAATGAAGGGGGCTAAGTTTGCTTGAATTGACTAATGACACTTAACCAATCCAAATTGACGGGAAGGAGAACTAAGTAGTGAACCTTAGTTAAGAAAACAACGATTCTGGAAGCTAAGTGGTAAATCTTATTTAGTAAAACTAAGTAGTAATTCTTAGTATAGCACGAGGAGGAGCGAACGTCCGTCTGAGTAAAAAGGAGGCTCCAACGAATTGGGTTACGAAGCCCGAGGCTTCGAGGGGACGTGAGGGTACTCTTGGTATCCCTCTGTGAGGCTGCAGATGATCCGCCTGGGCCCACAGAGGTTAAGGTCTGCGTAGAAGAACCAGGGGTATGCCTTGGTTGCAATACATGGCAACCTAAAGACTAGGATGGACCGGCATGATTCGGCGAGCAAACGGTAGCCCTGTGATAGCGACTCGTCGTCTACCATCCATCTTGAGTCAATCGAGATACGTGAAGCGGAAAGGCGGAGAACTCCAAAAGACCATATACTTGCTATCTAGTTATGTGTGAGGATGGCCATAGGATAGTGGGGCACCAGGGCCGGCGTATAGTTCTCATTTTACAAGGTGTGCCTTTCATTAGTTGAGGGAGGGGTCAAGTGGGACCATGGCCACTAGAATAAAAACAGACCTTAGTATCTGCATCGGCAGATATCTGGAAGCTCCCGACCGAGTTCTGTATTCCTTGATTTGCCCTGACACAGGACTCGGACCACAAATTATGGGACATGTGCATCTAGACAAGCGATAACGATTTGCGATACATGCGTGGGGGAAGTATAGGAACATATACCACTCTAGGTAGTGTGTCCTCGACTTGGGGGCATCGTTCGACAGGTAACATAATTCCTAGTTGAACTAGGTGGCACAAATCCTGAATCCGAGAAGCATTCAACAGACAGCGTAAACTCTAGTGGAATCTAGAAAGTACTTGGTAGAAAACCCTAGATTAAATCTAGGTAACAAATAAATAAATGGATGCCTGATGTCAATGGAAACTACAGGGATTGGGATCACGTTATCGTTACTAGTTGGGACACTAGTTAGGCGGTGCAGAGATATCGAAACCCGTATAACAAGGAGATAGCAAAGCGGCGAAAGTATTAGAGCATATCCAGTTTATCTTAGCTTAGCATATCTTGTGTTAGTCTTGTCTGATCTTGCCAACCCTATCATCATGGTGTACTCTTGTATTCAGTTAATTCATGTCGTTTTGTTTTTCCATGTTCACATGCTAGAAGTTACTGAACTTACTCAGGCTTTATGTCTGACTTTGTTTTTCTTTCGTCTTCTTGTCTTCCGTTCCCCCCCCCCCCAAGGTAGTAGAGGAGGGAATAGTATAGCTCAGGTTAAGTTGGAATGTCACTCTTTCCCAGCTTGAAGATTTGTCGAAGTTTGCTTGGATTCTCGTTCCAGATGCTATGGCTGGCTCTTGCTAAAATCGGGGAATATAAATGTATTTTTATGCTTCTTTATTTTGTAAGACAGATGACACTCTGATATTGTAAAGAAATCTTTGTACAAACTATTTTATCAATAAAGCAAAGTTTTATTTTCCGCTGTTTAATTTCAGTCTGACTTGTAATTTATCTACATCTTTTACCCTAAATGCTCCACAGAACTTAGTGCATTCCCTTTGTGAGTGACACTAACGGACGTGGGGTGTTACAGTTTCATTATTGATATTTGCAGCAACCTTACAAGTAAATATATGTGGTATTTTATATAGTGCGTAATAAGAGTTATATAGAGAAAAATAGCAGAAGTGGGGTTTGAACCCATACCCTCCTTTGAAGACAAGAACTTCGGTAATAAGAGCATATCCAACCCATCTAAAATTCAATGTAAATGTGAAAGCCAGGTCAGCAGTTAACAATATTATTAAATTTTCAATCTCTAATGTGACTTTCTACATAAAATTAAACTTGAAAATGTGAAACAAAATGTTTACTCCTGGACATTCAAGATGACAATTTTAAACGTTGCCACCTCACTTTTCGGTTACCCCTTCTTCTCTATTTGCCTTTTACCCACGACATGCAGAATACTTATCCTCTCTTCAGCCTCCAACGTATAAAAATATTTAGAATCTTAGATTCATAAAATTACGATTTAATAATCTATTCAATTCTCCTTCTCCAAAATTAAGAGCTCAATCGATAATATCCTGCAGCCAAATAGGTATGGCAGTTGTTCTCAAATTTCGTTTCTCCTTTCTTTTGTATAAAGTGAATAAACAACAATAAACGATTCATACAATAATTGAGTTGCTGCCAATTTCCTGTATACGTGTGTTTTACAAATCATGCTGCAAACTGAATCTTCAATGCAGCCTCATTTGGATTGGAGTTAATGATACAATTGAAAAGAAAAAATAATGTTGTAAAAACTCAAATGACTGACCTTTTATGGAAGGTAAAAAGGAAATCCTTACGTACTACAAAGTCAGAACTAGGAAATAGATTATTAAATATTATGGCAAGTTTCCATTAACTGAAAGCAATGTTAGCATTAAAAATTACTCCTACCAGCCCACTTTGAGAAGAACGCATGAGCATTCATAGTGAAATAGTACAACTTTATTTCGAGCACACATATATATAAAGGAAATAGTAGTTTATATTGATAACATATTGCATATAGTTCAGCAGCATAAAATATTGCATACATAAAGCAATACAAACGGGAAAGACTTGGATACAACGCCGAGATTGAATGAATAATTTACAGTGCTGACGTTGAATAATTTCTGCACCATGGTTTGATTGACAAATAGATTCACGTTATTGGTGAAACATGAAATTAGAAATAAAAGATATATTACCTATTTGTGTTCTCTCTTCCGCCATGGATGCCGTTTTCGGGACAGATAATTTTGGTTTAGTGGAAAATTTTAATGGGATAATTTAGCGCCAACATAAATGTAGATGGTGGAATTTTGTAGGATTGGAGCAAATTTTGGTTGACATTTTCAAACACTTTAACAATGTGAGACATGGCATGACACCTAGGATTTACAAGACAATACATGCACAATAGTTTGGAGATGCTTTAAGAGTTACATAGAGAGAGAAATGTTAGAAGTGTGATTCGAACCCATGCTGGCACGACCCGAACTTCCCCATAAAGGAAAGCCCGGATTGAGTTGAGAATACGACAAATCAGAACATAAGCAGAAGAACATTACGTTGTTGTTACAACAATTTACATCAGAGTACAAGAATATAACAGAGTACGAATAAATAATGTACATCAGAAAAATATTAGAGATTAAAATTACATTAGCAGCGGAAAAATAATAGATAATACAACTGACAGAAATACATGGATACAGAGCTTTCCGAATATAGTTCCAGTTGTAAATCCAGGATCATGTGAATATAATATCTGCAAAACCAAAACTACTAGCTAGCTATGTGGAAAATAGGGGCACCCAGAGTTTAGGTTGAAACAATAAACTTCAGATCAATCATGTGACTGGTGTGAGAACTAGAACAGTTATTTAAATCTTTACTTTAAAATAGAGTAAATCAAGGGACCATGCCGTATAACACGGAAGGGGTTTCTCCCAAGAATACTAGTGCATAAAACAAATAGCTCAATGTTTTTTGAAAAAATGAAGCTATTATAGGACTCAAGTCCCATCACACAATGCAACGCAAGCCGGAGGATAGAGTTTTACCTTATAATAGCCAAACATGCTTGGTATGTTTAAAACAAATCATTTTAATATTATTATAAGTATATAGTGTTAAAATCACTTCGAATATAAATGTATCAATCATAGACGACATAGTATCCCATGCTACTTTGTCACCATACTAGGTTCTACAATCAAAATTGAAACGTCACTGATTGGAAATTGGATTTCCGTCATCAGTCGAGACAAGGGATGCACTCCTCGCCGGCTTCGAGACAATCTAGTAAATGCCTCAAGGTTCGGACGCTGGCGAACCCTTGGATCTTCAGGACCGGTCCACACTTAGCAGATTGGTTGTTCCTGAACACACATTTCCCGGTCCTATCAGACCTATCCATCGGCTCCGTAGTAACCGATATATCCGAGGCACCTCGCAATCCATTATCCACATGGGCAAATATAAATAAATGTCTGGGCTCTATACCATGACACCACCCATTGCTATAAGGAAACGTCGTGAACTCCCTGCAGTCCCTTATCCCGTTTTTGACTCATACCGAGGTGTGAGGCTCACAAATTAACGCTATACACAAAGCTATGCTATTTAAAGTCGTGCTTTGATCATCAACCACAAGACTCTGCTTTTCAACAGAAGCCTTGATCATTTGCAACTCAGTATGCCACGCAGGCAATTAATGCCATGTGACTGATGTCTATCGGTATATAACCTCTAAGCTCGTACGTCTTAGAGAAGGGTGTTAAGCAAGAGAATAAATTCTCCGCTACCAAACAGATATATTTTTATATATTTAATAGATATCAATCAACACAGAATAAAATCCAATGTCAAACACACATCCATTTACTACTTCGTTCTGTGTTTGAACGAAACCGGAGGCACCTTATTCCTCGTCCCATATGTCCAATACAGGAGAGAGGTCCCTGCATATCCGGTCGATCTCCAAGTACGTCTTGATGAAACCACTTATTACCTTATCTTGGGTGTACAGCCCAATCAAGACATCGGTAATCATCCAAACGATGTGAAGACCTCTGGTTTTCAACCACCGTCTTCATCGTCGACTTATTGTCGAATCAGTTATTCAGAATGGGTATAAACCCGGCCTTTCCAAATATCTCGTGTATTTCATAAATAAGTTCTATAAAACACAACATACGCCTCATTCCATTTCAAAATATTCTTTTATTCAAATATTCTTTTCACAATTTAAACCAAATTAAGGTTTTCCAAACTAGTCGGGATTAGCGAACCCTACCAAAGAAATCATTTATTTTATTTTTCAATCCCAACCTATTCATCCCATGGAGCAAAACTGGTAATACTCCATATCTAACACCATGGTGTTACCAATAAAATTAATTAACATTTCACGTTCAAACCTATTTAAAGATTTAACTATCGCTTGGAGTAAAACTGGTGGTACTCCATTCTCGATCATTTCCCAAATTTGATAATTTAAATTATCTCATTCCCTTTTCAATCTAGTTAAAGATTCATTAAAACTTCAATTAGTTTTAATCTTCCCAAAAATCAATATTAATGATTATTTAACTTTGGGAAGTCAAACATGCCACATTGACAATCTACACCGCACCATGGATTTCTACCGATATATAATCTCCGAGATCGTACATCTCAGAGAAAGGTGTTAAGAAAGAGAATAAATTCCCTCCGCTAAACAGATATATATTTAGCAAAGATCAACAATTACAGTTCGAAGTACAATGTTAGACATGTAATCCTATCTTTAACTGGGTTAAAGAACTATAGTCATTTAAAACACAGTTCACGATAAACCCAAAATCACATTCCATTAATTATGGAATCTTCATAGAAAACAGATCAATATATAATCGATATCAATTTCCGTATCTGACTAATAATATAAATGGAATAACGAAAAAGCCTTTTAAATTCCATATATATTAACAGTTTTCCTCCACAGAAGCTCACTTCGACTATTACCAAATCGAATTCCATTCCAATTTTTTTTATTAAATTGGAAAACTTTACTTTGGAAAATTCCATTAAATATTAATAAAAGATTTATATATTCCAAATCACATTTCACTGTTAATTTGAGTTAAAGAACAAGTGTTACTTAAAACACCATTCACGATAAACTCACAATTAACTTTCATTTCGCTTCCAATTAAATGTTAATTAATTGGTAAACTTCTCTAAATCTTAATTAAAGGATTTATTCTTTTCTCAACTGGGTTTAAGAATAGTGTTAATGAAGACACCATTCATGACAAACCCAAACTCCAATTTAATATTAAATAAAAGGCTCTGAATAGAAATTATATCGGGTTATATTCATTATCAAATTCCGAAACTAAAGGATATCTATATCTTCCAAATTCCCATAACAATATCCGTATAACCATGGAATCCAATATCGAAATATTCCGAAGATTATTTCCATTCTAATCCATTCCAATTTATTCTTTGGAATATTCAGGTTATTTTTAGAACCATTTCAAATCCAATTTATTTCTTTAAAAATATTGGATTATTATCTAGTTAATAACTAGTTCATTTTGATAAAAATATATTTTTATCTTTACAAATGTGGAATTTTTCAACCCAATTCTTTCCAAATCATTTGTTATGATTTTGCACAAATTATCAATATTTTTAATAATTTTATTAAGGCCCTATCAGTCGATTTCCATAAACGGTCATCGAACTACATTAACAATGACCTTTTCCAAATTTGATTTGGAAATTATTCCAAATCCAACCATTAGATTTCAAATCTCTTATACTCATTGGAAAGCTCTTTCCGATACGAACCCAACGGTTCCAGTTTTAGGAGAATCCAACGGTCGGATCTCCCACAACGCCAATTCGAAGCTAATGGTCGAAATTCGCGAACGGTCGCTGCGCGGCGCGTTCTATTCATGCCATTAAATATATATTATATATATTTCGTCGATTTCTATTTAAAATGTATTTTATAAATCGTTTTAAATTCGTTTTAAAAATGATTCCAACTTCATTTTCAATTTTAAATCAAAATTGAATATTCTATATCATTATAATATATAAATGATAATATTTTAAAAATATCAGATTTTGAAATCATTTCCTTTCGATATTCATTATAAAAATGAAAAAAATCGATATAAATATCGTTCGCGTTAAAATAATGCATATCTAATCAATACGACTTCATATATTTCAATATTTTCATGTCCATCCAAAATCGGACATCAAATTAACATTTTTATCCTTTACTGAATATTATTTCAAAATATTCGTTTAAATATTTTATTCAACCCATGAATATTTTTAATGGTTTATACCATCAATAAAATTGATGGTTTACACCATCAATAAAATTGATGGTTTTATTGTTTAAATATTTATATTCGACACATGAACATTTTATTCAACATATGAATATTTTTAATCTTTCATTTATACAATAAAAATGATATTTTATTATTCAAACATTTTATTCAACACATGAATATTTTTAATCCTTTACTGAATATTATTTCAAAATATTCGTTATTTTCCAAATTGGAATGAGACCTAATCAATTACCATATAATGTTATTTATAAGGACTCCATACAACACATGCATATAATAACATTGATAAACAATCAACCATCATCCATAGTGCATTACACTACTGTATAAGCATTAAATATAAATAATTAACGCTTACACAACTTGTCAACCAATAGATTGACACACAACTAAACGATTGGGATTAGTGTACGTCAATAATCATCCCACTACCCGTGTGGGGTTTCAAACAGCAAACACTGATTATTATTTGTGCAGTTGGGCGATGTGTAAAATTTATCGTCCCATCCAATATCAGTTAAATGGGTGTACGTAAACTAATCATCCGATTTGTAAATGAATAATTATTTTCATTTCAGCAGATTTTTTTGTCATTCATATATACGTTAAAAATTATATTTTTAATGATAAAATATTTATTTAACACATGTATATTTTATATAACTCATATATAAGTTAAAAATAATATTTTTAACTAACCATTATATTTCTAACATATTTTAGAAATTTTGGCAGCATAATAGCGTGATACTAGAACCGAAATAAGGTCTAGCCTTATCTCTCGCCTAATACTGGCTCGTGTCATACACATACCAATTCCAATCAATTCAATTAACATCCCAAATCAAATTCAACCAACTTGCCAAACCCTATTACATAACAACCAATCAAATAAAACAAATAACCAAACATCCATGGTTTCAATCAAAGGTGTCGGGTGCTACTAAGCATCGTCTACATCCTAGTATATATTTAACTATAAACAGAATTAAAGTGAGAAGTTCTCACCTTGGGTTTCCACTCCGCCATTTTTTAATTGAACAGTTTGGATTTGGATTTGTTTCCAGTGTGTAGCGTACTTCACCTTAGTTCCAGCGCAATCTCTTTCACGCGATTTATATTAAAAAACTCATTTTTAGCAACATTATATATACTTAAAATCAAATTTTTATGATGCTACTACATATATAAAAATCACATTTTTATGATGCTACTACATATATAAAAATCATAATTTTATGACGCTGCTACATATATAAAAATCACATTTTTATGACGCTATTACATATATAAAAATCATATTTTTATGACGCTACTACATATATAAAAATCATATTTTTATACTTCATTATATAAATTAAAAATCACATTTTTTATTAAAGCTATTTGATTATAAAAATTACATTTTTAAAACAATGTTATCTATATAAAAATTCAGTTTTTAAAACTAGGTTATTTCTTTTTAAAAAATTAATTACTGCTTTATTACCAATTTAATTAAACTAATTAAAAAATTGTAAAAAAAAGAAAGAAGAAGCTCACTGTTTTCTTCACCGTTCAGCCGCCAGAAAGAACGTTCGCCACTCCATTTGTTCAGTGCCGCCACTGGAGCACACCGGGAGTTGATTAGAGACTTCCAGGAGGAGCTCGCGGGTGCTGGTGGTGCTGGTTTGGCGCGAGGTCGACGATGGAGCAGTGGAGTGTGACTGCTATGGGTGGAGCGATGGTCTGAGGTGGCAGTTTATGGAGGATGGCGGCCTAGGGTTTTGGTGTTGCGGGTTTTGAACGGAAGAGGGGGCAGAGGAAGGAGAGGGGGAGCGACGTTGGCGATGGTGGCGGGGGCACGGTTGAAGGGTGGGGCGACGGGGTCTGGGTTATGGGATTGGGGATCGGGTTTTATTTATTTATTTTGTTTCTTTTGACTGAAGGGAGAGAGAGGGATAAGGGTTGACCCCCCTTTATATAATTATTTATTCCAAAAAGTTATTTTTTTATTCGAACTCCAAATCAAACCCAACGACTGTCGCCCTAGCTAAGTACCCCCATTCTGAACGCAATGGGATATGTCTCGTAAGCCAATTCGACTGTTTCGATCAGTTTTCATCAAAATTAAAATATAAATTAATATAACATTCAAAATTGATTTCAACGTATATTTTAATTTACCTCATCCACATACGGACTCCAAAAATTCTAAAAAAATAAATCTAGCTATGTTGGCGATACGGTCCTAACAAAACTAATTTCGTCGAATTTGGAAACCGTTTGAAAAACGGTCATTTTCTAGTCGATTAGATTCATATTGAAATTACCAAACACGTTTAAATCCACCACGCTCACAAATTAATTCTAAAAATTATGAAAATTGGAATCTAGTAATAATTTGACATTCTGGATCCATCAAAAGTAGTTTCGTCGAAAACGGAAGTCGTTTGCAAAATGGCTATTTTCAAGGGTTATATATTATATAAAATATATATAAATTCCATAGCGACTATTGTGAATTTTAAACTGGACATAACTTTTTATTTATATTATGAAATCTCAGTTTTTCACACTCATTAGAAAGATATTATTAAACAGATTCAAATGTTTCTTGTTTTACTGAAATCCGATTTCTTATGAATTCTGTACATTCAATTGAAATTAAAAATCGAATTTTCAAACTACCACGCCATTTCAGGCTTGTTTTATAATTAAAATAAATTTATACATTCTAATTTTGATTTAACTAATTATTGAGCCATTATCATTTATAATAAATCATTTTAAATATACGAAATCAAAATAAAAAATTTAAATTGGTTCTGAAAATCTGGACTGTTACACATGCCCTCTTTCGAAGACCAGAACTTGAGTCTAGTGCCTAAGACTACTCGACCATCATCGTTGTTTGTTGATAAATAGAAATGTGAATTTATTTTCTAAAGAATAAAGATATTTAACAAATAATCCCAAGTGCAACATTTAGTTCTTTGTGACAAAAGGAACTAGAATAAGCAGTGTTATTTTGCAAATTGCTAAAAATAATTGAATATAAATGTATAATTAGATAGAACAAGCTTGTTTTGCAAGGAGGTACAATATGAATGAATATAAATGTATAGAACAAGCATGTTTTCAAATATTTTCAAAATGAATGGTTAAAATATCATTTTCTAGAAAAATATACATATTTTTATAATATATAATTTTGGATAAATATTTGCAAGATGTAATTTATATTCTTTAATTATATGCATAATATTGTGTTTGTGTGGTGCATATAGTATGCATTTTTTTTCTTGTACAAGGAGAAATATATTTATCCAAATATTTAATGAACAGTTACATACCCTATAATAATAAAAATGTTTTGGAAATATGTGCAAGATGAATGTACAATTACATGAACATTTGTAAAATAAATGCATAGTCTTATAAACATTTTCAAAATGAAAGCAGACGGAATAGAGTTGAAAATAGGGTACGTGTAATAACCCGGAAATTCTGAGCCAATTTAAAATTTTTATTTTGGCAATTTTAGCGAATTTTGAATATTTAAAATGAATTATTTTAAACAATTACAATGAAAAATTTATTTTGAATGAATTCGAACGTATATATTTATATAGATCGTCGTTAGAATATATATATTTATTTTAAATTATAAAAGGAATTGAATATGGTGCGGTAGTTCGATAATTCAATTTCAAATTTCAATTGAATGTACCAGGTGCAAAATAAACGGGATTTTGGCAAAACCAAAAATATTAGAATCTAATTGAGAATATCTTTCCAACAAATCCGAAAAATCAAAATTTCATAGCGGGAATCAAAAGATACGTCCAGTTGAAAATTCAGAATAGTCACTATGGAATTTTGGCCCTCAAAAAGGGGAATTTTGCAAACGACCTCGGTTTTCGACGAAACCACTTTTGTTGGATCCGCGATGTCAAATTATTTCTAGGTTTCAAATTTCATAATTTTTCGATTCAATATGTGAGCGTGATAAAGGAAAACGCGTTTGACCAGTTTCAGTTGATTTTAATCGACTGGAAAATGGCCATTTTTCAGTCGGTCTCAGAATTTGACGAAATTCGTTTTGTTAGGACCGTATTGTCAATACGAAGCTAGAAAATATTTTTTAGGAATTTTTAGAGACTGTGTGTGGCCCCGGTAAATTAAAATGTGCGTTCAAATTCAATATATAGAGTTATATTTTGATTTTGACGAAAACTGATCAAAACGATCGAATCAGCTTACGATACGTATCCCATTGTGTTCGGAATGGGGGTAATTAGCTATGGACGATAGGCGGTGGGCCTCGTTTAGAGGTCGAATAAAAAATCAACTTTTTGAAATTAAAATAATAAATATATTAATAATATAACCCTACCCCTTAGTTTCTCTCTTCCTCCCCGTTACCTTCTGATCGAAAAAGAAAAAAATGAAGATCGCGTCGCCCTCTGCCACGACCACTGCCCCCTTCCACGCGCCGCACCGCCGACCATCGCTCCGATCCCCTCCGCCGTTCCCCTCTTTCCTCCCATCTCCTCCTGCTTCAATCAAAAACCCCTGCCGTGCCCAACCTCGCCCAGACCGCCACCTAAGAGCCTCACCGCCGCCTCCAGGCCGTAGCCGCCCCTCCTCCGCCAGGTCAGACCATCGTGGGTCCCTCCACAGTGCCACCAATGACCACCCACGACCCAGCGCCCTCCCATTTGTTTCGCTATAAGTTTTTCCCCTTTATTTTACTTTAATTTATTGTAGAAATCAGTTTGTATGAACAAATCGCATTAGAATTAAATAAAGATTTGGTTTATAATTTAGAAAAAGCTATCATGTTTATGTAGATAAAAGTTATCAATTTTATATATAAAAATATGATTTTTATGTTATAGAAATAATAAAATAGGATTTTTATATAGTAGAAAGAATAAAAATATGATTTTTATATTATAGAAATAATAAAAATGGGATTTTTATATGATAGGAAGGTTAAAAATATAATTTTTGTATAATATAGATAATAAAAATTCGATCTTTATTATGTAGGAGATATAAAAATATGATTTTTATTATATAGAAGAGGCAAAAATATAATTTTTATATTATATAAATAGTAAAAATTCGATCTTTATATATGAAATAGAAAAATTGAAATATAATTTTTATATAGAATGAAGCATTGTAAATATATATAAAGAAGTAATAAAAATATGATTTTTATTTATTGAAATGAAGCAATAAAAATATAATTTTTATTGTGAACAGCGAGAAAAGAACTGCATTGGAATTTCAAATAGATCCAGACGGTTCAGCAGTTCAAAAGTAAAGCACGGCGGAGTGGAACTCTCTGTGAGAACTTCTCACTTTAAATCTTGTTTTCTAGTTAAAAATATATACTAGGATGCAGACGGTGCTTAGTAGCACCCGACACCCGTCGTCCACAGACCATGGATGGCTTGTATGTTTGATTTTTTGTTGTGGTGAAATTTGATTGTGTGATATGAAATGAAATTAAATATTTATGTAGTTAAAAATATTTTATCTTTAAAAATATAATTTTTAACGGGTAAGTGAATGAATAAAAATCTGTGTTTGTTGATTTGAAACCCCACACGGGTATTGGGATGATATTTGGCATACACTAATCCCAATTATTTAATTGTATGTCGATCGATTGGTCGACAGACTGTGTGAGCGTTAATTATTTATATTTGATGCTTATGCAGTTGTGTGGTGCACTTTGGATGATGGTTGATTATTTATCGTTGCTATTATATACATGTGTTGTATGGAAACCATATAAATAACATTATATGGTAATTGATTGGGCCTCATTCCAATTGGGGAAATAAAGAATATTATAAAAAATAAATAATCATGTGTTGAAAATAATCATGTGTTGAAAGAAATATTTTAACAATAAAATTTACATCTTTATCATATTTAAAGTTAGAAATTAACGGGAAAATAGATAAGATGAGTGGTTTCCTGGGTATTGATCTGACATTGGTTTCGGCCTTCGGGGTTAATTGTAGTGACCCGAAAATCCGAACCAATTTGAGCTGACCAAATAACACAAGTCCAACCCCAAATTGCACTGGAAATTCAAGTAACTAATAGAAAGAAGATAGAGGGTGAGAATAGATAAGATAGAGCTTATAGAATAGAAGAAGAAGAACATCATCATCAGAGTAAACACGAATCTCACAGCTGAACGAATAAAATATAACATAACTTTTGAAATAAAAATAGTTATGTATACAATAGCACTTATTAGAGTACAACACTTACAACAACAACGGAAATAATAATAGTTATAAAATCCTGAAGCCTCCTGCTCCAAGCTCTCCAAGTATATCTGTAAAATCCCGACTACTTGACTGCCCATACAAATTTAGGCACCCAAGAGTTTAGGGAGAACACAACAAAATAAACTCCGGGTCAGTCATGGGACTGGTATGAGTAAAATAGTTTAAAACAGTTTGAACAAGAAAACGATATCTGATAAGACCACGCCGTATAACGAAACGGGTTTTTCCCTTATGAGAATCCAAAATATCTTTATATCAAAAACCTTTTGATATTATAATAATGTCTATGTACAAATAGATATCAATCTAGCAGAAACGTTTTCATCTCACGTTCTACATATAGTATACAATCAAAACCGCAAGCACGTATTGGGTAATGGATTTCCAACTATGACAAGGTATGGAACCACCTTCCGATTAGTGTACTCTAGGAACGATACACTGGAGTTCAACAAGAACATCTTGCAACTCAGCCACACATGATCGACCACTCATTTCGCTTGAGTGTATCGAATGTACATCACCAACGGTTGGGATCAGCAACCGTTCCCGTATATATATATATGGGACAACATTGATAGATTTAAGAAGCAAATGAATATTCTCTAGATAGGTGATTATACACCCTACTTCGGTGCGACCGACTTAGCCATGCTGCCCGCCCGATTTCTGTCATTTACCGGATGTGAGGCTAGAAGCTACGTTTATCCTTTTCATATCATATCTTCGTTCACTTAGAATACCACATCGTCATACCCATCAAATCATTATCGATTTCCTTAACGGTATCACGAGTATGAAGCTAAGAGAAACGAATTCCTCCGCCACCAAACGTAATACGTTGAAGAGATCAACATATATAATTCGTTAGGGAAACTCTGTCAGACATTCGTCCGTACAAGTTGTCCTGGGACTGGACAAACCGAAGGTACTATTCCGTACATCCATCTTAGGCACTGTTATCTAAGACTTATACAATAGCCCTTGCACTTTACTCCGTTTTCAATTATCTTTAGCATATATGATTCGCAATGCTTATGCCAATACAGTGTGGTTGTTCGGATAATAATCCAACCGGTCTCTCCATATTAACAACGTTAAAATGGTAAAAACTTTGATAGTCGGTGATTTAACTGTCAAATGAAAACATGTCCGTGTGCAAACACAGATCTTATTTCCAAAAAGAAATATCGATCCAATCATCAAACATATATATATATATATTTATATTCACATTTCCTTATTTTCTATATTTAGAAAATGTACGTTATTAACACTGGAAAACATTTGCATAGCTTATTCACGCATCACTACCATTCCACAATTATTAGTCCCTAACTGTGAACTAGTGAGTGAACAATTCTCTAAGTATAAACCCCGAAGGCCGAAACCAACATCAGATCGATACTCAGAAAACTATTCAACTTACTAATCTCTAGTCAGTTTCTAATCTTGTTTAATTCTATTTGATTAACTCTTCTTCGAATAACTTATATTCGATTATCTCTCTTCGGATAACTTATGTTCGATTAACTCTCTCCTTCGAATAACTTATATTCGACGAACTCTATTCGAATAACTACATTCGATTAACTCCTCTCGAATAACTAGATTCGAATAACTCCTCTTCGAATAACTTATATTCGACGAACTCTATTCGAATAACTACATTCGATTAACTCCTCTCGAATAACTTGATTCGATTAACTCGACTTGACGAACCTAACTCGACTAACTTAATTTATTTAACTCAACTCGATTAACTCCTATCGAATAACTAATATTCGATTTAACTCCATTCGCTTGACTCTAGATCACAGCGATCACAATGGTTACGCCTGATTCCCTCAGGAAACATCCGACCGCCTTAGGCTATTTACAGCCCTACGAATTACGCTAGCAGTCGTACGAGATGGCAACTTACCCTGAATACTATGTTTGACTAACTCTATCTCAAATAACTATATTTGATTAGCTCTAGTTCGTTTTAACTCTAATCGATTAATTCTAACTGATTAACTTTAACTGGTTAACCCTACCTAATTAACTCTACCTGATTAATTCTAACTGGTTAACTCTAACTGATTAACTCTAACTGATTAACTCTAACTCGATTAACTCGGCTTGATTAACTCAACTAACTTAACCCAACTAGTAAACTCGACTTACTTAACCCAACTGGTTAACTTGACTTACTTAACCCAACTGGTTAACTCGACTTACTTAACCCAACTGGTAAACTTGACTTACTTAACCCAACTGGTTAACTCGACTTACTTAACCCAACTGGTTATCTTGACTTACTTAACCCAACTGGTTAACTTGACTTACTTAACCCAACTGGTTAACTTGACTTACTTAACCCAACTGGTTAACTCTAACTGAACTGGTTAACTCTAACTGAACTAGTTAACTCTAACTGAACTGGTTAACTCTAACTGAACTGGTTAACTCTACTGAACTGGTTAAGTCTAACTAAACTGGTTAACTCTAACTGAACTGGTTAACTCTATTCAACTAACTCGGCTCGACTAACCCCTTCCGAATAGCATATTCGTTTTACTAACTTTCGAATACCATATTCGATTTACTCCCTTCGAATACCATATTCAATTTACTCCCTTCGAATACCATATTCGATTTAACTCCTTTCGAATACCAAATTCAATTTAACTCCTATCGAATACCATATTCGATTTACTTTATTCACTTTAAAAATATTTCCTTTTAACAACGTTTTATTCATTTGAAAAGATTTACTTTTAAATAACGGTTCTACACTTTAAAAATGATTTCCTTTTAATAACGTTTTTCTCTTTATAACGGTTTCTGCTTTATAACTTTTTCCCTTTTTATAACGTTTCCTTTTCAATTCTATTTGTAAATGGTTTACAAATATTTCCTTTTCAAATTTATTCTTGAAATAATCTAACTCCTTAAATTCCCGAAAAAATTCGCCAAAACCTCCTTTGTACCGGGAGCATCGGGAAAATCCCCAAACGCGCCACACAGGCCTTTCCATTCAAAAAGAAAATGGTTTGAAATTATTTCCTTTCTAAATATCCCCTATTTATAAATATTCCAATTTATAAATATTTCTTATTTATAAATATTCCAGTTTATAAATATTCTGTTTTCAATATCACTTTGAAAATCTCCTTTTCCCATTCCGATATTTTATGGTACTTAACACATCAAATCACGATGACCAATCTCATCCAAACACATATAATCAACCATAGATTTAACACTACATCATATATCACAATATATGAAAAACAATAAAATAACTGTTGAGGAATCCAGCCGGATTCCTCCAACCTGTTTTCCTGCATCCACAGATGTTACACAATATGATTATCATCACTTTCAGTTCAATATAAATTATTCTGATAGCAGAATCAATATACGAATATTTAACGGTTTATATATATATATATATATATATAATTTCCACTAACTGACTAGCAGTTCAATCAATCAACCAACACACAGCAATCAACAGATGATTAACAGTTCTAAAAATACATTATAAAAATATAACTGTTCAGAGTTGGTGAGTTTTACTCACATTTGCAGTTCATCGTTAAAGAACAATAAACTGTCATTTGATTTGAATCAAATAGTTTATTTCGCCATAAATTCAAACGAGCTCGAATCCACTTCCAGCCAGCTTCATTGCGAAGCTCTCGTCCATACGGTCCAAGCGGATCTGACCATTAGAATTTCTGACCACGTACGAGAGAGATACATCATTTATAAGATTGTGTACATATTTAAATTAAATAAAACTTAAGAAATTCTCACATGGGCTTAACTTAGTTTGACCGGCCCATTACCACTTCAAAGCCCACCCGCGTGGACTCTTCTCCCCCAACTCATTTCCACGTTGCTCCTCCAAATCACAGTAACCATTTCCCATGTCTTATTCGATCCAATACCCTTCATAACTCAATGAACTCAAGAACTAAAAATACCATTGTTCTTCTTTTTCAATGCTCAACCTCATCGAACTCCTTAGAGTAAACTCGCACCATCCCTGGCACTTGCGTCGAACACCCCAAACAACCATATATAGAAAACTATCGACGTCTTTTTCTTTGGAATTCACCAAGAGTTTCACAAAGGTTGCGACTCTCCTTCCCGATCACTAATACAACCTCCATTTCATCAATCGAACCACAAATCCAACGCCAAACCCAACCCTAGCCTACTGCGTGAGGAACACGATAACCCAGAACTATCGTCGCTCAGTACACAACGGCATAGAACAGAAGAGAACCCATTCAGGATTTCAACGATGTTTAAATTTTGATTTGTAGAAATTTCTATAAGTTTATTTTGATTTTGGAAGTGGCGAACTAGTTTTGCTTTTTGCTGGAGAAATGATGAAGAGCAGCGGCGGACTTTATTGACTACAGAATGAGTTGATTTTAGGTTTAGGGTGTTAAGGGATGTGTATTTATTAGGGTAGAATATTATTTAAATATTCATTTTGATTCCAACGCTGTTTACATTTGTTATTAAAAATTCCCATTGTCACACATGACATCCAAAAATCACGAAAATTGGCATGCAGCTACAGCTCGACACTACGGTCCCAACGAAACTGGTTTCTTCGAATTCCGACTTCGTTTGCAAACACATCGTATTTTTAAAGCTCTGGATGACCCATTTAAATATATAAATATATTTAAATAAAAATTAAATTAAATATAAATAAATTTATATTATCGTATATATCCACATACGATGTCGTACGGCTCCAGAATATCCTATCAGAATTTATAACTTGATTATCCAGAATTCCAGAATAAATCGATATTCAATTTATATCGAAAATCCATTTATAACGTAATTAAAGCATCGCAAATTATAAAGGAATTCCACAGCGACTTTTCTGAAATTTGATTTGGACGTAAATCAAAATCTACCCGGCGAAATCCGGATTTTTCTCTTTCACTAGGAAGATATACCCCACCAGCTCCACGCGTTTCTTGTTTCATAGAAATCCGTCTTAAAACGAATCCTGTACATTCAGTTGAAGTTCAAATCGCCAAATTGCGAACTGCAGCGCCATTTCACGCTCGATTTTAATTATAATATAATTATACGTTCAAACTGTCATCGATTGAATATATTCGTCAATATAATTCAACTCTAAGTTGAATTAAATCTAAGGGACGACCCCGTTCATAGAATATTGTGATTTCCAATATTTTTGATTATTTCTAAATTAAATATATTATTTAATTATTTAATTAAATTAATTATTCCATATTATTTAATTAAACCTCTATTTAATTCACTATATCACTATTTATATAATTAAATAAATTAATTATATACCGTGAAAAATGCGAGTCATTACATTCCTCCCCACTTAAAATAATTTCGTCCTCGAAATTGCTAAGGTAGAGGACGACCCTATCGACTGGTTAGAACATATTTGTTCACTCCTTAACTTCAGTTTCAACTGAACCAATTTAATTTCAATTAAAAATTTATTTAATTCTTATCAACGAAAATTTTCAAAAATCCTGAAAATTTTCTAACACCTTAACTTTCGAAAAATTTCGCCAGCACGTCCTTTGTACTGGTCAATAACTCAAACTCCAACTCGCCTCTCTGGGCCTTCTTCAAACCAAAAGAAAATCAAACAGCCAAGCGGCTTGCCAATTCGGCTCATCAAAATCTCAAACTTATATATAATATGAACTTGTACCTTTTTGTCGGGCATATCATTATATCCCTACTATCTGTTACCACTTCTGCATATAACAATGCATTACCAACTTGATCTCAAATCAGTTCATTCTCAAAACCAAATCATTCACTTATACCTAAGTCGAATTCTATTTCCACTCGAGTTCCATTCTCGATTTCAAACTCTTAACTTATTAATCCAAGTTAATTTCAGATTATCCTCTGATCAATTCTAGTTTTTCTTAACTTTACAAGTTATACTTTAAATTTTAGAATTTAAATTCCTGGGTTTTCCTTTCAAATCAATTTGAAATCATAATACCAATTCAAATCATTTGAATTTCTAAACACCTTGTTTTACAATTCAAAACAAAACCTTTGGTAGTAATCCGTCACTTAGAACTCGAGAATGAACATCGATGATGCACCATCGGAGTTTATTTCCCAGCGATCAAAGTAAGTTCAATACTATAACATTTTCAAATTGAAAAACATTTTCAAAATCTCCCAGGAACTTAAAATTTCCTTATTTTAATTCCTAATTCTGATTTATATTCAGATTTTATTCCACCTTATTTCATATACTTTACTTATATGAATTCTGATTAGTTATTTATAACCATTTCACCTTTTTATAATCTTATTCGATTATAATAACAGCCAACACAACCAATTATACTATGTAAATTTCAAAACATATCATGTTGGTTCATCGTATTCGAGTGTTTAGAAACCCCTATCGATATTGTGGTGCCCAACCATCGACCAGAATTCATAAGCCACTCAACCAATAAAGCTCCACAATATAAAACAAATTTTTATATCAAATAACAAATACGTTCACTCGTATATATACACTCAACTCAATCTAGGGTATTACTAACCCCATCTCTACTGAGTCACGCCACAGAGCCAAGGTAATACTTAACCTTACGCTCTAATACCAAATGTAGTGACCCGGGATTTTGAGTTAAGTAGGCTTTGTAACCGTCCTCTCCCCATCCTCCAAAGCAGCAGGTAAAACCCACTGTGGCTTACACTGGTACCCCAGCACCACATTTTACGGCCAGCCTTTCGACTTCACAACCAACCCTACAAAAGGGACATGTAGGAGTAAGAGTCTCCCGTTCGCCACCTAACGAAAAGCGAGAACCCCCTATCATGCGACACATGCAAAGCACGCAACATGGACTGGTATGAGTAAAACAATTTAAAACGGTTTGAACAAGTAAACGATATCTCATAAGACCACGCCGTATAACGGAACGGGTTTTTCCCTTATGAGAATCCAAAATATCTTTATATCAAAAACCTTTTGATATTATAATAATGTCTATGTACAAATAGATATCAATCTAGCAGAAACGCTTTCATCTCACGTTCTACATATAGTATACAATCAAAACCGCAAGCACGTAGTGGGTAATGGATTTCCAACTATGACAAGGTATGGAACCACCTTCCGATCAGTGTACTCTAGGAACGATACACTGGAGTTCAACAAGAACATCTTGCAACTCAGCCACACATGACCGACCACTCATTTCGCTTGAGTGTATCGAATGTACAACACCAACGGTTGGGATCAGCAACCGTTCCCGTATATATATATATATATATATATATATATATATATATATGGGACAGCATTAATAGATTTAAGAAGCAAATGTGTATTCTCTAGATAGGTGATTATACACCCTACTTCGGTGCGACCGATTTAGCCATGCTGCCTGCCCGATTTCTGTCATTAACCGGATGTGAGGCTAGAAGCTACGTTTATCCTTTTCGTATCATATCTTCATTCACTTAGAATACCACATCGTCATACCCGTCAAATCATTATTGATTTCCTTCACGGTATCACGGGTATGAAGCTAAGAGAAACGAGTTCCTCCGCCACCAAACGTAATACGTTGAAGAGATCAACATATATAATTCGTTAGGGATACTCTGTCAGACATTCGTCCGTACAAGTTGTCCTGGGACCGGACAAACCGAAGGTACTATTCCGTACATCCATCTTAGGCACTGTTATCTAAGACTTATACAATAGCCCTTGCACTTTACTCCGTTTTCAATTATCTTTGGCATATATGATTCGCAACGCTTATGCCAATACAGAGTGGTTGTTCGGATAATAATCCAACCGGTCTCTCCATATTAACAACGTTAAAATGGTGTAAACTTTGATAGTCGGTGATTTAACTATCAAATGAAAACATGTCCGTGTGCAAACAATGATCTTATTTCCAAATGGAAATATCGATCCAATCATCAAACATATATATATATATATTCACATTTCCTTATTTTCTATATTTAGAAAATGTACGTTATTAACACTGGAAAACATTTGCATAGCTTATTCACGCATCACTACCATTCCACAACTATTAGTCCCTAACTGTGAACTAGTGAGTGAACAATTCTCTAAGTATAAACCCCGAAGGCCGAAACCAACATCAGATCGATACTCATAAAACTATTCAACTTACTAATCTCTAGTCAGTTTCTAATCTTGTTTAATTCTATTTGATTAACTCTTCTTCAAATAACTTATATTCGATTATCTCTCTTCGGATAACTTATGTTCGATTAACTCTCTCCTTCGAATAACTTATATTCGACCAACTCTATTCGAATAACTACATTCGATTAACTCCTCTCGAATAACTAGATTCGAATAACTCCTCTTCGAATAACTTATATTCGACAAACTCTATTCGAATAACTACATTCGATTAACTCCTCTCGAATAACTCGATTCGATTAACTCGACTTGACGAACCTAACTCGACTAACTTAATTTATTTAAATCAACTCAATTAACTCCTATCGAATAACTAATATTCGATTTAACTCCATTCGCTTGACTCTAGATCGCAACGATCACAATGGTTACGCCTGATTCCCTCAGGAAACATCCGACCGCCTTAGGCTATTTACAGCCCTGCGAATTACGCTAGCAGTCGTATGAGATGGCGACTTACCCTGAATACTATGTTTGACTAACTCTGTCTCAAATAACTATATTTGGTTAACTCTAGTTCGTTTTAACTCTAATCGATTAATTCTAACTGATTAACTTTAACTAGTTAACCCTACCTGATTAACTCTACCTGATTAATTCTAACTGGTTAACTCTAACTGATTAACTCTAACTGATTAACTCTAACTCGATTAACTCGGCTTGATTAACTCGGCTAACTTAACCCAACTGGTAAACTCAACTTACTTAACCCAACTGGTTAACTTGACTTACTTAACCCAACTGGTTAACTCAACTTACTTAACCCAACTGGTAAACTCGACTTACTTAACCCAACTGGTTAACTCAACTTACTTAACCTAACTGGTTAACTTGACTTACTTAACCCAACTGGTTAACTTGACTTACTTAACCCAACTGGTTAACTTGACTTACTTAACCCAACTGGTTAACTCTAACTGAACTGGTTAACTCTAACTGAACTGGTTAACTCTACTGAACTGGTTAACTCTAACTAAACTAGTTAACTCTAACTGAACTGGTTAACTCTATTCAACTAACTCGGCTCGACTAACCCCTTCTGTTAGCCTACTTTGTGAACTAGGCAACACAAAGTCAAGATGTCAAGCATTGAAGAGCATTTCTAATTAGAAGACTTCGGTTCGGATCGGAGAGACCATCACTACTCAGATCGGAGAAGACACTACAGCCTAGATCAGACAGCTGCAATCATTCGGGTCGGGTCAAAACAACGTATCGGTTCGGATCGGATAAAGTCTTCTGTTCGGATCGGTGAACTATTGCTGTGTTTAATTTATCCCATTTACCTTGTCATACCTGCCTTATATGTTGTTATCCTCCTACCCAGCTTATATGCCTGTCATGATGCTTATACTTATTTATATACTAAAAGTAACTGGACTTGCCAGACTTTATGTCTGACCCATTTTGTTTCCTCTTCTTTCTCTTCCATTTCCCCCAGGTTCTCAGGGTGGGAATACTCAATCTTGATTAGGATTCTGCTTTCATTCTGCTTGGAGCTGCTTAGATGTACTGCTTGATTTCGTACCTTTTCTACTATGGCTATGGTTTTGGGGATTATGCTCTTTTCACGATTATTGTACTCTAATGATTTAAGTATAAGACAGAAGTTTCAAGTTGATGTACTAGGTTTTATGTATTTCAGACTTATGATGTAACTATGTTTTGAACCACGATGTTTTCTGCTTAATAACATTTTAAATCCCGCTGTCGTTTTATATATGTCTTGTAATATTTCTGTTTCTGTTTACCTGTAACCTTCACGAAATTTAATGCATTCTCTTAATGAGTGACATTAACGGACGCGGGGTGTCACATTTGGCATCAGAGCCGAAGGTTACCAGATCGAATAAAAAATTTTGAAAATTGTTTTCAAAATGGTTTTAAAAGAAAGCATTTTCCAAAAGAAATGTCTGTTTTGAAAAACATATTCCCTAAAGCCATATGTTATATCTTTCGATTCTCTGTTTGAATAACTTTTTCCTTTCTTTTCAGCATGTCTGGGGAACCTTATATTCCTGAGGGTGTTACGATACCGGGTTGGTTCTGTAGGTATCTAGAGGCCACGGCACCTGCCGTGGTCAAGCAGACATTCCTCTCCCAGCTGCACCCGTTATTCCTCATCCTCCTTCTCCGCAACCAGATAATTTCTCTAAGATCTGCAAAGATTGCTATGAGTGGAAAGCCATTCCGAGGAACCGAAACTTTCGTAGAGGCAAGGAATTGGCTTAAAGAGATGGAGGATTTGTTTGGAATTTTGAAGTTGACGATCATAGGAAGATTTAGTTGGTCGCTTGCCTGTTGAAAGATGAGACTTCATTATGGTGGGAAGTGACGCAAGCAGGACATCTAGTGGACACTTGGGATGATTTTCGACAGTGATTTGAAATGAAGTCACTTTCTCAATCTAAGAAAAGTATGCAAATGGAAAGGTTTCTGCCACTTAGGAAAGGAAGCATGTCTGTGAAAGAATATGTTAACAAATTCAATCAACTGGCGAGGTTTGGTTTGGAGCTAGTAGATACCCCGCATAAGAATGCTTTGCAGTTTGCTAGAGGATTGAATGAACCCCTCCATGGGTTGGCTATGTCTCATATTCCGATGGAGCAACTTTCGAAAGGCTCGTAGATATGGCATTGATGCATGAGGAAGATAAAGGTGAAAAGAAAGAAGCTAAGATTGAGGAAACACAAACAAGAAAGTGTGGCCCAAGAAAGGACAACAACAATAACAAAAGAAGGAAGGAAAGGATGGCAAGGCTAGAGATACGAGGAAGTGTCATAATTGTGGATGCGAAGGTCATTTGATCAAGGACTACAAAAGAAAGAAGAGTACTTGCTTCAATTGTAGAGAGGTCGGACACTTTTTAAGGAGTGCCCGAGGAAGCAAGGACATGTCAGAGGGCAGGATCTTTGGAAGGGCAGGTGCATGCTCTCATGGCCAGTGCGCCAGACAGAGGTATGAAAGTTTCCGTTGAAGGTTTGATTTCTCTTTCCAATCATCCTATTAGAACTCTTTTTGATTCGGGTGCTTCACATTCTTTTATATCTGATTCTATGGTTGAGTCTCTACACCTTAGTACTAGTATGGTTTTGGATCCCGTTGTTGTCTCAAACCCAATTGGGGGTGTGGCTCATCTGTCTATGATTTTTCGGGGTTTAAGAATATCTGTGTTAGGCGTCGAGTTTGAGTGAAACTCATATGTGCTTGGCTTCATGGGCTATGGTTTGATTCTACGGATGGATTAGCTAGCCATGTATGGTGCCATTCTGGATTGTGAGAGGAGGGTCGTTAGACTTTTGACTTGCCATGGGAGGACCCTCGAGATTTCTTGTGACCCAAAAGGGTCTGTCATGCTTAGTTTCCTAGAGTCACTTGATGCATCTATCGACGATCTACGATCTGTACCAGTAGTCTACGAGTATCCTGATGTTTTTGAGGAGGTTTGGAGCATACCTCCGAGGCACGAGATCGATTTTCATATATATTTGGTAGACAATGCAAAGCCAATTGCATTGCCTATATGCCACATGGCTCCAAGAGAATGGAGGGAACTTAGTAAGCACGTATGGGAGCTACTTGAGAAAGGGTTTATTAGGCGAAGCTTATCTGAATGGGTTGCTCCGGTGGTGTTTGCAAATAAGGCAGATGGTTCGCTTCGCTTATGTATGGATTATAAAGAGTTGAATAAACTCACTAAAAAGAACAGGCACCCACTTTCGAGAATAAATGATCTGTTTGACCAGCTTGTTGGAGCATCTATTTTCTCTCAGTTAGACTTGGCCACGGGTTTCATCAGTTTAGGGTGGCCGAGGACAGTATAGACAAGACCGCTTTTAGAACTCCAGATGGTTTCTTCGAGTGGTTCGTTATGCCTTTTGGGTTGACGAATGCACCTACCTATTTTGTTGATCTAATAATTAGGGTGTTTCAGGAGTTTCTAAATAAGTTTGTTGTGGTCTTCATTGATGATATCTTGATTTTCTCGAAAAGCGAGGAAAAGCATGCCTTACATTTAAAGGAGGTTTCAAAAACTCTTTGTGCACACCAACTTAAGGCGAAGTTCTCCAAATGCCATTTTTGGAGAAAAGAAGTGAGATTTCTAGGGTGTGGTGTCTCTAAAGATGAGATAGCAGTAGATCCCACGAAGGTAGTTCTAGTTCAAGATTGGTAGATCCCAAAGAATGCAACAGAGGTGATAAGTTTTTTGGGGTTAGCAGGCTATTATAGAAAGTTCATTAAGGACTTTGCAAAGATATCAACCCCACTCACCAGGCTGATGAAGAAGAATCTGACATTTTCTTGGGATATTGACTGTGACTATGCTTTCCAGTGATTGAAGAGGGCTCTGACAACATCCCCAGTCTTGACCTTGCCCGATGGGAACAAAGTGTTCACAGTATACACTGATGTATATGGTACAGGGCTTGGTGCAGTTCTGATGCAAGAGGGAAGGGTAGTATGTTATAGAGGCAGATAGCTAAGAGTTCATGAGAAGAACTACCCTACCCATGACTTAGAGTTAGACGCCATAGTATTTGCGCTTAAGACTTGGCGCCATTATCTACTTTGAGAGAAGTTCAAGTTGTACACCGATCATAAGTCTCTCAAGTACTTGTTCTCATAGAAGGATCTTAATTTAAGGCAACAAATATGGATAGAGTTCCTAGCGTCGTATGACTTTGAGATTGCTTATACCACTAGAAAGGATAATGTGGTGGTAGATACACTAAGTAGGCAGAGGATAGCATTAAGTCATCTGTTTAGGGAGAGGAAAAGCTTGGAGTTTATATCGACTTTTGATTTTAGATCCTCCACCGAGTTTATACTTGGTTTATTAGCATCACTAGAGGTGTGATCTACTCTTTTGGATCAGATAGGAGCTTCGCAGCGAGAGAATCCATAGATTTCAGACATCTTGGATAGGCTCAATAAAGGGGAGACTTCTAGTCACCTCAGTAGATATTCCATAGACGATAGAGGGTGGTCGCGACGAGATGGAAGGTTTTGTGTTCCCCAAGTTGGGTGTTTATTGAAGACAGTCCTAGAGGAAGCCCATCATTCTAAGATGACTATTCATCCAGGCGGTGATAAGATGTATAGATATATGAAGAGGATTTTTTTTGGGCTGGGATGAAGAAAGATGTGGCGGAGTTTATTTCTCAATATTCACTATGCCATAGATGGCCTACGGCAACCCCCGAGTAATGACGCATTAGGTGCTAAAAAGTGTTGGTATAGGCAAAAAATGATCTGTGGCAACACTTTTTTGGGATTGCCTTTGCCGCGTTGCCTTAGAGTCAAAGGCAACACATTTGCGACCCTAAGGCAACATCATCACCGGTGTTGCCACAGGTACTAAATTTATAAAAACGTGGGGTCCACTAAAATCTGTAACCCGGGTTCACGGAATCCTGTAGTGGATATAGCCCGGGTTCACGGAATCATGTTATGGGACCCACATGCATTAATCTTTGCAACACTTTTACCATCCAATGGCAACACCATATCATAACAATGGCAACAGTTCACGTTACATACGTCAACATTATATAAGAGCTACAACAACATTAAATCGCATACTGCAACATTACATAATTTAACATCATACTGATCAATTAAACTACTGATTATCTCGGATTCACAAGCGACACAAATATTAGTACTTACAAACATACTTGCAAACGTAGCCAGAAAAATCATGTTCACAGAGCATACTTACAAACACAGCTAGTACTGCTAAATATCAATTCATGTTCACTGCAGTTGCGCACAAAGATCCCCAATATCATGACTAAGAGCGCGAGCCTCCACTGCGTTCAATGCTTTCAGTTTCAGTGCCTTCACTGCGAACCATCGCACAAAAAACCCCAATATCAATGTGCATGTGCGGGTTTGCTTCACCCAATTTCTTCAGCATCCTTGTCAAGTTCTCATGAACCTTTTCGTCCACCTTTGCATCAAATTCACTTTGGACCATCTTGTTTACCTTTGCTTCAACTTCGTCGGCTATATCTTCCCTTATCTTCGTTGCCAGCTCCTATATGTATATGCCTGTTGTTGGAGCAGGTTTTGAAATTTTTGGACTCTTGGTGTGCCCTCCTATAAGCCATGATGGACCGTGTGACTTTCCATCAGAAACAAGTTCATGAACAACTCCATCATTGCTTCCTTCACCAATTGCTTTTTCAATCTTCTCCTGCAAAATAAAGCAGTTTTAAAGTGTGACAATAAATAAAACTAACAATTTTTAAACAAGAATTGTCGAATATACACACTGAAACCCAAAGTAAAAGATCACACCCATTACTATGATCGATCCTGCTATCGGCTTCAACAAAATAGGATCTAATTATACAATAATGACGATCATGTGCAAAATGAAGCATCGTTTTTGACACCTAATTGAAGAGAAAATAAAATTCTTACAATTATGTAATTCATTATTGAAGCATCAGTCTTGTACACCTTTCCTTCTTTCCGCTTGCTAGTTTTAACATAAAGTTTTCCATCAGATTCCTTAGCCTGATACAAATTAAAAAACATTAGATAGTAAAAGGATATCAAACCAATTGTTCTAGAATATATATCACTAATATTGCTAAACAAGTTAAACAAGGATATGTAGTTTATTCACAAGTTAAACAAGGATACTGCGTTCGAGTTAAACAAGGATACTGCAATATTCGAGTTAAATAAGAAAAATACATACCATTTTATGCCGAATTTGGGAAAAAAGTTTTGGACCAGCAGTGTGCGTATCAGTATATGATTTCCGATTTGCAGAATGTGTAAGGGCCTTGGACTACAAAACAACATGAAATAAATATGTTTATCTGACTGGTTTGAATGAATAAAAAGGGAAAAAAATTCTGTGATAAAACTTAAAATTATACCTGAACTTTTTCATCTCCCCAAAACTGCAAGAGTACTTTGAAATCCTGAAGTGGAATTTCGTCCAGCCTATTTTCAAGCCTCTCTTCATCAGTTTCATAAGCCGTATAGTGTGCCTTTTTAATACGACTCTTATACCCCCTCCAAGCCTCACGAATTGACCTCAAAGCCGAATATTCACATTCATTCGGAATAATATACCGTTGCTTAAATACAAATCAAACAATAAAAAGAACAGTCATGCTAATTTTGTGACAAATTTATTATATTTAAGTAAAATTCAGCTAAGTTTGCAAATTACCTTCACATAGCTCCATAGTGTGTCTTTCAAACTTGCAGGGACATCAAACCAAGACTTGTAAGTAAGTGAAACACTCCTCTTCAGTGTTCCTAAAAAATAACTCAGTTCAGTCATTACTGGGTCATCGTCCGAAATAGGTTGGCCCTAATCATTCATTTGGATTACAACTCTTTTGTCATATGGCCTTGAATGAACTTTATCCATCTTTGTTTTTCCCCTGAGCCTTCTGGGAGCTCCGACTACCGTTACAAAGTACATACAATAGTAATGAGAAGGCTAGGTAAAACATAAATGAGAACTTAAACTATTAAAATCAGAACTCAATCAAATACTACCTTCATCTTCTTTTAGTTCATCTTCTTCGTTTTCAATATTTGTCGAGACATTTCCGATAATAGCCTTATTCTTTGCACTTCCACTTCCACTACTATTAATCTTCTAGCGTTCTCGCATAGCCAAATAAGCCGCCATTGTTCCTATCCCTTCATTGTGTGGTAATTCTACGCTACATGGTGGACCATCAGATTGCGTACGAAGTGGTACTTCCCCTGCCTTAGGAGTTGCATTATTATCAGTTGCAGATTCGACATTGGCTCGTGAATGAGTTGTTGGTCCAGACTGAGGCTTTGTAACCCTATCTTTTTTGGTACTCTAAAATATGCACACAAAACAATAAAAAAAATGAAGCTAGTCTATGATTAACAATAAAATTATTTCTTTAGCAATAACGCACTTTGCCTGATTTTTTGAAGTATCGTCTTCAAATTCTGGAACATATCTTCGCTTTTCTCATCAAGCATCTTTGATTTTGCTTTATTTTTTTCAAATTCATTTCTCATTCCAAAAACTAATTTAGGCATCCCAATTTTTTCAAAAACTTTATTCTTTTGTGAGGCATTTTTGTCTCTCTCCATTTCGTACTCTGTAAGCGGTGGATGTGGCGGAGGTGATAGATCATCATTCTTAAAGTAATTAAACAAGACATTATTGTAAATATAAGCAAAATATGTAGATCATATATTAGAAGATCAGGTTGTAGTCTTCTTACCAAAAACTCATTTTCATCTATATTTTCCTCTTCATCATGTGGAGTATTGAAATCCAATTTACTCTTGACACCTGCTGAGTTGGTATTCAAAGTTGCATCGCTGACTTCAGTTGGATTTTCCTTCTCGGGTAACTTCATCGAACTACTGACTCTAGTTGACTTCTTGCTGGCTGCCTTTTTCTTCTTCATACGTAGCGGTTTTGCTTATCACTTCTGGAATGTTCGTCACTGGATTATTTAGCCATGCCGACTTTCTTGGAGTAAAGACTTGATCGGTCTGCTTGTTGTTGATTGGTGGACTCACAGCAGCTTCGCTGATCATTTGGGAATTGTTTATCCTTGTTGACTTTCTAGGAGTAAAGACTTGATCGGTCTGCTGCTTCTTTTTTGCTACCTGTTGTAGATGGTGAGAGGTGACAAACTGCCGTTTCTGTGATTTCGCAGCTGCAACATACAAGTTCTTTATTATTCTACTAAGTGCACTAAAAATCAAACAAGTCCTAAATGAAAAACATATTCAAAAAAATGACCAACTTCATCAAAATAGTACAAATAAGAAGACATGTTTATACCTAGAAACAGATTCTTCCTCGGGCGTACGATGACATGTGGCTGCATTTGTTTAATTGGCTCGGTACTATCCTCGACGACAGTGTCGACATAGAAATCAATGTAATCACCATTATTTTTTTTTGCATCATAAACAACACCTCTACATCATCGGCCACTAATTTCCACCCACTCGTTGGACCTTTCCATGCATATATTCCTCCAATTTCGGTGTACTCTAGCTCTTTCTTGACAAACTCCATCAGTACTGTATACGAAAACCTATCTGATCAACATCCTTGACAATAGCCTCTTCTCCACCAACATATCCATTCTTCCCAAATTTTCCCTTGTGATGGAACCTAAGATTTGCCTCTATCCTACACAAAATGGAGAAATTAGCATTCGATTGAAATAATTACAAAATAAAATAAACCAACCGCGTTATAAAATAAAACAGCCACTTCAGTAACAAGTAATATAGGCAGAAACAGCATTTTCTTACTTAAGTAGCATGCAGTTATTTTCCTTGAAACACCACAAGTTTTGCACTTATTTTCCTTTTCATTTTTTGCTTAATATATAGCATGCAGTCATTTGTACATACATGTATTCTTTGGTAATCGAGGCCTAAATTTACACACAAATAACATGCAGCCATCTGAACTTATGAAGTTCTGCCCATATTTTTTCCGCGTTCATCACTAATTTACACACAAATAACATACACAAATATTATTTAGCCATGACTATAAGGCAAAACAAATAGAATAATATCATATAAGTAGTGCTCAACATAAGTTTGTTATAAAAATAAACATAATAATAAAATCAGGAATATGATTACGCCTGAATACACAAGTAAATCTGTGAATTAGGCAACCCAACAATCAAATTAGGAAACACTTGAAATATACATTGAGTGATACCTTAAGCAGCAGATTAAATCGAAGCCCTAATTGAAGACCTAATTGAAACACTGAATCCCTAATTGAACTTGAACTCGAACTTGCTGTAATCGAACCCTAATTAAGCTTGTAAACTTGAACTTTTAGCCCTAATTGAAATTGTGAGTGAGAGTCTTTGAAAGATTGAGCGGCGGTGTATTTTGTTAAGTTTTCGATTGAAACCCTAATTGAAAATTTGGCTAAGTTATTTGCCGCTTTGTTTTTTTGTTTTTTGTTTTTGCTTCCGGCGTTAAAGATTATTTCACGTCACGCGGATTGCTAATGTGGACCGTTGGATCGTAATCACCCGGATTGATAAATTTATTCACGTGGCTACTGCAACACCTTGGATTTTCTATGGTAACACTTTGAAGCATGTGTTGCAATAGACAAAAAAAACATACCTATAGTAACATTGTAGTTAGCAAAACCTTGGATTTTCATTGCGATAGGCCATATATGGCGTAGTGATTTGATTTTCCAACAAGTCGAGGTTAAACAAAAGAAACCCAGTGGTTTACTTCATCCTTTGGAAGTCCCACAGCGGAAGTGGGTGAGCGTCTCTATGGGTTTCATTGACAGTTTGCCTAGATCAAGGAAAGGCAACACCAGCATTTGGGTTATAGTAGACAGACTTACTAAGAGCGCTCATTACATTCCAGTTAAGAGTAAGAGGATGGCAACATGGTTGGCAGCAATTTACGTTCGTGAGATAGTCCGTCTTCATGGAGTACCTTCTAGTATCATAAGTCATCATGACCCTATTTTCACCAATGAATTTTGGAGGAGCTTGCAAGTAGCATTAGGTACACAGTTGCGTTTGAGCACCTCTTATCACCCTCAGACAGATGGACAGATGGAAAGGGTGAATAGAGTCCTTTAGGATATTTTAAGGCTGTGTATCCTAGACTTTGGAGGGTCTTGGGAAGAGCATCTTCCTTTAGTACAGTTCGCCTACAACAACAGTTATCAAGCTAGCAATGATATGGCACCCTTCGAAGCATTATACGGACGACCCTGTAGTTCACCGATTTGTTGGTGGGATTATACAGAAAGACTTCTACTTGGACCGGATATGATCAGAGAAACTTCAGAAAAGATTGATCTTATTAGACAGCGAATGAAGACAGCTCAGGATAGGCAGAAGTCCTATGCAGATAAGAGAAGGACTGACATTAAGTTTGAGGTGGGAGACATGGTTTTCATCAAGGTACAACATTGATGAATGTGGTTCGCTTTGGATCTGTAGGGAAATTGGCACCGAGATTCGTAGGGCCATTTCTGATAATAGAAAGGATTGGCCAAATGGTCTATAGAGTAAGGCTACTAGAGAGACTATATGACGTTCATGATGTTTTCCACGTTTCCCATTTACGGAAGTGCTTGCATGATACTGCAGAAGTAGTTGAGCCGAGTATGCTTGAGGAAGTAGAGGTAGAACGGGAGGCGATAGTTAGATGAGTTCCTACCCATATTCTTGGATCAGAAGTTAAGAAGCAACGCAACAGAGAAGTCAAGTTGATGAAAGTTCAATTCAGAGTTAACCAAGAAGATGCAACTTGGGAGACTGATGACAATATTCGTGCTTCATACCCATTTCTTTTCAAGGGTATGTTCTTAACTTCCTTTTCAAGGCTTTTATTCATGCTTGTTTCTATCATTTAAGTATATTCTATTGATCAAATCTTCAACCTTTTGGTAGAAATCCCATAGATGTAAATATGTGTTTGATACATGTTATGTTTGATGGATGAAAATGTTTGCTAGTTGTTGCTCATGGATGCATATACACACACATTAGGCACTAGATCGGATCAACTCTTATACTGCATATGGATGTGTGTGCATTTTTTTTCTTTCAGTGGATGAAAGTAGGTATATCATCATATGGATGTTGCATTTGGATAAATGACTATACACACATATAGAACTTACGTGATATGATAGGATTATTTGCATACATGTTGGATTCATGGCACTATCATATATTGCATTAAGGAGGTCGACTGAATTGGTAGACTGCCTGATTTATCGCATTAGTATAGGGGCATGTACACACACCTTTGCATATGTTTATAAAAAGCATTAGAAATATTTTGAGGACAATGGATGCCTGTGATTCGTGGATGAGTAGATGGATGATGGATGTTAGGATATACATTCTTCTTAACTTGGAGACTTCGGGGACGAAATCCTTTAATAAAGAAGAATGCAACACCTCGTAATTTTATAACAGGTTAAGATGATAAACAAAAGAATACTTAATTAGATATTCAGAATTAAGTAAAACGGACTGTGCAATTGCGATTGTCTTGGAATTCTGCTTAAGATAGACTTCGAGTTTGCATAAAACGGACATTGTACGAAAAAGTTATTCAGGTTTGAAGTTTACGCAAACATAAGCTAATTATATATAAATAAACCTTCCCAGAAATTCAAAATAATTCAAATTCATGCAGTGGAGAGGGGCGGGAAAATTCCCGCTATGGGTGTCGACCCATGAGTTGACCCCACCAAGGGGTGTCGATCCCTGGGTCGACACACCAAGGGGAGGTCGACCCCCATACGGATCGGAGCAGATTCCTGTTTCTGAATGTGGACTGATTTCTATGCAAGATTTGTCGACTGATGACAATAAATATGACCCTATACCCATTGTTTTATTCACCTAAATCAATGGCGATGATGAGATGCTGCTCCAACTCAGATTAAATTAGCCTTTTCTTAAGCAGTGATGATTCATACATATTCAAAGAACACTGATTCAACATCAACATGCTTTCCTCAGTTTTCTTAGATCCATTCTCTGTGATTCTACGTTATTTTTAGACATGAATACTTAAAAGATAATCTTAACATGTTTATGAATTGGATCTAAGCCTATACCTATTTATCATGTCAAATCTGCCATTATTTGTATAATTAATTCACTGATTAGATCTCATCATGCATGTTTATGATCATGACACTATGCCTAATCAATTCTATTATCACATGTTCATTAGATCTGTTCCTAAAAGCCTATCTTTTCATTATGCCCAATTTTCTCACTATATATTTTTTAATTGCTATATCTATTCCTGCCATCATATGACAATCTTATTATTTTTCTTATTTCTGTTCTCTTCCCTTCTTCTTTTCCCTTTTTTATTTTTCAGCCAGGCTACCTTTGAGTCTAGGCATACGGCTGAAATATGCAAGCACTAAAATTGGGAACGAGGGGAAAACGTTAAAATTGGGGCATAACTTGTATTGGGAAATTTGGGCATAACTTGAAATAAATAAATATGGATTTGGGGCATAAATCAAATTGTGATTTAGATCTTAATTTGGGGCATATGGTACATGATGAATTTGACTTGGAAAAAGGGCATGAAAACCTATAATGAAATAGGGATAATTGTAAATAGTGAAAATGCCTAGATTTACAGTAATTAGAAACTATAACCGCACTTAGACACTAGGTTAGATTACACTTGTCGTAAAAGTCTACCCGGACCTACCCGACATATCCAGCAACCAAAAGTGGTGAATCTAATGTGAGGGGTCTAAGTGCATAAACACGCAACGTTCTAAGACATAAGGTTAAGTCCGACTTGTGGAAGAAGTCTGCCCAGACCAGCCTGACATATCCAGCATCCCTAAGTGGTAGGCTTAATGTGGGAGCTCTAGCGCATATGACCATAAATGAATATATGGAAATGAATTTGAATACTTAACCTGGTTGAATCCATAGGGATTGTATGAACATGTTAAGTTGAGTAGGGGTTAAGTAAACTTGCTAGAAACAGTGGGAGGTTAAGTATATCTTAGGGTGGTGGGTAATATTTATATATAGGCCCACAAACTTAACCTATAGGATTATGCAATCTTTTACACTAGTACGACATAAATTATGGAAATCCTAGTACTGGGGATGCAAGCGTAGGGGGAAGCTTGTAACATCTTGTGTGTGGGACCCGTTTCAGTCAGTAACCCATATATAGGTATCAAACGAGTACTCCGAACTAGGTCGGAGTTGGGGCACACTTACTGGGATGATTTTAAGAGATCAAAACAAAGGGACGGTGTGGGCGGCGCATTCCGACGGGGTCATGTGCATGCATGGGTGCGGACAGGGGAGGATTAAAACGCTGTGACACCTGTAGATATGGTTGTGCTCATCCTGAAAATAAAGGGTTGCCACTTTAGGAAGTGATACGTCCTGCTGTGGGGCCAGCACAGGGTATCTACGAAGTAGGGAGATGATCGATTGGGGAAGTACTTAGGGTACATCTAGACGCTGGTATGTTTAGGATCCCATTATTATCCTTAGGGGTAATTCCGGTATGTTCAATTGGGCTGCCTGTTAATTGTATGGGGGTAAACCTCTCACTAAAAGTACGCCTAAGTCTACCATCTTATACTTGTTGGGGATGATCTCGTTCATATGATACTAGTATTCATGCAAAGAAGGAGAAAAGTATTAGAGAAGCGCTATACATATATGTTTTGTTCATTTTATCCTGTTTACCTTGTCATACCTACCTTATATGCTGTTATCCTTTTATTCAGCTTATATTCCCGTCATTATGCTTTTAATTGTTTATATGCTAAAAGTAACTGGACTTGCCAGACTTTATTTCTGACCTATTTTGTTTCCTCTTCTTTCTCTTACGTTTCCCCCAAGGTTCTCAGGGTGGGAATACTCTAGCTTGATTATGATTTTACTTTCATTCTGTTTGGAGCTGCTTAGATGTACTACTTGATTTCGTACCTATTCTATTATGGCTATGTTTTTGGCGATTTTGCTCTTTTCATGATTATTGTACTCTGATGATTTAAGTACAAGACAGAAGTTTTAAGTTGATGTAATGGGTTTTATTTTTTTAGACTTATGATGTACCTATGTTTTGAACCACGATGTTTTCTGCTTAATAAAAATTTAAATTCTGCTGCCATTTTATATCTGTCTTGTAATATTTCTGTTTCTATTTACCTATAACGCTTCACGAAACTTAATGCATTATCTTATTGAGTGACATTAATGGATGAGAGGTGTCACAATACATCGATGAGTACGTGGACATACCTATCACCATTTTCTGTGTGGCATCCACTGACACTGACCCTTAGGCGGTTGATGGAAGAAAACTCAGATCTAGTGCGGAAGGGCCACCAGCGAAAGCAACATGAATGGCTTGTTGTTGTTGGGAAATGACCTCAAGAGCAATTTTTTTCCCATTCTCAACAACACGTCTTTCCTCCTCCTTTGCCTCGGCATCTTTCCTAAGAAGTTATCTCCCTTCCACCAACACCCGACGCTTCTCCTTTATCATATATTGGTCCATTAACATTGCTTCATCCACTTGCTTCATTTCCCTGGCAGTAGCTTTATCCTTCACCAAGTTCTCCCAAGTCAAAGCGAGATTCTAAGCATAGTTTTCAACCCATGAGAGCCCACATTGTCGAAGTGTTGTAATATATATAATCCCCAGACCACCTGCTCCATATGTCTCTCTACTTCTTCTCGGGCTCCCCTGACATGAAATTGGAGCACTTTAAGCTGGGCCTCATACTCGGCTCTGATCCCATCTTCTTGGCTAAGAACCTCCTTATTGGAAGCTTTTGCTACCTTCTTCTCCTTTTTGGCCTATTCGAACTTGAAACAATTTGTTGCAAGCGCTTGCCTGAGCCACTCATTCTCCTTCATCAGGCATTGAGTCGTTTCATTGTCCTTTCAGAGCCTTTGGTTTTCTCCATCAATGCTTGGTTGTTTGCCTTTAACTGCTACACTGCTTTGTTCTCTTCCAATAGCCAAAGGTTCTCCTCAAATATAACCTTGTTTTCCTCCTACAATGCGATAACTTGAGCTGACATTAAGGCCAACATGTCTTTGTATTGTTCTCAAGCCACGGCCACCTTCGGGTCTTCTAGCTCCTTCTTCGGTCCATTTGTTTCATCAATAGAGAGTCGGCACATAAAAGTGTTACTCGAATATGCTGAAGTAGACGCTAGTCATAATTTTGTCTTACTCATTTTGACATCCTATGTTACGGGACTCTCTCGTTTGGCCTTTATCTCGATTTGCAAGTCTTGAATCTCTGCATTTTTTTGAAAATCAGATCTGGGATTCTCTATGCATACTTGTACAACTCCCGATATTGATAATAGATGGTGTATACCCGCTTTCAAGTATCATCGTTGATGTGTAGTGGGATATGCTGAATATCAGGCAACCACAATGCTTTTCAAAGTAAAAGCCGAGGAACGAATTCTTCAATATTACTTTCTTCTCCTCACTACTAAATTCGAGGATCATCGACATATCAGTCATCAACGGGCCTTGTGTCCTTATATCCCTTCCACTAGTTCCTGACGCTCCTCAGGCAGTCCTGTCCCTACTACAACTGCCATCTTGGATAATAGGGAGGTGGGCCACCGTCGCCTGTTGCTTTGTGCTTATGATTTCAGATCCTCTTCTTTCATCCATCGGTCTTGTGCTCATTGGTCGTTGCTCTAAATGTGGGGAATATTCTTGAAGGCGATGGATACTTTTGGACTCACGCAATTTCTTCTTTTTGCGTAGTTCTATACTTTCAAAGAAATGACCATAACACCTCTCCTCGACCATCGAGAATATCTCCGATCATGATCTCTGTCTTCTTCTTGAGACATGGCACCTGCTTGAATCAAGTTTTTAATCAGAATTGAACATCCAGCACACATGAATCATATGTTGTGTTATGCAGTACTTGTGAGTGCGTGTGTGTCTTAAGGATTCCCCCCGCAGACCAAGTGTCAGCTTTCTTGAAAGGGTAATTTCCCCAACGATCGATAATAAGATCTCGACACTAGCATCATTGAGCCCAAAAGAAGACATCTTTATGGGGATCAAGTCCAACCCCTTGAATTGGTTCTCATTTTCCATTAACACGGAGGTACCATAGGTCGTAGCTGGAGAACTTGGTTCAAAACCCTTTCCCAGTCGCGTCTCCCTAGTTGTAGTGGGAGTGGATATAAACCATACCCTCCGATACTCTCCTCCTCATTGTCGCAGTCGCTGCCTACATCCCTCTATGCCTCTGCAACTTCTTTCTCAACCGGGGGCACATCAGAGGGTGCAACAGGAAGCACCTCTTATTGCAGACTTATGGGAATTTATCCTCCCTCAGCTTCTTTCGCCTCATCCTCTCCTTCATCATCATTCCTACGACCCGTCCAGTAGCCCTCGGGAAGCAAATCCAACAGATGATGGAAATAGTCTGATAACTGAGTCTGGGCATTGCGAAACACACTTGGTACTTCCCTCAATGCCATAACTCATTCCAGGTACTCACCACTTCTCGAGATCTGTTGAATACTTGCCACGTGGAATCCCAAGTTAGTTAACAGCTTACAACTCAGTTAACTTGGAATACGATGTAAGTTCCAAAATTCTTACGGCTCGCAAGCTGCCACCTCGCGAATCCTAGTAGACATCTAACGTAGAACTAATAATGCTTGAAATAACTAAGTTTGTTCCATGCTCTCAGGATGAATCAGATGTTGGCTTGCGCCTCGTAAATAGAAAAGGGAAGGCAAGACAATGTTTATTCTCTTCACGAAGTAGAGATATCTAATGTCTTCCTCTGTCGATTTATGCCCAGCCATTCAACATACATTATGTAAGTGCTAAGAAGGAAGGCATATGCATTTGGGTGAAGATGCATTGGTGCTAATCGAAAAAAATATAGAATATCTTGGATATATGAAGACTATAGGGGCACACATCCGATGGAGAATATATGCATGTTCCAGGCAGTATACCCCTCCTAAGGAGCATGCACGATGTCTTCCTTTCTGGAAACTAGAACATCACCCTAAGAGATTCCATACTTCACACAAATTCGCCTCCATGAAGATTCATCTATTCGCGATACAACAATCAGGGGGATTCTCGAGAATCACAGTGTCTCCCTTCATGTCTGGCACCATGAAAATGCATTTCTAATTGCAGCGGGAGTCATCCACTTCCGATGGGCCCTCTACTGCCAAGCCTACTTCTTCTTGAACCACTGACTCACCCACATGCTCACTTGGACATTGTGATCCTTCAATTTGTCCCACTTGTTCGGGCATGCTAGATGGGCCTACTTGTTGAGAGGGGGTGGAGGCTTCAGAGGCCCCATGGTTGCTAACCCATGGGCTAGAAATATATAAAGACTCATTGAAATTTGGAGATGCTTCAATGTTGTCGGTTAATTTATACTTGCAAAATAGTTGTGGTTGCTAACTCACTAAAATTTGTACCCTTTTTGCTAGTGCGAACTAAGATGGAACGTGCAAGTGTCGTGGGTGCTGAAATGATTATACTAAATCCACTTGGGATGCGATGACGGTTCCCAGTTCCACGAACATAAGTTATCATCGCCGCATGTCTGAATACGCATGTCGGTGGTTCAGTCATGTGTCCATAGTCCAAGTTTATGCTCTAATCCTATGTGCATGTATGAATATTCATTTGGACGTGTTCATCGCTCAAACATTAATGCGTTAGGCACTGCAATGTCCGTTTCTAGACTCAGCCCGATCGCGCAACATCGCACGACGACTCACATTTCTGAAGTTGGCATTTGGAGTCGAAGATTTCCTTAAGTCCTCGGGATATGAAACTTAATCTCGTATCCCCACGCACTTGAGGAGTCCTCCATCCCAAATGCTTCAATTTGCATATATTTCCAACTTCTGAAACATGAAAATTTCCTAAAGTGCCCGGATACGAAACTCTCCACTTCGTATCTTATACCTTCCAGAAATTTAGTATCCCTCACCAGTTCCGTGAACCGATCCAGTGAGACTCCACTCCCTCACTCCTTCGTCTCCCCGTCCATTACACAATGGGATATGAACTGTTCCTCCAGAAGTATGCTATCGTCCAAATAACTCAGGACGTGAAATCAACATTTTGTACCCTATTCTTTAGGTGAAATCACCAATCCTCATCTTCCACAAATCATGCCCTTTCTTCCCCCACATTTGTTTCGTACTCTACAACACTCCTCTCTGATATCCATCCGCCATGCTGAAAGCCATCACAAAGTCCCATCTCATAACCTCCTCATTTTCCTCCCCGTAAACGACTTGAGCCACAAATCCAGGGTTGAGTCAAAGTTCACCCACCTATTAATGCTCGAAGATGGAGGGGCTAGGAGTTTTTCTAAGTGGTTCTAACAAAGGAGTGGAGGTTCTGAAAGTTTAAAAAAAAAATTAGGCAGTTGGAGTACGAAATGACGATATGTGAGGGGAGAAAGGGATTGTATCCCTCTTTTATACTCCAGGGGATCTTCCAAAGAAAGCTAAAAGAAATTTCTAAGTAACAGGATTGGCATCTATCTAAGACTAAAAAAACCACAAGCAGAGTGAAAAAGAGGGAAGGGTAGACAAACACTCAACTACTCCTGGATCAGTGAACCATTTCTGAATTGTAACAAGGTTGACCATTTTGTGTATGCATTGTTGAAACTTCGACCGTTGAAACTGACTCCAACCATTCAATGATCATATACATATGAATCTTATCAATTTTATGGAACACACCCAGCTATCAAGTCCCAAATCAATGATGTTTCGATAACCAAATATATCAAATTTTGAGTTTATAAAATGAATTGTCTTAACATATGGGAATTTGAACTTAAAATTGAATCCAATAATTGAAGTTGAATTTACATTTGCATACTGAATTGATTCAGAAAATGACAACGAAAATTGGTTTTTGAATTGAACCAATTATGAAATTAAATACGATGTTTACTTAAACTTGATATTTCACAGATAGAAGTACTTGTACATTTTATCCTTGAATGTTTCATATGAGTCAATTTACTTACATAAAATTGTTAGTCCTGACTCGAGTATTTTGTTTTTCCATTACGCTCTGGGTCAGACTGAGTATTTTAGTTTTGACCAAAAGTGCGAGATTCATTCCTACCAAGTCGACGAGGACGGCGTCGAAATTGGCTGAACTTTATGTGAAATGGATAGTTCGATTCCATGGTGTCCTAAAGAGTATAGTGAGTGACTGAGATTCATTATTTACGAGTGGATTTTGGAAGAGTTCGCAAGAAGCATTGGGAATCGAGTTGTGTTTAAGTACGGCTTACCATCCCAAACTAGTGGTCAGGCTAAGAGAGTTAACCGAGTTTTGGAAGATCTCCTTAGGGCTTGTGTGTTAGACTTCGGAGGATCATGGGAAGACTATCTGCATCTAGTTGAGTTTGCATATAATAATAGCTACCAGTCTAACATTGGGATGGCACTATACGAGGCATTGTATGGGAGGTCGTGCAATTCTCTAGCTTATTGGTTAGAAAATGGAGATAAGTTGGTACTTGGGCCAAAGATGATTAGAGAGACCTCGGATTGTATCAAGATCGTTTGGCAACAAATGAAAGCGGCCCAAGATCGTTAGAAGAGTTATGTTGATAAGCATCGAAAAGATTTGGAATTCGACGTATGTGATATGGTTTTCGTGAAGATTTCAACATTAAAGCATGTGGTTCGATTTGGAAATAAAGGAAAGTTGGTTCCTAGGTTCGTTGGACTGTTTTCGATAGTTTAGCGAATTAGAAAGCTCGCATATAGATTGGAGTTATCCGAGAAGATGTCGAGTGTGCATAATGTGTTCAATGTGTCTTTTCTACGTAAGTTTGTGCATGATTTGAATGTGGTGGCACCTCCAAAACTATACGAAGATTTTGAAGTAGAGACCAAGGTTACGAGACCTCATAAGCCACTTCCTGTTGTGGGGAATGACACGAAACAGCTTAGGAGGAAGACGGTTAACCAAGTTAAGGTACAATGGAGTGAAGATGGTGATGATTGTACGTGGGAGATAAAAGAAAGTATGAAGGCGACTCATACATAACTCTTCATCGGTAGGACCCATTAATCGTATCATCGTTATATCATTGTATCATGTTGTTATTTGATAGAATTCCACGTGCTAGGATAAGGCTATGGATGCATGGCTTGATGGTTGCTAGTTTGCGTTATAGAATTGGCTTCTCATGGATGATAGGCATGCATAATTGTTGTGGTTGCTTATTTTTACTTGGAATTTCGGGGGCGAAATTCTTAAGGGGGAAGAATGTAACAACCCGTGTTTTACATATCGAAGATCATAAAATATTTTTATTTTATTCCCTAAGAGTTGGATCATTCTCATCTATTAATATGTTGCTTATGGGGATGTGAGACATGTCCATAATTTTTACCGATTCTATTTGTGATAATTTTGCCCCTATTAGTCTTGTATAGGGTATAACTTTTGTCTCAGATCGAATTAGAGGGTGAGATCAGTGCCATTGGAAAGGATTGATGTTTGCCTTTTCGTGGAGTGGTTACATTAAAGATTTGGCTCAGCGGTTTGGGATAAATCGTTGTTTTAAGGTTTTTCAGTTGGCTGTCCAGGTTTGTAGGCCAAAGTGAGCTGAATTGGGAAGGCCCATTAGGGGTTTGGTGGAAGCTATAAATAGGGGGTAAGGGATATGACAATGGGTTTGAATTTTCCATTCTCTCATTGGGAGGTCTGGAGCTCCTCCTTCCTCCAACACCTTTCCACCATTAAAAATCAAAATCCAAGGAGGGAAATCATAGATCTACACCATTAGAGGCTAGACCTACATCAATTGAGGCAAGAGTTCATTAGATCAAGGAAACTGGTGCGAGGTGATTGCTGTGTGAATTCTTATTTCATCAATTTTAGCTTGTGTTGGCCAATCGGTGAGTGATTTACTTCTCTCACATGGATGCAATGAAGTATATGAGTGTTTGTGCATGTTTCTCATCAAATTCAAGTGTTTTCTCACAGATCTGCAACATTATATGTCCATTTTTATATGAATCACCCTATGATCTAATTTAGCAAGTTTAAACTATTAATTCCATGTTATTTCATATATTTATGTAAGTTAGACCTCTCATTATGATCATATGTTCATTTTAATGGTTTTGGTGAAATTTATATCGTTTTAGTGATAATCATCATATTCATGTTGTTGGCGATGTTATGGCATGTTTATGATTGTATTTGGTGAGTTGGATGCGTTGGTTTCATCGAATGTATCGTTCGGCCAAGTTTTAATCGAAATCGGAGTTGAAATGGAGGTGTGTAGGTTTCTGGTCGGCATAGAGCTGGTTGGGTCGGTCAAGTTGTGGCTAGGGGAGTAAGTCAGGGTTTGGGCCAGTTCAATCCTTGTCGGGTCGGTCGGAACTGGAGCTGGTTGGTCGGGATGAAATTGGTGTGAAGAGATCGGGTCTAGTTTGGGTCGGTCGTTGTTGTTCTGGTCGGGTTAGTTTTGTCTGCTTGGTCGGGTCGATCTGGTTTGGGTCGGTCAATCTGGTCTGGTTGGACTGAACTGGGCCGGGTCGGCCAGGAAGGTGGTTGGTCGGTTGTGTTATGGAGGAAGCAGGTCGGCCTGATTTAGATGGGTTGGGTGGTCGTTTAACACCGGGTCGGTCAGTAAGAAGACTTGATGGGTCGGTCATTTCTGAAAATTTATATTTTCGGGTATGACTCAGATTTAAAGAAAAGAGCTTGGAAAAAAAATCTCGGGGGCAAACCCTCGAACCCTAGCCGCATCGCAGTGATGTAATTGGCTCAGTGATGGTATGACTGAAGTAAATTAAAGAAGGAAGGTTCGAAGTGTTGGTAGGTATTCATTGATCGTTGTATAACAGCGAATGAGGTGACAACTCAAAGGTCATGAGTTGGTGGATAATGGTTGCTTGAGAAGGTTGCTTAAGCTATGAAAAGTCATCGAGTTGGATGACTAGAGACGAGAAGGCCATGAGATTATCGTTGTCGTAGGTTCTAGCAGGCTCAAAGCAGGGGTACGACGGAGGCACCCAAAAGACCGGTTGTAGGTCGAGTACCCTGGGTATCGTTGAAAGGCCAAGTTGTCAAGGATGGACATACGCACGTATTGTTGAAAGGCGTACGGAGTTTATGCTAGAACTGGGGTTACCATTAGCCCTGGACATATGGCATGGTTGGCCATCATACGTTTAACAATGGTTTCAAAGCAGGATTAACGGTGATATCCAGTGTCAATCATGGATGATTGGTTGTTCTGTTTGTAATGTCTCATGTAGGTTGTCCAACGTCGAAGGAGATGTTCCTCGGGTGCCTGTCTGATATTGGTTTAGGCCTTTGGGGCTTGTGATTGAGGGATGTTGAATTCAATTAGGATGGTTTACATGAGATACATATAATCTGGATGTTATGAGTGCTTTACCAAGATTGAATGGGTGTTCTATTTTTCATGGATGTATAGTTGAATTGGTTAAAGTAAAGGATATCACTATCCGATGTGGGGAAGATAAGATTTAGTTCTTTTCTGGTGTTGTGGGTAGATTAGTATGTTTATCTATCCCTTCTCATATACTTTATTGTTCAATTTTATCGCTCACTAAGACTGTTGTCTGACTCAAGGTTTTATGTCTTCTCTTATTACCTTGGGCTGCTTAAATAGTTGTGGATAGGCAGACTAAGTAGCAGGTTACAAATGATTAGTGAGGACGATGCTGGTGTGCAAAGGCGAGCAGGAGGATGGCGTACAAATTTTATTACTATCTAGTATTTCTATTTCTGCTATTAAGTGCTCTATGAGTTTTGTAGTGAGTACTTATGTACAAACTTTGGTGTTAGTTAGATAACCTTTCAAGATGTTGAGAAAGTTTTCTAAAGTTTGCTATATGATGCCTCATTACTATTACCTGTTGTGTATGTTCTATTATATTTTATCCTTGCACTGTGAGTTCTATGATAGGTTCTGATGTTGTTTATCTACCTGATGATCATCTATAACTGCCTGGCACACCCTTCAGCGCATTATTCCTCTTGTTTAATAGGGGGTTATGTGCGGTTGTCACAAATGCAATGGCGCAGTCCGTTTTACTTAATTCCCAATATTTAATTAAGTATTGTTTAACTTATCATTTTAGTGTGTTATAAATTGTGGGGTGTTACATTCTCCCCTAGTCAAATGATTTCGTCCTTGAAATCTCTAAGTTATGAAGAATGTATATCCTAACATCCATCATCCATCTACTCATCCCCCAATCAAGGCATCCATTGTCCTTAAAAGATTTCTAATGCTAATATGAACATATGCAAAGGTGTGTGTATATTTCCTTATACTTGTGAAAGATTAGGCGGTCTACTGATTCAGTCGACCTCCATAATGCAAGGTATGTTAGTGCCATGAATCCAATATGTATGCAAATAATCCTATTATATCATGTATGTTCTATATGTGTGCACAGTCATTCATCCAAATGCAATACCCATATGATGATACACCCACTTTCATCCATTAAAAGAAGAAAAATGCACACACATTCATATGCAGTTTGAGAGTGATTAAACCGATCTAGTGCCTAATGTGTGTGTATATGCATCCACGAGCGACCACTAGCATCCACTTGCATCCATCAAACATAACATGTTTCAAACACATGTTTACGTCTATGGGATTCCTACCTAAAGGTCGAAGATCCGATCGACAGAATATATTTAAATGATAGAAACAAGCATGGATAAAATCTTTGGAAAAGAAGTTAAGAACATATCCTTGAAAAGAAAAGGGTACAAAGCATGAATCTTGTCTTTGGTTTCCCAAGTTGCATCTTCTTGGTTATCTCCCCACTGAATTTTCATCAACTTGACTTCTCGGTTACGTAGCTTTTTAACTTTGGATCCAAGAATACGGGTAGGAACTCGTCTAACCATCGCCTCCCATTCTACCTCTACTTCCTCAAGCATACTCGTCTCAACTACTTTTGCAGTATCTTGCAAGCACTTCTGTAAATGAGAAACGTGGAAAACATCATGAACGGCAGATAGTCTCTCTGGTAGCTTTACTCTATAGGCCATTTGGCCAATCCTTTTTATTATAGGAAATGGCCCTGCAAATATTGGTGTCGATTTCCCTATGAATCCAAAGCGAACCACATTCCTCAAAGGTGATACCTTGATGAAAACCATGTCTCCAACCTCAAACTCAATGTCAGTCCTTTCCTACCTGCGTAGTATTCGTCCTATCCTGAGCTATCTTCATTCATCGTCTAATAAGATTAATATTTTTGGAAGTTTCTCTAACCGTATCTAGTCCAAGTAGAAGTCTTTCTGTAGATTCCCACCAACAAGTTGGTGATCTACAGGGTCGTCCGTATAATGCTCCGAAGGGTGCCATGCCAATACTAGCTTGATAACACTACTACAAAACTGGCATGTTGCTTCTGTTGTCGAACCCCTGTTGCTTCTGTTCAAGAGCAGAAGCAACTACTGTCGAAGCAATAAACTAAAAGTTGTTGCTTCGGCTTGCGAATAGAAGCAAAAAAAAATTGCTTTGGTTTCTTACCCTTTATTGCTTCTGTTCAACATTGGAAGTAAATGAAAAAGACACAAATAGATCCAAATTTGTTGCTTCTGGTACACAACGGAAGCAACAAAAACGTCATTATTTTGCTTCTGTTCCCAGCTGTCGAATCAAAAAAGGAGTAATGAGACCTTATTTGTTGCTTCCATTGTGCTTGCATTATAAGCAAAAAACTACATTTAACAAAAAAAATACCCCCTTGCAAATCACTATAATTTTCGAATAAGCAATTGATATACATTACAAATACTTATTTCTTGCAATTATATAATCGGCCTATATAACAATATAAAATTGGAAAATTGAATGTAATAATTTCGTTGATAGTGTTATAATCAAAACACTTAAGAGCAACAACATAACATAAAACAAAATAATTTAGTAATTTTGTTAATAATATGATCTTAACACAAGAAACACCAAGTACAAACTTAGAACTACAACTTACTAATTACAAAATCACAGTTTTAAGATGGACTTCGGTATTTACAAAATGCAGCTCTTACTAAAAAACATACTTTCAGAAACAAACCAAGCATCAGTGAATATAGTTTCTCATCGGTTTCTTCAAACATGCTGCTCTCTGATTGTTGGCTACAATTTGACATAGTGCAGTACCTGGACAACAAAGCAAAATAAACTTTTAACACCAGTTCTAATTTGGGATAGAGCTGCTGGAACACATAGGGATTGGATCCAAATCAGAGGACATTTCAGATCTATAGTTTAATTTGTGGCAAAGGTGAGTGATTTGCATTGTTTTTCACTAATTACGGCTAATTATGGTAATTAGCGAAGATTAGCGAAATTATGGCTCAGAAAATTCTAGAAAAATTCCTAAAATTCTAAAACACCATTTTATGCCTCTGATATGAATTTGGGTTAATTTCGACTAATTTTGTTAATCCCGGATTTTGGGGGATTAAGGGGTGATTAGTGATAATTAGCGAAATTATGCATGTTAAAAATCTGGAAAAATGTTCAGAAATTCTGTAATATTGATTTAGACCTCTGTTAGAAGTTTGGTTCAATTTGGTTAAGATTTGCTAACCTTATTGTTAGATTTGCTTAAGTATGCTTAAAGGAAAATATGGGGTATTGGCTATGTTTGATCCATTTTACATGCTATGATTTATGTTTTGGTGTTTGTGGTCGATACTATATGTTGCTATGACTGTATGGTATGCTTTGTGATTGTTTAGAAGTGTTAGTTTGGTCAAAAACGTCGTCGAATGGAGAAAAACAGTCGCTGGAATGAAGTGCAGGAAGTACCCCGAACCGGATCGCCCTACCCCATGCGAACCGATCCGATTGAAGCTCGCGCCACGAGACGACCCGATCTGCCCCATCTTCCACGATCCGAACCGATGGCACGACTCGATCCGTCGATGCTTGAAGACCACGATCCGTTCCAGCTTGGGTGTCACGATCCGATGATGGCGATCCGACCATTCGCGAAGGAGGACTGCGAACCGAACCGAAGGGGGATGGCGACCACGAGTGCATCGCGACCCGACCCGATGCAGCAGACGCGATCCGAATGACCTGACGAATGGTGTGATCCGACCCGAGCCGACGTAACAGGCACGACCCGATCCGAGCGAAGGCAATGACCACGATCCGCGAGTCGAGCTGATGCGAGGGGGCGAGTCACGAACCGAACCAGGAGGTTGCGAACTGAATGAAGACCGATCCGGATGAAGATGATGACTAAAACCCGAGATGCAAAGGTAGTCCAAATGGGAGTTAGAGCTCAGGATCCCGGACCCAGTTGGGAACCAATGAGTTCACTTCATGGTTGGGCTTTGCTGCGGGACGTGTGCAAAGGGGTTGTCGGTATTCATAACTCTGGTACACCACTGAGAGATGGATAGTGGGCTTGTAGTGATAGTTACACGGGATTGGATTCCGTCATAGCCCAAAGTATTGGGTGACCAAAGTAGTGGATATCGTATGCTTTACGCACTGAGTGAGAGATGTGAGGATGCTTGCTATGTTTGATTGTTTGACATCACTATGACATGCACACCCCCACCCCCGTTATCTTTACACCATTTGAAAGGACACCTTAGAGTGTTGTACAGTATGTAGTGCTAACTCTTTGGTTGCAGGTCCAGGTTCAGGTATGATTGGATTATACCTGTTATTGTTATGTTTTGTTGCTTATCGCTCATACCAGGCTTTATGTCTGACCCAGAGTTTTATGTCTCTTCTTATTACTCTGGGTGCTCACACGAGCAGACTAGAGACAGGTCATGGTTAGCTGGTGATGCGCGAGTAGCTGGTTCGGAGGCGAGCAGGAGGCTTCCACGTATGATATATAGATATTCTCCCTATGTCGTTGGTGGTCACTACTTGGGCATTAGTAGTGTACCTCCTTTATCTTGCTTTTGCTTTGAGACAGTTTGAAAAGTTGTAATAAGCTATATTTTGGATTTCCGCTGCTATGATGCTCAGTTCTGGTTTTTAGCTTATGCACTGTCTCTTCTGTTTTATGTCAAGTATGTTATTATTATATTTTGTTCTATGCGCTGTGAGACATATTACAGGTTCCTTGATTAGTCCATTCTCTTCTTTCTTTTCCTTCTGGCGACCGTCCCGTGCTAACTGGATATGTGTACAGCGCACTTTTGGAGAAAACGTCGGTTGGTGCGGGGCGGGCCGTCACAGTAAATGAGCCAACGAATGACTCCATCGGACCCGGATCGTCCGATCAAACCGAGGCGCCTCGCAATAGCAACAACCACACAGGTGAAAAATATATAAATGTCAGGGCTGGTAGGTCACTGACACCACCCTAGCTAGGAAGAAACGCAGGCCCTCCCTGATGTCCTCTCCCGTTTTTGGTTCACAACCGGGGTGCGAAACTCGCGAAGTAAACGTTACACAAAGCTACGCCACAAAGGCCGTGCTTTGATCATCACCACAAGACTTTGCTTTTCAACAGAAGCCTCGATCAATTGCCACTTAGGCATGCCACACAGGCAATTCACTCCATGCGTCTGATATCCATCAATATATAACCCCTGAGCTCGTACGTCTCAGAGAAGGGCGTTAAGCAAGAGAATAAATTCTCCGCCGCCAAACAGATATATATTTAATAGAAATCAATCACACAGACTAAAATCCAATGTCAGACACACAGTCCATTTACAAGTCCGTTCTGGGTCTGAACGAAATCGGAGGCACCTAGTACCCCGCATATCCATCGATCTCCAAGTACGTCTGGACGATCACTAACTGTTTCCATCTTCTTGGGTGTACAGCCCAATCAAGATCATCAGTAATCACCCAAACGACGTGAAGACTTCCGGTCTTCGACCACCGTCTTCATCTTCGACACCACGTCGAATCAGTTATTCAGAATGGGATAAACCCGGTCTTTCTGAATAACTCGCGTATATATTATAAAAGTGTTACACAAACACAACATACGCCTCATTCCAATCCAGAATATTCTTTTATTCAAATATTCCTATACTTTGGGAAAAGTTCCCATTAATTTTATCCAAGATAAATTCTTTAAATTTATTCTTTAATCTCCTTTGAATATCAATTCAAACTAGTCGGGATTAGCGAACCACACCGAAGTAATCATTTATTTTATTTCTCAATCCCAACCTATTCATCCCATGAAGTAAAACTAGTTATACTTCATATCTAACACCACGGTGTTATCGGTAAATTCAATTACCATTTCACGTTCAAATCTAATTAAAGATTTAACTATCGCCTGGAGTAAAACTGGTGATACTCCATTCTCGATCTTTTCAATCTAATTAAAGATTCATTAAAACTCCACTTAGTTTTAATCGTTAACTGGGTTAAAGAATCAGTGTCATTTAAAACACGGTTCACGATAAACCCAAAGTCACATTCCATTAATTATCGGGTTAAAGAACGAGTGTTATTTAAAACACTATCCACGATAAACCCAAAAATCAATATCAATTCAATTCCAATTAAATATTATTTAATTGATACACTTCGTTAAATCTAAACAAAAAGATTTAATCTTTTCTCAACTGGGTTCAAGAACAGTGTTAGTGAAGACACCATTCACGACAAACCCAAATCACATTTGATATTCAATACAAGGCTCTGAATAGAAAATATATCGGCTTATATTCAATATCAAATCCTACGATTAACAAATGTCGTATTGGAAATAACGATATAAATATATATCTTTCAAATTTCCATAACAACACCTGTATAATCACGAATTCCAACATCGAAATATTCCGAAGACAATTTCGATTCAAATCCACTCCAATGCAATCATTGGATATTCTGGTTATTTTCAAAACCCTTTTTAAATTCAATTTATTTATTTAAAAATAAATAGAATTATAATTCTAGTTCAAAACTAGTTCATTTCGATAAAAAACTATTTTTATCTTTTCAAATATGGAGTTTTTCATCCCAAATCTTCACAAATCATTTCTTATGATTTTACACAAATTATTACTATTTTTAATAATTTTATCGAGGCCTGTACAGTCGATTTCCATCAACGGCCATCGAACTGCACTTACAGCGACCTTTTTCAAATTTGATTTGGACGTATCTCCAAATCCAACCGTTAGATTTCCAATTTCTAACATTCATTAGAAAGCTCTTTTCGATACGAACCCAACGGTTCCGGTTTTAGGAGAATCCGACGGTCGGATCTCCCGTAATGTCCGTTTGAAATAAATGGTCGAAATTCGCGAACTGCCGCGGCGCGGCGCGTTCTGTTCAGGCCATTATATTATATATAATATATATTTCGTCGATTTCTATTTAAAACGAATTATATAAATAGTTTTAAGTTCGTTTCAAAAGCAATTTCAACTTCCCTTTTCAATTCAAATCAAAATTGAATTCTTCTTTATAAATTCGGTTTAAAATTCATTTCTATTCAATTCAAATTTCAATTCAATTTGAATTCATTTCAATTCACTTTCAATTCAATTTGAATTCGTTTTCAATTCATTTCGAAATCGTTTTCAATTCAATTCATTTCGAAATCGTTTTCAATTCAATTCATTTCGAAATCGTTTTCAATTCAATTCATTTCGAAATCGTTTTCAATTCAATTCAATTCGAAATTGTTTTCAATTCAATTCGAAATCGTTTTCAATTCAATTCATTTCGAAATCGTTTTCAATTCAATTCAATTCAATTTGAATAAAATCGATATAAATATCGTTCACGTCAAAATGGCGTCAATCTAATCAACACGGCTTCATAAATTTCTATTTTCGAATATTCTATTTCAAATATTTCTTTTTCAAAATATTTCGTTCAACACATGACCAATCTCAATGGATGAGTACTGTCAACACATGAACCTTTATTTTATATTATTCTTTATTTTTCAAATTGGAATGAGGCCCAATCAATTACCATATAACGTTAATTATATGGATTTTCATACATCACATGTATATAGCAGCATTGAAAAATAATCAACCATCAACCAAAGTGCACTACACTGTATAAGCATCAAATATAAATATCTAACGCTTATAACAGCCTGTCAATCAATCGATCGACATATTTAATCAATCAGGATGAGTGAACTTCAAATTTCATCCCAACACCCGTGTGGGGTTTCAAACAATCAAACACAGATTTTATTTGTGCAGTTGGGCGATGTGTAAAATTTATCGTCCCAATCAATGTCATTCAAATAGGTGTACATAAACAAACCGTCTGGTTTGTAAATGAATATTTATTTTATTCACTTTCACTATATTCATATTCACGTTAAAAATTATATTTTTAACGATAAAACATTTTATTCCAACATATGAATTTCTATTATTCATTTACACAATAAAATGATATTTTTATTTTCTAACATATTTTAGAAAATTTCGGCGGCATAACGGCACGATACTAGAAACGGGACGAGGCCTAGCCTTATCCCCGGTCTAGTGAAGGCCCACGCCATTCACACATCAATCACATTCACCAAACAACCAAATTCAAATCAAATCATCAAACTAATCTATGCAACCAAACAAACAAGTCCATGGTCTGTGGACGATTGTGTCGGGTGCTACTAAGCACCGTCTGCATCCTAGTATATATATAACTAGAAAAAGAAATTGAAAGGTGAGAAATTCTCACATATAGCTATCCTAGCTCCACGGTTCTTCATTTGCAGAAGTCTTCGTCGTTCTGCCTCTTTTCACTTTCTTTGCCCGTATTCTCTACATATGTAAAAATCACATTTTTACTTCGCTATTCAATATATAAAAATCGAATTTTTATTTCGAAGTTCAATATATAAAAACCATATTTTTATTTCGAAGTTCAATATATAAAAACTATATTTTTCTTTCGAAGTTCAATATATAAAAACTATATTTTTATTTCGAAGTTCAATATATAAAAATCATATTTTTATCTCGAAGTTCAATATATAAAAATCATATTTTTATCTCGAAGTTCAATATATAAAAATCATATTTTTATCTCGAAGTTCAATATATAAAAATCATATTTTTATCTCGAAGTTCAATATATAAAAATCATATTTTTATCTCGAAGTTCAATATATAAAAATCATATTTTTATCTCGAAGTTCAATATATAAAAATCATATTTTTATCTCGAAGTTCAATATATAAAAATCATATTTTTATCTCGAAGTTCAATATATAAAAATCATATTTTTATCTCGAAGTTCAATATATAAAAATCATATTTTTCAAAAATATAGATTCCGCCTTTTCCATTTTAAAGATCAAATCTTTTCTTTTACTTTTTAACGTTTAACTCTTTTACTTTTCAAGTTTAAATCTTTTCTATTTTAAAGTTTAAATCTTTTCTATTTTAAAATCTAAATCTTTTTCCTTTTAAAATCTAAAAATAAAATCAGTTTTTAAATGCTTTTTCAAAATCAGTTTTTACTCCTAATTAAAATTCAGTTTTAATACTCCTAATTAAAATTCAGTTCTAATACTTAATTAAAATCAGTTTCTTACTGTTTATATAAAATAAAAATAAAATAAATAAAATAAAATAAATAAATAAAAAAAACTTACAGAGGAGGGGGGTTTCGTAGATCGTCTGAGGCTTCTCGAGGGTGGCGCTCGGGGTTTCGAACGGTTGGAGGAGGGACAGGCGGAGGCTAGGTCTCGGTTGGGGGGGGCTCGAGAATTTAGGGCGTCGCGTTTGATTCGAGGGGGGGTGCGATGTCGCTGCCGATCTACGAACAGAGGGGGGAGAGAAGAAGCAGCAGCGGCAGTTCCAGGAGGAGGTGGCGATGTGCGGAGGTGGATGATCGGGGGAGGCGGCTTACTTTAGGTTTCCCTTTTTTTTTTTATTCTGTTCGAAATAAAAATGAACGGGGGGGGCCAGGAAGAAAGATAAAGGAGGGAAAATATTTTTTTTTTTATTTAATTATTTAATTTTGCAAAAAGTTGACTTTTACATACGACCTCGAAACGAGGCCCACCGCCTGCCATCCATAGCGTTTTACCCCCATTCCGAACACAATGGGATATGTATCGCAAGCTGATTTGACCATTTGAATCAGTTTCCATTTAATTTACATTTAAATCACTATATTGAATTTTAAACGTACATTTCAAATTACCGGGGTCACATACTAACTAGAAAAATTCCAGAAAAATATTTTCTAGCTTCGTATTGACGATACGGTCCTAACAAAACTAGTTTCGATGAATTCTGAGACCGTTTGAAAAATGGCCAATTTCCAGTCGATTAAAATCAACTGAAACTGGTCAAACGCGTTTTCCTTTGCCACGCTCACATATTGATTCAGAAAATTATGAAATTTGAAACCTAGCAATAACTTTACATCACGGACCCAACAAAACTGGTTTCGTCGAAATCCGAGGTCGTTTGCAAATGTCCATTTTTAAGGGCCTGAATTCCATAGCGACTATTCAGAATTTTCAACTGGACATATCTTTTGATTCCCGCTATGAAATCTTGATTTTTTCGAATTCGATAGAAAGATATTATCAATTAGATCCTATCATTTTTGGTTTCACTAAAATCCGGATTGTTTTGCACCCGGTACATTCAATTGAAGTTTGAAATCGAATTATCGAACTACCGCGCCATTTTCAATTCTATTTATAATTATATATAATTATTTATATTATAACGACGACGCGTATATAATATATACGTTCTATTATATTCAAAATAAATTTCTCGTCGATATTATTTAAAATAATTCATTTTAAATAATCAAAATTCGCTAAAATTGCCGAAATAAAAATTTTAAACTGGCCCAGATTTTCCGGGTTGTTACAAATACCAGTGCATAAAACAACAGCGCAATGCTAAATAAAGAACAATGAAGCTATTATAAGACTCAGGTCCCATCACATAATGCAACGCAAGCCGAAGGATAGATTTTTACCTTATAATAGCCAAGAATGCTTGGTACGTAAAATTTCATGTTTTATTACTACTATAAGTGTATAGTGTCAAAACAATTTCAATCATAAGTATCGATCATAGACGGATAAGTGCCCCATACAACTATGTCGCCATATATAGGATCTACAATCAAAACCGCAAAGTGTCGTATTGGAAGTTGGATTTCCATCTATGAACCAAGGCAAGGGATCATCCTTACCGCTTCGAGACTGTCTAGCACGAGCCTCAGGAACAACCGCAACTGCACCTTGGATCGTTAGGGCCGGTCCACTCAATGTGAATTAAAATGCCTGAACACTGCGTTTCCTCGCCCTATGGGGCGTAAACTGGTCATATCCCAACCAAACTATCGTCCCCGGAATGACCGATATAACCGGGGCGCCTTGTTATCTATCATCCACATAAGTAAAATGCCAGGACTAGTAAAATGCTGACACCACTCCTAGCTAGAAAAAACGCATGCCCTCCCTTATGTCCTCTCCCATTTCTGGTTCACACCGGGGTGTGAGGCTTGCGAATTAACGCCACACAATGCTACGCTATATTAAAGCCGTGCTTTGATCATCAACCACAAGACTCTGCTTTTCAACAGAAGCCTTGATCATTTGCATCTCAGCATGCCGCACAGGAAATTCATGCTATGTAACCGATATCTATCAATCACACAAAATGAAATCCAATGTCAGACACACATCAATTTTCAAGTTCATTCTGGGTCTGAACGAAACCGGAGGCAACTTATTCCTCCCCCATATGTCCAATACAGGGGAGAGGTCCTCGCGTATCCGGTCAATCTCCAAGTACGTCTGGACGATCACCGTTTATTATCTTGTCTTAGGTGTACAGCCAAATCAAGATATCAGTAATCATCCAAACGATGTGAAGACCTCCGGTCTTCGACCACCGTCTTCATCCTCGAAACATCGTAGAATCAGTTATTCAGAATGGGATAAACCTGGTCTTTCTGAATAACTCACGTATATAATAAACAGGTGCTATAAAAACACAACATACGCCTAATTCCACTCCAGAATATTCCTTTATTCAAATATTTTTATACTTTGGGAAAGTTTCCCATTAATTTTATCAAAGATAAATTCTTTAAATTTATTCTTTAATCTTCCTTTGGATATCATTCCAATCTAAATAAAGATGCATTACAACTCCACTTGGTTTTAATCTACCCAAAAATCAATATTAGTGATTGTTTAACTTGGGAAATCATATCCTGTTATAACTGGGTTAAAGAACCAATGCCATTTGAAACACGGTTCACAATAAACCCAAAATCACATTCCATTCCACCAACCTCTAACCGAAAATTAGAAAGTGAATAATTCCCTAAGTATTAACCCCGAAGGCTGAAACCAACATCAGGTCAATACCCAGGAAACCATTCAACTTAACTAATCTCCTGTTAGTTTCTAATTTTCTTAACTCCATTGGGTCTAAGAACAGTATTATTAAAGATATCATTCACGACAACCCAAAATCTTATTCCTGTCTTTAACTGGGCTAAAGAACCAATGTCCTTTAAAACACGGTTCACGAAAAATCCAAAATCACATTCCATTCCATCAGCTTTTAACCGTAAATGAGCAAGTGAACAATTCCCTAAGTATTAACCCCGAGGGCCGAAACCAACATCAGATCAGTACCCAAGAAACCATTCAACTTAACTAATCTCCAGCTAGTTTCTGATTTCCTTAAATCCATTGGGTCTAAGAACAGTATTATTAAGGATACCATTCACGATAACCCAAAATCTTATTCCATTGTTAATCGGTTAAAGAATAAGTGTTTTTTAAAACACCGTTCACGATAAACCCAAAGACCAATTTCAATTCCATTCCAATTAAATATCCATTAATTGGTATACTTCATTAAATCTAAATAAAAAGATCTAATCTTTTCTCCACTGGGTTCAAGAACAGTATTAATGAAGACACCATTCACGACAAACCTAAAATCACATATAATATTAAATACAAGGCTCTGAATAGAAAATATATTGGCTTATATTCAATATCAAATTCTGGAATCAACCAATACCATATTGGAATAATGATATATATATGTATATCTTCCAAATTCCCCCATAATATCCGCACAACCACGGAATCCAATATCAACATATTCCGAAGATAATTTCAATTCAAATCCATTACAATTCATATATTGTAAATTCCGGTCATTTTTAAAACTATTTCAAATCCAATTTTATTATTTAAAAACATTAGATTTATTATTCTAGTTCATAACTAGTTCATTTCGATAAAAATACCTTTTTATCTTTTCAAATATGGAATTTTTCATCCCAATTCTTTCCAAATCATTTATTATGATTTTACACAAATTATCGATATTTTTAATAATTTATCAAGGCCCGTACAGTCGATTTCCACAAACGGCCATCGAACTGCACTTACAACGACCTTTTCTAAATTTGATTTGGACATAGTTCCAAATCCAACCATTAGATTTCAAATCTCTAATATTCTCTTTTCGATACAAACCCAACGGTTTTGGTTTTAGGAGAATCTGATGGTCGGATCTCCCGTAATGTCCATTCGAAGTCAATGGTCGAAATTCGCGAACTGCCGCAGCGTGGCGCGTTATTTTCAGGCCATTATATCATATATATAATATATATTATATATATTTCATTGATTTCCATTTAAAACGTATTTTATAAATCGTTTTAAATTCATTTTCAAAACGATTTCAACTTCATATTCAATTTCAAATCAAAATTGAATATTTTGTATCATCGATATATAAATGATAGTATTTTCAAAACATTAGATTTTGAAATCAATTCCTTTTCGATATTCATTATAAAAATGAATAAAATCGACATAAATATCGTTCACGTCAAAATGGTGTCAATCTAATCAACACGGCTTTATATATTTAAATATATTCGTGTCCATCCCAAATCAGACATCAAAATTTGATTTTGATCTTTTACCGAATATTATTTTAAAATATTCTTTATTTTAAATATTTGTTATTTTAAAATATTCATTCTTTCTTAACTGGAATCAAGCACAGTCAATTACCATATAATGTTATTTATATTGATTTCACACAACAAATGTGTATAACAACAATCATAAACAATCAACCATCATTCAGAGTGCATTCTACACTGTATAAGCATTAAATATAAATATTCAACGCTTACACAGCTTGTCAACCAATCGATTGACATACAACTAAATATCGAGATTAGTATATGTTCAATATCATCCCAATACCCGTGTGGGGTTTCAATTAACAAATATCGTATTTTATTTGTGCAGTTGGGCGATGTGTAAAATTTATTGTCCCAATCAATATCAGTCAACTGTGTGTACATAAACAAATCATTTGATTTGTTTATAAATATTTATCTCATTCATATACACGTTAAAAATTATATTTTTAACTATAAAATATTTATTTCCATTCCACATCACATAATCAATTTTCACAACACAATCAAACAAACAAACAAGTTGTCCATGGTCTGTAGACGACGGGGAGCAGTTCATATATGCAGTTATAAAATAAATAACTGTACAAAAGTTATAGTGAGAGAATTCTCACATTGAATGTTTTTGAAATCTTTGTAAAAACGATTGTTTTAATATAATTAAACCGACGTTTAATTATATCAAAAATTCCAATAGTCGCTGTTTCAATTTTGGTTGGTTCCGTTGTGAAGTGTTCGTTTCAAGGATTCCAAAGCATCTTGGATTGTTGAATTCCGTTCTGATTTGAGCAAGATATGATAATTTAAAGGTTAATCACATAACTAAATAATTAACTAAATATAATTACTTATAATTAATTACACATTTAAGGATTTAACTCTTTCTTCTTCGTTATCCTCTACAGGCCAATACGAACCTAACTTCAACCGCCTAGGGCTTGCCATCCTTTCACCCACAAGGCGGCGGACCTAGATCGGACATCACCTCGCCGATGGCCTTGCCGTTGGCCACCCACGCCGCCGGTTTTCAGGGAACTCGACCCCCTGAATCTCAAAAACCCCTCCAAAGTCGCCCTCTTCCAACATGAATTCTGATCGCCATAGCTACCAAACTCCATCATAGCCGTTGGCGTTGAAGATCCAACCTAGCTCTCCGATTTCCATATATAAATCGTGTTTTAATTCAATTTATTTTGAGAGAAAACGGTGAATGAAATTTGGAGCAATACAAACCGTTAGGTTCCTTTGGAGGCGCTGGAAGAAGGGGTTGACCATAGTCCTGAGTTTTGACTTAGGGTTTAGATTTCCTAGGGTTTTTATAATATAATAATAATATATTAATCCTTTTAATTTCAAAAATATATGTATACCAATACGAACTCCAAATCAAACCCAACGACTATCACCCTTAGCTAATTACCCCCATTTCGAACACAATGGGATAAGTCTGGTAAGCCAATTCGAATGTTTCAGCCAGTTTTTGCTAAATTTAAAATATAAATCATTATATTTTAAATTCAAATGCATATTTTAATTTACCAGGGTCACATACTAACTCTAAAAATTCCAAAGAAATTATTTCTAGCTTCGTATTGACGATACGATCCTAATAAAACTAATTTCATCAAATTTTGAGACCGTTTGAAAAATGGCCATTTTCTGGTCGACCCAAATTGACTGAAACTGTCAAAACACGTTTTACTTCGCCACTCTCACATATTAATCCCAAAAATTATGAAAATTGGAATCTAGCAATAATTTTACATTCCGGATCAACAAAATTGGTTTCGTCGAAAACAGAGGTCGTTTGCAAAATGCCTATTTTTAAGGGCTATATTTTCATAGTGACTATTCTAAATTTTCAACTGGGCATAACTTTTTATTCCCGCTATGAAATTTCAATTTTTCGGATTCATTGGAAAGATATTTTCAAATATATTCTAATATTTTTGGTTTCACCAAAATCCAGTTTATTTTGAATCCTGTACCTTCATTTGAAATTTGAAATCGAATTTTCAAACTACCGCGCCATTTCTTATTCCTTTTATAATTAAAATAAATATTTATATTCTAACGTCGATTCAAATGAATATATACATTCTAATTCTATCCAAAATAAATTTCTCGTCGTTATTATTTAAAATAAATCATTTTAAATATTCAAAATTCACTAAAATTGTCAAAATAAAATTTTTAAATTGGTTCAGATTTTCCGGGTTATTACAATCCCCCCTCTTAAAATCTTTTCGTCCTAGAAAAGGAACGGAGCTGAATTTTTTTTAACTAAACAACTAAACTTTCATTCTGGCTTTCATTCTTCAACTTTTCAGTTTCTAAGAACTTTCCCATTCTTCAAAATTTTGGCTAACACCCTAAATTTTCAAAAAAATTCGCCATAACCTCCTTTCTACGGGAACATCGGGAAAATCCCCAAACCGCCACACAGGCCCACTCATCTTAAAATGAAAAAGAAAAAGCCAATCGACAAGCCAATCGGCTCATAAAATCATCCAAACCCAATAAATCTGTAAACATGTACCTATTTGTCGGGCATACAATTTTATTCCTCTTCTCTAGCCTCCTTGTTGTGACCTGTTCAATGTATATGCATGCAATTTCAAACAATTTTCAAGTCAGTTCAATATTTGGTACAATTTGGTCTAAATTTACCGTTCATTCACATAATGGTTCAAATGAATAATCATACAACACAATCATCAATCAATTAGTGAATTAACATTCCATATTCATAATTTTTTGTACATATGTAGAAAATCATGTTTTTGATGCCAATTCACAACAATGACCCTATCTAGTTTTGGTTCTCACACTTGTCAATTGGAAATATATAGATATCCCACTTTCGTCACACGAACATAAATTCTAATGATGAGTACTCAATCATCATAATCATCTTTGGGCTACTAGAGTTTGATTCTATATTTATCCAGTATATTAAAACTTTGAATATACATTTGTAAGGCGTATAAGCAATATCTTTATATACTGGATTGCCCAAATTCAATACAAATAAATATTCAAATATGTATAAAATGGTTTAAATTTTCAAAACAATATTTGTTTTCATTTTAAAATATACTCTTCACACTCGTTCTAGGATAGTACTGATCCTATCTCTAACGAGTCAAGTTCATTGGATATTACTAATCCAATCTCTGATGAATTCTTTCATTTGGTTCCAATGTGTCTTGTTCTCGAGCTCTGTAAACCAGAGTTCTGATACCACTGTAAGGACCCAAAACTTCCCCGGTCTCCGAAGAGAAGAGGAAGAATGGATTGCTTTGAGAACAAGACAAATCAGAACACAAACAGAAGAACATTTCATTGATTATTACAAAAGTTTCATCAGAATACAAGAATATACAGAGTATGAATAAATATTACACATTTAAGCAATATGAGAGATTTAAATTACATTTAAAAACATAGCAGCGGAAAACAATACAAAACACAACTGAAAGTAATATACGGATACAAAGCTTTTCGAATATCGCTTCAGCTGTAAATAAGGATCCTGTGAATATAAATCTGCAAAACCAAAACTACTAGCTGCCCATGCGGAAAATAGGGGCACCCAGAGTTTAGGTTAAAACAATAAACTCCAGGTCAGTCATGTGACTGGTGTGAGAACGAAATCAGTTATTAATCTTTATTTTAAAGTTCGGTAAATCAAGGGACCACGCTGTATAACACAGAATGGGTTTCCTCCCAAGAATACCAGTGCATAAAACAACAGCGCAATGCTAAATAAATAACAATGAAGCTATTATAAGACTCAGGTCCCATCACAGTATGCAACGCAAGCTGGAGGATAGAGTTTTTACCTTATAATAACCAAGAATGCTTGGTACTTAAAATTTCATGTTTTATTATTACTATAAGTGTATAGTGTCAAAAAAATTTCAATCATAGACGGCATAAGTGCCCCATACCACTATGTCGCCATATATAGGTTCTACAATCAAAACCGCAAAGTTTTGTATTGGAAGTTGGATTTCCATATGTGAACCAAGGCAAGGGATCGTCCTTACCGCTTTGCGACTGTCTAGCCCGAACCTCAGGAACAACCGCAACTGCACCTTGGATCGTCAGGGTCGGTCCACTCGTTGTGAATTAAAATGCTTGAACACTGCGTTTAAACAACCGATATAACCGAGGCGCCTCGCTACCCATTATCCACAAAAGTAAAATGCCAGGGCTAGTAAAACGCTGACACCGCTCCTAGCTAGAAAGAAACGCATGCCCTCCCTGATGTCCTCTCCCGTTTCCGGTCCACACCGAAGTGTGAGGCTCCGAATTAATGCCACACAAAGCTAAGCTATATTAAAGTCGTGCTTTGATCATCAACCACAAGACTCTGCTTTTCAACACAAGCCTTGATCATTTGCATCTCAGCATGCCACACAGGCAATTCATGCTATGCAACCGATGTCTATCAATCACACAGAATGAAATCCGATGTCAGACACACATCCATTTACAAGTTCGTTTTCGGTCTGAAAGAAACCGGAGGCACCTTATTCCTCCCCCATATGTCCAATACAGGGGAGAGGTCCTCGCATATCCGGTCGATCTCCAAGTACGTCTGGACGATCACCACTTATTACCTTGTCTTGGGTGTACAACCCAATCAAGACATCAGTAATCATCCAAACGATGTAAAGACCTCCAGTCTTCGACCACCGTCTTCATCCTCGAAACATCGACAAATCAGTTATTCAGAATGGGATAAACCTGGTCTTTCTGAATAACTCACGTATATAATATGTGATAGTTTGGTCGGGACATGATATATGGTACGTGATATTTGCGGTTTTGATTGTAGAGCCTAGTATTGGCGACATGATATATGGTACCCATGCCGTCTATGATTGATACTTATGATTGAAATTGTTTTGACACTATACACTTATAGTATCAAATGATTTGTTTTTAACGTATCAAGCATGTTTGGCTATTATAAGGGAAAACCCTGCCTCTGGCTTATGTTGCATTGTGTGATGGGACCTGGGTCTTATAATAGCTTCATTTTTCCAAAAAGAATTACGCTGTTTTGTTATATGCACTGGTATTCTTGGGAGGAAACCCGTTCCGTGTTATACGGCGTGGTCCCTTGATATATCTGATTTAAAGTAAAGCTTTAAATAACTGTTTTAGTTCTCACACCAGTCACACGACTGACCTGGAGTTTATTGTTTTAACCTAAACTCTGGGTGCCCTTATTTTAACTTGGGCATCTAGTAGTTTTGGTTTTGCAGATTTATATTTACAGGATCCTGATTTACAGCTGGAATGATACCCGAAAAGCTCTGTATCCATATTTCTCCTTCAGTTGTGTATTGTATTATTTTTCCGTTGCGATGTATTTAAATGTAATTTAAATCTCTGATATTTTCTGTGTAATATTCATTCATACTCTGTAATATTCTTGTATTCTGATGGAATTGTTGTAATAAACAATGAAATGTTCTTCTGTTTGCGTTCCAATTTGTCGTGTTCTCAAAACAATCAGGGGTTTCGAACGGTCTTGGTCGGTTTAGCGACCGATTCGGATCGAGCGAAATTCCTTTTCGTTACTGTTGGTATCAGAGCTTTGGTTTACAGAGCTCGGAGAACAAGACACGTAAGAACCAAACGAAAGAATTCATCAGAGATTGGATTAGTAATATCCAATGAGAATGACTCATTAGAGATGGGATCAGTAGTATCCTAGAACGAGTGTAAAGTGTGATGTTTTTAAAATAAAATTGAAAGCAATTTTTGTTTTGAAAATTTAAATCATTTTATACGTATTTGAATATTTATTTTAAATTAATTTGGACAATCCAATATATAAAGATTTTGCATATACATCTTGCAAACGTGTATTCGAAGTTTTAATGTACTGGATAGTTATAGAATCACACTCTAGTTGCCCGGGGATAATCCTGGTGATGGGGCACCATCGCCAGTATTTATTTTCGAGTTTCGAAAGTGAGATTTCTATATATTTCCATTAGACTGGTGTGAGAACCAAAACTAGATAGGGCTTATTGTTGTGATTTGGCACCAAAAATGTGATTTTTTTGGCTATATATCAAAGTTATGAATTTGAAAAACTAATCAACTAATTGACTGATGGTTGTGTTGTTTGATTATTGGTTGGTTAATTAAAATTTGAATCTTTAGCCAAATTGAACCAAATGTGAGTTGTATTGAAAATTTGTCGCATTTGCATGCATATACATGTACTTACGTTGAACAGGTCATAGCAAGGAGGCTAGGGAAGAGGAATAAAATTGTTTGCCCGACAAATAGGTACATGTTTATTGTATTTCTTGGGGATTTGATGATTTTATGAGCCGATTGGCTAGCCGCTTGGCCTTTTCTTTTCTTTTGGATTGGTGAGGGCCATGGGAGGCTATTTGAAATATCCCGAAGCTCCCGGTGCAGGGGAGGTTATGGCGAAATTTTTCAAAAATTTAGGGTGTTAGCCAAATTTTTGAAAATTTTGAAAAGTTCTTAGAAACTGAAAAGTTGAAGAACTTAAGCCGTGATGAAAATAATGAAAGTTGAGTTGGTTTGTAAAACATCTTTCGGCTCCGTTCCTTTTTGGGGATGAAATGTTTTTAGTGGGGGAGATTGTAATAACCCGGAAATCTGAGCCAATTTAAATTTTTATTTTGGCAATTTTGATGAATTTTGAATATTTAAAATGATTTATTTTAAATAATAACAACGAGAAATTATTTTGAATAGAATTAGAACGTATATATTTATTTCAATCGTCGTTAGAATATAAATAATTATTTATAATTATAAAAGGAATTGAAAATGGCGCGGTAGTTCGAAAATTCAATTTCAAAGTTCAAATGAACGTACAGGATCCAAAATAAACCGGATTTTAGCGAAACCAAAAATATTAGAATCTATTTGAAAATATCTTTCCAACGAATCTGAAAAATTGAAATTTCATAGCGGGGATAAAAAGTTATTCCCAGTTGAAAATTCAGAATAGTCACTATGGAATTCTGGCCCTTAAAAATGAAAATTTTGCAAATGACCTCGATTTTCGATGAAACCACTTTTTTGGATCTGTGATATAAAGTTATTTCTAGATTCCAAAATTCATAATTTTCTGAATCAATATATGAGCGTGGCACTGGAAAACATGTTTTGGCAGTTTCAGTCAATTTCGATTGACAAGAAAATGGCCATTCTTCAAACGATCTCGGAATTTGATGAAATCAGTTTTGTTAGGACCGTATCGCCAATACGAAGCTAAAAAATATTTTTCGGGAATTTTTAGAGTCCGTATGTGGCCCCGGTAAATTGAAATGTGCGTTCAAATTCAATATATAGAGTTATATTTTGATTTTGACGTAAACTGATCATAACGACCAAACTGGCGTATGATACATATCCCATTGTGTTCGTAATGGGGGTAATTAGCTAGAGACGACAGTCTTTGGGTCTCGTTTGGAGTTAGAGTGAAAAGTCAACTTTTGGAGAATTAAATTAATTAAATAATTAATTATATAGCTTCCCTTATCTCTCTCTCCCTCCTTACAGAACCCGACATCAGTTTTCAAATAAATAAATAAATAAAAGAGAAACCTAACCCTAAAAACCCAATCGCCCCCCTCGAAGGAGCGTCGCTTCCTTTGTCACGGCCGCCGCTTGATAGCCCCACCTCTCCGTTGCACTAACAGACCCCCCTGCTTTGCTCTTCTCCTTCTTCCCCCTTCTACCTAAATAAAACCGTAGCCCCCCAAATCCCAAACCGCTACCCTAGCCGCCTGTGCCACCACCCGCGACTGCCAAAGGCCCCTCTCGACGATGGTGCCCCCTCTCGGCCCCTCCAACCTCCAAAATAAAGAACAATGAGTTTTTATATTTATTATTTAATATTCTTTTCAATTTTTATAGGTTCTTATGAAGAAAAAGGATAGGTTTTTATAAATAAAAAGAATGGATTTTTAAATAAGAAAAGTTCAAATTTTTATATTAGAAAAGTTTGAATCTTTATATAGTTGAAATGGTGAAGTAAAAATATGATTTTTATATACTAGAAAATATAAAAATGTGATTTTTATGTGAGTGACGATATAAATTATAATCTTTATTAGAAGAAGAGCGATATAAAAATATAATTTTTATTATGAAGTTAGCGTGATAAAAATATGATCTTTGTTTTATGAACACCGTTATAAAAATAGAATTTTTATCTATATAGTAGCGATATAAAAATAGAATATTTATCTATATAGCAGCAGTGTAAAAATGTGATTTTTATATACTATATAAAAATGCGATTTTTATATATGTAGTGGCTATAGACAATGAAATTGACAAAAGGCGAGCACGACGAAGATTTTCTACATATGAAGAGCCGTGGTGATTGGTTTAGCTAGTCGGTGAGAACTCCTCACTTTTATTTTGATTTCTAGTTGAAATATATACTAGGATGCAGACGGTGCTTAGTAGCACCCAACACCCATCATCCACGGACCATGGATGACTTGTTTGTTTGATTGCTGTGTTGTGAAATTGATTGTGTGATGTGGAATGATATAAAATATTTTATAGTGTAAAATATTGTTTAGTTAAAAATATTATTTTTAATGTGTATATAAAATAAATATTTATAAACAAATCGGACGATTTGTTTATGTACACCCATTTGACTGATATTGATTGGGACGATAAATTTTACACATCGCCCAACTGCACGAATAAAAATCTGTGTTTGTTGATTTGAAAGCCCACACTAGTGTTGGGATGATATTGACGTACACTAATCCCGATTTTTTAGTTGTATGTCAATCGATGGGTTGACAGACTGTGTATGCGTTAATTAATTATATTTAATGCTTATGCAGTTATGTGGTACACTTTGGATGATGGTTGATTGTTTATCATTGCTATTATATACATGTGTTGTAGGGAATACATATAATTAACATTATATGGTAATTGATTGGGCCTCATTCCAATTTGGAAAATAAGGAATACTAGAAAATAATATATATTCATGTGTTGAAAATATATATATATATATATATATATATTCATGTGTTAAAGAAAATATTCATTTGTTGAATAGAATAACGAAGTTATTGAAATATATAAAGCCGTGTTTATTAGATATGCGCCATTTTGACGTGAACGATATTTATATCGATTTTATTCATTTTTATAATAAATATAGAAACGGAATTGATTTCAAAATATAACGTTTTGAAAATATTATCATTTGTATATCGATGATATAGAATATTCAATTTTGATCAGAAATTGAATATGAAGTTGAAATCGTTTTGAAAACGAATTTTAAACGATTTATAAAATACGTTTTGAAAGGAAATCGATGAAATATAATATATATATATTATATATAATGGCCTGAATAGAACGCGCCGCGCAGCGGTAGTTCGCGAATTTCGACCATTGACTTCGAATGGATATTACGGGAGATCCGACCGTCGGATTCTCCTAAAACCAGAACCGTTGGGTTCGTATCGAAAAGAGCTTTCTAACGAATATTAGATAATTAAAATCTAATGGTTGGATTTGGAATTATGTCCAAATCAAATTTGGAAAAGGTCGTTGTAAGTGCAGTTCGATGGCCGTTGATGGAAATCGACTATACGGGCCTTGATAAAATTATTAAAAATAGTAATAATTTGTGTAAAATCATAAGAAATGATTTGTGAAGAAATGGGATGAAAATTTCCATATTTGAAAAGATAAAAATAGTTTTTTATCGAAATGAACTAGTTTTGAACTAGAATTATAATTCCATTTATTTATTAAAATAAATAAAGCAGATTTGAAATGGTTTTGAAAGTAACCAGAATTTCCAATAATTGAATTGGAATGGATTTGAGTCGAAATTGTCTTTGGAATATTTCAATGTTGGATTTCGTGATTATACATATATTGTTATGGAAATTTGAAAGATATATTTATATCTTTATTTCCAATACGATATTTGTTGGTCGTAGAATTTGATATTGAATATAAGCCGATATATTTTCTATTCAGAGCCTTGTATTTAATATCAAATGTGATTTGGGCTTGTCGTGAATGGTGTCTTCATTAACACTATTCTTAAACCCAGTTGAGAAAAAGATTAAATCTTTTTATTTAGATTTAATGAAGTGTACCAATTAAATGATATTTAATTGGAATTGATTTTTGGGTTTATCGTGAACGGTGTTTGAAATAACAATTCTTCTTTAACCCGATAATTAATGGAATGTGATTTTGGGTTTTCGTGAACCGTGTTTTAGATGACATTGGTTATTTAACCCAGTTAAAGGCAGGATACTGATTTTTGGGAAGATTAAAACTAAGTGGAGTTTTAATGAATCTTTAATTAGATTGAAGTGATCGAGAATGGAGTATCACCAGTTTTGCTCCAGGCGATAGTTAAATCTTTAATTAGATTTGAATGTGAAATGGTAATTAAATTTATCGATAACACTGTGGTGTTAGATATGAAGTATGACCAGTTTTACTTCATGGGATGAATAGGTTGGGATTGGGAAATAAAATAAATGATTACTTCGGTGTGGTTCGCTAATCCCGACAAGTTTGAATTGATATTCAAAAGAAGATTAAAGAATAAATTTAAAGAATTTATCTTTGATAAAATTAACGGGAACCTTTCCCCAAAGAATAAGAATATTTGAATAAAAGAATATTCTGAATTGGAATGAGGTGTATGTTGTGTTTGTGTAACACTTGTTTATTATATACGCGAGTTATTCAGAAAGACCAGGTTTATCCGATTCTGAATAACTGATTCGGCGTGGTGTCGAGGATGAAGACGGTGGTCGAAGACTGGAGGTCTTCACATCGTTTGGGTGATTACTGATGATCTTGATTGGGTTGTACACCCAAGAGGAGGGAATCAGTTGATGATCGTCCAGACGTACATGGAGATCGATGGATATGCGAGGTACAAGGTGCCTCCGGTTTCGTTCAGACCCAGGACGAACTTGTAAATGGACTGTGTGTCTGACATTGGATTTTATTCTATGTGATTTATTTCGATTAAATATATATCTGTTTGGCGGCGGAGAATTTATTCTCTTGCTTAACGCCATTCTCTGAGACGTACGAGCTCCGGGGTTATATATTGATGGATATCAATCGCATGGAGTGAATTGCCTGTATGGCATGCCTAAGTGGCAAATGATCAAGTCTTTTGTTAAAAAGCAAAGTCTTGTGGTTGATGATCAAAGCACCGTCTGTGTGGCATAGCTTTTAGAACGTGAATTCGCGAGCCTCACACCCCGGTTGTGAACCAGAAACGGGAGAGGACCTCAGGGAGGACGTGCATTTCCTTCTAGCTAGGGTGGTGTCAGTGACCTACCAGCCCTGATATTTATATTATTTTCACCTGTGTGGTTGTTGCTGTTGCGAGGCGCCTCAGATACATCGGTGACTGTGTGGAGCCGATGGAGTCATTTGGCTCATTGACGACCCAAAGGGTGGGAAAACGCAGTGTTCAGGCATTTTAATCCACATTGGTGGACTGGCCCTGATGATCCAAGGGCCCACCTGAGTCTGGGTCCTGAGAAACGGGCTAGAGCATCTCGAATTCGGTAAGGACGATCCCTTGCCTTGGTTCACAGATGGAAATCCAACTTCCAAATACGTGATATTTGCGGTTTTGATTGTAGAGCCTAGTATTAGCGACATGATATATGGTACCCATGTTGTCTATGATTGATACTTATGATTGAAATTGTTTTGACACTATTCACTTATAGTATCAAATGATTTGTTTTTAACGTACCAAGCATGTTTGGCTATTATAAGGGAAAACCCTATCCTCTGGCTTGTGTTGCATTGTGTGATGGGTCCTGGGTTTTATAATAGCTTCATTTTTCCAAAAAACATTGCGTTGTTTTGTTATACACACTGGTATTCTTGGGAGGAAACCCGTTCCGTGTTATACGGCGTGGTCCCTTGATATATCTGATTTAAAGTAAAGCTTTAAATAACTGTTTTAGTTCTCACACCATTCACATGACTGACCTGGAGTTTATTGTTTTAACCTAAACTCTGCGTGCCCTTATTTTGACACGGGCTGCTAGTAGTTTTGGTTTTGCAGATTTATATTCATAGAATCCTGATTTACAACTGGAATGATATCTGGAAAGCTCTGTATCCGTATATCTCCTTCAGTTGTGTATTGTATTATTTTTCCGCTGCGATGTATTTAAATGTAATTTAAATCTCTGATGTTTTCTGTGTAATATTCATTCATACTCTGTAATATTCTTGTATTCTGGTGGAACTGTTGTAATAAACAATGAAATGTTCTTCTGTTTGCGTTCCAATTTGTCGTGTTCTCAAAATAATCAGGGGTTTTGAACGGTCTTGGTTGGTTTAGCGACCGATTCGGATCGTGCAAAATTCCTTTTCATTACATAAGGTTTCACAACTAGATCATGTCTTCGTTTGAAATTTTCCAATGCTATCGTTTGTTATTAGTTTGGTTGAAATTATTTTAGTCATGGGAATTGGTCATTTGGTCAATATGGAATTATCTTTGTCATGGGAATTATTTTAGCGAAAATATTGAATAACATCCTTAACATCAAACTTAATACATAAAAAAACCAATTAATCAAGCTTTATAAAACAATATATTTTCGATTTATTTTCCAAATTTTCATTTTTCTCATACAGAACCTTAATATGTGCTTCTTCCCATGTGCAAACTCTGATTTGAGTCTATTAGCAAATCTATGGATTTTATTCAAGTTGTTTTGATCTTATTTTTTTTGGATCTTATGACGATTTCTTCTTTTTGCAAGTCTTTTTAAACAATATCCACTTTTTCTCGAAAAATAGTTTTAACACAGTGAAGTTGTACTTTTCTAGCAAAATACTTGCATGTTTGGAAGCAATCATTGAAACTTAAAAGAAATGACACAACAAATATTTTCTATTGAATCTCATTATGCTCATACATGAGGCCAACATCATGGGTGAATTTAACGATTCAAATCTATTGTGTCATTAATTGTGTCACAATTTTATGTTCGCGTACTGAGACGACCCGAACTTCCCCGGTAAGGAAAGAATGGATTGAATTGAGAACAAGGCACATCGGAATGCAGACAGAAGAACATTTCATTGTTTACTACAACAATTCCATCAGATACAAGAATATACAGAGTATAAATGAATATTATACATTAGAGAAATATCAGATATTACAATAAATTACATAGCAGCGGAAAACAATACAAAACACAACTGAAAGTGATACAGGGATACAGAGCTTTTCGAGCATCATTCCAGCTGTAAATCAGGATCCTATGAATATAAATCTGCAAACCCAAAACTACTAGCTGCCCGTGTCGAAAATAGGGGTACCCAGAGTTTAGGTAAAAAAATAAACTCCAGGTCAGTCATGTGACTGGTGTAAGAACTAAAATAGTCATAAATCTTTATTTTAAAGTTCGGTAAATCAAGGGACCACGCCGTATAACACGGAACGGGTTTCCACCCATGAACACCAGTGCACAAAACAAACAACGCAATGCTAAATAAAGAAAAATGAAGCTATTATAAGACCCAGGTCCCATCACACAATGCAACGCAAGCCGGAGGATAGGGTTTTTACCTTATAATAGCCAAAGCCTGCTTGATACGTTTAAAACACATTATTTTGATATTACTATAAGTGTATAGTGTCAAAACAATTTCAATCATAAATATCAATCATAGGCGGCATGAATGACCCATACCACTATGTCGCCATACTAGGTTCTACAAATAAAACCACAATATCACGTATTGGAAATTTGATTTCCATCATGAGTCGAGGAAAGGGGCAAGCTCCTCTCCGATTCGAGACACTCTAGCAAATGTCTCAGGACCCCACTATGATCCTTAGATCGGTTGGGCTGGTCCTCTCTTACTTTTGAGGATTGGCAATTCCTGAACACACGTTTCCCGGTCCTAACAGACCTATATCCGAGGCGGGCGCATTCCAACATCCACACAAGTAAAAAGTATATAAATGTCAGGGCTGGTAGGTCACAGACATCCCCCGTAGCTAGAAAGAAACGTCGTGTTCTCCCAACGGTCTGTATCCCCTTTTTGACTCATACCGAGGTGTGAGGCTCGCGAATTCACGTTATACACAAAGCTGCGCCACACAGGCCGTGCTTTGATCATCAACCCCAAGACTTTTCTTTTCAACAGAAGTCTTGATCATCTGCCACTTAGGCGTGCCACACAGGCAATTCACTCCATGCGACTGATGTCCATCGATATACAACCTCTGAGCTCGTACATCTTAGAGAAGGGCGTTAAGAAAGAGAATAAATTCCCCGTCGCTAAACAGATGTATATTTAATAGAGATCAATCAACACAGAATAAAATCCAATGTCAGACACACAGTCCATTTACAAGTTCATTCTGGGTCTGAACGAAACCAAAGACACTTTCCTCGCATATCCATCGATCTCCAAGTACGTTTGGACGATCACCAACTGATTCCCTCATCTTGGGTGTACAGCCCAATCAAGATCATCAGTAATCACCCAAACGATGTGAAGACTTCCTGTCTTCCACAACTGTCTTCATCTTCGACATATCGTCGAATCGGTTATTCAGAATGGGTATAAACTCGGCCTTTCCGAATAACCCGCGTATATAATAAACACGTGTTACACAAACCCAACATACGCCTCATTCCAATTCAGAATATTCTTTTATTCAAAATTCCACTTTCTTAGGAAAAGGTTCCCATTAATTTTATCAAAGATATATTCTTCTAAATTTATTCTTTAATCTTCCTTTGGATATCATTTCAAACCATATTATGGTTTTCCAAACTAGTCGGGATTAGCGAACCACACCGAAGTAATTATTTATTTTATTTCCCAATCCCAACCTATTCATCCCATGAAGCAAAACTGGTAATACTCCATATCTAACACCACGGTGTTATTAGTAAAATTAATTACCATTTCACGTTCAAATCTAATTGAAGATTTAACTATCGCTCTGGAGCAAAACTGGTGATACTCCATGCTCGATCACTTTTCAGATTTGATAATTTAAATTATCAATTCACATTTCAATCCATTTAAAGATTCATTAAAACTCCACTTAGTTTTAATCTTCCCAAAAATCAACATCCTGTCCTTAACTGGGTTAAAGAACCAATGTCATCTAAAACATGATTCACGATAAAACCAAAATCACTTTCAAATTCAGTTCCAATTAAATATTGTTTAATTGGACAATTTCACTAAATCTTAGTTAAAAGATTTATTATTTTCTACGCTGTTTCCAAGAACAGTGTTATTCAAGACACCATTCACGACGAACCCAAATCCCATTTGATATTAAATACAAGACTCTGAATAGAAAATATATCGGCTTATATTCAATATCAAATTCTGAAATCAACAAATATCGTATTGGAAATAATGATATAAATATATCTTTCAAATTTCCCCAACCATATATGTATAATCACGAAATCCAACATCGAAATATTCCAAAGATAATTTCGATTCAAATCCATTCCAATTCACGTAATGGGAATTTTGATTATTTTTAAAACCACTTTCAAATTCAATTTATTTATTTCAAAAATAAATTGATTTTATAATTCTAGTTCAAAAATAGTTCATTTCGACAAAAATCTATTTTTATCTTTTCAAATGTGGAATTTTTCATCCCAGTTCTTTCCAATTCATATATTATGACTTTACACAAATTATAGATATTTTTATAATTTTATCAAGGCCTGTACAGTCGATTTCCATCAACGGCCATTGAACTGCACTTACAGCGACCTTGTCCAAATTTGATTTGGACATAATTCCAAATCAACTTTTAGATTTCAAATTCCTAATATTCATTGGAAAGCTCTTTTCGATACGAACCCAACGGTTCCGGTTTTAGGGGAATCCGACGGTCGGATCTCCCGCAACGTTAATTCGAAGTCAATGGTCGAAATTCGCGAACTGCCGCGGCGCAGCGCGTTCTATTCAGGCCATTATATAATATATATATATATATATAATATATATTTCATCCATTTCCTTTTAAAACGAACTTTATAAATCGTTTTAAATTCGTTTTCGAAACGATATCAACTTCATATTCAATTTCAAATCGAAATTGAATATTCCACATCATCGATATACGAATGATAATATTTTCAAAAATTTATATTTTGAAATCACTTCCTTTTCTATATTCATTATAAAAACGAATATAATCGATATAAATATCACTCACATCAAAATGGCGCATCTCTAATCAACACTGCTTTATATATTTCAATAAATTCGTTATTCTATTCAACAAATGAATATTTATTCTATTCAACACATGAATATATATTTCTTTCAACACATGAATATTCTCAACACATGAGCACTGTCAACACATGACTATTTTTGTTATTTAATATATTTTATAAAATTATGGTATCTATCGTTTGATTTTTAAATCATACTCCAACCGTAAAGTAGTAAGAGAATGACTCCCTAAGTATTAACCCCGAAGGCCGAAACCAATATCAGATCAATACCCAGGAAACCACTCATCTTATCTGTTTTCCAGTTTGTTTCTAACTTTAAATATGATAAAGATGTAAATTTTATTGTTAAAATATTTCTTTCAACACATGATTATTTTCAACACATGATTATTTTCAACACATGATTATTTTCAACACATGATTATTTATATTTTATAATATTCTTTATTTCCCCAATTGGAATGAGGCCCAATCAATTACCATATAATGTTATTTATATGGTTTTCATACAACATATGTACATAATAGCAACAATAAATAATCAACCATCATCCAAAGTGCACCACACAACTGCATAAGCATCAAATATAAATAATTAACGCTCACACAGTCTGTCGACCAATCGATCGACATACAATTAAATAATTGGGATTAGTGTATGCCAAATATCATCGCAATACCCGTGTGGGGTTTCAAATCAACAAACACAGATTTTTATTTATTCACTTACCCGTTAAAAAATATATTTTTAACGATAAAATATTTTTAACTACATAAATATTTTATTTCATTTCACATCACACAATCAAATTTCACCACAACAAACAATCAAACATACAAGCCATCCATGGTCTGTGGATGACGGGTGTCGGTGCTACTAAGCATCGTCTGCATCCTAGTATATATTTTTAACTAGAAAACAAGATTTAAAGTAGAAGTTCTCACAGAGGGTTCCAATCCGCCGTGCTTTGCTTTTGAACTACTGAACCATCTGGATCTGTTTGAAATTCCAATGCAGTTCTTTTCTCGCTGTTCACAATAAAAATTATATTTTTATTGCTTCATTTCAATAAATAAAAATCATATTTTTATTACTTCTTCATATACTTTTACAACGCTTCATTCTATATAAAAATTATATTTCTATTTTTCTATATCATATATAAAGATCGAATTTTTACTATTTATATAATATAAAAATTATATTTTTGCCTCTTCTACATAATAAAAATCATATTTTTATATCTCCTACATAATAAAGATCAAATTTTTGTTATCTATATTATACAAAAATTATATTTTTAACCTTCCTACCATATAAAAATCCCATTTTTATTATTTCTATAATATAAAAATCATATTTTTATTCTTTCTACTATATAAAAATCCTATTTTTATTATTTCTATAATATAAAAATCATATTTTTATATATAAAAATGATAACTTTTATCTACATAAACATGATAGCTTTTTCTAAATTATAAACCAAATCTTTATTTAAATCTAATGCGATTTGTTCATACAAACTGTTTTCTACGATAAATTAAAGTAAAATAAAGGGGAAAAACTTACAGCGAAGCAAAAGGGAGGGCGCTGGGTCGTGGGTGGTCATTGGTGGCGCTGTGGAGGGACCCACGATGGTCTGACCTGGCGGAGGAGGGGCGGCTACGGCCTGGAGGCGGCGGTGAGGCTCTTAGGTGGCGGTCTGGGCGAGGTAGGGCACGACAGGGGGTTTTGATTGAAGAAGGAGGAGATGAGAGGAAAGAGGGGAACGGCGGAGGGGATCGGAGCGATGGTCGGCGGCGCGGTGCATGGAAGGGGGGCGGTGGTCGTGGCAGAGGGCGGCGTGATCTTCTTTTTTTTTTCTTTTTGATCAAAAAGGTAACGGGGAGGAAGATAGAAACTAAGGGGTAGGGTTATATTATTAATATATTTATTATTTTAATTTCAAAAAGTTGACTTTTTTATTTGACCTCTATACGAGGCCCACCGCCTGTCGTCCATAGCTAATTACCCCCATTCCGAACACAATGGGATATGTATCGTAAGCTGATTCGATCGTTTCGAACAGTTTTCGTCAAAATCAAAATATAACTCTATATATTGAATTTGAACGCACATTTTAATTTACCGGGGCCACATACGGTCTCTAAAAATTCCCGAAAAATGTTTTCTTGCTTCGTATTGACGATATGGTCCTAACAAAACTAATTTCGTCAAATTCTGAGACCGTTTGAAAAATGGTCATTTTCCAGTCAATTAAAATCAACTGAAACTGGTCAAACGCGTTTTCCTTTACCACGCTCACATATTGAATCGAAAAATTATGAAATTTGAAACCTAGCAATAATTTGACATCGCGGATCCAACAAAAGTGGTTTCGTCGAAAACCGAGGTCGTTTGCAAAATTCCCCTTTTTGAGGGCCAGAATTCTATAGCGACTATTCTGAATTTTCAACTGGACGTATCTTTTGATTCCCGCTATGAAATTTTGATTTTTCGGATTTGTTGGAAAGATATTCTCAATTAGATTCTAATATTTTTGGTTTTGCCAAAATCCGGTTTATTTTGCACCCGGTACATTCAATTGAAATTTGAAATCGAATTATCGAACTACCGCGCCATATTCAATTCCTTTTATAATTTAAAATAAATATATATATTCAAACGACGATCTATATAAATATATACGTTTTAATTCATTCAAAATAAATTTCTCATCGTAATAATTTAAAATAATTCATTTTAAATATTTAAAATTCGCTAAAATAAAAAATTTTAATTGGCTCAGAATTTCCGGGTTATTACAGTCTCCCCCACTTAAAACTTTTCATCCCCGAAAAGGAACGAAGCCGAAAGTTGTTTAACAAATCAACTCAACTTTCACTTTTTCCATTACGACTTAAGTTCTTCAACTTTTCAGTTTCTAAGAACTTTTCAAATTTTTCAAAAATTTGGCTAACACCCTAAATTTTCAAAAAATTTCGCCATAACCTCCCCTGCACCGGGGACTTCAGGATATTTCATATAGCCTCCCATAGCCTTCTTCAATCAAAAAGAAAAAGCCAAGCGGCTAGCCAATCGGCTCATAAAATCATCATCACCCAAACAAAACAGTAAATAAGTACCTATTTGTCGGGCAAACAATTTTATTCTTCTACTCTAGCCTCCTTGCTATGACATGTTCAATGTAAGTACATGTATATGCATGCAAATGTGATCATTTTTATATTCAGTTCAATTTTCAGTTCAATTAGGCTAAATGGTTCAAAATATCAAACAAATAAACAAACAACACAACCAGCAATCAATTAGTGGATTATCATTTCAAATTCATAACTTTGATACATATACAGAAAATCATGTTTTTGATGCCAAATCACAACAATAAATCTATCTAGTTTTGGTTCTCACACCAGTCTAATGGAAATATATAGATATCACACCTTCGAAACTCGAACATAAATACTGATGATGTGGCCACATCATCAGAATTATCCCCAGGTGTCTAGAATGTGATCCTATGTCTATCCAGTATATTAAAACTTCGAATATACGTTCATAACGCGTATACGCGAAATCTTTATATACTCAATTGTCCAAATCCAATACAAATAAAATATTCAAATACGCATAAAATGTTTTAAATTTCAAAACAAAATTGTATTCATTTGAAAAATATACTCTTCACACTCGTTCTAGGATACTACTGATCCCATCTCTAACGAGTTATTCTACTTGGATATTACTAATCCAATATCTGATGAATTCTTTCGTATGGTTCTAATCTGTCTTGTTCTCGAGCTCTGTAAACCAAAGCTCTGATACCAGCTGAGACGACCCGAACTTCCCCGGTAAGGAAAGCACGGATTGAATTGAGAACAAGGCACATCGGAACACAGACAGAAGAACATTTCATTGTTTACTACAACAATTCTATCAGATACAAGAATATACAGAGTGTAAATGAATATTATACATCAGAGAAATATCATAGATTACAATAAATTACATAGCAGCGGAAAACAATACAAAACACAACTGAAAGTAATACACGGATACAGAGCTTTCCGAGCATCATTCCAGCTGTAAATCAGGATCCTGTGTATATAAATCTGCAAAACCAAAACTACTAACTGCCCATGTCGAAAATAGGGGAACCCAGAGTTTAGGTTAAAACAATAAACTCCAGGTCAGTCATGTGATTGGTGTGAGAACTAAAACAGTCATAAATCTTCATTTTAAAGTTCGGTAAATCAAGGGACCACGCCGTATAACACGGAACGGGTTTCCTCCCAAGAACACCAGTGCATAAAACAAACAGCGCAATGCTAAATAAAGAAAAATGAAGCTATTATAAGACCCAGGTCCCATCATACAATGCAACGCAAGCCGGAGGATAGGGTTTTTACATTATAATAGCCAAAGCAAGCTTGATACGTTTATAACACATTATTTTGATATTACTATAAGTGTATAGTGTCAAAACAATTTCAATCATAAATATCAATCATAGGGGCATGAATGACCCAGACCACTATGTCGCCATACTAGGTTCTACAAATAAAACCGCAATATCACGTATTGGAAATTGGATTTCTGTCATGAGTCGAGGCAAGGGGCAAGCTCTTCTCCGATTCGAGACACTCTAGCAAATGTCTCAGGACCCCACTATGATCCTTGGACCGGTTGGGCCGGTCCTCTCTTACTTTTGAGGATTGGCAATTCCTGAACACACGTTTCCCGGTCCTAACAGACCTATATCTGAGGCTCCTCGCATTCCAACATCCACACAGGTAAAAAGTATATAAATGTCAGGGTTGGTAGGTCACTGACATCACCCATAGCTAGAAAGAAACGTCGTGTTCTCCCAACACTCCGTATCCCGTTTTTGACTCATACCGAGGTGTGAGGCTCGCGAATTCACGTTATACACAAAGATGTGCCACATAGGCCGTGCTTTGATCATCAACCACAAGACTTTGCTTTTCAACAGAAGCCTTGATCATCTGCCACTTAGGCGTGCCACACAGGCAATTCACTCCATGCGACTGATGTCCATCGATATACAACCTCTGAGCTCGTACGTCTCAGAGAAGGGCGTTAAGCAAGAGAATAAATTCCCCACTGCCAAACAGATGTATATTTAATAGAGATCAATCAACACAGAATAAAATTCAATGTCAGACACACAGTCCATTTACAAGTTCGTTCTGGGTTTGAACGAAACCGGAGGCACTTTCCTCGCATATCCATCGATCTCCAAGTACATCTGGACGATCACCAACTGATTCCCTCATCTTGGGTGTACAGCCCAATCAAGATCATCAGTAATCACCCAAACGATGTGAAGACTTCCGGTCTTCCACCACCGTCTTCATCTTCGACATATCGTCGAATCGGTTATTCAGAGTGGGTATAAACCCGGTCTTTCCGAATAACCCACGTATATAATAAACACGTGTTACACAAACCCAACATACGCCTCATTCCAATTCAGAATATTATTTTATTCAAAATTCCACATTCTTAGGGAAAGGTTCCCATTAATTTTATCAAAGATAAATTCTTCTAAATTTATTCTTTAATCTTCCTTTGGATATCATTTCAAACCATATTATGGTTTTCCAAACTAGTCGGGATTAGCAAACCACACCGAAGTAATTATTTATTTTATTTCCCAATCCCAACCTATTCATCCCATGAAGCAAAACTGGTAATACTCCATATCTAACACCACGGTGTTATCGGTAAAATTAATTACCATTTCACGTTCAAATCTAATTGAAGATTTAACTATCGCTCTGGAGCAAAACTGGTGATACTCCATGCTCGATCACTTTTCAGATTTGATAATTTAAATTATCAATTCACATTTTAATCCATTTAAAGATTCATTAAAACTCCACTTAGTTTTAATCTCCCCAAAAATCAACATCCTGTCTTTAACTGGGTTAAAGAACCAATGTCATCTAAAACACGATTCACGATAAACCCAAAATCACTTTCAAATTCAATTCCAATTAAATATTGTTTAATTGGACAATTTCACTAAATCTTAGTTAAAAGATTTATTCTTTTCTACGCTGGGTCCAAGAACAGTGTTATTCAAGACACCATTCACGACAAACCCAAATCCCATTTGATATTAAATACAAGACTCTGAATAGAAAATATATCGGCTTATATTCAATATCAAATTCTGAAATCAACAAATATCTTATTGGAAATAACGATATAAATATATCTTTCAAATTTCCACAACCATATATGTATAATCACGAAATCCAACATCGAAATATTCCAAAGATAATTTCGATTTAAATCCATTCCAATTCACGTAATGGGAATTTTGATTATTTTTAAAACCACTTTCAAATTCAATTTATTTATTTCAAAAATAAATTGATTTTATAATTCTAGTTCAAAACTAGTTCATTTCGATAAAAATCTATTTTTATCTTTTCAAATATGGAATTTTTCATCCCAGTTCTTTCCAATTCATATACTATGATTTTACACAAATTATAGATATTTTAAATAATTTTATCTAGGCCCGTACAGTCGATTTCCATCAACGGCCATCGAACTGCACTTACATCAACCTTTTCCAAATTTGATTTGGACATAATTCCAAATCCAACCGTTAGATTTCAAATTCCTAATATTCATTGGAAAGCTCTTTTCGATGCGAACCCAACGGTTCCGGTTTTAGGGGAATCCGACGGTCGGATCTCCCGCAACATCAATTCAAAGTCAATGGTCGAAATTCGCGAACTGCCGCGGCACGGCGCGTTCTATTCAGGCCATTATATATGTAATATATATATATATATATATATATCGTCGATTTCCTTTTAAAACGAATTTTATAAATCGTTTTAAATTCGTTTTCGAAACGATTTCAACTTCATATTCAATTTCAAATCGAAATTGAATATTCCACATCATCGATATACAAATGATAATATTTTCAAAACGTTATATTTTGAAATCACTTCCTTTTCTATATTCATTATAAAAACGAATATAATCGATATAAATAACACTCACGTCAAAATGGCGCATCTCTAATCAACACGGCTTTATATATTTCAATAAATTCGTTGTTCTATTCAACAAATGAATATTTATTCTATTCAACACATGAATATATATTTCTTTCAACACATGAATATTCTCAACACATGAGCACTGTCAACACATGACTATTTTTGTTATTTAATATATTTTTTAAAATTATGGTATCTATCGTTTGATTTTCAAATCAGACTCCAACCGTAAAGTAGAAAGAGAATGACTCCCTAAGTATTAATGTAATGACCCGCATTTTTCACGGTTTATAATTAATTTATTTAATTATATAAATAGTGATATAGTGAATTAAATAGAGGTTTAATTAAATAATATGGAATAATTAATTTAATTAAATAATTAAATAATATATTTAATTCAGAAATAATCAAAAATATTGGAAATCACAATATTCTGTGAATGGGGCCGTCCCTTAGATTTAATTCAGCTTAGAGTTGAATTATATTGACGAATATATTCAATCGACGACAGTTTGAACGTATAATTATATTATAATTAAAATCGAGCTTGAAATGGCGCTGCAGTTCGCAATTTGGCGATTTGAACTTCAACTGAATGTACAAGATTCGTTTTAAGACGGATTTCTATGAAACAAGAAACGCGTGGAGCTGGTGGGGTATATCTTCCTAGTGAAAGAGAAAATTCCGGATTTCGCCGGGTAGATTTTGATTTACGTCCAAATCAAATTTCAGAAAAGTCGCTGTGGAATTCCTTTATAATTTGCGACGCTTTAATTACGTTATAAATGGATTTTCGATATAAATTGAATATCGATTTATTTTGGAATTCTGGATAATCAAGTTATAAATTCTGATAGGATATTCTGGAGCCGTACGACATCGTATGTGGATATATACGATAATATAAATTTATTTATATTTAATTTAATTTTTATTTAAATATATTTATATATTTAAATGGGTCATCCAGAGCTTTAAAAATATGTTGTGTTTGCAAACGAAGTCGGAATTCGACGAAACCAGTTTCGTTGGGACCGTAGTGTCGAGCTGTAGCTGCATGCCAATTTTCGTGATTTTTGGATGTCATGTGTGACCATGGGAATTTTTAACAACAAATGTAAACAGCGTTGGATTCAAAATGAATATTTAAATAATATTCTACCCTTATAAATACACATCCTTAACACCCTAAACCTAAAATCAACTCATTCTGTAGTCAATAAAGTCTGTCGCTGCTCTTCATCATTTCTCCAGCAAAAAGAAAAACTAGTTCGCCACTTCCAAAATCAAAATAAACTCATAGAAATTTCTACAAATCAAAATTTAAATATCGTTGAAATCCTGAATGGGTTCTCTTCTGTTCTATGCCGTTGTGTACTGAGCGACGACAGTTCTGGGTCATCGTGTTCCTCACGCAGTAGGCTAGGGTTGGGTTTGGCGTTGGATTTGTGGTTCGATTGATGAAAGGGAGGTTGTATTAGTGATCGGGAAGGAGAGTCGCAACCTTTGTGAAACTCTTGGTGAATTCCGAAGAAAAAGACGTCGATAGTTTTCTGTATATGGTTGTTTGGGGTGTTCGACGCAAGTGCCAGGGATGGTGCGAGTTTACTCTAAGGGGTTCGATGAGGTTGAGCATTGAAAAAGAAGAACAATGGTATTTTTAGTTCTTGAGTTCATTGAGTTATGAAGGGTATTGGATCGAATAAGACATGGGAAATGGTTACTGTGATTTGGAGGAGCAGCGTGGAAATAAGTTGGGGGAGAAGAGTCCACGCGGGTGGGCTTTGAAGTGGTAATGGGCCGGTCAAACTAAGTTAAGCCCATGTGAGAATTTCTTAAGTTTTATTTAATTTAAAAATGTACACAATCTTATAAATGATGTATCTCTCTCGTACATGGTCAGAAATTCGAACGGTCAGATCCGCTGGGACCGTATGGACGAGAGCTTCGCAATGAAGCTGACTGGAAGTGGATTCGAGCTTGTTTGAATTTATGGCGAAATAAACTGTTTGATTCAAATCAAATGACAGTTTATCGTTCTTTAACGATGAACTGCAAATATGAATAAAACTCACCAACTCTGAACAGTTATATTTTTATAATGTATTTTTAGAACTGTTAATCATCTGTTGATTGCTGTGTGTTTGTTGATTGATTGAACTGCTAGTCAGTTAGTGGAAATTATATATATATATAAACCGTTAAATATTTATATATTGATTCTGCTATCAGAATAATTTATATTGAACTGAAAGTGATGATAATCATATTGTGCAACATCTGTGGATGCAGGAAAATAGGTTGGAGGAATCCGGCTGGATTCCTCAACAGTTATTTTATTGTTTTTCATATATTGTGATATATGATGTAGTGTTAAATCTGTGGTTGATTATATGTGTTTGGATGAGATTGGTCATCGTGATTTGATGTGTTAAGTACCATAAAATATCGGAATGGGAAAAGGAGATTTTCAAAGTGATATTGAAAACAGAATATTTATAAACTAGAATATTTATAAATAAGAAATATTAATAATTGGAATATTTATAAATATGGATATTTAGAAAGGAAATAATTTCAAACCATTTTCTTTTTGAATGGAAAGGCCTATGTGGCGGGTTTGGGGATTTTCCCGATGCTCCCGGTACAAAGGAGGTTTTGGCGAATTTTTTCGGGAATTTAAGGAGTTAGAATATTTCAAGAATAAATTTAAAAAGGAAATATTTGTAAACCATTTACAAATAGAATTGAAAAGGAAACGTTATAAAAAGGGAAAAATTTATATAGCAGAAATTGTTATAAAGAGAAAAACGTTATTGAAAGGAAATCATTTTTAAAGTGTAGAACCGTTATTTAAAAGTAAATCTTTTCAAATGAATAAAACGTTGTTAAAAGGAAATCTTTTTAAAGTGAATAAAGTAAATCGAATATGGTATTCGAAAGGAGTTAAATCGAATTTGGTATTCGAAAGGAGTTAAATCGAATATGGTATTCGAAGGGAGTAAATCGAATATGGTATTCGAAGGGAGTAAATCGAATATGGTATTCGAAAGTTAGTAAAACGAATATGCTATTCGGAAGGTGTTAGACCAAAAAGTGGTTCTAACACCCAAATTGATTAAAAGCAAATGAAAATAAGATAAAAATAAAAATGAACACACAGGGTTTATAGTGGTTCGGCGAAGAAATGCCTACGTCCACTTGTTTTTCACTATATTCACTGATTTAGTTGCAAGTACAATGAAATATTCACTCAATCTCTCTCACAACTCACTTACAATCACTCAATTGTTTGAAAACAAATAATGAAAGAAGATTTGGATTTTCCGGGATTGCAGGAATTCGGATTATGAAGGTGGTTTAACTCTCCAAGTGCCAGAAAAAAGATCCTTTTCTTTGTCTTCAGGCAGGGTATTTATAGGTGAAAATTTGCTCAGAACTCGATCCGGATCGGAGCCACGTGTCATCCATCCCATTAGCCTCGGGTTCGGATGGATTTCTGTGTTGACAACGCATTAGAGCAGTGGACGTTGTGGGTAGGAACTGGTCATAGTCGCTCCTAATAACAAGGCGCTCATGCAGGAAAGTGACGTGAAAAAGGGGTTCGGATCGGAAGGGTAGGTTCTAGGGGTTCGGATCGGCGCTTCCGACCCGGATAGGATTAACTTAGGACTAATTCTCTCTTCTTTGTACTCTGCTCCGCTCCGCTTCGGTCTATCTCTGTAGCAATTGGGTGGCTTTCCGATCCATCTTGAAGCAGACTGCCCTCCGATCCGAACATGTGCTCTCTGTTTTCAACAGCAATAGTTCACCGATCCGAACAGAAGACTTTATCCGATCCGAACCGATACGTTGTTTTGACCTGACCCGAATGATTGCAGCTGTCCGATCTAGGCTTTAGTGTCTTCTCCGATCTGAGTAGTGATGGTCTCTCCGATCCGAACCGAAGTCTTCTAATTAGAAATGCTCTTCAATGCTTGACATCTTGACTTTGTGTTTCCTAGTTCACAAAGTAGGCTAACATTTTGCCCCCTCAAAGGAGGCTTCTGTTGGAAACAGAGCATGCTTTGATTGCTATTGCACAATACCTTCATCCTTCCTTTTGAATTCACATGTCAAGTTGTTGTTCGTCATCCTGTTCGGTTCGGGCTCCGACCCGAACGGATTTATTATTTGAGTTCCGACCCAAATGGATTTCCTATGCCTCGCAACAGACTAATGGGCCAGAAGGTGTGGGCTGTTGGGCTCGTACTTCGGACCGAGCGGAAAAATAGGAGGGGAATACGAGTAGCCACCTCCCTCCTGTATATATCCTCTGCCCCCATCTCCTTCTTTCTTTCTTCTTCTTCTTTTATTTTCGCTGTTCTTCCAGTAATTATTCCAAAGGAAAAACGAAAACCCTAACTTCTCAAAAAGAAAATCAAAACTCCTTTTCGCATCCTTAAATCAATTGTATCGGTAGGTCATAACTTCAATTAAGCTTCTCTTTAACTGATTTCAGTTGTAATTTGCGGTTTAATATGAATGATTTGAGCATATTTTACGGTTCAATCTCAATGACACGGCCATCCCCTCCCCTACCACCGTCGCTGATATCTCTGCTACCACCTCGAGGCGTTGATAAGTTGAAGAAGGCGTACGCTTGCTCCTAATTGGAGCTGTTGATATGGGATTGGGTTCGGAGGTAATTGAGGAAGAAGAAGAAGAAGATGAAAGACATGGGAAATCGGTTCGGGCGAGGAAACATGGAAGATGGAGGAGGAGAGCAAAGTTTTATCTTTCCGGTTTGGGTCGGAAGAGTAGAAATGGAAAACAAGGGATAGCCTATCGGATCGGATCGGAGGGTGAAAACAGATAAATAGGGGGCGTCGGTATTCAAACTCATCCGATCCGTTCCTATTACATGTCTCCGAGCCGATCCGGTTGAACATAACCTTTCATCCAGTGCACAACTTTTCTTCAGTCCGATCCTATGATGCCTGCCCGAACCGAACCGAAAACCACTCAATCCAAAGCACAAAATTTTGTCCAACTGTTTAAAACAATGCTAGATATTACTTCAAACTTCATGAACAGTTAGGATAGTGCCTTGCGGACATAAACGAACATTAAGAACTACTCTGACCATCACTTTCTCCTCAAAGTTTCGCCTTACATTGTTGCATCTTTACTTTGCATTTCTCACATTCACTGCACACATTTTAGTTCACGCACATGCACAGGGGGGTACGGGCTAATTTACTCTAATTCGTGCTATTGCTTCTTCAATAGTTTTATGACCATGAGACCCAGACGCTCTTCCAGACTAGCTGAGAGGAAAGAAGCTCCGGAAGCCTATAACAAAATCACTCTCGAGGACATATCTTCTCCGTCAGATCCAGAATGGGACAATGAGGGTCCAGACTACGGGGTTGGAAATCGGGAAAGCAACGAGGTGTCTTCAGAAAATGAAGTTTCTCTGGGTTTTGAGGAGGAAGGAGGGATTGGTGACGATCGAGCCCCCGATGAATTTGAATCGGCCGTTATATTGGAATCACCTCCAGATTCCGTTGAATCAACAATCGACAACGATCGACTTATCTGAATTTGCTTAAAGTACGGAATAATGAAAAGAGACACTCTAGTGCCTTCAAGCTCTGACCGTCCCCACAACCCTCCAGAAGAATATATGGCGGTCACTCAATTGATGTGCATGGTCGGCGCTATTCCTCCATTCTCTCCCTTCATCGTTGACTTTTTAAGACAAATGCGGATTGCCCCCATGCAGCTGCATCCCAATTCGTATGCCTACTTGCACACTTTGTATATAGCATATCGTGAAATCTTAGGCATAGAGCTCACGTTCGATGACGTTCACTTCTTCTATAATTTCAAGCATCGGACTCGAGAGACTCCATCTTTCTGCTACTTTGAGTCAGTTCCAAAAAGGAATATAATCTCAGCACCATTCAGCAGTAAAGCTGGAGATTCTAGATTAGAATGGTTCTACGTGAAGCGACAGCCTGGATGCGCCAGGAGGTGGACAAAATCAAGTAAAGCACTGATTTTCTAAATCCGGGATCTATACACTTGAATCATCACCTTAACTTGTTTTCCTTTTCGTTTGCAGTCGACAATCCCAAACAGATATCAGATCAGGTGTTCTTTGATCGGATGCACCAACTTCTTAATGGTGATCAAAAATTCTTGACTATCGATGAATTCCTTAAAGACGAATATCTTCACTTTCATGGGCTGTTATCCGTTTTTCGTAGCATTGGCCATGGGACGGCTCCATACGCATATATTCCTCCAGTGGAGGTAGTCCCCGAGATAGGAGATGGCTCAGGAGTTCCTGCAGTGCCTCTTCGAACTTCACCTTCTCCATCTTCTACCCAGGATGACGAATTGGCTAACCTGGCCGAAAAGCATCGTGAAGAATATATTGCCCCCGAGGAGGCTACTTCTCCGGAAAAGTCAACTTCCTCCCAAGAGTCGCCACTTAATGCTTCCGAGGGGAATATCCCTAGTACTGATGACCAAATATTTCAGGGTTTGGGGGATCTCCCCTTGCCTGAAACTATATACACTTCAGAGGATTTCAGGAAGGATCCTTTAGTCTTACCTCTTCTGAAGAGACCACTCCTGCTAAGGCTAAAGAGCCTGCCCGTACTAGTCTAGCTTCAGATTCGGGTTGGTTGGGGGGAAACACACCACTTAGGACACACTTTATACAACAACATTAGCATTCATCGCACCTCTTTCTCTGTGAATCCATTAATTCTAAATTTCGTTTGTCTTATTGTGCAGGTACGATGTCTCGATCCTACTATGATATCAGGAAGCTTCGCCGCAGCATGTCCAATCCACCTCAGGATATCGAGTATGATCGCCGGGATGATCGTGGTAGGGAGGAGAGAAGGCCTTATGATCCCTATCGTTCTCGACCCTCACGTTCTCGCTCACCTGTTCGGCCGGAACAAGAGAAGTACAAAGGTTATCAAAGCCGCAGGGAAGAGGACAGACCACAATCTAAAGACTCCACTTCTTCCCATGAAAAGCGCAGTAGAGAGAGAACTCCTCCGAAAGAAACCGGGTCTCAGAGTAAGCACAAGGTCCCTGCTACTAAACGACCTAGGACAGACAAAGAAACTACCGAATCCTCCTCACACAGGGACACCGAATTGACAATCCCCGCTCCTCCCCCACTAGATGCGGAAACTGCAGTAAAGCGGGCATATTTGGAGGAGCAATTTCTCGAACACTACTTCGAGACTTTGACTTTTTTACCTGCCCTTGAACCTATTTCTTCTAAGTGGGCAGATGAGGCCAAAGCAAAGATAGATGCGGTGGAAAAACAATATTCTGAGATGTTTAAATATTCATGCAACCTTTCCAGAATCATCCACACTCTAATCACAAATACCGACTCAATGCAAAAGACCGCGGAGGAGGATGCCAAGGCTTTAAAAGCCCTAGGAAAAGATTTGGAAGACACTCAAGCTCAGCTAGCTGTCGCTCAAAGGGACGCTTCTAACTTCAAACAACAATTCGAGGACATGCAAAAACGTTACCATGACTTGCTTGAATCTCACACTCAAGAGCGTTCTGAATTTAAAAAGCAAGCTGATGAGGCTAAGTCAGAAGCTGCTAAGACACGCCTTGCTTATGCTGACCTTGAACAGAAAAATGCCGAGTTAGCACAGAGGAGTGCTGAACTAGAAAAGAAGAATGCTGACTTGGCTTCAAGGCTGTTGGAAGCAGAGAACAGGGCTGCCCTGGCCGAGGGCAATGTGGAGTGTGCTATCAAATCTGCGGAGGAAGCCCGCAAGCAATTATCTGAGGCGGAGGCTGATATTCAGGGTTTCGGCGAACTAATGATTGAATTCTTCGCACATATCATCCGTCGCCGAAACATTTCTTGGATCGAAGATTACCCATACACTCTAGTTCAAGTATGGAATCAGATTATTGAGTGGGAAAAAGAGGAGCTCAAAGTCAATTCTATCGATGAGGATAAGCTAATGGAAAAATACTTGAGGGATGATGAACCGGAGTGCCTAGCTGATGGGCGCCGCCTCATTGCTGAGGCCATGGAAGAAGAGAGACGGAAGTCTAAACAGAAAACTGTTCTCGAAGCTGGTTCCTCTTCTTCTGCCCCTGCGACTTATGAAGTAGAGGGGTATGACCCTGAAAATCCGGGAATTCCCCGAACAACTCTGCTATCCCCCATTCCTGAAGCAGCATCAGAGGTAGTAGTCACCCCTGCCGAGAAGTCTTCGGAAGGTATCCCTACCTTTTCTCCTCAATTTGTCAAGGCTATTTCTACCTTTCGCCACGTGATTGAGCAATCGATGAAAAACCCATTGTTTTCGCCTGAGTTGATAACTGTTGCTTCTCATTCTGTAGGTGTTGAGCCATCTGAAAAGACAGATGTGACTCAGGGAGCCACCGCCGGGGCAAAGCCCGCAGAAAAGGCCAAAAGAGGGGAGGATAAGGCTGCTTCTATAGACTTGGGAGAAGGAAGTGAGCCGACTAAGGCCGCCACTCCCCAGGATGAAGAAATGATAGCAGCTTTAAGGGATGACGGCGGTGACGGGGGTCAGGAAGAGGAACCATAAGTTGCAATAGTCGGGGAGTCAAAAAGTGCTGATAACGTTACTTTGGCTGCAATGAAAGCTGATCAAGACAAACGCTTGCAATTAAAAGCCAAAGAACTAGACCCTGAAGCCCTCAAGCCCCTCGCAGTTGTGGATGCGGGATCAAGGTTAGTTGTTAAGCTCTCAACTAGATCTATTACAGAGGAACTCGCTAAAAAATCTTCTCTTGATTCCAGCGCTCCGCCCTCCGGGAAGAAGTCTACTGGCTCCAGCACCATATCTTCAGGAAAAAAGAAGTCAAAACGAATCTTGACAGAGGCTGAGAAAGAAGCAAAGGATGCGGAGAAAGCCGCCAAGAAGTCCAAGGCTCACTCGAAATCTAAATAGTGGATTGCCTTGTGTCGTTTTAGCATTTGGTGAACCAACAATTGCTGCTACAAGAGCGGCTCTTGCACCTTCTTTTTTAGCTACTCTCCTGTACAAATTCATTCGTTCGTAAATAAATAAAAAATAATTCATTTTCTGCAATGTCTGTTTGTCAGTAGTTCTGCACTTATGTAAAAATGCATGTCTTACTATAGTTATGAAATGAAGTTACGGAGGGAGGAAATATGCGTAAACATATATATGCCCCCAGTCAATTCTCACAAATTATTTAATGCTTAATCAAACAATCTGAATGCTCTCGATTTTCTGACGGGATAGCATTTCCTGTGTCGTCAGTGCCTGTCGTTTTTTCTGGCATTTCTTTTATACTCTCTCTCTTTCTGGAGAGTTAGAGTTCGAGCTCAGCAATCTATTCATTCCCCGGTCTCTCAGCGGGGAAGAATTTCTTTCTCAGCGCTCAGTCGGAGACGCTTTTATACTCTCTCTCTCTCTCTCTGGAGAGTTAGAGTTAGGGGAAGAATTTCTTTTTCAACGCTCAGTCGGAGACGCTTTTATACTCTCTCTCTCTCTGGAGAGTTAGAGTTAAGAATGTCGTTTTCTCATTCTTTTATGTCTTGTCGCACAAGTAGTCGCTGTGCTTTTACTTATGTTTAAACTGTCTTTAACCTTTTCAGGTTTTGAATCATCCTGTATTCCATAATCACAACAGAATAATTAATGAATGTATATACGTAATGCATAAAAGTAAATAACACACAATATTTTTATAGTGGTTCGGCTAAGTCGTAGCCTACATTCACTTTATAGTCCTTTATTCATATCGTCAGATTTTCCCAAGGCAAGTCGTGCCTTATTACAGAGTTCATAAGAAAAATAACAAAAAGTACAGCATTTCTAATCCAAATATCGCATTAAGTGTTGGGCATTCCATGCTCTAGGGACTTCTTCGCCATCTACGGTCGTTAACTTGAAGGTTCCTTTTTCAAGTTCCCGTTGGATGACAAAGGGTCCTTCCCATTTTGGACCGAGGTGAGGAAGGGATGGAAAGACTCTCTTTAGCACCAAATCTCCTGGTTCAAAAGTCCTGAGGCGAACTTTTTTGTCGTAATAGCGTGCCATCTGACGTCGATGTCTTGCCGCACGCAAATCTGCTTCGTCCCTTTTTTCTTCGACTTCATCAAGAGACTCAAGTAAGAGCGCCCGATTCGTCATCGGGTCATAATATGTCACCCTGTGGGAAGGAACTTCCAGTTCAACTGGAATTACTGCTTCTGAGCCAAAGGAGAGAGAGAAAGGGGTATGACCGGTGGCCGTCTTAAATGTTGTTCGATATGCCCACAAAGCTAGGGGCAATTCGTCAACCCATTTTGCCTTTGCACGCTCTAACCGTTTCTTGAGGATGGATTTTATTACTTTGTTTATTGCCTCTACTTGCCCGTTCGACTGCGGATAGGCAACTGCAGTATATCGCTTGTCAATCTTATACTTCTGGCAGAAATTTCTGAATTCAGTACTATCAAATTGGGTTCTGTTGTCAGTTATAATCGTCCTTGGGATCCCAAATCGGCATATAATATTTCTGACCACGAAACTTATCACCTTTCTTGCCGTGATCTTGGTCAAGGGCTCAGCTTCCACCCACTTCGTAAAATAGTCCACGGCCACTATTGCATATTTCGCTCCTCCTTTAGCAATCGGTAGAACTCCAATGATATCAATTCCCCATGTGGCAAATGGCCAAGGACTCACCATTGATTTAAGTTGGGTCGACGGTGCTCTGGGGATTTTGGCGAATCTCTGGCACTTATCGCAGCGTCGTGAATAATCAGCTGCATCTTTGTTAATTGTGGGCCAGAAGTATCCGTATCGCAATATCTTTTTTGCTAAAGTCTGACCTCCTGTATGATCTCCACACTCACCTTCGTGTACTTCTCTTAGTACACGCTTGATGTCGTCGTGTGCTATACATCGTAACAGGGGCATAGAAAATCCTTGCCTATAAAGAGTATCATCTTGTATGACATATCTGGTAGCCTTGCGAACTACAGCCCTTCTTTCACTCTTCTTTGACGGGAGTGTTCCATCCTTAAGGAAGTTCTTAATCGGGGTCATCCACGACTCCTTCTCCGGTTCCGCTTCAAAAGCGAACTCAACTTCCATTGACTCAAAGCTTGGCGATTCCAATGTTTCAATTGGAATTATTTCAGTCTCTTCTGGATTGTCGGAACTAGCCAGCTTTGCCAGCCTATCCGCCTTCTGGTTTTCAGCTCTTGGGATATGTGTTATGTTGTACCGCTCCAAGCTACTCAATAGCTCTCTCACTTTCCTGAGGTAGGCGATGAGTCGAGGTCCCCGAGCCACAAATTCCTCTCGCACTTGGCAAACAACGATTTTAGAGTCACAGAATATGTCTAACATTTTTACTCCGAGGTCTTTGGCAAGCTTCAGCCCGGCAATCAGGGCTTCATATTCAGAGTCATTGTTAGTCGCCGAAAATTCTAATCGTAGAGCATAATATAACGACCGTCCTTCGGGGGTGACTAAGACGATTCCAGCTCCGGACCTTCGATCGTTCTTGGCTCCATCTGTGTATAGTTTCCACGGATCTATCTTTAACTCATCCTCGGATCTAACCACTTTGTCATCGATTACTTCCTCCTGTGGGATGGTGAATTCCGCAATAAAGTCTGCCAGAGCTTGCCCCCTAATCGACTTTCGTGGTTGAAAATTCAAATCAAACTGACTTAATTCTATATTCCATTTGATCAACCTTCCCGATGCTTCGGGTCTCTGCAACACCTGCCTCAAAGGTTGGTTGGTGTATATGGTTATTGGATGAGCTTGGAAATAGTGACGAAGTTTTCGGGATGCAATTAGGAGGCTGTAAGCGAGCTTCTCAATCTTTGGGTAATTGCGCTATGCCGCTGCTAATTTCTTGCTTACATAATACACTGACCTTTGTACTTTGTCTTCTTCTCGAACCAGGGCTGTGCTAACGGCGTGAGCCGAGACTGCCAAGTAAACAAACAATTCCTCGTGATCTACTGGCTTTGACAAAATCGGCGGTTTCTCTAGCAGTTCCAATAAATTTCGAAAGGCCTCAACACAGTCCGGAGTCCACTCGAAGTTCTTCTTTCCTCTTTTAATCAAATCAAAAAACGGAACGCATTTGTCTGTGGCTTTGGAGATGAATCTACTCAGCGCCGCTACTTTCCCTGCAAGACTTTGGACGTCTTTAATTCTCCTCGGCTCTTCAATATTTCTAATCGCTGCTATCTGGCTAGGATTGATTTCAATTCCTCGGGAGCTCACAATGAAGCCTAGGAACTTTCCCGATGCCACTCCAAATGAGCATTTCAGAGGATTCAATTTCATCCGATATTTTCGCAGGATACCAAACATTTCCGCCAAGTCTTGCGTATGGCTGGAGGACTGTTTCGATTTGACAAGCATATCATCCACATAAACTTTCATAGTCTTTCCTATTTGATTATAAAACATTCTGTTCACCAAGCGCTGATAAGTGGCTCCAGCGTTTTTCAATCCGAATGGCATTACAACATAACAATACAATCCCAAATTTGTAATGAAGCTCGTATGTTCTTGGTCTGGCACATGCATAGGAATTTGGTTGTACCCAGAGTATGCATCCATGAAAGAGAGAAGTTCATGACCTGCTGTCGAATCTACAAGCTGGTCAATTCTGGGAAGTGGGAAACTATCTTTAGGGCAGGCTTTGTTCAAATCTGAAAAATCAATACAAGTCCGCCACTTTCCATTCGGTTTCTTTACCAAGACGGGATTCGATATCCAGTCGGGATATGTCAAATCTCGAATAAATCCATTCTGCTCCAACCTCTCCACTTCCTCTTTGAGAGCAGCCGACCTCTCTGGGCCCAACATGCGTCTCTTTTGCTTCACAGGCGGATGTTTCGGGTTTACATTCAATTTGTGACTTATGATGGATGGCGATATCCCACACATGTCAGCGTGGGTCCAGGCAAACACGTCCAAGTTCGCCTTCAAAAAGTCCGTTAGTTCTTTGGCCCGACATGGATCCAATTGAGACCCAATCTTCAAGACTCTTGTCGGATCAGCGTCATCAATGGGAATTTCCACTGTCGCTTCATTAGGAGTTGCATTCTTAGCCTCTGGTTCCTCGTCTTTTCTGGGATCCAGGTCTTCAGGCGTTCCTTTGGGAAACTCCTTCGGGGTCAATCTCTATAATTGCTATGCCGAGCCCCCCTTTGAGGGAGACGAGGCATCTTTACTCTCGACGTTAAGTCCTTTCATCAACATCTTTAATTCGGCCACATAGCAGGCCCGTCCGGAAACTTGATCCCCTCTCATTACTCCAGTTCCGGCTTCAGTTGGGAACTTAAGTAATAAACACCAAGGGGCGATACAAACTCTGAATTCAGCAAGGGCATGCCTCCCCAAAAATGCATTATAAGGCGAATCTACGTCCAATACTACGAACTGAAGCATCCACACTCTTCTGCGTTCTCCTTGCCCCAAGGTCACGGGCAATTCTATGTATCCCATGGGAGCTGTTGACGCCCCGTTGAAGCCTCTGATCCATCCTTCACATGGCTTCAAATCTCCAGATTCAAGCTTCATCTGATCGAATGACTTTTTAAACAAAATATTAACGGAACTTCCGTTGTCTACTAATACCTTATGAACCAAGGCCGGCCCAATGGTGGTAGTAATAACCAACGGATCTTCAGTGGGTGATTGGATCCCAGTATTATCTCGGCTGCGGAATACCACGTCGTCAAACATGGTCTTCTGTTGTTTTATGGGGGTGATATCTTCCAAATCATCACCTTCATTCACGTCTAGATGCTTGGCAGCATTTACATATTGATCCATAGATCTGAAACTTCGGATTGCCGGGTGAGGTCCGCCCACTATGGAGTTGATAACAATTCCTTTACCTTTCTGCTGCGCTGTTGGCTTGGGAGCAGGTAGAATCTGTTTTGGAGCCTGCTCTCCTTGCCCCCTGTCCCTCGGGGCAACCTTGTATTCATCCAACTTCCCTTCACGCAGCAGCTTCTCAATCACATCCCTCAAATGCCGACATTCATTGGTTGAATGCCCATGAGTTCCATGAAACAAACAAAATTTCCCTGTCGCCATTTCTTTCTCGGTCGAATCACGAGGTGGCGGTCTTTTGTACTGCAACACATTGTACGTATCCAGGTAAATATTTTCCAGGGTGTCGTTCAATGGTGTATAATTCTCGTAGGTTTGGAATCGAGGTCTTTTGTTAGGATCACTTCCCCTATTTCTGTTTCTTCTGTTACCGTTCGGATTACGGTTATTGTTGTTGTTACCCCCGCTTCCAGCATTGTTGTTTCCACCCTTGTTTCCCACATTTACTTCAACCTTGCCAGAACTTTCCCCAGATTGCTTCACGGCGATATTACTCTGCACATTTTCTTTTGAAGCCGTCTCAGACTTTCTCCTTCGGTTTGCCCTGGCCTCCTCTCGCCTTAAATAAATATCGGCTTTTTCATAGAATATCTCTCTTGTGGAGGGTGTCTTCCCAGAAAGGTAATCTCCGAACTCATATTCAGGATCGACTCCTTCCTTTAATGCCATCAGAATAGTGGGCTCATGCGGGTCACTAACCTCAGTCATAGCTTGGTTAAAACGATCAAGATATGCCCTCAAAGACTCTCCTGGTGCCTGCTTGATTCTCGATAATTCAATAACACTTTTGGATTTTCGGGCATGGAGTCGGAACTGGTTCATAAAACGCTCGCTCAGTTCCCTGTAATTCGAAATCGAACGAGGAGGAAGTCGGGTAAACCAAAACAGCGCCACATCTTCTAAGTAGATTGGGAATGCTTTGCACTTCACTTCATCAGGGGCAGCAGCAGCATTCATGAGCCACGAGTATCGCATCAAATGCTGTCCCGGATCAGTCCTTCCGTTGTACTTATCCATCTGTGGCAAGTTAAAGCGCCGGGGAAATTGGAAGTCGAGGATATCGTCGGTGAAAGGAGTATGGCTTCGCTCAATGCCATAATCTTCATTTGTACAGTTCCGGCTCTCGGACATGATCTGGCGAACCATTGCCTGTACATCAGCATTAGTTAGGGGCCGCTCAGGTTCCCTGGCCCTAGTATCCGAGTTCCTTCTGGGCTCCTGTTCAGGAGATGCCCTTCTTTTTCGAGCTGCTTCTGCTCTATTCCGTTCCCTGCGCTCCCGGTCGATCTCGGGAGGAGGGGACTGGAGTCTTTGCCCCCGAGTGGGGTCATTGTTTCCTAGAGCTCGTGCAATATCCTCACGAGATCCCAAAGATCCAAATGTCAGCTGCTCCACATTCTGAGGTCGTTCGAGCGGCCTTCGTTCACGGGGCCGCTCTTCCTCGGAAGATGAAGACTGATCCACTGGTGTGACGAACCGGTGATGGAGTTCTCTGTCGACGGAGTTCGCTGATCTCCCTACTCATGAGCCTCATATTCTCCTGCATCATGAGATTAGTGCGCTCGTGGACTTTCATGGCCTCCCTTGTACTTTCAAGCATATCAAGTAGGCGCGAGAAATCTCCTTGAGTAATTGGCGCAGATGGGTTGACCTAATCACTGACCTTGGCGGCTGGAATCGGAGCATTTGTAGGGACTCGAGTAGAAGTTCCAACATCACTAAGAGTCGGATCAGATCGGAGATGGGAGGTCGGGTCGGTTCGGAGCTGGGGCGCCTGATCGGGTCGGTACGTGGCAAGCTGCTCGGGTCGGTTCAGGTTGGGGGAATGCACTGCTTCTGAATCTCCTACCCGGATCGGATCGGAGCTCTCCCCATGATGGCGGTTCGGGTTTCCTGCATCGGTTCGTCCTGCTGCTGAACTCTGCCCACGAGACCTTGTCACAACCGTATTTTGCTGATCTTCGCCAGCACCATTTCCTCGAACAGATTGAATTTCTTTGCCTTTTCCTTTGGCCATAATACTTTGACAATCACTTCAACAAAAATCTAAGAGCGTAGAAACTTAAGGATTAACTTCTTTGAACTCAACGGTCCAAAAAGTAGAATGATAATCCCGGAAAACAAAGCAGTTGGACGATATCGAGGTTGAACCCGAGGCGGTTGAGAACCGCAAGTCTATGCGTATTGTTGGGAACGATACGAAGCAGCTTCGAAGGAAGGCGGTGAAACTAGTAAAAGTACGGTGGGGTGAGAATGAAAAAGACTGTACTTGGGAAACAGAGGAGGATATAAGAAAGAAGTATCCAGAACTCTTTGCCTAGTAAGGTTTTGGTAGTGATAGTTTCTTCCCTTGTTAGTAAACCGCATGCTAGGATAGACTTGTTTTGCATGTTGATTGTTGTTTTATGGTTGATAGGCATGCGGGACCCTTTGTGTGTTCTGGTTAGGGAATTTCGGGGGCGAAATTTCTTAAGGGGGGAAGAATGTAACAACCCGTATTCTACGCATCATGGGATCGTAGAATATTTATTTCTTTCACATATGAAGTCGTATGGTCATGTAACTTTGGGAGACGACTATTGGGGTCATTTCCCATGTTCATGATTTTTGTCGATTTTTAAATGACCGTTTTGCCCCTAGTTGGTACTGTTTTGGCCATAACTTTTGACTGGAAAGGAATTTTGACCTGAAACCACTTCCATTGGATTCGAATGATGGTTTCTCTTTCCGTAGAGTGGTTACATTAGCCAAACGGGCTTACCATTTGGGAGATATGGCTGAATTAAGGTTTAAAGGGTTAAAAACAGCTTAATTGGGCCAAACCGGGTGATTAGCAACTAGGCCCAATGGGGGATTTCGGGTTTAGGGGTATATGAGGGCTGATAGGGATAGAATTTCGGTTTGTAATTCGGGGAAATCTGGTTTTGGGATGAAAACCAGTGCAGGGTTTTGAGCGTAGGGTTAAGAACAGTTGGGAGCGAGTGTCGCGAGTTTACAGGGGATTGTAAGCCTAGAGATTGTTTTAACTCCTAGTAGAAACCTTGGGGAATGCAGCAGTAGGCAGGGTTTTGCCGAAGCTGGGTATATTTGTGTGTTATTTATTTTCTGCATTTATTCTGTTTTTAATCTATGCTGTGATTATTTAATTACTCTGTGAAAATCTGCGATAAACCCTATTCACCCCCCCTCTAGGGTTAATTTAGATCCTACAAGTGGTATCAGAGCAGGTATTTTTTATTTTATTTTAACTCTAGAGTAGTTCACTGCAATCAAAAACCTCTTTAACTCATCTCACCCATATCACCCAAATACCCTCTCTACCCGTAATATCGTCACACTTTTCACCGCATGAGAAAATACATATAGAAAATATGTTAAAACTATGCTATGATTCTCTAACTCTCATTGTATTCCTGGGGAATAAGTCAACCTTCTTGACACTTGTATGAGTGATATAAGTACATATGCCTCAGGTTGATCAAAGATATGTGCATCAGCAGATTATGAAATATTTATGTAGTAAGAATACCTAGCGCAATGTTGATTTTTTTCATATTGAGTAGTTGACATGACTTAAGTTTCATGAACATCAGGAAAGACTGTAAGGTATTTGTCTAAGTTTTGTACAACAGTGCGTAAATCATTTTCATGATTAACTGGCTATGCACTGCACTGTCAATGACAAATACTTTACTGTCATTTTCATGATTAATTAGATAATCATGAACTAATAAATCAAAATAATCAACTCCGAATGTAGTAATGTGCAGCTATTATGCATGTCTTCAATAAGAGGATGAGATGGACAATAAGTTTACACTAATTTGTCAGTTCATTCATGTCTTCAATGACATACTTGGTGATTTAATTTATAAAAGAAGAACCGTGAATAAACCTCGATGATCTATGTCCGCAGATTCTGATAGTTGAATCAAACTGACAATTGAAACCGTGAATATTGTGAGTTATGCATGATTGGACTAATTGCAACAAAGTGTAAAACATAGAGTTAAAACAAAATATAGAGCAAACAAAAAGATTGGAACTGACTGTCTACCGCAATTACATTTCATTCCATCCTTCTCTGCAACTAAACTGCATTATTAATATTCTTTGCATGCACAACTGCAGTGTCTATCTATTTTTCTAAATTTAAGAAAATATACGTTATTAGTCATTGGAAAAAATTTCCGTATTTACTCCCATTTCTTATTTTCTATATTAGAAAACATTTTTTATCCTTATTTGGAAAACATTTCCAAAACTCCTTCAATGGATTTAAACAGATATTTAAATAAAACATCGCTATGCAAACTCGAACCATTAACATTTATTAACTAAATTCAATTAACTAACCTTCACTATCGAACCTTAACCATTACTTAGTTAAAAATGAAGTCAATCAAGTTGGGGTATAACTACCTCTCAGACCTTAACTGAACAACAATTCTAACCTCGAAAATAGACAAAGTTCACCTTTTAAATCTTTAAGAAACTTCCTTACGTAACTCTCGGATTCGATTTATGGTTCCACTTCTTTTACTGAATCATTTGATTATAACAATAGTGTTATAATCCCATGCTTCTGAAATATAAAAACTTAAATATAACTTTTATTTCTTAATTGGAATAAATAAATAAACAACTAATTTTTTAATAAATAAATAAATCTCGATTGAAAATCGGAAAGTAAATAGTCCTTTCCTGTATTCGATATAGTCGAATTCCAATGTATAATTCTCTCTCGAATAATCTCTATTTGATAACTCTCTTTCGAATAAACTATATTCGGTAATTCTTTTTCGAATAAACTCTATTTGATAATTCCCATTCGAATAAACTATATTCGGTAACTCTTTTTTGAATAACTTATATTCGATTAACTCTCTTCGAATAACTTATATATATATATATATATTCGATTAACTCTCTTCGAATAATTTATATTCGACCAACCCTCTTCGAATAATCTATATATTCGATTAACTCTCTATTCAAATAAATAATTTTATTTTAACCCTATTCCATATCTCATTCAAATTCCCATTTCAATTCTTATTTCAAAACCCAATTTTTCTTGTAAATGATTTAATTTATAAAATATTTATTTTAATCCATTATTCACATCGAATGTGACTAATGTTTCTTTTATATAATTTATTAATGTCCCCTTCCCAAATTCTATTTGTACTTTTATTTATAGAATTGTTCATATGAAATCTCCTTTTTGCTCCTAACACTGAAATCTCATTTACAATTCCCTTTATAAATACTATATTTACGTTCCATAAAAATATCGGTGTTAAAACCGATTTCTACTTCTTCATATAATTTCAGACTTATATATCCAATTTATCCAATGATAAATAATTTACTTAATCTATAAAACATTATTGATAAATTAATCTTCTCAATTTATCTGTTAAAACAGATTCTATTAAATATCCACTTTAAACAATCTTCTCATAATTCTTTTAAATCTCATCAATTTCCTTTTATAATCCAATTTATTTTCCAAATAAATATTCCTTTTATAATTCTATTTATTTTCTACATATATATTCCTTTTATAATTCTAATTATTTTATAAATATTTCATTTTATAATTCTATTTATTTTCTAAATAAATATTCCTTTTATAATTCTATGATTTTATAAATATTTCCTTTTATAAAATCCTTTGATTTTATAAATATTTCCTTTTCAATATACACTTTGAAAAATCCCTTTCTACATCCCGGTATTACTTATGGTATTTTAGAAATACCAAACCACAGTGCCCCACACATACAAAATCAATCACAGAAAATATATCACATCATATACCACAAGATATGAAAATAACAGTAATAGTATTTGAGGAATCTAGTTGGATCCCTCCAACCTGTTTCCCTGCATCCACAGATGTTAATCAATATAATTAACATCAATTTCATTTCAATATGAAATATTCTGCTAAGCAGAAATAATATTTAATTAACGCTATATATATATATGACCAGATCTATAATTTCAACCAATTACTTAGTAGTTCAACCAAGCAATCAACACATAGCAATCAACCAACACTTATCAACACTAAAATACGTTATAAAAATATAAACTGATCAAAGTTATTGAGATTTACTCACATTGGACATTTATCGTTAAATAACGATAAACTATCTTTGATTCAGATCAGACAAATTATTTCGCTATAAATTGTAACGAGCTCCAATTCACTCCGAACTAGTTCCCTGGGGTAGCCACCGTCCATACGATCCTAATGGATATTGTTCCGTCCAATTCTGATCATGTATGCAAGAATTATACATTTTACAAGATTGGATACGATTTAAACATTATTAATACTTAATTAATTATAATAAAGCTTAACTACCAAATTAATTAACATCTCATCATCTTCTACCACAAGCACTCCCTATAAACCAACTGCCATGATCGATCTAGCATTCCTTTCCACTCCATAAAATTGCAAACAAGAATTACAAAACATCTCCTCATCCAAATCTCCTTCTTCTTATCACCTCCAAACCTTCATTCCCGATACCCAGATCGGGACTCCAGAAAACCACTTCCGTGACCGACTGTTCTTCACCGAACTCTTCCATCGACACCACCGCACCACTCTCCTACGCCACGTCCTTCTTCTGATACCCTCACAAGACTGCTAGCACATACCAACATCATCGCGATAACCAGTTTATCGTGTGCTGCTCAAACAAAAGTCGACAAAAATTGTTGCGGATTCCACCAAAAAGTCAGGCGTAGGTGCCAAATAACCCCACAAACTCAAAATCAACAACCATCGTTGTTGAGTATAACAGTTTGATTTTTGTTTGATGATAACAATCATATTTTTTTTTATAAATGTGTTTGTAAATAGTACTATTCTATATTTTACACACAAAAATAAATATTTATTGAATAGAACATTACTATACAGAATTGAATATCCAAACAGTGTTTTTATTCGAATAAAATTTTTATTTTCAGCATTTGAAATAGTACGTATACAACACTCCACTATTTACACATTCAAATATTTTTGAATATTTTTGTCATAACACATTTAACACATCACAGACGTTGTACTATTAAAAGATTCAAACAAAATAAAAATAGACAGAATGAATTGAACAACAAAAATAATATTTTATTTCAAATCAAATTTGTTTACTACAAATAGTAGTACAATTTTTATTCACAATCAATAAAGAAATTCCTCACTTATACAATCACTTTTATACACTGACTCATCACTGCATCAATCTTCATCTTTTGTCTTCACAACATTCTTCTGACTGTCCAGTCATCTTCATACCTGTCACAGAAGAACATACACAGTAGACTGCGACAAAAATAAAATTCAATACAAACAAATAAAAAATTATTTTTAAATTATATTTGCCTCAGAATTACGGTGTGTTTCTCATCATTTTTCTAGACATGGTCTGATATGCAAGGACAGAAAAACTTGTCTGGATGGCTGCATATACATACGTGTATATATATACACGTATGCACTGCCTCGCCAATCCAGTGTGCGACTGAGGAGTAGCCACATGGACCATCTCGACTCAGCGCACTAGAAAACAATTCAACATATCACAATATATAGACGAGTCACAACAAATACATGTTTTCAGCAAAACAATGGTACAACCATGTATAAGTGAACTTGGTTATAATCATAATCGAGCACAATGGTAATCAAGTCCAAATGCCAAGAGACAAAGTGCATCATGCTAGAGTCAGCAAGCAAAAGTGGTGCATGGACCCGGACAAATGTGCAAAAGCATCAAAACAGCATAGTGAACATGGTGAACAACTGAAATACCTTGGTGCAAATATAATTGCAACAGCTTTAAAATGGACCAACTATTAAAAAAAACAATTCAGTTTCAAGGGAAAAGGATGGACACCATTACAACTCAGTTTTAAAGTGAAGCAGAAGTACAACTCAACAAAGTGGCTCAACACCAAAAAGTGAAATATCATAAAAATCCACAAGCAGTAGTGCAAATACAAGTGACATGGTAATGAAAGCATGTACAATGGTGCAAGCACAGTCTCAAGCAAAATGATCAACTACAAGTACCAATGGACATCATTGGAAAGTAACTCAAGTATGGTGAATGGTCAATTACAACTCAGCTACAAAATGGTCAAGCTAGCAGATTATATATGAGGATACAAGTGCAAAATGCCAGAATATAAGAATGACAGTGTATTGCAGTGCAAAGTGATCTAGTAACAAGTGAAAGTGATTCACAGTTTTAAGAATGACCAGAGGGGGCCGAGCACAATTCAAAACAGTTTACGAGACAACAGTCAAACATGTACAAGTCAAATAGCATGAACATATCACACAGGAAAATAATAATGTACAGTCTTCTATTTTACTTTTCGGAAAGAAATCAATGCGGCAGATATAAGGAAAGTTCCAAATTTTAAAATCTTTTTTTGGGCAAAAACAGCATACAATATTTGGAATAAATTTCAAAGTACATTTTTTTCATATAGTCAACAATGATGAACAAGTGGAGTATAGCGACAGTTCTTCAAAGAAGTGATCAAGTATAAACTGATTTTATAAAGTATTATATCAGTTTTATTTAGAGAAATATTGAAGAAGCGAAGCCACAAAAATAAGGAATAAATTCCGGAATTCAAGGATCATTTCAAAGTTCAGGGTTTTCTCACGCAAGTTTGAAGATATCAGATTCCAGAAATCAGGATTTAAGGAAATCCCAGTGTAGTATCAACTCAATACAAAAGGAAAGTACTTAAGTAAAATATACATTCACAAGTTCAAATTTGGCATCAGAGTTCAAAGTCGAGAATACAAGGCACTGTCAAATTCAAGTGTTCATCTGTTCTTATCAGTTTAAATCAGATTCGGCAAAATGTAAAGCAACTGTTCATATCAGACTTAAAGACAGGAAAAATGTTTTGTTTTGAAAAGAATGATTCAAAGAATCTTTTAAATTTCCAGAAATCAGGATTTAAATTTAGTAGTGAGATATATAAAGGTTGAAATATTCAGGTTCAAATTCAATCGAGAAAAAGCACAAAAATTCACATGCAAGAACTCCAGATTTATTTCCAAAAAAATTAAACTTACAGATTTATTTTAATCGAGATGTTTTAAGAAAGACATAGTCAAAACTCTAGAATACTCATACAAGGTTGAAGATTTCAAAGCCAAGGATACCAAAAAGCTCCAACATTCTCGAATATATCATAACCAGGTCTAATACGAAATCAGAGCACAAAATTGGGGTTTCTAAACCCTATAAATAAACCCACATCATCATCGGCCATAATTATCCAAGTTTCCACACAATTAAAGAGAAATTCGAAGTGAACAATCATACCAAAATTTACTTGGATCGGAATCGAGGAAGTTTGCAAATCAAAGGACATCAAAGAGGAAGCGGCGTCCTCAAAGCTAAGGAGAATCGAAATTGTATTGCAATTCGCCTCCGCCATCTTCTTCCAAAAGCAAACCCTAGGAGCCGCCATTACTATTTCCTGAAAGACAAGAAGATCGGGCCAAAAAGTGAAGTGGTGACGCAAATAACAAAGAGGCTGACCAAGCTTATTAACTAAAGGGGATAACCTTATTTTAAACTCCAAAGGATTTCTAACTTTGGTTTTTAAGGGTCTATTAGTTGAAACTAGGATTTTGTTTAAAAGGGTTTTAAATTGTTTTTTTTATTTCAAATTGTAATCGAGTGAGAGTTTTCTAGTTTGTCTCTAAAACTAGGAAGACGAGATTTGCCATAACTTTTTAAATGAATTTTGAAAGATTTAAGTAATCTTTGAATAAAATTTAAGGCTATATTATTACTTTAAAATGATTGAAATTGAATTTTATTGTGAAATTTAGTCAAAAGAATGTTTGTTTTGGAAAACATTTCGTCGTTAGTCGAATTATTAAAATGATTTGTAATTCAGCTGCTAAAATGATTAGAATTTTGAAATTAAATGATAATTAAACATTCATTTCAAATTTTTGTTCAGTTTCTGTTCGCGTAGTTTTAAAATATTTTATAGAATTCTACTATAAATTTTATTTAGGAAAATAAGGATATATTTTTCTAACGTATTTTAGGATAACTATGGTCCTTTTGACACTTTACAGAACTAATCCACTGGTCTATTTTATTACTGTTTTAGGATGGTGATATGTTATTGTACATGATTTAATTGTTAGTTGTGTTTGTTCCTTATCTATAACTATGAAATAAAAGTTTATTTTATTCTGTTATATTGTGTACTACCCCAGCGAATCCGATTTTCAAACATCTGGAGTTGGTTTAAACATCGACTCTAGGTGATTAGAAGTTGGATCGTCACATAAATATTAACATGTTTATTTTTTACATAGAATAACTTATTTTATTTCAGATTTAAAAAATATAGTTGCATCTATCTTTTACTAAAAGATAAAAGATAAGTTACATAGAATATCTTATTTTATTTCAGATTTAGTAGAATAAAAGATAAGTTACGTAGAATATCTTATTTTATCTTTTACGAAATGATAAATATTAACATGTTTATTTTTTTACATAGAATATTTCATTTTATTTCAGATTTAAAAAAGAGTGATGCATCTATCTTTTCAAAACTGAACTTCAGATTAGAAAAGATAAATGAATATATATGTCATGTGTTAATTGTTAGTTGCAAATATGCAATGTTAATGATAAAACTGACCTTTTGATTACAAAATTGCCTTTTTGTAATTAACAATTTTTAAATGTAGTAGAATATCTTAATTTATTTTTTATTTAAAAAAGATAGTTGCATCAATCTTTTCAAAACTGAACTTCATATTTAAAAAAGATAAATGAATATATATGTCATGTGTTAATTGTTAGTTGTAAATATGCAATGTTAATGATAAAACTGAACTTTTGATTACAAAATTGCATTTTTGTAATTAACAATTTTTAAATGTTTAGTAGAATATCTTATTTTATTTCAGATTTAAAATATATAGATGCATCTATCTTTTCAAAATTGAACTTCAGATTTAAAAAAGATAAATGAATATATATGTCACGTGTTAATTGTTAGTTGCAAATATGCAATGTTAATGATAAAACTAAAGTTTTGATCACAAAATTGCATTTTTTTAATTAACAATTTTTAAATGTTTAGTAGAATATCATAATTTATTTTATATTTAAAAAAGATAGTTGCATCTATCTTTTCAAAGCTGAAATTCAGATTTAAAAAAGATAATTACATGTTTAGCTCCATTTATGTTTGAAAAAAATGGATACATGTTAAATAAGTTTGATGTTTTACTCGTTATTTGCAGTTATTACATACCATATGAACTTGATTTAAAGCTGGCATAGAAAAGATAAAAACATTTATGTTTTTGTACAAACAACTTAGTTACATACCATATGAACTTCAGATTTGTGCGTGTCATCCTTGCGCAGGGGACATGCTAAGTTTATATAACTTTTAGATTAAAGGAATTAGTAAGTTAACACAAATTTTATTTTTTCTAAACATTATTTACAAGTATGTCTGATGATATTGTGCCAATTAACAAATGTCTTTACCTTACGAGTTTATAAGGAAAGTTGACTCTTAATCCTAGTTCGGATAATAGTTTCCTTCTCTTCCAAAATACTTGTGACACCCCACGTCCATTAACGTCACTCATTAAGAGAATGCATTAAGTTTCGTGAAGCGTTATAGGTAAACAGAAATAGAAACATTACAAGACAGATATAAAATAGCAACGGAAAAAAACAAACTTTATAAATCATAAAGCATCATGGTTCAAAACATTATATGTCTGAAAATACATAAACCCAGTACATCGTTAAAATTTCTGTCTTGTAATTAAAACGTCAGAGTACAACAGTAAAAGAAGCATAATCCCCAAAAGAAACATAGCCATAGTAGCAAAGATAAGAACTTGAGCAATACATCTAAGCAGCTCCAACCAAGACGATAGCAGAATCCTGATCAAGCTTGAGTATTCCCACCCTGAGAACCTAGGGGGAAACAGAAGAGAATAAAGAGGAAACAAAATGGGTCAGATATAAAGTCTAGCGAGTCCAGTTAATTTTAGCATAAAAATAGATAAAAGTATCATGATAGGCATATAAAGTGGGTAAGAGAGGTAACAACATATAAAGCAGGTATGATAAGGTAAGACAAGACAAAATATGATAGCACCAATAGCGCTTCTCTAACACTTTCTTTGCTCTGCACCAATACTAGTATCATATGAACAAGATGATCCCCAACAATTACAAGGTGGTAGAATTAGGCGTACGTCTAGATGTTCCCAATTTACTACCCCCAATCGATCGGCTCCCTACTCCGTAGATACCATGTGTTGGCCCCACAGTATGATGTATCACTTCCTAAAGTGGCAACCCTTCGTTTTTATGATGTGCACAACCATATCTATTCGTGCCACAGTCGTCTTATTCCCCTCTGCCCGGACCATGCTCGCACATGACCCCAGTCGATTTGCACCGCCCACACTGTCCTCCACGTTTGGATCTCTTACAATCAGCCTAGTAAGCGTGCCCCGACTCCAACCTAGGGAGGAGTACTTGGTTGATCCGTTATATGGGTTACTAACTGAAACGGGTCCCACACACAAGATGATGCATGCTCTCCACTTTGTCTTGCATCCCCACTAGGATTTTCACAGGTTATGCTTACCTAACGGTGTCTTTAATTACATAACCCCAAATATTTCCATAGATTATGCTTACCTAACGGTGTCTTTAATTATATAACCCCAACCGGTTAAGTTTGGTGGGCTTATATATAAATATTACCAACCCCACCCAGATATACTTAACCCTCCCACTGTTTCAACCAAGTTTACTTAACCCCTACTCAAGTTAACATGTGCATACAATCCCTATGGTTTCAACTAGGTTAAGTATTACAGACTAACTGGTTATCTCCATTCACATTGACTTCTTTCCACTTGCCAAAATTCCACTTGCTTATTAATTTTATATAAATATAACTTAATCAATTTAAGTTTATTAATAAGCCCCATTACATGTTATTCTCAAGATTGTAATCAACGGAAGTAATCTTACAATCTTTCACCCCTGGATTATAATTAACGGAAGTAATCTTACAATCCCTTTGTGTTATTCATTGTCTGATTCCATAGTCACAATAATATGTTTTACTTAATATGTAATTAAGTATACTTTATCTAAGATCACCTGTTTTCTGTTCAGCATGTCACTACAACTTGACGTTGTTTACTTATTAACTTAGTTTTCTTAACTATGGTTTACTAATAAGCTTTCTTTCCTTTTATTATAAACTATGTTATAATTTCCACTTGTCCCTAGGACAAGACTACCCATTATATAACATTCTCATTAAAATAATTAATTATAATAGGTTACTATCATTCCCAGTTCACTCCGGTTCATTATCACTTATCCATTTATGGTTATTATGCGCTAGACCTCCCGCATTAAGCCTACAACTTGAGGATGCTGGATATGTCGGGCGGGTCGGGCAGACTTATTCCACAAATCGAACTTAACCTCGTCTCTTAGCACGTCACGTGTTTATGGACTTAGACCCCTCACATTAGATTCACCACTTGTGGTTGCAGGTTATGTCGGGCGGTTCCGGGCAGACTTCTACCACGAGTGTAATCTAACCTCGTGTCTAAGCGCGATTACAATTTCAGTTATTGTAATTCTAGGCATTTCCATTATTAATCAATTATACCTATGTCATTATAGGTTTTCATAATTTATGTACCAAATTCACATTCATATATTTCATTCAAGTTATGCCTGAATTCCCCAATTCAAATTATGCCCCAATTCTAACGTTTTCCCCTCATTCCCAATTTTACGCATTCGCATATTTTATCGACATGCCAAGGCTCGAATGTAGCCTGGCTTTAAAAATAAAAAGGAAAAGAAGGAGGGATGAGGACAGAAATGAACATAATAGCAAAATTGACATACGATGGCAGAAGCAGGCATAAACATATAGTGGCAAGATGACAAATAGGCTTATAGGAACAGATCTGATGAACATGTGACAATAGAATTGATTCTAACATAATAGGGATATTATAAACTGGCATGATAAGATCTGAATATTGAATTAAATAACCAACTAACAGCAGATCTGACTTGGCCACAAACATAATAGGAACAGGCATGATATGATCGAAACAATGAATTAGATCTACTAATCAATGGCAGATTTGACATGATAAATAGGTATAGGCTCAGATCTAGTTCAAAGTCATGTCAAAATTAACTTAGATACACAGGTTATAACAGATCTGATATGATTCATATAGGCATAGGCATAGGCATAGATCAAAGTTATAGTCATGTCAAGAATACATTTAAACATTTAATCTAAAATTAACATAGACTCACTGTGTTTGGATCTAGAAAAATAGAGAAAGGCTGAAGACGTTTGAATCACAACTCTAATTGATTGCTGAAGAAGAAAAGACTTGATTCAATCTGGGAAGAGGCAGCATCTAGTTCTCCTTTGATTTAGGTGTGGATAAACAAGAGAAATGGGGTCTTAATTATAGCCTAGAGCCAACGAACCAGGTCAAGAAAGGAGTCCAAATTCAAAAAATCGAATCTTCCCAGATCTGCCGTAGGGGGGTCGACACCCCCTTACGAGATCGACACCCCCGGACGGGAGATTTCCCGCTCACCCCATTTTCGTGATTTTGACCTGTTTTGAACCGATTTTTGACTTCTTGGACTTATTATATATTCTTCTTATGTGTATACAAACTTCAAACCTTAATAACTTCTTCTTAAGGTGTCCGTTTTACGCAAACTAGAAATCTATTCTGATCAAAATTCCGATATGAATGCAATGGAGCAGTCCGTTTTACTTAATACTGAATATTTTCTAGTTATTCTTTAATTTGTCTTCTTTAGTGTTGTTAAAATTACGGGTGTTACATTATCTCCTACTCAAAGGATTTTGTCCCTGAAATCTCCAAGTTAAGAATAATGTCTATCCTAACATCCACATCCATCTACTCAGTTAAGAATAATGTCTATCCTAACATCCACATCCATTAACTCACCACCAATCACAGGCATCCATTGTTCTTAAAAGATTTCTAATGCTTATATGAACATATGCAAATGTGTGTGTATACGTCCCTATGCTAATGCAGAAGATTAGGCAGTCTATTGATTCAGTCAATCTCCTTAATGCAATGTATGTTAGTGCCATGTATCCAACATGTATGCAATAATCCTAATGTACCATGTAAAGGCTATATGCATGCACAATCATCCATTCAAATGCAACGTCCATATGATAATACACCCACTTTCATCCATTAAAAGAAGAAAAATATGCACACGCATCCATATGCTGTATAAGAGTGATTGAGCCGATCTAGTGCCTGATGTGTGTGTATATGCATCCACAAGCAACCACTAGCAAACACTTGCATCCATCAAACATAACATGTCTCAAACACATTTTTACATCCAAGGGTTCCCTACATAAATGTCGAAGATTCGATTGATAGGATATAGATGAATAATAGAAACAAGTACGAATAAAAAGCTTTGGAAAAGAAATTAAGAACACATCCTTGAAAATAAAAGGGTACGGAGCGCGAATCTTGTCTTCAGTCCTCCAAGTTGCATCCTTGTGGTCATCTCCCCACCGAATTTCTGCCAATTTGACCTCTTGGTTACATAGCTTCTTAACCTCTGATCCAAGAATACGGGTAGGAACACTTCTAACTGTTGCCTCCCATTCACTTCTACTTCCTCAAGCATGCTCAGCTCAACTACTTCTGATGTATCGTGCCAACATTTCCACAATTGAACACCCAATAATCTCTCTGGTAGATTTACCCTATAAGCCATTTGAACTCAATGTTAGTTCTTCCTTTTTTTGCGTATGACTTCCGCTTGTCCTGAGCTATTTTCATGCGCCTGCGGATAAGATCAATCTTTTCTGAAGTTTCTCAAATTGTCTCAGGTCCAAGCAGAAACCTATCTCTGTTGCCTCAATTTGAGAACATATATCTTTGGTTAATGTATAACTCGAACCTTTCTCCAAGTAGATACTGCCGCCAAGTCTTAAGTGTAAATACTATAGCAGCTAATTCCAAAACATGGGTATGGTAGTTCTTCTTATGAACTCTCAACTGTCTACTTCCATAACATACTACCCTTCCCTCTTGCATCAGAATCGCACCAAGCCCTGTACCACAAGCGTCAGTGTATACTGTGAACACCTTGTTCTTGATAGGCAAGGTCAAGACTGGGGCTATTGTCAGAGTCCTCTTCAATCGCTGAAAAAGCATCCTCACATCTATACCCCAAGAAAATGTCAAATGTCAGATTCTTCTTTGTCATTTTGGTGAGTGGGGTTGATATCTTTGCAAAGTCCTTAATGAACTTCTTATAATAGCCCGTTAATCCAAGAAACTCCTGAAACACCCTACTCATCAGATCAACAAAATAGGCGGGTGCATTCGTCAACCAAAAAGGCATGACGAGCTTACTCGAAGAAACCAGCTGGAGTTCTAAAAGCGGTTTTATCTATACTGTCCTCGGCCACCCTCAACTGATGAAACCCTATGGCTAAGTCTGACTGAGAGAAAACAGATGCACTAACAAGCTGGTCAAACAGATCATCTATCCTTGGAAGTAGGTGCGTATTTTTCTTGGTGAGATTATTCGAATCCCTGTAAACCACGCATAAGCGAAGCGAACCATCTGCCTTAGTGGCGAATACTACTGGAGCACCCTATTCAGATATGCTTCGCCCAATAAACCTTTTCTCAAGTAGCTCCCCTACTTGCTTGCTAAGCTCCCTCCTTTCTCTTGGAGCCATGTGGCGCACAGGTAATGCAACCGGTTTTGCATTGTCCACCAAGTATATATGGAAATCAATCTCGTGCCACGGGGGTAAGCCCGAACCTCCTCAAAAACATCAGAATACTCACGGACTACTAGTACAGATTGCAGATCATCGGTTGATCCATCCAGTGACTCTAGGAAACTAAGCATGACAGATCCCTTAGGGTCGCAAGAAATCTCGAGGGTCCTCCCATGGAAAGTCAAAAGTCCAACGATCCTCCTCTCACAATCTACAAGGCACCATACTTGGCTAGCCAATCCATCCCTAGAATCAAACAATAGCCCATAAAATCGAGCACATATGCATCGCACTCAAACTCGACGCCTAACACATATATTCTCAAACCCCGACAAATCATAGATAAATGAGCCGAACCACCAATGGGATTTGAGGCAACTACGAGATCCAAAACCATGCTAGTACCAATGTGTACAGACTCAATCACAGAACTATATATAAATGAATGTGAAGTGCCAGAGTCAAAAAGAGTTCTAATAGGATGACTGAAAAGATAAATCAAACCTTCCACGGAAACTTTCCTACCTCTATCTGGAGCATTGGTCACAAGAGCGTGCACCTGCCCTTCAGAAGCTCCTGCCCTTTGACCTTGTCCCTATTTCTTCGGGTACTCCTTAGCAAACTGACCGACCTCTCCACAAATGAAGCAAGTATTCTTCCTTCTTTTACAGTCTTTTACCAAGTGACCCTCTCACCCACAACTATGGCACTTCCTCTTATCCTTAGCCTTGTTGTAACGACCCGGGGAATTGGCGATCTTGGTATCGACATAAACTCAATGTTGACCATCCAAGCCTCAGAAATACCAGATAGTTAATGAAAGAAAATGGAGGGTGAGAATTGATAAGATAGAAAATTAGAATAGAAGAAGGAGAAGAACATCACAACATCAGAGTAAACACGAATCTCACAGCGGAACGAATAAATATATTTCATAACATAACTTTGAAATAAAACAGTATCTGTATACAATACAATTATTAGAGTATAACACTTACAACATAGCGGAAATAACAATAGATATATAATCCTGAAGCCTCCTGCTCCAGCTCTTCAAGTATCTGTAAAATCCCAACTACTTGTGTAATGACCCAACTTTCGAACACCTCGATAGTTGTATCATTATATAGGAATAAAAGATAGATAAAAGATAAAACTACAGAAAACATCAGAATCTCACAGTGGAACTTGATCATAACATAACAACCCAAAATATTACATATCATAAGTCAAGTACATTAGAGTACTTCATACCTACGGATACATTTCATCACAAATTACAAACTTAACATTTTTGATACTAACTTGCAGATAATTATACATAACATCATGGTTAAAACAACTTGTAGATAATTATACATAGATAAGCCAACATTCAGATCCTTCCCATCCAGCTACTCCAAAAGTAAGTCAAGACCTGGATCACTTGTCTATTCATAACAAGTGTTATGAATACCCAAGAGTTTAAAGGAAAACACAGAAAAATAAACTATGGGTCAGTCTAGGACTGATGTGAGTAAACGATTTTAAAACAAGATCAGAAATAAAATCATTTCTCATAAGACCACGCCATAAATACAGAACGGGTTTTTCCCTTATGAGAATCAAAATAGTTTGTATAATTTAAACAGATATTATGATAATGTCTAGGGTTTTCACAATAATTTAAAATGTAGTAGAAATGCTTTCATCTCACATTCTACTTCTATAGTATACAAACAAAACTGTTAATGCTTATGGTAAATGGATTCCAACTATGACAAGGTAAGCAACCACCTTCCGATAGTGTACCTCTAGAGAGGAATACACTGGATTCAACAAGAACTTCTTGTAACCCGGCCACACATGACCGATCACTCATTTCACTTGAGTGTATCGAATGTATATCACTAACGGTTGTGTACGACAACCATTTCCTGAATGGGACAGCATTGATAAAAAGGAATATCTCTAGATAGGCGATAGTACACCCTAATGGGAGCTACCCACATAGCCATGCTGCCTGCCCGATTTTTGTCATTTCCTAGTTGTGAAGCTTGAAGCTAAACTTACCTTGACACACACTTTTTATTTGCTTTGAACGTCACATCGTCAAACCCGCTAATTTACTAATTGACTCCTCCAAAAATATGTTACACGTATAAAGCAAGAGAAACGAATTCCTCTACCACTTATAACTACGTTTGAAAAGATCAATGTACATGATTAGTTTGGAGTACTCTGTTAGACGTTCGTCTATACAAGTTGCCCTGGGACTGGACAAATCGAAGATATTATTTTATAAACCCATCTTAGGCAATTTCTACCCAGAATTTATAAAACAATTCTCGCATAACTTCGTCTTTTATTATCCTTGATAATCTTCGACTTGCAACGTAGAAATCTAATTGAAGTGGAATGTTTATCCCGGTCTCTTCGAATCGATATACGAAAGGTCTTTTAAAACTGATATTAAATTATCAACTTAAGATGATTTTTATTTTAGTTTACACATCTTTTATATTTGAACAAATAAAGCGTGTGTGTCGCACATGGTATTTTTCATCGTTTGTTATCTGTGTTTATACGATGTTTAACATTTCTGTTCTTCTTGTAAACTATCTTCTTACTTCTGATTTATCATGAATAAATGAAATTTATAATTTATTTAAATTATTTCTTTTACATTACAAAATCAAACCCGTCGGCTTCCTACAGTCAAGCTCTGCACTTTGCAACGCTGTTATTTCCTTCCTTTCACTGGTCTATGATACTTTTAAATAAAACTCTTCTTTTTATTTAATTATATAATTCTTCTTTATTTTTATTTATTTTCTATTTTTAAATTAAACTATTTTTAATTTAAAAACTTTGTTCAAAAATCACTTTGGTTAATGTTTTTACAAAGTACCAAGTACCATTTTAAAACAGCGTTGCGCGCATGGTAAATCCTGCTCCAGATCACGGCAAAACCTCGTGCCCGATCCCTTCCTCTTTCCGTACCCAATTCCCTTTTGCCAAGCTTCTAGTCACCATGCCAAATCCCTTGACCACCGCAAAATCTACATGCCCGGTCATTTACCAAAGTGCCAGACTTGCCAAATGTCAACCCTCTCAGCCATCATGCCCAACACCTTGATCACCGCTAACTTCTACGTGCCCGATCATTTACCAAATTTGTGTCAAACTTCACCACTAACCCAATCCAAGAAAGTTGCTCCAGCTCCCTCCTCAGGCCACCAGAACCCACCATGCTCCAACCGCACCTTGTCGACGACCCACGACAGATTCCCCCCCGGTGCGCATGTCTCCACTTCCTCCATGGTGGCGCAGTTCATCTCAAAAGTCGAGTAACCCAAAAACCGAACAAAACCCTATGATTGATTCAACCCCTATTTTTATATGTTAGAAAAAATCTTTGACATTTTTCCTAGCTTCTAGGGATCATTACTAACTCCAATACTTGATTCCAAGATTTTTCATCACTTGGATTCCCTGTAAAAGCCATGATCATCACTTTGGCCAAAACGTATATTTCTCATGATCCTCTTTATTAAAAATCGTGATGTTTGATTTAAAAATCATGTTTCCTTTTTCTGATCATGTTTATCACCCAAAGATTCGAAAATATGATGGTCGAAAATCTTGTTTGAATCCTCCTTACAGTATTTATATATAAAAACAGTGTATATATGAACTTATATGTATATATATGGGTTTAAACTTATTAAACATTTTATATATATACTTGGGTGAATCATTTTTGCGCATAACTCAGGTCTCATCATTTTCATAGCTATGAAAATAGCATCAAAGAGATAATTATTTGCACATAGTTTTAACAGGGGAACACTTGTATGTTGATTCCAACAGACAAAGGTTTTGCTATATACCTTCAAATGTCACTTAGAACTAAGTATTCATTTCCCTAAATTCATTAACACAGCAACATACAGTAATACAAAAGGTTTAACAGTGTGTTTAACAAGGATGTTCAAGGTGGATTTGATCATGCAACATATATGTACACGGCAGTAAAACTAAATAAAAACATACACAAACTCTCATCAACTTGCATGTTTAATATAGGAAAATATAGTGAGGTTTACTCACTTAAATGCCTTGTTGCTGTGCTTTAAAGTTTCCTTGTTTCGTTTTTGATTTAGCTCGAAATAAGGTGATTTCAAAGAGAATAAGTAACAGCCTATTTACAGGCATAAACAGGTAATAAAACAAATAAATGTTTTTATTTCTTAAATTAGAAAAATCCTTCTTTTCCTCTTATCATAACTTGTGCAGGTGTGCAGGTCTATAACAGAGAATGTTTCTTTTTGATGCTAAGTTTTGTTTAAGAATTTCTGCGCAAGGTTGGATGGATGTCCTTATATCCACTATAGTTTTTCAAGCATGAAAAAACTATTAAATGCTATGGTACTTTAGTACAAACAAATTACTATAAAACTCCTTCACAAACAAAAAGTTTTTCTTTTTAGATCTTTTGGCTGTAAACTTTACACATATTAAAATGCCTTAAACTAAATTCTAAAGTGTAAGTTTTAAGTACACTTTCCATTTAATGCTTTCCTGCGCAAGACATGAGAATGATGGCAATATACGTCCATCAATCCTCTTAAAAACACAAGTGTTTATCTAAAATCACTTGTCCAACACCTATTGTCTTTTTACTCTTCTACAAGAAGTATTTAGCTAAATAAACTACCAAATGCATTTTGTTTCAGCTGAAAAAGTTTTGCTTTGTCCTTGCGCAAAGACTTGGCTGGGTTTATGCCTTAAAAAGTTAAATGATTAACTAAAGTTTTAGCTAGAGAAATCAAGGTGCATATGTGTAATGATATTATCCATTTACTAATTTGTTTTGTTGTCTTGTTCTTGCACAAAACATGTTTGAGTTCATGTTTTCAAATGTTTAGTAAAAATAGAATTTTAGCTTATTCAGTGTAGGCGTAAGTGTATGAGGATATTATCCATTTACTAATTTAATTTGTTCTTTAACAAATTGGATTCACTTAGTGATCAGCTACGCTTTTGCTACAGTGCTTATATACTATTTGATTCAGGCATTAGAATTTAAATGGTGTATACAAGTTTGTTTCTAGTTGCATATAGTAAAGAAAAAGCTTTACTCACCCTTTCTTATTTGTATAAATGAAATATCCTTCATTAATTAGTTTAGAAATTAATGCATTATTCATTTATAAATTTTTTATACATTTTATTTTTCATTCAAAACCCCGGGACATTACAATCTACCCCACTTATAAAAATTTCGTCCTCGAAATTTGTAAACCACAGATATATAAAGCTAAAAGGTGATATGTCATAAACCATGATATTAGTTACTACAGATAATACGATAAGTGCTATACCCGACTAATTCGAGTTATAGTCATAGTGCGATAACAAGTGCTATACTTGACTAGCTCGAGTTATAGTTAGATAAGAGTCCTATATACAAACATAACATACCCTCCTACTCGGGGTCGTTGCTACTAATCTCGATAACGTCATCCACTTCGTCATCAGAGATATTGATGACCTTGACTACATCGTCATCTTCGTCCACATCCTCATCGTCTGATATGTAAATTACCTCCACTTCCACGTCTTCCTCATCATCTGATATGCAAATGACCTCAACAGGTGAAGGCGTGTACAACATCATGTCCGGATAAACAAAGTCCCATGTAAACTCCTGATAGCCTCCCGCAGCATGGTACTCCAACAAGTCATGGATATACTGCACCCACTCAGAAATCAACTGACCATCTGGCTCTCTAGGTGGAGTCTCTACCTCTGGGTCTACCTGCATGAGTTTTGGTACGACCTTATCTTCTTCTTATTCTTCTTCCTCCTCCATTTCTTCGTCCTCATCTATCTTCTCTAATCCCATAACTAAGTCGTCGTCGTCATCGCTATTGTCCTCTCCCTCTCCACCATTATAATCCATCTGTTGGCCCCCTCCATCCTCTACATCCTTCTGGTACTCAAAAAAATCTACGCTCTCTTCCTCCGACATAGGCTCTTCCTGGGCTGCGCCGGACTCATCTGAATCCATGTCTCTACCCTCATCATCGCGGGGTTGTACTGTCTCAGTCCTAACGCTAGACTCTGCTATCTCATGAATACGGATACTGTCACGGAGCCTCAGTATCTGTAAGGGAGTCAACCTCTTCCTAGCAGTCCTTTTGAACACGGGTGTCATCTGATAATAAGGAATAGATATCAGAAAGTGAAAATAAGCTGTAAAAGTTCATAAGCCCTAAGAATAATTGAATCCTCAATAAACACATGCTGATAAAATGAAAAGTCCATATTTTCATTTCTAACATAGGGTAACATCCAAAATGATACATATGATGACATCCAACATACGATAATATCTAATCAAACATACAATAAACTGACACTTAGTCTATAACAAAGTTTGGATAAAACTCCTTGATGTGCTTCTCCGTCTCCCAAGTACAGTCATTTGGGTTCTCGATCCATTGTATTTTGAGTAGCTTCACAATCTTGCTTTGGAGTCGCTTCTCTTCTTTATCAACTACATAGACTGGATATCGAATCACAGTCATGTCCGGTTCAATCTCGAGATCTTCTTGAACGGATGGTTCCAAAATCAAAGACGGGTCGTGAACACACTTCCGAAGATGGGATACATGAAAAACATTGTGAATCCCTGCCATCCTTTCTGGTAATTCTATTCGATAGGCTAGTGATCCAATCTTCTCAATAACATGGAAAGGTCCTACAAATCGTGGGGCTAACTTCCCCGTTTTACCAAATTTGATTGCTCCTTTGATAGGTGCAATCTTTACAAACACTAGATCTTCGACAGAAAAATTAAGATCCCTTCGCCTTTTGTCTGCGTAACTCTTATGTCGATCCTGGGCTTCTTTCATCCTACTCTTAACTAACTCAACCTTTTCTGTTGCCTCTCGGATCATATCTAGACCGAGAACAAGTTTATTACCAGACTCAACCCAACAAGTCGGTGATCTGCATGGTCTTCCATAGAGAGCTTCGTAAGGTGCCATACCTATACAGGCTTGATAGCTATTGTTGTAGGAGAATTCTACTAGATATAAGTGATATTCCCATGATCCTCCAAAGTCAAGAATACACGCTCTCAGCAGGTCTTCTAAAATTCGGTTCACCCTCTCCGTTTGGCTGTCCATTTGAGGATGGTAAGCTGTGCTCAGATTCAGCTTGGTACCCAAAGTTGTTTGAAGCGCTTCCCAGAATTTACTAGTAAAAATGGGATCTCTATCGCTTACAATACTTACTGGAACTCCATGTATTCGTACAATCTCTTTCACAAAAATCTCGGCTAGCGAAGCTGCAATTCATGTCGGTTTCACCGGAATGAAATGTGCACTCTTCGTTATACGGTCTACGATAACCCAAACTCCTTCATATCCTCTTCTAGTCTTGGGTAACCCATCGATAAAATCCATTGATATCATTTCCCATTTCCAATTGGGAATCTCCAGTGGTTACGGTAATCCTGCTGTTTTCTGATGATCACCTTTGATTTGCTGACAGTTCAAACAATTATTCACATGAGTCAAAATGTCCTTCTTCATTCCAGACCACCAAAATAGGCGTTTCATGTCTTTGTACATCTTCTGAACTCCTAGGTGAATACTCAACTTTTACTTATGACATTCGGTTAACACTTCTTGCCTTAGTTTGTCAATATCAGGAACACACAGTCTCCCATTTATCCTGAGAACACCCTGATTATCTAATTCAAAATCTGATTCCTCTTTCTTCATAACTCCTTGAATTGATCTCTCCAGAATAGTATCTCTTCTTTAGCTTCCAATTATTCTTCTTTGGAGCGTCGGAGTAACTTCCAAAAGAGATTAGATTGCATTTCTGCTCAGAGCGTCTGCTACTACATTAGCTTTTCCTGGCGTATAGATAATATCCAGCTCATATGCTGCAAGGAATTCTAACCACCTTTGTTGCCTTAGATTTAGATCTTTCTGAGTGAACAGATATTTCAATGGCTTGTGGTTTGTAAAAAGCTCAAACTTCTCTCCTAACAGATAATGTCTCCACATCTTTAATGCAAAGACGACTGCCAAAAGTTCTAGGTCGTGTGTGGCGTAATTCATCTCATGTAGTTTCAATTATCTACTAGCATACGCAATTAAACGTCTATTCTGCATTAAGACTGCGCCAAGTCCAACTCCACAAGCGTCGGTATATACTGTGAATCCACTCTCTCCATTGGGAACAGCTAGAACTGGTGCTTCTGTTAACTTCCCTTTTAATTCCTTAAAAGTCTCTTCACATTTTGAAGTCCAAATAAATTTCTCACCCTTCTTAGTGAACTTAGTTAGATGAGAGGATATCTTAGAATAATACTGGATAAACCTCCTGTAGTATCCTGCCAATCCTAAGAAACTACGGACTTCCGTCGGCGTTGTTTCCATTCTTACACCGTTTCCACTTTGATTGGGTCCACAGAGATACCATCTCCATTTATAAAATGCCCCAAGAACCTTATTTTGGATCGCCAGAAATGGCATTTTGAAAACTTCGCCTTTAATACATTCTCCCTTAGAGTTTCTAATACTACTCTAAGATGATATCGGTGTTCTTCCTCGGTCTTTGAATAAATCAGAATATCATCAATAAAAATTAGGACAAACTTGTTTAGAATTTTCCTAAAGACACAGTTCATCAGGTCAACAAAATATGTCGGTGCATTGGTTGGTCCGAATGGCATTACTAACCATTTATAAAACAAATCCGGTCCTCTGAAGGCAATTAAAGGAATACTATCTTCACAAATTCTTAACTAGTGGAAACCTGTTGCTAAATCCACTTGGGAAAATATTGTATCTCCATTCAATTGATCTAAAAGATCGTCGATTCGGGGTAAAGGATATTTATTTCTAATGGTCACTTTGTTTAATTCTCTATAGTCAACACACAATCTTAGTGACCTATCAGATTTAACCACAAAAACTACGGCTGAACTCCAACTTGAAAAACTTGGTTTGATTAATCCCTTAGCCAATAAATCTTGAGTCTGTTCCTCAAGTTCTTTGACTTCTCTTGGTACCATTCATCTTTTAGGTTGGACTAATGGTCTTGCTTCTGGGATTAAATCGATTCGGAACTCTATCTCGCGATGTGGAGGTAAGCTGGTAACTTCTTCAAATATGTCAAAGAAATCTCTGACTATTTCTACCATCTCCAAATTTTCTTGTGGTGTTTCCAGGGCATACAAGAAACTACATGTATGAATACTGGGTTTCCCACACGGTGTCCTAGCTTTTCTTCCAATATTAGTTATCAGAGTTACGATTTCTTTGTCGCATTTTATATTAGCTTGGAACTTACTCAACCAATCTAAACCGAGTATAAAATTAAATCCCTTAAAATCCAAAACATAGAAATCGAACAGAAAGAAATGTGAAAGGTATGAGAGGGCTATGTTACTACAAAACATTTTTAGTTCCGTCTTTCCACCAATGGGATTAGATACGCAAATCGGATTATGGGAAATTTTTGGGGTAAGATGAAATTTTCCTATGGTTCCAGATGAAATGAAACTGTAGGAGGCGCTAGTATCAAATAAAACATGAACATCAATTCCATTAAAATTTAAGGTACCTTCTAGAACTCCCTTCCCTTTCACATCCTTAGAAGCTGATGCTTCATTCTTAATAGCATAAACTTTGGTTTGTTGTGCCCTCTTCATAAGCGGACAATCTTTGATCAGGTGCCCAGGCTGATGACAATTATAGCATAGACTCTTCATAATCATGGCATTTCCAGGTCCTTGCTGTTGTTGATGCTATTGGGGTTGATGCTGAGTCTGACGCTGAGGTTGGCGCTGAGGTTATTGTTGAGGCTGTTGTGGGTTTTTCACTGCTGGCTTCTTACAGAACCTAGCGATGTGTCCCTTTTCTTTACAGTTGTGTCACATTGTATCCTTGAAATGTTATTTAGCCTTCTCTCCCATTTCTCCTTTTCCTTTCCAACTTGGATTAAATTTCCTCTTAAGGGCATTTTCTCAACTGGCTTCTCCTGTTTGTGCCTTCGCTACTGGCTTCTTTGTATCAAGTGCTTCATAACTAATTGCCATGTCTACTACGTCAACAAATGAACTTTTCATATGACCAATCATCTTTACTTGCAAATTATCCTACAAACCCGCTATGAACGTCTCGTTTTTTTTAAGCGTGGTATTGATCAGTTCTGGACTAAAACAGGATAGTGCGTTAAACTTATTCTCGTAATCTTCTATTGACATGTTTCCTTGCTTAAGATCTATGAAATCCCGGTACATCCTAGTTTTGCCTGCTGCGGGAAGAAACTGTGCTTCGAACTCCCCCTTGAATTTTTCCCAAGTAATGTCAAATTCCGCAACACTCGTTGTCTGTGCGTCCCACCAGATTGCAGCAGCTCCTTGAAGTTTCCACGAAGCCAAAAGACGTCTCTTCTCATCATTCAAGTCCAGTCCTTTAAAAATCCTCTCATATGATCTCAACCACGCTTGGACTTCAATGAACGATTCAGTCCCTTTGAAAACCTTCCCTCCTAGAGTGTTATACTCCTTGCAGATCATTGCAAAATTTGCCCTTGGTTGAACTGGGATAACTTCTTCCACAGTTTCTACTTGATTTGGGTTGGTGGCATGTCCATTATAGTGGTGGTTCCACTAGATCGACCTCTTCGTCCACGGGTACTCATACTTACTGACCTGAATATAATAGGTTGATAATCAAAACTTGATCAGATGGGAAATTACTTGATCATATAACTTAAGTCAATCCCTCCTAAGTATGTATCTATATTATATACAATAATATCTAATTTCAAATACGCCCTCTCAATACTCACCCAAAGCCTAGGTATTCAGTAACCTAAGCACTGATACCAACTGTAACGACCCAACTTTCGAACACCTCGATAGTTGTATCATTATATAAGAATAAAAGATAGATAGAAGATAAAACTACAGAAAACATCAGAATCTCACAGCGGAACTTGATCATAACATAACAACCCAAAATATTACGTATCATAAGTCAAGTACATTAGAGTACTTCATACCTACGGATACATTTCATCACAAATTACGTACTTAACATTTGTGATACTAACTTGCAGATAATTATACATAACATCATGGTTAAAAAAACTTGCAGATAATTATACATAGATAAGCCAACATTCAGATCCTTCCCATCCAGCTACTCCAAAAGTAAGTCAAGACCTAGATCACTTGTCTATTCATAACAAGTGTTATGAATACCCAAGAGTTTAAAGGAAAACACAGAAAAATAAACTCTGGTCAGTCGGGGACTGGTGTGAGTAAACGATTTTAAAACAAGATCAGAAATAAAATCATTTCTCATAAGACCACGCCGTAAATACGGAACAGGTTTTTCCGTTATGAGAATCAAAACAGTTTGTATAATTTAAACAGATATTATGATAATGTCTAGGGTTTTCACAATAATTTAGAATCTAGTAGAAATTCTTTCATCTCACATTCTACTTATATAGTATACAAACAAAACCATTAATGCTTATGGTAAATGGATTTCCAAATATGACAAGGTATGGAACCACATTCCGATAGTGTACCTCTAGAGAGGAATACACTTGATTCAACAAGAACTTCTTGTAACCCGGCCACACATGACTGACCACTCATTTCTCTTGAGTATATCGAAAGTGTATCACCAATGGTTGTGTACGGCAAAAATTTCCTGAATGGGACAACATTGATAAAAAGGAATATCTCTAGATGGGCGATAGTACACCCTAATGGGAGCTACCCACAAAGCCATGTTGCCTGCCTGATTTTTGTCATTTCCTGGTTGTGAAGCTTGAAGCTAAACTTACCTTGACACACGCTTTTTATTTTCTTTGAACATCACATCGTCAAACCTGCTAATTTACTAATTGACTCCTCCAAAAATATGTTACACTTTTAAAGCAAGAGAAACGAATTCCTCTGCCACTTATAACTACGTTTGAAAAGATCAATGTACGTGATTAGTTTGGAGTATTCTGTCAGACATTCGTACATACAAGTTGCCCTGGGACTGGACAAACCGAAGATTTTATTTTATAAACCCATCTTAGGCAATTTCTACCGAGGATTTATAAAACAATTCTTGCATAACTTCATCTTTTATTATCCTTGATAATCTTCGACTTACAACGTAGAAATCGAATTGTAGTGCAATGTTTATCCCGGTCTCTTCGAATCGATATACGAAAGTTCTCTTATAACTAATATTAAATTATCAACTTAAGATGATTTTTATTTCAGTTTACACATCTTTTATATTTGAACAAATAAAGCGTGTATGTCGCACACGGTATTTTTCATCGTTTGTTATATGTGTTTATACGATGTTTAACATTTCTGTTCTTCTTGTAAACTATCTTCTTACTTCTAGTTTATTATAAATAAATGAAATTTATAATTTATTTAAATTGTTTCTTTTACATTACAAAATCAAACCCGTCGACTTCCTACAATCAAGCTCTGCACTTTGCAATGATGCTATTTCCTTCCTTTCACTTGTCTACGATACTTTTAAATAAAACTCTTCTTTTTATTTAATTATATAAATCTTCTTTATTTTTATTTATTTTCTATTTTTAAATTAAACTATTTTTAATTTAAAAACTTTGTTCAAAAATCACTTTGGTTAATGTTTTTACTAAAGTACCAAGTACCATTTTAAAACCGTGTTGCGCGCATGGTAAATCCTGCTCCAGATCACGGCAAATCCTCGTTCCCGATCCCTTCCTCTTTCCGTGCCCAATTCCCTTTTGCCAAGCTTCCAGTCATTGTGCCAAATCCCTTGACCACCGCAAAATCTACGTGCCCGATCATTTACCAAAGTGTCAGACTTGCCAAATGCCAACCCTCTCAGCCATCATGCCCAACACCTTGATCACCGCTAACTTCTACATGCCCGATCATTTACCGAATTTGTGTCATACTTAACCGCTAACCCGATCCAAGAAAGTTCCTCCAGCTCCCTCCTCAGGCCATCGGAACCCACTGTGCTCCGAGCACACTTTGTCGACGACCCACGACAGAGTCCTCTCCCCCTCCCCCCGGTGCGCACGTCTCCACTTCCTCTACGGCAGCGCAGTTCATCTCCAAAGTCGAGTAACCCAAAAACCGAACAAAACCCTATGATTGATTCAACCCCTATTTTTATATGTTAGGAAAAATCTTTGACATTTTTCCTAGCTTATAGGGATCATTACAAACTCCTATACTTGATTCCAAGATTTTACATCACTTGAATTCCCCGCAAAAGCCATGATCATCACTTTGGCCAAAACGTATACTTCTCATGATCCTCTTTATTAAAAATCGTGATGTTTGATTTAAAAATCATGTTTCCTTTTTCTGATCATGTTTATCACCCTAAGATTCGAAAATATGATGGTCGAAAATCTTGTTTGAATCCTCCTTACAGTATATATATATATAAAAATAGTGTATATATGAACTTATATATATGGGTTTAAACTTGTTAAACATTTTGTGCATATACTTGGGTGAATCATTTGTGCGCATAACTCGGGTCTCATCATTTTCATAGCTATGAAAATAGCATCAAAGAGATAATTGTTTGCACATAGTTTTAATAGGGGAACACTTGTATGTTGATTCCAATAGACAAAGGTTTTGCTATATACCTTCAAATGTCACTTAGAACTAAGTATTCATTTCCCTGAATTCATTAACACAGCAACATACAGTAATACAAAAGGTTTAACAGTGTGTTTAACAAGGATGTTCAAGGTGGATTTGATCAACATATATGTACATAGTAGTAAAACTAAATAAAAACATACACAAACTCTCATCAACTTGCATGTTTAATACAGGAAAATATAGTGAGGTTTACTCACCTAAATGCCTTGTTGTTGTGCTTTAAAGTTTCCTTGTTTCCTTTTTGATTTAGCTCGAAATAAGGTGATTTCAAAGAGAATAAGTAACAGCCTATTTATAGGCATAAACAGGTAATAAAATAAATAAATGTTTTTATTTCTTAAATTAGAAAAATCCTTCTTTTCCTCTGATCATAACTTGCGCAGGTATGCGGGCCTATAACAGAGAATGTTTCTTTTTGATGCTAAGTTTTGTTTCAGAATTTCTGCGCAAGGTTGGATGGATGTCCTTATATCCACTATTGTTTTTAAAGCATGACAAAACTATTAAATGCTATGGTACTTTAGTACGAACAAATTACTATACAACTACTTCATACCTATAGATGAAACAAACAGAAAGTTTTTCTTTTTAGATCTTTTGGCAGTAAACTTTACACATATTAAAATGTCTTAAACTAAATTCTAAAGTGTAAATTTTAAGTACACTTTCCATTTAATGCTTTCCTGTGCAAGACATGAGAATGATGGCAATATACTTCCATCAATCCTCTTAAAAACACTGAAGTGTTTATCTCAAATCACTTGTCCAACACCTATTGTCCTTTTACTATTCTATAAGAAGTATCTAGCTAAATAAACTACCAAATGCATTTTGTTTCAGCTGAAAAATGTTTGCTTTGTCCTTGCGCAAAGACTTGGTTGGGTTTATGCCTTAAAAACTTAAATGATTAACTAAAGTTTTAGCTAGAGAAATCAAGGTGCATATGTGTAATGATATTATCATTACTAATTTGTTTTGCTGTCTTGTTCTTGCGCAAAACTTGTTTGAGTTCATGTTTTCAAATGTTAAGTAAAAATAGAATTTTAGCTAACTTAGTGTAGGCGTAAGTGTATGAGGATATTATCCATTTACTAATTTAATTTATTCTTTAACAAATTGGATTCACTTAGTGTTCAGCTACGCTTTTGCTACAGTGCTTATGTATAGTATTTGACTCAGGCATTAGAATTTAAATGAAGGTGTATACAAGTTTATTTCTAGTTGCATATAGTAAAGAAAAAGCTTTACTCACCCTTTCTTGTTTGTATAAATGAAATATCCTTCATTAATTAGTTAGAAATTAATGCATTATTCTTATAAATTTTTATACATTTTAGTTTTCATTCCAAACCCCAGGACATTACAACTTGACTGCCCATACAAAATTTGGCACCCAAGAGTTTAGGAAAACAAAACAATATAAATTCCGGGTCAGTCATGTGACTGGTGTGAGTAAACACCAATCATTTCGGTTTAACTTTTCAAAATCCTTTTCCAATGAATGATAATCGTAAGACCGATCCACGCATAAACATGGATGGTTTTTAGCTTACGATAACCCAAAACATCTTTTTCTAAAAACAATACTTTTCTGATATTATAATAATGTCTAAATCTATTAGATAGAAATCTAGTAGAACGCTTTCATCTCACGCATTACATATATTATATACAACCAAACACCGTGGGCGCTTATTGGGTAAAGGATTTACAACTATGACAAGGTATGGAACCATTTTCCGATCAGTGTACTCTAGAAGCGATACACTGGAGTTCAACAAGAACATTTTGCAACTCGACCACACATGACCGGCCATTCATTTCGCTTGAATGTTCCGAATATATTATCACCTTATGGTTGGTATACCAACATAACTGTTCCCGGGAGATACAAAAGCGAAAGAAGTAATAAATATGAATATTCTCTAGATGGTGACAATATACCCTAATTGGGTGCGGCCCACTTAGCCATGTTGCCTGCCCGATTTCTGTCATTTTGCAGTTATTGAGGCTTGAGGTCATAACGTATCTTTAACAGATCATCTTCATTTACTTTGAACGCCACATCGTCATACCCGCCAAATCACAAATTGATTTCCCCAAAAATACCACGGGTATAAGCTAAGTGAAACGAATTCCTCCACCACCAACGTAAATACGTTTGAAACGATCAACTTACGTGATCTACCGGATATACTCTGTCAGACATTCGTCCATTCAAGTTGTCCTGGGATTGGACAACCCGAAGGCACTATTCTGTAAATCCATCTTAGGCAATTTCTACCTAGGGTTTACTGAACAGCCCTTGCATAACTCCATCTTCAATTATCTTCATCATATATGATTCGCAACACTAATACCATACGGAGTGGTTTTCAGATAATATATCTTATCCCGGTCTCCCCGTATTGACAACGGAAAGGGTCAAAATCTTTGATAGTCGGTGATTTAACTATCAAAGGAAAACATGTGTACGAATAACGGTCGTATTTCCAGATGGAAATCTTATCGATCAATCAACATTTATCCCTTTAAATTAATTTGCCATTCAATTATTCATTTCCCTATTCCCGTTTCCATATATTTGTAAATTCTTATTTTCTAAATTTAGAAAATATATGTTATTAATCATTGGAAAACATTTCCATATTTACCCTCATTTCTTATTTTCTAAATTAGAAAACATTTCTGATTCTTATTTGGAAAACATTTCCAAAACTCCTTCATTGGATTTAAACAGATGTTTAAATAAAACATCGCTATGCCAACTCAAAACATTACACTCATTCATTTAACCAGCCTTCACTATCGAACCTTAACCACTCCTTAGTTAAAAACGAAGTCAATCAAGTTGAGGTATAACTACCTCTCAGACCTTAACTGAACAACATTTTTAACTTCGAAATAAACAAAGTTCACCTTCTAAATCTTTAACAAATTTCCTTATGTAACTCTCGGATTCAGTTTACGAATCCACTTCTTTATTGAAAACATTGATTATAACTATAGCGTAATAATCCCTACTTCTGAAATATCTAACTTCAAAATATAACTTTTATTCCTTAATTTAACTAAATAACTAAATAGACAATTTATCACTAAATAAATAAATCTTGATTAAAAATCAAAAAGTAAATAGTACTTTTTCGAAATCGATATAATCAAATTTCAACGTATAACTCTCTTTCGAATAATCTTTATTCGATAACTCCTTTTCGAATAAACTATATTCGATTAACTCTAATCAATTAACTCTATCAATTAACTCTATTGGATTAACTCTATTCGATTAACTCTAATCGATTACTCTAATTCGAATAACTAATATTCGATTAACTCTTATTCGATTAACTCTAATTCGAATAACTAATATTCGATTAACTCTATTTCGATAAACTCTATTCGATTAACTCTATTTAATATCCACTTTAAACAGTTTTCTCATAACTATTTCATATCTCGTCAATTCCCTTTTATAATCCTATTTATTTTCCAAATATATCTTCCTTTTATAATTCTATTTATTTTATAAATATATCCTTTTATAAAACCCTTTTTATTTTATAAAATCCTTTGATTTTATAATTATTTTACAGATATTTCTTTTTTTCAATTTTATTTGTTTAACAGATATTTCCTTTTCAATTCTATTTATTTAACAAATAAATATTCCTTTTATAATCTATTTATTTAACAAATAAATACCCCTTTCAAATTCTATTTATTTTCTAAATAAATATTTCCTTTTCAATTCTATTTATTTTCTAAATAAATATTCCCTTTTCAATTCTATTTATTTTCTAAATAAATATTTCCTTTTGTATAAAATCCATTGATTTTATAAATATTTCCTTTTATATAAAATCCATTGGTTTTATATATTTTTTATTTTCAAAATACACTTTGAAAATTCCCTTTATACATTCAAGTATTTCTTATGGTATTTAAAATACCAAATAACCATGACCAATATCATCCAAACACACATAATCAAAAACAGATTATATATCACATCATATATCACAATATATGAAACAAAATATTATTTTAAATATTGAGGAATTCAGTTGGATCCCTCCAACCTGTTTCCCTGCATCACAGATGTTAAACAATATAATTAACATCGATTTCATTTCAATATGAAATATTCTGCTAAACAGAATCAATATTTAGAAAGTTAAGTGCATATTTTATTATCAACATAACATTTACAATATATAGCTCGCAACACACTGTTGAGCCAAATCCATCTAATCACAAAGCCTCACTAGTTACACTTCATACAATTACAACATACTATTACAAAATAAGTGAAAATAGAGCTACCGCATTCATGTTATAACACAGCAGCTTCACGAATCAGAAAGAAAAGAATCTCCACCAGCCAAAGCACAATAGCAGATCCATATTTGCAATATGCTTAAGTAAAAAACCACAAGCCAAAGAACAGATAATGAGTTAAGTAAAGAAAGGGTCAGACAAAGGTGATGGGTTACTTCTAGTGTGTCTTCGCGTCGATTTCACATTACTACCCACAGGCAAAATATCATCAATGTTATATTCATAACCCTCGTCTAAATCGTCCGCCCAAAACTTGCCTTTCAGCCTTTTGCTCTTAGACTTGGACGAGGGGATAGCACTAGTGGGTATAGCTGAGGAAAGAGATGCCGAAGTAGTATTAACTAGTGGGAAAGTTAGTCCTGTCCCATCTGGAGGAGGCGGCAGAATAATGTGGTCAAGAGGCTTCAAATTTTCGTAAGGAGATTTAAACAAGGAAGTAAAAGACTTATTGGAACCAGAAGAAAGAGCAGAAGCGTCAGTTCCAAAAATAGCAGCATTTAAAGTTGAGGAGGCAGGTAAGCTATGACTAAAAGATGAAGAACATGACATAGTTGTAGTCGTGAAAATACCCGAAGTAGAAGTTTCAGGAACATTTGAAATAGCACCATTAACCATTGTAGAAGAAGATGAGATTAGTGAGGATTTATTCCCTGCTTCCTTTTGCAAACAATCCACATCATCATTTACATCATCAAAAATATTTCCAGTCAGTACTTCATCCTCATTAGCATCAGTATTATCTTTAGCAGAAGCATGCACATCATTATTGATATCATTAATATTCACTTCTGCATCCTCTTTACCTGTTGCTTCTTGAGCTAACGTTTCATCAATAACATCATTAATACCTTCATCGCTTCCTTCTACAACAGTATTCAAAATGTCAAAAGGGTTATCACTTCCCTTACATGCAGCAGCATGGTCATCTACACTATCATTATTACTACTACTATCCTTTTGCCTCCAATATTCCTTTTTCTTTGCGTAAACAATATTCCAATTATTCTTATAAGCTTTTGCTTGTTCACTCTGTTTGCATCCACCAAAATTAGCATTTGCATCAGACTGCATATTCATTTCTTTAGCTTCACATTTATCTCCCTTGTCCTCCTTATTATTATATTGTAATGACCCGCATTGACACAGGTATTATAATTAATTTATTTAATTATTGAAATGGTGGTTTAGAGAATTTAATGGTCATGGAATTAAATAATGATGAATATTTAATTAAAATAATAAATTAAATAATATATTTAATTCTGAAATAAACAGATTGGCTGAAATGGCGATATGGTGTGAACCGGATCATCTATGATATTTAATTCAGCTTGGAATTGAATTTGAATAACGAATATATTCAATCATCGACAGTTGGACATATAGTTTATAATATAATTATAAACGAGCTTGAAATGGCGCTACAGTTCGTAAATTGGCAATTCGAACTTCAACTGAATGTACAGGATTCGTTTTAAACCGGATTTCTGTGAAACAAGAAACGTGTGGAGCTGGTGGAGTATATCTTTCTAGTGGAAGAGAAAAATGGGGATTTCGTCAGGTAGATTTTTATGTATGTCCAACTCCAATTTTAGAAAAGTCGCTGTAGAATTCCTTTATAATTTATAAAGGAATTATTTATATTTTAAAAAGGAATTTCAATATAAATCGAGTATCGGGTTGACCCAGATCGAAATATCGAGTTAGAAATTCATATAGGAATATTCTAGAGCTGTATGGTATTCCACTGTGAATATATACGATAATATTAATTAATTTATATTTAATTTAATTATATTTAAATGTATTTATATATTTAAATGGGTCATTCAGAGCTTTAAAAATAGCCAGTTTTGCAAATGAAGTCGGAATTCGACGAAACTAATTTTGTTGGATCCGTAATGTCAAATAGTTGTTAGATTTCCAATTTCGTGATTTTTGAAGTTAGTATGTGGCCGTACGGATTTTTAGAGTGAAAAATAGTTAGTATTTCGAAGGTTAAAAATACGCTGTGTGAGCATACGGAGTCGGAATTTGACGAAACCAGTTTCGTTGGGACCGTAATGTCGAACTAAAGGTGCATGTCCAGTTTCGTGATTTTTGGGTATCGTATGTAATCACTGGGATTTTTAGAAGGCAGATACAAGGAGAAAATCGATAAAATAAAATAAAAAAATCAAATTAAAAATATCCTAAGTAATTTCTGGTCCTAAACAAGGCCACGTTCACCTCATTCTTGGCCACAAATGATACCAACCCCAACACAGCCTATATAACCGCATACAAACCATTCACAGTAAAGTTCTTTCTTCAAAAATCAAGATCAAAAGGAATAAAATTCCTAAAATCATAGAATGGATTTGAATGGACTCATGGAGGCTTTCTTAACAGCCTGGTACGAATCTTGTACAACTCGATCACGTTGTTGTCGATGTCGGTTCATCCAGCAACTACTAGGGTTTCAGATAATGGGATTTTGGTGCATCAAGTGGGATCTTTAAGGGTGTATTTGGTTTGGTGAGGTGATTCCGCATGTATGGGTGGAGTTTCAAGAGGTTCGGTTGAACTTGGCGTCGGGGTTTTTTTCTGTAGCCGGCGGAGTCGCACCTTCCAGAAGCCACCGAGTTCGAAGATTTGGGTATGGGGAGGTTGTGCTCGCGAAGAGGGAGGAGATGGTGAAATCAGTAGATGAGTTCATGGGTTTATCGAAAGGGAAGGAGACCATTCAAAATCGAAAATGGAGCTGGAGTGAAATGAGGAGCAGGTCGATGGAAGCAATCGGGGAAGATGGGATAACTGTAGAGGCGGGTCTGTTTTGTAGTGGAGACTGGGCCGGGTATTTGTGTGGGTGAGGCCCGATTTAATTAAATCAAGTTATTTTAATTTAGATTTAAGTTCAAACTTGTAAATGCCATATCTCCATCATACTGTATCAGAAATTCGAAGGGTCAGATCCGTTGGGATCGTATGGACGGGAGCAACACAATGAGACTGACCGAGAGTGAATCCGAGCTCATTACAATTTATTGCAAAATAAATTGTCCATCTGAATCAACGACAATTATCGTTATTAACGATGATAGTCCAATGTGAGTAAATCTCACTAACTCTGAACAGTTTAAATTTCATGTTGTATTTTTAGAACTGTTAAATATTGGTTGATTGACTGTGTGTTGACTGTTTGATTTGAACTGCTAGTCAGTTAGTTGAATTTCTATATTTGTTTCTGTTTAACATAAATATATCATATGGAACTGAAAGTGATGTTATCTATATTGTTTAACATCTGTGATGCAGGGAAACAGGTTGGAGGAATCCGACAGGATTCCTCAAAATTTATTTTACTGTTTTTCATATATTGTGATATATGATGTGTTATATAATCTGTTATGAATTATGTGTGTTTGAATGATGTTGATCATTGTTATTCGATATTTTAAATATCATAAAAGACCCTAGGATGTAAAAAGAATTATTTCAATGTATATTGAAATAAAGGGATTTTATAAAATCAACAGATTTTATAAAAGGAAATATTTCGAAAGAAAATAAAAGGGAAAAATGTTTTTAAAATGAATAGAGTTTTATAAAAGGGAAATCATTTGTAAAGTGAAGAACTGTTACTAAAAGTAAATCTTTATCAATGAATGGTTTAATCGAGTTAAAAGGAGTTAATTGATGTTAGTTTAATCGGAAGGAGTTAATCGATGTTAGTTAAATCAAAATGAGTTAATCGAATATAGTTTATTCGAATAGAAAGTAAAATGAGTTAATCGAAAATATAGTTTATTCGAATAGAAAGTAAAATGAGTTAATCGAATATAGTTTATTCGAATAGAAAGCAAATGAGTTAATCGAATATAGTTTATTCGAATAGGAAGTAAAATGAGTTAATCGAACATAGTTTATTCGAATAGAAAGTAAAATGACTTAATCGAATATAGTTTATTCGAATAGAAGCAAATGAGTTAATCGAATATAGTTATTTGAGGAAAGTAAAAGGAGTTATCGATATAGTTTATTCGAAAGGAGTTAAGTGAAATGAGTAAATCAATAGCGTTAGTCAAATAGAGTTAATCCAATAGTGTTAGTCCAATAGAGTTAATTGATAAGGGTTAATCGAATAGAGTTAAGTGAAAAGAGTCAATCGAATATAGCTATTCGAAGAGGGTTAAGTAAGGAAGTTAGTAAAAGGGATATAAAGTGGACTTTGCCTATTTCAAAGTTCGAAATGTTGTTCAGTTAAGGTCTGAGAGGTAGTTATACCCCAAATTGATTGGCTTCGTTTCTAACTAAGGAATAGTTAAGGTTCGGCAATAAAGGAAATGGTTTGAGTTGGCATCACGATGGTTTGTTTAAACATCTGTCTAAGCCTAATGAAGAAGCTTTGGAAATGTTTTCCAAATAAGAAACCAGAAATGTTTTCTAATAAAGAAAACAAGAAATGGAAATGTTTTCCATTGTTAATAATGTATATTTTCCAAATTTAGAAAATAAGAAATATTGAATATAGGGAAACAGGAGATAAGTAAATTAATGAAATAAAGAGATAAATGTTGAATGATGTTTGATCGATATAAATTTCCATTTGGAAATAATATCATTGTTTGCACACCTGTTTTTCTTCGATAGTTAAATCACAGACTATCGAAGTTTTGACCATTTTAACGTTGTTAATATGGAGAGACCGGTTGTATTATTATCCAAAGAACCACTCTGTATTGGCATAAGCGTTGCGAATCATACATGCCAAAGATAATTGAAGACGGAGTAAAGTGCAAGGGCTATTGTATAAGTCTTAGATAACAGTATCTAAGATGGATATACTGAATAGTACCTTCGGTTCATCCTGTTCCTGGATGACTTGTATGGACGGATGTCTGACAGAGTATTTCCAGACGATCACGTATATTGATTTCTCCAACCGTACCAAGAGTGGAAGCGGAGAAGGAAACTTCTAGCTAAAACATAATGTATGGTTGAGGAATTCAATCGGTGATTTGATGGATTTGACGATGTGGCATTCAAGTGAATCTGATGTGATGATAAAGCGTAGCTTCTAGCCTCACATCCGGTAAATGACAGAAATCGGGCAGGCAGCCTGGCTAAGTCGGTCGCACTGAAGTAGGGTGTATAATCACCTGATCTAGAGTTTCATTTACTTCTAAAAATCTATTGTCGATACTGTTCCATTCGTGAAACGGTTGCTGATCCCAACCGTTGGTGATATACATTCGATACACTCAAGCGAAATGAGTGGTCGGTCATGTGTGGCCGGGTTGCAAGATGTTCTTGTTGAATCCAGTGTATTCCTCTCTAGAGATACACTAGCGAAAGGTGGTTCCATACCTTGTCATAGTTGGAAACCCATTACCCAATACGTGCTTGCGGTTTTGATTGTATACTATATATGTAGAACGCGAGATGAAAGCGTTTCTGCTAGATGATCATTATATTGTGGTTGATAGACATTATTATAATATCAAAAGGTTTTTGATATAAAGATATTTGGATTCTCATAAGGGAAAAACCCGTTCCGTTATACGCCGTGGTCTTATGAGATATCAATTACCTGCTTGAACTGTTTTAAACTGTTTTACTCACACCAGTCCCATGACTGACCCGGAGTTTATTTTGTTGTTTTCCCTAAACTCTTGGGTGCCTAAATTTGTACGGGCAGTCAAGTAGTCGGGATTTTACAGATACACTTGAAGAGCTGGAGCAGGAGGCTTCAGGATCATATAGCTATAGTTTATTTCCGCTGTGTTGTAAGTGTCGTACTTTGATAATGATATGTATATTCAAGTACAGATTTGTATTTCAAAGTTATGTTATGAAATATATTTATTCGTTCCGCTGTGAGATTCACGTTACTCTGATATTGTGTTCTTCTTCTTCTTCTATTCTAAGTTTCTATCTTATCTTTCCTCACCCTCTAATTTCTTTCACTAATGACTAGTATTTTTCGACGTTTGGTTAGTCATCATTGAGTTTATGGCGATAACCAAAGTCGTCAAAATCCTGGGTCATTACAGTTGGTATCAGAGCCAGGTTAAGAGAATTACCTTGGCTCTGTGGCGTGACTCGGTAGAGATAGGGTTAGTAATACCCTTGATTGAGTTGAGTGTATATATACGAGTGAACGTATTTGTTATTGATATAAAAGTTGTTTTATATTGTGGAGATTCATTGGTTAAGTCGGTTATGAGTTCTGGTCGATCAGTTTGATCCACTGTATCGGTAGGAGTTACTAAACACTCGAATACGATGGGTCGACACGATATGTTTTGAAAAGAGGGTAAATTAAAATAAGTTTACCCAGGGTATATCTCGACATAGAGAAGATATATATATATATCAAAATTATAATATAGTGGCATATTGGTTGTTATTATAATCGAGTAAGATTTTAAATTAAACGGTTATGTAAATAACCGATCCAAATTCATATAAGTGAAATACGTGGAATCAGATGAGTTAATTCTAAAATTTAAACCAGAAATTGAATTAAAATTCTGGGAAATTGGATAAGTGGTTGTAAATGGATTTGGATTAAAAGTAAGGAAAATTTAAGATCCTGGGAGATTTTAAATTGTTTTACAAGCAGTGTGAATTATATTTTGAAATGAATTTCAAAGTGGAAATGTTTAGAAATGGTTTTATAGTATTGAACTCACTTCGATCGCTGGAAAATAGATTCTAATGATGACAGTTGCATCATCAGTATTCATTTTCGAGTTGTAAGTGACGAATTACTACCAGAGATACTGTTTTGAATTTTGATTTGGGTAAGACAAGTTGTGTTGAATTTCAAAATGGGATTTAAAATATAGAATTTGAATTTTTAAATAGATTTGAAATATTAACTTGTTTTAAAGGAAATAAAACGAGAAGTTCCTTTATAAACGAAGTTTATAAATAGTTCTTTTATAAACGAAGTTTATAAATGAAGTGAAAAGAATTATCATTGGATAATTCAGAAATAATAATACAAGTGTGAAATTGAAAGGGAAATCTATTTTCCAAAGGTAGAAATATCGATTTCAAAAGGAATTGAAATCGAGACTTATTTAAAGAATGAATAAAGAAAGTTTGAAAAGGAATTTGAATAAAGGAAGTTCAAACATAGAATTTAAATAGAAAATTCAAAGGGGATTTGAATATAGAAAATTCGAAGGGGATTTGAATATAGAAATTCAAATGAGATTTGAATAAAGAAGATTTAAATAATGGAAAATTGAATATAGAATTCATATAGAGTAATAATAGGATTTGAATATAGAAATTCAAAGGGAGTTTGAATATATGAAATTCAATGGAATTGAAATAGAGTTTGAATATAGAAATTCAAATAGAGTTTGAATATAGAAATTCAAATGGAAATCAAATATAGAATTTGAATATAGAAAATATAAAGGAATTCAAATATAGGATTTGAATATATATAATTTGTATATATAAATTCAAATGGGATTTATAATATAGAATTTGAATAGGATTTGATATATAGAATTTGATATATAGATTTGAATAATAGAAGAGATATAAAATTTGAATAGAAATTGAATAGAATTAACTAAGTCGAAGAGGAATTAGTTAATCGAGTTTTGAATTTGAAGTTGAACTTTGAAAGGTGAATTGGATTTGTAAATGGATATTCGAAATCGAATATAGAACTTAGATTTGAAATTTGAATTCAAATTAGTTAAAAAGCAAGTTAAAATATAATTAAACATGTCATGTTCAAATATAAAAGTGAAATAGACTAAAGAGTTAATTAACAAATTAATTAAAGAATTGAGTTAAAACGATCAGGTGTAGTTAAAATAGATTGGGCAGGTATAAATATACATGAGATAGGTATGGATAAGGTGTGAAGGTATATAAATAGAATGCTCGACGAAAAGGTATGTATTTAATTCATATATGAGATTTTATGCGCCGTATCGGCTAGCCGCTTGGCTTTTTCTTTTTCTTTTGGATTTGTAAGTGCCATGGGAGGCTATTTGAAATATCCCGATGCTCCTGGTACAAAGGAGGTTATGGCGAATTTTTCCGGGAATTTAAGGAGTTAGAATATTTTTAAGATAATTTGATAGTTAGAAATCAACGTATCGATATATATATAGAAGTCGATAAGGAAACGAACTTTGAAATAGAATAGTAAAATCAAAAAAAGAAGACTAAGAATAAAATCTAGTAAGAATAGAAAGAGGAAGTGTATACATGTTTAAAAGTGAATAAGTAGTTGTATGGTATTGATTATTCGAGTAAGTAGTCATATCTGTTTTGACGTTATAAATGTTATTCAGTCAAGGTCTGAGAGGTAGTTATGCCCCAACTTGATTGATTTCATTATTAACAAATAAATAGTAAGATTTCTGGCTCGAAGATCAATGTTGAATAAGAGTTAGTTGAATATAGTATTTGGGTTGTCGTAACGATGTTTTACACAACATCCGTTTTAACCCAAATAAGTGCAAGCTTGGAAATATAATAAAGAATATTTCCTAAGTATAGAAATAAACGAGATCGGAAAAGAGATAAGTAATTGGAATATTTTCCAATTATAAATAGCATATATTTTCTAAAGTTTAGAAAATAAAGGAAGGTGATATTCGGAAATGTTTTCCAAATAACATAAAAGGCCAATATGGTTATTGAAAATAATTGGTTAACAAATATTGATAAAGAAATAGAGAAGTGATTTAACTAATGGAATATTAATTAAGGGCTCAGCGACATGTTCAAAAAGGAAAATTTGATTTTTGAAAAGAGTAAACTGTTTAAAAACTCCCAGGGAAAGACTGTTTGAATTAAAAACAAATTTAATAGAAATTTGTGAAAGCAAATTTGAATTAAAAGTAAAGCCAGTAAAGTGGTAACTGAGATTGAATTTGAATGATATCGAGACAAATTGGATTTGGGGGATTCAAATTTGAAGTGTAACTTGATAATCAAGTAAAGAGTTTGGAATCGAGAATGGAACTCGAATTTGAAATAACATTCGACCTAGGTATAAGCTAATGGTTGAAATTGTGGATAAAAAGCGGATTGGAGTTTGATTGGGATAACCCTGGTATATGTTGAATTGATAACAAGTGAAAGGATATAATGATATGCCGACAAAAGGTACAAGTTTATATTTCTATTGGATATAAGATTTATGAGCCGAATTGGCAAGCCGCTTGGCTGTTTGATTTTCTTTTGGCATGGAGATGGCCCAGAGAGGCGAGTGATGGTTTGACCTATTGACCAGTACAAAGGAGGTGCTGGCGAAATTTTTCGAAGAGTTAAGGTGTTAGAAAATTTTCAGGATTTTTGAAAATTTTCGTTGATAAGAATTAATTAGTAATTAAATTGGTTCAGTTGAAACTGAAGTTGAAAAGTGAACAAATAAGTTCTAACCAGTCGATAGGGTCGTTCTCTACCTTAGCAATTTCGAGGACAAAATTATTTTAAGTGGGGAAGATTGTAATGACCCGCATTGGCAGAGGTATTATAATTAATTTATTTAATTATTGAAATGGTGGTTTAGAGAATTTAATGGTCGTGGAATTAAATAATGATGAATATTTAATTAAAATAATAAATTAAATAATATATTTAATTCTGAAATAAACAGATTGGCTGAAATGGCGATATGGTGTGAAACGGATCATCTGTGATATTTAATTCAGCTTGGAATTGAATTTGAATAATGAATATATTCAATCATTGACAGTTGGACGTATAGTTTATAATATAATTATAAACGAGCTTGAAATGGTGCTGCAGTTCGTAAATTGGCAATTCGAACTTTAACTGAATGTACAGGATTCGTTTTAAACTGGATTTCTATGAAACAAGAAACGTGTGGAGCTGGTGGAGTATATCTTTCTAGTGAAAGATAAAAATCGGGATTTCGTCGGGTAGATTTTTATGTATGTCCAACTCAAATTTTAGAAAAGTCGCTGTAGAATTCCTTTATAATTTATAAAGGAATTATTTATATTTCAAAAAGGAATTTCAATATAAATCGAGTATCGGGTTGACCCAGATCGAAATATCGAGTTAGAAATTCATATAGGAATATTCTAGAGCTGTATGGTATTCCACTATGAATATATACGATAATATTAATTAATTTATATTTAATTTAATTATATTTAAATGTATTTATATATTTAAATGGGTCATTCAGAGCTTTAAAAATAGCCAGTTTTGCAAATGAAGTCAGAATTCGGCAAAACTAATTTTGTTGGATCCGCAATGTCAAATAGTTGTTAGATTTCCAGTTTCGTGATTTTTGAAGTTAGTATGTGGCCGTACGGATCTTTAAAGTGAAAAATAGTCAGTATTTCGACGGTTAAAAATACGCTGTGTGAGCATACGGAGTCGGAATTCGACGAAACCAGTTTCGTTGGGACCGTAATGTCGAACTGAAGGTACATGTCCAGTTTGGTGATTTTTGGGTATCGTATGTAATCACTGGGATTTTTAGAAGGCAGATACAAGGAGAAAATCGATAAAATAAAATAGAAAAATCAAATTAAAAATATCCTAAGTAATTTCTGGTCCTAAACAAGGCCACGTTCACCTCATTCTTGGCCACAAATGATACCAACCCCAACACAGCCTATATAACCGCATACAAACTATTCACAATAAAGTTCTTTCTTCAAAAATCAAGATCAAAAGGAATAAAATTCCTAAAATCATAGAATGGATTTGAATGGACTCATGGAGGCTTTCTTAACAGCCTGGTACGAATCTGGTACGACTCGATCACGTTGTTGTCGATGTCGGTTCATCCAGCAACTGCTAGGGTTTCGGATAATTTGATTTTGGTGCATCAAGTGGGATCTTTAAGGGTGTATTTGGTTTGGTGAGGTGATTCCGCATGTATGGGTGGAGTTTCAAGAGGTTCGGTTGAACTTGGCATCGGGGTTTTTTTCTGTAGCCGGCGGAGTCGCACCTTCCAGAAGCCACCGAGTTCGAAGATTTGGGTATGGGGAGGTTGTGATCGCGAAAAGGGAGGAGATGGTGAAATCAGTAGATGAGTTCATGGATATATCGAAAGGGAAGGAGACCATTCAAAATTGGAAATGGAGCTGGAGTGAAATGAGAAGCAGGTCGATGGAAGCAATCGGGGAAGATGGCATAACTGTAGAGGCGGGTCTGTTTTGTAGGGGAGACTGGGCCGGGTATTTGTGTGGGTGAGGCCCGATTTAATTAAATCAAGTTATTTTAATTTAGATTTAAGTTCAAACTTGTAAATGCCATATCTCCGTCATACTGTATCAGAAATTCGAACGGTCAGATTCGTTGGGATCGTATGGACGGGAGCAACACAATGAGACTGACCGGGAGTGAATCCGAGCTCGTTACAATTTATTGCAAAATAAATTGTCCATCTGAATCAACGACACTTATCGTTATTAACGATGATAGTCCAATGTGAGTAAATCTCACTAACTCTGAACAGTTTAAATTTCATGTTGTATTTTTAGAACTGTTAAATATTGGTTGATTGACTGTGTGTTGACTGTTTGATTTGAACTGCTAGTCAGTTAGTTGAATTTCTATATTTGTTTCTGTTTAACATAAATATATCATATGGAACTGAAAGTGATGTTATCTATATTGTTTAACATCTGTGATGCAGGGAAACAGGTTGGAGGAATCCGACAGGATTCCTCAAAATTTATTTTACTGTTTTTCATATATTGTGATATATGATGTGTTATATAATCTGTTATGAATTATGTGTGTTTGAATGATGTTGATCATTGTTATTCGATATTTTAAATATCATAAAAGACCCTAGGATGTAAAAAGAATTATTTCAATGTATATTGAAATAAAGGGATTTTATAAAATCAACAGATTTTATAAAAGGAAATATTTCGAAAGAAAATAAAAGGGAAAAATGTTTTTAAAATGAATAGAGTTTTATAAAAGGGAAATCATTTGTAAAGTGAAGAACTGTTACTAAAAGTAAATCTTTATCAATGAATGGTTTAATCGAGTTAAAAGGAGTTAATTGATGTTAGTTTAATCGGAAGGAGTTAATCGATGTTAGTTAAATCAAAATGAGTTAATCGAATATAGTTTATTCGAATAGAAAGTAAAATGAGTTAATCGAAAATATAGTTTATTCGAATAGAAAGTAAAATGAGTTAATCGAATATAGTTTATTCGAATAGAAAGCAAATGAGTTAATCGAATATAGTTTATTCGAATAGGAAGTAAAATGAGTTAATCGAATATAGTTTATTCGAATAGAAAGTAAAATGACTTAATCGAATATAGTTTATTCGAATAGAAGCAAATGAGTTAATCGAATATAGTTATTTGAGGAAAGTAAAAGGAGTTATCGATATAGTTTATTCGAAAGGAGTTAAGTGAAATGAGTAAATCAATAGCGTTAGTCAAATAGAGTTAATCCAATAGTGTTAGTCCAATAGAGTTAATTGATAAGGGTTAATCGAATAGAGTTAAGTGAAAAGAGTCAATCGAATATAGTTATTCGAAGAGGGTTAAGTAAGGAAGTTAGTAAAAGGGATATAAAGTGAACTTTGCCAATTTCAAAGTTAGAAATGTTGTTCAGTTAAGGTCTCAGAGGTAGTTCTACCCCAACTTGATTGGCTTCGTTTTTAACTAAGAAATAGTTAAGGTTCGGCAGTAAAGGAAATGGTTTGAGTTGGCATCGCGATGGTTTGTTTAAACATCTGTCTAAGTCCAATGAAGAAGCTTTGGAAATGTTTTCCAAATAAGAAACTAGAAATGTTTTCTAATAAAGAAAACAAGAAATGGAAATGTTTTCCATTGTTAATAACGTATATTTTCCAAATTTAGAAAATAAGAAATATTGAATATAGGGAAACAGGAGATAAGTAAATTAATGAAATAAAGAGATAAATGTTGAATGATGTTTGATCGATATAAATTTCCATTTGGAAATAGTATCGATGTTTGCACACTTGTTTTTCTTCGATAGTTAAATCATAGACTATCGAAGTTTTGACCATTTTAACGTTGTCAATATGGAGAGACCGGTTGGATTATTATCCCAAGAACTACTCTGTATTGGCATAAGCGTTGCGAATCATATATGCCAAAGATAATTGAAGACGGAGTAAAGTGCAAGGGCTATTGTATAAGTCTTAGATAACACTATCTAAGATGGATATACTGAATAGTACATTCGGTTCTTCATGTTCCTGGATGACTTGTATGGACGGATGTCTGACAGAGTATTTCCAGACGATCACGTATATTGATTTCTCCAACCGTACCAAGAGTGGAAGCAGAGAAGGAAACTTCTAGCTAAACATAATGTATGGTTGAGGACTTCAATTGGTGATTTGATGGATTTGACGATGTGGCATTCAAGTGAATCTGATGTGATGATAAAGCGTAGCTTCTAGCCTCACATCCGGTAAATGACAGAAATCGGGCAGGCAGCATGGCTAAGTCGGTCGCACCGAAGTAGGGTGTATAATCACCTGATCTAGAGTTTCATTTACTTCTAAAAATCTAGTGTCGATACTGTCCCATTAGGGAAACGGTTGCTGATCCCAACCGTTGGTGATATACATTCGATACACTCAAGCGAAATGAGTGGTCGGTCATGTGTGGCCGGGTTGCAAGATGTTATTGTTGAACCCAGTGTATTCCTCTCTAGAGATACACTAGCGAAAGGTGGTTCCATACATTGTCATAGTTGGAAACCCATTACCCAATACGTGCTTGCGGTTTTGATTGTATACTATAAATGTAGAACATGAGATGAAAGCGTTTCTGCTAGATGATCATTATATTGTGGTTGATAGACATTATTATAATATCAAAAGGTTTTTGATATAAAGATATTTGGATTCTCATAAGGGAAAAACTCGTTCCGTTATACGGCGTGGTCTTATGAGATATCGATTACCTGCTTGAACTGTTTTAAACTGTTTTACTCACACCAGTCCCATGACTGACCCGGAGTTTATTTTGTTGTTTTCCCTAAACTCTTGGGTGCCTAAATTTGTACGGGCAGTCAAGTAGTCGGGATTTTACAGATACACTTGAAGAGCTGGAGCAGGAGGCTTCAGGGTCATATAGCTATAGTTTATTTCCGCTGTGTTGTAAGTGCTTGAGACGACCCCAAATCCCGTACAGACGGAGACAAGGGTAATCTTTGGAATATAACACAGAAACAGATAATAGCAGAACAGAATTAATTAAATACACCAGATAATGAACAATAGAATATACTGGATAAACCTAACCATCAGAGTTACACAGTATACAGGATCATACTTAGTACAAATACAGTTCAGCTATACATAAATGTCTACAGCGGAAATAAACAAAATATGTAGAATAGGAGCTGAACAGCATAAAAAGAGATAAATAATAGAATCCATCTTCAGCTCCAGCTATCCAGAAAGAACCAGCTAAACCTGAATACAAGGCTGCCCGTGTAGAAAAAGGGGCACCCGAGTTTGAAAGTGAAACAAACTACGAGTCAGTCATGGGACTGGTATGAGAAATCTACTCAACACATTTATAATATGGCTAATCACAGGACCACGCCACTTTCGTGGAACGGGTTTACTCCATTGGATTGCCAGTGCTTTAAAAACAAATCTTTCTTTTAAAACATCGCAATGCTTTTTATAAAATGAAGCCATTATAAGACTCAGTTCCCATCACACAAAGCAACGCAAACCGGAGGATAGAGTTTTACCTTATAATGGCCAAAATATGATTGATACGAATAAAACAAAAGCATTTGGTATTACTACTAGTGTTTATATGTTTCAAAAATGATTTGAATCATAACTATCAATCATAGGCGGCATGGGTACCATATATCATGTCGCCATATGTATATATACAATCAAAACCGCACAGTCACGTATTTGGAAATTGGATTTCCGTCATGAACCAAGGCAAAAGATAGTCCTTACCGAATTCGAGACAATCTAGCCTACCATGTCTCAGGATCAGAGCTCGAGTGACCCTTGGATCGTCAGGGCCGGTCCACCGATGTGGATTAAAATGCCTGAGCAATACGTCTCCCCGTCCTATGGGGCGCAAATGAGCCAACGAATGACTCCATCGGGCCCGGATCGTCCGATCTAACCGAGGCGCCTCGCAACAGCAACAACCACACAGGTGAAAAGTATATAAATGTCAGGGTTGGTAGGTCACTGACACCACCCTAGCTAGAAAGAAACGCATGCCCTCCCTGAGGTCCTTCTCCCGTTTCTGATTCATACCGGGGTGTGAGGCTCGCGAATTCACGTCATACACAAAGCTACGCCACACAGGCCGTGCTTTGATCATCACCACAAGACTTTGCTTTTCAACAGAAGCCCTGATCATTTGCCACTTAGGCATGCCACACTAGCAATTCATGCCATGCGACTGATGTCCATCGATACACAACCTCTGAGCTCGTGCATCTCAGAGATGGGCGTTAAGCAAAAGAATAAATTCTCCGCCGCCAAACAGATGTATATTTAATAGAGATCAATCAACATAGAATAAAATCCAATGTCAGACACACAGTCCTTTTACAAGTCCGTTCTGGGTCTGAACGAAACCGGCGGCACTAAATACCTCGCAAACCCATCGATCACCACTCATTATCCATATTTCGGGATGCCTCCCAATCAGGACCTCGGTTACCATCCAAACGAGGTGAAGATCTCCGGTCTTCGACCACCGTCTTCATCTTCGACTTTCAATCGTCGGTCAATTATTTGAAATGAGGATTAACTCGGCCTTTTCAAATAATTCACGTATTTTTAGAATTTCAAATCAACTAATTTCAATGGTTAAATCAATCGACAACACCAATTTGTTCTTTAATGTACTTTTCACACCAAACACATTCAACCATCAAAAACCACATGAATCGAGCAAATTCAGTTTATTTCCATACCATATCGTTTATGATATTTTATAACAATTTATCGCTATTTTTATTTATTTTAAAATAGCCAATTTAGTCAAAACGACGCTTCGGGCCATAACGCGGTCGTGGCGCTGTTTTTCTTCAGATTTGATTTACACATATCTGAAAATCTAACTGTTGGATCTTCACAAAATTTACATCATTTGAAAGGTCTTTTCAAAACGAATCCAACGGTTCCAGTTTCGGGAAAATCCGACGGTCGGATCTCCCGATACAATCGTTTGAAGTTTCGATTTCAAAATACGAACTACAGCGTCGTTATTCGATTAAATATAATTATATTTATATATATATAAATATAATCGTTTCTGGTGCTGTTTTTCTTCAGATTTGAATTAAACATTCCAGAAAATCCAACCGTTGGATTTTTACAAAGTTGGTGTCGTTGGAAAGATATTTCCAAGGCGAACCCAACGGTTGCGGTTTCGGGAAAATCCAATGGTCGGATTTCCCGCACTAGTTGTTTTAAATCACGGTTTCAAAACACGAACTGCACGGCCACATTTCGTTTTAATTTTATTTATATTTATATATTTATATAAATATAGTTCATTCAACAATTTCAATATCGTTTTCACTTCAAATATTTCACTAACGCCTTTAAATTTTGGAAAATTTCGCCATAACCTCCTTTGTACGGGAGGGGCTGGGAAAATTCCCAAATAGCCACACGGGCGTCTCATGTCAAAAAGAAAAAGAAAAAGCCAAGCGGCTAGCCAACAGGCTCATAAAATCATCACCCAAACAAAACAGTAAATGTGTACCTATTTGTCGGGCACAAAATTTTATTACTCTTCTCTAGTCCCTTTGCTATAACCTGTTCAATAAATATGCATGTACATATATACAGTTCTTATCACTTATCATTTTCCATTCAACTTCATATTTGATTCCATTTGGTTTTAAAACACCATTCATTCTAATGTTGCATGCATAGGCAAAAATCATATCATTAGCTAATTAATGAATATTTATTTGAACGAGTGGCTATTTTTAACACTTCACATTTCAACAATTCATGTATATAATAAAAAATGTTATTATTATTGTAAAACAATTCATTTCAAAACACTATTATTTTCTATAGTTTATATAGGTAATAAAAATAGGATTTTTATTATAAAACAATTTCTTTTAAAACGAGATTATTTTACATAGTCCATATAGATGATAAAAAGGTGATTTTTATTATAGAACAATTTATTTCAAAATATGAATACCATTCAACACATGAATTTCTAATTAACGAATGAATTTCGATTCAACACATGAAAGTTTTCTATTCAACGAATAAATATAGTTTCAGCAAATGAGAATAATTCAAACACATGAATATTATTCAATATTTCGGTAGCATAACGACAGGGTAGTTAAAACCGGGACTGTCCCTAGTACGGCTCCTCGCTCTACCTTAAAACCTCGCGGTTTTTGACAATGGGAATCATGCATCTAGTTCGCACGCAGGCGACATGTATATATTTATTTCATTTAACCTCGCGGTTTCAACCAAATATTTCTCAACCACAAGTGGGTATTTTTCAACCACAATCAATCAATCGATATCAACCACAAACAATCCCAAACAACCATTCGCTATCAATCAATTTTCACACCAATCACAACCAATAAATATCATCCATGGTTTGTGGACGAGGGGCGTGTGCGTATATATATATATATATATATATATATATATATATATATATATATATATATATATATATATAGCAATTCACTTCTATTTCAACACATATATAATTTTTACAACGCATATATAACTTATACATCGAACGTACAACTTATACAACGCTTATACAAGAGATGTACAACGCTTATATAACTCATACATCGACTATATAATTTATACATCGTCGTTTTCCATATCGTTTATAAATTAGAAATTTCACATTGGGTTCCACTCCACCAAAAATAGCAGAAGGCTCAGAAAAATATGCGGTCTCTTCTAAAATGTAGAAGACGTCCACACGGTCACGATGTCTCCTGTTTCACTGAATTTCGACCACACATGAAAAAGTTATGATTTTTCAAAGTTTGCAACACTTTAAAGTGTTAAAACAGTTGAAAATTATACCAAGCCGTTACCTTCAGTTTTCGTTCCAAATTAGGTTTGGATTTTTCGAGCAAACGGTGAAGCGGTTCGACGATCGGCTAGTGCAGTGTCGAAGGGAGGAGAGGGGCGCACGTGCGCCAGGGAGGAGGGCCAACTCGGTGGGCCCCAGCGGCGGTTTCAACGTCGAAACTTCACGGAGGTGATTCGGCCGATTTACTCAACGATAATTGATGCTCCTTATATGGATTTAAAGAGGGGATCGAGAGCTTCGAAATGGATCCAACCACGCTCGATTTCGTTGAGAATTGGAGGAGAAATCAAGCCGGGAAAATATGGATGACTTCCGCCGTCACCTGGAGATGATGTCGGGGAAAGAGAAAATGGATTTTTCTTTTTTTTTCAAAAATTCTGATTGGCCGGGAGATTTTATAAGGGGTTTTCTGACACGACCACAAATCCAAACCCAACGACTGTCGTCCCCAGCGTTTTACCCCCATTCCGAACACAATGGGATATGTTTCGAAGGCCCATTCGAATGTTTCAGTCAGTTTTCCTTCAAATTAAAATATAAAACATTCAATATTTAATTTGAACGTACATTTCAATTTGCCAGGGCCACAAACTGATTCGAAAAATTCCAGAAAAATTAATCTAGCTATGTTTTGATGATACGGTCCCAACAAAACAAGTTTCGTCGAATTCTGAGACCGCTTGCAAAAAGGCTCATTTCTGGTCGATCCAATTTAACTGTAATTGACCAAAACACGATTTCCTTTGCCACGCTCACATACTAACTTCAAAAATTATGAAATTTGAAACCTAGTAATAACTTCACATCCCGAATCCAACAAAAGTGGTTTCGTCGAATTCCGAGGTCGTATGCAAAATGGCCAATTTCACGGGCTATATAAATTCCATAGCGACCTTTCTGAAAATTCATTTGGCCATAACTTTTGCTTTCCGTTATGAAAATTCGATTTTTCAGATTCGTTAGAAAGGTATTCACTAACAGATTTAAATATTTTTGGTTTCACTCGAATCCGTTTTGTTTTGCACCCGGTACAGTCCGACAAAGTTTGAATTCAATTTTTGAAACTACGGCGCCTTTTCAAGCCTTGTTTATAATTAGAATTAATTATATTCGTCTTCAATTGTCGATTCAAACTCCGTTTTCATTACTATTATTTAAAATATTTATTTTAAATATTTAAAATCCATTATTTTAGCCAATTTAAAAATTTTAAATTGGTTCAGATTTTCAGGGTCGTTAAAGTGCTGTACTTTGATAATGATATGTATATTCAAGTACAGATTTGTATTTCAAAGTTATGTTATGAAATATATTTATTCGTTCTGCTGTGAGATTCGCGTTACTCTGATATTGTGTTCTTCTTCTTCTTCTATTCTAAGTTTCTATCTTATCTTTCCTCACCCTCTAATTTCTTTCACTAATGACTGGTATTTTTCGACGTTTGGTTAGTCATCATTGAGTTTATGGCGATAACCAAAGTCGTCAAAATCCCGGGTCATTACATATATAATTCCCAATTAATGGTATCATGTCCAAAAATTTTACACTTTGTACATATTCTTGGTTTCCAGTTGTATGCTAGCTTAACAGGGGGACAGGTTTCTCCTAATTCAGGAACTGATATTGAGTCAGGTAACTCAAAATCAGGAGAGATCTCCACCAAAGCTTTAGCGTATCTAAATCTATTCATTCTTTCTGTACTACTCTCAAAACAAATCAACTTCCCTATATGACACACTAACCAATTTATGCCAATAAGTGTCCACAAAATGAGAGGTATCCTATAAAAGTGAATCCACATAGGGACCTTCTTTATTTGAGACTGAGCATCACCTATCATAGGATCCCAGTTAGTAAGAATAAACATCCTACCACGTATGAATATAGGATCCGCGTGAAGAATTCTATTCCTCTCAATGTCAATAGAAAAATTGAAATAGAAAAATCTGCCATCAAACTTAATATCCTCATCACCTTGTAATTTCCAATATCGCCTCAAAAAACTAGCTACTGCTTGGTAATTCAGAGATCCATCTAAGAAAAACCTACTAGGTAATTACTCCAGTAGTCCATACCTGCCTTCTTGACCAGATCTGGCATAGGCGTCTGAGCTCCACCCCTGGGATATCAAAATGTTGAGGTACAAAAACACCATCATTTTTAGGTAATGAATTGAAAAGAGAAGCATAATCATGCTTCGTAAAAGCTGGAAAAGATGACTTCGAGGAATCTAAATTCACAGAGGAGGATGGATCCGATCTGGGATTTGCATGATTCACGCGGATCTGGTCAGAAGAAAAAGTATTCACATCAGAGGGATTTGCGGAAGAGGTTTTAGCTTTAGGATGTGGAGGATCGGAGGGTTGAGAAGGAGGAGGTTGAGTTGTAAGAGGTGGAAAGGAGGAATCGTAAGCCTTGGATGAAGAAGAGGAGAGCGATTTCGAAGCCGCCATTAGCGATGGTCGTAATTCATTTTTCTTCTAAACAGAATCAATACTCAATTAACGCTATATATATATATAACCAGATCTATAATTTCAACTAATTACTTAGCAATTCAACCAAACAGTCAACACACAGCAATCAATCATCATTTATCAATTCTAAATATACGTTATAAAAATATGAACTGGTAGAGTTGGTGAGTTTTACTCACATTGGTAATTTATCATTAATTAACGATAAATTATCATCGATTCAGATCGGATAATTTATTTTGCTATAAATTGTAATGAGCTCCAATTCACTCCCAGTCAGTTCCATTGTGTCGCGCTTGTCCATACGATCCCAACGGATCTGACCGTTCGAAATTCTGATACAATATGTAGAAGTTATTACATTTACAAGATTGTATATATTATTGAAATTAAAAACTAAACTAATTCATATTAACTTCGGGCCTCACATTTTTGCACCTCGTCCCATCCCACTTTTAAAAGCCCAACCCGCTCAATACCTACCCGTCCAAACAGTAGCCTTCTTCCTCAAATGAAGATCGCGACTACAGGAAAATCAAGACCCACCATTACGTGATATTCAAACTCCCATACCTCCTTCATCACCCAAACGTATTCAAAACCGACATCACCAAACCTACTCTCTTCTAACACGCTCCCTCCTCATACCGAAAATGCTCAACTCGCACTCCAGAACTTTTTCGCGTCATCTCCAGTTTTCAGCACCCTCAGTGAAAAAGAACGACACGTTTTATTTTAATAAAATCTCCCAAAATCAATATCGATACTACTTCTTGCCATGAACTCCAACGCAAGATCGAATTAAGCCAAAACTCCCCATATCATGAATAAATCTGCAGCCCTAGTTGCCGCTGGCAAAACGAACATCGAACTAAAATAGTTCGAACCCAATAAACCTTATATCAAAACGAAAAGGGACTCGGCAGGAACTCATACATGTATATCTTCAGATTTTGGATTTTTATTTGAATTGTTAAGAATTTATGCAGATCAGAAAAATAATTTGCTGAGGAAAACTTGCGGAGGAATTTCGTAGTTGACCAGAGGAGTTGTGAATTAGGTTTAGAAGGATGAGGGGTTATATATAGGGTAGGATATTATTTTTATATTCGATTATTTTATTTATTTTTAACCAATAGTTATATGTACTCTTCGTTTAAAAATCCGTACGGTAACATACAGTACCCAAAAATCATGAAAATTGGCATGCAGCTACAATTCAACATTACGGGCGCAACGAAACTGGTTTCTTTGAATTCCGAGTCCGTTTGCTCATACAGCATATTTTTAAAGTCAAATTATCGACTGTTTTTCACATAAAATCCCGTACGGCCGCATACTAACTCCAAAAATCACGAAAATTGAAATCTAGCAATAATTTAATATTCCGGATCCAACAAATTTAGTTTCGTCGAAAACGGAGATCGTTTGCAAAACTGGTTAATAAACCCATTTAAATATAAATATATTTAAAAATAATTAAATTTAGTATTAATAAAATAATATTATCATATATATTCACATAGAACATTATCTAGCTCCAAAAAAATATATCGGAATTTATAACTCGATATCTCAAAATTCCAGGTTATATCGATATTCAATTTATATTAAAATCCTTCTATAATATAAATAAATCGTTATAAACTATAAAGGAATTCCATAGCGAGTTTTCAAAAATTTGATTTGATTATAACTCAAAATCTACACGACGAAATCCTGATTTTTCTCTTCCATTAGAAAAATATACTTCACCAGCTCCGAACGTTTCTTTCACAGAAATCCGATTTAAAACGGATTATGTATATTCAATTGAAGTTCGAATCGCCAAATTACGAACTGAAGCGCCATTTCGAGCTCGATTATAATTAAAATATAAACTATACGTTCAACTGTCGTTTATATAATATATTCGTTAATATAATTCAACGCTAAAATGAATTATATATTATAAATGATCAAATTTGAACAATATTGTGAATTCCACTATTTCCGACTATTTCGAAAATTAAATATATTATTTAATAATTATATTAATTAAATATTCAATATTATTTAATTCTGGTCACTTTAAATTACCAAACCATCCTTTAAATAAGTAAATAAATTATTTATTATCAGTTAAAAATACGGGTCGTTACATTCTTCCCCCGTAAAATAATTTCGTCCTCGAAATTGCTAAGGTAGAAAACAAACGTTATTAACTGGGTTAAAAATTATTTCTTTTTACTTCTTTTTCAGTTTCAACTGAACCAATTTAATTTCAATTTAATTATTAATTCATTTCTATTAACAAAAAATACCAGAAATCCTGAAAATTTTCTAACACCTTAAATTTTCGGAAAATTTCGCCAGCACCTCCTTTGTACGGGTCAATCGGTACTACTATAGCTCGCCTCTCTGGCCATCTCCAACCCAAAAGAAAAATCAAACAGCCAAGCGGCTTGCTAATTCGGCTCATCAAAATCTCAAATCCATATATAATATAAACTGGTACCTTTTTGTCGGGCGTATCAATATATCCTTTCCATGTGTTACCAATTCTACATATACCAATGTATCCATCCCAATTGATCACCAATCATTTTATTCTCAACCAATTATTCACTTATATCCAAATCATAATAACATTTCAAACTCGAGTTCCATCCTCGATTCCAAACTATTAACATACCAATTCAACAAAATTTTCAGATTCCTATCTCACAATCCAATTTATTCGATAATTTCTCTATTTCAACTCAATTTCCACTTAACTGGCTTCAATTCAAATTCCAATTTGTTTACACAAATTTCCTTTTAATTTGTTTTAATTCAAACAATCTTTTCCTTGGAGTTTTTAAACAATTTATCATATCAAAAATCAAACTTTCCTCTTTCAGAATCAAAACAACTTGTTTTCTCAAAACAGATTCAAAACAGTACCTTCGGTAGTAATCTGTCACTTACAAACTCGAAAATGAACACTAATGATGTCGTGATTCATCATCGGGGTTATTTCCCAGCTATCGAAGTGAGTTCAATACTATATCACTTTTAAAACCATTTCTAAATACTTTCATTTTGAAATCTATTTCAAAATACTATTCCCAATGCTTGGGAAACATTTCTAAAATCTCCCAGGATTTTAAAATTCTCATTTATTTAATGCAAATCCATTTCCAAACACTTTTTCACATTTCCAGAGTTTTAACTCCAATTCTGGTTTAAATTCAATTTTAATTCATTTCATAATACTTATACGAATTTCAATTGGTTATATATATAACAATTTCCATTATAATCTCACTCGATTAACATAACGACCAACACATCCAGTATTCTTAGTATTCCAAATATCAATCATTCTTTTATATCAGAATATAATTTGGGTAAAATTATTTCATTTACCCTTTTTCAAAACATATCGTGTCAGTTCATCATATTCAAGTGTTTAGAAACCCCTACCGATACAATGGATCAAACTGATCGACCAGAACTCATAAACAACTCAACCAATAAACCTCCACAATATAAAACAATTTTATATCAAATAACAAATACGTTCACTTGTATATATACACTCAAACTCAATCTAGGGTATTGCTAACCCCATCTGTACTGAGTCACGCCACAGAGCCAAGGTAATTACTTAACCTTCAGCTCTGATACCACTGTAACGACCCGGGGAATTTGCGATCTTGGTATCGACATAAACTCAATGTCGACTATCCAAGCCTCGGAAATACCGGATAGTTAATGAAAGAAAATAGAGGATGAGAATAGATAAGATAGAAAATTAGAATAGAAGAAGGAGAAGAACATCACAACATCAGAGTAAACACGAATCTCACAGCGGAACGAATAAATATATTCCATAACATAACTTTGAAATAAAACAGTATCTGTATACAATACCATTGTTAGAGTATAACACTTACAACACAACGGAAATAAAAATAGCTATATAATCCTGAAGCCTCCTGCTCCAGCTCTTCAAGTATCTGTAAAATCCTGACTACTTGACTGCCCGTACAAAATTGGGCACCCAAGAGTTTAGGGAAAACAAAACAAAAATAAACTCTGGGTCAGTCATGTGACTGGTGTGAGTAAACTTCGATCATTTCGGTTTTAACTTTTCAAAATCATTTCCAATGAATGATAATCGTAAGACCAATCCACACATAAACAGGGATGGTTTTTAGCTTAAGATAACCCAAAACATCTTTTTCTAAAAAAATACTTTTCTGATATTATAATAATGTCTAAATCAATTAAATAGAAATCTAGTAGAACGCTTTCATCTCATGCTCTACATATATTATATACAACCAAACACCGCGGGCGCTTATTGGGTAATGGATTTCCAACTATGATAAGGTATGGAACCACCTTCCGATCAGTGTACTCTAGAAGCTATAAACTGGAGTTCAACAAGAACATCTTGCAACTCGGCCACACATGACCGGCCATTCATTTCGCTTGAATGTTCCGAATATATTATCACCTTATGGTTGGTATAACAACATAACCGTTCCCGGGATAGACAGAAGCGAAAGAAGTAACAAATATGAATATTCTCTAGATGGTGACAATATACCATAATTGGGTGCAGCCCACTTAGCCATGCTGCCTAGCCGATTTCTGTCATTTCACAGTTGATAAGGCTTGAGGTCATAACGTATCTTTGACAAATCATCTTCATTTACTTTGAACGCCACATCGTCATACCCGCCAAATCACAAATTGATTTCCCCAAAAATACCACGGGTATAAGCTAAGAGAAACGAATTCCTCCGCCACCAACGTAAATACCTTTGAAACGATCAACTTACGTGATCTACTAGATATACTCTATCAGACATTCGTCCATTCAAGTTGTCTTGGGACAGGATAACCCGAAGGCACTATTCTGTAAATCCATCTTAGACAATTTCTACCTAGGATTTACTGAACATCCCTTGCATAACTCCGCCTTCAATTATCTTCATCATATTTGATTCGCAACGCTAATGCCATACGGAGTGGTTTTCAGATAATATATCTGATCCTGGTCTCCCCGTATTGACAACGGAAAGGGTCAAAATCTTTGATAGTCGGTGATTTAACTATCAAAGGAAAACATGTGTACAAACAACGGTCGCATTTCCGAATGGAAATCTTATCGATCAATCATCAATCTACATTTATCCCTTTAAATTAATTTGTCATTCAATTATTCATTTCCCTATTCCTGTTTCCATATATTTGTAAATTCTTATTTTCTAAATTTAGAAAATATACGTTATTAATCATTGGAAAATATTTCTAGATTTACCCTCATTTCTTATTTACTAAATTAGAAAACATTTCTGATTCTTATTTGGAAAACATTTCCAAAACTCCTTCATTGGATTTAAATAGATGTTTAAATAAACATCATGCCAACTCAAAACATTACACTCATTAACTAAATTCACTTAACCAGCCTTCACTATCGAACCTTAACCATTCCTTAGTTAAAAACGAAGTTAATCAAGTTGGGGTTCAACTACCTCTCAGACCTTAACTGAACAACATTTCTAACTTCGAAATAAACAAAGTTCACCATCTAAATCTTTAACAAATTTCCTTACATAACTCTCGGATTCAATTTAAAAATCCACTTCTTTATTGAAAACATTGATTACAACTGTAGCGTAATAATCCCTACTTCTGAAATATCTAACTTCAAAATATAACTTTTATTCGTTAATTTAACTAAATAACTAAATAGACAATTTATCACTAAATAAATAAATCTAAATTAAAAATCAGAAAGTAAATAGTACTCTCGAAATCGATATAATCAAATTTCAACGTATAACTCTCTTTCGAATAATCTCTATTCGATAACTCCTTTTCGAATGAACTATATTCGATTAACTCTAATCAATTAACTCTATCAATTAACTCTATTGGATTAACTCTATTCGATTAAATCTAATCGATTACTCTAATTCAAATAACTAATATTTGATTAACTCTTGTTCGATTAACTCTAATTCGAATAACTATTATTCGATTAGCTCTATTTCGATAAACTCTATTCGATTAACTCTATTTAATTAACTCTTTTTTATATTCACTTTAAACAATCTTTTCGTAACTCTTTCAAATCTTGTCAGTTCCCTTTTATAATCCTATTTATTTTCCAAATAAATATTCCTTTTATAATTCTATTTATTTTATAAATATATCCTTTTATAAAAGCCTTTTCATTTTATAAAATCCTTTTATTTTATAATTATTTTACAAATATTTCTTTTTTTCCAGTTTTATTTGTTTAACAGATATTTCCTTTTCAATTCTATTTATTTAACAAATAAATATTCATTTTATAATCTATTTATTTAACAAATAAATACCCCTTTCAAATTCTATTTATTTTCTAAATAAATATTTCCTTTTTAATTTTATTTATTTTCTAAATAAATATTCCCTTTTCAATTCTATTTATTGTCTAAATAAATATTTCCTTTTGTATAAAATCCATTGATTTTATAAATATTTTCTTTTATATAAAATCCATAGGTTTTATATATATTTTATTTTCAAAATACACTTTGAAAATTCCCTTTATACATTCCAGTATTTCTTATGGTATTTAAAATACCAAATAACCATGATCAATATCATCCAAACACACATAATCCAAAACAAATTATATATCACATCATATATCACAATATATGAAAAAAAACAATATTTTAAATATTGAGGAATCCGATTGGAACCCACCAACCTGTTTCCCTGCATCACAGATGTTAAACAATATAATTAACATCGATTTCATTTCAATATGAAATATTCTGCTAAACAGAATCAATATTCCATTAACGCTATATGTATATACATATATATATATATAAATAACCAGATCTATAATTTCAACCAATTACTTAGCAGTTCAACCAAACAGTCAACACACAGCAATCAGTCATCATTTATCAATTCAAAATATATGTTATAAAAATATGAAATGGTAGAGTTGGTGAGTTTTACACACATTGGTAATTTATCATTAAATAACGATAAATTATCGTCGATTCAGATCGGACAATTTATTTCGCTATAAATTGTAACGGGTTCCAATTCACTCGCAGTCAGTTCCGTTGTTTCGGGCTCGTCCATACAATCCCAACGGATCTGACCGTTCGAAATTATGATACAATATGTAGAAGTTATTACATTTACAAAATTGTATATATTATTGAAATTTAAAACTAAACTAATTCATATTAACTTCGGGCCTCACATTTTTGCACCTCGGCCCATCCCGCTTTTAAAAGCCCAATCCGCTCAATACCTACCCGTCCAAACAGTAGACTTCTTCCTCAAATGAAGATCGTGACTATAGGAAAACCAAGACCCACCATTATGTGATATTTAAACTCCAATACCTCCTTCATCACCCAAACGGATTCAAAACTGACATCACCAAAGCTTCTCTCTTCTAGCACGCTCCCTCCTCATACCGAAAATGCTCAACTCGCACTCTAGAACTTTTTCGCGTCATCTCCAGTTTTCAGCACCCTCAATGAAAAAGAACGACGCTTTTTAAATTAATAAAATCCCCCAAAATCAATATCGATACTACTTCTTGCTATGAACTCCAACGCAAGATTGAATTAAGCCAAAACTCCCCATATCGTGAATAAATCCGCAGCCCTAGTTGCCGCTGGCAAAACGAACATCGAACTAAAATCGTTTGAACTCAATAAACCTTATATCAAAATGAAAAGGGACTCGGCAGGAACTCATACATGTATATCTTTAGAATTTTGGATTTTTATTTGAATTGTTAAGAATTTGTGAAGATCAGAAAAATAATTTGCTGAGGAAAACTTGCGGTTGAATTTCTTAGTTGACCAGAGGAGTTGTGAATTAGGTTTAGAAGGATGAGGGGATATATATAGGGTAGGATATTATTTTTATATTCGATTATTTTAATTATTTTTAATCAATCGTTATATATACTCTTCGTTTAAAAATCCGTATAACATACAGTACCCAAAAATCATGAAAATTGGCATGCAGCTTCAGTTCAACATTACGGGCCCAACGAAACTGGTTTCATCGAATTCGGAGTCCATTTTCTCACATAGTGTATTTTTAAAGTCAAATTATCGACTGTTTTTCACATAAAAATCCCGTACGGCCGCATACTAACTCCAAAAATCACGAAAATTGAAATCTAGCAATAATTTAATATTCCGGATCCAACAAAATTAGTTTCGTCGAAAACGGAGATCATTTGCAAAACTGGTTATTTATAAAGCTCTAAATAAACCCATTTAAATATAAATATATTTAAAAATAATTAAATTTAATATTATCGTATATATTGGCATAGAACATTATCTAGCTCCAAAATAAATATATCAAGATTTATAACTCGATATCTCAAAATTCCAGATTATATTGATATTCAATTTATATTAAAATCCTTTTATAATATAAATAAATCATTATAAATTATAAAGGAATTCGATAGCGACTTTTTGAAAATTTGATTTGATTATAACTCAAAATCTACACGACGAAATCCCGATTTTTCTCTTCCATTAGAAAATTATACTTCATCAGCTCCGAACGTTTCTTGTTTCACAAAAATCCGATTTAAAACGGATTCTGTATATGCAATTGAAGTTCTAATCGCCAAATTACGAACTGCAGCGCCATTTCGAGCTCGCTTATAATTATAGTATAAACTATACGTTCAACTGTCGTTTATATAATATATTCGTTAATATAATTCAACTCTAAACTGAATTATATATTATAAATGATCAAATTCGCACAATATTGTTAATTCCACTATTTCTGACTATTTCGAAAATTAAATATATTATTTAATTATTATATTAATTAAATATTCAATATTATTTAATTCTGGTCACTTTAAATTACCAAACCATCCTTTAAGTAATTAAATAAATTATTTATTATCCGTTAAAAATACGGGTCGTTACACTTGTCATTCTTCCCGCCCTTCTTCTGTTGTTGTTGTCCTTTCTTAGGCCATACTTTCTTGTTTGTGATTCCTCAACTTTAACTTCCTTCTTGATGCTTTTGTCTTCCTCATCTATCAAGGTCATATCAACAAGCCTTTCAAAAGTTGCTCCCATTGGAATATGGGACATAACTAACCCATGAAGGGGTTCATTCAGCCTTTTAACAAACCGCAAAGCTTTCTTATGTGGACTATCTATCAGTTCCAGTCCAAACCTTGCTAGCTGGTTGAATTTGTTCACGTATTCTTTAACAGTCATGATTCCTTGTTTGAGCGCCAAGAACCTCTCCATTTGCATGCTTTTCTCGGCTTGAGAAAGAAACTTCATTTCAAACCTCTGTCTAAAATCATCCCAAGTTTCCACCGGGCACCTCACTTGGGTTACTTCCCACCAGAGCGAAGCTTCATCCTTCAGTAGCCAGGTGGCTAGCTGAATCTTCCTACGAATGTCCACATCGAAAATTCCAAACAAGTCCTCTGTCTCCTTGAGCAAATTCCTTGCCACTACGAACATCTCGGTTCCATGGAATGGCCTTCCTCCCATTGCACGAAATTTTTGCAGATCTTAGAGAAGTTGTCTATATGAGGAGGAGGAGGAGAAGAAACAAAGGGTGCAGCTGGGGGAGGGACGTCAGCTTGACTATTGGTAGGCGTCGTGGCCTCTAGATACCTACGGAACCAGCCTGGTATCGTAACGCCCTATGGAATATTAGGTTCCCCAAACATGCCGAAAAGAAAAGGAAAGAGATTCAGACGAAGGATCGAAAGATATGACATATGGCTTTGGGGAATATGTTTTTCAAAATAGACTTTTTCTTATGAAAATGCTTTCTTTTAAAACCTTTTTGAAAATAATTTTCAAAAACTGTTATCCAATCTGGTAACCTTCAGCTTTGATAACAAGTGTGACACCCCACGTCCGTTAATGTCACTCATTAAAAGAATGCATTAAGTTTCATAAAGTGTTATAGGTAAACAGAAACAGAAACATTACAAGACAGATAAAAAATAACAGCAGAAAAAAACAAACTTTATTAATCATAAAGCATCGTGGTTCAAAACATCATATGTCTGAAAATACATAAACCTAGTACATCATTAAAAAAATTGTATTGTACTTAAAACGTCAGAGTACAATAGTAAAAGAAGCACAATCCCCAAAAGAAACATAGCCATGGTAGCAAAGATAAGAACTTGAGCAATACATCTAAGCAGCTCCAAGCAAGACGATAGTAGAATCCTAATCAAGCTTGAGTATTCCCACATTGAGAACCCGGGGAGGGGGAACGGAAGAAAAAGAAGAGGAAACAAAATGGGTCAGACATAAAATCTAGCGAGTCCAGTTAATTTTAGCCTAAAGATAGATGAAAGTATCATGATAGGCATATAAAGTGGGTAAGAGAGGTAACAACATATAAGGCAGGTATGACAAGGTAAGACAAGTTAAAATAGGATAGCACCAATAGCGCTTCTCTAACACCTTCTTTGCTCTGCACCAATGCTAGTATCATATGAACAGGATGATCCCCAACAATTAGAAGATGGTAGACTTAGGCATACGTCTATACGTACCCAATTTACTACCCCAATCGATTGGCTCCCTACTCTGTAGATACCCTGCGCTGGCCCCACAGTAGAATGTATCACTTCCTAAAGTGGCAACCCTACGTTTTTATGATGTGCACAACCATATCTACAGGTGTCACGGTCGTCTTATCTCCCTTTGCTCGGACCATGCACGAACATAACCCCGGTCGGTTTGCGGCGCCCACACCGTCCTCCACGTTTGGATCTCTTACAATCAGCGTAGTAAGAGTGCCCCGACTCCGACCTAGGGTGGAGTACTCGGTTGATACCGTCATATGGGTTACTGACTGAAATGGGTCCCACACATAAGATGATGCAAGCTCTCCCCTTTGTCTTGCATCCTTACTAGGATTTGCACAGGTTATGCTTACCTAACAGTGTCTTTAATTACATAACCCCCAATATTTCCATAGGTTATGCTTACCTAACGGTGTCTTTAATTACATAACCCCAACTGGTTAAGTTTGGTGGGCTTATATATAAATATTACCCACCCCGCCCAAATAAACTTAACCCTCTCACTGTTTCAACCATGTTTACTTAACCATTACTCAAGTTAACATATGCATACAATCCCTATGGATTCAACTAGGTTAAGTATTACATACTAATAGGTTATCCCCATTCACATTGACTTCTTTCCACTTGCCAAAATTCCACTTTCTTATTAAGTTTATATAAATATAACTTAATCCATTTAAGTTTATTGATAAGCCCCATTACATGTTATTCTTAAGATTGTAATTAACGGAAGTAATTGTACAATCTTTCACCCCTGGAAAGTAATTAACGGAAGTAATCTTACAATCCTTTTGTATTATTCATTATCTGATTCCATAATCACAATAACATGTTTTACTTAATATGTAATTAAGTATACTTTATCTCAATTGATCACCTGTTTTCTGTTCAACGTATCACTACAACTTGATGTTGTTTACTTATTAACTTAGTTTTTTTAACTAAGGTTTACTAATAAGCTTTCTTTCCTTTTATTATAACCTATGTTATAATTTCCACTTATCCCTAGGACAAGACTACCCATTATATAACATTCTCATTAAAGTAGTTAATTATAATAGGTTACTATCATTCCCTGTTTACTCCAATTTATTAAAACTTATCCATTTATGGTTATAATGCGCTAGACCAACCACATTAAGCCTACAACTTGCGGATGTTGGATATGTCGGGCGGGTCCGGGCAGACTTATTCCACAAATCGGACTTAACCTCGTGTCTTAGCACGTCACATGTTTATGCACTTAGACCCCTCACATTAGATTCAACACTTGTGGTTGTTGGTTATGTCGGGCGGTTCCGGGCAGACTTCCACCATGATTGTAATCTAATCTCGTGTCTAAGCACAATTACAATTTCAGTTATTGTAATTCCAGTCATTTCCATTATTAATCAATTTTAACTATGTCATTATAGGTTTTCATGCCCCTTTCCCAAGTTATGTTCATAGTGAACTATCTGCCCAAATTAAGATCTTTAATCATGAGTTAATTTGTGTCCCAAATTCACATTCATATATTTCATTCAAGTTATGCCTGAATTCCCCAGTCCAAATAATGCCCCAATTCTAACGTTTTCCCTTCATTCCTAATTTTACGAGTTCGCATATTTCAGTGGCATGCCTAGGCTCGAAGGTAGCCTGGCTTTAAAAAGTAAATAGGGAAAAGGAGGGAAGAGGACAGAAATGAACATAATATCAAATTTGACATACGATGGTAGAAGCAGGCATAAACATATAGTGGTAAGATGACAAATAGGAATATAGGAACAAATCTGATGAACATGTGACAATAGAATTGATTCTAACATAATAGGGATATCATAAACTGGCATGATAAGATCTCAATACTGAATTAAATAACCAACTAACAACGGATCTGACTTGGCCACAAACATAATAAGAACATACATGATATGATCTAAGCAATGAATTAGATCTACTAATCAATGGCAGATCTGACATGGTAATTAGGTATAGACTCAGATCTAGTTCAAAGTCATGTCAGAATTAACTTAGATACACAGGTTATAGCAGATCGGATATGATTCATATAGGCATAGATCCAAGTTATAGTCATGTCATCAATACATTTAAACATTTAGATATAAAATTAACATAGGCTCACTGTGTTTGGATCTAGAAAAATAGTGAAAGGCTGAAGACGTTTGAATCACAACTCTAATTGACTGCTGAAGAAGAAAAGACTTGATTCAATCGAGGAAGAGGCAGCATCTAGTTCTCCATTGATTTAGATGTGAAGAAACAAGAGAAATGGGGTCTTATTTATAGCCTAGAGCCAACGAACCAGGTCAAGAAAGAAGTCCAAATTCAGAAAATCAAATTTGCCTAGATCTGCCGTAGGGGGTTCGACCCCTCCCCCCTTAGGGGGTGACCCATGGGTCAACACCCCCCTTGAGGGGTCAACACCCCTGGGCGGGAGATTTCCCGCTCACTTCTTTTTCGCAATTCCAAACTATTTTGAACCGATTTTTGACTTCCTGGACTTATTATATATATTCTTCTTATGCGTATACAAACTTCAAACCTTAATAACTTCTTCATACGATGTCCGTTTTACGCAAACCAGGTGTCTATTCTGACAAGAATTCTGAGACGAACGTGATGGCGCAGTCCGTTTTACTTAATACTGAAATTTTATTTATTTGTTCTTTAATTTGTCCTCTTTAGTGTTGTTAAAATTATGGGGTGTTACAACTTGTCTAACCCAATGGTTATAGAAGTCGAAAGGTTGACTCCGTTGTGAGAACCAAATTTCTTATGACCCTTCATATGAAATTCATAAAGTAAAATGTATCACTGTTATATATATATATATATACACACACACACACGCACACGATGCGGTATTGTACTATACAAGTAGTAGCTTAATGAAAGTTTCTTATGAAATGTTTATAATTTAAGCTATGTTTTGTGAATCTATTCATAAATTATTTTAGCATTAAACGAAATATACCTTTTTGATAAATAAATGTCTTATATAAAGAAACTACTGTAATTACGAAATCAAAAACGTAACATATCTAAGTTATGCATAGGTTTTTATTATTTGCATGACAGAATTTGATTCGATATTCTACACAATTTCCATTTGATTTGTATTGGTCAAAACAATGTTTTTTCACTCGGTTTTCAATGGAAAATATTTGAAACATATTTTAATATACAGTATATGATTCTAGGTGGATTGCTCTTGTGATTGTTTGGTATATGCGTCATTGTAACCTTTGATATAGGAGGAAAAAATATAAATGCTGAAAATATATTTGATTCCATTATGGCAATTTGCAGAACCATTTAAATCGTATTCTTCACTAAATCCAATTCAACATTATAATAATAAACGAATGCAACAATGAACAAGACCTTTATATGCGGGTGCCCGTCATTTTGAATTAAAATAGCAATCAAATAACATGCATAAAATGATGCCACAATAATCAAACCAAGCAATCAAGTGAAAATATTCAAGGAGTTTTATAAGGCTTGAATAAATGTCGAATATCGATGGTTCAACATTGAAAAAAAATGATTTTCAATGGATAATGCACCATCCCCACCTTAATGGCACCCACTCCTGCTAGTATTGTGCTTCTGAACCATCTCTGCTCATTTGTCACATGCGTTTATGGTACATTGTTTTTGTATCATCGGCTTAATTTTCTATTTTCAACTTTGCCTTTCAGTGTTTGTCAGTATGCCCAAAAAATATGATCGTGTATCAAAGTTTGAGTTAATTTGTTACACAAACGAGAAGAAATGAGCAGGAATTATAATTTTATTTAAGTTAAGGAGTAGAATATAATATCTGGCTAGCATTGTGTTTACACTTGAAAATTGGAGGTACTCCTAGCAGTTTTAAGGATTTTTTGTAGATTTACTGAAGGATTCTTGTTAATTACAGTAAGTGCGGAATATATAGGATACATTTATTTTGCTTTGCACAATTTGTCGGTGTTATATAGTAAGCACTGTATCTATAGCTATATTGTATAAAGTCATTAAGACTTAGTGTAAACAAGTTAAATTAGCTTATGCCTTGTTTGACAATTATCTATGATTAGTTAGTTAAACTTAAATCAGTGCAGATGCATCTACTTAATGCAATTATGATCAGTAACTATAACTATTAGTGTTTGACAGTAGGTTATAATCTTATAATCCTTGTAACTACTCATATGTATATTTTAGTGGCAGATTAGAATGGCTAAGATATACTTGTTGACTATTTGGCTATTTGGCTTAGTAGTCTATTTTATTAAAGTGACTGCTGAATGAGTTTCAAGTGAGAATAGTTGCTATAAGTGATGTTGACTTCTTATTGTTTTAACTTTTGTTAAATGGTTATATTTGTATATATTATAAAATATTTGGTTGTTACTTGTATTTTACTTAATGTATGAGATGGAAAGGAATTGATTTGGAAAATTATACAACTAGCTAGCTAATTTGGAAAATTTATAGCAAAGATATCGTTGTATATGAACTTAGTAAATCTCCTTTTGTTTGGCAATTTATTATGATTTTGACATACATAGGAATTTTTTCATTATTATTGTAAAGCTTCTATTGCTCTAAAATATATTGATGTTTTAAAACTGAGAATGGGATTGTAAAATTCAAAAGTGACATAATATAAGATGCACTTTAAAATGGCTAGTTTTAGTGATTTTTATTGAATTTGTTAGAGACATCCCTAGTGGTTTCTTCGTGTGGTTATTAAGTACTAAAAGAATAATATTTACTATAAAAATATGGGACCTTAAATCACTTGATAGCATGTCGAAAAATAATTGAACATTGAAGGGTTTAAAGTTAGCTTTGTGGCATATATAGGAAAAATAAAAAGCGACTCTATCTATATATAACAGCTTTAATATATGTTTAGATTTAAAGTACAATTTCTTTAATTAAATATGTATAGTTATTTTTTTGAACTAACTTTATAGATTTAAAAACACTATATTAGCTTGCCTTGATGCCTTCAGGTACTGATTTGGTGGACCTTGATTAGACCTACATTTTTGCTTAATCCTAATGAATTAGATATTTTTTTAATAGTTGTATAGCCTTCGCTAATCCCAATTAAAGTTGTATTCAAGTAGTTATTTGATTCATGGAAGGCTGGCAAAGACTATGGTGGTTTCGTTGATAACGCCTTTCCAATATTTTTGAGGTGTTTCATTAGTAACCATCCATACATTTAATATTTGGCTTTGTTAGTAAAGTTGTTGAGCTATTATAAAAGAAATAGATAAATTCATCAGATTTAATGTAGGATCAGTTCAATAACAGTAAGTTTTAAGGATTGATTAAAATACAGTCAGTTTCGCTTTCGGGGCATTTTTTAATTACCATGTTGTTTTTTTCGTAAATTCAAATGTTATTCTTTTTAATGACCATATGAACCATGATGTTCGTTATTTCTTAAGAATTCATATTTGTTATGCAAATAAATAAAAGCTATTATAATAGTTACTATAGCTAAGTGGAACAGCAAATTAAAAAAAATGAAATTGTTTAATCTGAAGTTGCATATGACACGTGGCAAGCTATTAACCATTCTGTTATTTTCCATTTTTAAATGTGAATCAAAGAATGAATATGTAAGATCGGCTAATGTAATAGTTATGTGTAGCTAATTTTGTAACAACCCAAATTTTTGGAAGGGGTTATAGCAGCTCAGAAAATTTTGGCGTTTAAAATTAAATTAATGTAAGATTTATTCGTTGAAATTAGATGGTTGCATTTGGGATTTGGACATCGATCCATTTTTGAATGTAGTATTTTCTTTTAAAAATGAAAATGATCTTGTAATCTAATCTTAAAAATGTATTTGATATTTGATTATGATTTTGAAATTGAGTTTATTTTCAATTCTGAATCATTTTGTAAGTGTGAATTTAAATCTGTTTTGTTAGATTTTATAGTAATAATATTTTTAAACGAATTTATATATATAGTATTGTGAGATTATACATTTGAAAATATAAATTAATTTTGAGAATTTTAATCTGATTTATTTGCATTAATTTAAAACCTGTATTTGAGTATGTATAATTTCATGTATGTTCATTTTACATAATATTGGTTTATTAAGGGTATAATACACTTGTGAATTATTTGTTTAATTGGGTGTCACCTGTAAACTGGTTCTGGATTCTTCTTCACGCATCCTCTGTCGTTTTGCTTTCACCGACATTCTCCCTTCACTATTTATTTCTCTACAGCCGTTGGTTAAGGGGGAGGAAAAAGCAATTCCATCTTTCCCAAAAATCAATTTGATGTACTCCACAATATGGAAAACAAAGGCAACCATCGGTGTAACCTTCTCCACCGTAGGTTTGAATCCAAGGCTGTCCCAAAAATCGGCCTTTGTTCTCCTCCCCAAATCTACTCCACCGCCTCCATCCTTCACGATGATTGAAACCACTGCATCCGTCAACAGTTTCACCCAAAATCCGCAAGTCACAGAAACTGTACCCCTTCAATGGCCTAGCGCTGACCTCCTGAGGCCATGCGACGCCGGACCCGTCGCCAATCCCGGTGACTGCGAGACGCGCTGCCTTCTGCCATTCATCGCGCACCGACCAAAACAGCGAAGCAGTGCCGTGAAGCCGCTGCCATGCCGTCAATTTGTGCAGTCCACTGCGATCTAAAGTAAGTTTTGCTTACGATTAAGCCTATTTCAAGCTTGCAACTTCCGGTTCGACTAATTATAATTGTTTGGGCTATTTTATTTCTGCATTTTCTATCAGTCTGACGACTATCTTAGTCTGATTTCCGCTATAGTTCATGTGCATTTTACTACTGTTTATAACATAATTTGGATGTAGAGTTAAACACACACAAGACTTTTGGATTTACTTGACATGAACTCACTTGTTCACTTAAAGACAACCAAGCCATATTGGAAATTAGAACCTGCTGCCTGTGCATGGGTGAATATTTACACAAATACAGGAGTGTGGGTGTGGATTTTCTTTTTATGTTGCCACACTGCTATTTTCAACTATTATAGCTATTATTATCAAAATTATTGTCCAGAAATTACTATCTGCCGACACTTATCATCTGATGTCACTTTTGAACTATTTTATATGGAGAACCTTAAATGCAACAACTAAAATACGGCCGTGTTTCCCCTTTTGCATTTCGTCCACTCAGTATTTCACCATACTTTGACTGGGAAGGTGGTGACTTGTATTATGATATATAAAAGTCCAAGTGGGATTAATTTATTTCAGTCTTATTGGAAGCAAAGATTGCATGTGACTCATTTGGGGTTGTTACCATTTTCTGTTGTCATACAAAAATTTGTTGTGGCGTTTTGGGGTAAGCTCTACTTGAGCTTTGCTGGTACATTTCCACTTTGCATGTATTTACCCATGTACTACATGCTTATGCATGTAACACATGCTTCCAATTAAACTTGGGTATGTATGTTGACTAAGATTGGATCATCACTTTGGTGTTTGGCTCTTTTAAACCTGCTACTCTAAGTTAATGTTTTAGGAACCATTTCATCTTGTAGCATGCATTTTAATGCATATGGGACACGTAAGTTTGGGAACTTAGCATACCAGGTTGCCACCGCGTCTCTCCCATCGGACCGCGCCTGCTTGTCACGTATTGAGGTGCTGCCGCTACCGTTATCCTCCTTGTGTTGGTTCTTTTTGATTCGTTCGCTGCCGTGTTTAAAGGCAAGAAATCTTATGATTAAACTTTGTTTCGAGTCTCTGAATTTCAAACGAAACAGTGAAAATAAATTAGGAATTGGTTTTAATTGTTGTTTGACTTTGTTTGGCGTTTTTTCTAACTTTTCATTGGCTACTCTGTTTACTTATGCTGCTACATTTCATCTTGCTTGCGTGATTTGTTGTTGTGCTTGAATTCAATTCTCATGTGTATCATTTTCGTGACAAAAAAAAAATACTCATTTATTGTCTAAACATGACTGGACAATTTTATTAAACCATAGTGGTGACAGCATGCACTTTAGGCTCTTTGTTAACACATGAACAGTGGATGCAAATCAAGAAAAATATATATACTAATTTGAGGGTTGATTTTCTATGATTTAGATGAAGGATTGCATACCAAAAATTATGATGTTTTGACGTGATTTTACATAGCTGCATTTTTTACATGATTGTCAATTTTTTTATGCATTCCTTTGTTATAACATTTTGGATTCTTGCATACTCCTGTCTTTTTATGTTGAGCCTTTTCCTTATATATATGTATTGCCATGCAAGTTCACGCCACCTTGCATTCACATTCATTTCAGTTGCCACTGCCATGCTGTGATTGTCTGTTTTTCTTCATTTTTCAATAATTAACAAAATTCCCACTTTATGGTATACCATGTTTAACAAAATATGGGTATAACAAGATACTGATATACTGATAACATTAGGATATCACTCTTTATGGTATACCATGTTTGCCTAATGCAGTTATACCATTAGCAAAAATTAATGTTACAGATTTTTTTTATATATTTTGCCCATTTTTTTTGTTTTGTGCAATGCTTTGACCCATATTTGCGTGCACAATACGCATAACATTGTATACCATTTTAACAAATTGCTGTTAATTAGCATACCATAAGTGCTAATCTTATTTGACCCATATTTTCCCAATTTGACAAATTGCTGTTAATCAGCCTACCATAAGTGGGAAAGCATAATTGCTAATATTAACAAATTAACCTTTTCCATAAATTGACTGCAACATAGTAGTTTGTTTATTCTTTGTTAATGTTAGCATTTACCATAAGTAGACTTCTTCCATTATTAACATTTTCCATAAATTAACTGCAACCTACATCTCCTGAAGCATTATAGAAGTTGAAAAAGAAAAGTTTAATTCCAAGCATTTTACTTATTAAAAGTAAAAAAAAAAGTAAGTCAGTCCAAAGACTCCAAACCATAATTCTGAGGTTCATAAACGTTAGGTGGACAAGAGTTCTCTCATGCACCCAATACAATACCTTATTAGCATTCTTATTTCCTAACCTTACATAAAATAAAAACTGTTATTCGACAATAGGAACTGATATGGCAGCAGAACTTGACAATGTAATTGAAGATACCATAATTACAACATTATTTTTCTTATTTTTATTTTGACAATGATCCAAAACTATAATCATGATTTGGAGATTTTGCGTGCAGCATGCATAAAATAATCAATGCCTAATGAGAAGCTTTAAAGTAATTTTTGGGTTCAATGCCCAATGTGTTCATTTAATGTTTAGGTCTCTAGTATTACAGATGCAAAGATTTAGCTCTTAAAGAGGAGAGGCTCGAGAAGACGCATGTGCGTGCAAAGTTTGACAAAAACTGTAATTTATTAAAGAAATTTATGTATAAATTTTTCCACTGTACATAATAGTGTAAACTCTGATATTTGAATAAAATTTTATTTTGCTGCTATGGATGAGATCTGTGATTCTGTGTTGATTCCATTTTTTTAAACCCTGTAAGCCGATAACAATCCGTCGTTTTGAACGCTTCGAGTTGGTTTAAGTACCGACTTGAGGCGGTCAAAATAGCGGGTTGTTACAGTTGGTATCAGAGCCAGGTTTATTTGAAACTTGGCTTATTGGGTTTAAAACTCATTAGAGATAGGGTGGAAATACCCTAGAATGAGCGGAATTGGTATAGAATCACTTTTGAGAGAGCGCGGTTTGGGGTTCTGAAAAAAAAACTTTGAATTTGACAAATTGGGCTCGGATCGGTACTTGAAGTGAAGTAAGAATACCAGTAATAATAAATAAATAATACAAACAACTAAAAGTAAATTAGTTATTTTTCTTTGATAGGTATGTAGTTTGAATCGAGTACAATTTCCATTGAGATATTCTGTATGATGAGGATTTTGAGTAAACGGGTTAGTAAGACCAAGCGGTATGGGACGTTTGGTAATACTTTTCTGGTTGCTCTCTTGACTTTTCATATAGAATATTCGGTTGTTTTTGTATTTTTGGTTCTGAAATATACCGATAACATAATGTGGTACAAGAGCAGGTGTTACTGTTTGAAAGTATACTTCAATTACTGAAAGGTTTTCTAAGTTGACATGCTTTCATGACGATTCTTTTGTTCTCTTTCACACTTATTGTGATTTGGTTTATTTTATTGTATTGTTTTATATTTCTTATGAGTATCATATTGATTTATATATGATACTCTGGCTTGATTTATTGTTTTTATATTTGATAAAATTGAATTTGTTTTGCATGTGATGATTTATTTATTCAAGTTATAATTGAATTTTTAAAGTGTTTTGACATTATAAACACTTTGAACTTCATGGCATATATATTAAATAAATTAATATTCGAAAAAAAAAACTTTTCATTTTGGGATTGGGATAGATTGGACTCTGTTGTACCCATGGGCCAAAACTCCATCTTTGGTCGACCTGATTCAGGTTCGCTACCTGAATCTTGGTGGTTTTAAATTTTGCTCACCTACCACCAAAGGTCAAACGGTCTGCTACATTGGGCAATTTTGTTGTTTTGATCGGGATTCCCGATCGGCGGGTCACGGACTACATCAGATGGAGGCGTGGGTGTGCCACGTGTAGTACCGTGAACGGGTAGCATACGGCCTTCGCCTTAGACCGTCTTGGTTATCCTGGGTTGATCGCCAGGTGTCGTTATGGCGCTATGAGTGGATTACGGTGCGGATGTCTCGATGCGCGCTCGAGCTCTACCCCTGTGATTTTACAATACTAGCGTCTGTTTATTTGGTATTTATGAGTCAAGTTACATTTATCCCATAATCCCATAATATTTTATCACATTACTATATCTAATTTGATTATATTATCATATTGATTTTATATATGATAATTGTTATGAGTATCGTATTGATTTATATATGATACTCTGATTTGATTATATTATCATATTGATTTTATATATGATAATTGTTATGAGTATCGTATTGATTTATATATGATACTCTGATTTGATTGTATTATCATATTGATTTTATATATGATAATTGTTATGAGTATTGTATTGATTTATATATGATACTCTGATTTGATTATATTATCATATTGATTTTATATATGATAATTGTTATGAGTATCGTATTGATTTATATATGATACTCTGATTTGATTGTATTATCATATTGATTTTATATATGATAATTGTTATGAGTATTGTACTGATTTATATATGATACTCTGATTTGATATATGATAATTGTTATGAGTATCGTATTGATTTATATATGATACTCTGATTTGATTGTATTATCATATTGATTTTATATATGATAATTGTTATGAGTATCGTATTGATTTATATATGATACTCTGATTTGATTGTATTATCATATTGATTTTATATATGATAATTGTTATGAGTATCGTATTGATTTATATATGATACTCTGATTTGATTGTATTATCATATTGATTTTATATATGATAATTGTTATGAGTATTGTATTGATTTATATATGATACTCTGATTTGATTGTATTATCATATTGATTTTATATATGATAATTGTTATGAGCATCATATTGATTTATATATGATACTCTGATTTGATTTGTTTTATTATACTGTTTTATAAACAATAAATGCCATGAAGATTTTATCGACTTGGTTGATTATCGTAAGATATTTATAAGTATCGCATTGATATAATTGTGATACTTTGTTTTGATTCATTTTATCATATTGATTTACATATGATAATTGTTATGAGTATCGTATTGATTTATATATGACACTCTGATTTGATCATATTGCTTTTTCGTATGATAAGTGCTATGAAGATTTTATCGACTTGATTAATTATCATAAGATATATATCGTGAGTACCTTATTGTTTTGTATATACTATTTTGTTACGAGTATCGTATTGATTTATATATGATACTCTGTTTTGGGTTATTTTATCATATTGTTTTTATATATGATAAATGTCATGAAATGTTATGAGTATCGTATTGATTTATATATGATACTCTGATTTGGTATTCCATCATATTACTTTTACAAATATTTGATTTATATATATTGCTCTGATTTGATATGATTTGTCATGTTGTTTTAGACATGATAAATGCAATAAAGACATATTGATTTATAGACAACTCTCCAACTTAATTAGTTAACATCCTGAATAAGATATTTATGGATGTTATATTGGTTTATCCTGTCTAATTTATCATATTTTCTAAAATTATTATGAATGGAATCGTATTGATTTATATACGATACCTTTATATTGAAAACGGGGAGTGGGTATCCTAATATATGGGGTAAGAATTACAATTTCTACGAAAGTTGAGTAATCAAGCTTGAGTTATTCTTATGTTCAATCCAAATAAGTTGGTTCAAGTTAAGATGCGACGTCGGTATTCCGTAATGTTGTGTTCTGATCAGTGTAAATTGCGAGGACGCAATTTCTTTAAGAGGGGAGTCTGTAACAACCCAAATTTTTGGAAGGGGTTATAGCAGCTCAGAAAATTTTGGCGTTTAAAATTAAATTAAAGTAAGATTTATTCGTTGAAATTAGATGGTTGCATTTGGGATTTGGACATCGATCCATTTTTGAATGTAGTATTTGCTTTTAAAAATGAAAATGATCTTGTAATCTAATCTTAAAAATGTATTTGATATTTGATTATGATTTTGAAATTGAGTTTATTTTCAATTCTGAATCATTTTGTAAGTGTGAATTTAAATCTGTTTTGTTAGATTTTATAGTAATAATATTTTTAAACGAATTTATATATATAGTATTGTGAGATTATACATTTGAAAATATAAATTAATTTTGAGAATTTTAATCTGATTTATTTGCATTAATTTAAAACCTGTATTTGAGTATGTATAATTTCATGTATGTTCATTTTACATAATATTGGTTTATTAAGGGTATAATACACTTGTGAATTATTTGTTTAATTGGGTGTCACCTGTAAACTGGTTCTGGATTCTTCTTCACGCATCCTCTGTCGTTTGCTTTCACCGACATTCTCCCTTCACTATTTATTTCTCTACAGCCGTTGGTTAAGGGGGAGGAAAAAGCAATTCCATCTTTCCCAAAAATCAATTTGATGTACTCCACAATATGGAAAACAAAGGCAACCATCGGTGTAACCTTCTCCACCGTAGGTTTGAATCCAAGGCTGTCCCAAAAATCGGCCTTTGTTCTCCTCCCCAAATCTACTCCACCGCCTCCATCCTTCACAATGATTGAAACCACTGCATCCGTCAACAGTTTCACCCAAAATCCGCAAGTCACAGAAACTGTACCCCTTCAATGGCCTAGCGCTGACCTCCTGAGGCCATGCGACGCCGGACCCGTCGCCAATCCCGGTGACTGCGAGACGCGCTGCCTTCTGCCATTCATCGCGCACCGACCAAAACAGCGAAGCAGTGCCGTGAAGCCGCTGCCATGCCGTCAATTTGTGCAGTCCACTGCGATCTAAAGTAAGTTTTGCTTACGATTAAGCCTATTTCAAGCTTGCAACTTCCGGTTCGACTAATTATAATTGTTTGGGCTATTTTATTTCTGCATTTTCTATCAGTCTGACGACTATCTTAGTCTGATTTCCGCTATAGTTCATGTGCATTTTACTACTGTTTATAACATAATTTGGATGTAGAGTTAAACACACACAAGACTTTTGGATTTACTTGACATGAACTCACTTGTTCACTTAAAGACAACCAAGCCATATTGGAAATTAGAACCTGCTGCCTGTGCATGGGTGAATATTTACACAAATACAGGAGTGTGGGTGTGGATTTTCTTTTTATGTTGCCACACTGCTATTTTCAACTATTATAGCTATTATTATCAAAATTATTGTCCAGAAATTACTATCTGCCGACACTTATCATCTGATGTCACTTTTGAACTATTTTATATGGAGAACCTTAAATGCAACAACTAAAATACGGCCGTGTTTCCCCTTTTGCATTTCGTCCACTCAGTATTTCACCATACTTTGACTGGGAAGGTGGTGACTTGTATTATGATATATAAAAGTCCAAGTGGGATTAATTTATTTCAGTCTTATTGGAAGCAAAGATTGCATGTGACTCATTTGGGGTTGTTACCATTTTCTGTTGTCATACAAAAATTTGTTGTGGCGTTTTGGGGTAAGCTCTACTTGGGCTTTGCTGGTACATTTCCACTTTGCATGTATTTACCCATGTACTACATGCTTATGCATGTAACACATGCTTCCAATTAAACTTGGGTATGTATGTTGACTTAGATTGGATCATCACTTTGGTGTTTGGCTCTTTTAAACCTGCTACTCTAAGTTAATGTTTTAGGAACCATTTCATCTTGTAGCATGCATTTTAATGCATATGGGACACGTAAGTTTGGGAACTTAGCATACCAGGTTGCCACCGCGTCTCTCCCATCGGACCGCGCCTGCTTGTCACGTATTGAGGTGCTGCCGCTACCGTTATCCTCCTTGTGTTGGTTCTTTTTGATTCGTTCGCTGCCGTGTTTAAAGGCAAGAAATCTTATGATTAAACTTTGTTTCGAGTCTCTGAATTTCAAACGAAACAGTGAAAATAAATTAGGAATTGGTTTTAATTGTTGTTTGACTTTGTTTGGCGTTTTTGCTAACTTTTCATTGGCTACTCTGTTTACTTATGCTGCTACATTTCATCTTGCTTGCGTGATTTGTTGTTGTGCTTGAATTCAATTCTCATGTGCATCATTTTCGTGACAAAAAAAAATACTCATTTATTGTCTAAACATGACTGGACAATTTTATTAAACCATAGTGGTGACAGCATGCACTTTAGGCTCTTTGTTAACACATGAACAGTGGATGCAAATCAAGAAAAAAATATATACTAATTTGAGGGTTGATTTTCTATGATTTAGATGAAGGATTGCATACCAAAAATTATGATGTTTTGACGTGATTTTACATAGCTGCATTTTTTACATGATTGTCAATTTTTTTATGCATTCCTTTGTTATAACATTTTGGATTCTTGCATACTCCTGTCTTTTTATGTTGAGCCTTTTCCTTATATATATGTATTGCCATGCAAGTTCACGCCACCTTGCATTCACATTCATTTCAGTTGCCACTGCCATGCTGTGATTGTCTGTTTTTCTTCATTTTTCAATAATTAACAAAATACCCACTTTATGGTATACCATGTTTAACAAAATATGGGTATAACAAGATACTGATATACTGATAACATTAGGATATCACTCTTTATGGTATACCATGTTTGCCTAATGCAGTTATACCATTAGCAAAAATTAATGTTACAGATTTTTTTTATATATTTTGCCCATTTTTTTTTTGTTTTGTGCAATGCTTTGACCCATATTTGCGTGCACAATATGCATAACATTGTATACCATTTTAACAAATTGCTGTTAATTAGCATACCATAAGTGCTAATCTTATTTGACCCATATTTTCCCAATTTGACAAATTGCTGTTAATCAGCCTACCATAAGTGGGAAAGCATAATTGCTAATATTAACAAATTAACCTTTTCCATAAATTGACTGCAACATAGTAGTTTGTTTATTCTTTGTTAATGTTAGCATTTACCATAAGTAGACTTCTTCCATTATTAACATTTTCCATAAATTAACTGCAACCTACATCTCCTGAAGCATTATAGAAGTTGAAAAAGAATAGTTTAATTCCAAGCATTTTACTTATTAAAAGTAAAAAAAAAAAGTAAGTCAGTCCAAAGACTCCAAACCATAATTCTGAGGTTCATAAACGTTAGGTGGACAAGAGTTCTCTCATGCACCCAATACAATACCTTATTAGCTTTCTCATTTCCTAACCTTACATAAAATAAAAACTGTTATTCGACAATAGGAACTGATATGGCAGCAGAACTTGACAATGTAATTGAAGATACCATAATTACAACATTATTTTTATTATTTTTATTTTGACAATGATCCAAAACTATAATCATGATTTGGAGATTTTGCGTGCAGCATGCATAAAATAATCAATGCCTAATGAGAAGCTTTAAAGTAATTTTTGGGTTCAATGCCCAATGTGTTCATTTAATGTTTAGGTCTCAAGTATTACAGATGCAAAAATTTAGCTCTTAAAGAGGAGAGGCTCGAGAAGACGCATGTGCGTGCAAAGTTTGACAAAAGCTGTAATTTATTAAAGAAGTTTATGTATAAATTTTTCCACTGTACATAATAGTGTAAACTCTGATATTTGAATAAAATTTTATTTTGCTGCTATGGATGAGATCTGTGATTCTGTGTTGATTCCATTTTTTTAAACCCTGTAAGCCGATAACAATCCGTCGTTTTGAACGCTTCGAGTTGGTTTAAGTACCGATTTGAGGCGGTCAAAATAGCGGGTTGTTACAAATTTCTTCGGAAGCACTTTTTCCAAATATTTCTTAATGACTCCCATACCATGATTTTGCTTGCAGTATTTGCCGACGCCTTCGTTGTACTAAAAAAACGGATTGAGAGCAATTATACATACTAGTACTCACATTTTTGGTTTCAGCCTTGTCCCTTGAACCATGATTTCTCTTTTGAACCACATAACACTTTTCAAAGAGCAGAAGTTGCACTAACTGACACTGACTATTGCTTCATTATGTCCCACATGGTTGATCCACTTTTTAGTTTGAGGGATACATGATTTAGTGATAAGCTTCGCGGCACATTATTTCATGAATCTTGTTGATGCTTCTACTAGAAGGATGCTCTGTCTTCCTTCATTCCTGAACTGGCATATTTTGTACAATGCTGCTTTATTCTGAGTTGTGATATGTACTTAGTGCAAGCTCATTATTATATAGCTTCATTAATTTAGCATTTAGCAATCATCTCTAAGCAAACCTACTGTAACACCCCGTAATTTTAAATATTAAAATTAACGAATTAAAGAATACTTAATTTCAAATGTGATAATTAAGGGAAATGGGTTACGCCATTGCGTTCGTCTCGGAATTCTGCTTGGAATAAAGTCCAAGTTTTCGAAAATCGGACTTCGTATGAAGAATTTATGGCCCTCAGAACTTTCAAAAATGTATATAAAACAATTCAAAAGATTAAATACCAAGACAGGTCGACCAGGGGGTCGACCTCCCTATACGCAGGTCGACCTGGGGGTCGACCTACCCCCCCGGGCAGATCTGAAATGTGATGATGTTTTGACTCATTGCTGAGTCATTAGGGCTGAGATGGTTATTCTATCTTATCTGGATGGTCTTGATTGCTTCTAGGTTAATCGGACGGTTCTTAATTAATTAAAATTCTATATAAGCAACCTAACCCTCAACCTAAAATCACACTAATTCATACCAAGAGCCGCCATGCTATCAATGATGAACCTAGAGTAGTCGCTGTTCTCTTTCAACTCAAAAGCCAGATAAAAGCAAGAATCAAAATCAAATCTAATCTAAATTAGAATAACAATTAGTCTACATCAAAGGCGAGCAATTCAGTTTCAGAATACAGATCCCAGAAAAACAAGACTGTTCTTTTGTTTGTGAGTGCAATTTCTTTCACAAAATAATTAATTAATTTAATTGTGATAAGTTATAATTGGGATTATGAGAATATGACTATTGAATCATGTGATGTTATCGTTTGAACATATGACAGTTTTGTTAATGTGGATCTATTTCATATGTCCAATTATACATGTTTAACTTGATTCATTTTATGCTAGTTTATGGATCTTATGCAAGTTTTGGATGTTAAATCATATGCTAATTCATATGTGAATTTTATGCAAATCATATGTGAATCTTATGCAAGTTTGGGATGTTAAATTATATGTGAATCTTATGCAAGTTTGGGATGTTAACTCACATGCTAGTTAGTATACGAATCTTATGCAAGTCTGTATGCGAATTATACACAAGTTTATATGTGAATCAAGTATATACATATGCTAGTTTATATGCAAAACACGTGATATTAATTTATATGTTTAGATTCATATGCAAGTTTGTAGGAACTTATTGTTGTATATAACGGTGTTGTATACACAATTATATGATTTTTGTTTGATGATAACAACCAAATATTTATTATTTTAAATGTGTTTGTTACTGTACTGTTTTCATATATCATCACAGATAGGAATATATTATTTGTATTCAAACAAAATACAACTGTACAGACATTCAGATATTTACACAGTATTTTGTTTAAATATAATATTTTATTTCAATTTTCAAATAGTACAGTTTTACAACTCCACTATTTGTACACTTCACTAATATTTCACATTTCATATTCGTTCACATGATATTGTACTTGTATATAAACTGAATACGATAGATAAATTTGTTTGAACACAATAAAATAATATTTTATTTCAATCAAATTTGTTTATTACAAATATCAGTACAATTTTTCTCATTCTATACATTTGTTCCTCGCTACAAACGCTCATCACAAATACAGTCATTGTCTCACTACAGCATTTCACTCATTCACATTACAATTATGGAACACAAAAAAGGAGGAACAACATTTTTTTTCTGTCCAAGTAGCTCACAATGATACTAATACAAATTATCAAGCCAAAGAACAAAGCAAGAAACCAAGTATGCAAGCAGGTGATGTTCACAAGTGTACAACAGTGAAAAAGGGCATGTTTCAATTATTATTATTTGAACATGTGAAAATTTGGCAACTGCAAAGCAATCTTCATTTCAAGCAAGATGTTAAAAATAAAGGCCAAAAGCGACAGTGTACAACATGCATCAACATGCAAGGCTCAAGTGAACTAATTTGATGAAAATATACATGCAGAGGTTCAGTGGAGCAACAAAGAATTCTTTTCATGTTCAAATGGGTAAAAAAAAAAGGGGAATCTCTTTTGAAATTTGAAAAGAAAAGTCACAGGTTCAAAAGAAGGAAAGAGATTAAGCTTGCAACCTTGGCAAATGTAAAATTTGAAAAGAAAAGATTTGGATAAAACATCTTTTTTATCATGCATGTATTCATAATTGCATGGTGCAATAATACACAATCAAAAAGCAGTTTCCTGGTTTGAAAAATCTAGCACATGCAGAATCTAACTTAGAAAACATTTTTATTTTGTAGGAACATACAAGCAGAGGATAAGCCAACAAGCATGCATGCAACATCATGTTAGGGTGATACCTCAAGTCAACATGAACCAGTATGATCAAGTATGGTCAAGCAAGTACAAAATAATGGACCAGTGAAAAACATGGAAGGTTTACACAAATATGTGTACGAGCAATTCAGAAAGTATACAAGGGAAGTTTCTTTTTAACTTTAATGTCTCATTTTTGGAAAAATATAAAAAGGCAATTTAGTTCATCAACATGCACAGTTTTTGGGCAAGAACATTCTCTAAAATGTTTTCAGAAGTATGGCAAAAAGTTTATTTTTGGCAAGTGCGCATTCACATTGATAAAGAACAGTGTCAAGGCCTGTGTACACATTCAACCCGACACGGCAAATTTTTTAAGTGAACATGGAGCAACTTCAATGCATGTGAATACTGTTTTTGCATGTGGTGCAACACATGAATATGGACAACAATGGTGAAGAAGAGTGATCAAAGGCAGGACAAATCATGCACAACAAATCAGTTTCCAGAAAACCACAATTCAAGTCTTTATGGCAAAATAAAGTTTTTAAATGATTGTCTAAATCACACAAGAGCACACATGTTTTGGACAAAGATATCTTTGGCAAGAAAACATTTTTTATGTTTCCAGAATTGACAAAAATCAAATTGAACACTCTTTAATGTTTCATGCATTTAAGGATTTTATTCAGGGCCAAGAAAAACAATTGAATGATTTCCTAAATCATATACAATTGTTTTTTTCAGAAATGAATAAATATTGTGGCAAGTACTCAATCAGTGAACAACATTTTTTTGGCAAGTAATTACATCTTTCCAGCAAAGCAATCAATTGACAATTTATGGCAAGTTGTAAATTTCCTGGAAACAAGTCACTAGTCGAAATCAGAGCATTAATAGGATTCTATAATCCTATTTAATCACCACTTCATCACAGGCATTAGTGCACGGAAAAACAAAAGCAACAACTCAAAAAGAAAACAAGTTCAAATCAGTACTACTCACTTTGTTTTCGATCGCAACCTCAGCCAAATCATAGACGAAGAACAACGTTAAAGATCATCAGAGAATCATTTTTTTTCAATCGAAGTCGAATTGATTTGGGGCAAAACCCCACTTTATTTTCTCAGCCACCATCAACAAAGAGGAGAGCAAGTTTTTTTGACAAAGCAAAGTGGCAGGCCTATATTACTTTAGACAAAGGGGGTTTTATTGTTTTTATTGTTTATTTCTTTTGTAATCGTTCAAACAGTTTTCTAGAGTCTGTAAAATTCTAGGGGAATCCAGTTAGGGTGTTAACTGGCAGTTTACTAGCGTCTGTAAAACTAGGGGAAATCTGGTCTAGGGGACATAGACCAGTCTAGAGTTTTGAGCGTAGGGTTAGAATAGGAGCGAGGGGTTCGCAAGTTTACATGGTCTTGTAAGCGGGATCTGTTCTATCACCTAGTAGAAACTTTAGGAATGCAGCAGTAGGCAGAGTCTTGCAGAAGCTGGGTATCTCTGTGTGTTATTTTCTTTTTGCTTTTTATTTCTGCTGCATTTTGTGATCTGATATTTTTTTTATCTCGCTTATTTTTCAATAAACCCTATTCACCCCCCCCCCCCCTCTAGGGTTAATCTAGATCCAACACTTATATGCAAGTTCACATTTTTATGTTTAGATCTATAATTAGATCCATGGTAGTAGATAGTTATGCAAATTTATGTTCTATATGCCCATTGCCTATGCTAGTTTTGTATGTGAATCATATGCTAGTTTGAATGTAAGTTTGTATGAAATTCATATGCAAGTTCTAGGAAAACCATATCCATATATGTAAGTTCACAATTACATGTTTAGATCTATACATTTAGATCCATGACGGTACATAGTTTATACGAATTTATGTTTTATGACTATTGCCTATGCAAGTGTTGATTATGCAAATTTATGTTAATATGAATCATAATCCTGTCTGTTTTGATCCATGTTATGCTAGTTAGATCTATTTTGTGTGTTATGCAAGTTATGATGTTTCTTTCCTTTTTATGAGTTAAACTATTTGTGAGTCTAACTTATTTCATGTTCAATGTATGAACGACGTGGGGATAATGGGAAAACATTAAATAATGTATATTGTGAAAGTTGGCATAAATGGCTTAGAGGCATATAATTAATTTGAGACATCAATTGGTATAATTTATATACCTAAAAGAGTATGGACATAATTCAGGTGAACAATTATGTACATGGATTAAAATTGGAAGTTATTAGCAATTTGAAATAGGGATATTAATTCAAATTGAAGTTGAATAATAATGTGTAATAATAAATTCCTAAGACACGAGGTTAGACTCGTTTGTGGTGTAAGACTGTCCGAACCCGCCTGGCAAATCCAGCAACCACAAACGGTAGTCTAATGTGATAGGTCAAAGGCATAAATTAAATGTGTAATAAATGCCTAAGACACGAGGTTAGACTCGTTTGCGATATAAGACTGCCCGTACTCGCCCGGCAAATCCAGCAACCACAAACGGTAGTCTAATGTGAGAGGTCAAAGGCATAATTAAAAGATTCTTAGACACGAGGTTAAGTCTGGCTTGTGGTGGAAGTCTGCCCAGAACCGCTCGGCATATCCAGCGGCCACAAGCAATCGACTTAATGTGAGAGGTCTGTGCATTAATAGTTAATTAATGCTGATCAAAGACAAATATGAATGACAGGCAGAAGTATGGTTGAGTTGAGTAATTCTCTGAGTACCAACCTGATGTTGATTTCGGTCTTCGGGGTTGATACTTAGGGAGTTATTCTCTTAACCAATGTATCTGTGAACTAAGGTGTACTTAATCTAAGTATAATATAGAAGTGGATAGGGTTAAGACCAACTTAACCAATAATATATAAGTGGATAGGGTTAAGACCAGCTTAACCAATAATATATATATTGATCTTATAAGTGGATAGGGTTAGGACCAACTTAACCAGTAATATAGAAGTGGATGGGGTTAAGACCAACTTAACCAATAATATATAAGTGGATAGGGTTAAGACCAGCTTAACCAATAATATATATATTGATCTGATAAGCGGATAGGGTTAAGACAAGCTTAACCAATAACACATGTTGATTTGATAAGTGGGTAACATGGGTGACATGAGGGATATAATTATAAACACTTAACCAAGTTGAAACTTGTAAGAAGACATGAATAAGAGAGGGTTATGTGGGTAATTCCAGTGGGGACTAAGCATAGGTGGAAAGCTTGTGTCAAGTGTGGGGACCCTTTTCAACAGTAACCCATTTAGTATCTAAGTGAGCTCGATCTAGATCGAGGACGGGACACTCTTACTAGGTTTGATTGTAAGAGGTCAAAACGGGTTAGCGGTGGCAACGCAAGTCCAACGGGGTCATGTGCGTGCATGGGCCCGGGCTGGTGGGTAAGACGTTGTTGCATCGTGTAGATATAAGTCGTGCATCTTTAGCGGTATCGGGTTGCCACTTTGGGGAGTGATACACCCCACTGTGGGGCCAGCACGGGTATCTACGAGTTAGGGAGCCGATCGAATGGGGAAGGTAATGGGTACGACTAGCGGAGATAGGGGTAGGCGGCACCTATAACAGCAGCTAGGAGTACAAGAAACTACCATATTATGAATAAATGTTGTAATTAGACTGGGGAGGGTAGTGGGTGTAACTAGTGGAGGTAGGAGCAGGCGGCACCTACGATAGCAGCTAGGAGTACACGAAACTACCATTATTATAATTATCATTATTATGATTAGTAAGAGGGATCAACTTCCAGTATGGGACTAGTAATGGTGCAGTGTAATTAGCATTGGTGTAGTATAGTAATTATCCTATAATGATTAGGAACGAGATTAACGCCAGAATATTCCTTTTGTTTGTTTTGTCTTGCCCACTTGTTTCACAGGCATTCCTTGTTTTACTAGTTTATGCCTTATCCTGATTACTTTAATAATTATATTGTTAAAGTTATTGTACTCGCCAGACTTTATGTTTGACCCCCTTGTTTTCGCCTCTTTTCTTCCTTCCCCCCCCCCCTCCAGGTTCTCAGGGTAGGACTAGTACTAGTGGACCCTGATTTTGGATCTCTTTCTCTCTCTGTTGGAAGTGCTTGGATTGCTGAAAGTAAAGTTCAGCTCATCTCTTTTATGGCTACTTATGTTGGGGTTATGCTTTTTTACTTTATGTACTCAGAAATCAATTTGTCAAGATGGATATTAAGTGTACTTGGCTTATGATGTTGTTGTAATCAAACTATTTCTCTGCTGCAATAAAAGTTGTTTTAAAATTTTCAAGTACCAATATATGTATCTGTCTTGTTATATTATGTTCTATACACCAATAATACTCCATGAAAGTTAATGCATTCCCTTTGAGAGTGACATTAATGGACGTGGGGTGTTACACGTGGTATCAGAGCTGAAGGTTACCAGAACAGATATGAGATTTTGAAAAAAAAAGTTTTTCAAAAGCATTTTGTAAAGAAATACTTTCAAAAATATGTTTTAAGGAGAGTATTTTCAAGAGAAAAGTTTGTTTTAAAAACATAACCCCTAAGAGCCATATATCTTTCCTTCGATTCTCCGTTTTGAATCTCTTCCTCTTTCCTTTTTGAATTTCTTCCTTTACATATAAACGCTATTCCTATGATATGTTAGAAATTCTGTACGATGGGCGGAAAAACCACTTCATGGGACTGGGACGTTTGTCAAAGCGAGAAGGAAGTGGAGGACTTGTTGGTGCCCTGAAGATAGACGATGGGAGGAAGGTTCAATTAGCTGCTTGGTTAATAAAGGACGAAGCCTCATTTTGGTGGGAGGTCACGAATGGAGGATATAGAGAAGAGACATGGATAGGACACACGATAAGAAAATAGATCCAAAGAAAGGCGGTAAGGATAATAAGGGGCCAAGAGAAAAGGAAGGGCCACACTTGTGAAATATCTGACTACTTAAATAAAGACGTTAGAAAGGGAAGGAAGACTAGTTGTTATCGTTACGGAGAAACAGGACATCTTATTAGGATCGTCCAAAGAAGAAAAAGGCAAAGGTAAGGACAAAATACAGGATCTTCTGGAGGGCAGACGCGTTCCCTCATGGCTGGCATACCTGATAAAGGTAGAAACATTTCTGTTGAAAGTTTGGTTTTTTCTGTTTGATCATCATGTTCGTACTTTGTTTGATTCTGGTGCATCACACTCGTTTATATTTGCTTCGTTAGTTGAAACACTGCACCTAAATACTAGTCTAGTTACGGATCCCATAGTAGTCTCAAATCCTATTAGTGGTTCGGCTCATCTTTCGATGATTTGTCGGGATTTGAGAGTGTCTTGGGCGCTGGGTTTGAATGCAACGCCTTCATTCTTGGCTTCACGAGCTATGGCTTGATTCTAGGCACGGATTGGCTAGCCAGATACGGTGCCATCCTAAATTGTGAAAGAAGGGTAGTTAGATTGTTGACTCGTTGTGGAAAGACCATTGATAATTCTTGTGACCCTAGAGGTCCGGTAATGCTTAGCTAAATCCCTTGACGCATCCAATGATGATTTGGAATCTATTCGTGTGGTCCGTGAATATAGTAGCGTCTTCGATGAAGTTCGAGGTTTACCCCCGAGGCACGAGATAGACTTTCGAATATACCTAGTAGATAATGCAAAGCCAGTTGCATTACCAGTGCGCCACATGGCTCCGAGAGAGAGAAGAGAACTCAATAAGCAAGTGAAAGAGTTGCTTGAGAAGGGTTTCATAAGAAGAAGTATTTCGAAGTGGGGTGCACCAGTCGTTTTTGCTACAAAGCTGATGGTTCACTTAGATTGTGCGTGGACTATAGAGAGTTGAATAAGCTCACAAAGAAGAACAGACACCCATTACCGAGGATAGATGATTTATTCGATCAGTTGGTGGGTGCTTCGGTTTTCTTGCAACTGGATTTGGCTATAGGATTTCATCAGCTAAGGGTGGCTGTAGACAGCATAGATAAGACTGCATTTAGAACTCCTGATAGTTTCTTCGAGTGGCTTGTCATGCCTTTTGGTTTGACGAATGCACCTGCATACTACGTTGACTTAATAAGTAGGGTGTACAGGGAGTTCCTAAACAAGTTTGTGGTAGTCTTTGTGGACGATATCTTGATTTTCTCTAGAAGCGAGGAAGAGCATGCCCTGCATCATAGGGAAGTCTTAGAGACCCTACGAGCGCATCAACTCAAAGCTAAGTTCTCCAAGTGCCCTTTTTGGAGAAAAGAAGTGAGGTTCTTAGGGCACGTGGTCTCTAAGGATAGGATAGTTGTGGATCCCGCAAAGGTGGTTGCAATCCAAGGTTGGAAGATTCCTAAGAACGCAACAAAAGTAAGAATCTTTTTAGGGCTGGCAGGCTATCATAGGAAGTTCATTAAGGACTTCGCGAAGATATCAGCCCCACTTACTCGGTTAACGAAGAAGAACTTGACTTTTTGCTTGGGATGTTGACTGTGACGATGCTTTCCAGCATTTGAAGAGGGCTTTGACGACAGCTCCAGTTTTAGTTTTTCCAAATGGAAGTAAGCCATTCACAGTGTATACCGGTGTTTGCGGGATAGGGCTTGGAGCAGTTTTCGATGCAAAAGGAAAAGGTGATATGCAAAAGGCGGCAAGTTCGAGCATCGCTCATCATCCACAGACGGATGGACGGACAGAAAGGGGTGAATAAAATCCTTGAACATCTTTTGAGGTTATGTATCCTAGATTTTGGAGGGACATGAGAAGAGGCAACTAGCTTAGTAATGTTCATGACGTGTTTCATGTGTCGCATTTGAGGAAGTGTTTACATGATATGGCGGAAGTAGTGGAGCCGAATATGCTTAGAGGAGTGGAGGTAGAGTGAGATGTCACGATTAGATGAGCTCCTACATGCATCCTTGGGTCGGAGGTATAAAAGCTACGCAAAAAAGAGGTCAAGTTGGTCAAAGTGCAAAGGGGAGATGATCAAGGAGACGCGACTTGGGAGGCGTAAGACAAGATGCGTACGCTGTACCCTTTCCTTTTTAAGGGTATGTTTTTAACTTCTATTTTCTCTACCGCTTTGTTGATACTTGTCCTATCGTTTAATATGTATTTGCGATGATGTCTTCGATCCTTAGTTAGGAAAAAAACCTATGGTTGTAAACATGTGTTTGAGACATGTTATGTTTGGTGGATGCAAATGGATACAAGTGGTTGCTAGTTGTTGCTCCTGGATGCATGCACACACACATTAGGCACTAGATCGGCTCAGTCACTTTCATATTGCATATAAATGTGTGTGTATATCTAAATTAATGGATGTATAATGGCTGTGTTATCATATGGATGCTGCATTTTGATGAATGGTTGTGCACACATGTAAAAGTAATATGTATCGTTAGGATTCTGTTGCATACATAATGGACGCATGGCACTATCACGATTTGCATTAAGGAGGTCAACTGAATCAGTGGACCGCCTGATTTTTGCATTGGATAAGGAACATGTATACACACTTTTTGCATACGTTCATATGGCATTAGAAATCTTGTAAGGACAATGGATGCTTGTGTTTGGTGGTTGAGTAGATGGATGATTGGATGTTAGGATATGCATTCTCCTTAACCTGGAGATTTCGGGGGCGAAATCCTTTAAGGAGGGGAGAATGTAACACCCCGTAATTTTAAATATTAAAATTAACGAATTAAAGAATATTTAATTTCAAATGTGAGAATTAAGGGAAATGGTTTATGCCATTGCGTTTGTCTCGGAATTCTTCTTGGAATAGAGTCCAAGTTTTCGAAAATCGGACTTCGTATGAAGAAGTTATGGCCCTCAGAACTTTCAGAAATTTATATAAAACAATTCAAAAAATTAAATACCAAGGCAGGTCGACCTGGGGGTCGATCTACCCTAGGCCAGGTTGACCAGGGGGTCGACCTCCCTATATGCAGGTCGACCAACCCCCCGGGCAGGTCTGAAATATGACGATGTTTGACTCACTGCTGAGTCATTAGGGCTAAGGTGGTTATTCTATCTTGTCTGGATGGTCTTGATTGCTTCTAGGTTAATCGGACGGCTCTTAATTAATTAAAATTCTATATAAGCAACCTAACCCTCAACCTAAAATCACACTAATTCATACCAAGAGCCGTCATGTTGTCAATGATGAACCTAGAGTAGCCGTCGTTCTCTTTCAACTCAAAAGCAAGATAGAAGCAAGAATCAAAATCAAATCTAATCTAAATTAAATAACAATTAGTCTACATCAAAGGCGAGCAATTCAGTTTCAGAATACAGATCCCATAAAAACAAGACTGTTCTTTTGTTTGTGAGTGCAATTTCTTTCACAAAATAATTAATTAATTTAATTGTGATAAGTTATAATTGGGATTATGAGAATATGACTATTGAATCATGTGATGTTATCGTTTGAACATATGACAGTTTTGTTATTGTGGATCTATTTCATATGTCCAATTGTACATGTTTAACCTGATTCATTTTATGCTAGTTTATGAATCTTATGCAAGTTTGGGATGTTAAATCATATGTTAATTCATATGTGAATTCTATGCAAATCATATGCGAATCTTATGCAAGATTGGGATATTAAATTATATGTGAATCTTATGCAAGTTTGGGATGTTAACTCACATGCTAGTTCGTATATGAATCTTATGCAAGTCTGTATGCGAATTATACACAAGTTTATATGTGAATCAAGTATATACATATGCTTGTTTATATGCAAAACATGTGATATTAAATTATATGTTTAGATCCATATGCGAGTTTGTAGGAACCTCTATGCAAGTTCACATTTTTATGTTTAGATCTATATTTAGATCCATGGTAGTACATAGTTATGAAAATTTATGTTCTATAGGCCCATTGCCTATGCTAGTTTTGTATGTGAATCATATGCTAATTTGAATGTAAGTTCGTATGAAATTCATATGCAAGTTCTAGGACACGAGGTTAGACTAATGTGAGAGGTCAAAGGCATAAATTAAATGCATAATAAATACCTAAGACACGAGGTTAGACTCGTTTGTGGTATAAGACTACCCGGACCCGCCCAGCAAATCCAGCAACCACAAACGGTAGTCTAATGTGAGAGGTCAAAGGCATAATTAAAAGATGCTTAGACACGAGGTTAAGTCTGGCTTGTGGTGGAAGTCTGCCGGGAACCTCCTGGCATATCCAGCGGCCACAAGCAATCGACTTAATGTGAGAGGTCTGTGCATTAATAATTAATTAATGCTGATCAAAGACGAATATGAATGACAAACAGAAGTTTGGTTGAGTTGAATAATTCTCCGAGTACCAACCTGATGTTGATTTCGGTCTTCGGGGTTGATACTTAGGGAGTTATTCTCTTAACCAATGTATCTGTGAACTAAGATGTACTTAATCTAAGTAAAATATAGAAGTGGATAGGGTTAAGACCAACTTAACCAATAATATATAAGTGGATAGGGTTAAGACCAGCTTAACCAATAATATATATATATATTGATCTGATAAGTGGATAGGGTTAAGACCAACTTAACCAATAATATAGAAGTGGATGGGGTTAAGACCAACTTAACCAATAATATATAAGTGGATAGGGTTAAGACCAGCTTAACCAATAATATATATATTGATCTGATAAGCGGAAAGGGTTAAGACAAGATTAACCAATAACACATGTTGATTTGACAAGTGGGTAACATGGGTGACATGAGGGATATAATTATAAACACTTAACCAAGTTGAAACATGTAAGAAGACATGAATAAGAGAGGGTTAAGTGGGAAATCCTAGTGGGAACCAAGCATAGGTGGAAAGCTTGTGTCAAGTGTGGGGACCCTTTTCAACCATTAACCCATTTAGTATCTAAGTGAGCTCGATCTAGATCGAGGATGGGACACGCTTACTGGGTTTGATTGTAAGAGGTCAAAACGGGTTAGCGGTGGCAACGCAAGTCCAATGGGGTCATGTGCGTGTGTGGGCCCGGGCTGGTAGGTAAGACGTTGTTGCATCGTGTAGATATAAGCCGTGCATCTTTAGTGGTATCGGGTTGCCACTTTGGGGAGTGATACACCCCACTGTGGGACCAGCACGGGTATCTACGAGTTAGGGAGCCGATCGATGGGGAAGGTAGTGGGTACGACTAGCAGAGATAGGGGCAGGCGGCACCTATGACAGCAGCTAGGAGGACAAGAAACTTCCATATTATGAGTAAATGTTGTAATTAGACTGGGGAGGGTAGTGGGTGTAACTAGTGGAGGTAGGAGCAGGCGGCACCTACGATAGCAGCTGGGAGTACACGAAACTACCATTATTATAATTATCATTATTATGATTGGTAAGAGGGATCAACTTCCAGTATGGGACTAGTAATGGTGCAGTGTAATTAGCATTGGTGCAGTATAGTAATTATCATATAGTGATTAGGAACGAGATTAATGCTAGAATATTCCTTTGGTTTGTTTTGTCTTGCCTACTTGTTTCACAGTCATTCCTTGTTTTACCAGTTTATGCCTTATCCTAATTACTTTAATAATTATGTTGTTAAAGTTATTGTACTCGGCAGACTTTATGTCTGACCCCCTTGTTTTTGCCTCTTTTCTTCCTTCCCCCCCCAGGTTCTCAGGGTGGGACTAGTACTAGTGGAGCTTGATTTTGGATCTCTTTCTCTCTCTGTTGGAAGTGCTTGGATTGCTGAAAGTAAAGTTCAGCTCATCTCTTTTATGGCTACTTATGTTGGAGTTATGCTTTTTTACTTTATGTACTCAGAAAACAATTTGTCAAGATGGATATTAAGTGTACTTGGTTTATGATGTTGTTGTAATCAAACTATTTCTCCGCTGCAATAAAAGTTGTTTTAAATTTTTCAAGTACCAATATATGTATATGTCTTGTTATATTCTGTTATGTACACCAATAATACTCCATGAAAGTTAATGCATTCCCTTTGAGAGTGACATTAATGGACGTGGGGTGTTACACCTACTCAAAAAAATTACTTATACAGCTTCATTATTATCATTTCAAATTGATGTATGTATGTATGTATATGTATTTGAGCAATTTTGATATTGAAAAATGCTAGTTGGTTGATGTTGAACTCCTTTTTGCTGCCTCTATTTAATTTATTTATAGAATGACATGTTTTGGCCTTTTTAGCCATTGTGTATTTTGCAAAAAATGAATAAAAGGAAGAGGAATGCTAAAAAAATGGATAAAAACAATCGAAGAATCCACCACATCCAATGATAATGCTAAAGGCAAGGACAACATGGTGGATAGCAACATTTGCATTGAAGGAAACTCGCAAGAAAATGGAAACCAAGACAACCAAATGGAAGTACACACTGATAATAACGATGCTCAAGCTCAAGACAACGCTGAAGTAGTTGACAAAGATTCAACGCATGTTTCATAAAATTTTGAAGCTGACATGAATGGGACTACAAGAGATGTCAATGAAAATTCAGTTGTGAAGCGCAATGTTAGAGGTCCAACCAAAGTTAAAAGACTTCCATCGAATCTTTCTAGCCGTATTGAAGTTGAATTTGATGCGGATGGCAAATCAATAGGAAACGAGTCTGTCAAGATATCTTCATATCTAGGTACACTAATAAGGGAACATGTTCCAGTTACCCCTGATAAGTGGAAGAATCTAAGTGACAAACTACAAGTTGTTTTGTGGGATTGCATTCAAGTATATTTTTATTTGTAGGATAAAATTTCGGTTGCTCATATATTGTTGAACCGGCTTGAAATATCAAGATCGATCATCTTTAAACATAAAATACCATCATCCTAAATGTTTAATAATTTTTACATTTCTATTTGCATGACTAACAAATGATCTTTAAGGATCCAGTCTTTTTCGATCAAACAATTCAATAAATTTGCTTGTGGGTTTAAGAAAAATCAGTGAGATAATAAAATTCATCAAAGAATCATCTAATATCAGCATGTGTTATTACAGTGTATACTTATAAAATTCAATCATTCTTTGTTTGTAAAAGGTATAGTGTTAACTTATATACATTTGCATGCTACTATAATAGGATAATGTGGTACTTATGAAAAAAGAAAACTTTATGAACTAATTTGGGTTTTTTGGGGTAAAATATTATAACTAACAACTATTTTGTTCGATTGGGGGCAGCCTGCTCTGTTGGGCCATCACTGAGCATATTTTACTTTGACATGCTTATTTTGCCCTTCCCGAGCCTTTTTGTACATACATATAGACTTCTGAACCTTTGGTAAAGTTGTATTTGAGCCTCGAAAAAAAATGACATTAACAAGATAGTGAATTTTTTTTTGTAAGACTGGTGGACCACTGCTGTTACATGGTCGTAGTAATTTTTAAAGTGAAAAACCAGAGAAAAATCGGACCATTTAATATTTCACAAGAAGTTAACAAATCTGATCCACATTGACTCCATTATCCATGTGATTTACATAAAGTATATACAATTTGGATGATTGTTCCTTGAAAGAAGTTGCCGACTTCTGTATTGAATCTTTTTATGGGAGAAGTCTTTGTAGCAATGAATGCATAAGTTGGGTTTTCATCTTTGAAACCAAATTCACGAAATTACCTGCATTTTCTCTAGAAAATGCAACTCATTTGCAAATATCACAAAGTTTTTCAAAAATTCAATAAAGTTTATCATGACAATAAATAAAAATTTGATTAAAACGTACTTCAACAAAAATTACTTAAAATTATAAATAATCATATTCTAATTATTATTTTTACTTTCCAAAACTCTTCAGAAAGGTGAAGTAATTTGCGCTTTCCATCATAAAATAGCAGTCTAATTGGGCTTGACCCTATTTATAAATCCATTGGATATGTATCTTTCAACAACTACTTTATATATTCATAAACATTTTATAGTTGACCTTAACAAACATATGCCATTAAGTCCTCAATGATTGTCTGATTGAATTGAAGTAGAAACTTTATAAAATAGTATTAGTCAACTAATTTAACTCGAGTGACTTAAATTGTTATAATCAGGACTACAAGTGTTTACTGTCTTGAAATAATGTATTCATGAATATTGAAATGTTATCTGTTATATGTACTTGATAAATATAATGAAAATTCAAAATAAAAACAATTCATTTTTTAATGAAAATCATTATATAGGTAAAAAGATAAGCTGCATTTCATTAAAATCATTATTTTGCACTGTTTAATTATAACCTTGTGTATAATCAAAATGAAAAGAAAAGAAAAACCTCTAGAAGGTCAAGGAAGAAAAAAAAATCTACATGGATGAAAAAGACTAAAATTATACACATATGTTAGTAGTAACATAAGCGAGGATGAGGCCTATATGACAGAATGTAATAACCATGGGCTGAAAGTACTTGTAATGGCAGGCATAAACCTTCAAATAAAAAAACTAAAGCAATATATACTCCTTTCCATTATTTCCAATTGCAATATTTTCCAGTTCTTTCCATTTTGATTGTGTACATATTGAATTTTTATCAGTTTTAGAGTTTGATTAAGATTTATATCAATCGTTGTCCCTTTTTATTCTTTAATCTTGCTTTATCATTTCAGTTCTTTTACCTTTATGTCTTAATTTTATATCCTTTAATGGTTCTTTCTTTCTTTTTACTAATCATAAATGAGTCATCATGTTATAAAGCTCTGTCCGAGTTATATAACATGAAATAAGTAATCAGTTATCATGTCATGGTTGTGGGTTGTATTGTATGGTTTGATTAAATTTCATGTTGATGGTAACACCTAATTGTAATGCATTTATTTTACCTGAGCTGTATTCACTAGATATTGACATAAAATCTGCCTACACCTCATCGTTCCCCAATGCAGCCAGAATTTTTTCAATCATCATTTTATCAGTTTTCTCGTTGCAAATTAAAATGCCCTTGCTTCCTAATCTACCAATCACTATGTTTGACTAGCAAATTAACATGTCCTTACAAATTAATACTAACATGATATTTGACTTGAAGCTTGTTATGCGAAAATTGCTCCGATACCAAACTGTTGGGGTTTTGTGCACAGAGGAAGTTTGACAAAACGCCCAAAAAACAGGATCTTTATCACACAATCACTTGAAGATGAATTTGACTGAAAATAAAAAACAACAAAAAATATCGGAAATATGAACGCAAGATATTCCACCCAACCACCCTCTTTATTGATTCACTAATAAAAAATTGTTTACAATCGATCTCAACTATCATTAGAAACAATTACAACTTTAACCAATAATCTTACTGAGAAATAGGTAGAGAATATCTAATGGCTAAATAATTTGAAGGAGAACGCTCAATTTGGAATAGCTAGAATGATCACTCTTGGTGGCTCTCACCCACACCTAATGAAGATGTTCACTAGGCCTTTTATAGAATGAATTTCTTCATACCCAAGTAAACTTGGCACCCAAATTATCTTCATATATGTTAAAAAAATATTTGGATAAGCACCAAATAATTATACTCTTCAATTCCAAATATCCCATAAATATAGCAACAAATCTTCCACAAAATCTTCATAGATTATTTATTACCCAAAATTGTTGTGATTTGTGTATCACAAATTTCAACAGTCCACCTTGATACCAAATCACAACATTTCCTCCACTCAAAACCAGCCAACTTGGCTCCCACTTTCAACCTTATTTTCTCAATTAACACCATATCGATTTTAACGGCCACGAGATAAAATCATCATGTCTTCTCTTCAAGTCCAGGCTTAATTGATTTATTGGCTCAATCACACCTTCTCTTTATCAATATACGCCTAACACTTGATCCCTTTTCATCAACATGGATCCTTCGAGAATTATCAACGTGAAGACGACAATCGATAACATGATCCTCAATGGATCCTCAGCAGTAATTAAAACCAACCTCTCCACCTTGCTGCGGACTAGGTTCTTCATTCCAAATTCTCAAAATCTCCTACTCCACAATAGCCATCCATGAAAGCAACATCATCTCCGACATCTACGATCTTCAATCCAAAATCACTCCAAGCTATGCGATGAACTGAGCTCCGATACCAACCTGTTCTGCAAAAATTGCTCGAATCCGGAAGCGCAATAAGCAGGATCTAGATTTGCCAATTGAACATCAATCTAATTTGATAGAAATTAGTCTATTACGTCAAGCAAATAGTAAATAACTATAACAGAGAAACAAAGAGACACAGTATTTATACTGGTTCCACTATTCTCCATAAGATAGTGAACGTCCACTCCAAAAGAGAGAGATTTTATTCCACATGAGAGAATACAAGAGATTACAAAATAAGAGTTTACATATCAAAACCTCAAACAGGCTTAACTAGAAGAGACACCATTGGGGATCACTGGCTCCATGCCAGGATGGGTTTACACTAAAGTCTACCCCTCAATATATAGCTAGTGCAAATTTATGTGAATCACCGATTACATTACCAACATATGGTAATAATACAATGGAGGAAAATTACCATAGCAAAATTTGTGCAAACATAGAAAGTAAACCAATTTGTTTCTTTTGCATAGATGGAAGAAATTAATCCTTCATTTATTTCTCGACCATCTCATCAAATGCAATCAATGCATTCCCATTATAAAAATATGTACTTTTCATTTTTTTGCAAATTTGTTCCAATCAATTTGTGATTTTGTATCACCTAAATTTAACACCCCACCTTGATGCAAAATCACATATCTACAACACCTCATCTCGAATCAAATTATCTTCACATCATAAAACTTTTCAACAGAACTCCACCTTCAATCAAAATCTCATAATGAGATAGAAACCAAAAATGAATTTTTGCCTAATGTGCTCCAGCAAAGCTACCCCCATCACACCATTTTAACGAGCTCAGACTATGTCCCCTCTCGCCAAAAAAATGTTGCAAATATCCAAAAGAAAATGAAGGCAGACACCAAAGGAATCTCAACACCGCCGAGGCCAAAAATAATTCTCTCAATCACCATTTCAAATACAAAGCCAAAATCCAAATCTCTATACGCACAAAAAATCTCTCTCCTGCCACTTAGTTATTACAAACTTCACCCACCGCCTGCAAAAGATGCATCTACCACCATGAGTTGCACCACGCATAAATAAACGGTCTAAAAGTGCTTGCAATAACATCGACACCCGTCTAACACTTGACCTGAGCTCCTTCCTCGATCACCCCATATCCCTTGAGCATCATCAACGTGAAGACCCCTGTCTAAACTTTACAATGATCTTTGTCTCGACACCCGTCTATCACTTGACCTGAGCTCCTTTCCTGATCATTTTAGATCCCTCGAGCATCATCAACATGAAGACCCCTATCTAAAACATAATCAAAAGTTTCCAAATCCAATGGTCCCTTCAACGCAGTAAACTCCATATCACGTCAAAGTTCCCAAACTAAACGCTTTTCACTCTCAACATAATCTCTTCCACCAGAGTCTTCCGTTTCTCCAAAAAAGTAATAACATAATTACCACTGAATCTACCAACCTTTGTAGAAATAATTCAAGCCCATATGCCTTTAAATATTGCAGGTTAGATTTAAGCTAGAAGAAGAATGACAAAAAGCGTGCATATTTCATCAATGGGATGCATCTTTAGAGGTTCGAAATCTCGATTAGTTCACAAAATAGCAAAAGCAAGGAGCAAAGAAGGAAATAGGTTGAAACCAGACAACCTAAGTATGGATGATTGGAAAAAGTTTGTCAAGTCTAAAACGACTCCAGAGTTTAAGGTAATAGTTACATATTTAATATTGATGAGATGTGAAAATCAATCTGGATTTTTTAATGCATGTTTTCATTTTATTCTTAGGAATTGAGTCAGAAATTTCAAGCTATTAGAGACAATCTGATATCTCATGCATGTAGTAGTAAAGGAATTGCTTGTGTGGCCGATGATTTGGTAAGAATTTGTTGTTGATCCCATGTCCGTCGGTGCTGCTAATCTCCTGCTTTACTTATTGAATGTTTGTTGTTAATCTTCTGCTTTACTTATTGAATGTCTCTAACATACGATCGTGTCATTTTATATTTTTTCTAGCAGTGGCTAGATGCGGCCAGCTAATCCCATGCACCCCTTCAATAACGATGGATCAATTTATGCTTATGTGGTAAGTAATCATTTATTCGTAGTTATAGCTCAACAATTGTAGAATTAGCTTTCTTTCTTGTTTGCTACGTGAATATCAATTTCGTTGTCTATTACAGTATGCACTTTAGTATACACTATCGTCAGTGGTATCTTTGCAATGTAGGGATAGAAAGAGGGTTACAATGTAGAAAAGGAAAAATAATCGATCTAAGTTTAAAATAGTACATTAGCTCCAACTTGTGTTTGCAAGAATAAGAAGATTCCGAAAGTTTCTACTTTAGTTAAAATGTTATGAACACATATAAACCATTGTTTGAGCTATGAGACAGAATAATATCATAATATTTTGGCACAACAACAACATTCCAATTCTTAAAAACATTTGAACATTGACTAACTTCAGAAACGAAATTAAAGGACCTCGGAGACTAAATTTCAATGCCTAGTTGTCTACCAGAGAAAGCATTTTACTTTTAAATCTAGGAGAATAAATCATAATGCATTGACTATTAAAGCCAGGCACATCCAACCCTTCCATTCCAACTGGCATTACAACATGAAAATCATATAATAGAAACACTAGATAGTGTCAGAGACTTCATATACTGAAAATGATTCATTGATTGAGTTTCTTTTTGTTAAGGAGAGAAGAAAAGATGAGGAACCCAAATCACATGCTTTGTTGTTTAAGAGGGGAATGGGATATATGAGTGCATTTATTGGTTAATTTATATGTGAAGTAGGAGAGAGAAGGTTTTTGTTTAACTTTTTAATAGAAATAGGAAAAGAAAATACAATTATTTTGTAAATTAATGAGCAGAAATACCAGTAAGGACACACTGCATTTAGCAATCAAGTATACGTAGGTATCTGCTTTACCGTTTATCATGATTCAATGGGTTAAGGATCCAATAGTATAATAAAAAATTAAGAGGTTTGATTATTCTATCTATCAATGGTATCTTTGCAATGCCACAATTGCCAAAAAAAATGAAAGTGAGTTGAAGGCCTGATTTAGAACAGTGGTCTTAGAACCGAAATGCAGCTGAGGTAGGATCATGGTCCATGTACGTAGAATGTTGCAACATGATTGTTGAGAGTTGTTTTCATTTCAATAGTTTAGATGATAGCTTCTTCATTAGTACTTTGATGTAGTTGTCAGATTTTAGTAGAGAATTCAATTTTACAGGACGTAAAAGGTAAAGGTTTTACATACATAATTTGTGTAGAAATTATACGTTAGCTTATATGTTCTATGAGTTTTTCATTTCCTGCTGATTTATCTTCTTATTACTTGTGAGTTCATGAATTAATCCTAAAGCGTTCTTTGTCATAAAGTAGCTTATATGATCATGGTCCAATAATGCATGTTGATTTCTTCTTCTTCTTTGGATGTCTGTTAGAAGTTAGAATCTGTTTATTGTAGAGACAAAGAGAGGGGAGAATCTATTTATTGTAAAGACGAAGAAAGGTTTGCAAATGCATTAACATGAAGTGCGAGCGTGTAGTGCTTCTTTTTTATAATTTCATGAGTTAATTATAATTTGTTTCGTTCTTTTTTATAATTTCATGAGTAAATCACTTCATGAGTTAATTATAATTTGTTTAGTTCTTTCTTGTTTTACATATATTGACTAACATACATATGTTTGTGCTTTTTTTTGGTAGGCGTTGTATGAAGCTTTTTGAGGTTGGTACAAGATGTCACTCCATCTTCTTGTCATGCTTGTCCACCTTTATGAAAATATTTTTTGTGTGTATCTGTTTTGGTTTTCTACAGTCGTATGTATTTTTAATTTTTATCATAGATATCTATGTTTATTTCTTTATGTATGAAATATTATGGATATATATATATATTGTGGTTTGTCTTATGACTCCATTTGTCTACGTACATTAATGTGATAATTGTGGTTTCATGAATTGAAAATTATAAGCTTTGAATGTTATGACAGCAAAAACGTGCAATAGAAATATTTTTATTAGTTTTGTTATACTATAGCATCATGCTAATGTCACAGAAAATATTTTGCAAGAAGTAAAAAGTTTTTATATCAACAAAACGATGTCGTAATAGATAATAATGTATTTTCTATAGTCTATCATTGCATCATAAAAGCTTCATGTGATAATTCCATAGCATGTTCAGATGCCATAATAATATGGAATGTTAACATATTAAAGCAACCAAATGACGTCATAAAAGTTCCATAGCACGTTTTATAACGTCATGGAAAAGCAGTTGCATCAATATGGCCCTGTTTAAGATTGCAACAAAAGTACGTTTTCTATTGCAAGAATTACACATCGCAATATCTATTAGACTTTTGATAACATGTTGATATATGACATTTATAGAATCGTCATAAAAAGTTTTTATGATGCTTTTTAAACGTCATAAAAAGGTCTTTTTGTTGTACTACCTCTTCATATCCTTATACATCTATCACCGCCTGGATGGATAATCATCCTAGAATGATGGGCTTCCTCAAGGACGGTCTTCAACAAACTCCCAACTTGGGGAACACAAAGCCTTCCATCTCATCGCAACCACCCTCTACCGTCTGTGGAATATCTACTAAGGTGACTAGAAGTCTCCCCTCTACTGAGCCTATCAAAGATATCTGCTAGCTGTGGGTCATCTCGCTGTGAAGTTCCTGTGTGATCCCACAGAGTTGGTCGCGCCTCTAATGATGCCAATAAACCAGATGTATACTCGGTGGAGGGTCTAAAATCAAAAGTCAATATAAACTCCGAGCTTTTCCTCTCCACAAACAGAGGACTCAAAGTCATCCTCTGCTTACTCAATGCGTCTGCCACCACATTACCCTTCCCAGGGGTATAAGCAATCTCAAAGTCATAGGACGTTGGGAACTCCATCCATCTTTGTTGCCTTAAATTGAGATCCTTCTGCGAGAACAAGTACATGAGAGATTGATGATCGGTGTACAACTCTAACTTCTCTCCTAGTAGATAATGGCGCCAAGTCTTAAGCGTGAATACAATGGCAGCTAACTCTAAGTCATGGGTAGGGTAGTTCTTCTCATGAACTCTTAACTGTCTACCTCCATAACATACTACCCTTCCCTCTTGTATCAGAACCGCACCAAGCCATGTACCACATGCATCAGTGTATACTATGAACACTTTGTTCCTGCCAGGTAAGGTCAAGACTGGGGTTGTTGTCAGAGCCCTCTTCAATCGCTGGAAAGCATCCTCACGGTCTATACCCCAAGAAAATGTCAGATTCTTCTTCGTCGGTCTGGTGAGTGGGGCTGATATCTTTGCTAAGTCCTTAATGAACTTTCTATAATAGCCCGCTAAACCAAGAATACTCCTAACCTCCGTTGCACTCTTTGGAATCTACCAATCTTGAACTGTAACTACCTTCGCGGGATCTACTGTTATCCCATCTTTAGAGACCACATGCCCTAGAAATCTCACTTCTTTTCTCCAAAAATGACATTTGGATAATTTTGCCTTATGCTGGTGCACACGGAGAGTTTTCAAAACCTCCCTTGAATGTAGGGCATGCTCTTCCTCGTTCTTCGAGAAAATCAATATGTCATCAACAAAGACCACAACGAACTTATTTAGAAACTCCCGAAATACCCTACTCATCAGATCAACAAAATAAGTGGGTGCATTTGTCAACCCAAAAGGCATGACGAGCCACTCAAAGAAACCATCTGGAGTTCTAAATGCGTTTTGTCTATACTGTCCTCGGCCACCCTCAACTGATGAAACCCCGTGGCCAAGTCTAACGGAGAGAAAACAGATGCACCAAAAAGATGGTCAAACAGATCATCTATCCTCCAAAGTGGGTGCCTGTTGAAACACCCCACCTCTGTTATGGTCACTCACAAAAGTAATGCATTAACTTTGGTGAAGCATTTTAGCCAAAAGACATAGATAATTTACAAGACAGACATATAAACAGCGGAAAACTGAAATTATTTATTTAATAGCGTGGTTCAGTCAAAACATTACAAGCATTGTCTAAAAACCCAACTTCCAAATTATTACGACAAAACATCTGTCTTGATTTAAATCTCCAAGTACATAAAGAAGCATAAAATAGTAGTAAAGCAGCATAAATCCCCAATAAAAGTGTAACCACAGCCATAGCCCAAGAAAAGAGAATCCAAGCAATACATCTACTCTCTTCAAGCTGGAAAAGGTCTGCACTAAGCTGAAGTATTCCCTCCCTGCGGACCTGGGGTAGGGGGAACGGAAGAAAAGAAGGCTAAAAAAACGGGTCAGACATAAGTCTGGCAAGTCCAGTGATTATTCAGCATGTAAACAAGTAAAAGGATCATGACATGAATAAACTAAACATAGGACAATACCATAAAGATAAAATAACATAAGGTAAGATAAACTGAATATATACTATCGCACTCGATTCTATTTCTCTGCACCTACTAATGAGTGTTCAACTACCATCATGTGTTCATAATAAAGTGATCCCTTTTTCGATCGGCTTCTACTCGCATGCATTTATTACTTGTGTCATTCGGCCCCGCTCGATTGTAGATAACTGTGCTGGTCCCACCATAGGGTGTATCAAGTCCTATGGTGGCAACCCGACACAAATTCAAGATGCACAGTGTAAACTACTGATGCCCAGTGCCTGATTTGTCAATGCCGGAGTACGTGCATGCCCGTACTCCGTCGGAACCTACACTGCTGCATCACCCGCTGCTATTTTGACCGCTTATAATCAGCCCAGTAATCTTGCCCCACCATGCCTAGTTTAGGGTACCGTGATACATCTGTGTGGGTTACTGCTGAAATGGGTCCCCGTTACTAGGGTTTCCTAATCAACATGTTATAATGGTTAAGTGTTCTCAAATTAACCTAACCCCACCCATCTGTTAAATTAACATGTTGTATTGGTTAAGTGTTGCCTTAATTAACTTAACCCTGCCATTCTTAGCCTGTCTGTTCCTTAGCTTTAATTCATTTATTAAAGCACCAACCACTCACATTAGATATGTATTGTTGCGGTCACTGGATGTGCCGGGCGGTTCCGGGAAGTCTTACACCGCAACTCAATCTAACCTTGGGTTTTTCGGGCTTAATGCGCTAACCTCTCACATTAGATCTATATTGTTACGGTTACTGGATGTGCCGGGCGGTTCCGGGCAGTCTTACACCATAACTCAGTCTAACCTCGGGTTAGGCACAATCATCTTTTAATTAATTTATATATTTACAATTTACGTTCATATGTAAATTATCCACAAGTGTTGTCAATTCAAGACATGCCCCATTTACCCTCTAAATTATATCCGTAATTCTAGGTATACAAATTCTACCATTTCATGCTACTAATCATTTTCATGATTTTGATCCAATCTATGCCAATAGCATGTAGTTTAATATTTTTATTCATTCGCATAATTCACATAGAATGCTAGGCCTGCAAATTAGCCTAACTTATAAACAAAAGGGAAAGAAAGGGACACGTAACATTCCAACAGGCATAAAACAATATAGATCAATACGTAATATAAATTTGGCATAGAACGACATAAACTTAATTAAGCATATAGGTGTGATCTTGCATTTAAATTAGATCCAATTAACATGCGAACTAGCATAAGTTCAATTGTATAAACATGAACTTATATAGATCTTAAACATGGGTACTAGCTTGGATCTAACATATAACATGTATGAACATAACTTAGCATGTAATTTAATATACATAAAAGAATCACAAATTTAATACAACATGATAGGTTCAGTTTTATCAGTCCCAATAGTCTCATAGGCATAGGATGTATAACATGATAGGTTTCATCATATAAGTCACAACAGTCCAATACGCATGATAGGTTTTTCTACGTCAGTCACAACAGTCCAGTAGGCTGATAGGTTTTTCTATGTCAGTCACAACAGTCCAATAGGCATGATAGGTTTTTCTATGTCAGTCACAACAGTCCAATAGGCATGATAGGCTTTTCTATGTCTGTCACAACAGTCCAATAGGCATAAGTAATTTAGAATTGACAAAAGGATAGGCACAAATAGAAGTAGGCATAGTTCTAGATCCAATTATTACAGTCGTGATTTCTTATTAGGTGTTTAAATCGGAACAATAACTGAACTTACAGAAAAAGGACGGATCTTGATTTCTGGGATCTGATTTCTGAATTTGAAAAGCTATCCTTTGATGTAGACGTTTGATTCTATAATTCTTCTAATTGATTCCTAGTATGAATTTGATTTTCTAGTTTGGAGAGGATGAAGGAGGCTAGGCTAGCTTGTAGACGAACAACATGACGACACCATAGTTTTAGGGTTATGAGGTTAGGGTCTAGGTTTAGCTACGTATATATAGATGTCTAGGATTAATTCTAGCCTTTCGATTAACCTAGGAGTCACCAGAGCCACACAGCTCGAAGACAGGTCATCCAGCAAATCAGAACAAGACATGTCATCACAAAACACTCCGGAATGCTGTGCTGGACAGCCCTCGGTATGGGTGCACTTGGCAGGTGTGCCAGTGCAATTTTGCACTAGCACACTTCACAAGTGCGCCAGTGTATTCTGGTTTATCTCCGGTTTTTTTGCCCAACTTCGTTCGTCCATATCTCCTTTATACGGCATCCATTTTACGCAAACTCAAACTCTATCTCAAGCAGAATTCCGAGACGAACGCAATGGCATAACCCGTTCCACCTAATTTTTCTTTTAATAATTAATTATTCTTTAATTATCTCTTATGTCCTGTTTTAAAATTACGGGGTGTTACATTCCCCCCTACTTAAAGGATTTCGTCCCTGAAATCTCCAAGTTAAGAAGAATATATCCTACCATTCAACATCCATCTACTCAACCATCAACCACAGACATCCATTGTCCTTAAAAAGATTTCTAATGCTTTCATGATCGTATGCAAAGTGTGTGTATATGTCCTTATCTAATGCAAAATCGGGCAGTCTACTGATTCAGTTGACCTCCTTGATGCGAATCATGTCAGTGCCATGAGTCCATTATGTATGCAATTATTCCTAATCATACTTTCTACATGAGTGCACAATCATTCATACAAATGCAACGTCCATATGATAACACATCAAGTTTCCATCCATATGTAAACACATGTATGCATATGCAATATGAAAGTGACTGAGCCGATCTAGTTCCTAGTGTGTGTGTATATGCATCCACGAGCAACCACCAGCTACCACTTGCAACCATCAATCATAACATGTTTCAAATACATGTTCACATCCATTTGTTTCTACCTAAGGATCAAGAATAGGACCGAGGAGATATACTTAAAAGGATAGATATAAGCATGCATAAACTTATGGAAAAAGAGATCAAGAATGTACCCTTAAAAAGATAAGGGTAGGCTGCGCGTATTTTGTCCTCAGTCTCCCACGTCGCGTCTTCCTCAGCATCACTCCATTGTACTTTAACTAGCTTGACCTCACGATTGCGTACCTTTTTAACTTCTGTACCCAAGATACGAGTTGGAACTCTTCTCACCGTCGCTTCTCGCTCCACTTCTATTTCCTCTAGTGTGCTTGGCTCCACAGCTTCTGCCGACTCATGTAAGCACTTTCGTAGATGAGAGACATGAAAAACATTATGAACTCCAGCCAATCTTTCGGGCAACTCTACTTTATAAGCCATCTTCCCAATCCTCTCAATGATAGGAAATGGCCCTACAAATCTTGGTGCCAATTTTCCTGCAGACCTAAAGCGAACGACATTCCTCAAAGGAGATACTTTAAGGAAAACTCTGTCTCCAACCTCAAACTCAAGGTCGGTCCTTCTTTTATCAGCGTAGGACTTCTGTCTATCTTGTGCGGTCTTCATTCGTCTTCGTATCAAGTCCACCTTCTCTGAAGTTTCTCTGATCATGTTAGGCCCAAGTACGAGCTTGTCCGTAGACTTCCACCAACAAGTTGGTGATCGGCACGGTCTTCCATATAAAGCCTCAAAGGGTGCCATGCCTATGGTAGCTTGGTAGCTATTGTTGTAAGCGAACTCCACCAAAGGAAGGTGATCCTCCCATGTTCCCCCAAAATCAAGAATGCACAATCTCAAGAGAACTTCTAATACTCTGTTCACACTTTCCGTCTGACCATCGGTTTGAGGGTGATAGGCAGTGCTTAAGCATAGCTGTGTGCCTACAGCCTCTTGCAAACTCTTCCAAAACTCGCTTGTAAAGATAGGATCTCGATCACTTACTATGCTAGAGGGTATTCCATGCAGTTGAACCACCTCTGTAAGATAAATGAATGCTAACGATGAGGCAGTCCTTCTACTTTTAACAAGTATAAAGTGAGCGCTTTTAGTAAGCCCGTCCACTATTACCCAAATACTGGTATTGCCCCTTCTTAACCTAGGCGACCCATCAATAAAGTCCATCGAAATGCTATCCCATTTCCACTGTGGGACCTCTAGAGGATGAAGCAGACCACCAATCTTCTTCTGCTCTGCCTTAACTTGCTGGCATATCAAGCATTTAGAGACAAACTTAGCTACATTCTTCTTCATGCCATCCCAAAAGAAAACCCTTTTTATGTCTTTATACATCTTGTCTCTGCCTGGGTGTATGGTCGACTTAGAATGGTGTGCCTCTTCCAGAACGGTCTTCACCAAATCCCTTGCTTGTGGGACACATAGTCTTCCATCCCGTCTCAACCAACCCTTATCATCGATGGAGTATCTATTGAGGTGACTAGAAGTCTCACCTCTAATTAGCTTATCCATCACATCAACTACCTGAGGGTCTTCACGTTGCGCGGTCCCTATTGAGTCCAAAAGAGTAGGCCGCACCTCTAGCGATGCTAACAAACCAGGTACAAATTCAAAGGAGGGTTTAAAGTAAAAGTTTGCTATGTACTCCAAGTTTTGCCTTTCTACAAAGAGAGGACTTAAGGTCAGCTTTTTCCTACTCAAGGTGTCTGCTACAACATTGCCCTTGCCAATGGTATAAGCAATCTCAAAATTGTACGAGGCAAGAAATTCCATCCACCTTTGTTGTCTCAAGTTAAGACCTTTCAATGAGAAAATGTACTTTAATGAATTATGGTCAGTAAACAATTCAAACCTTTCTCCTAGCAGGTAATGACGCCATGACTTAAGAGCGAAAACAATAGCAGCTAGTTCTAAATCATGAGTTGGGTAGTTTTTCTCATGTACCTTCAACTGTATTCCTCCATAACAAACTACTCTTCCCTCTTGCATCAAGACAGCGCGCAATCCTGTACCGCATGCGTCTGTGTACACTGTAAACATCTTACTTCCATCAGGCAATGTCAGAACTGGGGCTGTTGTCAGAGCCCTTTTTAGTCATTGGAAAGCAATGTCGCAATCCAAATCCCAAGAAAAAGTTAGGTTCTTCTTTGTCAACCTAGTAAGTGGAGCTGAGATCTTCGCGAAGTCCTTAATGAACTTTCTGTAAAAGCCTGCTAGCCCGAGAAAACTTCGTACTTCGGTTGCATTCCGGGGGATCTTCCAATCTTGCACTGCAACTACTTTTACGGGATCCACAGCTATCCCCTCTTTGGACACCACATGTCCAAGAAACCCTACTTCTTCTCTCCAAAAATGGCATTTGGAGAATTTTGCTTTCGGCTGGTGTGCACGGAGAGTATCCATGACTTCCCTTAAATTCAAAGCATGTTCTTCCTCACTTTTTGAGAAAATCAAAATGTCATCCACGAAGACCACTACAAATTTATTAAGAAACTCTTTGAACACCCTATTCATCAAGTCCACGAAGTAGGCAGGTGCGTTTGTCAAGCCGAAAGGCATGACAAGCTATTCGAAGAAACCATCCGGGGTCCTGAATGTGGTCTTATCTATGCTGTCTTCAGCCACTCTTAGCTGATGAAATCCGGTGGCCAAGTCTAGTTGGGAGAAAACCGAGGCACCTACGAGCTGGTCGAACAAGTCGTCTATTCTAGGAAGTGGGTGCCTATTCTTCTTGGTCAGCTTGTTTAGCTCCCTATAGTCCACGCACAAGCGAAGTGAACCATCTGCTTTGGTTGCAAACACCACTGGAGCACCCCATTCAGAAATACTCAGCCTTATGAACCCCTTCTCAAGCAACTCTTTAACTTGCTTGCTGAGCTCTTTCCTTTCTCTTGGAGCCATGTGTCTAACGGGTAAAGCAACAGGTTTTGCATTATCAACAAGGTATACGCGGAAGTATATCTCTCGCTTTGGGGGTAAACCTTTCACCTCTTCAAAGACATCCGAGTATTCACGGACTACTCTAACAGATTGCAAGTTTTCAACAGACGCATCAAGAGATTCTTGATAGCTAAGCATGATAGAATTCATGGGATTGCAAGAGATTTCGAGAGTGTTACCGAGGCGAGTCGTAAGCCTAACCACTCTCTTTTCACAATCGAGGACGGCACCATTACTGGATAACCAATCCATGCATAGAATCAACCCATAGCCCGCGAAGCCCAAAACATAAGCATTACATATAAACCCAACGCTTAGAATAGAAATTTCCAAATCCAAACAAATCATTGACAAGTAAGACGAACCCCCAATTGGATTTGAGACAACCATGGGATCCTCTACTATACTGCTATCTAGGTGCAGAGATTCAACTAAAGCAGTAGATATAAAAGAGTGTGATGCGCCAGAATCAAAAATAGTACGAACTGGATGATCAGAAAGATAAACTAAACTCTCAACAGAAATGTTTCTTTCTCTTTCTTGCGGAGGTGCAATGAGAGCGTGAATCTGCCCTCCAGAAGTGGAACCAGTCCTCTGCCCTTGCCCTTGCCTTTTTGGGAAATCCTTAGCCATATGTCATGTCTCTCCGCATTGAAAGCATTCACCCATCTTCCTCTTCTTCTTTCTGCAGTCTTTAATTAGATGTCCAGGTATGCCACAAAATTTGCACTTCCTCTTGTCATGGGGTTTGTTATTCTTCCCGCCTTTCTTGGAATCTGTCTTCTTATTATGCGATCCCTTCCCTTTCTAGTCCATAGGTTCTTCTACCTTTGCCTCTTTCTTGACATTCTTGTCTTCCTCCTGTAACAGTGCCATGTCCACCAGTCTCTCAAAAGTCGCACCCATGGGTATATGGGATGTAGCTAGGCTGTGCAATAGCTCATTCAACCCTTTAACGAAATGGAGAGTCTTCTTATGTGGAGTGTTTACTAACTCCAGTCCAAATCTAGCCAGCTAGTTGAATTGGCTGACGTATTCCCTAACCGATTGGCTTCCCTGTTTGAGTGCTAAGAACTTCTCCATCTGTAGGCTTCGTTCAGCTTGCGAGAGGAACTTCATTTCAAATCTCATTCTGAAATCCTCCCAAGTTTCAACTGGTATCTTAGCATTAGTAACTTCCCATCAGTAAGAGGCCTCGTCCTTAAGTAACCATACATCCAATTGTATCTTCTACCTATCGTCCACTTCGAAGATAACAAACAAATCTTTTGTTTCCTTGAGCGAGTTTCTTGCTTCCACAAATGACTCAGTCCCATTAAAGTTCTTTCCACCTATGGCTCAAAAGTCTTTACATATCTTCGAGAAAGCATTCACACGAGGAATATGAGGAGGAGGAGGAGGAACAGCTGCAACTGGGGGAGGAGGAATGTCTGTTGGGCCTGCGTCATTAGCCCTAACATCCAGGTACCTTCTGAACCAACCAGGTACCGGTACGCCCTCAGGAAGATTAAGATCCCCAGACATGCTGAAACGAAAAGAAAAAGTTCAAAACAAAGGATAGAAAGATAGTGCAAATGGCTTTAGGGATTATGCCTTTATAATAAAACAACACTTTTCTTGAAAATGCTTCTTTAAACTTCTTTTTGAAAAATAGTTTTCAAAACTTTTATCTGATCCGGTAAACCATTGCTCTGATACCAAGTGAAACACCCTACCTCCGTTAAGGTCACTCACAAAGGGAATGCATTAACTTTGGTGAAGCATTTTAGGTAAAAGACACATATAATATACAAGATAGACATATAAACAGCGGAAAACTGAAATTATTTATTTAATAGCGTGGTTCAGTCAAAACATTACAAGCATTGTCTCAAAACCTAACTTCTAAATTATTACAACAAAACATCTGTCTTGATTTAAATCTCCAAGTACATAAAGAATCATAAAATAGTAGTAAAGCAGCATAAATCCCCAATAAAAGTGTAATCACAGCCATAGCCCAAGAAAAGAGAATCCAAGCAATACATCTACTCTTTTCAAGTTGGAAAAGGTCTGAACTAAGCTGAAGTATTCCCTCCCTGCGGACCTAGGGTAGGGGGGAACGGAAGAAAAGAAGGCGAAAGAAAACAGGTCAGACATAAGTCTGGTAAGTCAAGTGATTATTCAGCATGTAAACAGGTAAAAGGATCATGACATGAATAAACTGAACATAGGACAATACCATAGAGATAAGATAACATAAGGTAAGATAAACTGAATATATACTATCGCACTCATTTCTATTTCTCTACACCTACTAACGAGTGTTCAACTATCATTATGTGTTCATAACAAAGTGATCCCTTTTTCGATCGGCTTCTACTCGCATGCATTTATTACTTTTGTCATTCGGCCTCGCTCGATTGTAGATATCTGTGCTGGTCCCACCATGGGGTGTATTAAGTCCTATGGTGGCAACCCGACACAAATTCAAGATGCACAATGTATACTACTGACGCCCAGTGCCTGATTTGCCCATGCCGGAGTACGTGCACGCCCGTACTCCGTCTGAACCTACACTGCTGCACCACCCGCCGCTATTTTGACCGCTTATAATCAGCCCAGTAATCGTGCCCCACCCTGCCTAGTTTAGGGTACCGTGATACATCTATGTGGGTTACTGCTGAAATGGGTCCCCGTTACTAGGGTTTCCAAATCAATATGTTATAATGGTTAAGTGATCTCAAATTAACCTAACCCCACCCATCTGTTAAATTAACATGTTGTATTGGTTAATGCGCTAACCTCTCACATTAGATCTATATTATTACGATTGCTGGATGTGCCGGGCGTTTCCAGACAGTCTTACACCGTAACTCAATGTAACTTCGGGTTAGGCACAATCATCTTTTAATTAATTTACATATTTACAATTTATGTTCATATGTAAATTATCCAGAAGTGTTGCCAATTCAAGACATGCCCCATTTACCCTCTAAATTATGCTCATAATTCTAGGTATACAAATTCTACCATTTCATGCTACTAATCATTTTCATGATTTTGAGCCAATCTATGCCAATAACATGTAGTTTAATATTTTTCCCCCAACGTCTCCCCCGTTATTCGTTCGCATAATTCTTATAGAACGCTAGGCTTGCAAATTAGCCTAACTTATAAACAAAAGGGAAAGAAAGGGACATGTAACATTCCAACATGCATAAAACAACATAGATCAATATGTGTAATATAAATTTAGCATAGAACGACATAAACTTAATTAAGCATATAGGCGTGATCTTGCATTTAAATTAGATCCAATTAACATGCGAACTAGCATAAGTTCAATTGTATAAATATGAACTTATATAGATCTTAAACATGGGTACTAGCTTGGATCTAACATATAACATGTATGAACATAACTTAGCATGTAATTTAATATACATAAAAGAATCACAAATTTAATACAACATGATAGGTTCAATTTTATTAGTCCTAATAGTCTCATAGGTATAGGATGTATAACATGATAGGTTTCATCATATAAGTCACAATAGTCCAATAGGCATGATAGGTTTTTCTATGTCAGTCACAACAGTCCAATAGGCATGATAGGCTTTTCTATGTCAGTCACAACAGTCCAATAGGCATGATAGGCTTTTCTATGTCAGTCACAACAATCCAATAGGCATAAGCAAATCAGAATTGACAAAAGGATAAGCACGAATAGAAGTAAGCATAGTTCTAGATCTAGTTATTACAGTCATGATTTCTTATTAGGTGTTTAAATCGGAACAATAACTGAACTTACATAAAAAGGACGGATCTTGATTTCTAGGATCTGATTTCTGAATTTGAAAAGCTATCCTTTGATGTAGACGTTTGATTCTCTAGTTCTTCTAATTGGTTCCTAGTTTGAATTTGATTTTCTAGTTTGGAGAGGATGAAGGAGGCTATGCTAGCTTGTAGACGAACAACATGACGACACCATAGTTTTAGGGTTATGAGGTTAGGGTCTAGGTTTAGCTATGTATATATAGATGTCTAGGATTAATTCTAGCCTTTCAATTAACCTAGGAGTCACCAGAGCCACACAGCTTGAAGACAGGTCATCCAACAAATTAGAACAAGACACGTCATTACAGAATACTCCAGAATGCTGTGCTGGAAAACCCTCGGTATGGGCGCACTTGGCAGGTGCGCCAGTGCAATTTTGTACTGGCGCACTTCATAAGTATGCCAGTGTATTATGGTCTATCTCCGGGTTTTTTGCCCAACTTCGTTCGTCCATATCTCCTTTATATGGCATCTATTTTACGCAAACTCAGATTCTATCTCAAGCAGAATTCTGAGACGAACGCAATGGCATAACCCGTTCCACCTAATTTTTATTTTTAATAATTAATTATTCTTTAATTATCTCTTATGTCCCGTTTTAAAATTACAGGGTGTTACACCTATTATTCTTAGTGATTTTATTTAACTCTCTATAATCCACACATAAGCGAAGCGAACCGTCCAACTTAGTAGCGAATACTAATGGAGTACACCATTCAGATATGCTTTGCTTAATAAACCCTTTCTCAAGTAGCTCCCCTACTTTCTTACTGAGCTCCCTCCATTCTCTTGGAGCCATGTGGCGCACAGGAAATGCAACTGGCTTTGCATTGTCCACCAAGTATATACAGAAATCATTCTCGCGCCTCGGAGGTAAGCCCCGAACCTCCTCAAAAACATCATGATACTCACAGACTATAGGTATAGATCGTAGATCATCGATAAATGCATCAAGCGACTTTAGGAAACTAAGCATGACATACCCTATAGGGTCACAAAAAATCTCAAGGGTCTTCCCATGGCAAGTCAAAAGTCTAACGACCTTCCTCTCACAATCCAGATTGGCACCATACATGGCCAGCCAATCCATCCCTAGAATCCAACCGTAGCCCAAGAAACCAAGCACATATGCGTCACATTCAAACTCGACGCCTAACACGTATATTCTCAAACCCCAACAAATCATAGACAAATGAGTCGTATCACCAATTGGGTTTGAGATAACAATGGGATCCAAAACCATACTAGTACTAAGGTGCAGAGACTCAACCACAGAATCAGATATAAAAGAATGAGAAACGACAGAATAAAAAAGAGTTCTAACAGGATGATTGGAAAGGGAAATCAAACCTTCAACATAAACTTTTCTACCTCCTTTTGGCGTACTGGCCACGAGAGCATGCATCTTCCCTCCAGAAGATCCTGCCCTTTGGCCCTGTCCTTGCTTCTTCGGGTAATCCTTAACAAGATGTCCGACCTCTCCACAATGGAAACAAGTGTTTTTCCTTTTCTTGCAACCCTTGATTAAATGACCTACGCGTCCGCAGTTATGACATTTCCTCTTATCTCAAGCTTTACCGTTCTTTCCGCCCTCCTTTTGTTGTTGTTCTTTCTTGGGCTACACTTTCTTGTTTTGGGTTTCCTCAACCTCAGCCCCTTTCTTTTCACCTTTATCTTCTTCATGCATCAATGCCATATCAATGAGTTTCTCAAAACACTACATCAAAGATTGCATACTGCAACACTGGAAAAGTGATGTAGGAAGTGCCAAAAAGTGTTAGTATAGGAAAAAAATGATCTGTGGCAACACTTTCTCGGGGTTGCCTTTTGCCACGTTGCCTTAGAGTCAAAGGCAACACCATTGCGACCCTATGGTAACATCAATACTGGTGTCGCCACAGGTACCACTACAACAAAAAAATACCCTTTCATAACTGCCAAAAATAGTTGTAATATGTCTGTTCCAACTGGCATGCGCCACTAGTTATATTGCAATCGTAATAAAGTCAACCTTTTTTACAACTGTTTCTAGCAGTTGTTAAAATTTGTTTTACAACTGTTAAAAGTAATTATCCCTCAACTGCTATTAATCAAAATTTTCATAATATTATAATAAATATTATTATAACAAAGTATTCAAACACAGTATTTTATATGAATAAATATTTTATTTCAACATTTCAAATGGTACAAATTTTTTAACTCCACTATTGTACATTCACTGGTATATTACACAATCATTCATATTTACATACATTCCTCACTACATTGTCACTCGATTCACTCATATATAGACTCACACATACAACCATAAGCCAGAAAAAATACACGAAATTGATTATATAAACTTGTACCTTTATTTTTTTCACTTCTGATTATTCGCTCGCAAAGTATCCATAACTTCTCTAGTTCAATCATGAGTGGCCTCTAATACATCGACATTCCTTCATCATTGATCGACTTGAATTGATTTGCATCACATACATTCACGATAACTTCCAAGCAACAGTAAATATTCACAAACAAATGTGATCACGTATGTAGAAAGAAGCAAATTAAGTTACATACATCTTGGAATGAAAGTAGTTACTAAATCTTCCTTATGTATATGGTCAGATATATTATCTAAAAGTGCCATTACTTGAAACCATGTCTATATGCAAACTGTAATGCAATAATCAAGAATTGACTTCAAATAGTAACCATATGAATCACTGATTTTCAAGGCTAAGTTAAATTCAGTTCAGTAGCAACTTTTCAGCTGGATTACCACTAGAAGGTGCTACGGTAGAAGATGTAGTTGTGTAAGCCCCTTGAAATGTTGGAGGTGAAAGAGATAGTTGAACACTGGATTGTGCCTGCTGCTTTCGAAATTCAGCAATAAATTTTAAGCCCTCATATATTATAAGGAATCTGAAGTAGAATACCATGAAACGTTGGCCACTTTATTATTGAAATATGAAAACCTATAGTTGGATATGTACATGAAATGTTTGTTAATATTTTGATAACCTATAGCTGGATATGAAAACCTATAGCCGAATAGTATGCAGGTGCTAGAGAAGGAATATGAGTGCTAACTGGCTCAGGATGATTGAATTTGCAAGTTGATCCAAATTTACATTGTCCATTTCTAACATAATAGGAGCATTCTCTTTCACCTTGGATAATTAATGGATTGAAGGAATCTCCAGATATTTGAGCTTTGTCTCTCGTCTAAAAACTGCACAACTATTAGTTTAATAAGTTAGAAATATATCATGCCATAGTTCGAATGTACGAGAATTTCAAAACAAGCATCATTTGCAGGATTGTTCTTCAAGCAAAAATCAGAAACAAGTCAGTAAGCAACCAATTGGATATAAAAAAGGTGACAAATAACATAAATATCAGAGTAACCTACATACACCAGTATAATAAAATAGCCTACAGACCTACACAATGACTGTATCCAACAACAAATGTGTGGAAATAACACCAGAAGAGTACAATAAAACTTGGAATCAACATGGAGCTTTTACCTTAGTTTGCATATTATACTCTCATACTCCAGGTTTCTGAATCCTATTGAAGAGCTTAATTTTGAGGCAGTTATTCTTATTCAGTCTTTTGTTAAATAATTATAGATGCATGGGTGGACAGATGCGTCATATGTATTGCCTTAGCAAAATTTCAAGATTTTTCCGGCTAGGGTGGTGATGCAACTCTGCATTATGGTGCATCTTTTCAACATAACTCTTGTAAGTTTTCTCCAACTTCTCTTTAGACTTTAGTACTAAAGTTTTCACTCATCATGCATCCACTAGCATAGGCATTTAGCAAGATGCCTATGGGTGGTATCTTCTGCTTTATGGTGTAGCCATGGTTCAAGCCAAACAGAAGCAAACACATGATGAATAGAGAATAGGGAGCAAGTATGAACCAAATACAAGCATCAATGTATCGTCAGAATTGTTTTAACAAGTTGTAGGAATCAGAGATCAATGAGATAAATCGAGTCAATGGACAAAATACTCCCAAAAAATATTCAAATATGCATATAATACGATGGGACAATTCAGAAATTGCACAGTCATCTGATCAAAAGTCCACAACCAACGTCTAAGATAAAAAACCAGGTCAACAAGAAAATCAGAAATGGGCATTAAACGAGGATCCGAGTTTACGCGAAATCAGAGAATAAAAATTCAAACATATCACATATCAATTTTCTACTCGAATCATCAAAAGGTTGAGAATAAAACAACATCAAAAATGAACATAAATCATACCGTTTACAATCGAAGAGCACTCAACAAGGAGGAACCGCCACCATCAAATAGCACTGCAAATTAAAGATCACCATCAAATATCACTTAAAAAACGAATCGTAGGGCCTTAGCAATCGGCTTCATTTTTTATTCTCCAAAGAACCCTAGAATTGGTAATTTGGGGGAGAACGAAATGAAAAGAACCTGCGTGAATGAAATGTTAGTGGGAACAAAGGAAGGTAGTAGATTGTGGATTAGATAGGGAATGGACGCTTGAGATTTTGTTTTAACCAAAGGTGTGGATCGCTGAATGAAAATGCTAGCGGGAAATAGAGGAAGCACAGTACACAATGGACGAATGGTTAGGATATTGTTTTAACTTAAGGCGTGGATCGCTGAGGTGTCATTTTTAATTTATTTTTTTAATTTGAATATATCTATAGCTACTATAATACAATTTGATATCTATGCTAACACATTAAAGCATGCGTTGCAATAGACAAAAATTAGCATAGCTGTGACAACATTTTAGCTGGCAACATCTTGGATTTTTGTTGCAGTAGGTCATCTATGGCATAGTGAAAGTTGATCCCATCGGAATATGAGACATAGCCAACCCATGGAGGGGTAATGTATTCTAGAGGCGGCAGCGAAAGGTACAGACTGCTTTGCACCATTGAGCAAATCGCCAAAACGTCTTCAAGAGAGCGACTTAATACGTGACTCAGCCATTAATTTTCCAACAAAGATTTACGGTGTTTCCATATGCACGTTACCGACAATGTCTTCAAAAGGCTCTTCTTCATTATTCGGTAATGTATTCAAATCAATATGATACATATTACTCTTCATATGTATGTACCTTTAAATGGAAAATTTCACTTATATCACTTCTAAAATCATATCTTTGTAAATGGAAATTTTCACTTTTGTTCACTTCTAAAATCATATTTCACAAAAAAAGGCAGTTTCCAAATAGAATATACATTTCAAACTGCATGTATCTATTGTTAGAGTTCCAAATTTTACTTAACCAATTTATTTAAAAGAATCAAACAAATTAGTTCAAGCAACTCAAGTCTACCACTTAACTTGAGAAGTCTCCCATTCCCACCATTGAACCATTTTTTATTTTGTCAATTTAAGCATTGTAGTCGGCTTTTTCCAAATTTATGCTGCTTAAGGGTATGCCTAGAAATATTTTTGATTTATGCTCATTCACTACCAACCTGCATGCTTCTCCATTTTTTTCCTAGAAATCTATATAAGTTTCCAGAATAAGAATGAGCTAAAGTCTTTGTTTTTCTTACTCAAAAGAAGAACAAATTGACATTTCACCATATTATCCAGTAAAAAACAAAAACACCCAAAAAAATCTACCATACTTTAAAGATGAATCACATTTTGCCCTTAAAGATAACATTGGCTTGTGATTTTGTTCGGAGATATCACGAGTGCGATTACCTGTGGTCGCAACCTGAATTTAGGGTTAGTAAGAAGACTGAGAAAATCAAAACATGGTTTTCTGTTTATTCTTCTATATATTTAAATCAGATGAAAGCGAAGAAACGTATAATCGGCAAAATTGACGACGAAGGAGTTACTAGATTGATCGGAAATAAGGAGATTTGAGGGGAGAAGAATACGTGAGAGAAGGAGTATAGAGGATTGATTCGAAACAACGAGATTTGAGGGATGAAGAATACGTGAGATTATGAGATTTGAGGGATGAAGAATATGTGAGAGAGAGTATATAGGATTGACCAAAAATTACGAGATTTGAGGAGAGAAAAATACGTGAGAGACCGATTGAGAGAAAGGAGACTTACTTTTTTGGCTTCACAAAAGTTTATTTTGGCCAAGTGACAGTAAGCAAACCTCCCTAACGTCTGTTTGATTATTACTACTATTATGTATATTTATTTAATCCTCTTATTCAATTAAATTTCGATGAGCATTTCAATCTCGTACGATAGCATAGAATGTCTGAATTCTACGAAACTTGACATCGTATAATAATTTTCAATTTCGAATCCAATGAGACTGATTTTGTTGAATTACAAGGCTGTTTGTAAAATGACTAATTTCATATTAAAGTATTATTTTATAATACAATTAAATTATCAATTGAATTTCAAACTATTTATTATTTACTATAAATTCACAAAACATATCAAGAATTAGTAATAATTTACTAAAAGACTTCAATTAAAATCTTTGAATCAGGTTTAAGCTAATATTTAATCACCAATGCACATTTTTTGCAAGTTAAATATCAGTTGACTATAATAATTCAAAACAACCGAATTTGCGAGTCGTTACAAAAGTTCACTGAATAAATGCAATAAACTTCCATATTGTAATCATTCAAGTAATGCCCACGTGTCCCGTACTACACGAGCTTACTAAAACATCTACAATAAGTCAGTAAACTTCACTATTGCAAAAGAAGAAACAACAATGAAAATAAATAATAATATAACAAAAATGTTCAATTGGACTGGCCTAAAAATTAATAATGATGTAAATGCAAGTATTTCATACCACCACTTGTTTTACTAAGTCATTTAGTTACAATTTTTCATTTGAATAAGATACTAGCTTAAATACATGTAGAAAACTAGTTTGAAAAGTTCTATTTTAAAACGTTTATTTAAAAAAGAATATTTATATTTTAAAGACACTTTAATATATCATATTAACGGATGATGCTAAAAACAATTATTTGAAATTATATTTGAAACTAAATCTGTTTAGAAATAACATTTGAAAATGGTAAAATTTTGAATCTTGCAGTTAATTGAATTTACAAGTAATCATTATAAATCAACAAAATGTTCAATTGGGCAAGTCCAATAGTTAACTGATATGGTAAATGAAGATGCTTTGTATCATCTATTGTTTCAAATCGTTTAATTAGATTCCTCATCCGAATAATTATTATAATAAATATTTTAAATATCAGTTCACATGAAATCGTAAAAGAAATGGAGCCTTCATATTCAAACAACAAAAAATAACAAAGCATTGAATAGTGGCTCAAAAATGACAAAGAGTAGAAAGCAATAAGACAACGTTGTTCTTGTCCAACTTTTCAAGAAAAATTACCATGGACGTCCAAAACCCATGTGCAACAAAATGAAGCACTATTCACTAACAGGGAATTTGTAGTTTTGATGGAATGAAAATTGGAATGTCAGCCATGAGTTGCTAGTCGTGGAAGATATCGCACAACTCACAAATCATTATTATTTGGACGATTAGAAAACACACTTTATTATTTCATTATGCCAGTAATTCTTATTTTTCCAACAAATTAACACCTGAAATACTGCCCAACACTTAGGGCTTTAAAAGTGACGATGTCCCCATGTCCAACCTTTACGGTTGAGATCCGCATTTTCGTATAGTGTAAATTCGGTATTTGGCATTTAACATTTCTATAAATCAGTCGTTGCATTGAAACAAAATTCATGTCAAAATGTGGGCACAAATGGATGAATTTCTTTTTCTTCACAATACTTGCCCTTCTACGTTGAGTCAATCTAAACCATTGATTTTAATATCATTTAGTTATTTTAATTAGACAGAGGGACGAGTATATTAACTTGGTGTAGTGGGGCGTAATTGGAATTTAGTTGGAAACTTAAAATTGGGGCCAGTGGGAATGAATGGGCTTAAAATAGCCGAGTGGCCGTTAGCACGCTTTGGGTATGCTCGTCTCCTTTCGAAAATGCAATCGCCGTGACAATTCATCAACTATTTTATAAAATTATTTCCTCTTCCTACGCAGGTCTTTTCCTTTCCTCCCCGCCTAAAATAGCAAGCAAAACCAGAGAAAGCCAAAGAAAAACCCTAAAGCATCAGTTTTCAAAGCGATGAATTCAGTGCCAATGGAGGACACGATCGAAGCGCTGCTAGACTATTTCGTTTCTTCTCTTCTTTCGATAAGAGAATCTAGCGGCAAACCTCCTAGCGATCATCAGCAGGGTCTAATAGCAAAGCAGGTATATGTTTGTTCTGCATTGCAAGTTTCGATTTGGTTAGGCGCTTGTGCTGTACGGACAGTTTTTTTTTTTTTTTTTTTTTTTTTTTTTTTTTTTTTAAGATGGTTTGTGGTCATTTTCCCCTGTGATTATGGCGTCGGATGAGTGCCGACTTTAGATTAAAGCTCAGATTCTTATGGTTTTGATCGATTAGAACTTTAGATTCATAATGGAACGAGGGTGATTTAGGCCCAAGCTATCCGTACTTATAACAATGTTATATAAGATTCATAATGGAACGAAGGCCGTCCCCTATATATATATATATATATATATATATATATATATATATATATAAAGTATTGTAACTTTTCTAAAAAAAATAAAAAGGAAAAAAAGAATGCTGAAATAAATGATGTCATTGCTATCTTGCGTAGGCTAAGGCTATAAATTTTGTACGAATATCCGACGTCCATTCGTGTCCATGACCGAAAAACAAATGTTCGTGTCCGACATACGTTCGTCTGACTCCGTCTGATTTTCATGTAGGACACGAGTTAGAACAACAAAATTTACACGAGAAAAAAAATCATGTTTGGTCCGTATTCGTTTGAATTCGTCTGAATTCCTCGTAATTCAGTATATAGTTGAGAAAAAGTCTAACAAAATGTATATAATTTAATATATATAGGCATGTCCGACCGGGTACGTTCGTGTCCGTGACCGAAAAACACATGTCCGTGCCTGACCGATTTGATTTAGGACACTGAGCTAGAATAACAAAATTTGTACGATTTTTTTTTTCGTCCGATCTGTGTCCGATCCGATTTTATTTAGAGACAAAACTGAACACACCTCCGTCCGGTCCGGTCCGACCGGTTTACAGCCCTAACTTAGGTTGTATAGTTCGCTAGCAATTCGACTGTTATATAGGATACGAGAGCATCATTAATTGACTTGTTCGGAGCAACAGACCCAAAATCCCTTTCCTTCCGGATTTGTACTTTCCGACCTCTTGCACTGTCTGCTTATCCTACAGGGATATGCACTTCGATCCCTCTTCCCGTTGGCGGCAAAGGCCGAGGACTCTATGATATGCAAGGGGCCAGGTCTACTATCTCGCTAGTGAATTCAAATGCATGGTGCTTATCCCACATCCAATCTAATTAAACCGAAATCATCCTAGAAGAACCACAATGATAGATGGATTATCTAAGGCTCACTTTATAACTCAATTTCTGTTAAACGATGCTCTTTTGCTAGTATCGTGAGAGTATGCTAGCCACTCCTTCATTCACGACCGTAAGATTGACCACTCAAGAAAGTCCGTGACCTTCTCGGTGGCATAAAGGTCATCTGGTATCAACTTGAGCTCCTTTGGACGGGAATTCTTGAGCCTACCACGGGACCCATTTAACAATATAAATTGTCATCAATTGAAATGAAGACTTACCCAAAACTTTGCCAAAGGGGCGTAAGCATGATTGACAAAAGCTCGCTACGAAAACTTAGGAATGACAATGAATTGGGTTGGGCGGGTGTTACTTGCTCCAGATCCGCCTCGAATTTTCTTATCTCTTCCCCATGCCCAGTCCATGAAACCGACACAGATCCATATTTCTGCCCGTGACCACCGTGCGGATCATGGCACACCCGCCCCGACTGAAACCCATTTCATGCTGCATGACTCTGCTTTATTTCATTAGTTGAGTTTAAATATGATATATATATATATATATATATATATATATATATATATATATATATATATATATATATATATAATATACCAGTTAGAATCTATTCATCATAAATTGATAAATAATCTAAATTGCACTTAATAAGTACACAATTTTAAACAATTGGCATTTACAAAACATAATATAAACACCCTATATATTGTCATCGTTTTTACTAATACATCAGTGAAAACATAGTACGTTGATCATAAATTTAAAACGCACTACATATCTCTACAACAGTGGAAACTTAGCAGTCAACTGGAAAGCTAAATATACAAATAGGCACAACAAAATCTTTGTACAAGAAGAGCAACAACATAGCGATTGGCAACTACAAACAACCGAAAGCATCAAAGCAAAACTAAAGTACCTGCAAACAAATGGAAACATGAATTTAGAATTGCACGTTCTACAACTGTGCACGTGCATTACAAATAATAAAGACATGAATTTAAAACTACACACCCAACAACTGTACACATACATTTGTATATGACATTAGTGGGACTACTGGCAATATGCATATGACGTCGTGTCCTTATATTCTAGAAACCTGAAGTGATAGCTTTCTCAAACTATCACAAAATAGTGTAAGCCGAAGCACCTTAGGTTTATTTATTTATTCAGATTTCGAAAACAGTAAAGGGAAAATAGAAGGAACATTAAGTGATCATTTCTTTTTTGGTATTACATTTTTCTAATTCTTCCACCGATAAAAAATTTCTTTTTCATTTTTCTAATCCTTCGACCGTGCATGTTTGTTTCCTTTGTTCGAATGTTAAATATTTTGCTCTTTTTTATTAGCGGACATCTTTCTTTAACTTGTGTTATATTGTTGTAGTTGAATGCAGTTGTGGTGCTCTATAATTGTTATCACCGGAAACAATTTGCAGACCTTGAGTTTCTTGATTTCAAGACCTTTTTCAAAATTTCTTGTATATCGAAGCCAAGTTTACTACAATATCTAAAATACATGCATACATGTGAAGAGGTTCCAGAAAATGCAAACATTCAGTACTCGCTGACAGAGAAAATGGTCATAGATTCATGCGACTTATGCCTTGAATTAGATTTATTTAAAAAATGTCAAGTTATGGATGCATGGCCTATCTCAAAAGTTGCTGTCTTTCTAGTTGATTCCAAAAAGGAAAAATGTGTTCTTCTCCGTAACGATGCTACTCAAGGTGTTTGGTCAATTGTGGAAAAAGAACTAGCAGGTCCTGATTATGAGTTCTTACAAGTTGATTCTTGCACATCTGAGAAAGCGCTTGAAAAGTTAGCATTCTCTGCTGTGGAGACAGATACAGGTGAATCGTTTTTTTTTTCCCTACAAGTTTTGGTAATATTAAACTATGTTGTACTATGTGGTAAAACGGTGTTTACCATGATTAATGGAACGTGTGCTTTTATGTTTGCACTAAATTTTCCACTCTAGTGTCTTTATTATTCATGTTCCCCATCCAAAGAAAGAAGACGACGTTAGAATTTGATACAGAAGAGAGTGAGAAATTCAACAGTAAGCACAAAAGAACTACATTGTAATAACTTGATCAAATTTAAATTACTGCTTTTATTTCATTAGCAGACAGCCTTGTATAGACCAGTACACTGTATTCACTGCAATAACCCACTAGCTTGAAAATATGGATCTTAACTAACTATGTAATCCAATTACCAGGAACACATGTTAAACGATGTGTTGACTCACTCAAACAATTACAACTTCCAAGGCCCTCTCGTAGACTTCACAATGTAATCCTTATGTGGCATCAAGGGTTAGACAATGTAGAACTAATTTATTAAAATATATATTACCTATTACAACAAAATTGTTATAGTTACCCCCAATACAAACATGTTGACATGTTAAAAATTGTGCATGTGCCACAAAACAGGTGGTGCTTAACCTTTAACATTACGAAATAAAATGTCTAAAACTAGACATTTTATTTCACAATGTCTAACAAAAAAATTACCACATCATATTACACATACCATTAACATTAGCATTGAAGATTAGAAAATGAATAAAATTGTTGATTATCTATGCGTCATTCGCTTTAACATGTGCATTGGAGATGCTCTTAATATCCAATATATAAAATTGTAATGTCAAATAACGAGTCCGCTTTCTAATCTTTCATTCATGACTTCAATTACAGCTTTGATCTTCTTTTTGGCTGAGCATACTCAACTGTTTTATATTCTTAGTACGTTACTCACGAACTATCAACAATTTTTTTTTTTGTTTCATCCTTAAGAGTCTTAATGTTAAAAATATGCAACACAATATTTGGTTTATTGATTAATTGACTAATTAGTATTTTAGGAAATATTAGATTTGATTTAGGAAGAAATAGTTATGCATTTATTTCTCTCTCAGATCCTACTTTTAGGATATATATATATATATATATATATATATATATATATATATATGGATGGTCACATATATTTATTTGTTTGATTAATTATGAGAGTAGCAAATTTATCTCTACAATTCTATTGGTTGATAGTTGCTATAAATATGAATGTTGTGAGAGTTATTTTATTGAGGATTGAGACTGGTTCTCAATTTCTAGGGTTTTCTTGTAATCCTTTGGAATTATTAATTAATGTTTTATTTGGAGGAATTTTTTTTGGTCATTGTTTTTCTTCACTTTTTATCTCTTCTAAAATCTAATTGTGTAGAGATCCTAGGAAAATCTCTAACAGTTAGTATCAGAGCTTACTACACAATTTTTTTTTTTTTTTTTTAAAGAGAGTTTGGTTATGGAGAAAATAAATATGGAGAAATTTAATGGAAGAAATTCAAGGTTTTAAATCTCAGATATCGATCGCATTTCTTCTCAGGGATTTTAGAGACTTGATCTCGTATCGGAGGACATCTCGGATGAGAAGAAATTCAAGGTTTTAAATCTCGAATATCGGTCGCATTTCATCTCGGGGATTTCAGAGACTTGATCTCGTATCGGGGGAGATCTCGGATGAGATGAGTTTAACTCAGAGGTTCGTCTCGGATTTCCATCTCGAATCTCAAAATTTCATATCGGAACAATCTCGAGGTATATGATATGTTAAAAACTGATATTTTTACAAAATAATTTTTATGAATGCTATTAAAAACGTAGTAACTTAAACTTGAATTGCAAAAGTAGTTTATTATTCTTAATTCACGAAAGATCATCATACACTAAATCGTAATATGCTTAAAATAGAAATATAACACAATGCAAATAGATTAGTGTTTACAACATATGATCCATGAACATGAATTATTGTTAGACATAAAACATAAAAAGATCCAAAACATTAAAAAGTTCTTAAATAAAACATAAGACACATAATTTCATAGGTAACATGTATGTAAAAAAGACAAATATGAAAATCATAAGCATTGTAAAACATATATGAACATATAATATGGTCATTTAACATGCAAAATGTAAAATTATAGAAGATTATCATAGCTAGATTTGAGTTTTTTAATTATTGTTTTGGTTTAGGCATGGATTTAAATTTTAACCCCAAAAATAAAAAGGATCTTAAACGATATTCTAGTATATCGTCTCGATCGATATATCGTTCGACATCGGAATATCTCGGGCGATGTATTCAAAAGGAGATTTACAGTGATATTTGCTGTTTCGTTTCGGAAGGAGTCCAAAACGAGATCTCGGAGAAGATCTCGGGCTATATTTTCGAGATCTGATGTGGAGAAATTGGGGGTTATGGAAAGCAAAGATGGAAGACTATATCTATCTTAATGATCTTCACCAACCTTTGGGAAATAATGGAGAGAAACCAAACGACATAAATGAGGTAAAGTGGGAAATTTCTAATAGGAAGGCTGCAGCTGCTATTAGGTGTTTTTTTTTGGGAGAATTCAGTATTTCATATTGTTGCTAATGAAACATCCATTTATGCGATCTGGAAAAGTTTGAAGGAACCTATGCAAAGAACTCTGCCACGAATAAAGCTCTTCTTATGAGAAGATTGATGATTCTCAAGCTTAAGGAAGGTGAGTCAATTGGAAAACATCTTAATGATTTTCAGGCAATCGTGAACCAATTGGCAATCGTAAATTACAAGGTAGATGATGAGACACAAGATTTAATGTTGATGAGTTCATTACCGGAGAGTTGGGAAACACTTGTGATTGCATTGAATAACTCAAATTTGGATGACGTTGTTTCAATGGGGTTGGTGGTAGGTAGTTTGCTTAATGAGGAGATACAGAAGATGAACCTAATAGAAGAAAAGAATAAGGTAGAACGTGAAAGTAGAAATCCATTTGAAGAGGTCAATCTTGCTAGAAAATGTAGTCGTTCAAGTACGAAAAGACGATCAAATAACTCGAACGTAGAAAGAGATTTCATTTGTTATAACCGTGAAAACCTGGTCATTAACTAAGATTTTGCAACAAACTTAAAAATGATAAAGAAAGAATAGAAGCATTAGAGGAAGACAAAATCATGGTTGATGTAAGCAGCAACGGAGAAGTAAATTTTGGTGAGGATCTTGAAGATAATGTCCTATGTGTGGATAAAGACAAAAGTAAAGATTGAGTACTTGATTCAGGCGCTTGTTTCCACATATGTAATCAAAGGGAATCATTTATTGATTATGAAGAACAAACTGATAAAGTGGAACCTGTCGATGGTGGAGATTCGCATGTCAAAGGCATAGATTCGGTTATGTTAAAGATGAATGATGAAAGGGTGGTGAAGCTAACATGACTTAGGTACATCCCAGAAATAACGAAGGCTCTTGCTTGAATATGACAGTTAGAACAAAAAGGCTGCAACTTTTCGACTAGAGATGGAGCCACAAGGGTTCGGAGGGGTAATAAGGATCTTTTGCGTGCAAAACGGGGAAATAATAACATATATAAATTGCTTGGAAAAAACGGTGGAGAATGTTATAAGTTCTCAATTTGAATTTGGAGAGGCAAATTTGTCTGAATTAAAATGGAGAATGCAATGAAAAACTAAAAGGTCTACTTGGAGATCTTTGTGGTATTATAAGAAATTCTGATTTGTTGATGTTATGCATATTCAATGGGAGCATTCACAATTAGATGGTTTGAAGGTTGAATGAGTTTTCTTTTGGTAGAAGCACGTGAAAGATATTGTATTAAGGTGGAGTATTAAAGATAAGCAACACAGTATTTGGTTTATTGATTAATTGACTAATTAATATTTTAGGAAATATTAGATTTGATTCAGGAAGAGATAGTTATGCATTTATTTCTCTCTTAGATCCTATTTTTAGGAAACAAACAAATAAATATATGGTCATATATTTATTTATTTGATTCATTATGAGATATGTATTAGCAAATTTATCTCTACAATTCTATTAGTTGATAGTTGCTATAAATATGAATGTTGTGAGAGTTACTTTATAGAGAATTGAGATTGGTTCTCAATTTTTAGGGTTTTTTCTTGTAATCTTTTGGAATTATTAATAAAGGTTTTATTTGGAGGAACTTTATTCTATCATTATTTTTCTTCACTTCTTATCTCTTCTAAAAACTAATTGTGTAGATATCATAGGAAAATCTCTAACAGTTAGTATCAGAGCCTACTACACAAATGTTTTTGAAGAGAGTTTGATTATGGAGAAAATAAATATGGTGAAACTTAATGCAAGAAATTGAGGGTTCTGAAAAGCGTAGGTGGAAGACTATCTCTATCATAATGATCTTCACCAACCCTTGAAAAATAATGAGAAGAAGCCAAACGGCATAACTGAGGCAAAGTGAGAAATTTCGAATAGGAAGGCTGCAGCGGCTATTAAGTGTTTTTTTGGAGAATACGGTATTTCTTATTGTTACTAAAGAAACATCCGCTTATGCGATTCCGAAAAAGTTAGAAGTAATATATTCAAAGAACTGTGCAACGAACAAGACTTTTCTTATGAGAAGATTGGTGAATCTCAAGCTTAAGGAAGGTGAGTCGATTTGAGAGCATCTTAATGATTTTCAGGCAATCGTGAACCAGTTGGCAATCGTAAATTACAAGGGTAGATGATGAGACACAAACTTTGATGTTGATGAGTTCATTACCTGAGAGTTGGGAAAACATTTGTGGCTGCATTGAATAACTCAAATTCGAATGGCGTTGTTCAATGGAGCCGGTGGTTAGTAGCTTGCTTAATGAGGAGACACGAAGGAGGAACCTAATAGAAGAAAATGATAAGGTAGAAAGTGAAAGTAGAAATCCATTTGAAGATCCTGCTAGGAAATGTGGCCGTTCAAATACGGAAAGACGATCAAATAACTCAAACATAAAAATGGATTTAATTTGCTATTACTATGAAAAAGTCGGTCATCAACTAAGATTTTGCAACAAACTTAAAGAGGATAAAGAAAGAATAAACATTAAAGGAAGACAAAATCAAGGTTGATGAAAGCAACAACGTAGAAGAAAATTTGGGTGAAGATCTTGATGATAATGTCCTATGTGTGGATAAAGACAAAAGTAAATATTAGGTACTTGATTCAGGCTCTTGTTTCCACATATGTAATCAAAGGGAAGCATTTATTGATTATAAAGAACAAACTAATAAAGTGGAATATGCCGATGGTGGAGATTTGCATGTTAAAGGCATAGGTTCGGCTAGGTTAAAGATGAATGATGGAAGGATGGTGAAGCTAACAGGACTTAGGCACATCCCAGAAATTAAGAAGAATCTTGCTTTAATAGGACAGTTAGAATAAAAACGCTGCAACTTTTCGACTAGAGGTTGAGTCACAAGGGTTTGGAGGGATAATAAGGAGTTTCTACGTGCAAAACAGAGAAATAATAACATGTATAAATTACTTGGAAAAACGATAGAGAATGTTATGAGTTCTCAAATTCGATTTGGAGAGGCAAATTTATCTGAATTAAGATGGAGCAACGAAAAACCAAAAGGTCTACTTGGAGACCTTTATGGTATTACAAGAAATTCTGATTTATTGATGATATGCATATTCACTGGAAGCATGCACAATTAGACGGTTGGAAGATTGAATGAGTTTGCTTTTGGTGGAAGCACGTGAAAGATAATGTGTTGAGGTGCAGTGTTAAAGATTTGCAACACAATATTCAGTTTATTGATTAGTTGACTAGTTAACATTTTAGGAAATATTAGATTTGATTTAGGAAGAGATAGTTGTGCATTTATTTCTCTCTTAGACCCTATTTTTAGGAAACAAATAAATATATATATGGTCATATATATTTATTTATTTGATTAATTATGAGAGATATATTAGCAAATTTATCTCTACAATTCTATTAGTTGATAGTTGTTATAAATATGAATATTGTGAGAGTTATTTTACTGAGGATTGAGATTGGTTCTCAATTTTTAGGGTTTTCTTGTAATCTTTTGGAATTATTAATAAAAGTTTTATTTGAAGGATTTTTTTTCTATCATTATTTTTCTTTACTTCTTATCCCTTCTAAAATCTAATTGTGTAGAGATCCTAGGAAAATCTCTAATAGTTAGTATCAGAGCCTACTACACATTTTTTTTTAAGAGAGTTTGGTTATAGAGAAAATAAATATGGAGAAACTTAATGAAAGAAATTGAGGGTTATGGAAAGTAAAGATGGAAGACTATCTCCATCTTAATGATCTTCAGCAACCCTTGGAAAATAATGGGGAGAAGTCAAACGACATAACTGAGGCAAAGTGGGAAATTTCGGATTGGAAGGCTTGAAGAATACAGTATTTTATATTGTTGCTAATGAAACATCCGCTTATGCGATCTGGAAAAGGTTAGAAGTAATCTATGCAAAGAACTCTGCAATGAACAAGGCTCTTCTTATGAGAAGATTGGTGAATCTCAATCTTAAGGAAGGTGAGTCGATTTGAGAGCATCTTAATGATTTTCAGGCAATCGTGAACCAATTGGCAACCGCAAATTGCAAGTTAGATGATGAGACACAAGCTTTGATGTTGATGAGTTCATTACCAAAGAGTTGAGAAACACTTGTCGCTGCATTGAATAACTCAAATTCGAATGGCATTGTTTCAATGAGGTCGGTGGTTAGTAGCTTGCTTAATGTGGAGATACGGAGGATGTACCTAATAGAAGAAAAGGATAAGGTAGAAAGTGAAAGTGGAAATCCATTTGAAGAGGTCAATCCTGTTGTTAGTCCAAAAAGTGGTTCTAACACCTAATTGACAAGGAACTGCAGAGAATTATGATCTAAAAACGAATAAAAATCAATCAACACACAAGATTTATAGTAGTTCGGCGTTAACGAGACTATGTCTACTTTATTGCTTTCTGATTGATGATTTGATTACAAGTACAATATATATATATAATCACTCAACCTCACTAGTACAATCAACAATTTCTCCAAATTTTGTATAATTATACTCGAAGATTTAGAGCACAATCTGAATAAAACAGAGAAGAATGGTTAATAGTGAAGTTTGAGTACTTAGAATGCCAAAAGATCCTTAAAAATGACAAGTTGAGGTGTATTTATAGGTGAAAAATACAGGCGGGTCGAATGCCATGTCCCGTATATCTCGGAATTGGGTGCACCAGGGTGAAGACAACACATCAGCATTGTTGTTAAGTGGGTAGTAACCACCCCTACATTCCAGGTACGTGATGTGTAACCACTTCAAAGTGCAGTTTTAGGATTGGATCGGTCTTCTAGCAAACCGACCCGCTTTGCTTGCCGTGGAACATCGTACTACGTCGTGCATTGAAGGGGATCGGTTCGGATGTGGGGGTATCTGATTCGGTCAGGTATATCTTGACAGCTACTTTTATGTGCCATACGAACTCGGGTAGAAGTGCTTCGATCCGACCCGGTCACACTCAGCATGAGTTGATGTATAAATTCTCTCATTTGACTCGAGATTCCTTTATCAATCCGATCCGACTTCATTTTTCATGAGTGTTTGTCCGGACTCTGAATGGTCTGGTTACAAAGTAGACCAACATTTTACCTCCTCGAAGTACGTTTTATTGGAGATAAGACGTGCTTTGAATCTGTTAGCCTGTTCGTTCTTGAATCAATGGCGATCAACAGTCGTGTCTATCTGTAGAGCCGCGACGCTTAGTGAAATCGTGTTTCCTGATTTTTGTGTCACTTATAAACACGGGATTTGATTCACGATAATCTCCATGCGTTCAACAAACTGGAGCTTTTAGCCGGAATATAGACGAGTTTCCAGGTAAATTCTCTGACTTCTATCATTCCAAAAAGTTATAATTACTCAATTTGATGAAATTGTCTGCCTTCACACGTTTACGTAGTTTCGTATAATTTTTTTTGGATTTTCCTTATTTTCAATTTTGCTCGAGTTCACTATTACATAGTCGAATCAGATTTTTGCATAGTGGATTGGTTTGGGTTTGTTCGAACCGCTAATACACTCGTTCCACCCGTTTCCTTCTTCCGTGGCTCAACTAATGGGTCGGTCCGGCCCATCTCATCAAGGAACACGAAAAGCCTCTTTCATCCATTATATAAACTACTCTCCTCTTTCTTCTTCGTATTTCCCTACCGCCGTCTTCTCAAATTACCATTAAAAACCCTAATTCCTTCTTCATTAATTTCCTCATGAACTCCAAGTTCGAACATAGGTTGGTTTGAATTCCTAATCTCATGTTATTTAATCTTCGATTTTGTGTGAATATTATTCAAATTCTCACGTTGATTTGTGCTGCCCCTTCCAAATCGATTGCGGCGCTGGAATATAGGCCATCCGGCCTGCCATTGTCGATGGTGACGTCGTCGTCGCCTCAAGATGGCGGCTTTGACTATCTATGTCCAGTGGTGTAGATCTTGGGCCATGGATGTGTGTTCGAATTTGATGAAACGAGAATGATGGAGATGAGGTTCTCGGTGAAGTGGAAGAGGAGAGGATATAGATTAAGAAGAGCAGGCATTAGCGGGTCGAACGAGGTGAAGTTGGAGATGTTTGAGTGGATGGAGTAGAGCATACCCAATCGGGTCGGGGTGAGTCCTTCTGATCCACTCTGTTGCTCTAGAATTACGCCGTTCCGACCCGATGTGCTCGCCCAAAAATCTCCAAACCGATCCGACATGTTTGTCCAAAAAAATTTCGAACCGATCTGGCATGCTAGTCCAAGAATTTCCGATCCGATGCCTTCGATATGGAACATATGCACAACTTAACACTATTAGACTTGGTTGAAACTAAAGCTTTGATGATGCGCACTCGTGACATACAATCTTGCATATAATCCAACTAAAATTAAATACAACTTACAGATTCGCGGACAGTTAGGATAGGGCCTGTTAAACTTAGACATTCTGGATTTAACGAACGCGTAACTGCTTGGCTGCTTAATGCATGCTGAATAACTGCTTGCTTTCATGCTTACTTTATGCACTCTAATTTCAGCATTGCACATACCGGCACACACACGGGGGGCACGGGCAACCATACTCTAATTTTTGCTATCTCTTGGGTAGTACAACACTGATGTCTGGAAGACGCTCAACAAGAATGTCAGAGAAGATGACAGCTCCAGGGTTATCTGATAACCCCAATCTCGAGGCTATCTCATCAACTTCAGATCCGGAGTGGGATAGCGCAAGCTCAGACTTTGAAATAGAAATCCATGAGAATGCAGAATCATCCGGAGGTGAAGTCTCTATGAATGAGGAAGAGGAAGGGGGTTGGAGATTATCGTGCTCCTGACGAATTTAGAAGTGCGACTATTCTAGAGACACCCAACGATTCTGTTTGTTCAATAATCGATGAACTCCGACTTAGGCGAATATGCTTAAAACATGGAATCCCTTGGGTAGAAGTCAAAGTAGCAATCGAAACAGACAGACCCCATAGTCCACCAGAGGGGTACATGGCAATGAGTCGATTGATGTGCTTTGTAGGGGTCATTCCTTCGTTTCTTCCATTCGTCTTTGACTTTCTAAGACGAATGCAGATTGCCCCCATGCAACTCCACCCTAATGCCTACGCCTATATGTATATGATCCAGTAGCTTCCGACCCGACCAATCGCAAGTATTTTTCCTTTCCAATATTTTTCGATTGGAGCTTCCCTCATTCCGTTTATTGAGCATAATGATGCGGGATCAGGCCACTTTACTTATTCCTTCCAATCAAAAGAATGTTAGGTTCAATCTATACCAATTTACCTCTCTCTATGTTAGAGCTTTGAGCATCCTCTCTCTATTCTATGTTGGATTGGTCGATATTCTTTCTTATTGTTTTTTTGTCCTATCTTTATCCCTTTTCGAACGAATTCAGAAAAATGTCTGATTATAATTTTTATTGTTGTATCTTTATCCTTATTTTTTATATATTGCATACATGGAAATCTTAGGAGTAGAGCTCACTTTTGAAGATGTGAACTTCTACCACTTCAAGCACCAAATAAAAGAAACTTCATCTTTTGTATATTTCGAATCCGTGCTAAAAAGGAAAATTGTCAACGAAGGATATAACAAAGTGGGAGATGTGAAGCCGGAATGGTTTTACATCAAGCATCAAACTGAATGCGCTAGACGATGGCTTCAGTCGAATAAGCTTCAGATTTTGACCTTCTCGTTTTAATCGTTGTAGTGAATGTGCTAACTTATCTTGTTCTTTGCAGTTGCGAACCGGATGAAAGAAGAGCACCAAGTATACTGGGATCGTCTGAGTCGTTTATTAAACGGTGACCCAGATTTCTTAAACGTCAGAAAGTATTTGATAGATGACTATCTTCGTCGTCATCGTCTGCTTGTTATGACTCAGAGTATAGGCCACGGAGGCGGCACTTATGTATATGTGCCCCCAGTCGAGGGACAACCTACAACTTCAATTGAGATGGGAGAGAGTTTGAAAGGTCAAGAACATACAAGCTCTGGTCAGGAAATACAATTGGGAGACCAAAGAACAACAGAGAAGGAGCCAATTGCACTTCCGAAAAGTCCTTCTCCAATGCCAATCCAGGACGATGAAGCTTTAAACGTACCCGCTGAGGATGAGCAACATGACATTGATCCGAAAGATGCTTCTGTTACCGAGAGGCAACCTTCTCCGAAGACTCCGTCTCCATCCAAATCTCTTGTCTACGACTCTCAGTTTGAGAAATCTATATACTTCGGGTCTGTCCAAACTACCTCTTCCCGACAAAAATTTTACTTTCAAAGATTTTGGCACGGATCCCTTCTTCCCTATATCTGAAGAAGAAGTTACTCCCGAAAAGTTGGGGAGATCACGCAGACAAGTCTGACTCCGGGCTCTGGTCTATTGAGGGGATCACTTAGGATATGCACTACACTTGCACTGCACGTCACAACATTGTGTACTATATTAATCCTGATTCCTAATGCTTGCTTATGCAATTTTGCAGGAGAAATGCCGCGTTGCCGTTATTCCCTTAAAGATGTTCGTGAAGTATGCCTAGGTTTGATTCTGACACAGAGTGCGATCGAGGTGACAACCGAGGGAGGGATAGCATGAAACATTATGATTCACATCGCCCTTACTCCTCATGCTCCCCCCGCAAGTCAGATACTGACAAGCATAAGAGTCGCCAGGATCGTCATGAAGGAGATAAGCCATCATCTAAAGCTCCAACTCTTTCGAAGGAATCACACTCTTAGGAAAGACCACCACCGAAGCGCTCTGATCTGCAGGACAAAACTAAGGATTCAGACAAAGTGCAAGAAAAAGGCAAAACGACTCTCGTGCCCACCAGGCGGTGAAACATCGAAATCACAACAATGAAGCCTATGATACTTGACTTCGAGAATTATGCTAAGCTGGAGATTCTGAAGAAGCAATTTCCAGATCATTTTGGGAACATGTCTTTCGTTCCAGCCCTTGAGTCGGTATCTTCAGATTGGGCGGATGAAGTTAAAGCTAAGATCGTCTTTGTGGACAAACAATACAAAGAAATGCGCAGGTATTCGCGAAATCTTTCAAAAATCATCCGAGACTTGCTAGCTGACGTGAGTCACAGGAAGGAGATGACTGAATATGACGAGAAAGCTACAAAGAATACAGAGAAAGAGCTTGAGGATACACAAGCCCAACTTGCTTTAGCATAGCGTGACATCGATTACTATAAGAAACAATATGAAGAATTGCAAAAGCGCTACTATACTAAGTTCAATTCCCATAGTCAGGAGCGTGCAGCCTTAAAAAAGCAAGTTGAAGATGCTAAGTCGGAGAGTACCGACGCAAAGTTATCGTGTTCTCGTCTCGAACAGGAAAAGAAAGAATTAGCAAAGAAGAAACCCGAACTGGAGGCCAAGCTAGTGGAGGTTGAAGAGAGGGCAGTCTTAGCCGAAGGGAATGCTAACATTGTTATTAAGTCTGCTGCCGATGCTAGTGCACAACTTGCCGATGCTCAGAAGAAAATAGATGGCTACAGTGAGCATATATTCTGGTTCTTTGCTCAGATGATCCGAATTCGAGACATTTCTTGGATTAAAGATTATCCGACAACTCTGGTCGATGTCTGGAATCAGATTGTTGATGACGAAAGGCGACTGCTTAAAGTTGACACCATTGATGAGGAGCTAATGAGAATATTTGAGAGGTGACGAGTCGGGACGCCTAGCTGAAGGGCGTAAATTAATTCATGCGGCTATGGAGGAGGAGAAGCACTGAATCAAGGGAAAGGAAACTATCGAAGCTGGTTCCGGTTCTTCATCAGCCGCTTCTGGGGCTACTGAAGCAGAAGGGTATCATCCCGATCATCCAGGAATCCCTAAGGCATCTCTCATGTTTCCAATTGTTGAATCGTCCCCTGACAATTCTGCTACTCCTGCTGACAAGTCGTCTGAAGGTATTTCCACTTTTTCGTCTCAATTAGCTAAAGCTATCGTAGTCTGTCACCGTATTATAAAGCAAACAATAGAAAAGCCCATGTTCTCTCCTGAGCTAATAGCTATTGCTTCTCGTTCTTTAGGTGCAAAGCCTGCTAAGGATACCGGAGAGAAACAAGAAGAGGTCGCTGATAAAGCCATCGTGTCGTCCAGTGCTGAAGTTTCCAAGGACGGAGATGAAATAGAGGCTTTAAAAGACATTGACGGCGATTGAGGCGAGGGAGGTGACGATGTTGTTGTGACCGGGGACTCGGGCGAGACCGAGGACGTGATTTTGGCAGAAAGAAAAGCAAAGAATGATGAGCTTTTGAAAGCCAAAGTTGAGGAAGAATCCGAAAAACCCTTCAACATTGATCCCATCCAGCCAATTGCCCCTGGGTCTATATTGGTTGTCAAGCTTTCTACTCGATCAATCACTATAGAGTTAGCTCAGAAATCCTCTTCCGATCCAAGTGCAACTCCTTCAGACAAGAAAAGGAAGAAACATATCCTCACTGATGCTGAGGGAGAGGAAAAGGAAAAGCTTAAGGCCGCTAAAAAGTTCAAGTCTTCCCCAAAACCCAAGTGAAATGTAGTTCAGTCTTTTCATTTTGCTTTCTACTGGCCTTTTCTTATTGTAGTGAGTGTGGCCCTCACGCTTTTGATTAGTTCCTTTGTGTAAATCTACACTTTTGTAAATAAAGCAGTTTGTTTCCCTGCAATGTTAGATATTTGCAAGCTTGTCATTTATTTCAACATGTCACGAGATTACTAATCTAAGTAACAAACAATAAATCACATCACAGGTCAGACAAAAGTTTCAATCCAGCATCCCTGCAAATAATACTCTTTGCAATAGAAAATCATTACTAAGCTAACTAATAAACAACAAGGGGTGTGATGTGTATGTGTATACCCCCAATCAATCTTGAATAAAGTGCTTGGCCAGGGCTTGTTCGGGATTGATTAAGATTGACATTAGGTTACCCCCAATCCTTCCGCGGGGAGTGCGGGATCAACTTTCATTCTTGCCCCCAGTCCTTTAGTGGGGTAGGAACCCATTTTCATCGGCACTTGCTCTTAATGCTTTTATACTCTCATGTTGTATGCTCTGGTTAGAGTGTTGTCGAGGCGGTCTTTAATCATGGTGCACCATCACGCCCTATGGACGTCGTCTTCCCGTCCTTGTACTCTCTTAGATCATGAGAGTTAGAGTGGTGGACATCATTTTTCCGTCCTTTATACTCTCTCAAATCATAAGAGTTATAGTTAATCACACGAACGATCATTCCATTCGTTCTGGTTCCCATCTGCACCCTATTTCAGAGGGTGGGACCATGCTGGTTCGAATGTCGTTTTCGCTCTCAGTTTTAATTCAAGTCCTATGTTCCAAACCGAGATCAAAATAATCACAGGATATAAAGAAATAAATGCAAGAAAAGTCAATGACACACGATTTTTTTATAGTGATTCGGCCAAATCATAGCCTACGTCCACTTTATAATCTTTTGTTTATATCAACTAGACTGTTTTAGGCAAGTCGTGATTTTTTACATAGTTTATAAAACAAAAGAATCGGTACAATCTTAAGTCAAATAGTGCCGCAAGTGCTGGGCATTTCACGCTCTGGGGATTTCATCGCCATTTACGGTCGTTAGCTTGAAAGCTCCTTTATCAAGTTTCCGTTGAATGGCACACGGTCCTTCCCATTTCGAACTCAGGAAAACGGGGGTTGGGAAAACACATTTCAAAACCAAGTCTCCAGGTTCAAAAGTCCGGGGTTGAACCTTCCTGTTGTAGTACCACGCAACTTGGTGTTTATGCCTCGAGGCGCTTAAGTCTGTTTCATCTCTCTTTTCACCGATCATGTCCAAGGACTCAAGGAGAAGCGCTTTGTTCGTCATCGGATCATAATATATCGATATGTGAGAGGGGACTTCCAACTCCACTGGAATAACTGCTTCTGATCCGAATAAAAGTGAGAAGGGGATAAGATCAGTTGTCGAATGAAACTCGTATTTCCTCCTTGCAATGCCTTACTCAAGAATGCAATTGGCTTGCCATTTTGAGTCAAGACAACCCCTACACCACTTCCACATGCATCACATTCCAAGGTAAAAGGGATGGTAAAGTCAGGGAGAGCTAGGATAAGTGGGTTGGTGAGACATTGTTTCAATTTCTTAAAAGCTAAGGTGGATGTATCACTCCACACAAAGGCATCTTTTTTCAACAGGTTGGTTAAGGGTTTGGTAATTACTCCATATCCTCGTATGAATATTCTATAATGCCCAGCGAGACCCAATAAGCCTCTCAATGCCTTCAAATTCTTAGGGATTGACCACTCTTTCACTGCTTCGACCTTGCTAGGATCTGCTGCTACCCCTTCACTGGAAATGATATGGCCTAAATAGTGTATGGTAGGTTTGGCAAATTGGCATTCGAACTATTTGATTTTTAGGTGGTTTTGGTTTAACACTTGCGAGGTAAACCTAAGTTGATCTAAGTGTTCATTCCAGGACTGGCTGTATACTAAGACATCATCAAAAAACACCAAGTGAACTTCCTTAAATATGGTTTGAAAACTTCATTCATAAGGGATTGAAAAATTGAAGGAGCATTCACTAAGCCAAAAGGCATCACCATAAACTCATAATGCCCCATCATGAGTCTTGAAGGCAGTGTTGAAAATATATGGCTTATGCATCCTTATTTGGTGATAACCTGACTTCAAACCCAGTTTAGAAAAGAATTTGGAGCTATGCAATTTATCAAATAGGTTTTCAATCAGGGGTATGGAATTTGTCTTTAACTATTTGGGCATTTAAGCTTCTATGATCTATGCACAACCTCCATGTGCCATCTTTCTTCTTCACCGTCAGAACAAGGGATGAATAGGGACTGTTGTTTGGTCTAATGATGTCAGCTTCTAACATTTCTCTTACAATTTTCTCCAACTCATTTTTTATATGGAAGGAATGCCTATACGGTTTTAAACAAACAAGCTTGGAGTGGGGTATAACAAGGGTATTTTGTGGTCATGTAGTCTCGGAGGAGGTAGTGTAGGGTTTGGATCAATGATGTAAGGGAAGTCCTTTAGGGTTTCATTGACTTTGTAAGGGATGGTTGGAGGGGTTGTTTCAATCTGGTTAGGGACTGTGATAGCATGCAAGTATAACATCATCGTTAACCAGCCTTGGTTACATTCTTTGATCATTTTCTTCTTGCCATCAACCTTCATCTCCTCCTGCTTTACTCTTTGCCATGTGTACGCCTTATTGTTGTATTGAACCTAACTTGTAGCTGCTCTAAATTGAGTGTCACTTCACCTAAGTCCTTTGTGACGGTCCGCCCCGCACCAGCCGACATTTCCCTGAAATGCGTTGTACAGATGTCCAACCAGCACGGGTCGGTCGCCAAAGAAAGGAAAAGTAAGGAATTTAAACTAACAAGGAACCTGTAGGATGTCTCACAGCGCATGGAATAAAATATAATAATAACATACTTGACATAAAACAGGCGAGACAGTGCATAAGCTGAAAACTAAACCATAATCATCATAGCAGCGGAAATTCAAAATACAGCTTATTACAACTCCAACACTGTCTCTAAAGCAAAGAAAAAGGTGCATTACTAATGCCCAACGTAGTGACCAGCAACAACACAGTGAGAATATCTATATATATCATACGTGGAAGTCTCCTGCTCGTCTCCAGTACAACTACTCGTGCATACCACCTAACTTGTCTCTAGTCTGTCCGTTTAAGAGCACCAGAGTAATAAGAAGAGACATAAAACTCTGGGTCAGACAAAAGTCTGGTATGAGCGATAAGCAGCAAAACAGAACAATAACATGTATACATAACCATACCTGAACCTGGACCTGCAACCAAAGAGTTAGCACAACAGGTTGTACAATACTCTAAGGTGACACTAGCATATTGTGTAAATATACGGGGGAGGGGGTGTGCATGTCATGGTGATAGCAAACATCAAACATAGCAACTATCCTCGCATCTCTCACTCAGTGCATAAAGCATACAATATCTACCACTTTGATCGCTCAATCATTTGCTATGATCACTCTGCCCCATGGAGTCACAGTGACTCCACTGCACTGATCCATAGTCACTAATCCTTTGCTATGTCAACTCTGCCCCCATGGAGTCATAACAACTCCACTGCACTGGCTCATAGCCTTGCTACGATCACTCTGACTCATAAAGTCATGACAACCTCACTGCACTGATCCATAGCCAATATCCGTCTCTCAGTGGTGAATCAAAGCTATAGACGTCGATAACCCCTTTGCACACGTCCCGCGGCAAAGTCCGATCATGAAGTTAACTCGTTGGTTCTCATCTGCATCCTGAGTTCTACTTCATATTTGGACTTCCTTTGCATCTCGGGTTTTGGTCGAACTGAGATTGGTCTTCAGAAAAGTCATCGCGTGGTAGTGGCTTAAGTAACGGTTCGGTACCCCATGTCTGGTTCGGTTCGGTGCTCGTAGTCCACACCTCAGTTCGGGTCGTGGAGCTCCATGTGCGGTTCGGTTCGGCTATATGTGTATATAATACTCAAGCCACCGGTTCGGTCCTCCTCAAGCCTCCTCGGTCCGGTTCGGTCTTCCAAGCTCCCTCGGTTTGGTTCGAAATCCCCAATCCCCATTTACTCTGATCCCACTTGTTTCACCCCAATTCGATCCGGTCCGGGCCTTCCTTGTTGCCCTTGCAATTTTACACTGCTGAAGATGCCATCACCTTGGTTCGGTTCGGCTAACCGACCCGATCCCCTCATCCGATCCGATCCGGATCCCTGTAGCATTTCCAACAAGCTATTTTTCGTCCATTCTCGCCATATGACGACGTTTTCAACCATTCTAACTTTGCTAATCAATTATAAAACATTCCAAACAGTAGTAATGACATATAGAATCAATCAACAAGGTCAAAACATCAAGCATATAAGTCATTTAAGATCAAACATACCTCAAAAGCATGATTTTCCCCTTAATCATGTTTAGTCATACAAAACTTATCCAAATTAGCTCAAATTTTTATCAGAGCCCTAAAATAATATTTTAGAATTTTACAAATTTTTTCCAAAATTTTAACATGTATAATTTCGCTAATTATCACTAATCACCCATAATTAGCCGTAATTAGTGAAAAACAATGCAAATCACTCACCTTAGCCACAAATAAAACTTAGATCTGAAAATATCTCTGATTTGGGTCGAATCTCTATGCAACACAGCCGCTCCAACTCTGATTTGATGCTATTCTAACTTGATTTGATGTTGATTAGCTTAATCCTTGATTAAAAGAGGATTTTAGAAGGTGGAGGTCATTGTTAGGGTTGAAGGGATGAAAAGTGGCGGCTGAAAAATGATAAAAACTGAATTCCCTAACCCTATCAGCTCTCCCATAACCCTAATCCCGAAATGGGTTATGAGCCTAGCTGCTAATTACTCTAATTATGTCCAGTTAAACTGTTTTTCATCTTCTAAACTTTAATTCAGCCATATCTCCCAAACGGTAAGCCGTTTTACAAGTATGACCACTCTACGGAAAGGTAAACCATCATCCGAATTTAATGGAAGTGATTTCAGGTCAAAACTCCTTACCAATCAAAAGTTATAGACGAAACAAGATTCGCCAGGAGCAAAATGGTCATTTAAAAATCAGCAAAAAATGTGAATATGAAAAATGACCCCAATAGTCGTTCTCCAAAGTTACACGACCATACTCTCAACTGCCTTGGAAAATGACCTCAATGGAGGTGATGGTCAATTAGGATCTTTCCCTTGTAATATATCAAACTCTCAACTGCCTTGTATTTTTTAAGTAACTCATTTCTTCTTACTTTGTGGAGTTGTTGATGCCAAACAGACTCAGCTAGGGTTTGTTTCAACTCGTCTAACCAGGGTGTCTGCACTACAGTTACTTCTTGTAATTACCCTATCCTTTTGCTATAACCATCTCTTCTTGACAAGGAATCAGCTACTACGTTTTCTTTGCACTTTTGTACTCCACTGCATAATCAAAACCATATAACTTTGTCATCCACTTGTGTTGTAGTCCTGTTGATAACTTCTGAGTAAGTAGGTGCTGAAGACTGATGATCGGTTTTTATGATAAACCTTCTTCCCATCAAATACTACCCCCATTTCTTAGTGCCAAATATAATGGTCAATAGCTCCTTCTCATATGTAGACAAACCTAGATTTCTGCCATGCAATGCTTTACTCAAAAATGCAATCGGCTCGCCATTTTGAGTTAACACGGCCCCTACGCCATTTTCACAAGCATCACACTCTAGGGTAAAGCATAATAATTATTTTCCACTGATTTCTTCTTCTCGTGCATTTATATTATATTTTTTTGATGATGAGATGACCAAGATGGAATGTCAGTTTGTACTTCGCACATTGCCCAAAAAGCCGGCCATGCTGATAAAGAGTATTGTACCTGTAATATGCAGTTTACTATGAATCAATGCATCATAATTTTCCGACTCGAACAATGATTAATTGCACTGATGAAAGCTGTGTATTTTTCTAGATGGGGGTGATTTGCAAATTCTATACCTAACAGGGTTTTGTTATCTGTATAATTGTTGTAGTCATGTAGTACCATTTTTTGGCTACACCACCATTGCTTTAGTACATTTATCTTTACGCAATCAGGTGTTTTTTTAGAAAATTTGATATTCTGGAGCTTCGTTTAACATTTTTGAAATTGATTTTCTGATTCTAATTTTTGCTATATTATTACTGAACTATACTATATCTATGCATATACTCAGGTATTAGTTGCAAGAATTTACTCATTTTGGAGCATCATTTGACGGATTCTTTGAAGTACAAGAAGACATCAACATGGTTATATATAATGAGGTATGAGGGAAAATTGAGCAATGATATCACAGAGGTCTTAATTGAAGATGTAAAAAGAAGGTTTGCTTTATTAACCTTCGTTTACCATGTCATTGTTTACTAGCGCAATATTTTGTAGTCTCTATTTTCAATGTAACCTAAACTAGTAATGTAGCTCACATCTTGAAACACCCCCCCCCCCCCCCCCCCCCAACCGAACACACACACAAATAAAAATACAAAAAAACTTGGCATAGAAGCTGTTTTATTTGTTAAAGGTTAGAAAACATCCGAGAAGATATAACTTTTTTCCCTAGGATATTACTATACCTTGGAGAGACTTATCGTATTTTTGAGATACTCAATTTTTTATAGTTATTGTTGGATTCTTGTCTGAGTCGTTGTATTCCTACAAAAACAACACATTTAATCATTCTATGTGCCAATAATAAGCACTCACTCTTTCCTTCCATGCATTTGTTACTCTGGCTACCCAAGCATATATAAGCAACACATTTAATCGTTCTATGTCAATAACAAACACTCGCTCTTTCCTTCCATGCATTTGTTTCTCTGAAAACCCAAGCATGTAAATCTTCTTTTTTGCATTCTATTTCAACATGGTGTCAGAGCTGAAAATGTTTGGAGAAAAGATTCTTTATAAATTATATGAGGAGGATTTTTATTTCAAGTCTTGAATTTCTAGAAGTGTGAAGTTGAATGGTAAGGTAGGCATATTTGACTTCATAAAAACCAACATTTAACCTAAGACCTTGCATGGTCATCCATTATGCTTTTGGTGTGAACTTGGATGTGTTAAATGGGGCAAATGCTTCTTTGTCCTACCATTTTGAGGGTGAAAGCACTGAAAGGCCTAGGAGAGCCTGATGTGATACCAGACTTTAAAATGAGAAATAAGTAAAAATGATTTCTCTCCGTGTGTATTTCACCAACACTGAGAAAATCTTGAATATTTGATTGTTTTGATGAGACAACCTGTGCGATCTTAGCATATGCCTTAAGAAGAATAAAAGATCTGGTGTATTACGAGATGACTATGCTACATCATGTTCCTTATAAATTATAGTAGACTGATGTGAGTAGGTTACGAAGATGCACTCACAGCCCTGCGATGAACCACATTAGAATTTGCTAAAAACTGAGTAAGGAGAAGGCGGTTTAATGTCAGCTGGTTGCAGAAGGAGTTGCCTCACTGGAATATGTAAGATTAGGGAGGAACTTGGTGTATCCATTTAAGAAATAATTATTGGTGAAATTAGTCATTCATCCTTCAAAGAGGGATGCACAACAAACCTATGGTGGATGGAATTATGGTGGATACCCTATCGAGATCAAATGAAGCCATATGTTAACTCTTACATTCGTTGTTATTTGTGTCATTGTGCTATATCCTTTTAGACTTCATATCCTGTCTTATCGATGCATTTGATTTGTTCTTTTATGTAGGTTGTTTCTGCTATTATCAAATCTATAATCAATATTGGTTTTGCTTTTTTAGATGCACTTGATGTTCTAGTGATTGAGCCTTTTTTTTCTTCTCATATCAAATCCATAAACAGTGTTGGTGGTGCTTTTAATAATGTACTTGATGGGCTTTGCTACTTCATCTATGGTTGAGTTGTTTTGCTCTTATCAATTCTATAATCGATTTTGGAAGTGCTTCTAAGGTTCATTTGACTGATTTATCTTAGTTTGAATATTTTAGCTCTTATCAGATCCATAACTTGTTTTAATCATGCTTTTGAGAAACACTTCATGGATTTTACTGATTTATCTTTGCTTGAATCGTTTTGCTCTTATTGAATTCATAGTCAGCACTGATGCTGTTTTTGAAATGCAATTGATGAATTTTACTAGTTTATCCGAGTTTATGAGTTACTGCTCTTAAATTGGTGGTGTTTTTTAGATACATTTGATCTTGTTTTGAGGTTGAGCCTTTTGCTTTGAATGAGTCTGCTGCCAGTTGTGGTTGTGTTAGATGGATGCGCTTGATCAATACATCTTTTTGAGATTGAAGGTATTCCACCTTATATGAAAATTTTGAGATATCTCTGGACAACTCATTACTTTTCTAGGTGTACCTTTGGTCGTTAAAAGCTCATATTTATTTTGTATTCTGGAGTTTGCAAGAATACAAAATTGCAATACCTATTGTAAGGATTCAACCAAAATCTTTATAGCTCAAGAGAAACTCACTACTTAAACTTAGGTGTAACTTTGCTTCTTTATGTCTCAGTTCAGTGAATTCTGCAAATTTCCAACTCGTTCGATTTTGACTGCACATGTTTGAGGAACAGTGGTGTTACATGTGGTGAGTGGACTCGACTGCACCATGGTTGTGTCGTATTTCTCGCTTTCAAAGCAGCGGTTATTCAACAATGTTATTTCCATCGTTATTTGCTATTTCCACTCCGTGGACTCCACATGTAATTGTTATCGCAACATGATCAAACTTATATTATGTTATCGACTTCTTTATTCATATGTCTTTATATTCTTGTAAATTGTAGTTGGCAGATATATATTTATATTCTTGTAACTTTGCTTCTTTATGTTATTTACTTTGTGTTGTACTCATCGGTTACAAAGTGGTGGTAATCATGAGTTTCAAATCTGCACCCAAACATGAGCTCTTTAATATTCCTACTTGTAAGCATTTATTGATTTTTATATCAATATATAGATAAATTAATGTTCTCAATTGATGGGTATAGTACTTACTCAATTCTTTCATTCAGCTTTTCTCATGACAAAGCCAACCTCTTTATGAGTCTTCCCTCATCATGATATATCAATTCAAGCCTTTCAGCGAGTTCATATAACCACTTTTGAAGAAAGTTATATCCCGTTACAACTCTACAAGCATATTCTTCAATATATTTACTAAGATACATCTCTTACTAATTTCTAACCATAATATATACATTCGTCATACATTCATACATCTTATTGAGTAAAAACTTTTCTATATTATCCCAATCATTCAAATATTTATTTCATGAAATTGACGACAACCCAAATTCTTCTTGTTGTTATTAGTTTCTTCTTTGGGTCGTTGTACTCCTATTAAAGCTAGGCACCGTAATCAACACATGCAGATTTCCGTGCTTATGAGTGTTATATTGTTTACATTCTATTTTCAACATTATCGCTTTTTAGTTCCAGAAATAATTAAGCTGGATGGTACTGAAAATAATTTACAGCAGTTTAATGTTCGAAGATTCATTAAATGGGTTGAAACTTTAGGAGTTACTAAGAGATAATTATTCACTTCACCAACTGGATCTATGGTAATCCCTAATGTCGTACATAGCTAATTCCAATTCATGTGTGCTTAACAGTCACTCATTCTCCATATCTCCAAACTAACACGTGAGCTTGCTCACCACTTAATTACCACACAGGACGGAGGCGTGTTATGGCCGTTCACAGATTAAAAAATTATTGTAATTGGTCGTATAAAAGTATTAGGAGCACTCTTCACATCACTGCCTGGTTCTTCAACCAGGGGATTTCTACTACGAGTCACTGTGTAATAATATGAGAACTATACTACTTCTGCAGCATGGAAGGGCCAATAGTGCGGAAGGATTCAACTTGTGAAGTAACACGAGTTGTGAAATACTACAGTATGTTACCGTACCGTGAAACTATTTCCAGCTGGTTTTCAAGGCAAGTCACATTCAACATTCACATATCTTGGTGACCCACAGTGTACCTATAATTATTCAGTTCTTTAGTTTTGTTCACATCAGATTCATCAGAATTAAATGATTTACAGGGAAAAGAATGGAAGACAAGCTGATGCATGTAAACATATTAGCTTAGAATTCACTGAAGATCACAATACTAAAATTCAATACGTCAAACCAAGCCAACATGGAGCTATTATCAAAGCAGATGAAAGTCCGGTGGACATTAAAGCAGCTATTGAGGTTGTGGGATCAGCCGAACTGAATGCTGATGAAGTTAGCGAACTTAATAAACCCACAAGTTCAAATAACCAAACTTCATCAATTAAGGAGTTACCTTGTGCTGCATATGGATTAGACTTGTCCTATGATGCTCCTGTGCAAACACACAACAATCACATGCAAGCTTCTTTAGGAATACTACGGAAAAGTTTGAATGAATTGGTATGCATTTTGAATCATCATGATTCCTATAGAACCTCTATAGCTTCTTTATTAGCTATTCGTTATAGTATAAAACATCAATGCAAGGTGCTAAAAAAATTTGATTTAAAACAGCAACAGAGAAAACAGTTATTGGAAGATGAGATTGCTTTGTGCGAAATGAATATTAAGACAATTTTGAAAGGTAAGCTTTGGTTTTGGTATCCACTCCACATCACACTTTTTGGAAGTGTAAGTAAATATTGTTTAAACCTCATCATTATATTTTGATTATTGTAGAACAAGCTTGCACATTGTTAGCATTGGTATGCCAAATGATCTGTTTATGAAATCAAATTTATCATTGCCTTGTTTCTTTTCAGAAAAGGAGAATTGTGGAACTTCAGTGTCTGAAACAGTGGTAGGTGGCGGTAGTGTGTGCTCTAAACAAGTGCAAAACAATTTGGATTCGTCTTCCAAAGAGAGGAACACTTCTCCAAGTATCAAAAGGAGGAAGGTACCGGAGGCTGTTCTCGGTTCAAGAAATTATTGTCAGGTGAGCGTATATCTCGTTCAAAAAAAACATTTATTACATGAACATCATAAATGAAATAAATCATCATGTTTATTTATCGTTATGAAATTCATTTTTCACATGTACACCATAAGTGAAATAATCATCATGATCATTTATCATTCTCTTTTCTGAGCTCAGACCATGATCCTGTTTTTGTTTTTACTCAATTTAGCTTCTTTCCAAACCAAGTAATTGATGGAACCTATTTCGCTTTGGATATATTATGCTTGAAGATATGTCTCACGTGAATTATACTACTAAAATCTGATTTATATGAATATATGCATTAGAAATTGGAAATTTGGGTAAAAAGCTAATTTTAGATCCCATACAATTTCATTTTAAGAGCTACATTCTTATTTTCAGTAAAATAAATGTAACTCTTGGGTTTATTTGAGTAATTAATTTTATTAGCATTAAGACATGTTTTTGCAATCCTTTTCCATAACTCGTAATTGCATGCACTACACGCCATGGCAGCCACTTTTAAATTTAAAAATAAAAGATGTAAAAGAAAAAAAATATAAAAAGGATGAATGTCTGAAGTAGTTTCTAAAATAGAGAAATGTAAAATAGATAAGTTTTAGAAAGAGTGGTGTGTTCCTGATTTCCACTTTGAAATCTCCTGTGCTGGAACATCAAAATCTTGAGGCCTTCCATTCTTACCTCTGGATATCAATTATCGACTTTTGTAAGGAAATAAAAATAAATGATTGGACAATGAATTATCTATTTATTTATTGTTATGTGTTTTCTAAGAAAGGGTGAAGATGTATTATCGTGAGGCAACCAATATTTTTCATGTAGAAAATAATAACTGGAATTATTAAGGATCTGTGAACTTGTTCAAAAAGAAAGCAAATGGTTGCTAAAGCTTAATAAAATTGATGAACTTGTTCTGCTTACACAGGAACTGGATGATATTTGCCATAGGAATAACTGGATGCTACCGAAATATAGAGTAATGCCATGTAATGGGGATCATGATATTACTGGTAATTAATTTCCTTTCTCATATGGTCCGTGTGCTTGCAAGAAAGAGATAGCACTTGGGGTCTCAATTCTTTACAAAGAAGATTAAGCTGACTAATTATTGTTTTTTCTCTTTCTAATCCAAATTCGTAGGAGCATTCAAGGCCACTGTTGAGCTCCATGGTGAAGATTTAGATTTTAGGGGCAATGGGGACAAAAAAAGTAGCCCCTCTGAGGCTAGACAGTCTGCTGCATCACGCATGATAAGCAGGCTAAGGACATGAAAGACTGAACGGCAAACAAGGAAATTTGTCTATGTTGCATGTCTGCTACCACGAAAAGTTGATAGCGTTTAAGAATTTGGAATTAAGTTTAAATTTGACTAGAAGTTTCGGTTGCTGGCATTATGAGAGAGCTAGTGTGTATATATATTTGGAGGCTCCTGTTTAATGGTCCACAGTCTAGCGATCTATGTACATCAAGCTAAAGTTGTATGACTTTGTGCTTCTTTCAGAGTTCTCATTCTCTTTGCATCTATAGTGAATTGTTTTGTAATCAAATTCAATAGATTTAGTGTTAATTTTTGTTATTCCATGGATTACTAGATGCAATGGATAAATGAAATTTTTACGCCGATACACTTGATTAAATTTTGTGGCGATTTAAAGTTTGATCCGCGAGCACCACATAATTGGCTGATTTTAGCGTATGCACATGGTAAGCTCTTAGCATGCCTTTATATAAACTAAGTTTTGATTATTGCCATAATTTGAAATATAGAATTAAAGCCTCATGGGTCCAGCTTACACCTCTTTAACTTACATTGTTGTCGATCTCTACACTAAAGTAATCATCTACTCATTGATTTCAGGTTACTTTCATGGTTGATGAGTGAATGATGTTTACAGTTTAGTGCATTCTTTTGCTTTATAATTTTTAGTACATATTATGTAGGTAAGCTTTAGGATCAACGTACACCAACAAAATATAAAAAGCTTAGGTATCCATTGCTTAATTTATAGGATAGACACTCAACAATGCACTAATTTGTGATTTTGAATAAAATTATAGTTGTACATAATATTAAATTATAAATTTAAATTTAAATAAAAACACACATTCACGCTTATGCGTAATTAACTGCAAACTAATTTTAAAACTAAAATAACTAATAGATATGTAAAGTTTGTGATTTAATATGAATAGAATTACAAACTAAGAAATTTATACAAAAGTCTAATTACCTTAATAGAAAATTTTAAACACAAATCATACAAAGTTCTTTGATGATTTAAAACAAACAACATTTCTATTTTATATGATTTGAAAGAAAATAGAATCATATAAATAAATAGTTTCAAACTGGAATAAAAGAGACAGTGCAGACATACAGAAACTCACAGAATTTGAACTATAAGTACAATATGGACAATTGAGATGTATTTCATAACTTGAATGCCAAGAATAAGATCATACAATCAAAATGAAATAGCACGAAATAGATGTAAATCAATAATGTTATAAACATATATTATTAGTGAAGAAGCAATAAAATGGAATTAAATCATAAACATTATTAACTATAATTAACATAAATAAATAAATAATGAAACATATTTGCAGATTTGAGTTGAATCAGATAATAAACAAGTGGTTAATTGAGAAAAATTGTTTTAATTCACGTGTTTGAAATTAATTATTTAAACATGTGATGAATCATTCATGTCTAAATGATAAAACATATAAATAAATGAATTAGAAGATCGTCTTATAATGTTGCTCAGAAATTACATTTTAAATGATGATATCTTCTGGAATTTTCCTGATCCACATTCTATAATTTCAAGAGATAGGTGAACCACTTTTCTTTTATTTGTAGTTGAAAGATTTTGGAAATCTTGTTTTTTTTAGAAGAACGGGAGAAAAATGAATAAGAAAGAATAAATTGTACGTACAAAATAAATTAGGAAGTATGTTTTATTTAAAAGAATGAAACCTTTTCATTCTTTAATTAAGATTTCCCTAATTAATTCTCTTATTTGTTTCTCTCCCTCTAATCCTTTCTCTTCACATGACATATCATCAAGACATAAAAAATCCCAAACATGCAGACAAGTGACATAAAACAATCATACAACCAAATGACTTAAAATTTCCACTAGTCGTTTCATGTAAGTATCTTTTATTTAAATTACATCGATATCAAATATCAATGTTTTAAATATAACTTTTATAAATACATTAAAATAATTACCAATAACTTCCCAACATCAAAATAAATATTTTTTTTTTAAATATCAACTATTTCAATCAATTTACCATATTCTATAAATTAATTAAATCATGAGATTTTTTATAGAGTTATCATCATGGTTTTATGACTTAAAAATTTAAATTCAAATAGCGATAAAAATTGGATTATTCAAAATATTAATGTTCACATGTCACTTAGCAGGTGGCATGACATTTTGGCAGAGTTTATCGCTTAAACATCTTTTTATAAAATCTGGTTTTACATATTATAAAGCGTATTTGATAGTGATAAATATTTACATCAATTCTTTTCATCAAAGCTCTATTACGATGGACTTATGAAATTTAATATTTGCAACGACCCTTATTTTAACGATTGGATTTTTAAACATTTGTATTTAAATATTGATCGTTAATTATACGATTGATGATACTAAAATAGGATTTTTCACAAATGATTGAATCAGGACTTGGGACCAGTTCTATCGAGTCCGGATTGTTCGTTACATGAAAATATGTATAATGATCAATATATTTCTGTAACAACCCAAATTCCGACGGACCGATTTTTTTTTTTTCAAAATTCTAATTCATTGAAACCCGTGTAGGTTGCTCTGGTATCCTGTAGAAAAGACAAAGATATAAAATATATCAGAGCTCAGAAAATATCTCACAGCAGAATGGATAAAGTATAATATAATCAAAGTATAGCCTTACCATATTAATAGTACTGCCTAGCCAGTATATAAAGCTATCATATCTCTGCCACAAATATAACCTACCAGTATGTTATGAGAAGGGGGTCAGAACACAAGTTCTGGTGACTAGATTTAAATTATACATTTTGGATAACCCTACATGTAGAATCTAGAATAACCCTAGAGGGGGGATGAATAGGTTTTTTCACAGTTTTTAGCTGAATTAAAAATCTAACAGGATATATAATAATAAGCAGATCACAGACTGCAGTAGAAATAAAAAGCAGAAAAGAAATAACACACAGAGATACCCATCTTTGGCAAAATCCTGCCTACTGCTGCATTCCTTAAGGTTTCTACTGGGTGTTATAAACAGATCCCGCATACAAGACCATGTACACTCGCAACTCCTGCTCCTGTCCTAACCCTACGCTCAAAACCCTAGACTGGTCTATATCCACTAGACCAGATTTTCCCCTAGTTTTACAGACACTAGTAAACTGTCAGTTAACCCTTAGCTGAATGACTAGATTTTACAGACTCTAGAACTGATCAGACGGTTTACAACACAAATTTAAAAACAATACAACAATAAAAGAAAAACAATAAGAAACCCTAGGAGTTAAATTAAAAAGGTTATCCCCTTTAGTAAATACAGCCGGCCCATCTTTAATTGTGAAGCCCGATTCCCTTTTGCTCTGAAAAAAATGGTGGCTGCTTCCTAGGCTTTTTCAATTTTTCCCAAAATCAGATCGCGATTAAAGAAGTTGATTTGATTCTCTTGTGGCTTGAGTCTCCAGTGGCTTGCTCCTTCGATTGATTTGGGTAGATGTTATTGATGATCGAAACTTCAGAAAAAAATGTGAGTATATCTGAATTTTTGGATCCGAACTTGTGTTGCTTGATTTCGATGCTTGTGGCTTCGATCAATAATGCCTGTGATGAGTTGGTGTTTTAAATAGGATTATGAAATCCTAAGAATGCTCTGATTTCATTATGTGGCCGATCTGATTTTTTTTTTTTTGGCATTCCCTTTTTGACAGTCTCGGTTTGAATTTGATTCCTTGGCTTTGAAAGCTTTCCTGATTTGTGATGATGAATTTTGATACTATCCTGGACATGCTTGCTAAATATGTCACTGTGTTTAAAACACTGAAATCCCCTGATTGATTTTATTCCCTTGTTTGAATTTCTGGCTCCTGGAATGATTTGAAAGCTGTCCCAAAAGTGATTGTATTGATTTATTAAAAAAAACTTTCCCTTTATAAAAATGTTTGTTTGCTTGAAATTCTTGGTATTGATTAAAAAAATCAATTCTGGAAATTTGATTTAAAACATGCCAAAAACAAATTGCATATTTTACACTGGAATCATATGAATGCGTGAATTACTCATTTAACACTTGCCAATTTTGCCATGCCAATTTAATCTGATTTGAAACTTGAATGCTGATTGTCCAAAACCATTTGCCATATGTGTTCAGGAAATAAATGATTTACCAATTAATGACTGGAAACAAATTGATCTCCATACCAAACATTTGAACACTGATTATTAATTTGCAAATAAAAACTTCCTGTTTTTCTTGCATCTAAAAGAAACAAACTGCTTGCCATGTTTGATATATGCCAGTGCAATATTCCATATATGTTCATCCTGAATTGATTCCTAGCTAAATCATCATTCCATATATGATCCCTTAAAATTTCTGATTTAATTCTTTGAAAAAGAATTTCGACCAATATTAAACATTGCTTGCCAAATACTTGAATGCTGTTACCATCATTCTTGTGACAATTTGCATGTAGTATTCTCTCCAGGCTTTGTGTATACATGAATTTCTTGCTTGTAAAAACATCGCTAATTTTCTGGAAATAAAAACACCTGCCAAAAGTTTATTGTGAAATTCTGGAAACACTTGCCAAAGTGTTGATTGTCAAAATGTTTTCTTGCCACATATGATTGTCTGGAAATACTTTCTTGCCACAAAAACTTAATTGCTTTCATTGAAACCAGCAATCCATAAATGCAAAAAAAAAAAACTTTCCTGATTTGATCCCATGAAAAATGTGATTAAATTTTCTTGCTAAATATGTTCTTGTGAGGTTTAAAAAATTATTGACAGAATTTTTTTTTAAAGAAAAAAAAACTTCCTTCTCAAACGAACTTTAATTTCTGGGATTAAATTGTGTCCTCAAAAACAATGTTTGGGTAAAAACTGATTTCATGTCCATAATTGTCGAATTGAAATCTTGCCAAATATTTTTTCAATTGATTTCTGCAATTAACCCTTTGATTTATTGCCAAGTAAATCTGAAAACTGGAAATAACAAACCTTGTCCCACTTTGTTTGATTCTTTGAATTGCTGCCTTTCCAGTAAAGACTGTTGCTTGCCAAATTTATGAAATTCCTTGATTGTGTTGATGGAATCATTTGAGAAAAATGTGTCGACTTTTTCTTCCAAAAATGATTTCATAAATTCAGGAATTGAATTTCCTTGCCAAACATTGTTATTGCATGAAAACTTTTGAAACAAAAAGTTTCTTGCCATAAAAAGAATTGGATGCACTTTTCTGGAAACCAACCTTCAAAACCAGATTTAAATTGTGATTTATTTCTGTATATGAAATTGAAACATACTGCACTTCCTTACTTATGATGTGCTCATTCAATTTATTGTGCACAATTCAAGTATGATTTCTTCCTTGTCACCATTTCATTGCCAATTATGTTTTGCTTTGAATTGCTTTCTGTGTATTGATCTTCCTAAAAACTATTTGCACATTGTTTCCTCTTGCCTAAAATGGTTCACTGTAAAAACAATAATTTCTGTTGTGTTGAACCATGCTGTTCCCATTAACCATGCATATAATGCTCGACCACTTTGACAACTGTGTATTGATAACTTGTATCATTGTGGGCTAATTGGACCCAAAAAAATGTTTTTCCTCTTTTTTTTTTGTGTGTGCCATAATTGCAATGTGAATGAGTGAAATGCTGTATTGAGGCAATGACTGTATACTAGAGTGATGAGTGTTGTAGTGAGGAACAAATGTACAAAAATGAGAAAAAATGTACTGATATTTGTAATAAACAAATTTGATTGAAATAAAATATTTTTTTATTTTGTTCAAACAAATTTGTCTATCGTATTCAATTTATTTACAAATACAATGAATGTAGAATGATGTAGTGTATATGAAAAAGGATATGAAATGAAATGTATATCAGTGCTGTATTCAAATAGTGGAGTTATAAATAAATGTACTGTCTGAATGTTTGAAATATAATATTCAATTTAAATAAAATACTGTATGAATATATGAATGTCTATACAGTTGTATTCTATTTAAATATAAATATTATATTCCTGCCTATGATAAATGTATGAAACAGTACAGTAACAAACACATTTAAAATAATAAATATTTGGTTGTTATCATCAAACAAAAATTATATAATTGTGTATACAACTGCGTTATATACAACAATCTCCCCCTTTTGATGATGACAAACAATTATGAAGATTTTGAATATAATAAATGTGTTTGACAGTGAATATTGAACTCCACCTATTTGAATTCTCCCCCTACAGCAGAAATTCCACCTATAACTGTGCATGAGTGAAATGAATGTATAATAATGAATTTTCAGAATTAAAAATATTTATAAAATATTCACTCATAAATCAAAATCTCAACCCATTCTCCCCCTTTTGTCATCATCAAAAGGATACATAAATTAAAATATAGATGAAAAGCGACCAAAAATATAATTTCAGCTTAAGAGGAAGAACGGTCATCATAAATCTCAATAAGTCAAACAAAAATCATAATAAACAAAGAACTGGTGGTATATTTCACATTGTAGAGAATGACGGATTTACGATGAATTTTATATAAAATGGAGAGAGTTACAAAACATGATTTCCAGTTATTTTCAAAAGAATTTTATGAAATTAAGCACAAAAACAGTGATGGATTTGAACTATAATTAATAATTCAATTTAAGTGACAAAATCGAATAATCTCAAATCCCAATACCTATCAATCAACAAATCATAATACGTCATAAGATTTCAACACATTTCACAGATTAGAATATGGATTGATAGACTTGTCTTTACACACTAAGGAGAATTTCATATAAATTTTTATTTATTCAAATTATTTTCTTTTCTTTTTCTTTTATTTAAGAGCACACTGACCACGCATAACCAGAGCTTGGATTTTTAAATGAGGTCAGTCGCAGCTTAAATTATAAGTTGTCTCATAACCATGCATGACCAGAGCTTGGATTTTTAAATGAGGTTAGAGACACACTTATGTATTAATTATATATTTATCATTTCATCTTCAAAAGGAAAAAAAACTCCTCGGTATATAAAACCAATATATGGATGATAGAAGATGGGGTAGGTACATAAATGGACTGTGAAATAAATTTCTAAATTAATTATATTATGAATTATGCTCGACTGTACCGGGATCATTGAAAATTTTCAATTATCACAAATTCTGAAGAATAACATAGTCCCATTTCTATCACAAATATTTTCACTGTTTTATTCAAAAAGATGTTTTTTTAAATAAAATAAAAAAAATAAACTCTCCACATTAATATAAAAAACATGATGGATGGCAGAATAATGGTAGAGAATGAAGATGGTCGTGAAATAATTGCCAGTTCAAAGATATTATAATATATGTTCGATCATCATAAATCTAAATAAAATCTCCTCTTGTTGTGAAATATAATGCAGTCACAATTCATCACAATTTCAAAATCTGTTAATAATTTTGATGAATTATAAATACAGTTCAATTTGGATATAGATTTCAATTTCTGAATGAATAAAAATAAATAATTTTAAAATGGAAAATAAATGACAAGAGGAATTTAGAGAGATATATACAAGACAAAGAATATATACAAAAAAATATATTCAGCACTTCTAAACTGATACCACTTGATGTCATTATTAACAAATTTTAATCACAAAGCCCAACCAGACAAGCTCAACAAATTTGGCACATTTATCAAAGCTGCAGACAAGAACAAGCAGTTATTTGAAGAACAATATCAGAGCAGCAAACAGATCATAAACAAGCAATTTCAAAATATTTTCGAAACAATATCAGAGCAGTACAAATATCATTTTCAAAGAAGACTTGTCAAGGAGATGCTTCAAAGATATTTCAGACAGTCAGAGAATGGTTCATGATCCAATGATTAAATATATGATTTATTTTAAATCATTTGAAGGGATATGAAAAGATCGAGATTCAATGAATCAGTCACACCAGATTATAATTTTAAATTCACGATGTGTGTGAGATTCAAGAAATCAATGATTTCAAATGATTTTAAACAATCAAATATTTAAATCAAAAAATCATGACATAACAGTGAGTTTCAAGACCGGATTTTCAAAGAAATTTTCCAAATTATTTCTGACAAGCCCAAAGAATTTTTCAGAATATTTACATCAAGTTTGAAGACATATTCATGATCCAAAAATAATTTATTTGAAATCACTTGTATGGATGTAAATCATGAGATACAATGAATCAATCACACAACATTAATAATTTCAGATTTTAGAGGTGTGTGGGATTCAAAATATCAAAAATTTCCAAGTGATCTCAAACAAACAAACAAAAATCCAAAACAGATGATCATGAATTACAGTGAATTTCAAGATGTAAGTAATGATTCAAGACCAAAAAAAATATCCAAGTCAATCTGAAATCAATGGAATTATCACAATTGATAAATAATAGAGTGTTGTAATGAGTATGTTATTTCAAGCTTTTCTAATATAAATTAGAAGGAACTCAAACAGCAGAGGTGTGTGAAATTTCATTAAGTATTCAAATTTTCAAAAATTTAGAATTCAGAACAACAATGTTTAAGATATGACAAGAATACATTAACACTGTTATGAATTCAGGAATTAGAAAGTAAATTTTAAAACAATTGCAGATATATACAAGTTTAAATACAATATCTAGAAATGATTAAAAATATCAGATTTTCATTCAAGTAAAGCAAATTTCCAGAAGATCATGAATACTGCAATTGGAAGTTAATGAACCCCAGAAGAAGTTACAATGATATGACAGTGACAAATCAGATCAGAAAAAATAAAAAAGAAGAAAAGAAAATAGAAGGGGCAGAAGAAGAAATGAACAAAGAAAATAATAATAGAGAATATTTACAAAGATGAGTCAAGAGATTATACCTGATTTCAGTATTAGCAAATGAATCTCTAACTCAACAGATCTTGGCTAAAGGAACTGTAAACAAGTCAAAGGAGTGAAACAACTTGAATTCAAATTTTCTTTCCCAAAGCAGTCCCTCAGCCTTCACTGGTACCTAGCAATTGAGAGAATCAAGTGGTCTAACAAAATTTGTAAAACCACTCTGAAATATGTTTACCACTTTTGGTACCCAAACCTGTTTGTATAACAAACCATCAGAATTTACCTTTGTACCCTTAGAAACCCAAATCTGTTTGAATTTTACGAAGCCTGTTTTATTTCCTTTTGGGATCCAAGATCGTCTAAGAGGTTTGTTATATAACAAGTTTTCATTTTGTTTCAAAAATCCTTTGGAATTTTCAGAGTTCATATTTTCAAGTCTATTCTTTTCAAAACAGTTTGAAGGATTTTTAAAACAACTTGGGCCTCGTTTTCCAAAAATATTGATTTTCCCAAAACCAAGACCATTTTTATTTGCAGAAGAAAATTGGTTTTTCAATAACATGTTCAAAGATTTTTCTCCATCAGAAAATTTTCTCAAAATTATTTCAGGTTGTTGAATTTCAGTTTTAAGATCACTGTTTTCTTTAATTAAATCTGAACAACGATTTTTAGTGATCTTACATCTTTCAAACTCAGATTTCAAAACCAAATTTTCATCATTAAGCAATTTAATTTTGGTTTGGGACTCAGCCATTTCAAAATCAAAATATTTTTGACTTTCAGATTCAAGTTTCTTCAAATTTTCAATTTCGATTTCAAGCTCTTTCAAAATCAGATCTGTTTTCAACAAACTATCATTTTCAGCAATTTCATGTTTGGAATTTTTGATAGCCTTAAAATTTAAAAATTCCTTTTGTAAACAATTGTTTGCATCTTTCAGCTCAATCTCGTTATCTTTTAAAATTAGAATTTCTTCTTCAAGCCTTTGAATGTTATTATTGAGATGAACGAGATCAGTTTTTAATTTCAAACAATTTTCACAATTAGAATTTTCAAATTTCACAACAGTTTCAAGTTTTAATTCCAAACAATGAATTTTGCTGGTCAACTCACAATTTTCAGTTTTCAAAGATTTATTTTTAGATTGGAGTTTGTCAACAAATTTAGTTAAATTCACGCATATATAAACTAAATCTTCATATGAGAAATTTTCTATCTCAATGTCTGTTGAATCTCCATCTGAATTTTCATTTGTAAATCCTGTTAAGCAAAACTCTGAAACTGATTTGACATTCTGAGGTTTTGAGCTGTTGTCAGATTTTCCATACAGCGTGTTGAGAGTCTGCCAGATTTCCTGCGCACTTAAACAATGGGAAATAAGGCTATATTGTACATCATCAATATAAGAATATAAAATATGAGTAGCACGTAAATTAAATTCAATATCAACCCTATTTACCATATCATACCCATTTATAATACTATTCCAACATTTAATATCAACAGATTTTAAATAGGATTTCATTTCTAATTTCCAATTTAAAAATCTGTACCATTAAAAATAGAAGGAATATGACTGGACTGAGTCTCTATGGACTGACAACTAGGGATCACCATTACTCTAGAGTTAACAGAAAATACCTGCTCTGATACCACTTGTAGTCTCCTTCTCGAGGATTTTAATCACACCCCGGTGGCCTACAATGGCAACTCAGAGACTGATTTCACGTCCTGCCTCTCGACATGGACAACCACCCACGGACATATAGGGATAAGAGTCACTACTTCGCCACTAGATCATAGAGCGAGAACTCCCTATCATGTTGTAACCTTATACCAGCTCTGATACCACTTGTAGGATCTAGAATAACCCTAGAGGGAGGGGGGGTGAATAGGGTTTTTCACAGTTTTTAGCTGAATTAAAAATCTAACGGGATATATAATAATAAGCAGATCACAGACTGTAGTAGAAATAAAAATCAGAAAAGAAATAACACACAGAGATACCCAGCTTCGGCAAAATCCTGCCTACTGCTGCATTCCTAAGGTTTCTACTAGGTGTTATAAACAGATCCCGCATACAAGACCATGTACACTCGGAACTCCTGCTCCTATCCTAACCCTACGCTCAAAACCCTAGACTCGTCTATATCCACTAGACCAGATTTTCCCCTAGTTTTACAGACACTAGTAAACTGTCAGTTAACCCCTAACTGAATGACTAGATTTTACAGACTCTAGAACTGATCAGACGGTTTACAACACAAATTTAAAAACAATACAACAATAAAAGAAAAACAATAAGAAACCTTAGGAGTTAAATTAAAAAGGTTATCCCCTTTATCAAATACAGCCGACCCATCTTTAATTATGAAGCCCGATTCCCTTTTGCTCTGAAAAAAATGGCGGCTGCTTCCTAGGCTTTTTCAATTTTTCCCAAAATCAGATCGCGATTAAAGAACTTGATTTGATTCTCTTGTGGCTTGAGTGTCCAGTGGCTTGCCCCTTCGATTGATTTGGGTAGATGTTATTGATGATCGAAACTTCAGAAAAAAATGTGAGTTTATCTGAATTTTTGGATCCGAACTTGTGTTGCTTGATTTCGATGCTTGTGGCTTCGATCAATAATGCCTATGATGAGTTGGTGTTTTAAATAGGATTATGAAATCCTAAGAATGCTCTGATTTCATTATGTGGCCGATCTGATTTTTTTTGGCATTCCCTTTTTGACAATCTCAGTTTGAATTTGATTCCTTGGCTTTGAAAGCTTTCCTGATTTGTGATGATGAATTTTGATACTATCCTGGACATGCTTGCTAAATATGTCACTATGTTTAAAACACTGAAATCCCCTGATTGATTTTATTCCCTTGTTTGAATTTCTGGCTCCTGGAATGATTTGAAAGCTTTCCCAAAAGTGATTGTATTGATTTATTAAAAAAAACTTTCCCTTTATAAAAATGTTTGTTGGCTTGAAATTCTTAGTATTGATTAAAAAAATCAATTCTGGAAATTTGATTTAAAACATGCCAAAAACAAATTGCATATTTTATACTGGAATCATATGAATGCGTGAATTACTCATTTAACACTTGCCAATTTTGCCATGCCAATTTAATCTGATTTGAAACTTGAATGCTGATTGTCCAAAATCATTTGCCATATGTGTTCAGGAAATAAATGATTTACCAATTAATGACTGGAAACAAATTGATTTCCATACCAAACATTTGAACACTGATTATTAATTTGCAAATAAAAACTTCCTATTTTTCTTGCATCTAAAAGAAACAAACTGCTTGCCATATTTGATATATGCCAGTGCAATATTCTATATATGTTCATCCTAAATTGATTCCATGCTAAATCATCATTCCATATATGATCCCTTAAAATTTCCGATTTAATTCTTTGAAAAAGAATTTCGACCAATTTTAAACATTGCTTGCCAAATACTTGAATGCTGTTACCATCATTCTTGTGACAATTTGCATGTAGTATTCTCTCCAGGCTTTGTGTATACATGAATTTCTTGCTTGTTAAAACATTGCTAATTTGCTGGAAATAAAAACACCTGCCAAAAGTTTATTGTGAAATTCTGGAAACACTTGCCAAAGTGTTGATTGTCGAAATGTTTTCTTGCCACATATGATTGTCTGGAAATACTTTCTTGCCACAAAAACTTGATTGCTTTTATTGAAACCTGCAATCCATAAATGCAAAAAAAAAAACTTTCCTGATTTGATCCCATGAAAAATGTGATTAAATTTTCTTGCCAAATATGTTCTTGTGAGGTTTAAAAAATTATTGATAGAAATTGTTTTTTTTAAAGAAAAAAAAACTTCCTTCTCAAACGAACTTTAATTTCTGGGATTAAATTGTGTCCTCAAAAACAATGTTTGGGTAAAAACTGATTTCATGTCCATAATTGTCGAATTGAAATCTTGCCAAATATTTCTTCAATTAACCCTCTGATTTATTGCCAAGTAAATCTGGAAACTGGAAATAACAAACCTTGTCCCACTTTGTTCGATTCTTTGAATTGTTGCCTTTCCAGTAAAGACTATTGCTTGCCAAATTTATGAAATTCCTTGATTGTGTTGATGGAATCATTTGAGAAAAATGTGTCGACTTTTTCTTCCAAAATTGATTTCATAAATTCAGGAATTGAATTTCCTTGCCAAACATTGTTATTGCATGAAAACTTTTGAAACAAAAAGTTTCTTGCCATAAAAAGAATTGGATGCACTTTTCTGGAAACCAACCTTCAAAACCAGATTTCAATTGTGATTTATTTCTGTATATGAAATTGAAACGTACTGCACTTCCTTACTTATGATGTGCTCATTCAATTTATTGTGCACAATTCAAGTATGATTTCTTCCTTGTCACCATTTCATTGCCAATCATGTTTTTCTTTGAATTGCTTTCTGTGTATTGATCTTCCTAAAAACTATTTGCACATTGTTTCCTCTTGCCTAAAACGGTTCACTGTAAAAACAATAATTTCTGTTGTGTTGAACCATGCTGTTCCCATTAACCATGCATATAATGCTCCACCACTTTGACAACTGTGTATTGATAACTTGTATCATTGTGGGCTAATTGGACCCAAAAAAATGTTTTTCCTCTTTTTTTTTGTGTGTGCCATAATTGCAATGTGAATGAGTGAAATGCTGTAGTGAGGCAATGACTGTATACTAGAGTGATGAGCGTTGTAGTGAGGAACAAATGTACAAAAATGAGAAAAAAATGTACTGATATTTGTAATAAACAAATTTGATTGAAATAAAATATTTTTTTATTATGTTCAAACAAATTTGTCTATCGTATTCAATTTATTTACAAATACAATGAATGTAGAATGATGTAGTGTATTTGAAAAAGGATATGAAATGAAATGTATATCAGTGATGTATTCAAATAGTGGAGTTATAAATAGATGTACTGTCTGAATGTTTGAAATATAATATTCAATTTAAATAAAATACTGTATGAATATATAAATGTCTGTACAGTTGTATTCTATTTAAATATAAATATTATATTCCTGTCTATGATAAATGTATGAAACAGTACAGTAACAAACACATTTAAAATAATAAATATTTGGTTGTTATCATCAAACAAAAATCATATAATTGTGTATACAACTGCGTTATATACAACACTACATATACCGTTCAATCACATTTTCTTATTTATTAGGTTACTTGGGTTAACAACACTCGAGGTTTACACACACGTCGTAGCCATTTACTTCCCATTGGATTAACCTAATATAATATATATGTAGCTACCCCCCTCCAATATTGAGGTACACCCCATGGTACCCCACTCGCATAGTCTCCACCGTAATGCCACAGAAATGAACGCAGTCCCTCATCCTACGCCGAAGTGACGTATGGATCTCTACATAACAATATTACGTTCTGCATATATCTACCATTATTATGCTACGTAAGCGTACGGACTGCCAACTTCGACCGAATCAGATTCCATACCAAAGTAATGCCCTCAAGCCTACGATACACCACCCAGAGAAGACATGCATATAGACTTTTCCACGTATGTGTCGTCCATCGTATTCGATGCCTTAACCGCACATAATGTGCACCGAGTTCCATGGCAGGGCTATACAAGAAACACGAAACTCGATCGGGAGCTTTTCCATATCTGTACAGGCCCGCCTTTAAGAGCCTCGAAATACAGATATCCCTCGGGTCTGTTTTTCATGGTGGCTATGGCCCCACCTCGGCCCCTCCCTGAACTAGTAAAGACTACAAGAGCTAAGCGACTTGCCCCTAACAAACAATCTAAACATCTAGTTGATGTCTCCCCTCAACCACCGTACCTCAATAGTGAAAGGTGATGGTCTATTGGGTTTAACTCTAGTCTTTTCGCATTCCACTGGGTACCGATGACGGGTACCCGACGATCTACTATCCTTATTGGTCCTGATCTCTACCTCCTTGTTGAGGCGACCCCCGAACCACCCTAGTGTCACCTCGTCATAACATTCTGACTACAAAGCTACTTTTGCAGTCAAGTCCCACCGACCTGGTAGTAACACACTGAAACGACCCAAATTTCCCTGTAAAGGAAAGTACGGATTGAATTGAGAACAAGGCACATCAGAACACAAACAGAAGAACATTTTATTGCTTGTTACAAAAATTACATCAGAGTACAAGAATATCACAGAGTATAAATGAATAATATACATTTGATAAATATCAGAGATTTATAATTACAAAGCAGCGTAAAAATAATACATAACACAACTGGAAGGAATACACGGATACAGAGCTTTCCGAATATCGCTTCAACTGTAAACCAGGATCCTGTGAATATAATATCTGCAAAACCAAAACTTCCAGCTGAACAATAAACTCCAGGTCAGTCATGAGACTGGTGTGAGAACTCAAAACAGTTATTAAACTTGATTTTAAAGTTAGGTAAATCACGGGAGGGTTTACTCCACATGAACCTTAGTTTAAGATAAAACAACGCAATGCTTTTTTGAAAAATGAAGCTATTATAAGACTCAGATCCCATCACACAATGAACGCAGTCGGAGGATAGAGTTTTCCCTTATAATAGCCAAAAATGCTTGATACGCGAAATTTTATCTTTTATTATTACTATACGTGAAGAAATCAACTTCGAATATAAATGTATCAACCATAGGCGGCGTAGGTACCATTATATTACGTCACCATATATATATTTACAACTAAAACCGAATATTTCGTATTGGAAATTGGGTTTCCATCTATGAACCGAGGCAAGGGATTATCCTCACCGATTTCGAGACACACTAGCAAGTGCCTCAGGACTCGAACGCTGGTGAGCCCTTGGATCTACATGGCCGGTCATCCGTCGATGATTAGTTATACCATAAACTATATGTTAGCCGGTTCTATCGAACCTCTAAAATGGGTCAGTCGACCACTATAGAGTCACTAAGGACTCAAATCATATCTGAGGTACCCCGCTTTCCAACAAATAATAAGGGAATTCCACATAGGTAAACAGTCTGGGCTCCATACCGTGAAGTTACTTGTAGCTAGAACTAACATATGTCTGGGCTCCATACCATGATGTTACTTGTAGCTAGAACTAATATATGTCCACTTCCATGCAGTCACTATCCCGTTTTTGGTTCATACCGGGTGTGAGGCTCACGAAGTAACGCTATACACAAAGCTATGCCTAGATAAGCTGTGCTTTGATCATCAACCACAAGGCCCTGCTTTTCAACTAAAGCCTTGATCATTTGCATCTTAGCATGCCACATTGTCTGTCCGTACCATACCATTGATTTCTGCCAATATATAACCTTTGAGCTCGTACGTCTCAGAGAAGGGTGTTAAGCAAGAGAATAAATTCTCTGCCACCAAACAGATATATATTTAGTAGAGATCAACGAATACAACATAAAGGAATACAACGTCAGACATACCATCCATTTAGAAGTCCGTTCTGGGTCTAAACGAAACCGGAGGCACCTTATTCCTCGTCCCATATGTCCAATACAGGAGAGAGGTCCTCGCATATCCGTCGATCTCCAAGTACGTTTGGATGATCACCACTTATTACCTTGTCTTGGGTGTACGACCCAATCAAGACATCCGTAATCACCCAAACGATGTGAAGAACTCTGGTCTTCAACCACCGTCTTCATCTTCGACTCTTGGTCGTCCTAGTAATTATTCAAAATGGGTTAAACCCGGTCTTTCCGAATAATTCGCGTATTTTATAATCAAGTGCTATAAAATCACATCATACACCTCATTCCGATTCAGAATATTCTTTTAATAAAAGATTCACATTATTAGGGAAAGGTTCCCATTAATTTTACCAAAGATAAATTCTTTTAAATTTATTCTTTATTCTTCCTGAAATTAACAAGATACATTAAAACACCAATTTGGTTTTAATCTCCAAAAATCATTACTTAATGATTATTCAAATTTAAGAAATTAATCTTATCTTTAACTGGGTTAAAGAACCAATGTCATTAAAAACACAGTTCACGACAAACCCAAAATCATCTTCCATTAAATATGGAATCTTCACAGAAATCAGATCAATATATAATCGATATAAATTTCTATATCAGACTAATAATATAAATGGAATAACGGCAAGGCCTTTTAAATTCCATATATAGTAACAATCTTCATTCACAGAAGCTCATCTCGATTATTACCAAATCGAATTCCATTCAATTCCAATTTAATATATTAAATTGGAAAACTTTACTTTGGAAAATTTCCATTTAAATCTTAATAAAAGATTTATAAATTCCAAAATTATATTTTGACTATTAATTGGATTAAAGAACAAATGTCGTTAAAAACACAGTTCACAATAAACCCAATTCACATTTCATTTTATTCCAATCAAATAATAATTAATTGGTAAAATTTCCTAAATCTTAATTAAAAGATTTATTCTTTTCTAAACTGGGTTAAAGAACAGTGTTATTAAAGACATTATTCACGACAAACCCAAAATCCAATTTGACATTAAATATAAGGTTCTGAATAGAAATTATATCGGCTTATATTCAATATCAAATTCTGAAACCAACAAATATTGTATTGGGAATAACGATATATATATATATATCTTCCAAATTCCTCACAATATTCGTATAATAACGAAATCCAATATCGAAATATTCCGGAGATAATTTCCAATCAAATCCATTCCAATATATATAAATATATATTGGAAAATTCTGGTTATTTTAAAACCATTTTCAAATCCAATTTATTTATTTCTAAAAAAATAATTAAATTATTCTAGTTAATAACTAGTTCATTAAACAGTTCATTTCGATAAAAATATATTCTTATCTTTTCAAAACTGGAATTTTTCATCAAAAATCTTTCCAAATCATTTATTATGATTTTACATAATTTTTCCGTATTTTTAATAATTTTATTATCGCTCGTATAGTCGGTTTCCAATAACGGCCACCGAACTGCGTCCATAGCGACCTTTTCTGAAATTGATTTGGACATATCTCCACATCTAACCGTTAGGTTTCAAATCTCTTACATTCATTGGAAAGCTCTTTTCGATACGAACCCAACTGTTCCAGTTTTAGGGGAATCCGACGGCCGGATCTCCCGTTACATCAAATTGAAGTTAATGGTCGAAATTCGAGAACAGTCGCCCCACGGCACGTTCTATTCAGGCCACTAAATATATATAATATATATTATATATATTTCATCGATTTCCATTTAAAAAGTATTTATAAAATATTTATAATTTCATCCCAAAACGATTTCAACTTCTTTTCAATTTCAAATAAAAAATGAATATTCTATATTTTTATCATATTAAAATGATAATATTTTCAAAACATTATATTTTGAAATCATTTCTTTTCTATATTCATAATAAAATGAATAAATGATCGATAAACCCGTTCGGGTTAAAATGGCGTTTGTTACTTAACTCGGCTTCATATTTTTATATTTTTGTGTCCATCTAAAATTGAACATCAAAAGCATAATCTTATGCTTCATCGAACATTATTTTAATTTATATATATATATATATAATTCGTTTGGCGATTCCAAAACCATTTATTTCATTACATGTAAAAAGAATATTTTTAATGAACAAAAATATATTTCATTATCTGGGCATTTTATACGCTTCATATTCACATTAAAAAGAATATTTTAATGAATAAATATATATTTCATTACATGTACATTTTTATAGATTCCTATTCACATTAAAAATAATATTTTTAATGAACAAATATATTTTTCATTACATGTACATTTTTATAGATTCATATATATACAATAAAAATGTAATTTTTATTGTTCAAAAATTCTATTCAATACGTGAATATTTTATTCAGTTCATTAACATGTTAAAAATAATATTTTTATCTAACAAAAATGTATTTTAACATATGCTTCTTTTATTCTTTATACATACAATAAAAATATAATTTTTATTGTTAAAACATTTTATTTTAAAAGATTCTTTATTTTAAAAGATTCTTTATTTTAAGAGATTCTTTACACTAAAATTCAATAAAATGTTCTTTTCATCAAAATATTCTTTTCATTAAAATATTCTTTTACATTAAATTATCCTTTTACATTAAAATATTCTTTTACATTAAAATGTCCCTTTACATTAAAATATGTTCTTTTACATTAAAATGTCCTTTTACATTAAAATATGTTCTTTTACATTAAAATGTTCTTTTAATTTAAAAATGTTATTTTATTCTAAAGTGATATTTTATTCTAAAATGATCTTTTATTCTAAAATAATATTTTATTCTAAAATGATATTTTATTCAATATTATTTATAAAACTTTATTTATTATAAAACATTATTTATTTCTGAATCGGAATGCGACTCAATCAATTACCATATAATTTTAGTTATATGGATTTCACACACTGCATGTATTCAACAATAATGATAAATAATCATTAAACAATCCATCCACATTCAAAGTGAAATTTATAACTGTGTGAGCATTAAAATAAATAAATAATGCTCATCACAGCCTGTCAATCTATCGATTGACATATAACTACATATTTGGACTAGTGTATGTAAAATACCATCCCAATACCCGTGTGGGGTTTTCAAACAACAACAGTTTATTTAAATAAATCATTGGTTAATAAATTTAACCAATTTTCACTATTCAAATTACAAATGAATATTTATAATTTTATTTAATTTCAATATCACATTAATATTAACATTTTTAATGTGTTAAACATTTCAACAACACAAACAACACACAATACAATCAATTTAAATCGTCCATGGTTTGTGGACGAGAAAAGTGATCTAACAGGCACTGTATACAGTTTATAATGATTAAACTAATAAAAATTTACACTGACAATTCTATATATTTTCAGTTATGAAAATAAATAAATAACTGTGCAGAAATTTTAGTGAGGAGTTCTCACCTTGGTTTCCCACTCTATCATTCTTGAACTATACGGTTTGGATTATGTTTGGCTTCCAGACAGTTCCATCGCAATCTGTTTCACGCGGTATATGTTAAAAACCACATTTTTAAAACAACGCTCTATATATAAAAATCAGATTTTATTCTAGTGTTATTTATGTAATAAAAATCACATTTTTAAAACTGTTCTATATATATTTTTAAATATCATATTTTTAAAACAAAGTCTTTTAATATAGAAATCATATTTTTATCACAATGTTATTTATGTAAAAATTCTATTTTTAAAACAATGATAATTATAAATTTAAAAAAAATGCCAATTTTATTATTAAAAACAATGCTAATTATATGATTAAAAATGCTAATTATATAATGAAAAACAATGCTAATTTTATAATGGAAAACAATGCTAATTTTATAATGGAAAACAATGCTATTTTATAATGGAAAACAATGCGAATTTATAACGGAAAACAATGCTATATTATAATGGAAAACAATGCAATTTTATAATGGAAAACAATGCTATTTTATAATGGAAAACAATGCAATTTTATAACGGAAAACATGTTATTTTATAATGGAAAACAATGCTATTTTATAATGGAAAACGATGGTATTTTATATTTTGAAACAATGGTATTTTATATTTTGAAACAATGGTATTTCTATTTACAAAATAATGGTATTTCTTTTTATAAAACAATGTTCTTTATGTTTTTAAAACCACAATCTTTTTATTTTCAAAACAATCACCTTTTTATATTTCAAGACAATAATCTTTTAAATTTCAAACCAATAATCCTTTTATATTTCAAGAAATAATCTTTTTATTTTTCAAGACAATAATCTGTTTATTTTAAAACCATATATTTAAAAAAATCATATTTTTATATCTATTTCAAAACCTATATGTTATTTATATTTAAATTTTGATTTTTAAACCATGTAATATAATTTACATTTACTAAATTAACTAACTATAATTAAAACAGTTAATTATATAATTGAATTTAATTAAAAACCTTTTCAACATAATCCTTCTTCTCGGTTTTGTTTTCACCTTCTGTTCGAACCCATATCGCGATCCCTTAACCCACCCACGCATGCAGTTGGAATCTGATCGGAGTAGTCATCGTCGAAGGCCTTCACGCTAGCCATCACCACCTCCAACCTCATCAAACTCGAAATCCCCTCCTACCCAGAAAACGAGTGCAAAAGTGATGCCTTTGAGGGCCAATTCCAGTCGATCCACCAAACGATAGTTCATCATCGCCTTATAGAATTGAATTTTGGGAAGATCGCTACATTTTTGTTTTGAGTTGGATTTAATCTCGAAATGAATTGGGAGATTATAGAGTTTAAAGTTGGAACAAAATCGACCATCAATTCCATCAGGTGGCGGCGGCATTTCTGAATTAGGGTTTTAGTTAACCTATATATTTATAATATAATATTATTAAATTTTCAAGTTTACAAAAAAACCCGTTAATTCCCAATAGCTCCAAATTCAGCCCAACGAATGGTGCCCTTAGCAAAATACCCCCATTTCAGACACAATGGGCTAGGTCTCATCAGCCTATTCAATCGTTTTCAGCTTGTTTTCTTTAAATTAAAATATAAATCATTTAATTATTTAATTTGATCGTACATTTTAGTTTATCGGGGCCACATACTGACTCCAAAAATTCTCGAAAAATAAATCTAGCTATGTTTTGATGATACGGTCCTAACAAAATTAATTTCATTGAATTTGGAGACCGTTTGAAAAATGGTCAATTTCTGGTCGATCCAATTCAAATTTAAATTACCAAACACATTTACATTTACTACGCTCACATATTGATTCCAAAAATTATGAAAATTGGAATCTAGCAATAATTTGACATCCCGGATCTAAAAAAAGTGGTCTCGTCAAAAACGGAGGTCGTTTGTAAAATGGCTATATATTATATTAATATATATAGACTCCATAGCGACTATTCTGAATTTAAAACTAGGCATAACTTTTTATTCCCGCTATGAAATATGGATTTTTCACATTCGTTAGAAAGATATTTTTAAACAGATTTAGATATTTCTGATTTTACTGAAATCCGATTTATTTTGAATCCTGTACATACAGTCAAAGTTCAAATTCAAATTTTCAAACTACCGCGCTATTTCTAACTCCTTTTATAATTAAAATAAATTTATTCGTTCTAACTTCGATTTAAATAAATTTTTCGTCGTTATTATTTAAAATAAATCATTTTAAATATTAAAATCCATTAAAATTGCTAAAATGAAAATTTTAAATTGGTTCTAATTTTCCGGGTTGTTACACGCACAGACCTAACCTCTGCGAGCACAGACTTAACATCTGCCACCGCATAGAGGAGCACCTTACGTATCTTAGGAAGCCTCTTGCTTCCTCTTCCAGTCCTTCGGAGCTATCAGAATAATCAGACGGATGCGCGCTCCCCTCATGCCTCATGAAACCGCGATGATCTACCCCATTGGGTTATTCACCCTCAAACATGCAGACTGGTCCATGCGCCTCATTTTAACATGTTATTAGACCCTATGTCTAAATATTTTTTTATGCACTTGCCTTATCTCATCAGGTTTCCATTTAACTTGGTTATTCCATTTATATTGAATTCTTAATCAAGTTACCAAGTTCCTCTCGCTTATTAATTTCAGTCATATAACTTAACCCATTTAAGTTTATTAATAAGCCCACAACATGTTATTCTCTAGATTGTTATCTAAGGTCTGTAATCCACAATCTCTTTATACTCTTGTTTGATTTCATAGTTATAATAACATGTTCTACTTAATATGTAATTAAGTATATCTCAATTCACATGTTTTCTAATTAACATGTCACTTATCATTTATGATTAAATATAACTTATTTCATTTCATAAGTTTGCCTCACTCTTTCATATTTAATCATAATTCCATCTTACACTATCACTACAACTTATCGTTGTTTACTTATTAACTTAGTTCTCTTAACTAAGGTTCACTAATAAGTCTCCTTTCCATTTATTATAACCTATGTTATAATTTCCTCTTGTCCCTAGGACAAGCCTTAACCTGTTATTCTTATCAGCAGATTTCAGATTTCTAAGTTTACAGATTACTTAATTTATCATTAAGTACAAGTTCATACATTTCATAAATTTCCCCCTTTTCTCTACTTATTACAAACATCTGGTTTCAGTTTTCCCCATTTACCAATTACATAATTTAAGTACCACTCATCTCATTACATAGGTTATCTCATTTTCTCACTAGTTTATTATAACCTAAGTTATAATATCCACTTGTCCCTAGGACAAGTCTACCTATTATATAACATTCTCATTAATGTATTTAATTATAATAGGTTATTATCCTTCCCCGTACATTCCATTTCCTTTACTGTTGTAATTATCTTTCATTCAGTTCCATTTATTTCTATTAATTACAATTAATGTCGTTTATCAGTCATGCTATTTACGTGTGTGTGTGTGTATATATATATACATGCACTAGTCCTCTCACATTAAGCCTATACTTGTGGATGCTGGATTTGCTGAGCGGTTCCCGGTATTCTTCTACCACAAGTTGGCTTATCCTCGTGTCTTAGCACCATTATATGTTTTTACATATGCACTTAGACCCCTCACATTAGATTTACCACTTGTGGATGCTGGATATACCACCTTACGTATCTTAGGAAGCCGCTTGCTTCCTCTTCCAGTCCTTCGGAGCTATCAGAATAATCAGACGGATGCGTGCTCCCCTCATGCCTCATGAAACCGCGATGATCTACCCTATTGGGTTATTCACCCTCAAACATGCGGACTGGTCCATGCGCCTCATTTTAACATGTTATTAGACCCTATGTCTAAATATTTTTTTATGCACTTGCCTTATCTCATCAGGTTTCCATTTAACTTGGTTATTCCATTTATATTTAATTCTTAATCAAGTTACCAAGTTCCTCTCGCTTATTAATTTCAGTCATATAACTTAACCCATTTAAGTTTATTAATAAGCCCACAACATGTTATTCTCTAGATTGTGATCTAAGGTCTGTAATCCACAATCTCTTTAAACTCTTGTTTGATTTCATAGTTGTAACAACCCGGAAATCTGGGCTAGTTTAAAAATTTTATTTTGGCAATTTTAGCGAATTTTGATTATTTAAAATGAATTATTTTAAATAATATCAACGAGAAATTTATTTTGAATATAATTCGAACGAATATATTTATATAGATCGTCGTTAGAATATAAATATTTATTTATATTTATAAAAGGAATTGAAAATGGCCCTGCAGTTCGATAATTCGATTTCAAACTTCAATTGAATGTACCGGGTGCAAAACGATCCGGATTTTAGTGAAACCAAAAATCATTGGATCTATTTGATAATATCTTTCCAACGAATCCGAATAATCGAAATTTCATAGCGGGAATCAAAAGATATGTCCAGTTGAAAATTCTGAATAGTCGCTATGGAATTCAGGCCCTTAAAAATGGAAATTTTGCAAACGACCTCGGATTTCGACGAAACCACTTTTGTTGGATCCGTGATGTTAAGTTATTGCTAGATTCCAATTTTCATAATTTTTCGAACCAATATGTGAGCGTGGCAAAGAAAAACGTGTTTGACCAATTTCAGTTGATTTTAATCGACTGGAAATTGGCCATTTTTCAAACGGTCTCAGAATTCAATGAAACTAGTTTTGTTAGGACCATATCATCAATACGAAGCTAGAAAATATTTTTCGGGAATTTTTAGAGTTAGTATGTGACCCCGGTAAATTGAAATGCGCGTTCAAATTCAATATATAGAGTTATATGTTGATTTTAACGAAAACTGATCGAAACGGTCGAATTGGCTTACGGGACATATCCCATTGTGTTTGGAATGGGGGTAATTAGCTATGGGCGACAGTCGGTGGCCTCGTTTCGAGTTCGAAATAGAAAGTTACTTTTTGAAGTGAAATAAATAATTAAAATAAACTCCACCCTTTTTTCTCCTTACCCCCAGACCCCCCCCCCGATTCAATTTTTAAATCAGAAATGAAAAAAAACCTAATCCAACCGACCGTCGCCCCCCCCCTCGTCGACGGCCGCCCCTCTTCTTCCCCCCTCCACCTCAGATCTGCCGACCGCCCCCCCTCTTCATCTCTGCCTCGCGATACCCCCCCGCCTCGCGATACCCCCCCTCCTCTGCCTCGCGCCGACACCCCCCCCCCCTCATCTGACGTGCGCGCAAGTCCTCCTCCCCCTCTTCTGCTAACTGTAAGTATTTTATTTTATCAATTTAAAACATTGTTTTTTTTATTTGATAAATTCAGTTTTAATAACGAATGAAATCAGTTTATTACTTATAAAAGCTAGGATTTTATTTACAAAAGAATTATAATTTTTAAAGTGAAAAGATTATATTTTTCATTCATAAAAAGATATGATTTTTGTTCGCTTAAAAATATATGGTTTGTCATATGAAGTTGCGTTGTACAAATCAAATTTTTATAGTGTAGATTTGAAAAGGAAGTAAGTATAACTTTGCAGAAAAAGTTTTGATTTTTAGAAGAAAGGTCGGATTTTTATTTTTATCAAAGGAGAGACTAAGGAAAAGATCATATATGAAAGGTGAAATTTTTATAAAGTAAAAATTCGATTTTTATATATTGAATAGCAAAGTAAAAATGTGATTTTTATATATTGAATAGCATAGTAAAAATTCGATTTTTATATATTGAATAGCGAAGTAAAAATTCGATTTTTATATATTGAATAGCAAAGTAAAAATTCGATTTTTATTTATTGAATAACGAAGTAAAAATGTGATTTTTATATATGTAGAGAATACGGGCAGTGAAAAGTGACAAGAGACAAGAACGACGAAGATTTCTGCATAAGAAGAGTCGTGGCGTTGGATTAGCTATTCTGTGAGAATTTCTCACTCTTTAATTTATTTCTAGTTAAAATATATACTAGGATGCAGATGGTGTTTAGTAGCACCTGACACCCGCCGTCCACAGACCATGGACGGCTTGTATGCTTGATTGTTTGATTTTGATGTGTAGTTGATCGTGTGATGTGATGTGAAATGAAATAAAATATTTTTTATAGTTAGAAATATTTTATAGTTAAAAATAGAATTTTTAACATGTATATGAAATGAAATAAAATAAACAAATCGGACGATTTGTTTATGTACACATATTTGACTGATATTGATTGGGACGATAAATTTTACACATCGCCCAACTGCACAAATAAAATCTGTGTTTGATTGTTTGAAACCCCACACGGGTATTGGGATGATATTTGACGTACACTAATCCCGATTGTTTAGTTGTATGTCGATCGATTGATTGACAGGCTGCTATAAGCGTTGAATATTTATATTTGATGCTTATACAGTGTAGAATGCACTTTGGATGATGGTTGATTATTCATCGTTGTTGATATATACATGTGTTGTAGAAAATCCATATAATTAACATTATATGGTAATTGATTGGGCTTCATTCCAGTTTTGAATAGAAATATTCGAATAGAAATATTTGAATAGAAATATTTGAAAAAGAAATATTTGAATAGAAATATTTGAATAGAAATATTTGAAAAAGAAATATTTGAAATAGAATATTTGAAAATAGAAATATACGAAGCCGTGTTGATTAGATTGACGCCATTTTGACGTGAACGATATTTATATCGATTTTATTCATTTTATAATGAATATCGAAAGTGATTTCAAAATCTGATATTTTGAAAAGAATTGAAATTCGAATTAAATTGAATATAAAGGAATTCGAATTGAAATTGAATTAGAAATCAATTTGAATTGAAATCGATTTGAAATGAATTTAAAACGAATTTATATTAGAATATTCAATTTTGATTTGAAGTTGAATATGAAGTTGAAACCGTTTTGAAAACGAATTTAAAACGATTTATAAAGCACGTTTTGAATTGAAATCGACGAAGTATATATTATATATATTATATATATATAATATAATGGCCTGAATAGAACGCGCCGCGCCGCGGTAGTTCGCGAATTTCGACCATTGACTTCGAACGGATATTACGGGAGATCCGACTGTCGGATTCTCCTAAAACCGTGTGACGGCTTGGAATTTCGCTCGGTCCGAACCAGTCGCTAAACCGATCCAGGCCGTTCGAAACGCCCTATCGTTTGAGAACACGACAAAACAGAATGCATACAGAAGAACATTTCATTGTATATTACAACAATGCATCAGATTACAAGAATATACAGAGTATGAATTGAATATTACACAGAAATATCAGAGATTTAAATTACATTTAAATACATAGCAGCGGAAAATAATACAATACACAACTAGAAGAGATATACGGATACAAAGCTTTCCGGATATCGTTCCAGCTGTAAACCAGGATCATGTGAATATAAATCTGCAAAACCAAAACTACTAGCTGCCCGTGTCAAAATAAGGGCACCCAGAGTTTAGGTTAAAACAATAAACTCCAGGTCAGTCATGTGACTGGTGTGAGAACTAAAACAGTTATTAATCTTTATTTTTAAATCATTAGGTAAATCAAGGGACCACGCCGTATAACACGGAACGGGTTTCCTCCCAAGAATACCAGTGCATAAAACAAACAGCGCCATGCTAAATAAAGAAAAATGAAGCTGTTATAAGACCCAGGTCCTATCACACAATGCAACGCAAGCCGGGGGATAGGGTTTTCCCTTATAACAGCCAAAGAATGCTTGATACGTTTAAAACAAATCATTTGATACTATTATAAGTGCATAGTGTATAAAACAACTTCAAATCATAAGTATCAATCATAGGCGGCATGGATGCCCCATACCACTATGTCGCCATATATAGGTTATACAATCAAAATCGCAAAGTCACGTATTTGGAAATTGGATTTCCATCTATGAACCGAGGCAAAAGATAGTCCTCAACCGATTCGAGACGCTCTAGCCCGCCCCTCAGAACCCAGACTCAGGTGGGCCCTTGGATCGTCAGGGCCGGTCCACCGATGTGGATTAAAATGCCTGAACATGCGTTTCCCCGCCCTTTGGGGCGTAAATGAGCCAACTAAATGACTCCATCGGTTCGAGAACGACCGATCAATCCGAGGCGCCTCGCAACAGCAACAACCACATAAGTCAAACTCGTCAGGGCGTGTAAAACCACTGACGCCACTTCTAACTAGAAAGAAACGCATGCCCTCCCTGAGGTCCTCTCCCGTTTTTGGTTCATACCGGGTGTGAAACACGCGAAGTAAACGTTACACAAAGATATGCCACAAAGGCCTTGCTTTGATCATCACCACAAGACTTTGCTTTTCAACAGAAGCCTCGATCAATTGCCACTTAGGCATGCCACACAGGCAATTCACTCCATGCGTTTGATATCCATCAATATATAACCCCTGAGCTCGTACGTCTCAGAGAAGGGCGTTAAGCAAGAGAATAAATTCTCCGCCGCCAAACAGATATATATTTAATAGAGATCAATCACACGGACTAAAATCCAATGTCAGACACACAGTCCATTTACAAGTCCGTTCTGGGTCTGAACGAAACCGGAGGCACCTAGTACCCCGCATATCCATCGATCTCCAAGTACGTCTGGACGATCACTAACTGTTTCCATCTTCTTGGGTGTACAGCCCAATCAAGATCATCAGTAATTACCCAAACGACGTGAAGACCTCCGGTCTTCGACCACCGTCTTCATCTTCGACTTATCGTCGTATCAGTTATTCAGAATGGGATAAACCCGGTCTTTCCGAATAACTCGCGTATATATTATAAAAGTGTTACACAAACACAACATACGCCTCATTCCAATTCATTAGTCACTAATCGTAAATTAATCAAGAGAATAATTCCCCAAATATTAACCCCGAAGGCCGAAACCAACATCAGATCAATATCCAGAAAACCATTCTGCTTGGCTAACCGACAGTTAGTTTCTAAATTTCACATTCATAGGGAAAGGTTCCCATTAATTTTATCCAAGATAAATTTCTTGAATTTATTCTTTATTCTATTTTTGAATCTCAATTCAAACTAGTCGGGATTAGCGAACCTTACCGAAGTAATCATTTATTTTAATTTCCCAATCCCAACCTATTAATCCCATGAAGTAAAACTGGTAATACTTCATATCTAACACCACAGTGTTATCGGTAATTCAATTACCATTTCACGTTTAAATCTAATTAAAGATTTAACTATCGCCTGGAGTAAAACTGGTGATACTCCATTTCGATTATTTCAATCTAATTAAAGATTCATTAAAACACAACTTAGTTTTAATCGTTAAATGGGTTAAAGAATCCGTGTCATTTAAAAACACAGTTCACGATAAACCCAAAATCACATTCATTAATCATCGGGTTAAAGAACGAGTGTTATTTAAAACACTGTCCACGATAAACCCAAATATCAATATCGATTTAATTCCAATGAAATGTTATTTAATTGGTACACTTCATTAAATCTAAATAAAAAGATTTAATCATTTCTCAACTGGGTTCAAGAGCAGTGTTAGTGAAGACACCATTCACGACAAACCCAAATCACATTTGATATTCAATATAAGGCTCTGAATAGAAAATATATCGGCTTATATTCAATATCAAATTCCACGATTAACAAATGTCGTATTGGAAATAACGATATAAATATCTTTCAAATTTCCATAACAACATCTGTATAATCACGGATTTCAACATCGAAATATTCCGAAGACCATTTCGATTCAAGTCCACTCCAATGCAATCATTGGAAATTCTGGTTATTTCTAAAACCCTTTTCAAATTCAATTTATTTATTTAAAAATAAATAGAATTATATTTCTAGTTCAGAACTAGTTCATTTCGATAAAAATCTATTTTTATCTTTTCAAATAGGGAATTTTTCATCCCAATTCTTCACAAATCATTTCTTATGATTTTACACAAATTATTACTATTTTTAATAATTTTAACAAGGCCCGTACAGTCGATTTCCAACAATGGCCATCGAACTGCACTTACAGCGACCTTTTTCGAATTTGATTTGGACGTATCTCCAAATCCAACCGTTAGATTTCAAATTTCTAATATTCGTTAGAAAGCTCTTTTCGATACGAACCCAACGGTTCCGGTTTTAGGAGAATCCGACGGTCGGATCTCCCGTAATGTCCGTTCGAAGTCAATGGTCGAAATTCGCGAACTGCCGCGGCGCGGCGCGTTCTATTCAGGCCATTATATTATATATATAATATATATATAATATATATTTCGTCGATTTCTATTTAAAACGAATTATATAAATAGTTTTAAAATTCGTTTCGAAAGCAATTTCAACTTCCGTTTCAATTCAAATCAAAATTGAATTCTTCTTTATAAATTCGTTTTAAAATTCATTTCTATTCAATTCAAATTTCAATTCAATTTGAATTCATTTAAATTCGCTTTCAACTCAATTTGAATTCGTTTTCAATTCATTTCGAAATCGTTTTCAATTCATTTCATTTCGAAATTGTTTTAAAATCGATATAAATATCGTTTACGTCAAAATGGCGTCAATCTAATCAACACGGCTTCATAAATTTCTATTTTCAAATATTCTATTTCAAATATTTCTTTTTCAAAAATAGTTGTTATTATCAAAATATTTCGTTCAACACATGACCAATCTCAATGGATGAGTACTGTCAACACATGAACGTTTATTTTATATTGATAAAGATGTAAATTTTATTACTAAAATATTTCGTTCAACACATGACCAATCTCAATGGATGAGTACTGTCAACACATGAACGTTTATTTTATATTGATAAAGATGTAAATTTTATTACTAAAATATTTCGTTCAACACATGACCAATCTCAATGGATGAAACTGTCAACACATGAACGTTTATTTTATATTGATCTTTATTTTCTAAATTGGAATGAGGCCCAATCAATTACCATATAAAGTTAATTATATGGATTTTCATGCATTACACACATATAATAGCATTGAAAAATAATCAACCATCAACCAAAGTGCACTACACTGTATAAGCATCAAATATAGATATCTAACGCTTATAACAGCCTGTCAATCAATCGATCGACATATTTAATCAATCAGGATGAGTGAACTTCAAATTTCATCCTAACACCCGTGTGGGGTTTCAAACAATCAAACACAGGTTTTATTTGTGCAGTTGGGCGATGTGTAAAATTTATCGACCCAATCAATGTCCTTCAAATAGGTGTACATAAACAAACCGTCTGGTTTGTAAATGAATATTTATTTATTCACTTTCACTATATTCATATTCACGTTAAAAATTATATTTTTAACGATAAAACATTTTATTCCTACATATGAATTTCTATTATTCATTTACACAATAAAATGATATTTTTATTTTCTAACATATTTTAGAAAATTTCGGCGGCATAACGGCACGATACTAGAAACGGGACAAGGCCTAGCCTTACCCCCGGTCTAGTGAAGGCCCACGCCATTCACACATCAATCATATCAATTTCATTTCACCAAACTATTCAAATCAACCCAAACAATCTAACTAACAGCACAGCCAAACAAACAAGTCCATGGTCTGTGGACGATTGTGTCGGGTGCTACTAAGCACCGTCTGCATCCTAGTATATATATATAACTAGAAAAATAAATTGAAAGGTGAGAAATTCTCACATATAGCTATCCTAGCTCCACGGCTCTTCATTTGCAGAAGTCTTCGTCGTTTCGCCTTTTTGTCACCTTCGTTGTCCGCTTTCACTACATATGTAAAAATCGAGTTTTTACTTCGCTATTCAATATATAAAAATCGAATTTTTAGTTCGCTATTCAATATATAAAAATCGAATTTTTAGTTCGCTATTCAATATATAAAAATCGAATTTTTATTTCGCTATTCAATATATAAAAATCGAATTTTTAATTCGAAGTTCAACATATAAAAATCATATTTTTAATTCGAAGTTCAACATATAAAAATCATATTTTTAATTCGAAGTTCAACATATAAAAATCATATTTTTAATTCGAAGTTCAACATATAAAAATCATATTTTTAATTCGAAGTTCAACATATAAAAATCATATTTTTAATTCGAAGTTCAACATATAAAAATCATATTTTTAATTCGAAGTTCAACATATAAAAATCATATTTTTAATTCGAAGTTCAACATATAAAAATCATATTTTTAATTCGAAGTTCAACATATAAAAATCATATTTTAATTCGAAGTTCAATATATAAAAATCCCATTTTTAACTCGAAGTTCAATATATAAAAATCCCATTTTTAACTCGAAGTTCAATATATAAAAATCCCATTTTTAACTCGAAGTTCAATATATAAAAATCCCATTTTTAACTCGAAGTTCAATATATAAAAATCATATTTTTAATTCGAAGTTCAACATATAAAAATCATATTTTTAATTCGAAGTTCAATATATAAAAATCCCATTTTTAACTCGAAGTTCAATATATAAAAATCATATTTTTAATTCGAAGTTCAATATATAAAAATCATATTTTTAACTCGAAGTTCAATATATAAAAATCATATTTTTACTTCGAAGTTCAATATATAAAAATCATATTTTTACTTCGAAGTTCAATATATAAAAATCATATTTTTAATTCGAAGTTCAATATATAAAAATCATATTTTTAACTCGAAGTTCAATATATAAAAATCCCATTTTTAACTCGAAGTTCAATATATAAAAATCCCATTTTTAACTCGAAGTTCAATATATAAAAATCCCATTTTTAACTCGAAGTTCAATATATAAAAATCCCATTTTTAACTCGAAGTTCAATATATAAAAATCATATTTTTAATTCGAAGTTCAATATATAAAAATCATATTTTTAATTCGAAGTTCAACATATAAAAATCATATTTTTAACTCGAAGTTCAATATATAAAAATCATATTTTTACTTCGAAGTTCAATATATAAAAATCATATTTTTACTTCGAAGTTCAATATATAAAAATCATATTTTTACTTCGAAGTTCAATATATAAAAATCCCGCCCTTTTAATCATATCCTTATAAAAATGTAGTCTTTGCCTTTATAAAAATATAGCTTTCGCCTTTTATTTATAAAGATATCGCCTTTTTATTTGTAAAGATATCGCCTTTTTATTTATATAAAGATGATAGTTTTATCTTCACATACAATAAAAATCATATTTCTATAATCTCTGCTATATAAAAACTATACTTTTCATATTTAAACAACGCCATTATATTCTTCAAAAACAATGCATATTTATTTAAGATAATGCTGTAAATATATATTTTTAAACAAGGTATATTTTTAGATTTTAAAACAATGATTTTTATAAATTCTATCTCATAATAAAAATCTTATTTAAAGCGATGTTATATATATATATATGTATTTAAGAAAATTTAATTAAACTAACATAATAAATAAAAAGAAATGAAAAGCAGCTCATTACCTTGATTAATGAATTCAGGCTGCTCCTTCTTCCTGGACGTTTGCAAACCCACTGTTCGAATCAGGGTTCCGCCGCCACATCGCCAAGAGCCACCGTGACCCCGATCCCATCGCACTACTCGAACCGCCGTTGAATCATCTCCCACCGCCGTGAGTGGCGGCCCACTCGATGGCCCCACTGCGACGTAAATCGCGCTCGACTGCTCCGACTTTGAGCTCCGAATACGAGAAATGTACACAGCGAAGCATCATCATCTTCTTATAGGAATGTCGGCCTCGAGATTTTCTACCAGGTTTAGGTTATACGTTTTCATAATTCCTTGTGGATTCGAAGAATTTGAGGGGAGAGAGATCGTATTTTTTTTCTTCGATGGTTGAGATAGCGGCGGCTTTTCTAAAGGTTGACCACGCAGAAGAGAATAAGGGGTTTGACTGGAGGATGGGCTATATAATTATATTTTAATATTATTTTAATTCTAATTATCTTCCTTTATAAAATTTTAGCATCCGAACTCCAAATCAAACTTGACGACTGTCGCCCCTGGCGTTTTACCCCCATTCCGAACACAATGGGATATGTATCGCATGCTGATTTGATCGTTTGAATCAGTTTCCGTTAAATTTACATTTAAATCATTATATTGAATTTTAAACGTACATTTCAAATTACTGGGGCCACATATTAACTAGAAAAATTCCATAAAAATATTTTCTAGCTTCGTATTGACGATACGGTCCTAACAAAACTAGTTTCGTCGAATTCTGAGACAGTTGGAAAAATGGCCAATTTCCAGTCGATTAAAATCAACTGAAACCGGTCAAACGCGTTTTCCTTTGCCACGCTCACATATTGATTCGAAAAATTATGAAATTTGAAACCTAGCAATAATTTAACATCACGGATCCAACAAAACTGGTTTCGTCGAAATCCGAGGTCGTTTGCAAAATGGCTATTTTTAAGGGCCTGAATTCCATAGCGACTATTCAGAATTTTCAACTGGACATATCTTTTGATTCCCGATATGAAATCTTGATTATTCGGATTCGTTGGGAAGATATTATTAATTAGATTCCATTATTTTTGGTTTCACTACAATCCAGTTTATTTTGCACCCGGTACATTCAATTGAAGTTTGAAATCGAATTATCGAACTACCGCGCCATTTTCAATTCTATTTATAATTATATATAAATATTTATATTCTAACGACGACGCGTATAATATATACGTTCGAATTATATTCAAAATAAATTTCTCGTCGATATTATTTAAAATAATTCATTTTAAATAATCAAAATTCGCTAAAATTGCAAAAATAAAATTTTCAAACTGGCTCGCATTTTACGGGTTGTTACAAACCGGAACCGTTGGGTTCGTATCGAAAAGAGCTTTCTAACGAATATTAGAAATTTGAAATCTAACGGTTGGATTTGGAATTATGTCCAAATCAAATTTGGAAAAGGTCGCTGTAAGTGCAGTTCGATGGCCGTTGATGGAAATCGACTGAACGGGCCTTGATAAAATTATTAAAAATAGTAATAATTTGTGTAAAATCATAAGAAATGATTTAGAAAGAATTGGGATGAAAAACTCCATATTTGAAAAGATAAAAATAGATTTTTATCGAAATGAACTAGTTTTGAACTAGAAAAATAATTCTATTTATTTTTAAATAAATAAATTGGATTTGAAATGGTTTTGAAAATAACCAGAATTTCCAATAATTATATTGGAATGGATTTGAATCGAAATTGTCTTCGGAATATTTCGATGTTGGATTTCGTGAGGATACAGATATTGTTATGGGAATTTGAAAGATATATATATATATATATCGTTATTTCCAATACGATATTTGTTGGTCGTAGAATTTGATATTGAATATAAGCCGGTATATTTTCTATTCAGAGCCTTGTATTTAATGTCAAATGTGATTTGGGTTTGTCGTGAATGGTGTCTTTATTAACATTGTTCTTGAACCCAGTTGAGAAAAAGATTAAATCTTTTTAATTTTTATTTGGATTTAATGAAGTGTACCAATTGAATAATATTTAATTGGAATTGAATTGGTATTGATTTTTGGGTTTATCATGAATAGTGTTTTAAATAACACTTGTTCTTTAACCCGATAATTAATGGAATGTGATTTTGGGTTTATCGTGAACCGTGTTTTAAAAGACACTGATTCTTTAACCCAGTTAAAGATTAAAACTAAGTGGAGTTTTAATGAATCTTTAATTAGATTGAAAAGATCGAGAATGGATTATCACTAGTTTTACTCCAGGCGATAGTTAAATCTTTAATTAGATTTGAACGTGAAGTGGTAATTGAATTTACCGATAACACCATGGTGTTAGATATGAAGTATTACCAGTTTTACTTCATGGGATGAATAGGTTGGGATTGGGAAATTAAAACAAATGATTACTTCGGCAAGGTTCGTTAATCCCGACTAGTTGAATCGAAATTCAAAAGTAGATTAAAGAATAAATTTTAATGATTTATCTTTGATAAAATTAATGGGAACCTTTCCCTATGAATGTGAAATTTAGAAACTAACTGTCGGTTAGCTAAGCAGAACGGTTTTCTGGATATTGATCTGATGTTGGTTTCGGCCTTCGGGGTTAATATTTGGGGAATTATTCTCTTGTTAATTTACGATTAGTGACTGATGAATTGGAATGAGGCGTATGTTGTGTTTGTGTAACACTTATTTAAAATATACGCGAGTTATTCGGAAAGACCGGGTTTATCCCATTCTGAATAACTGATATGACAATAAGTCGAAGATGAAGACGGTGGTCGAAGACCGAAGGTCTTCACGTCGTTTGTGTGATTACTGATGATCTTGATTGGGATGTACACCCAAGAAGATGGAAACAGTTGGTGATCGTCTAGACGTACTTGGAGATCGATGGATATGCGGGGTACTAGGTGCCTCCGGTTTCGTTCAGACCCAGAACGGACTTGTAAATTGACTGTGTGTCTGACATTGGATTTTAGTCTGTGTGATTGATTTCTATTAAATATATATTTGTTTGGCGGCGGAGAATTTATTCTCTTGCTTAACGCCCTTCTCTGAGACGTACGAGCTCAGGGTTATATATTGATGGATATCAATCGCATGGAGTAAATTGCCTGTGTGGCACGCCTAAGTGGCAATTGATCAAGGCTTCTGTTGAAAAGCAAAGTCTTGTGGTGGATGATCAAAGCACGGCCTGTGTGGCATAGCTTTGTGTAACGTGAATTCGCGAGCCTCACACCCCGGTTGTGAACCAGAAACGGGAGAGGACATCAGGGAGGGCATGCGTTTCTTTCTAGCTAGGGTGGTGTCAGTGACCTACCAGCCCTGACATTTATATACTTTTCACCTGTGTGGTTGTTGCTGTTGCGAGGCGCCTCGATTTGATCGGACGATCCGGGTCCGATGGAGTCATTTGATGGCTCATTTGCGCCCCAAAGGGCGGGGAAACGTAGTGTTCAGGAATTTTAATCCACATTGGTGGACCGGCCCTGACGATCCAAGGGTCACTCGAGCTCTGATCCTGAGACATGGTAGGCTAGATTGTCTCGAATCGGTAGAGGACTATCTTTTGCCTCGGTTCATAGATGGAAATCCAATTTCCAAATACGTGACATTTGCTGTTTTGATTGTATAACCTATATATGGCGACATAGTGGTATGGGGCATTCATGCCGCCTATGATTGATACTTATGATTTGAAATTGTTTTATACACTATGCACTTATGATAGTATCAAATGGTTTGTTTTAAACGTATCAAGCATTCTTGGCTATTATAAAGGTAAAAACCCTATCCTCCGGCTTGCGTTGCATTGTGTGATGGGAACTGGGTCTTATAATAGCTTCATTTTTCTTTATTTAGCATTGCGCTGTTTGTTTTATGCACTGGTATTCTTGGGAGGAAACCCGTTCCGTGTTATACGACGTGGTCCCTTGATTTACCTAACTTTAAAAATAAAGATTAATAACTGTTTTAGTTCTCACACCAGTCCCATGACTGACCTGGAGTTTATTGTTTTAACCTAAACTCTAGGTGCCCCTATTTTGACACAGGCAGCTAGTAGTTTTGGTTTTGCAGATTTATGTTCACAGGATCCTGGTTTACAGCTGGAACGATATCTGGAAAGCTTTGTATCCGCATATCTCTTCTAGTTGTGTATTGTATTATTTTCCGCTGCTATGTATTTAAATGTAATTTAAATCTCTGATATTTCTGTGTAATATTCATTTATACTCTGTATATTCTTGTGATCTGATGGAATTGTTGTAATATACAATGAAATGTTCTTCCGTCTGCGTTCTGTTGTGGCTTGTTCTCGAACTATCCGCGCTTTCCTCACCGGGGAAGTTACGGGTTTTCACAGTTGGTATCAGAGCTTTGGTTTACAAAGCTCAGAGAACAAGGCACCTTAGAACCATACGAAAGAATTCATCAGATATTGGATTAGTAATATCCAATGGGAATGACTCGTTAGAGATATGATCAGTAGTATCCTAGAACGAGTGTGAAGAGTATATTTTTAAAATGAAAACAAATTTTGTTTTGAAAATTTAAAATCAACTATTCGTATTTGATTATTTATTCTATATTGATCGGGACAATCCGATATATAAAGATTTTACATATATGTCTTGCAAACGTGTATTCGAAGTTTTAATATACTGGATAGTTATAGAATCATACTCTAGTTGCCCGGGGATAATTCTGGTGATGGGGCACCGTCGCCTGTATTTATTTTCGAGTTTCGAAAGTGAGATTTCTATAAATTTCCAATTTGACTGGTGTGAGAACCGAAACTAGATAGGGCTTATTGTTGTGATTTGGCATCAAAAATCTAATTTTTGACTATATATCAAAGTTATGAATTTCAAAAGCTAATCAACAAATTGATTGATGGTTGAGTTGTTTGATTATTGGTTGATTAATTAAGATGTTGAACCTTTAACCAAATATTGAACTGTATTGAAAATTGGTCGTATTTGCTTGCATATACATGTACTTACATTGAACAGGTCATAGCAAGGAGGCTAGAGCAGAGAATAAAATTTGTTTGCCCGACAAATAGGCACATGTTTACTACGTAATTTACTGTTTTGTTTGGGTGATGATGATTTTATGAGCCGCTTGGCTTTTTCTTTTTCTTTTTGAGATCAGGAGGCCTGTATGGCAATTTCGGGATTTTCCCGTGGCTCCCGGTGCAGGGGAGGTTATGGCGAAATTTTTCGAAAATTCCGGGTGTTAGCCAAATTTTTGAAGAATTTTTGAAAATTCTCAGAAACTGAAAAGTTGGAGAATGGAAGCCAGACCGAACGTAGTGTTGATTGATCAAACCACTTTCGGCTTTGTTCCTTTTCGAAGACGAAAAGTTTTAAGTGGGGGAGATTGTAACAACCCGGAAATCTGGGCCAGTTTAAAATTTTTATTTTGGCAATTTTAGCGAATTTTGATTATTTAAAATGAATTATTTTAAATAATATCGACGAGAAATTTATTTTGAATATAATTCGAACGAATATATTTATATAGATCGTCGTTAGAATATAAATATTTATTTATATTTATAAAAGGAATTGAAAATGGCCCTACAGTTCGATAATTCGATTTCAAACTTCAATTGAATGTACCGGGTGCAAAACGATCCGGATTTTAGTGAAACCAAAAATCATAGGATCTATTTGATAATATCTTTCCAACGAATCCGAATAATCGAAATTTCATAGCGGGAATCAAAAGATATGTCCAGTTGAATATTCTGAATAGTCGCTATGGAATTTAGGCCCTTAAAAATGGAAATTTTGCAAACGACCTCGGATTTTGACGAAAACACTTTTGTTGGATCCGTGATGTCAAGTTATTGCTAGATTCCAATTTTCACAATTTTTCGAACCAATATGTGAGCGTGGCAAAGGAAAACGTGTTTGACCAATTTCAGTTGATTTTAATCGACTGGAAATTGGCCATTTTTCAAACGGTCTCAGAATTCAACGAAACTAGTTTTGTTAGGACCGTATCGTCAATACGAAGCTAGAAAATATTTTTCGGGAATTTTTAGAGTTAGTATGTGACCCCGGTAAATTGAAATGCGCGTTCAAATTCAATATATAGAGTTATATGTTGATTTTAACGAAAACTGATCGAAACGGTCGAATTGGCTTACGGGACATATCCCATTGTGTTTGGAATGGGGGTAATTAGCTATGGGCGACAGTCGGTGGGCCTCGTTTCGAGTTCGAAATAGAAAGTTACTTTTTGAAGTGAAATAAATAATTAAATAATTAAAATATACTCCCCCCTTTTTTCTCCTTACCCCCAGACCCCCCCACCCGATTCAATTTTTAAATCAGAAATGAAAAAAACCTAATCCAACCGACCGTCGCCCCCCCCCCTCGTCGACGGCCGCCCCTCTTCTTCCCCCCTCCACCTCAGATCGGCCGACCCCCCTCTTCATCTCTGCCTCGCGATACCCCCCCTCCTCTGCCTCGCGCCGACACACACCCCCCCTCATCTGACGTGCGCGCAAGTCCTCCTCCCCCTCTTCTGCTAACTGTAAGTATTTTATTTTATCAATTTAAAACATTGTTTTTTTTTATAAATTCAGTTTTAATAACGAATGAAATCAGTTTATTACTTATAAAAGCTAGGATTTTATTTACAAAAGAATTATAATTTTTAAAGTGAAAAGATTATATTTTTCATTCATAAAAAGATATGAATTTTGTTCGCTTAAAAATATATGGTTTGTCATATGAAGTTGCGTTGTACAAATCAAATTTTTATAGTGTAGATTTGAAAAGGAAGTAAGTATAACTTTGCAGAAAAAGTTTTGATTTTTAGAAGAAAGGTCGGATTTTTATTTTTAACAAAGGAGAGACTAAGGAAAAGATCATATATGAAAGGTGAAATTTTTATAAAGTAAAAATTCGATTTTTATATATTGAATAGCAAAGTAAAAATGTGATTTTTATATATTGAATAGCATAGTAAAAATTCGATTTTTATATATTGAATAGCGAAGTAAAAATTCGATTTTTATATATTGAATAGCGAAGTAAAAATTCGATTTTTATTTATTGAATAACGAAGTAAAAATGTGATTTTTATATATGTAGAGAATACGGGCAGTGAAAAGTGACAAGAGACAAGAACGACGAAGATTTCTGCATAAGAAGAGTCGTGGCATTGGATTAGCTATTCTGTGAGAATTTCTCACTCTTTAATTTATTTCTAGTTAAAATATATACTAGGATGCAGACGGTGTTTAGTAGCACCTGACACCCGTCGTCCACAGACCATGGACGGCTTGTATGCTTGATTTTGATGTGTAGTTGATTGTGTGATGTGACGTGAAATGAAATAAAATATTTTTTATAGTTAGAAATATTTTATAGTTAAAAATAGAATTTTTAACATGTATATGAAATGAAATAAAATAAACAAATCGGACGATTTGTTTATACACACACATTTGACTGATATTGATTGGGACGATAAATTTTACACATCGCCCAACTGCACAAATAAAATCTGTGTTTGATTGTTTGAAACCCCACACGGGTATTGGGATGATATTTGACGTACACTAATCCCGATTGTTTAGTTGTATGTCGATCGATTGATTGACATGCTGCTATAAGCGTTGAATATTTATATTTGATGCTTATACAGTGTAGAATGCACTTTGGATGATGGTTGATTATTCATCGTTGTTGATATATACATGTGTTGTAGAAAATCCATATAATTAACATTATATGGTAATTGATTGGGCTTCATTCCAGTTTTGAATAGAAATATTTGAATAGAAATATTTGAAAAAGAAATATTTGAATAGAAATATTTGAATAGAAATATTTGAATAGAAATATTTGAAAAAGAAATATTTGAAATAGAATATTTAAAAATAGAAATATACGAAGCCGTGTTGATTAGATTGACGCCATTTTGACGTGAACGATATTTATATCGATTTTATTCATTTTATAATGAATATCGAAAGTGATTTCAAAATCTGATATTTTGAAAAGAATTGAAATTCGAATTAAATTGAATATAAAGGAATTCGAATTGAAATTGAATTAGAAATCAATTTGAATTGAAATTGATTTGAAATGAATTTAAAACGAATTTATATTGGAATATTCAATTTTGATTTGAAATTGAATATGAAGTTGAAACCGTTTTGAAAACGAATTTAAAACGATTTATAAAGCACGTTTTGAATTGAAATCGACGAAGTATATATTATATATATTATATATATATAATATAATGGCCTGAATAGAACGAGCCACGCCTTGGTAGTTCGCGAATTTCGACCATTGACTTCGAACGGATATTACGGGAGATCCGACCGTCGGATTCTCCTAAAACCGGAACCGTTGGGTTCGTATCGAAAAGAGCTTTCTAACGAATATTAGAAATTTGAAATCTAACGGTTGGATTTGGAATTATGTCCAAATCAAATTTGGAAAAGGTCGCTGTAAGTGCAGTTCGATGGCCGTTGATGGAAATCGACTGTACGGGCCTTGATAAAATTATTAAAAATAGTAATAATTTGTGTAAAATCATAAGAAATGATTTAGAAAGAATTGGGATGAAAAACTCCATATTTGAAAAGATAAAAATAGATTTTTATCGAAATGAACTAGTTTTGAACTAGAATAATAATTCTATTTATTTTTAAATAAATAAATTGGATTTGAAATGGTTTTGAAAATAACCAGAATTTCCAATAATTATATTGGAATGGATTTGAATCGAAATTGTCTTCGGAATATTTCGATGTTGGATTTCGTGAGGATACAGATATTGTTATGGGAATTTGAAAGATATATATATATATCGTTATTTCCAATACGATATTTGTTGGTCGTAGAATTTTATATTGAATATAAGCCGGTATATTTTCTATTCAGAGCCTTGTATTTAATGTCAAATGTGATTTGGGTTTGTCGTGAATGGTGTCTTTATTAACATTGTTCTTGAACCCAGTTGAGAAAAAGATTAAATCTTTTTAATTTTTATTTGGATTTAATGAAGTGTACCAATTGAATAATATTTAATTGGAATTGAATTGGTATTGATTTTTGGGTTTATCGTGAACAGTGTTTTAAATAACACTTGTTCTTTAACCCGATAATTAATGGAATGTGATTTTGGGTTTATCGTGAACCGTGTTTTAAAAGACACTGATTCTTTAACCCAGTTAAAGATTAAAACTAAGTGGAGTTTTAATGAATCTTTAATTAGATTGAAAAGATCGAGAATGGAGTATCACTAGTTTTACTCCAGGCGATAGTTAAATCTTTAATTAGATTTGAACGTGAAGTGGTAATTGAATTTACCGATAACACCATGGTGTTAGATATGAAGTATTACCAGTTTTACTTCATGGGATGAATAGGTTGGGATTGGGAAATTAAAACAAATGAATACTTCGGCAAGGTTCGTTAATCCCGACTAGTTGAATCTAAATTCAAAAGTAGATTAAAGAATAAATTTTAATGATTTATCTTTGATAAAATTAATGGGAACCTTTCCCTATGAATGTGAAATTTAGAAACTAATTGTCGGTTAGCTAAGCAGAACGGTTTTCTAGATATTGATCTGATGTTGGTTTCGGCCTTCGGGGTTAATATTTGGGGAATTATTCTCTTGTTAATTTACGGTTAGTGACTGATGAATTGGAATGAGGCGTATGTTGTGTTTGTGTAACACTTATTTAAAATATACGCGAGTTATTCGGAAAGACCGGGTTTATCCCATTCTGAATAACTGATACGACGATAAGTCGAAGATGAAGACGGTGGTCGAAGACCGAAGGTCTTCATGTCGTTTGGGTGATTACTGATGATCTTGATTGGGCTGTACACCCAAGAAGATGGAAACAGTTGGTGATCGTCCAGACGTACTTGGAGATCGATGGATATGCGGGGTACTAGGTGCCTCCGGTTTCGTTCAGACCCAGAACGGACTTGTAAATGGACTGTGTGTCTGACATTGGATTTTAGTCTGTGTGATTGATTTCTATTAAATATATATCTGTTTGGCGGCGGAGAATTTATTCTCTTGCTTAACGCCCTTCTCTGAGACGTACGAGCTCAGGGGTTATATATTGATGGATATCAATCGCATGGAGTAAATTGCCTGTGTGGCACGCCTAAGTGGCAATTGATCAAGGCTTCTGTTGAAAAGCAAAGTCTTGTCGTGGATGATCAAAGCACGGCCTGTGTGGCATAGCTTTGTGTAACGTGAATTCGCGAGCCTCACACCCCGGTTGTGAACCAGAAACGGGAGAGGACATCAGGGAGGGCATGCGTTTCTTTCTAGCTAGGGTGGTGTCAGTGACCTACCAGCCCTGACATTTATATAATTTTCACCTGTGTGGTTGTTGCTGTTGCGAGGCGCCTCGGTTTGATCGGACGATCCGGGTCCGATGGAGTCATTTGATGGCTCATTTGCGCCCCAAAGGGCGGGGAAACGTAGTGTTCAGGAATTTTAATCCACATCGGTGGACCGGCCCTGACGATCCAAGGGTCACTCGAGCTCTGATCCTGAGACATGGTAGGCTAGATTGTCTCGAATCGGTAGAGGACTATCTTTTGCCTCGGTTCATAGATGGAAATCCAATTTCCAAATACGTGACATTTGCGGTTTTGATTGTATAACCTATATATGGCGACATAGTGGTATGGGGCATTCATGCCGCCTATGATTGATACTTATGATTTGAAATTATTTTATACACTATGCACTTATGATAGTATCAAATGGTTTGTTTTAAACGTATCAAGCATTCTTGGCTATTATAAAGGTAAAAACCCTATCCTCCGGCTTGCGTTGCATTGTGTGATGGGAACTGGGTCTTATAATAGCTTCATTTTTCTTTATTTAGCATTGCGCTGTTTGTTTTATGCACTGGTATTCTTGGGAGGAAACCCGTTCCGTGTTATACGGCGTGGTCCCTTGATTTACCTAACCTTAAAAATAAAGATTAATAACTGTTTTAGTTCTCACACCAGTCCCATGACTGACCTGGAGTTTATTGTTTTAACCTAAACTCTGGGTGCCCCTATTTTGACACGGGCAGCTAGTAGTTTTGGTTTTGCAGATTTATGTTCACAGGATCCTGGTTTACAGCTGGAACGATATCCGGAAAGCTTTGTATCCGCATATCTCTTCTAGTTGTGTATTGTATTATTTTCCGCTGCTATGTATTTAAATGTAATTTAAATCTCTGATATTTCTGTGTAATATTCATTTATACTCTGTATATTCTTGTGATCTGATGGAATTGTTGTAATATACAATGAAATGTTCTTCCGTCTGCGTTCTGTTGTGGCTTGTTCTCGAACTATCCGCGCTTTCCTTACCGGGGAAGTTACGGGTTTTCACAATAGGTATAATAACATGTTCTACTTAATATGTAATTAAGTATATCTCAATTCACATGTTTTCTAATTAACATGTCACTTATCATTTATGATTAAATATAACTTATTTCATTTCATAAGTTTGCCTCACTCTTTCATATTTAATCATAATTCCATCTTACACTATCACTACAACTTATCGTTGTTTACTTATTAACTTAGTTCTCTTAACTAAGGTTCACTAATAAGTCTCCTTTCCATTTATTATAACCTATGTTATAATTTCCTCTTGTCCCTAGGACAAGCCTTAACCTGTTATTCTTATCAGCAGATTTCAGATTTCTAAGTTTACAGATTACTTAATTTATCATTAAGCACAACTTCATACATTTCATAAATTTCCCCCTTTTCTCTACTTATTACAAACATCTGGTTTCAGTTTTCCCCATTTACCAATTACTTAATTTAAGTACCACTCATCTCATTACATAGGTTATCTCATTTTCTCACTAGTTTATTATAACCTAAGTTATAATATCCACTTGTCCCTAGGACAAGTCTACCTATTATATAACATTCTCATTAATGTAATTAATTATAATAGGTTATTATCCTTCCCCGTACATTCCATTTCCTTTACTGTTGTAATTATCTTCCATTCAGTTCCATTTATTTCTATTAATTACAATTAATGTCGTTTATCAGTCATGCTATTTACGTGTGTGTGTGTGTGTGTGTATATATATACATGCACTAGTCCTCTCACATTAAGCCTATACTTGTGGATGCTGGATTTGCTGAGCGGTTCCCGGTATTCTTCTACCACAAGTTGGCTTATCCTCGTGTCTTAGCACCATTATATGTTTTTACATATGCACTTAGACCCCTCACATTAGATTTACCACTTGTGGATGCTGGATATACCACCTTACGTATCTTAGGAAGCCGCTTGCTTCCTCTTCCAGTCCTTCGGAGCTATCAGAATAATCAGACGGATGCGTGCTCCCCTCATGCCTCATGAAACCGCGATGATCTACCCCATTGGGTTATTCACCCTCAAACATGCGGACTGGTCCATGCGCCTCATTTTAACATGTTATTAGACCTTGTACACTAGGTGTTATAAACAGATCCCGCATACAAGACCATGTACACTCGGAACTCCTGCTCCTATCCTAACCCTACGCTCAAAACCCTAGACTGGTCTATATCCACTAGACCAGATTTTCCCCTAGTTTTACAGACACTAGTAAACTGTCAGTTAACCCTTAACTGAATGACTAGATTTTACAGACTCTAGAACTGATCAGACGGTTTACAACACAAATTTAAAAACAATACAACAATAAAAGAAAAACAATAAGAAACCTTAGGAGTTAAATTAAAAAGGTTATCCCCTTTATTAAATACAGCCGACCCATCTTTAATTGTGAAGCCCGATTCCCTTTTGCTCTGAAAAAAATGGCGGCTGCTTCCTAGGCTTTTTCAATTTTTCCCAAAATCAGATCGCGATTAAAGAACTTGATTTGATTCTCTTGTGGCTTGAGTGTCCAGTGGCTTGCTCCTTCGATTGATTTGGGTAGATGTTATTGATGATCGAAACTTCAGAAAAAAATGTGAGTTTATCTGAATTTTTGGATCCGAACTTGTGTTGCTTGATTTCGATGCTTGTGGCTTCGATCAATAATGCCTATGATGAGTTGGTGTTTTAAATAGGATTATGAAATCCTAAGAATGCTCTGATTTCATTATGTGGCCGATCTGATTTTTTTTGGCATTCCCTTTTTGACAATCTCAGTTTGAATTTGATTCCTTGGCTTTGAAAGCTTTCCTGATTTGTGATGATGAATTTTGATTCCTTGGCAGTATGAATATATGAATGTCTGTACAGTTGTATTCTATTTAAATATAAATATTATATTCCTGTCTATGATAAATGTATGAAACAGTACAATAACAAACACATTTAAAATAATAAATATTTGGTTGTTATCATCAAACAAAAATCATATAATTGTGTATACAACTGCGTTATATACAACACTACATATACCGTTCAATCACATTTTCTTATTTATTAGGTTACTTGGGTTAACAACACTCGAGGTTTACACACACGTCGTAGCCATTTACTTCCCATTGGATTAACCTAATATAATATATATGTAGCTACCCCCCTCCAATATTGAGGTACACCCCATAGAGGGGGGAAGGGCGGAGCCTCGCAAGTGGTGGCGGCGGTGGGCGCTGGGCGCGGTGGTGGCTGGAGCGACGGGGGGGGTTATCGCGATTTTTGTTTTCTTTTTCTTTTTTGTTTTTTTTTCCTTCTGAGATAAACGAACGGGGGGGGGGCCTAGGTTTTAAGGGAAGGGATATTATATTTTTTTTTTTTTTTTTTTTTTTTATTTATTATTTATTTATTAAAGAGTTGACTTTCACATATGACCACTAAACGAGGCCCACCGCCTGCCGCCCATAGCGTTTTACCCCCATTCCGAACACAATGGGATATGTATCGCAGGCCAATTCGATCGTCTCGATATGTTTCCTTTGAATTTACATTTAAATCACTATATTATTTTAAACGCACATTTCTAATTACCGGGGTCACATACTAACTAAAAAATTCCAAAAAAAATATTTTCTAGCTTCGTATTGACGATACGGTCCTAACAAAACTAGTTTCGTCGAATTCAGAGACCGTTAGAAAAATGGCCAATTTCAAGTCGATTAAAATCAACTGAAACTGGTCAAACGCGTTTTCTTTTGCCACGCTCACATATTGATTCGAAAAATTATGAAATTTGAAACCTAGCAATAACTTCACATCCCGGACCCAACAAAACTGGTTTCGTCGAAATCCGAGGTCGTTTGCAAAATGTCCATTTTTAAGGGCCTGAATTCCATAGCGACTATTCAGAATTTTCAACTGGACATATCTTTTGATTCCCGATATGAAATCTTAATTTTTCGGATTCGTTGGAAAGATATTCACTATTAGATTCCATTATTTTTGGTTTCACTAAAATCCGGATTATTTTGCACCCGGTACATTCAATTGAAGTTTGAAATCGAATTATCGAACTACCGCGCCATTTTCAATTCTATTTATAATTATATATAATTATTTATATTCTAACGACGACGTGTATAATATAAACGTTCGAATTATATTCAAAATAGATTTCACGTCGATATTATTTAAAATAATCTATTTTAAATAATCAAAATTCGCTAAAATTGCCAAAATAAAATTTTCAAACTGGCCCAGATTTTCCGGGTTGTTACACCCACTCGCATAGTCTCCACCGTAATGCCACAGAAATGAACGCAGTCCCTCATCCTACGCCGAAGTGACGTATGGATCTCTACATAACAATATTACGTTCTGCATATATCTACCATTATTATGCTACGTAAGCGTACAGACTGCCAACTTCGACCGAATCAGATTCCATACCAAAGTAATTCCCTCAAGCCTACGATACACCACCCAGAGAAGACATGCATCTAGACTTTTCCACGTATGTGTCGTCCATCGTATTCGATGCCTTAACCGCACATAATGTGCACCGAGTTCCATGGCAGGGCTATACAAGAAACACGAAACTCGATCGGGAGCTTTTCCATATCTGTACAGGCCCGCCTTTAAGAGCCTCGAAATACAGATATCCCTCGGGTCTGTTTTTCATGGTGGCTATGGCCCCACCTCGGCCCCTCCCTGAACTAGTAAAGACTACAAGAGCTAAGCGACTTGCCCCTAACAAACAATCTAAACATCTAGTTGATGTCTCCCCTCAACCACCGTACCTCAATAGTGAAAGGTGATGGTCTATTGGGTTTAACTCTAGTCTTTTCGCATTCCACTGGGTACCGATGACGGGTACCCGACGATCTACTATCCTTATTGGTCCTGATCTCTGCCTCCTTGTTGAGGCGACCCCCGAACCACCCTAGTGTCACCTCGTCATAACATTCTGACTACAAAGCTACTTTTGCAGTCAAGTCCCACCGACCTGGTAGTAACGCACTGAAACGACCCAAATTTCCCTATAAAGGAAAGTACAGATTGAATTGAGAACAAGGCACATCAGAACACAAACAGAAGAACATTTTATTGCTTGTTACAAAAATTACATCAGAGTACAAGAATATCACAGAGTATAAATGAATAATATACATTTGATAAATATCAGAGATTTATAATTACAAAGCAGCGAAAAAATAATACATAACACAACTGGAAGGAATACATGGATACAGAGCTTTCCGGATATCGCTTCAACTGTAAACCAGGATCCTGTGAATATAATATCTGCAAAACCAAAACTTCCAGCTGAACAATAAACTCCAGGTCAGTCATGAGACTGGTGTGAGAACTCAAAACAGTTATTAAACTTGATTTTAAAGTTAGGTAAATCACGGGAGGGTTTACTCCACATGAACCTTAGTTTAAGATAAAACAACGCAATGCTTTTTTGAAAAATGAAGCTATTATAAGACTCAGATCCCATCACACAATGAACGCAGTCGGAGGATAGAGTTTTCCCTTATAATAGCCAAAAATGCTTGATACGCGAAATTTTATCTTTTATTATTACTATACGTGAAGAAATCAACTTCGAATATAAATGTATCAACCATAGGCGGCGTAGGTACCATTATATTACGTCACCATATATATATATATATTTACAACTAAAACCGAATATTTCGTATTGGAAATTGGGTTTCCATCTATGAACCGAGGCAAGGGATTATCCTCACCGATTTCGAGACACACTAGCAAGTGCCTCAGGACTCGAACGCTGGTGAGCCCTTGGATCTACATGGCCGGTCATCCGTCGATGATTAGTTATACCATAAACTATATGTTAGCCGGTTCTATCGAACCTCTAAAATGGGTCAGTCGACCACTATAGAGTCACTAAGGACTCAAATCATATCTGAGGTACCCCGCTTTCCAACAAATAATAAGGGAATTCCACATAAGTAAACAGTCTGGGCTCCATACCGTGAAGTTACTTGTAGCTAGAACTAACATATGTCTGGGCTCCATACCATGATGTTACTTGTAGCTAGAACTAATATATGTCCACTTCCATGCAGTCACTATCCCGTTTTTGGTTCATACCGGGGTGTGAGGCTCACGAAGTAACGCTATACACAAAGCTATGCCTAGATAAGCTGTGCTTTGATCATCAACCACAAGGCCCTGCTTTTCAACTAAAGCCTTGATCATTTGCATCTTAGCATGCCACATTGTCTGTCCGTACCATACCATTGATTTCTGCCAATATATAACCTTTGAGCTCGTACGTCTCAGAGAAGGGTGTTAAGCAAGAGAATAAATTCTCTGCCACCAAACAGATATATATTTAGTAGAGATCAACGAATACAACATAAAGGAATACAACGTCAGACATACCATCCATTTAGAAGTCCGTTCTGGGTCTAAACGAAACCGGAGGCACCTTATTCCTCGTCCCATATGTCCAATACAGGAGAGAGGTCCTCGCATATCCGTCGATCTCCAAGTACGTTTGGATGATCACCACTTATTACCTTGTCTTGGGTGTACGACCCAATCAAGACATCCGTAATCACCCAAACGATGTGAAGAACTCTGGTCTTCAACCACCGTCTTCATCTTCGACTCTTGGTCGTCCTAGTAATTATTCAAAATGGGTTAAACCCGGTCTTTCCGAATAATTCGCGTATTTTATAATCAAGTGCTATAAAATCACATCATACACCTCATTCCGATTCAGAATATTCTTTTAATAAAAGATTCACATTATTAGGGAAAGGTTCCCATTAATTTTACCAAAGATAAATTCTTTTAAATTTATTCTTTATTCTTCCTGAAATTAACAAGATACATTAAAACACCAATTTGGTTTTAATCTCCACAAATCATTACTTAATGATTATTCAAATTTAAGAAATTAATCTTATCTTTAACTGGGTTAAAGAACCAATGTCATTAAAAACACAGTTCACGACAAACCCAAAATCATCTTCCATTAAATATGGAATCTTCACAGAAATCAGATCAATATATAATCGATATAAATTTCTATATCAGACTAATAATATAAATGGAATAACGGCAAGGCCTTTTAAATTCCATATATAGTAACAATCTTCATTCACAGAAGCTCATCTCGATTATTACCAAATCGAATTCCATTCAATTCCAATTTAATATATTAAATTGGAAAACTTTACTTTGGAAAATTTCCATTTAAATCTTAATAAAAGATTTATAAATTCCAAAATTATATTTTGACTATTAATTGGATTAAAGAACAAATGTCGTTAAAAACACAGTTCACAATAAACCCAATTCACATTTCATTTTATTCCAATCAAATAATAATTAATTGGTAAAATTTCCTAAATCTTAATTAAAAGATTTATTCTTTTCTAAACTGGGTTAAAGAACAGTGTTATTAAAGACATTATTCACGACAAACCCAAAATCCAATTTGACATTAAATATAAGGTTCTGAATAGAAATTATATCGGCTTATATTCAATATCAAATTCTGAAACCAACAAATATTGTATTGGGAATAACGATATATATATATATATATATCTTCCAAATTCCTCACAATATTCGTATAATAACGGAATCCAATATCGAAATATTCCGGAGATAATTTCCAATCAAATCCATTCCAATATATATAAATATATATTGGAAAATTTTGGTTATTTTAAAACCATTTTCAAATCCAATTTATTTATTTCTAAAAAAATAATTAAATTATTCTAGTTAATAACTAGTTCATTAAACAGTTCATTTCGATAAAAATATATTCTTATCTTTTCAAAACTGGAATTTTTCATCAAAAATCTTTCCAAATCATTTATTATGATTTTACATAATTTTTCCGTATTTTTAATAATTTTATTATCGCTCGTACAGTCGGTTTCCAATAACGGCCACCGAACTGCGTCCATAGCGACCTTTTCTGAAATTGATTTGGACATATCTCCACATCTAACCGTTAGATTTCAAATCTCTTACATTCATTGGAAAGCTCTTTTCGATACGAACCCAACTGTTCCAGTTTTAGGGGAATCCGACGGCCGGATCTCCCGTTACATCAAATTGAAGTTAATGGTCGAAATTCGAGAACAGTCGCCCCACGGCACGTTCTATTCAGGCCACTAAATATATATAATATATATTTCATCGATTTCCATTTAAAAAGTATTTATAAAATATTTATAATTTCATCCCAAAACGATTTCAACTTCTTTTCAATTTCAAATAAAAAATGAATATTCTATATTTTTATCATATTAAAATGATAATATTTTCAAAACATTATATTTTAAAATCATTTCTTTTCTATATTCATAATAAAATGAATAAATGATCGATAAACCCGTTCGGGTTAAAATGGCGTTTGTTACTTAACTCGGCTTCATATTTTTATATTTTTGTGTCCATCTAAAATTGAACATCAAAAGCATAATCTTATTCTTCATCGAACATTATTTTAATTTATATATATATATATATAATTCGTTCGGCGATTCCAAAACCATTTATTTCATTACATGTAAAAAGAATATTTTTAATGAACAAAAATATATTTCATTATCTGGGCATTTTATACGCTTCATATTCACATTAAAAAGAATATTTTAATGAATAAATATATATTTCATTACATGTACATTTTTATAGATTCCTATTCACATTAAAAAGAATATTTTTAATGAACAAATATATTTTTCATTACATGTACATTTTTATAGATTCATATATATACAATAAAAATGTAATTTTTATTGTTCAAAAATTCTATTCAATACGTGAATATTTTATTCAGTTCATTAACATGTTAAAAATAATATTTTTATCTAACAAAAATGTATTTTAACATATGCTTCTTTTATTCTTTATACATACAATAAAAATATAATTTTTATTGTTAAAACATTTTATTTTAAAAGATTCTTTATTTTAAAAGATTCTTTACACTAAAATTCAATAAAATGTTCTTTTCATCAAAATATTCTTTTCATTAAAATATTCTTTTACATTAAATTATCCTTTTACATTAAAATATTCTTTTACATTAAAATGTCCCTTTACATTAAAATATGTTCTTTTACATTAAAATGTCCTTTTACATTAAAATATGTTCTTTTACATTAAAATGTTCTTTTAATTTAAAAATGTTATTTTATTCTAAAGTGATATTTTATTCTAAAATGATCTTTTATTCTAAAATAATATTTTATTCTAAAATGATATTTTATTCAATATTATTTATAAAACTTTATTTATTATAAAACATTATTTATTTCTGAATCGGAATGCGACTCAATCAATTACCATATAATTTTAGTTATATGGATTTCACACATCGCATGTATTCAACAATAATGATAAATAATCATTAAACAATCCATCCACATTCAAAGTGAAATTTATAACTGTGTGAGCATTAAAATAAATAAATAATGCTCATCACAGCCTGTCAATCTATCGATTGACATATAACTACATATTTGGACTAGTGTATTTAAAATACCATCCCAATACCCGTGTGGGGTTTTCAAACAACAACAGTTTATTTAAATAAATCATTGGTTAATAAATTTAACCAATTTTCACTATTCAAATTACAAATGAATATTTATAATTTTATTTAATTTCAATATCACATTAATATTAACATTTTTAATGTGTTAAACATTTCAACAACACAAACAACACACAATACAATCAATTTAAATCGTCCATGGTTTGTGGACGAGAAAAGTGATCTAACAGGCACTGTATACAGTTTATAATGATTAAACTAATAAAAATTTACACTGACAATTCTATATATTTTCAGTTATGAAAATAAATAAATAATTGTGCAGAAATTTTAGTGAGGAGTTCTCACCTTGGGTTCCCACTCTATCATTCTTGAACTATACGGTTTGGATTATGTTTGGCTTCCAGACAGTTCCATCGCAATCTGTTTCACGCGGTATATGTTAAAAACCACATTTTTAAAACAACGCTCTATATATAAAAATCAGATTTTATTCTAGTGTTATTTATGTAATAAAAATCACATTTTTAAAACTGTTCTATATATATTTTTAAATATCATATTTTTAAAACAAAGTCTTTTAATATAGAAATCATATTTTTATCACAATGTTATTTATGTAAAAATTCTATTTTTAAAACAATGATAATTATAAATTTAAAAAAAATGCCAATTTTATTATTAAAAACAATGCTAATTATATGATTAAAAATGCTAATTATATAATGAAAAACAATGCTAATTTTATAATGGAAAACAATGCTAATTTTATAATGGAAAACAATGCTATTTTATAATGGAAAACAATGCGAATTTATAACGGAAAACAATGCTATATTATAATGGAAAACAATGCAATTTTATAATGGAAAACAATGCTATTTTATAATGGAAAACAATGCAATTTTATAACGGAAAACATGTTATTTTATAATGGAAAACAATGCTATTTTATAATGGAAAACGATGGTATTTTATATTTTGAAACAATGGTATTTTATATTTTGAAACAATGGTATTTCTATTTACAAAATAATGGTATTTCTTTTTATAAAACAATGTTCTTTATGTTTTTAAAACCGTAATCTTTTTATTTTCAAAACAATCACCTTTTTATATTTCAAGACAATAATCTTTTTAAATTTCAAACCAATAATCCTTTTATATTTCAAGAAATAATCTTTTTATTTTTCAAGACAATAATCTGTTTATTTTAAAACCATATATTTAAAAAAATCATATTTTTATATCTATTTCAAAACCTATATGTTATTTATATTTAAATTTTGATTTTTAAACCATGTAATATAATTTACATTTACTAAATTAACTAACTATAATTAAAACAGTTAATTATATAATTGAATTTAATTAAAAACCTTTTCAACATAATCCTTCTTCTCGGTTTTGTTTTCACCTTCTGTTCGAACCCATATCGCGATCCCTTAACCCACCCACGCATGCAGTTGGAATCTGATCGGAGTAGTCATCGTCGAAGGACTTCACGCTAGCCATCACCACCTCCAACCTCATCAAACTCGAAATCCCCTCCTACCCAGAAAACGAGTGCAAAAGTGATGCCTTTGAGGGCCAATTCCAGTCGATCCACCAAACGATAGTTCATCATCGCCTTATAGAATTGAATTTTGGGAAGATCGCTACATTTTTGTTTTGAGTTGGATTTAATCTCGAAATGAATTGGGAGATTATAGAGTTTAAAGTTGGAACAAAATCGACCATCAATTCCATCAGGTGGCGGCGGCATTTCTGAATTAGGGTTTTAGTTAACCTATATATTTATAATATAATATTATTAAATTTTCAAGTTTACAAAAAACCCGTTAATTCCCAATAGCTCCAAATTCAGCCCAACGAATGGTGCCCTTAGCAAAATACCCCCATTTCGGACACAATGGGCTAGGTCTCATCAGCCCATTCAATCGTTTTCAGCTTGTTTTCTTTAAATTAAAATATAAATCATTTAATTATTTAATTTGATCGTACATTTTAGTTTATCGGGGCCACATACTGACTCCAAAAATTCTCGAAAAATAAATCTAGCTATGTTTTGATGATACGGTCCTAACAAAATTAATTTCATTGAATTTGGAGATCGTTTGAAAAATGGTCAATTTCTGGTCGATCCAATTCAAATTTAAATTACCAAACACATTTACATTTACTACGCTCACATATTGATTCCAAAAATTATGAAAATTGGAATCTGGCAATAATTTGACATCCCGGATCTAAAAAAAGTGGTCTCGTCAAAAACGGAGGTCGTTTGTAAAATGGCTATATATTATATTAATATATATAGACTCCATAGCGACTATTCTGAATTTTAAACTGGGCATAACTTTTTATTCCCGCTATGAAATATGGATTTTTCACATTCGTTAGAAAGATATTTTTAAACAGATTTAGATATTTCTGATTTTACTGAAATCCGATTTATTTTGAATCCTGTACATACAGTCAAAGTTCAAATTCAAATTTTCAAACTACCGCGCTATTTCTAACTCCTTTTATAATTAAAATAAATTTATTCGTTCTAACTTCGATTTAAATAAATTTTTCGTCGTTATTATTTAAAATAAATCATTTTAAATATTAAAATCCATTAAAATTGCTAAAATGAAAATTTTAAATTGGTTCTAATTTTCCGGGTTGTTACACGCACAGACCTAACCTCTGCGAGCACAGACTTAACATCTGCCACCGCATAGAGGAGCACCTTACGTATCTTAGGAAGCCTCTTGCTTCCTCTTCCAGTCCTTCGGAGCTATCAGAATAATCAGACGGATGCGCGCTCCCCTCATGCCTCATGAAACCGCGATGATCTACCCCATTGGGTTATTCACCCTCAAACATGCAGACTGGTCCATGCGCCTCATTTTAACATGTTATTATACCCTATGTCTAAATATTTTTTTATGCACTTGCCTTATCTCATCAGGTTTCCATTTAACTTGGTTATTCCATTTATATTGAATTCTTAATCAAGTTACCAAGTTCCTCTCGCTTATTAATTTCAGTCATATAACTTAACCCATTTAAGTTTATTAATAAGCCCACAACATGTTATTCTCTAGATTGTTATCTAAGGTCTGTAATCCACAATCTCTTTATACTCTTGTTTGATTTCATAGTTATAATAACATGTTCTACTTAATATGTAATTAAGTATATCTCAATTCACATGTTTTCTAATTAACATGTCACTTATCATTTATGATTAAATATAACTTATTTCATTTCATAAGTTTGCCTCACTCTTTCATATTTAATCATAATTCCATCTTACACTATCACTACAACTTATCGTTGTTTACTTATTAACTTAGTTCTCTTAACTAAGGTTCACTAATAAGTCTCCTTTCCATTTATTATAACCTATGTTATAATTTCCTCTTGTCCCTAGGACAAGCCTTAACCTGTTATTCTTATCAGCAGATTTCAGATTTCTAAGTTTACAGATTACTTAATTTATCATTAAGTACAACTTCATACATTTCATAAATTTCCCCCTTTTCTCTACTTATTACAAACATCTGGTTTCAGTTTTCCCCATTTACCAATTACTTAATTTAAGTACCACTCATCTCATTACATAGGTTATCTCATTTTCTCACTAGTTTATTATAACCTAAGTTATAATATCCACTTGTCCCTAGGACAAGTCTACCTATTATATAACATTCTCATTAATGTAATTAATTATAATAGGTTATTATCCTTCCCCGTACATTCCATTTCCTTTACTGTTGTAATTATCTTTCATTCAGTTCCATTTATTTCTATTAATTACAATTAATGTCGTTTATCAGTCATGCTATTTACGTGTGTGTGTGTATATATATATATATATATATACATGCACTAGTCCTCTCACATTAAGCCTATACTTGTGGATGCTGGATTTGCTGAGTGGTTCCCGGTATTCTTCTACCACAAGTTGGCTTATCCTCGTGTCTTAGCACCATTATATGTTTTTACATATGCACTTAGACCCCTCACATTAGATTTACCACTTGTGGATGCTGGATATGCCAGGCGGTTCCGGGCAGACTTCTACCACAAGTGTAATCTAGCATCGTGTCTAAGCGCGGGTACAGTTTTCTATTTACTGTAAATTTTCTATATAATTTAGGCGTGTCCATTCTTTCAAGTCTATATATTACATGTCATCATACTAAACCCATTTTATGTTGCATGTTCTTTCTAACATGTAATCGTTTTAATCATGTAATTATTCATACCAAACAAACTAACATGTAATTTTCTCAGTTTCAACCCTTAATGGTCCAGGTACATAAATGTCACAAGTTAACATGGAATTGAAAGAACAGTAATCACTACACATATTTTGAAATGTTTATCTTTCAACATATGAATTTTCCAACATATTAATATCTTAGCATATTAATATTCCAACATGTCATATTCGTCACTTTAATCTTTTAACATATGTTTAAACATTTCAACACATCATATTTCAACATGTCATATATAACGGGGAATGTCAAACGATAATATATCATTATCAAAAATGATATAACTTAACCACTCACCAAATTTGCTTTCCAAATCTTGGATTCTGTCCAGATCTAGCATTCCATGGTTTTCCCCTAATTGGATTCAAAACCTAACAACCATGAATTCATAATTTTTACTAAAAGAAAGAGGAAGAAAATTGAATAGAACAGATCTAAAAAATTACCTCACTTCGAATATGATTCTGAACACATTCTTATTAAGATTTATTATTTTCCTCCACATCTTGATTCAGGATTTTCCTAAACTAATTATCTTATTTTTCTGAAGAGATTTGAGGAGGAGAAAGAATGGTAGAGCTTAGGCGTTGTCTCAGAGAATGTGAGATTTAGGCTAGGCTCTGCTAGCCTATTTATAGGTGTTCAGGATCTTATCGTACACGCAGCGCTGAGTCAACATTTGAACTTGGTTAAGAAAACAGTCCAGATTCGTTAATAAACCTGACTGGATCTAGGGAGGGTCGACCCTGGGGTCCCCCCCCATGCTGGGTCGACCCCAGCTATAATATTTTTTTCTTCATATGGTCTTCAGTTTTCAATTGATTTGAATATGTTCATAAATAAGGCCCTTATATGTATACAAAACTTGTAATGACCATTTTACGTGTATATATATATATGCACAACTTCCATTTCGTTTCCAAAATTCAAACGGTGTTGCACCGTTATTTGATTCTTGTCATATTTCATTGATTGTAGCCTTATCTTGAATTTTATCTCTTGTATATGTATATATATTTGCACATATATACATATATATTCTTATATATATATATATTTCTTTACTTCCTTATATGTATATTTTTCCTTATATGTGCGTTTATACATATTTTCCCTCATGAACATGTGTTATTTTAGCCATTCCCTTAAAACAAAAATATGACGGCGACGAAGATTGAACTCTATACCTCTTGTATGCAAGTCACATATTCTAACCAACTGGACTTGTAAGACCCCGTAATTCTGTAACACTAAGATTCACAAATCAAGGCAGAATTAAATTTTAAAATCCAAATCAAGGGAAACGGGCTGCGCCATTGCGTTCGTCTCAGAATTCTGCATGAGATAGAGTCCGAGTTTGCGTTAATCGGAATCCGTATGAAGGAGTTATGGTCTTCAGAAGTTTCAGAATTCGATTTAAAATTCGAACAGGTCAGAAAACGAGTTCAAAATTCAAAATCGGACCCAGATTGGGCTGGGCGGGAATTTTCCCACCCAAGACCCAGGTCGACTGGGTAGTCGACCTGGGGGTCGACCTCCCCCGCTTTTTCCACATCTGCAGCCTGGTTCGTTTTTCTGTATCCGGACGCCATTCTGACCAGATTCGTTGACTTCTACACTATATAAACAACCCTAGTCTCCTTCTCTATTCACAATTCTTTTCTATCCTTATGCTGCCTCTGAGAAAATGTATAAACAAATAAAAATAATATGTAAAATAAATCAAGACGAGGAAATGCTGCTCAAGACTTTCAAGAGGAGATACAAAACAAGCTAGGATTCAAGTGAAGATTCAAACGACTTCAACGACTGTTTTTCTACGAATCTAATATATTCTCTGTAAGTTGGTTACTTTTTAGATTTGAACGTTTTCTCTGTTCGTGACATGAAATTAAAGGAATAAAAGAATATGCCAAATCTCTCTATTCGAATCAGTGCTTAGATCTTTGGACCTAATTAAGAACTGTTATGATTCGATGACCAATAAGACTGTGACTATGAAACTATGGACCTTAAAACCATATGCCTCTTTGACTATGAACATTGCCTATGACTATGAACATTGCCTATGACTATGAACATTGCCTATGACTATGAACACTGCCTATGACTGTGACTCACGACTATGAGAATTATTTCCTTGACTAAGCCTATGCCTTTGATTAGGAAACATAAACTATTGCCTATGACATAACAAGGACAACTGTGGTTAAACACCTATGATTCATGACTAGGAAAGTGTTGCTTAAGTTTTGTGACTGTGAAATTGGGTCTAAACCTGATTATCTATTCTGTCTATTCTTGGTTTTCTTTGGTTTTAGACCTTGGGAATTTACCTATTAAGTTAGGTCTACCCATGTTCTTGAACCTACGTCGTTATTCAACCCTTTTTATGTCATAAGATTTTCAGACCTATAGGCCTTCGATGTTTTAGATCAATTTCAGTGAAATTCGTTAGGTCTGTAATTAGTAAATTATCATTTTATGCCAGTTATTATGTCTATCTTTTTCATAGCATCTTTGGTTCATTCCCTATTTTCTACGAATCTAGATTTATCTATAATCTAGATTGAATCACGATTACACGAACGATGGGAATACGATTTGGACGAAATATGAAATTTACTAAAACGTAGTTATAAACATGGAAATTGGCATAAATTGAGAACATGTATTATGACATGTTCATAGAAATGCAAATTGGATAAATTTGACATAAATTATAGGATGTGTAATTCGAATCTAGTATTGACTTGTAAATCTAGCATTTACATGAATTGTGAACTAGAATAATAAGTCTAGTTTGACATGAACTGTAATTAGAATGTTAAATCAGAATTGGATTAGCTAATTTGGCATAATAAGTATATTGGCATAAATTTGAAATTGGCCATAATTGTGAGTAATTGTCATGTTTGGCAAAAATCATGGTTAGTGACACATAATTTGGTATAATTTACATACCAAAAAGGCATAAATATGATATAGAGGGGAGAATGGGCCATAATAAAAAGTGTTGACAATTTACATTAAAAGGATAATTAGGAAATAAGTAAATTAGGAATAATTTACTTATAGAATTTGTCCGAAATGAGAAAATGTAAATTTAGACAAATTAAAGGTTTATTAACGACATCTCTTTTAATAACACACCAGAAAGTTCTAGGGTGACAGAGAGGATAGTGTCTAGGCTTGGGTTTGGAAAATACAAGTTTCCTGCTCTCCCTGGCTATCCCTAACTGATCCGACGGACATGATGGTTACTTTCAAAACCTGATTTGAAAATTAATCAAAACCCTTTGAACTTAGAAAACACGAATATGCCTAACCCGAGGTTAGACTGAGTTGCGATGTAAACCTGCCCGGAACCAACCGGCACATCCAGTAATCGCAACAATACCTGTCTAATGTGAGTGGTAGCGGCTTTAATTTATTTAGTTAAAGCTAGAACAAGAATGGTAGGGTTAAGTTAACTAAGACACTTAACCAATTCAACATGATAACCATACCGGTGGGTGGGGTTAGGTTCATACAGACACTTAACACAGTTAAGCTAGAATGGGAGGGTTAAGTCCATAGGAACACTTAACCAACTTAACACAGTTAAGCTAGAATGGGAGGGCTAAGTCCATAGGGACGCTTAACCAAACTTAACATCGTAACAAGACAAGATTTGTAGGGGTTAAGTAACTAAGAAAACACTTAGCCAAATTAACATGTTAACTAGACTAGAGGTTGGGGTTAAGTAAAGTTTAATACACTTAGCCAATTTGATATGTTAGCTGGACTAGACCGCAGGGTTAAGTAAACTTGAACACTTAACCGTCAGATTGTGATAAAGGAATAGGGCTAAGTCTAAAACATGAAGGGACAATACTTAACCATTAATAACATGTTAGTTAAAACAGACGGGCAAGGTTAAGTAAAAAAGGAACACTTAACCAATACAGGATGAATGGGTAGGGTTAAGTAATAAGAAATACTTAACCAATATAACTTGGTTTGTGGTAGGGTTAAGTCAACATGAATTACGGATAACACCTAACCAGTTTAACAGGATAAATGAAGAGGGTTAAGTTAGCTTGAATTGACTAATGACACTTAACCAATCCAAATTGACGGGAAAGAGAACTAAGTAGTAAACCTTAGTTAAAAGGAGCTAAGTAGTAAACCTTAGTTAAGAAAACAACGATTCTGGAAACTAAGTGGTAAACCTTAGTTAGTAAAACTAAGTAGTAATCCTTAGTATAACACGGGAAGGAGCGAATGTCCGTCTGAGTAAAAAGAAGGCTCCAACGAATTGGGTTACGAAGCCCGAGGCTTCGAGGGGACGTGAGGGTACTCTTGGTATCCCTCTGTGAGGCTGCAGATGATCCTCCTGGGCTCACAGAGGTTAAGGTCTGCGTTAGAAGAACCAAGGGTATGCCTTGGTTGCAAAATATGGCAACCTAAAGACTAGGATGGACCAGCGTGATTCGGCGAGAAACCGGTAGCCCTGTGATAGCAACTCGTCGTCTACTATCCATCTTGAGTCAGTCGAGATACGTGAAGCGGAAAGGCGGAGAACTCCAAAAGACCATATACTTGCTATCTAGTTATGGGTGAGGATGACCATAGGTTAGTGGGGCATAGGGGGCCTGCTTATAGTTCTCATTTTTCAAGGTGTGCCTTTCATTAGTTGAGGGAGGGGTCGAGTGGGACCATAGCCACTGGAAAAAAAGCAGACCTTAGCATCTGCATCGGCAGATATCTGAAAGCTCCCGACCGAGTTCGGTGTTTCTTGATTTGCCCTGCCATAGGACTCGGGCCGCACATTACAGGACATGTGCATCTAGACAAGCGATAACGATTCGTGATACATGCGTGGGGAAGTATAGGAACATATACCACTCTAGGTAGTGTGTCCTGGACTTGGGGGCATCGTTCGACAGGTAGCATAATCCCTAGTTGGACTAGGTGGCATAAACCCTGAATCCGAGAAGCGTTCAGCAGATAGCGTAAACTCTAGTTGAATCTAGAAAGCACTTGATAGAAAACCCTAGATTAGATCTAGGTAATAAATAATAAATGTATGCTCGAAGGCAGTGGAAAATACAGGGATTGGGATCACATTATCGTTACTAGTTGGGACACTAGTTAGGTGGTGCAGAGGATATAGAAACCAATATAACAAGGAAATAACGAAGCAGCGAAAGTATTAGAGCATATCCAGTTTATCTTAGCTTAGCATATCTTGGGATTATCTTGTCTACTCTTGCTGACCCTATCGTCATGGTGTAATCTTGTATTCAGTTAATTCATGTCGTTTTGTTTTTCCATGTTCACATGCTAGAAGTTACTGAACTTACTCAGGCTTTATGTCTGACTCTGTTTTTCTTTCATCTTCTTTTCTTCAGTTCCCCCCCCAGGTGGTAAAGGAGGGAATAGTATAGCTCAGGTTAAGTTGGATGGTCACTCTTTCCCAGCTTGAAGATTTTTCGAAGTTTTGCTTGGATTCTCTTTCCAGATGCTATGGCTGGCTCTTGCTACATTGGGGAATATAAATGTTGTTTTATGCTTCTTTATTTTGTAAGACAAATGATACTCTGATATTATAAAGAAATCGTTGTACAAACTATTTTATCAATAAAGCAAAGTTTTATTTTCCGCTGTTTAATTTCTGTCTGTCTTGTAATTTATCTGCATCTTTTACCTTAAAATGCTCCACAGAACTTAGTGCATTCCCTTTGTGAGTGACACTAACGGATGTGGGGTGTTACAGGACTACTAAGGCTATTGTTAACAAGGCTTAGAACAGTGGTAGTTATTGTTCTCTTCTCATTCCTCTTTTTCATATTTGTTACAATATTCCATTTAAACCATTGCATGAATCTTTTTCTTTTATTTCTCTTTTATTATTAATGCATAATTAGTGCATGTAACACATTTACACCGCCTGCAACCAATCCTTTCTTTCCTTGTATGCATTACATTTTTATTTGGATTAATCTTTATTTTATTCTTCATATATATATTTATGTCTGTGCATATATATGCATTATTTAATTATCAAATTGTTATAAAATGCGGGGTGTTACATTCTCCCGCCCTTAGAAAATTTCGTCCACGAAATTTGATAAGGGTACAAATCAATTAACCCCTCGCATAATATACATCCATCATGTGTGCATCCAATTTTTTCAAACATTGTGCATTTGTGCAAAGTGAAATACAACATAATAATGCATGTATGCCTAAGCGGTACCTCCTATGTGTATGCAAATTTTTCAAAAATCCTTTTAAAATACGATGCTCACATCCTAAATGTGACGATCCCAAAACCCGTACGACGGTGTTAAGGATAATCATTGGAATATAACACATTAATCATCATTAGCAGAGTACAGAAAATAGCAAAAACAATAAATAGAATAATTTTACATAGATATGACAGCGGAATCATAACATGTAACAACATCAGAGTAGCACAGTGTAGGATATAACTTAGTAAATAAAAGGGGAATGATCAGTCAACATCGCCATAGGCAGAATATATACATACGGTGAGACATAATAAAGATATCAGTCTATATTGCCTGAGGCGGTACATATACATAAGATAATAAATGCTGGAAGTAAATCAGTCTGCATCTCCATAGGCGGAATCATATACATAAGATAAGGATAGCAGAAAGTCAATAGCCAAAATACAAGTGAATCTAATCTTCGCCATCAAGCCAAAAGCACACTCCGTACTGCAGTGCTAAGCCAAAATAACCTGTCATCTGTCAACTAGGCTGCCCGCGTGAAAATAAGGGCACCCGAGTTTGCAAAGTGAAACAAACAACGAGTCAGTCATGGGACTGGTATGAGAAATCTACTTAACTGGTTAAACAACAGTAATAAGGCAAATCCTCGGACCACGTCACTTTCGCGGAACGGGTTTACTCCAGTGATTGCCAGTGCATTTAAAACAAAGTAAATTCTTTAAAACAACGCAATGCTTTTAAAAAGAATGAAGCCGTTATAAGACTCAAGTCCCATCACACAATGCAACGCAAACCGGAGGATAGAGTTTTACCTTATAATGGCCAAAAGATGCTTAATACGTGTAAAGCAAAATCACTTGATATTATTACTAGTGCATATATGTTTCAAAAGCGAATTCAATCATAAATATCAATCATATACGGCATAAGTGCCTCATACCACTATGTCGCCATACTAGTTCTAAAATCAAATCCGTTATCTCGTATTGGAAATTGGATTTCCGTCATGAGTCGAGGCAAGGGGCAAGCTCCTCTTCGCTTCGAGACACTCTAGCAAATGCCTCAGGACTACACACTCTGGGTAACCCTTGGATCTTCAGGGCCGGTCCTCTCTTACGTTTGAGGATTGGCAATTCCTGAGCACACATTTCCCGGTCCTAACAGACCTAATATCGAGGCGCCTCATTCCAACATCCACATAGGTAAAAATAATATAAATGTCAGCCAGTTTAAGCACTGACACTATCGCTAGTAGAAAGAAACGTCGTGCTCTCCCTGCAATCCTTATCCCGTTTTTAACTCATACCGAGGTGTGAGGCTCGCGAATCCACGCTATATACAAAGCCAGGCCACGTAGGTTGTGCTTTGATCATCAACCACAAGACTTTGCTTTACAACAGAAGCCTTGATCACTACATCTTGGCATGCCACACAGGCAATCCACTCCATACGACTGATTTCTATCGATATATAACCTCTGAGCTCATATGTCTCAGAGAAGGGCGTTAAGCAAGAGAATAAATTCTCCGCCGCCAAACAGATATATATTTAACAGAGATCAATCAGTACAGAACAAAATCTAATGTCAGATACACAGTCCATTTACAAGTCCGTTCTGGGTCTGAACGAAACCGGAGGCACCATATTCCTCGCATCTCCGTACAATCAACACATACGTCCAGACGACTACTACTTCCGTTCCTTTAAGGTAGCTACTCCAATCAGGAACCTCAGCAGCGCCCATCCATCCGATACGAAGATCGTCGGTCTTGAACCGTCTTCGTATTTTTGACTTCGAATCGTTCGATCAATTATTTGAAATGAGGGTTAGCTCGGCCTTTTCAAATAACTCACGTATAATTAGAATTCAAATCTTTCCATGGTTATATTATTCGACATTCACAATTCAGTTCTTTAGTATAATTTTCATGTCAAACACATACAACCATCAACTATCAAGCAAACCAAGCAAAATTGGTTTATTTCCATTCTATGCCGCTTATAATATTCTATAACGATTTTTCGCCATTTTTATTTATTTAAAAATGGCCATATTTAATTAAACGACGTTTTAGGTCGTGTCGTGGCACTGGCGCTATTTTCCCCCAAATTTGTTTTACACGTATCGGGAAATCTAACCGTTGGATTTCTACAAAGTTTATATCACTGGGAAGATATTCCCCAAGCGAACCCAACGGTTCTAGTTTCGTGAAAATCCAACGGTCGGATCTTCCACACTAGTCGTTTGAAGTTACGGTTTCAAAATACTAATTGCAGCGTCGTTATTCGATTTAGTTAAATTATATTTATATTTATATATAAATATAATCGATTCTGGCGCTTTTTTTCTTCAGATTTGAATTAAACATTCCAGACAATCCAACCGTTGGATCTTTACAAAGTTGGTGCCATTGGAAAGATATTTCCAAGGTGAACCCAACGGTTGCGGTTTCGGGGAAACCCGATGGTCGGATCTCTCGTACTAATCGATTGAAGTTACGATTTCAAAACACGAACTGCACGGCCTCGATTCGTTTTAATTTTATTTATACTTATATATATATAGTTCATTTTGCGATTTCAATATCGTTTTCACTTCAAATATTTCACTAACGCCTTTATATTTCGAAAAATTTCGCCATAACCTCCTTTGTACGGGAAGGGGTTTGGAAATTTATTGGGCCGTATTAGGTACCCAATAAATCCTATAAAGCATACACATATTTATAGTGATATATTCTGGTGTTTACAGGGGAGCGTGTATAGATAATAACTCCAGAGAATAAATTCTCGTCACCCTGTCTAAGCCTGAGGGAGTGTGTATTTTTAATTACTCCAGAGAATAAATTCTCGTCACCTCGTCCCGTGTGGGAAATAAATAATCCATGTGCCGTATCTAATAACTAGAGAGACGTGATTATTGTCAACTCCAGACCCGTGTGGGGTTTTTATTAATCTGGCAATTTATCGTTACAATTTTATATGGTCCATATCAGTCATCAGTTCAACCTGTAATATATAGTCATCGCCATACAAGCCTCTCGCTCGTATGGTAAATCTTCAACCTCGTCACACAAGCTCCAAATGCTTATGTGGTATATGATGAAGTATGCCTATCGTCAAGAAGTATGCCATGTAGTGTAGTTCAAAATTAATTGTTACTATCCTATGGCGATGTTTATTATTACACACAGAATAACCAGCACTCCGCATCTAATGGCATTCACAGGAGTTGATATAAAAATAAAATTGTGCAGCCAACTCATTAAGGCTTACCTATTTGTCGGGCACGCAAATAATTTCTTTACTCAACAGCTAATCCATTTTCTCTGTTCAACACATGTATATATATATATATATATGTGGAACAAAGCTAATAATAATATTTCTAGCGAGCAAATATTTATTTCAACACGTGTGTATTTTTAGCGAGGCGTATACATGATAAAAGTAATATTTTTATCATCAGAAATATTTATTCAACACATGAATGTTTTTAGCACCTCATATTCACAATAAAAATGCAATTTTTATTATTAAATCAATTTATTTAAAACACGAACACCATTCAACACATGAATTTCTATTCAACGAATGAATTTCTATTCAACACATGAATGTTCTTTATAGTTGGTATATATAAAAATGTGATTTTTATCGTTAAAGCTTTTTATTTAAAACACGAACACCATTCAACACATGAATTTCTATTCAACGAATGAATTTCTATTCAACACATGAATGTTCTTTATAGTTTGTATATATACAAAAATGTGATTTTTATTTTTAAAGTTATTTATTTAAAACACGAATACCATTCAACACATGAATTTCTATTCAACGAATGAATTTCTATTCAACACATGAATGTTCTTCATAGTTTGTATATATATATATAAATGTGATTTTTATCGTTAAAGCTATTTATTTAAAACACGAATACCATTCAACACATGAATTTCTATTCAACGAATGAATTTCTATTCAACACATGAATGTTCTTTCAAGATATGAAAATAATTTCAACAAATGAAAATTATTCTAACATATGAATATTTCAGAAAATTTCGGCAGCATAACGACATGGTAGTTAAAACCGGGACCGTCCCTAGTACGGCTCCTCGCTCTACCTTAAAACCTCACCGTTTTTTACCATGGGGATTCATGCATCTAGTTCGCACGCAGGCGACATGTTTTATTTTCATTTCCACAATCCTATTCTAATTTGTTTCAACCACAAGAGGGTATTTTTCAACCACAAAGGTATTTTTCAACCACAATATCAACCACAAACAATTATTTTCAACCATTCGTCATACCACATATTTTCACGCCAATCACAAGCAATAAATATCGTCCATGGTTTGTGGACGAGGGGAGTGTATATATATATATATATTTTATATTTCACTTCCATTTCAACACAATTCAAAGCATATATGTTTCATACAACGCTTGTATAATTTATACATCGCTCATATAACTTATACAACACATGTACATGAGGTGTACAATGCGTATATAATTTACACTTCGCTTATATAATTTATACAACACGATTTAATTCACACAATTTAATTTAGATTTCTCACATTGGTTTTCGAGGTGCTAAAAATCGTAAATAGCTCAGAAAAATCCGCGGTCTCTTCTAGATGGTAGAGAGCCTCCTTGCGGTCACGATGTTTCCTGTTTCATCGAATTTCGTCAACACACGATAAAGATATGATTTTTCAAAGTTTGAAACACTTTTAAGCCGTTAAAATCATTTCATATAAAACAAACCGTACCTTTCTATAACCTGCTCGAAACTAGGTTTTAAATTTTCGCTCGATCCGTGAAGTGTTGTCTCGATCAGGTGCTGCAGTGTCGAAGAGCTTCGAACAGGGTTTCCGGCGCCGGTGGTGGCACCTAATTCGGTGGTCCATGTAGCTCACGGCGGAGCTCCAAAGTCGACGCCTTCCTCGAGGTGATTCGACGAAAATATCCCACTATACCAGGCGAAAGTTGTATGGATTTATAGAGGATGGAATGAGCTTCAAAATCCACCCAAGTGCGCTCGATTTCGTTGAGAATTAGAAGAGAAAAGGAGGAGAGAAGTTCTCAAGGTTTTCCGCCGTCGGGTTTTTAGAAGGGGGAGCGGGCTCTGGTCAACGCGGGTTTGAAGAGGAAGAATTTGATTGGCCCAGGGGTTTTATAATTAATTTTTAATTTATTTTAAATTCGAAAATACCCCTTTCTCCATACGAACACCAATTCAAATCCAACGACTGTCGCCCCTACCTAAATACCCCCATCCCGGACACAATGGGATATGTTTCGTAGGCCAATTCGACTGTTACAGTCAGTTATTTTTCAAATTAAAGTATAAAACATTTAATATTCAATTTGAACGTACATTTCAATTTGCCAGGGCCACAAACTGATTCGAAAAATTCCAAAAAAATAAATCTAGTTATGTTTTGACGCTGCGGTCCCAACAAAACTAGTTTCGTCAAATTCTGAGGCCGTTTGAAAAATGGCCATTTTCTGGCCGATCCAATTTAACAGAAATTGACCAATCACAATTTCTTTTGCCATGCTCACATACTAGCTTCAAAAAATTATGAAATTTGAAACCTAGCAATAATTTGACATCCCGGATCCAACAAAAGTGGTTTTATTGAATTCCGAGGTCGTTTGCAAAATGTCTATTTTCAAGGGCTATATATTCTATATAGCGATCTTTCTGAAAATTCATTTGGCCATAACTTTTGATTCCCGCTATGAAACTTCGATTTTTCAGATTCGTTAGAAAGATATTCATAAACAGATTTAAATATTTTTGGTTTCACTAAATTCCGTTATAATTTCCACCCGGTACAGTCAGTCAAAGCTTGAATTCAAATTTTCAAACTGCCACGCTATTTCCAATTCATTATTTTATTGAAATATTCTATTTCAATTTTTTAAATTCTTTTAAAATAACCAATTTAAAAATTTTAAATTGGCTCGTATTTTCCGGGTTGTTACAATCTCCCCCACTTAAAACTTTTCGTCCCCGAAAAGGAAACATCAACAAAGTAGGAAACAAAAATGTAAATGCAAAGTATTATGAGGGTACCTTGCACCTGAGTTAGGAAGAGATGTCCACTCTGCATTTGGGGTAAGCTTGCCTAATGCTTTCCTCAGTCTCCCAAGTACAGTCTCTAGGATCACTACTCCACTACACTTTAACTAAATGAACCTTTTTGCTCCTAAGCTCTTTAGTTTCTTTGCCAACAATCTTTAATGGCTCTCTTATGACTGCTAATTCTGGAGTAATTTCCAAGTCCTGTTGCGCTTCTTCTTCTACAACAAGATCTGGATCATGCACATGTTTTCTAAGTTGAGATACGTGGAACACATCATGCACTCCAGGCAACCAATCAGGTAATGAAACCCTATAAGCAAGAGTTCCAATTCGTTCAAGTATAGGAAAGGGACCAATAAATCCCGGTGCCAACTTCCCAATTTTGCCAAATCTGATTACTCCTCTCATCGGAGAAACTCTTAAATAGACATAATCACCAACGGCAAAAGATAAATCTCTTCTTCTAGATTCTGCATAACTTTTCTGTCGGCTTTGCGCGATTTTCAATCGCTTCTCGATGAAATTGACTTTATCAGATGCTTCTCTAATCATATCAGGTCCTAACACAAGTCTGTTGCCAGGTTCTACCCAACATGCGGGAGATCTGCATGGTCTACCGTATAATGCTTCAAATGGCGACATTCCCAAACTTGCTTGATAGCTATTGTTATACGAGAATTCCGCCAAATGTAAGTGATCCTCCCATGACCCGCCAAAATCAATAATACACGCCCGCAGTAAATCTTCGAGAATTCTATTCACCCGCTCAGTTTGGCCATCTGTCTGAGGGTGATAAGCGATACTTAGATTCAACTTGGTTCCCAATTCTGTCTGGAATGCTTCCCAGAATTTGCTAGTAAATAGTGGATCTCTATCACTGACTATACTGAGCGGCACTCCATGCAGTTTAACTATTTCCTTGAAGTAAATCTGCGCTAAACTTTGAGCCGTTCTGTTGGATCTGACAGGTATGAAATGGGCGGTCTTCGTGAAACGATCTACGATCACCCAAATACTGTCATTACCTTTCTTAGTTCGAGGCAAACCATATATGAAGTCCATGGAAATCTGTTCCCATTTCCAACCTGGGACTTCCAACGGTTGCAACAATCCTGCTAGCTTTTTTTGGTCACTCTTGACTTGTTGACAGGTAGGGCACCTGCTAATATATAATGAAATATCTCTCTTCATCACCTTCCACCAGAATGTGCGTTTGAGGTCATTATACATTTTGCTCACACTGGGATGGATACTGAGTTTGGACCTGTGACATTCATCTAGCACTTCCCTTTTTAGCTCGGAGATGTCGGGAACACAAATTCTTCCTTTTAATCTCAGAACTCCCTCACTATCCACTTGGAAGCTGGAGTCTACGCCCTTTTTAATTCTTTTGATCATCTCCTTAACAAAATTATCTTCTTTCTGAAGGGCAGAGATCCCGTCAATTAACGAAGACGTAAGGATAAAACTGGCGATGATTTCATTCTTTCTGCTAAGCGCATCCGCCACAACATTGGCTTTCCCTGGATTGTATAGAATCTCAAAATCGTATGCTGCCAGGAATTATAACCAACGCTGTTGTCTCAAGTTCAGATCTTTCTGAGTGAATAGGTACTTCAATGATTGATGATCAGTAAACAGCTCAAACTTTTCACCCAACAAATAATGCCTCCAGATTCTCAAAGCAAACACGATGACTAACAACTCAAGATCATGAGTTGCATAGTTCCTTTCATGCGGCTTCAGCTGACGGCTAGCATAAGCGACCACTTGACCTCTTTGCATTAATACTGCGCCAAGCCCTCTAATAGAAGCATCCGTCCATACCGTCAAGTCCTGGTTGCCATTTATAATTGTTAATACTGGAGCAGTTGTCAATTTCAGTTTCAGTTCTCCGAAAGCTTCCTCACATTCTGGAGTCCACTTGAATTTCTCATGTTTTTTGTGAGCTTTTTCAATATACCGGATATCTTCGAAAAATCCTTAACAAATTTCCGATAGTAACTAGCCAATCCAAGGAAACTTCGAACTTCTGAGGGGGTAGTAGGCTGTTTCCAATCTTGAATCGCTGTAATTTTGCTTGGATCAACAGCAATCCCTTCTTTTGATACGACATGGCCAAGGAACTTAACTTCATCCTGCCCGAAGATACACTTAGAAAATTTAGCTTTCAAGACATTTCACCTCAGAATTTCCAACACTCGTTCTAAATGTTTTGCATGCTCGCCTTCTGACTTGGAGTAGATTAAAATGTCATCGATGAAGACCAGAACAAATTTAATCAAGACACCACGGAACACTCTATTCATAAGATCGACGAAGTATGCTGGAGCGTTACACAAGCCGAACGGCATTACTAACCATTCGTAGAATAAATCGGGACCCCTGAAGGCTGTCAAAGGAACACAGTCTTCGGCTATACGTAATTGGTGGAAACCTTAGCTAGGTCCATTCTGGAGAATACCCTCGTCCCATTTAATTGATCTAGCAAATCATCTATTCGCGGCAATGGATATTTATTCTTCAATGTCTGCTTATTGAGATCTCGGTAATCAACACATAGTCGTAGAGTACCGTCTGATTTCGGGACAAACACTACTGCTGCTCCCCAATCTGAAAAGCTTGGCCTGATCAGGCCTTTCCACAGAAATTCTCGAGTTTGGCTGCCTAACTCTTCTTTTTCCTTCGGGGCCATTCTTCGAATTGGATGTACTACTGGTCGGGCATTCGGAATTAGATCGATTCTGAATTCAATATCTTTTTGCGGAGGTAAGTTTTCGACCTCTTCAAACACATCCGCATAGTTTTTAACGATAGGAATCTTTTCTAATGAAGTGGGGATAACTTCCAAAGCTGACCAAAATTCTTTTCTATCTGGATCTGAACCGAGACATGGTATAGTGATATGCCCAACCTTTGTTTTAATTTTCACTATCCTTTCCGCACAATTTACTTCAGCCTCGTATTTTGTTAACCAATCCAGTCCAAGTATAATATCAAATTCAGAAAAATTCATGGTGATCAAATCAAAAGAGAACTTGTAGCAAGAATAAGAGACAGGCACTCTACACTATGAACTAAGAATAATAGAACCTCCTATCGGGTTTTGAACTTTAATTGGTTCTCTAAGCTTTCTTTGTTTCAATTTTAACTTGTGAACAGTGTTACTAGAAATGAAGCTACGTGATGCACCAGTGTCAAAAAGTACAGAAATAGGAATATTTTTAATAGTAAGGGTACCTCCCAAGACGTCGGGTTTTCCTGATCCATCAGTGATAGCTGGCGGGTTTCCCCATCATAAACATGTTCCACCTGTGCATTCTTCTTCAAAGGACAATTCCTGCTATAGTGCCCCTTCTGATGGCAGTTGTAGCATTCAGTTGAGCTGCGGGGGTTCGGGTTTGAGCTTTCTGGATTTGCCTTCAGTCTCTTTGGGGCGGTGCACACATTTGAATAATGCCCCTTCTTTCCGCAATTGTAACAGCTGCCTTTGGGTATCTTACCAGCTTGCTGAGTAGCGGCAGCTGCATTGCTGGACTCGGGCTGATCTCCTGAAGCTTTGCGCTTGTTTCCTGCCTGGCTCTTAGCACGGTCTAGATTGGAGTTCCTCTCATCCAAATCTTCGTAGTTGCAGGCCATCTCTACCAATTCTGTAAATGAAAGTTTGATGTTGCTCATGGCCCGGTCCTGATACTTGCACTTCAGCCCCAATATGAACCTCTTATTCTTTTCTTTCGAGGTCAAGATGAGCTCTGGAGCATAACGTGAGAGCTGTGTGAACTTATTAAGATACTCTTGGACAGAGCGGTCTCCCTGCTGGAGATTAGAGAACTCATCTCGCATACGCTCCAATGCTTGCTCGGGGATGTACTTCCCCTTGAACATTGTCTTAAACTCCTCCCAAGTCCTTACGGTATCCTCCTCATCCTCTGAGGTGACGGCTTCCCACCATAATTCGGCCTCCTCCTGTAAAAGCCAAGCGCCCATATACGCTTTGTCGTGGGTTCCAAGTCTCATGCCACCAAAGATCTTTTCGCACGTCTTTAACCATGCTAAAGCCTCCGTCACTGTGCTGGTGCCAGGAAAAGTTTTGCCCCCGAGGTTTTTGTACCTCTTTGCTACTCGGTCCAGTTCGAATTCCTGAAGTGCTGGTGGTTGTATCATAGGCCCTTCTACAACAGGGATATTCCCCCGTCCTCCAGCTCGGCCTGCTCGGCCTCCTCTGCCTCCTCTGGCGGCTGCAGCTGCTCGCGTAGCCATCAAGTAAAGTTATGTATAAGCAAGAAAAGAGTCAAGCTCACAGAAATGATAATTTTCATATACGGTAAAGCAGAAGAACATAAGGAAAGATAATGATGTACTGATCAAATTGTTTTGCTATTCTGCTTAGCTCATTCTAGGACATTACTAATCCTATCTCTAATGAGCTACTCGCCTTAGAACACTACTGATTCTATTCTGATGAGGTGTTTAATGTGTTAAATTCCAGAACTAAGGTTAACCAAAGCTCCGATACCAACTGTGACGATCCCAAAACCTATACGACGGTGTTAAGGATAATCATTGGAATATAACACATTAATCATCATTAGCAGAGTACACAAAATAGAAAAAACAATAAATAGAATAATTTTACATAGATATGACAGTGGAATCATAACATGTAACAACATCAGAGTAGCACAAGGTAGGATATAACTTAGTAAATAAAAGGGGAATGATCAGTCAACATCGCTGTAGGCGGAATATATACATACAATGAGACATAATAAAGATATTAGTCTACATTGCCTGAGGCGGTACATATACATAAGATAATAAATGCTGGAAGTAAATCAGTCTGCATCGCCATAGGCGGAATCATATACATAAGATATGGATAGCGGAAAGTCAATAGCCAAAATACAAGTGAATCTAATCTTCGCCATCAAGCCAAAAGCACACTCCGTACTGCAGTGCTAAGCCAAAATAACCTGTCATCTGTCAACTAGGCTGCCCATGTGAAAATAAGGGCACCCGAGTTTGCAAAGTGAAACAAACAACGAGTCAGTCATGGGACTGGTATGAGAAATCTACTTAACTGGTTAAACAACAGTAATAAGGCAAATCCTCGGACCACGTCACTTTCGCGGAACGGGTTTACTCCAGTGATTGTCAGTGCATTTAAAACAAAGTAAATTCTTTAAAACAACGCAATGCTTTTAAAAAGAATGAAGCCGTTATAAGACTCAAGTCCCATCACACAATGCAACGCAAACTGGAAGATAGAGTTTTACCTTATAATGGCCAAAAGATGCTTAATACGTGTAAAGCAAAATCACTTGATATTATTACTAGTGCATATATGTTTCAAAAGCGAATTCAATCATAAATATCAATCATAGACGACATAAGTGCCCCATACCACTATGTCGCCATACTAGTTCTAAAATCAAATTCGTTATCTCGTATTGGAAATTGGATTTCCGTCATGAGTCGAGGCAAGGGGCAAGCTCCTCTCTGCTTCGAGACACTCTAGCAAATGCCTCACGACTACACACTCTGGGTAACCCTTGGATCTTCAGGGCCGGTCCTCTCTTACGTTTGAGGATTGGCAATTCCTGAGCACACATTTCCCGGTCCTAACAGACCTAATATCGAGGCGCCTCATTCCAACATCCACATAGGTAAAAATAATATAAATGTCAGCCAGTTTAAGCACTGACACTACCGCTAGCTAGAAAGAAACGTCGTGCTCTCTCTGTAGTCCTTATCCCGTTTTTAACTCATACCGAGGTGTGAGGCTCGCGAATCCCACTATACACAAAGTCAGGCCACGTAGGCCGTGCTTTGATCATCAACCACAAGACTTTGCTTTACAACAGAAGCCTTGATCACTGCATCTTGGCATGCCACACATGCAATCCACTCCATACGACTGATTTCTATCAATATATAACCTCTGAGCTCGTACGTCTCAGAGAAGGGCGTTAAGCAAGAGAATAAATTCTCTGCCGCCAAACAGATATATATTTAACAGAGATCAATCAGTACAGAACAAAATCCAATGTTAGACACACAGTCCATTTACAAGTCCGTTCTGGGTCTGAACGAAACCGGAGGCACCATATTCCTCGCATCTCCGTACAATCAACACATACGTCCAGACGGCTACTACTTCCGTTCCTTCAAGGTAGCTACTCCAATCAGGAACCTCAGCAGCGCCCATCCATCTGATACGAAGATCATCGGTCTTGAACCATCTTCGTATTTTCGACTTCGAATCGTTCGATCAATTATTTGAAATGAGGGTTAGCTCGGCCTTTTCAAATAACTCACATATAATTAGAATTCAAATCAATTCTTTCCATGGTTATATTATTCGACATTCACAATTCAGTTCTTTAGTATAATTTTCATGTCAAACACATACAACCATCAACTATCAAGCAAACCAAGCAAAATTGGTTTATTTCCATTCTATGCCATTTATAATATTTTATAACGATTTTTCGCCATTTTTATTTATTTAAAAATGGCCATATTTAATTAAACGACGTTTCAGGTCGTGCCGTGGCACTTGCGCTGTTTTTCCCCAAATTTGTTTTACACATATCGAGAAATCTAACCGTTGGATTTCTACAAAGTTTATATCATTGGGAAGATATTCCCAAAGCGAACCTAACGGTTCCAGATTCGTGAAAATCCGACGGTCGGATCTTCCACAATAGTCGTTTGAAGTTACGGTTTCAAAATACGAACTGCAGCGTCGTTATTCGATTTAATTAAATTATATTTATATTTATATTTATATATAAATATAATTGATACTGGCGCTGTTTTTCTTCAGATTTGAATTAAACATTCCAGACAATCGAACCGTTGGATCTTTACAAAGTTGGTGCCGTTGGAAAGATATTTCCAAGGTTAACCCAACGGTTGCGGTTTCGGGGAAACCCGATGGTCGGATCTCTCGTACTAATCGATTGAAGTTACGATTTCAAAATACGAACTGCACGGCCTCGATTCGTTTTAATTATATATATATAAATATAGTTCATTTTGCGATTTCAATATCGTTTTCACTTCAAATATTTCACTAATGCCTTTATATTTCGAAAAATTTCACCATAACCTCCTTTGTACGGGAAGGGGTTTGGAAATTTATTGGGCCGTATTAGGTACCCAATAAATCCTATAAAGCATACACATATTTATAGTGATATATTCTGGTGTTTACAGGGGAGCGTGTATAGATAATAACTCCAGAGAATAAATTCTCGTCACCCTGTCTAAGCATGAGGGAGTGTGTATTTTTAATTACTCCAGAGAATAAATTCTCGTCACCTCGTCCCGTGTGGGAAATAAATAATCCATGTGACGTATCTAATAACAAGAGAGACGTGATTATTGTCAACTCCAGACCCCTGTGGGGTTTTTATTAATCTGGCAATTTATCGTTACAATTTTATATGGTCCATATCAGTCATCAGTTCAACCTGTAATATATAGTCATCGCCATACAAGCCTCTCGCTCGTATGGTAAATCTTCAACCTCATCACACAAGCTCCAAATGCTTATGTGGTATATGATGAAGTATGCCTATCGTCAAGAAGTATGTCATGTAGTGTAGTTCAAAATTATTTGTTACTATCCTATGGCGATGTTTATTATTACACACAGAATAACCAGCACTCCGCATCCAATGGCATTCACAGGAGTTGATATAAAAATAAAATTGCGCAGCCAACTTATTAAGGCTTACCTATTTGTCGGGCACGCAAATAATTTCTTTACTCAACAGCTAATCCATTTTCTCTGTTCAACACATGTATATATATATATATATATATGTGGAACAAAGCTAATAATAATATTTCTAGCGAGCAAATATTTATTTCAACACGTGTGTATTTTTAGCGAGGCGTATACATGATAAAAGTAATATTTTTATCATCAGAAATATTTATTCAACACATGAATGTTTTTAGCACCTCATATTCACAATAAAAATGCAATTTTTATTATTAAATCAATTTATTTAAAACACGAACACCATTCAACACATGAATTTCTATTCAACGAATGAATTTCTATTCAACACATGAATGTTCTTTATAGTTTGTATATATATAAAAATGTGATTTTTATCGTTAAAGCTATTTATTTAAAACACGAACACCATTCAACACATGAATTTCTATTCAACGAATGAATTTCTATTTAACACATGAATGTTCTTTATAGTTTGTATATATATAAAAATGTGATTTTTATTTTTAAAGCTATTTATTTAAAACACGAATACCATTCAACACATGGATTTCTATTCAACGAATGAATTTCTATTCAACACATGAATGTTCTTTATAGTTTGTATATATATATATATAAATGTGATTTTTATCGTTAAAGCTATTTATTTAAAACACGAATACCATTCAACACATGAATTTCTATTCAACGAATGAATTTCTATTTAACACATGAATGTTCTTTCAAGATATGAAAATAATTTCAACAAATGAAAATTATTCTAACACATGAATATTTCAGAAAATTTCGGCAGCATAACGGCAGGGTAGTTGAAACCGGGACCGTCCCTAGTACGGCTCCTCGCTCTCCCTTAAAACCTCGCGGTTTTTGACAATGGGGATTCATGCATCTAGTTCGCACGCAGGCGGCATGTTTTATTTTCATTTCCATAATCCTATTCTAATTTGTTTCAACCACAAGAGGGTATTTTTCAACCACAAAGGTATTTTTCAACCACAATATCAACCACAAACAATTATTTTCAACCATTCGTCATACCACATATTTTCACGCCAATCACAAGCAATAAATATCGTCCATGGTTTGTGGATGAGGGGAGTATATATTGTTTTTTTTATATTTCACTTCCATTTCAACACAATTCAAAGCATATATGTTTCATACAACGCTTGTATAATTTATACATCGCTCATATAACTTATACAACACATGTACATGAGGTGTACAATGCATATATAATTTACACTTCGCTTTATACAACACGATTTCATTCACACAATTTAATTTAGATTTCTCACATTGGTTTTCGAGGTGCTAAAAATCGTAGATAGCTCAGAAAAATCCGCGGTCTTTTCTAGATGGTAGAGAGCCTCCTTGCGGTCACGATGTTTCCTGTTTCATCGAATTTCGTCAACACACGATAAAGATATGATTTTTCAAAGTTTGCAACACTTTTAAGCCATTAAAATCATTTCAGATAAAACAAACCGTACCTTTCTATAACCTGCTCGAAACTAGGTTTTAAATTTTCGCTCGATCCGTGAAGTGTTGTCTCGATCAGGTGCTGTTGCGTCGAAGAGCTTCGAACAGGGTTTCCGGCGCCGGTGGTGGCACCCAATTCGGTGGTCCCTGTAGCTCACGGCGGAGCTCCAAAGTCGACGCCTTCCTCGAGGTGATTCGACGAAAATATCCCACTATACCAGGCGAAAGTTGTATGGATTTATAGAGGAGGGAATGAGCTTCAAAATCCACCCAAGTGCGCTCGATTTCGTTGAGAATTGGAAGAGAAAAGGAGGAGAGAAGGTCACAAGGTTTTCCACCGTCGGGTTTTTAGAAGGGGGAGCGGGCTCTGGTCAACGCGGGTTTGAAGAGGAAGAATTTGATTGGCCCAGGGGTTATATAATTAATTTTTAATTTATTTTTAATTCGAAAATACCCTTTTCTCCATACGAACACCAATTCAAACCCAACAACTGTCGCCCCTAGCTAAATACCCCCATCCCGGACACAATGGGATATGTTTCGTAGGCCAATTCGACTGTTACTATCAGTTATTTTTCAAATTAAAGTATAAAACATTTAATATTTAATTTGAATGTACATTTCAATTTGCTAGGGCCACAAACTGATTCGAAAAATTTCAGAAAAATAAATCTAGCTATGTTTTGACGCTGCGGTCCCAACAAAACTAGTTTCGTCGAATTCTGAGGCCGTTTGAAAAATGGCCATTTTCTGGCCGATCCAATTTAACAAAAATTGACCAATCACATTTTCTTTTTCCACGCTCACATACTAGCTTCAAAAAATTATGAAATTTGAAACCTAGCAATAGTTTGACATCCCGGATCCAACAAAAGTGGTTTCGTCGAATTCCGAGGTCGTTTGCAAAATGTCTATTTTCAAGGGCTATATATTCTATATAGCGACCTTTCTGAAAATGCATTTGGCCATAACTTTTGATTCCCACTACGAAACTTCAATTTTTCAGATTCGTTAGAAAGATATTCATAAACATATTTAAATATTTTTGGTTTCACTAAATTCCGTTATAATTTCCACCCGATACAGTCGGTCAAAGCTTGAATTCAAATTTTCAAACTGCCAAGCTATTTCCAATTCATTATTTTATTGAAATATTCTATTTCAATTGTTTAAATTCTTTTAAAATAACCAATTTAAATTTTTTAAATTGGCTCGTATTTTCCGGGTTGTTACACTAAATATACTGGCATTTCCGCATGAATGCAATATTTTGAAAATGAAAATATATTTTCATCCAAATTTCTCACATTCTTGCAGAGTGAGAGCGCAGTTCATCCAATTGTTGCATCCAAAATCCTACCAACCAACTTTATTTTTTTCGAATTTCAGAAAAAAACTAATTTTCTAAATTCGATTCCTTATGTTACAAAAAGACCGAAAACGGAAAACTTCACATCTCCCATTTTCTTTTTCGACCTTTTTCCAACCTTACTTGGATTTTATGAAACTATTTATAAAGATATCCCTATTTTCCTATCCAAGCACACCCACATAGGAAAATTTTCTTGTTGTAGATTTTCTTTTTCATCTTATCTTGGAAATTTTTATTCTTATTCGTCTTTTCTCATAATTTGTCAAAATTTTCGCTGTTCTGAATTTGCTGTTTCCTTTTTAGTTGTGCCTTTACTCTTCTCTTAGCTTATTTAATCATCTGATCCAAGTTTAGTTTTCAAATAAGCCTTCTAGTCTTTCAACTAAAACAGGAAAACAGACGCTCTACACAACTACTACTAAGGGCCAAGAATCTTAGGACTATGTCCCTTCAGACATAAAAGTTCAAACCACGGGATCCACGATAGGTTTAGATGTTACCCTAACTATCCAACAAGAAAAATAATAGAACGATGCCAACAGAAATGCAATAACAGATTGTACACCTAACATGAAAATTAGCAACATGATCTAAATACTTACTTGCCCTTTTACTATCTAGTAGTCACCACTAGTCCTAGTTGTGTACTAACAATTATTTCAAGCAATACCGTAGGCTTTTCAATGCTTATGCATTCTACGGGAACTTACTATTATTCCAAGATAGTTCTCCCTATTTTCTTCATAGCCTCAAAAAGAATTCTCGTCTTTCTTAGGCACTAATCCTTACCTGCTCTATACTTTTAAAACATGGTTTGGCCTTTTTTATTTAAATTTTCTTTCAAAAATTTAGAAGTGTGAAAACTTTATTTTCCTCATGAAAACTTACTTTTGCCAAACCATAAAAACATGTCATCTTAAAAAAAATGTAAATCGTATTTTTTTTCACAAAAACTTCAGTAGATAAGGACAACTATTTCTCAATCGGGTTTATATATAAGGTCATTTCTATCTCTTACTACAAGATGCAAACATCTACTCTATTCTTGATTTCTACAACTTATTTTGTCCACCCAACAAAATTTTCTCTTTTAAACAATTGATCAAAAATGATTGTCAAAAGAATAGAGACTTCAAAAACTTTCTTTATTAAAAATTCTTGTATGAAATATAACAAGAAAACTAGCCAGCTATACATGCTCTATAATATGAACCTTTTACTGAGAGAATTTTACTTTGAACAAAGTTTTCGCAAGAAATCACTATTTACAAAATATACCCCATTTTACTTTAAAACTCAATATGTGTACTTTGTATATTAAACTATAACTTTAAGATTAAAACTTGAAAACACCATAAGCCATTTTCCCAAAACTTTTACAATTTCAAGTTCTTAAAAGTTAACAATAGGGTTAGACTCAAAGCGGGTTTCCAATTTTTCTAGGCTTTTCTAGACACTCCCACAAAGTCAATTCTCTCAACTATATATATATATATTCCTAATCCATTTTTCTCTTTTTAACCTTTTCCAATTTATAAGGTTTTACTGCCAAGCCCACTAATCCAAAATACTAACATATAGGATCCACCTTTCTCAATTTCAAAATATATTGTACACTTCCCACCCTAATTTCCTAAGGGTCTCAAATTTCCATATTCATTCCTTTAGTGTACAAAACGGATATCCCAATTCTTACCATATTATACTCTTTCTATTTAGTGGGTTTCTCTACGGATCTAGGTATATATATAATATTTATATTTTAAAAATACAAATACGTTCACTCACTATCTATACAGGAATCCTAAACCTAAGCTCTGATACCAGATGTACTAACGTGAATTCCGACGGACCGAATTTTTTTCTTTCAAAATTCTAATCTATCGAAACCCGTGTTGGTTGCTCTGGTATCCTGCAGAAACGATAAAGATATAAAATATATCAGAGCTCAGAAAATATCTCACAGCGAAATGGATAAAGTATAATATAATCAAAGTATAGCCTTACCGTATTAATAATACTGCCAAGCCAGTATCCAAAGCTATCATATCTCTGCCACAAATCTAACCCTGCGAGTATGTTTTGAGGAGGGGGTCAGAACACAAGCTCTGGTGACTGAATTTAAACTATACATTTTGGATAACCCTAGATATACCGTTCAATCACATTTTCTTATTTATTAGGTTACTTGGGTTAACAGCACTCGAGGCTTATACACACGTTGTACCCATTTACTTCCCAGTGGATTAACCTAATACAGTATATATGTAGCTACCCCCCTCCCCAAATATTGAGGTACACCCTATGGTACCTCACTCGCACGGTCTCCACCGTAAAGCCACAGAAATGAACGCAGTCCCTCATCCTACGCCAGAGTGACGTACGGATCTCTACATAACAATGTTACATTCCGCATATATCTGCTATTACTATGCTACGTAAGTGTACGGACTTCCAACTTCGACCGAATCAGATTCCATACCAGGGTAATGCCCTTAAGCCTACGATACACCACCCAGAGAAGACATGCAAGTATCTAGACTTTCCCATGTACGTTTCGTCCATCGTATTCGATGCCTTAACCGCACATAATGTGCATCGAGTTCCGTGGTAGGGATATATAAGAAATACGAAACTCGGTCGGGAGCTTTTCCATATCTGTACAGGCCCGCCTTTAAGAGCCTTGAAATACAGATACCCCTATGGTATGTTTTTCATGGTGGCTATGGCCCCACCTCGGCCCCTCCCTAAACTAGTAAAGACTACAAGAGCTAAGTGATTTGTCCTTAACAAACAATCTAAACATCCAGTTGTCATCTCCCCTCAACCAACGTACCTCGATAGTGAAAGGTGAATGGTCTATTGGGTTTAGCTCTAGTCTTTTCGCATCCCACTGTCTGCCGATGACGGGTACTCGACGATCTACTATCCTTATTGGTCCTGACCTCTGCCTCCCCATTGAGGCGACTGCCGAATCACCCTAGTGTCACCTCGTCACAACATTCTGACTGCAAAGCTACTTTTGCAGTCAAGGTACACCCACCTGGTAGTAACGTGCAGTCCCAACCTTTGTGAGCATAGCCTAAACATCTTCCACCGCACAAGGGACCACCAGAAGCACCTTACGTATCTCAGGAAGCCGCGTGCTTCCCCTTCCAGTCCTACGGAGTTATCAGAATTATCAGATGGACGTGCGCTCCCCTCTTGCCTCATGACACCGCGATGATCTACCCCGTTGGGTTATTCACCCTCAAACGTGCGAACTGGTCCAAGTGCCTCGTTTTAACATGTTATTAGACCCTATGTCTAAATATTCTTTTATGCATTTGCCTTACCTCATCAGGTTTCCATTTAACTTGGTTATTCCCACTCACATTGAATTCTTAATCAAGTTACCAAGTTCCTCTCGCTTATTAATTTCAGTCATATAACTTAATCCATTTAAGTTTATTACTAAGCCCACAACATGTTATTCTCTAGATTGTGATCCAAGGTCTGTAATCCACAATCTCTTTATACTCTTGTTTGATTTCACAGTTACAATAACATGTTCTACTTAATATGTTATTAAGTATATCTCAATTCATATGTTTTCTAATTAACATGTCACTTATCATTTATGATTAAATATAACTTATTTCATTTCATAAGTTTGCCTCACCCTTTCATATTTAATCATAATTCCATCTTACACTGTCACTACAACTTATCGTTGTTTACTTGTTAACTTAGTTCTCTTAACTAAGGTTCACTAATAAGTCTCCTTTCCATTTATTATAACCTATGTTATAATTTCATCTTGTCCTTAGGACAAGCCTTAACCTGTTATTCTTATCAGCAAATTTGAGATTTCCAAGTTTACAGATTACTTAATTTATAATTAAGTACAAATTCTTACATTTCACAAATTTTCCCCTTTTCTCTACTTATTACAAACATCAGGATTCAGTTTTCCCCATTTACTGATTACTTAATTTAAGTACCACTCATCTCATTACATAAGTTATCTCGTTTTCTCACTAGATTAACCTAAGTTATAATATCCACTTGTCCCTAGGACAAGTCTACCTATTATATAACATTCTCATTAATGGAATTGAAACAACAATAATCGCTACACATATTTTGAAAAGTTTATCTTCCAATATATGAATTTTCCAACATATTAATATCTTAGCATATTAATATTCCAACATGTCATATTCGTCACTTTAATCTTTTTAACATATGTTTAAACATTTCAACATATCATATTTCAACATGTCATATATAACGGGGAATGTCAAACGATAATATATCATTATCAAAAATGATATAACTTAAATCCATTCTCCTAATTTGCTTCCCAAATATTGGATCTGGTTCAGATGTAGCACTCCATAGTTGTCCTGTAATTGATTCAGAACCTAACAACCATAGATTCATAATTTTTACAAAAAGAAAAAGGGAAGAAAGAGGAAGAATATTGAATAAACCAGTTCTAAAAAATTACCTCACTTCGAATATGATTCTGAACACCTTCTTATTAAGATTTATTCTTTTCCTCCAGATCATGATTCAGAATTTTCCTAAACTAATTATCTTATTTTTCTGAAGAGATTTGAGGAGGAGAAAGAATGGCAGAGCTAGTCGTTGTCTCAGAGAATTTGGGAATTAGGCTAGGCTCTGCTAGCCTATTTATAGGTATTCAGGATCTTATCGTACATGCAGCGTTGAGTCAACATTCGAACTTGGTTAAGAAAATAGTACAGATTTGTTAATGAACCTGACTGGATCTAGGGTGGGTCGACCCCTGGGTCGACCTTGGCTATGATTTTTTTCTTCTGCATATGGTCTTCGGTTTTGAATTGATTTGAATATGTTCATATGTAAGGCCCTTATGTGTATACAAGACTTGTAATGACCATTTTACGCGTGTATATATACGCACAACTTTCGTTTCGTTTTCAAAATTCAAACGGTGTTGCACCGTTATTTGGTTCTTTCCATATTTCATAGATTGTAGCCTTATCTTTAATTTTATCTCTTGTATGTGTGTGTGTGTATATATATATTTGCACATATATACATATATATTCTCATATATATACATATATTTTCTTTACTTCCTTATATGTATATTTTTCCTTATATGTGCGTTTATACATATTTTCCCTCATGAACATGTGTTATTTCAGCCGTTCCCTTAAAACAAAAATATGACGGCGCCGGAGATCGAACTCTGTACCTCTTGTATGCAAGTCACATGTTCTAACCAACTGGACTACTAAGGCTATTATTAACAATGCTTAGAATAATGGTAGTTATTGTTCTCTTCTTATTCCTCTTTTTCATATTTGTTACAATATTCCAATTAAACCATGGCATGAATCTTTATCTTTTATTTCTCTTTTATTATTAATGCATAATCAGTGCATGTAACACATTTACACCGCGTGCAACCAATCCTTTCTTTCTTTGTATGCATTACATTTTTATTTGCATTAATCTTTATTTTATTATATATATATATGTATATATATTTATGTCTATGCATATATATGCATTATTTAATTATTAAATTGTTATAAAATGTGGGGTGTCACAACTTCGAGTTTGGACCAACTGGTCGTCAAATCAATCACGGAATACGCGTAAATTGTCATCGTTAGAGCACAGTGTAACGACCCGCATTTTTGGCAGTCGAATATTTAAATTAATTTATTTTATTTAAATATTTTACTTGGAATATTAAGGGATTTTAATATTTAAATCGTTATTAAAAACAAAGTTTGAACGTTATATATTATATAATTATAAATCGAGCTCGAAATGGCGCTGTAGTTCGTAATATGGAGTTTTGAACTTTAACTGAATATATAGAATCCGTTTTAAGTCGGATTTCTGTGAAACAAGAAACGTTGGAATCATGTTAATTATAACTTTCATATGGAAGAGAAAAATTCAGTTTTCGTATTATAGATTGTTAGTTATGGCTAAATCAAATTTTAAAATAATCGTTTTGAAAATCGCTATTAAACGATAACGTTTATTAAATAAAATATCAATGGTACTTATATATATATTTGGATATTGTTAAACTGAATTTCTAAAATGTCAAGTTTGAAATCAATTTGTCTTATTTGATGTTACACGACATTCCATTTGGGTATAATTGATAATATCGATTTATTTTATTCAATTCAACTATTTTGGAATTTATATTGTATCGGTATTCGATGAGATTTAAAAATAAACCAAACTAAAGCTTGTGGACACACATACACAACTATTGAAAAAATTCTACTTTGTGACTATATGAAAAAACATATTAGATGCTATACAATTGAAATAAAATATAACAAATGTGCTTCAACTAATATACACCGCCAAATTTCTATAGCACATTGGACATGATATATGTCAATATATATATATATACACAGTCAAATATTCACAGACTGTAACAGTTAATATACAACTGAATTTCAAATAAAAACCGCTCTGCATACAAAGCACAACAGCTAAAAGAACTTTAATTCAACTATATGAAAACAGTTTGATACATAAACATATAAAAACTGGAAATACAATGTGAAGCTGAAATTGGCCAATAACAACAAAAACAATACAATATGAATGAATACAAGAAGAAATTAGCAAATATGAATATGCAAATACAAAGAAAATCATGCCTATAATTGTTTGGGTGCAAAAACAATGAAATGCTGCAATTCATTTACCGATGCAGCTAGAAAGGGGCTACCAATTGCGTAGAAAATGGGACAGCAAAAGTAAACTTACATCCACAGTTGAATTCAAAGAAAAATATATACAGAACTAACATATATATATATATATATAATAAAAGGTGGTTACAATGAGGAACAACATGGAAACAGCAAAACACATTTATATATAATACCATACACTAAACAACGCATTTGCACAGACCTTAAACTACAGTATATATAAATGAAGGCAACTGCATATATAAATGTAGGCAACTAGTAAAACAATTAGAGATAAGGGACATACAACAACAACCGAATTAGTTCAAAGACAGCAACACATATATAAAGAATTAAAATATGAGATTCATGTACTCTTTCTACTGTCAATACAAAGTTTTGCTCACTCTTTTATTTCTCCATAACTCAATACATCAGCAACATAAAGTTTACACCTTACAAATGTACCAAATCTTTTCAACAAGAAAAATCACAATTTGCGCAGGCCTAATGCATGCATACAGACAACCTATGAAGTACAAGCACCGCCTACTACTGTCCTTGATGTCTCCGTTCTGTCTCCTCTAGCAACAAAGAATTTCAATGCAGCTACCCCAAAACAATAATATACAGCCGACCCAACCTTTAGATGGACATGAAAAAATGAAATAAATAAACAAATAGTTTTAAGACTTTTACAACACTAAAATATGTATAGCTTATCTTACAAGTATATCCTACAGCCTATGACTATAGGTACATATCACGCAACCATATGAAAAGCTAAATTGAAATAAACAATTCAATGGCTTTATGCAGCAGACGAATAAACAATACGAATAGCATCATCCTACCTAATCTATAAATTTACAGTTTGAACATTATATATATATATATATTTATATATATATATAAGCTATATTCTCCTTGCAAATTTCAAAGCAAAAGATCAACTAAAGGATATAGCTTTCGGAGCTTTCACAACTACAATATACTATATATGGAGAGAACGAAATCTGAGGATATTCCAAGGAAAGAGGAATCAAGCATCAATAACTCTGAAGAAGATTGAAAGAGAGGTGTATTTTTTGACCCAAAATAATAGATCAAAGACTATTCGAACCATGAAGAATATTTTATTGTTGCAAAAGTGGGGGATCGAACAGATAGATGCCGATTAAAGGAGAAAGGACGAAGACTTATGTCGGTTTCTAGTGGGCCTGGTAGTGGGCTTTGAATAAGTAAAGAGGCTTTGGAATTTGAAGATGTTCTTTATTTGGGGTTTTATTGTATGTTGTGTTTGTTTTTAGACATTATTTGTATACCAAATTTATGAGTACTCTTTTTCCCGATAAGGTACCCACTAGGGGGATTATAGGGTTTTAACGAGGCTCATAAAGGAGGTTTTTATTTGGTTTTTAGCAATAAAGTGAACCAAAATTTAAAAAAAAATATGAGCTATATATATGAGCAGACGAGTACATAGAAATCCAACAGAGATCTCCACACTCCCCTGCTAAGCATCACACAACCATCAAGTCTCCATCACAAGGATCACAATTCGATCACATGGCTGAAAAACAAAGAAACAACACCTAAGAACTAGGTTCAGCTATGATCATGTAACACCCCACCTCCGCCAGTGCCACTCTTGCAAGGACACTAGCTTTGGAGGGGCGTTAAACGAGGTAAACATGCATGCAGATATCACAAGACCGAACATATAAGTAAAAACAGAGTAAATAAAGCAGTGGATAAAACTGACATTTCAAAACCATAGTCAAGTTACATCAAAGTACTTGGTCATTATTTTCCACAAAACATAGTCTAGAAACATCAACTGAAAACTGGAAATAACATAAAGTAACTATCCCCAAAGTAGAATAAAGCCATAGCGAGCTCAAGTCCAAACCGTACATGAGCTATCCAGAAAAGCAGCTAAAGATCCAAGCTAAGTACCAGTGTTCCCACCCTGTAAACCTGGGGGGAAACGGAAGAAAAGAGGCGAAAGAAAACGGGTCAGTCAAAAAGACTGGTAAGTCCTATCTACTATTAGTATAAAAACTAGTAAAGTTAACTGAACATGTAAACAGGGATGAGATGTAGGGTGATAACTGGCATGGTGAAAAGTTAACAAGATAGATCAAGTGTGGCATCGCATATACAAGGTTAAGTTGCACCAGGTGTGTACTAGTATTCCAATCCATGTCAAGTATAATCAAGAAATGATCCCTTGGCCCAAAGCTGGCCCACATCATGAGACTACCTAAATCGAGGTCCAACTACTCGGTCTAGTCGATCGGCTCCCTATAAGCCTAACTCGTCGTGTATCGGTGTCATACGGCTTAATCGCGGATTGTAGTTAACTGTGCTAGGTCCACCCCAGGGTGTATCCTGCCCTAAGGTGTAAACCACAGACACAATTCAAGCACGCATAGTCTAAAGCTACTGATGCCCATGTTCAACTCCGGACTTAATGTGCACGACCATGGTCCGTCTGAACAACCGGTGCACCCTTCAGCCGTCTCTTTTGGCCTCTTACAATCAGTTCAGTAATCGTGCCCCACCCTAGCCTAGTCCAGGGTACCCATGATACTTCTAAGTTGGTTACTGCTGAAAAGGACCACCACGTAACTAGGATTTCAAGCGGGTTAAGTGTGGTTAACCCTATCCTAACCATGTATTGAGTTGGTTAAGTGTATTCAAGCAGTTCATGACTTAACCCTATCAATACATCGGGTTTAATTGGTTAAGTATATTCAAGTAGTTCATGACTTAACCCTACCAATCCATCGTGTTTAATTGGTTAAGTATATTCAAGTAGTCCATGACTTAACCCTACCAATCCATCGTGTTTAATTGGTTAAGTATATTCAAGTAGTTCATGACTTAACCCTACCAATCCATCGTGTTTAATTGGTTAAGTATATTCAAGTAGTTCATGACTTAACCCTACCAATCCATCGTGTTTAATTGGTTAAGTATATTCAAGTAGTCCATGACTTAGCCCTACCATGTGGCATTAATTAACTTAATGCACCCCAACCTCTCACATTAGACCTTGTTGTGGTTACTAGTTAAGCCGGGCGGGTCCGGGTAGCTTTACACCACAACCTAGTCTAACCTCGGGTTTATAAGTGCGATATGACCAACTACTCACATTGGGTCCTATTGTTTGTAGCCACTAGTTAAGCCGGTCGGTTCCGGGTAGATTTATGCTACAAACTCAACCCAACCTCGAGTTGGCCACTTTCATGTTTTCTACATGTCATGTCCACGTTCGTGTTTTCAAGCATAAGCACATGTCAAACTTTCATGTCATATTTTCAAGTCACGTTCTCATGTTACTTAAGTTTGCCCCATTACCCATAGCGTATTCCCATCGCACGTAAATTCGCATCAACACAAATAGATCAAAAAGGGAACATAACAATATGACAAGGTGGGCATAAGGTGGCAAAGTCTATCACAAGTCAAACATGGTGATATTTGAGGCCAAAAGGGGTTCAACATACTAGCATATGGCCTCAACATGTATGATAGCATAAAAGGTGTCTTGGCCTCAACATATCAAATAACATAAGGGTGATTTGGCCACTAGCAAGCACAATAGCATAAGGGTGATTTGGCCACAAGCTTGCACAATAGCATAAGGGTGATTTGGCCACAAGCATGCACAATAGCATAAGGGTGATTTGGCCACAAGCATGCACAATAGCATAAGGGTGATTTGGCCACAAGTTAAACATGGTGGCATATGAGGCATAAATATGTTCATTTAAACTTGCATGTTACATGCACAACATTCAAACTTAGCGAATAGGTGATACATGGTCCTAGATAACATAGGATGATGACTAGAAGTTCGCATACAACATTATATGCAAGTTATCATATAGGTTATGAGAGTTCTCATGTTGCATAATGCAACATTTCAAATCAAAGGTCATAGCTTTCTATGCACAAAGTCAAGGTGATAGCTTTACAAACATGCATAGGATAAATCTATGCATAACATGATAGAATCAAAGCACAAATCATACTTAGGCCCAAACTCAAACTTGCAACATGTCATATTTAACTTCATAGTTAGAATCTAAGAGTAGTATAGGGCTTACTATGCTATGAAGACTTATAAAATAAAATAAGATTGAGACGAAGCCACTAGCAACTCTAAACACTCTCAAATGATACGCTCCAATGAAAACCCTTGAGAAACCAGCAAAAGATCCTTGCTTTGATGAAGAAAGATTGAACTTTGGCCTTAAATCAAGCTTAGGAACTCTCAAACTTTCATGAAGAGGATGGAGGTCATGATATGAAGATGGAGGCCATGATCAAGAAACATTTTGGCAGCATTTAGTTGTAGGAATGATTAATGAGGGTTTAGGCTTGGTCTAGGGGTCTTTTTTATAGAGATTAGGGGTAGTTTAGACCATAGGATTAACCCTAAATCGAATCTGAGCCATCCACTCCCGTCAGAAACTTCCAGAACAAGACCCAACATGTAAAAATGGTGCACCAGAAAAACTGGTCCGACAGGGGGGGTCGACCCCTGGGTCGACATGGGTGTCGACCCATTGGGGGGGGGTCGACACAGGTGTCGACCCCTGTGTCGACCCTGCCTGGGGCGGGAAAATTCCCGCCCATTCTGCCTTGGTTGTAATTTGAATCTGAATTCGAATTTGAACTGTTTTCGGGCTTGGAATTTTCTGAAAACTTCATTGGGCCATAACCTGGTCATACGGACTCCGTTTTTCGAAAACTCGGACTCTATTTCGCGTATTTTTCCGAGACGAACGCAATGGAACAGCCCGTTTCCCTTGATTCAGATTTTATAATTTAATTCTGCCTTGATTTACATTATAACATGTTATTAAAAATACGGGTTGTTACATCCTCCCCACCTTAAAGGATTTCGTCCCCGAAATCTTCAAGTTAGGAAGAACGTATCCTACCATCCATCATCCATCTACTCAAAACATCATCCACAAGTAACCATTGTCCTTAAAAAGACTCTAAATGCTGTATGAACATATGCAAATGGTGTGTGTATATGTACTTATCTAATGCAAAAATCAGGCGGTTACTGATTCAGTAAACCTCCTTAATGCAAGGTATGTTAGTGAAATGAGTCCATATGTATGCAAAATCCTAACATAATTTATAATCTCTACATGAGTGCACATAACATCCATCCATATGCAACATCCATGTGATAGCATAACAAGTTTCATCCATGAATAAGCATAAACACTCATGCATATGCGGTATGAAAGTGTGTGAGCCGATCTTAGTGCCTAATGTGTATCATGCATCCACGAGTATCCACTTGCAAACACTTGCGACCACTTGCAAACATTAAGCATAACATGTTTTAAATACATGTTTCATCCAAAGGGTTTCTACCTAAGGTTCTCATGACAAGGTTAACGAGATAACAAGATAAACAGGATAAACATGGATAGCAAAAAGAAAGATATGCTGATTAAGAACGGAGATTGAGAATGTACCCTCAAAAAGGAATGGATAAAGCCCACGCATCTTCTCCTCGGTTTCCCAAGTTGCATCTTCATCGGCTTTACTCCACTGAACTTTCACCAATTTGACTTCTCGATTCCTTAACTTCTTGATCTCTGTTCCCAAGATACGAATCAGAGCTCTCCTCAAGGTTGCCTCTTTCTCTACCTCCACGTCTTCAAGAATGCTTGGTTCAACCACCTCAGTGGACTCATGTAGGCACTTTCGGAGATGCGAGACATGAAAGACATTATGCACTCCGGCTAGCTTCTCGGGCAATTCCACTTTATTGGCCATCTTCCCAATTCTCTCTATGATAGGGAAGGGTCCTACGAACCTTGGTGCCAACTTCCCAACTGCTCCAAAACGAACCACGTTTCGCAAAGGAGAAACCTTCACGAAAACCATATCTCCAACTTCGAATTCCAAATCTGTCCTTCGCTTGTCAGCATAGGATTTATGTCTGTCTTGGGCCGTCTTCATCCGCCTTCAAATCAACTCAACCTTCTCGGATGTGTCCCTTATCATGTCGGGCCCAAGTATAAGCTTATCCATCGTCTCCCACCAACATGTTGGTGACTTGCTCGGCCTCCCATACGAAGCTTCGAATGGTGTCATTCCTATGCTTGCTTGGTAGCTGTTATTATAAGCAAACTCTACAAGAGGAAGGTGGTATTCCCAAGTACCACCAAAGTTAAGAACACAAAGTCTCAAAAGATCTTCTAGCACCCTATTCACCCTCTCGGTTTGGCCATCCGTCTGGGGGTGATAGGTTGTACTTAGATTCAACCGCGTACCCATCGCTTCTTGCAAACTATTCTAGAACTGGATGGTGAAGATTGGGTCACGACTGCTAACTATGCTGGAAGGAACTCCATGCAATCACACTATCTCTTGAAGATAAACAGATGCTAAACCTGATACAGTCATCATGTTCTTTACTGGAAGGAAATGGGTGCTCTTCGTAAGTCTATCAACTATGACCCATATCCATAAAGCCCAAATAGTTTGGTCATCTTAATGGACATCTTCACCCCAACTATAAATCACAAACAGGCGAGTCATACTCCTTATGGGGTTTGCAACAGAGCTAAGATTGAGAATAGGACCGAGAGGATATACTTAAAAGATAACATGCGAGTAAGCTCTACAGAATAATAGGGATCAAGGATATACTCTTAGAAAGAGATATAATGCGCGCATCTAGTCTTCAATCTTCTAAGCCGCATTTTCTTGTACTTAATCCCATCGTGCCTTGACCATCTTTTAACTCCACAATTTTGTAGCTCTTAATTCTTATTTCCAAAATATGAGTTAGAACTCATTTCACCGTTGCCTCTCGTTCCACATCCACTTACTCTTTTCCTAAAAATACTTGGCTTAAACATAACTGCGTGCTCATGGTTTCATGCAAGCCTTCCAAAATTCGTTAGTGAATCCTGGATCTCGTTAACATACCATACGGTATTTTACGCAGAAGAACTATCTCTTGAAAACGAATGCCAATCTAGGTTGCCAAATGTTCTTTCTAGGGTGATTTCTATAACCCGTGCTTAAGCGGAATGGACCATCCGCCTTAGTGGCGAACACTACTCGATTGGATTACAGATTTCCAAAAAGTGCCAAGGGATTCTAGATAACTAATCATGACGGACCCCTAAAGGTCACACGAGATTTTCGAGGGTATTACCGAGGCGAGTCATGAGCCTCGCAACCCTATGTTCGAAGTCAAGAATGGCTCCATAACTGGACAACCAACCCATGCCCAAAATCAACCCGTATCCCATAAACCCGAGAACATAAGCATTACACATGAATTCTACGCTCAAGATAGAGATTTTCACATCCATACAAATCGCAGATAGATGGGCGGAACCCCTAATTGGATTTGAAATACTAACGGGATTCTCAACTAGACTAGTACTTAGGTGCAAACTTTCAACAAGATCAGAAGAAATAAAACTATGCGATGCGCCAGAATCAAACAAGGTACGAACAGGGAAATCAGAAATGTAAACATGAATTTCTATAGAAACACTACCTCGATCAAAAGCTGGAAGAGCGAGGAGAGCCTGCAATTGCCCTCCAGAGGGTCCTGCTTGCTGAATTTGCCTTTTCCCTTGTCCTTACTTTTTCGGACAATCCTTACTATAGTGTCCAGACTTTCCACAATGAAAGCATTCGCCCAACTTCCTTTTCTTCTTCCTGCAGTCTTTGGCTATGTGCCCAGTGATCCCACAGAAGTTGCACTTCCTTGTGTCCTTTGCCTTGTTGTTGTTGGCCTTGTTTTCCTTCTTGTTGTTCTTGTCTCCTTTCTCGGAATCTACCTTCTCGCCTTGAGACTCATTTGCCTTGACCTCCTTCTTGCCACCCTTATCTTCCTCTTGAAGCAGGGCCATATTCACCAAACTCTCAAAAGTCGCCCCATGGGTATATGAGACATGGCCAAACCGCGCAATGGCTCATTCAATCCTAGAGCAAAGCGTAGGGCCTTTTTCTAAGCTGTGTTAATCAAGTCTAGACCGAACCGAGCAAGTTGATTAAACGTATCCACGTATTCCCTAACTGTCATGTCCCCTTGCTTTAGAGATAGGAGCCTCTCCATCCGAAGGTTCTCTTCTGTCGATGATAGAAACCTTAGTCTAAACCTTCTCCTAAAGTCATCCCAAGTCTGAATTGGCCTAGTAGTGGTGGTAACTACCCACCAATATGCAGCTTCCTCTTTCAATAACCATACCGCTAACAGAACTTTCTTACGGTCTTCTATATCAAAGATAGCAAAGAGGTCTTCAGTTTCCTTTAACCAGTTTCTTGCCTCCACAGAAGTCTCCGTTCTGACAAAATTCTTGCAACCCATCGCCTTAAAGTCTTTGCAAATCTTTGCGAAATCCACTTGTGGATACTGAGGAGGAGGAGGAACCTCAGCTACGGGAGGAGGAGAAATGTTAGCGACGGGGGAGGGAGGAGGAATGTTCGCGGGGCCGGCTTCATTCGCCCTTGCCTCTATGTACCTTCTAAACCAAATAGGTACTGGTACACCCTCCAGAATGGCAAAATTATTGGCCATACTGAAACGAAGAAAAAGATAGATTGAGAACGAGGAAACAAAGGATAGTGCTAATGGCTCTTGGGGAATAGCCTTTTAAAATAAACTAGACTTTTCTTGGAAAATACTTAATTGGTTTTGAAAATAGTTTTTCAAAAGGTAAGTTTTAAAAACCTTTTGCTCAAATCTTGTAAACCTTATGCTCTGATACCAAATGTAACACCCCACCTCCGCCAGTGCCACTCTTGCAAGGACACTAGCTTTGGAGGGGCGTTAAACGAGGTAAACATGCATGCAGATATCACAAGACCGAACATATAAGTAAAAACAGAGTAAATAAAGCAGCGGATAAAACTGACATTTCAAAACCATAGTCAAGTTACATCAAAGTACTTGGTCATTATTTTCCACAAAACATAGTCTAGAAACATCAACTGAAAACTGGAAATAACATAAAGTAACTATCCCCAAAGTAGAATAAAGCCATAGCGAGCTCAAGTCCAAACCGTACATGAGCTATCCAGAAAAGCAGCTAAAGATCCAAGCTAAGTACCGGTGTTCCCACCCTGTAAACCTTGGGGGGGGGGAACGGAAGAAAAGAGGCGAAAGAAAACGGGTCAGTCAAAAAGACTGGTAAGTCCTATCTACTATTAGTATAAAAACTAGTAAAGTTAACTGAACATGTAAACAGGGATGAGATGTAGGGTGATAACTGGCATGGTGAAAAGTTAACAAGATAGATCAAGTGTGGCATCGCATATACAAGGTTAAGTTGCACCAGGTGTGTACTAGTATTCCAATCCATGTCAAGTATAATCAAGAAATGATCCCTTGGCCCAAAGCTGGCCCACATCATGAGATGACCTAAATCGAGGTCCAACTACTCGGTCTAGTCGATCGGCTCCCTATAAGCCTAACTCGTTGTGTATCGGTGTCATACGGCTTAATCGCGGATTGTAGTTAACTGTGCTAGGTCCACCCCAGGGTGTATCCTGCCCTAAGGTGTAAACCACAGACACAATTCAAGCACGCATAGTCTAAAGCTACTGATGCCCATGTTCAACTCCGGACTTAATGTGCACGACCATGGTCCGTCTGAACAACCGGTGCACCCTTCAGCCGTCTCTTTTGGCCTCTTACAATCAGTTCAGTAATCGTACCCCACCCTAGCCTAGTCCAGGGTACCCATGATACTTCTAAGTTGGTTACTGCTGAAAAGGACCACGTAACTAGGATTTCAAGTGGGTTAAGTGTGGTTAACCCTATCCTAACCATGTATTGAGTTGGTTAAGTGTATTCAAGCAGTTCATGACTTAACCCTATCAATACATCGGGTTTAATTGATTAAGTATATTCAAATAGTTCATGACTTAACCCTACCAATCCATCGTGTTTAATTGGTTAAGTATATTCAAGTAGTCCATGACTTAACCCTACCAATCCATCGTGTTTAATTGGTTAAGTATATTCAAGTAGTTCATGACTTAACCCTACCAATCCATCATGTTTAATTGGTTAAGTATATTCAAGTAGTTCATGACTTAACCCTACCAATCCATCGTGTTTAATTGGTTAAGTATATTCAAGTAGTCCATGACTTAACCCTACCATGTGGCATTAATTAACTTAATGCACCCCAACCTCTCACATTAGACCTTGTTGTGGTTACTAGTTAAGCCGGGCGGGTCCGGGTAGCTTTACACCACAACCTAGTCTAACCTCGGGTTTATAAGTGCGATATGACCAACTACTCACATTGGGTCCTATTGTTTGTAGCCACTAGTTAAGCCGGTCGGTTCCGGGTAGATTTATGCTACAAACTCAACCCAACCTCGAGTTGGCCACTTTCATGTTTTCTACATGTCATGTCCACGTTCGTGTTTTCAAGCATAAGCACATGTCAAACTTTCATGTCATATTTTCAAGTCATGTTCTCATGTTACTTAAGTTTGCCCCATTACCCATAGCGTATTCCTATCGCACGTAAATTCGCATCAACACAAATAGATCAAAAAGGGGACATAACAATATGACAAGGTGGGCATAAGGTGGCAAAGTCTATCACAAGTCAAACATGGTGATATTTGAGGCCAAAAGGGGTTCAACATACTAGCATATGGCCTCAACATGTATGATAGCATAAAAGGTGTCTTGGCCTCAACATATCAAATAGCATAAGGGTGATTTGGCCACTAGCATGAACAATAGCATAAGGGTGATTTGGCCACAAGCATGCACAATAGCATAAGGGTGATTTGGCCACAAGCATGCACAATAGCATAAGGGTGATTTGGTCACAAGTTAAACATGGTGGCATATGAGGCATAAATATGTTCATTTAAACTTGCATGTTACATGCACAACATTCAAACTTAGCGAATAGGTGATACATGGTCCTAGATAACATAGGATGATGACTAGAAGTTCACATACAACATTATATGCAAGTTATCATATAGGTTATGAGAGTTCTCATGTTGCATAATGCAACATTTCAAATCAAAGGTCATAGCTTTATATGCACAAAGTCAAGGTGATAGCTTTACAAACATGCATAGGATAAATCTATGCATAACATGATAGAATCAAAGCACAAATCATACTTAGGCCCAAACTCAAACTTGCAACATGTCATATTTAACTTCATAGTTAGAATCTAAGAGTAGTATAGGGCTTACTATGCTATGAAGACTTATAAAATAAAATAAGATTGAGACGAAGCCACTAGCAACTCTAAACACTCTCAAATGATAAGCTCCAATGAAAACCCTTGAGAAACAAGCAAAAGATCCTTGCTTTGATGAAGAAAGATTGAACTTTGGCCTTAAATCAAGCTTAGGAACTCTCAAACTTTCATGAAGAGGATGGAGGTCATGATATGAAGATGGAGGCCATGATCAAGAAACATTTTGGCAGCATTTAGTTGTAGGAATGATTAATGAGGGTTTAGGCAAGGTCTAGGGGTCTTTTTATAGAGATTAGAGGTAGTTTAGACCATAGGATTAACCCTAAATCGAATCTGAGCCATCCACTCCCGTCAGAAACTTCCAGAACAAGACCCAACATGTAAAAATGGTGCACCAGAAAAACTGGTCCGGCAGGGGGGGTCGACCCCTGGGTCGACATGGGTGTCGACCCATTGGGGGGGTCGACACAGGTGTCGACCCTGCCTGGGGCGGGAAAATTCCCGCCCATTCTGCCTTGGTTGTAATTTGAATCTGAATTCGAATTTGAACTGTTTTCGGGCTTGGAATTTTCTGAAAACTTCATTGGGCCATAACTTGGTCATACGGACTCCGTTTTTCGAAAACTGGGACTCTATTTCGCGTATTTTTCCGAGACGAACGCAATGGCACATCCTGTTTCCCTTGATTCAGATTTTAGAATTTAATTCTGCCTTGATTTACATTATAACATGTTATTAAAAATACGGGTTGTTACAGATCAAGTCTATGATTTCACAAATTGATTTCGACATTGATCCAATCCATATTTCTACACAACTATAAATATACGCACCATATTGCATTTTCCAGAACAAGCAGTGAAGAAGGAAACAAATTCGAACCACTTATAAAATCAAAAGTAAAATCATACAGCGAGAAAAAATCAAATAAAATACTTATCTGAGTTTGTAAATGCACCCTCTTCATCTCAGTATCTTTTTCAAACTGTTTCGTGATGGTTTTGTTCGAACCAAGGAATTAGGGTTCGGGTTTTCTTTACGAAGGAGGCTTCGGATCTGATTTTCTGGAGTCCTAAGAGGATACGGAGGAATTTGCGATGTTTTGATGGATTGTGAAGTCGATTGTGGGATTTTTGTGTGGTGGCGCGATTTTTACTGAAGGGGAGGTCATGGGTCCTCTGTGGTAGCAGCATGGAGCTGGGCTTGAATCGAATTGAAGGGGTGATGCGGTTGCTTTCGATCTTCGATGAAGAAAGAAAGGAGGAAAGAGGATCAAATTTCACCATGGAAGGGTTTTCTCTTTTTTTTAGGCAGCGAGTGAATTATGAGGGAAATGAAGGGGATCCGAAGTTTTTAATTGGGTAAGGTGGAACGGGCCTCTTTAATTCTAATGGGCTGAACGAAAATTAGGGTAAGGCCCAACCGATTTAAAATAATTCAAAGCCCATTTAATTATATACATTTACAAACTTTATCGCTAATATCGTATGCGTTCGTAATCAGAATTCAGTGGGACTAGGAGCATTGGAATCGTCTTGTTAAGGACTACAACATGAAATTGGGTAGGTCAGGATCGGATGCAACTGGAAATTTTAGTCAAATTAAAATGTCGGTTTAATTTGACTAAAACAGACTGTTATCGATGAATCCAAATCTAGGTGAGTTAAACTCAATCAGTTCCTCCCATTTATATTATATATATAAATTGGGTTTTTATTTTTTGTGTTCAGTTTGCCAATGGTTGACTGTTTGGTAGTTATATATTTATTTGTTGATTTAACCTATGAAATTAAACTGTTGTTCTATTTCAGTGAAATAACAAATTGTTATTCTAACGATTGATTCCAATAAAAGGTAACTTATCTTGTTTGTCATGTTTATAAAATAAACGTGTTTAATTGGTTGAATTTTTTGAATTGCTTGTGATTGAGGTTAAATGGTCGTTAGTTGTTATCAGTTAAGTGTGAATGAATGATCTGATTTGAGATAACCATTTTGGGTACATGGAAGAATAGGTTGGAGGGATCCAACGGGATTCCTCAAATATATTATTTATTTTCATATTATCATATATGAACTGTCATGATTGGGTAATTGATTTGATTAGTGATCTTGGACTGAAAAGTCAACCTATGATTTGTTTTAACTAATGGGCAATATTGGTTGGGTAATCGGCAGTAAATGGCCTAAGAATAAATTGGTTTGTTATATTGATTTATCGTCAGGAAAACCGATAGAGTTGAAGTTATAACATTTATTTTATAACTGGAAATAGATTTTGAAATATATTATTTTGAATAAATATTTATTATTATTTAAATTTATAATTAATTATTAATTGATTTAATAAAGTAAATTCTGATATTAATCAAATTTATAAGTATGAGAATAGGAAATTAACCAAACAGTTAAAGTGAATAATTGTTTTGTTAAGAAACAATTAAATGGAATTATTTACATTAATTATATTATTAATTAATTTAAAGGGGAAACGAATTGGAATCGGTTAGCGAGATAACCGTGTTTTGAGTTGAATAAATCGACCGTTCTAATTGGGATTGGTTATAAAATTAGTGTGTTTTGAATAAAATAGTTTAATGAATATTGTTTAATTTTAATAAGAGTTTTAAAATGGGAATTGCTATTTATTTTAGTTAATAAAGAAATTAACTACGGAAGTAGTTAACAATCGAAGTGAATTATTATGTTAATTAATAATAATTTAGGGAATTACTTTTTAATTGGAATTCAATTAAAAAGTAATCGAGTTGGAATAAAATCTAATGCGTTACTGAAAGGAGTTTATGAACGGGTTATATTTAAAACCCGAATTTTTATAACGAAGTTATAAATAGAATTTTAAGCGAATATGATAGCTTAAATTAAAGAATACTTGAATTGAGTAAAAGAAGAAAAAGGTAAAAAGAGTTTATGTTAAATCAAAGTTATATAAATGGGGTTTAAAGTGTTAAAGCGTTAATTTTACATTAACGTTACTTAATAATGGGATTAAGTAAGAGGGGAAATTGAAATAAGAATTTCACGCAAGAATTGTAGAATGGATTTGAAAAGGAGATGGGTAAAGGTGAAGTTGGGTAAAGAAGTGCGTCTGAGGATTTTGTAAATAAAATCCGAATTATAAAATGAGTTTGGTTAAAGAGGCAGAGTTAAAAGTGGTATTTTATAAAGAGATTACTTAATCATGGGATTGAGGAATAATGGTTATAACCGAGAAAGAGATTTTCAAAAAGATAATAAGGTTTTATGAAACCGTAATTTGAATAAAATAGTTAAAGGGAATTTGTATTGATATCAGAATGAAATATTGGTTTTTGGATTACAACTTATAGTTATCTTAAGGTATGAACGTTGTTGATCAAGGTCTGAGAGGTAACTAAAATACCCCAAATTGGACAACTTCAGAATTATCTGAGGATGATATTAGTTGTAATGGTAAAAGGGATAAGTAAAGTTTATTATTTCATTAGAGAAATAATAGCGCAACATTTGTAATGAAGATTTGGAAAATATATATATAATGAGAATTTAAAATAAAGGGAAGTAAAAAGGGTTGTGCGAGAATATAACAATATTTTCGAATTTGAAAGGAAATGTAAAAGTTGAGTTTTATTCAATAAGAATAAGTATTAGGTGTTGTTAAGTAATGAATGAAAAATATTTCGTAACGTTGTTGTACGAGTAATAAGCTGAACTGATTTTCCAATATTATTAGATAACAGGGTTAAATGTTTAAGAGTGAAAATAGACAAACTAAATATGATATAAGATTTTCCTAAGTATTAAAAGCGAATTTGTTTAAAGAATAATCTTATGTGAATAAGAAGCGGAAAGCTATATTTGTAATATCGAAATATTTAAGAGTTTTGAATTTACATTTGTTTTAATTAAAAGGCCAAGTGGTGTTGAATACTGAACCAGTGAACTTATTGGATTGTCATGATTGAAACACAGTTTATTTTGATAATTAAATCACCAACTATCAAATTTGTCCAATACGATTGTTGGTACGGAAAGACCGGGATCGAATTTATATTTGAAAACCATTCCGACCAACAAATACGTGAAGATATCAGAAGATGATCGAGATGGAGCATTGAAGACCGTAGATGAAACACCCCACCTCCGTTAAGGTCACTCACAAAGGGAATGCCTTGACTTTGGTGGAGGTTTATAAGTAAAAGCCACAGATAAACTCAAGACAGATATAAATACACATATTTGAAACAGCGGAAACCAAACTGGCTTTTATTTCACCAATACGTGTTCAAACAAAACATTCCAAAATTGTCTCAAAATACTTCCAACATTACAACCTCATTACTGTCTTGATTATTAAAGAAGCATAAAACATAAATAAAGTGACAAAAATCCCCATAGTGATATCCAAAGCCATAATCCGAGCAAAAGAGATCCAAATCATACATCTACGTTCTTGGAGCTTGTAAAGAGTCTGACTGAGCCGAGTTGTTTCCTCCCTGTGGACCTGGGGTTGGGGGGAACGAAAGAAAAGAAGACGAAAAGAAAATAGAGTCAGACATAAAGCCTGAGTAAATCTAGTAACTCTTCGGTATGTGAATAAGAAAAGGGCATGATAGATATAAACTGAAAACAGGAAAGTGTCACAAGCTAAGGAAGTGTCGAATGTACTATCGCACCCATACTATATCTCTACACCTACTTGAGCTTACTTTAACTGGCACCCCATGCTGAGGGTGAAGTGATCCCCAGTTTTATTTAAAGATCGGCTCCTACTCGCATAAACATGTGCCATACGGCACCCAAGAATTGTAGATACTATGCTGGTCCTACCATGGGGTGTATCAAGACCCATGGTGGCGGCCCCGACACAAATTCTAGAAGGCATAGGTTATACTACAGGTGCCCCCAGTGCCCTGTTTGTCTGCTCCGGAGTGTGTGCACGCCCGCACCCCGTTAGAACCTACACTGTTGCACCCACCGTCGTCGCTTTGACCGCTTACAATCAGCCCAGTAATCGTGCCCCACCCTGCCTAGTTTTAGGGTACCATGATACCTAACTTGGGTTACTGCTGAAACGGGTCCCTCGTTACCAGGATTTTCTAGTCAAACATGTTAAGTGGTTAAGTGTCTGTATTTACCTAACCCACCCATTAATTCTTGTTAACATGTTGAATTTTTTAAGTGGTATAGTTGACTTAACCCTACCATCTGTCCTTAGCCTCTTAGAGCACCAGACCACTCACATTAGACAGGTATTGCTACGGTTACTGAATGTGCCGGTCGGTTCCGGGCAGGTTTACACCGTAGCTCAGTCTAACCTCGGGTCATTATTGGGCTCAATGCTTAACCACCCACATTGGATAGGTATTGTTGTGACTACTGGACAGCCGGGCGGGTCCGGGCAGGTTTACATCACAACTCAATCCAACCTCGGGTTAAGCATATCGTGTTTTCTAAATTTACATATTTTATTATTTCTCAATTATATATGTAAATGTCAAATCTTTTATTCTTGGGTATATCAATTCATACCGCTTAAATGTCATTGTCGTTGGCATGTGCCAACCATGCCAACATATATTTTCATGTTTTACACCCAACGTTATTACCCCCGTTTGTACGTTCGCAACATTATAACATGTGTTGGGCTTGTCACAATTCAGCCCAACTTTATAAACGTGAGAAAAAGGGGAAATCAAGAACATGTAATACATAAAGGTGTGTGGTGCATGAACTTGCAATTTAGCGATTCAACTAACATATAATATGGGTCATGTGAACTTGCAGTCAAATCAAAGTATAACTAAGTAGGTGACATATGAAATGGCATAGTTTAGGCTAATACAAACTTGTGTTTAAACATGTTTAACTTGGCATAATGTCAGCCACAAAACTAGCATGTTGTATATTCACCAAAATGTCCAATTATAACATCTAATCACATAGCCTATTTCAACATGAACTTGCATAGTTTATGAAACCCAAACGATACTTAACATGGATCCAATTATACTTGCAAATTAACATAATAATGATATCATAGGTTTTGGGTCATGTAGGCATAAAAAGGATCTCAAATCTAGAACATGTTTACATAAATTCTAACTTAGACCAAGGGAGTATACATAGTCCATGCCATCGAAATATACATAAAGGGGTTAAATTTCTAGTTTTTGCCACAACTTGCTATTGTTATTACTTTCATATACAAATGTCCAATAGGCTTGCATCAATCGATTTAGGCCACAAATATCAATACACAAGTCATTACAGAATCATTACAATACATAGAATTTATATCATATTCATACAATAACACAATTCTATTTTCATTTACATTGAATCACATCACAGTTTTTATTCATATTCTGAAAGGTCACTATACTTACAACGAATGCAGAATCTTGAATTTTGGATTCTGAATTCTGAAATTGAGATGCGCTCCTTTGGGTAGATTAACGTTGCATTGATTAATCTATAATCTTCTTCTTAATTTGATTCGTCTCTAGGCTTTTCTCCCTTGACGGCTATGCTCAATTCCTCCCCGGCAGCATGACGACTCCCATCTTATTTTTTTATGTGAATTTTCGGTTGAGACTTAGGGTGTATTTATAGATTTTTAAATTGTTTTGAGCCGTCAGATGAAGACAGGAGGAATCTAGACCATACAAAGTTCAAAGAGCCAATCAAGAGGTGACATGTCAGCCCTAGTGACACACCTAGCCACAGAAATTCGAGCCAGAGCCATACCTAGCCAGCCAGGTCGACCAGGTAGGTCGACTGGCAGGTCGACACTATGGTCGACCTGGGGTGGCCAGGTCGACACTATGGTCGACCTGGGGTGGCCAGGTCGACACCATGGTTGACCCTATGGTCGACCTGGTCTCTGGGCGGGAATTTTCCCGCCCAGCCTAGTTTGAACCTGTTTTTCGAATTTCGAATTTAAAACTGAGCTGTTTGAATTTAAATTTTATTCTGAAACTTCCGAAGGTCATAACTCCTTCATACGGAATCCGATTCGCGCAAATTCGGACTCTATCTCAAGCAGAATTCCGAGACGAATGCAATGGCGTAACCCATTTCCCTTAATTATTTCATTTAGAATTAATTACACTTTAATTTGTGAAGCTTAATGTTATAGAATTCACGGGGTGTTACATTCTCCCCTCTTAAAAGGATTTCATCCCCAAAATCTTCAAGTTAGGAAGAATGTATATCCTACCATCCAACGGTCCATCTACTCAACCAACAAACACAGGCGTCCACTGTCATTAAAATACTTCTAATGCTTCGTGATCATATGCATAGTGTGTGTACATGTCCTTATCTAATGCAGAAATCAGGCGGTCTACTGATTCAGTTGACCTCCTTAATGCGAATCATGTAAGTGTCATGAATCCATTATGTATGCAAATTTTTCCTACTCATAATTCTACATGAGTGCACAACTATTCATACAAATGCGACGACAATATGACAGCATATCAAGTTACAATCATATACAAATGAGAATACATATATGCATATGCAATATGAAGTGACTGGGCCGATCTATAACCTAGGGTGTGTGTGTATATGCATCCACGAGCAACCACTAGCAACCATTTGCAGCCATCATCCATAACATGTTTTCAAATACATGTTTGCATCCATTTGTTTTCTACCTAAGGAGTTAGGAAAAAGGACCGAGGAGATATACCTAAAAAGATAGATAAAGCATAACTTAAGGAAAAAGAGAGATCAAAGATGTACCCTTAAAAAGAAGAGGGTAGGCAGCGCGTATTCTGTCCTCAGTTTCCCAAGTCGTGTCTTCCTCGGCATTGCTCCACTGAACTTTAACGAGTTTGACTTCGCGGTTGCGTAGTTTTTTCACTTCAGTTCCTAAGATGCGGGTTGGAACTTTCCTCACAATTGCTTCACGTTCCACTTCGGCTTCTTCTAGAGTGCTAGGTTCTACCACTTCCGCAGACTCATGCAAACACTTCCGGAGGTGAGAAACATGAAAGACGTTGTGAACTCCGGCCAGTCTCTCGGGTAGCTCTAATCTATAGGCCATCTTCCCAACCTTCTCGATGATAGGAAATGGTCCTACAAATCTTGGTGCTAGCTTTCCTGCGGATCCAAAGCGAACGACGTTCCTTAAAGGAGATACCTTAAGGAAAACCCTGTCCCCAACCTCAAACTCAAGGTCGGTCCTTCTTTTGTCGGAGTAGGATTTCTGTCTGTCTTGGGCAGTCTTCATTCTCCTACGTATCAAGTCCACTTTCTCCGAAGTCTCTCGAATCATGTCTGGCCCAAGTATAAGCTTATCTGTAGACTCCCACCAACAAGTTGGTGATTTGCACGGTCTTCCATACAAGGCTTCGAAGGGTGCCATGCCTATGGTAGCTTGGTAGCTGTTGTTGTAGGCAAATTCTACTAAAGGAAGGTGATCCTCCCACGTCCCTCCAAAGTCAAGAACGCAAAGTCTTAAAAGATCCTCCAAAACTCTATTCACCCTTTCCGTCTGGCCATCGATTTGGGGGTGATAGGCCATGCTCAAACATAACTGTGTGCCTACAGCTTCTTGCAGACTCCGCCAAAACTCACTTGTGAAGATAGGGTCTCGGTCACTAACAATGCTGGAGGGTATCCCATGGAGTCGAACTATTTCCTTGAGATAAAGAGATGCTAGAGATGTGGCAGTCCTCCTACTCTTGATAGGTATAAAGTGGGCGCTTTTAGTAAGCCTATCCACTATTACCCAAATGCTAGTGTTGCCTCTTCTCGACCTAGGCGGTCCATCAATGAAGTCCATTGAAATGCTATCCCACTTCCACTGTGGGACCTCTAAAGGATGAAGTAATCCTCCAGGCTTCTTCTGTTCCGCCTTGACATGTTGGCAGGTCATGCACTTAGAAACAAAATCTTCCACGTCTTGCTTCATGCCGCTCCAAAAGAAAGTCCTTTTTATATCCTTGTACGTCTTATCACCGCCAGGGTGTATAGTCATCTTGGAATGATGCGCTTCCTCGAGAACCTTCTTTGTCAACTCCCTTGCTTGTGGGACGCATAATCTTCCATCTCGCCTCAGCCAACCCTTATCATCGATGGCGTACCTACTGAGGTGACTAGCAGTCTCACCCCTAATAAGTTTATCGATCACATCAACAAGCTGAGGGTCTTCACGTTGTGCATCCCCTATTGAGTCCAAGAGAGTAGGGCATACTTCGAGAGATGCTAACAAACCCGGTACAAAATCTGAGGAGGGCCTAAAGTTAAAATAGGCTATATACTCCAAGCTTTGCCTTTCCACAAAGAGCGGGCTTAAGGTCAGTTTCTTTCGGCTCAACGCGTCTGCTACCACGTTGCCTTTTCCGGGAGTATAGGAAATTTCAAAGTCATACGAGGCAAGAAACTCCATCCATCTTTGCTGCCTAGAGTTAAGATCCTTCTGCGAGAAGAGATATTTTAACGATTTATGGTCAGTGTATAATTCGAACTTCTCACCTAGGTGATAATGGCGCCAAGACTTCAGTGCAAAGACGATGGCAGCTAACTCAAGATCGTGGGTTGGGTAGTTCTTTTCATGAACTTTCAATTGTCTTCCGCCATAAGCTACTACCCTTCCTTCTTGCATTAGAACAGCGCCTAGTCTCGTTCCACATGCATCCGTGTATACTGTGAACATTTTGCTTCCATCTGGCAAGGTCAGAACTAGGGCTGTTGTAAGAGCCCTTTTTAATCGTTGGAAAGCAAACTCGTAGTCCAAATCCCAAGTGAACGCCAGATTCTTCTTTGTTAGCCTTGTGAGTGGGGCTGAGATTTTCGCGAAATCCCTAATAAACTTTCGGTAAAAACCGGCTAGCCCAAGAAAGCTTCGAACTTCGGTTGCATTTCTTGGTGTCTTCCAATCTTGTACTGCCACCACTTTCGTGGGGTCCACAGCCAACCCCTCTTTGGACACTATATGCCCTAGAAATCTTACCTCCTTTCTCCAAAAGTGGCACTTGGAGAATTTGGCTTTTAGCTGATGTGAACGGAGAGTTTCCATGATTTCTTTCAGATGCTGAGCATGTTCTTCCTCATTCTTTGAGAAGATCAAGATATCATCTACGAAGACCACCACGAATTTATTAAGTAATTCTCTGAATACCCTACTCATTAGGTCTACGAAATAAGCAGGTGCGTTTGTCAAGCCGAAAGGCATGACAAGCCACTCGAAGAAACCGTCTAGGGTTCTGAACGCCGTCTTATCAATGTTATCTTTAGCTACTCTTAGCTGATGGAACCTAGTTGCCAGATCAAGTTGGGAGAAGACCGACGCTCCTACAAGCTAATCAAACAAATCGTCGATTCGGGGAAGAGGGTGCCTATTTTTCTTGGTCGATTTGTTTAACTCCCTATAGTCGACGCAAAGGCGAAGCGAACCGTCCGCTTTGGTTGCGAACACCACTGGAGCACCCCATTCCGAAATGCTCCGTCTAATGAACCCCTTTTCGAGAAGTTCTTTAACCTGCTTACTGAGCTCCTTTCTCTCCTTTGGAGCCATGTGTCTGACAGGTAAAGCTAAAGGCTTTGCATTATCCACAAGATATATGCGGAAGTCTATTTCCCGCCTCGGAGGTAAGCCTTTCACCTCCTCAAAGACATCCGGATATTCCCGGACTACTCTAACTGATTGAAAATTCTCATCAGAAGTATCAAGCGACTCTAGATAACTAAGCATAACAGCATTCAAGGGATTACAAGAAATTTCTAGAGTGTTACCAAGCCGAGTCAGGAGTCTAACTACTCTTTTCTCACAATCAAGAATGACACTATTACTGGATAACCAGTCCATGCCTAAGATCAAACCATATCCCGAGAAGCCCAAAACAAAGGCATTACAACTAAACTCAACGCTGAGAATAGAGATTTTCAAACCCAAACAAACCATTGACAAGTAAGCGGAGCCACCAATTGGATTTGAAACTACTAAGGGATCTTCTACCATACTAGTGTCTAGATTCAGAGATTCTACTAAGGCAAATGAAATAAAAGAGTGTGATGAGCCAGAGTCAAAAAGTGTGCGAACTGGATGATCATAAAGACAAACTACACTTTCTATAGAAATATTACTACCTCGTTCCTACTGAGGTGCCACTAGCGCATGAACCTGACCCCCTGAAGTGGATCCGGCTTTCTGTCCCTGCCCTTTCTTCTTTGGGCAGTCCTTAGCTTGGTGTCCAGTTTCTCCACAATGGAAGCAACCACCCATCTTCGCCTTCCTTTTTCGGCAGTCTTTTGATATATGTCCCACAATGCCACATAAATTGCACCTTCTCTTCTTACGGGGCTTATTGTTCTTCCCTCCTTTCTTGAAGTCTGTTTTCTTTGTTTGTAGACCCTCTTTCTTCTCTTCCACCTTAGTTTCTTTCTTGCCGTGGTCTTCCTCGTGTAGCAACGCCATGTCCACCAAGCTTTCATAAGTCGCTCCCGTGGATACATGGGTCATAGCAAGGCTGTGTAGAGGCTCATTCAAACCTTTGACGAAGCGAAGCGCCTTCTTGTGTTGGGTGTTTACTAAGTCTAGCCCAAATCTGGCCAGCTGATTAAACTGATTAACATACTCCCTGATTGTCATACTTCCCTGTTTCAGAGTTAGAAACTTCTCCATTTGCAGGCTTCTTTCAGCTTGGGAGAGGAATTTCATCTCAAACCTTGTCCTGAAGTCTTCCCATGTTTCCACCGCCCTCTGATCATTGGTAATTTCCCACCAATAGGAAGCTTCATCTTTAAGTAACCATACTGCTAGCTGTATCTTTTGCCTGTCATCAACTCCGAAGATGACAAACAGATCCTCAGTCTCCTTTAGCCAGTTTCTTGCTCCTACAAAGGATTCTGTCCCATAAAAATCTTTTCCACCCATTGCCTTGAAGTCTCTGCATGTTTTTGCGAAGGCATTTCCACGAGGAGGAGGAGGAACCGCGGCCACTGGAGGAGGGATGTCTGCTAGGCCCGCGCCATTGGCCCTCGCTTCTAAATACCTCCTAAACTAGCCGTGTATCGGTACTCCTTTAGGAAGGTTAAGGTCTCCAGACATGCTAAAACAGAAAGGAAAGATTCAAAACGAAGGATAGAGAGAGATAGTGCATATGGCTTTGGGGGATTATGTCTTTTAAAATATAACACTTTTTCTTGAAAAATGCTTCTTTAAACTTTCTTTTTGAAAACAATTTCAAAAACTTTTATCTTGTCTGGTAAACCTATGCTCTAATACCAAGTGAAACACCCCACCTCCGTTAAGGTCACTCACAAAGGGAATGCCTTAACTTTGGTGGAGGTTTATAAGTAAAAGCCACAGATAAACTCAAGACAAATATAAATACACATATTTTAAACAGCGGAAACCAAACAGACTTTTATTTCACCAATACGTGTTCAAACAAAACATTCCAAAATTGTCTCAAAATACTTCCAACATTACAACCTCATTACTGTCTTGATTATTAAAGAAGAATAAAACATAAATAAAGTGACAAAAATCCCCATAGTGATATCCAAAGCCATAATCCGAGCAAAAGAGATCCAAATCATACATCAACGTTCTTGGAGCTTGTAAAGAGTCTGACTGAGCTGAGTTGTTTCCTCCCTGTGGACCTGGGGTGGGGGGGGAACGAAAGAAAAGAAGACGAAAAGAAAATAGAGTCAGACATAAAGCCTGAGTAAATCTAGTAACTCTTCAGTATGTGAATAAGAAAAGGGCATGATAGATATAAACTGAAAACAGGAAAGTGTCACAAGCTAAGGAAGTGTCGAATGTACTATCGCACCCATACTATATCTCTGCACCTACTTGAGCTTACTTTAACTGGAACCCCATGCTGAGGATGAAGTGATCCCCATTTTTATTTTAAGATCGGCTCCTACTCCCGTAAACATGTGTCATACGGTCCCCAAGAATTGTAGATACCTATGCTGGTCCCACCATGGGGTGTATCAAGACCCGTGGTGGCGGCCCCGACACAAATTCTAGAAGGCATAGGTTATACTACTGGTGCCCCCAGTGCCCTGTTTGTCTGCTCCGGAGTGTGTGCACACCTGCACCCCGTTAGAACCTACACTGTTGCACCCACCGCCGTCGCTTTGACCGCTTACAATCAGCCCAGTAATCGTGCCCCACCCTGCCTAGTTTTAGGGTACCATGATACCTAACTTGGGTTACTGCTGAAATGGGTCCCCCGTTACCAGGATTTTCTAGTCAAACATGTTAAGTGGTTAAGTGTCTGTATTTACCTAACCCCACCCATCAATTCTTGTTAACATGTTGAATTTGGTTAAGTGTTATAGTTGACTTAACCCTACCATCTGTCCTTAGCCTCTTAGAGCACCAGACCACTCACATTAGACAGGTATTGCTACGGTTACTGGATGTGCCGGTCGGTTCCGGGCAGGTTTACATCGTAGCTCAGTCTAACCTCGGGTCATTATTGGGCTCAATGCTTAACCACCCACATTGGATAGGTATTGTTGTGACTACTGGACAGCCGGGCGGGTCCGGGCAGGTTTACATCACAACTCAATCCAACCTTGGGTTAAGCATATCGTGTTTTCTAAATTTACATATTTTATTATTTCTCAATTATATATGTAAATGTCATATCTTTTATTCTTGGGTATATCAATTCATACTGCTTAAATGTCATTGTCGTTGGCATGTGCCAACCATGCCAACATATATTTTCATGTTTTACACCCAACGTTATTACCCCCGTTTGTACGTTCGCAACATTATAACATATGTTGGGCTTGTCACAATTCAGCCCAACTTTATAAACGTGAGAAAAAGGGGAAATCAAGAACATGTAATACATAAAGGTGTGTGGTGCATGTACTTGCAATTTAGCGATTCAACTAACATATAATATGGGTCATGTGAAGTTGCAGTCAAATCAAAGTATAACTAAGTAGGTGACATATGAAATGGTATAGTTTAGGCTAATACAAACTTGTGTTTAAACATGTTTAACTTGGCATAATGTCAACCACAAAACTAGCATGTTGTATATTCACCAAAATGTCCAATTATAACATCTAATCACATAGCCTATTTCAACATGAACTTGCATAGTTTATGAAACCCAAACGATACTTAACATGGATCCAATTATACTTGCAAATTAACATAAGAATGATATCATAGGTTTTGGGTCATGTAGGCATAAAAAGGATCTCAAATCTAGAACATGTTTACATAAATTCTAACTTAGATTAAGGGAGTATACATAGTCCATGCCATCGAAATATACATAAAGGGATCAAATTTCTAGTTTTTGCCACAACTTGCTATTGTTATTACTTTCATATACAAATGTCCAATAGGCTTGCATCAATCAATTTAGGCCACAAATATCAATACACAAGCCATGACAGAATCATTACAATACATAGAATTTATATCATATTCATACAATAACACAATTCTATTTTCATTTACATCGAATCACATCACAGTTTTTATTTATATTCTGAAAGGTCACTATACTTACAACGAATGCAGAATCTTGAATTCTGGATTCTGAAATTGAGATGCGCTCCTTTGGGTAGATTAACGTTGCGTTGATTAATTTGATTAATCTATAATCTTCTTCTTAATTTGATTCGTCTCTAGGCTTTTCTCTCTTGACGGCTATGCTCAATTCCTCCCCGGCAGCATGACGACTCCCATCTTAATTTTTTTATGTGAATTTTCAGTTGGGACTTAGGGTGTATTTATAGATTTTTAAATTGTTTTGAGCTGCCAGATGAAGACAGGAGGAATCTAGACCATACAAAGTTCAAAGAGCCAATCAAGAGGTGACATGTCAGCCCTAGTGACACACCGAGCCACAGAAATTCGAGCCAGAGCCAAACCTAGCTAGCTAGGTCGACCAGGTAGGTCGACTGGCAGGTCGACACTATGGTCGACCTGGGGTGGCCAGGTCGACACCATGGTCGACCTGGGGTGGCCAGGTCAACACCATAGTCGACCCTATGGTCGACCTGGTCTCTGGGCGGGAATTTTCCCGCCCAGCCCAGTTTGAACCTGTTTTTCGAATTTCGAATTTAAAACTGAGCTGTTTGAATTTAAATTTTATTCTGAAACTTCCGAAGGTCATAAATCCTTCATACGGAGTCCGATTCGCGCAAACTCGGACTCTATCTCAAGAAGAATTCCGAGACGAACGCAATGGCGTAACCCATTTACCTTAATTCTTTCATTTAGAATTAATTACACTTTAATTTGTGAAGCTTAATGTTATAGAATTCAGGGGGTGTTACAGTAGATCATCATTACACGGAAGAACCACTTATAATCTCTGGTTTAGCGGCCAGAGATAAATTGTGATTCTGTCGTGGTTGAAATCTACGGTATGCAAGGACTACTCGCTACTGACCCATGGGGTGATTCCTATATTGGATGTAGTAGGAGAGTACCTTCGGTTCATCCTGTTCCTGGATGACTTCTATGGACGAATGTCTGACAGAGTATTTCCAAAGAGATCACGTACGTCGATTTCTTCAAACGTATTATAGTTGTTGGCGGAGAATGGCGTTCTCTTAGCTTAACTGCTAGAGTATTTTTGTGGACGCCAATTAGTGATATCTGGAGGATCTGACAATGTGGCATTCAAAGTGAATGATGACCAGATGTTCCAAAAAGTAAATTCTGACCTCAAGCCTCAACAACCGGGAAATGACAAAAATCGGGCAGGCAGCATGGCTATGTTGGTCGCTCCCATTAGGGTGTATAATCACCTATCTAGAGAAATTCCTTTTGCTTCTTTAAATCTATTTCGATGTTGTCCCTTTCGGGAAACAGTGGTTTGAGCCCAACCGTTGGTGATATACATTCGATACACTTAAGCGAAATGAGGGGTCGGTCATGTGTGGGCCGGGTTGCAAGACGTTCTTGTTGAACCCAGTGTATTCCCCTCTAGAGATACACTATTGGCAGGTGGTTACATACCTTGTCATAGTCGGAATCCAATCTCCAATAAGCTCCCATGGTTTTGATTGTATACTATATATGTGGAGCGTGAGATGCAAGTGTTCTGCTAGATTGATATTTACTTGTATTTAGACATTATTATAATATCAGAAAAGATAGTGATTTCAAAATTGTTTTGGGTTATCGTAAGGTAAAAACCGTCCGTATTTATGTGTGGATCTGGTCTTACGATTATCCTTTTCTTTTGAAAAGATTTTTGAAATTTAAAATCAGGTTGGATGATCTACCTTAATACTATGTGAGTTTTTCTCACTCTGGTTCACCAAACTGACCCGGTGTTTTGTAAATGCTCGGGTTAGAACGGGGTGTACAGGTTCAGGTTATCGGATGCTGCGAAGTCCAAAGACGAGCTGGAGGTGTTCAGACGTATGATATCATATAGCTATTATTCTGTTGTGTGTTGTATATGGGACAAATTATTATAACTGTCCAGAGATGTTGGTGTACTATGATATTGTAAGTATTTTTAAAAGCTCTCAATAAAGATTTATTTTTGTATTAATTTTGTTCCGCTGCGATGTGAGACTCTATGTTATTTTGTTTTCTTCTTCTTCTTCTATTCTAATATTTCTTTCTCTCTTATCTCACCCTTTAATTTCTTTCTAATAACGTTCCAGTGTTTTCGGTGTTTGGAAGGTCGGCATGAGTTACGGTAAAGGTATTTATGTCAATTTTCGGGGCCGAAAATCCTTGGGTCGTTACAGTGGTATCAGAGCTATTGGTTTAGTAATAACCTTGGCTCTGTGGTGTGACTCGACTGAGATAGGGTTAGTAATACCCTAGATCGAGATTAAGTGTATATATATGAGAGCGTAATTATAAATTTTATATACAAATGTTTTGTATTGTGTTGGTTGATCGGTTCAAGTGTTGAGAAGCATTGAACTGGCAATGGATACAATATTATTTTATAAAGAGGGTAAATGAAATAATTTTACCCAAAATATATTTTTGCATAGAAAGGAAATAATTTTATCAAATTATTCGGATGTTATTGTATATGCTTGATTTAGATGGAAATCAAATCGGATTGGAAATTTGAATTGAAACTTAAATTGGTTAAGAGGAATTAAATTAATAATGATATTGGAATTAAATTAAATAAATTGGAATTTAAATGAAGGGTAACCAAATAGAAATCAATCGGATATAAATCGATTGATATTCAAATATGTGAAGCCAAAGTAAATATTGATGTTCAATATAAATTGAATGATTGATTTAGTTGATTGTGTGTTGTTGTTTAGACGCTAGATTGGTTGGATATATATTCATAAATTAACTGAACTGAAAACCAAGCAAATGAATTCCAGTGTAATTAGATTGGAATGAAGCTACATATGACTTGAATTTAATAATTTATCCCTGTATTTGAAGATAAATGGTGTTCATGTTTGGTTCTGAAAATTTGTGTAGTTATGCTTGTCAGTTAATGAAGTACTATTCAAGAGTTACATATATTTGTTACTTATATGTTAATTGAGTAAGTACAGGTGCCGGATGGCTTTTGAGGATTAGATTTTGATATAGTAGATCGCGATAAATTCAATATCGCTCGTAAAGGTACGCCTACGCGAAAAATATAAAATTTTGGGTTTTGATTCTTGTTTTCTGACCGTGTGGGTCGATGTATATATATTATTTGTTCCTGCGATATCGTAGATGTCACTCCGTACAGGGGAGACTCTGCCGAATTTTTCCAGGATTAGAAAATTATCGATATTTTTAAAAAAAAATATTTACGGTATTAAATTGGTTTTTGATTTAATAATAAAATTGTATTTGGAAATTAATGGGATATGTAGCATTTTCTTACCTTAGCAATTTCGAGGATGAAATTATTTTAAGGAGGGAAGAATGTAAGGACCCGTATTTTTGGCAATCGAATATTTAATTTATTTTATTTTATTTAAATATTTTACTTGGAATATTAAGGGATTTTAATATTTAAATCGTTATTAAAAACGAAGTTTGAACATTATATATTTATATAATTATAAATCGAGCTCAAAATGGCGATGCAGTTCGTAATATGGAGTTTTGAACTTTAACTGAATATATAGAATCCGTTTTAAGTTGGATTTCTGTGAAACAAGAAACTTTGGAATCGTGTTAATTATAACTTTCATATGGAAGAGAAAAATTCAGTTTTCGTATTATAGATTGTTAGTTATGGCTAAATCAAATTTTAAAATAATCGCTATGAAAATCGCTATTAAACGATAACGTTTATTAAATAAAATATCAACGGTTTTTATATATATTCGGATATTGTTAAACCGAATTTCTGAAATGTCGAGTTTGAAATCCATTTGTCTTATTTGATGTTACACGACATTCCATTTGGGTATAATTGATAATATCTATTCAATTCAACTATTTTGGAATTTATAATGTACTGGTATTCGATGAGATTTAAAAATAAACCAAACTAAAGCTTATGGACACACATACACAACTAATGAAAAATTGCTACTTTGCGACTATACGACAAAACATATTAGATAATATACAATTGAAATAAAATATAACAAATGTGCATCAACTAATATACACCGCCAAATTTCTATAGCACATTGAACATGATATACGTCCGCTCTGCATACAAAGCACAACAGCTAAAAGAACTTTAATTCAACTATGTGAAAACAGTTTGATACATAAACATATAAAAACTGGAAATACAATGTGAAACACCCCACCCTCCATTAAGGTCACTCACAAAGGGACTGCCTTAACTTTGGTGGAGGTTTGTAAGTAAAAGTCACAGATAAACACAAGACAGATATATAAACACACATATATATATAAGCAGCGGAAAACAAACAGACTTTTATTTCATCAAATACTTGTTCATACAAAACATTTCCATAATTGTCTCATAACAACTTCCAAAACATTACATCATCATTTCTGTCTTGGTTATTAAATAAAGAAGCATAAAACATAATAAAAGCTGCATAAATCCTCATAGAACGTGTCCAAAAGCCATAGCCAAAGAAAGAGAGTCCAAACCGTACATCTACTATCTTGAAGCTTGCAAAGAGTCTGACTAAGCTGGGTTGTTTCCTCCCTGTGGACCTGGGGGGAACGGAAGAAAAGAAGACGAAAGAAAATAGGGTCAGACATAAAGCCTGGTAAGTCTAGTGACTCTTCAGTATGAGAATAAGAATAAGGGTATGATAGGTATAAACATGAAAGTATCATAAACTAAGATAAAGCAGTTTGAATCGGATATACTATCGCACCCCACACTATATCTCTGCACCTACTTGTATTGTCTTAACTGGCACCCCATGCGGGAGGTAAAGTGATCCCCTTTTTCTAAAGATCGGCTCTTACTCGCATAATCATCTGTGTCTTACGGTCCCCAAAGATTGTAGATACCAATGATGGTCCCACCATGGGTTGTATCAAGTCCCATGGTGGCGGCCCGACACAAAACTAGAAATGCATAGGTTATACTACTGGTGCCACCAGTGCCCTGTTTGTCTGCTCCGAAGTGTGTGCACGTCCGCACTCCGTTAGACCCCACACTGTTGCACCCACCGTCGTTGCTTTGACCGCTTACAATTAGCCCAGTAATCGTGCCCCACCCTGCCTAGTTTCAGGGTACCAGAATACCTAATTGGGTTACTGCTGAAATAGGTCCCCATTACTAGGGTTTTCTAGTCAAACATGTTAAGTGGTTAAGTGTTTGTATTTACCTAACCCCACCCATCAATTTAATTAACATGTTGAATTGGTTAAGTGTTTTAGTTAACTTAACCCTACCATCCTGACAGTCTGTCCTTAGCTTTTTAAAGCACCGACCACTCACATTAGACAGGTATTGTTACGGTTACTGGATGTGCCGGTCGGTTCCGGGCAGATTTACACCGTAACTCAGTCTAACCTCGGGTCCTTATTGGGCTTCATGCTTAACCACCCACATTGGATAGGTATTGTTGTGACTACTGGACAGCCGGGCGGGTCCGGGCAGGTTTACATCACAACTCAATCCAACCTCGTGTTAAGCATACTCGTATTTTCTAAATTTACATATTTGTCTTTATTTCTAGTTATATGTAAGTTAAATGTCATGGCCCACTTTCCAAGTTTAACATTTTTGGTATAAGAATTTATACCGTTTAAATGTCACCAATTTTTGGCATGTGACAAACATGCCAATTTCATATATTTTTATGTCAAGTTACCAATTTTCCCAACGTTACCCCATCTAAATATTAGGCTAACAATCTTAGCCTAATTTTCGTTCGCATGGTTTTTAACATATAATATTAGGCTAAAAACTTAGCCTAATTTAGCGCACACAAAATTGGCATAAGAGAATTCATAAACATAAACATGACATAGGTGTAAACTTGGCATTTTTGGCACAGTCAATATGAACATCATAGGTGTGAACTTGCAAAATAGTCAACATGAATATCATAGGTGTGAACTTGCAACATAGGCTAAATCAACTTATATACATGTGAACTTGCATTGAAATAGGGGTCTAACCAAATAGGTGTCACATAAATTAGCATATGATTTAGATAACATAAGTCTAAACTTGTTTTGGATCTAGGCATAACATCGAGCATAACTAGCATATGACAAGAATATGACAATTTCATTAAGTATGTATAATTTCATCGCATGTGTGAACTAGATCCAAATCATGTTTACAACTATAACATGAAACTTGTATTAAAATGGATCTTGGCATGGATCCAATTATTAACTTGCAACCTTTGTATAGACATATAAGCATGTATATAAACTTAATCATTTAGGCATAGAGGTTTTAGCATATATATACATGAAATCTTAATCACGTATAACCTATATAATCACATAAACATATAGGTGTCGATTACAACATGAACTATACAACTTGCATGTGATTCTAAATGTACAATAGGATCAATGTCAACTCAACTATACCACAAACATCACAATACTACAATCATTTCAATACATAGATGCGAATTAACATCGTTGTTACATAATAACACAATTCCATTCCCAATTTACATCGAATCAAGTCTTAATTTTATTCACATCGGAAGAATCACTATACTTACAAAGAACGACGGTCTTGTTTTCTGATTTCTGAGTTTCTGAATTTGAATTGCTTTCCTTTGGGTAGACTAACGTTGATTTGATTATTGTTTTAACTTTAATTTGGCTCGTCTCTAATCTTTTCTACAAGTGGAGGCTCCTCTCAGTTTTCTCCCGATAGCATGGCGGCTCCGTCTCTAATTTCTTGTGTGAATTTTAAGTTTAGACTCAAGTTGTATTTATAGAATTTCAGATTGATTTGAGCCGTCAGATGATCATAGATGAATCTAGACCATTCACTTTGAGAGGAGCCAACCAAAATGCGACATGTCAGCCCTAGTGACACAGCCAAGCCTCAAAAATCGACCAGAACCCGACCAGGCCAGCAAGGGCCAAACCAGGTCGACTGGGCAGGTCAACCCTATGGTTGACCTGGTCACCCAGGTCGACCCCCGGGTCGACCTGGTGCCTGGGCGGGAATTTTCCCGCCCAGCCCAGTTTGGGTCTGAATTCGAAATTTGAACTGAATTTTGAACCACTTGCATTTTGGTTTGAATTCTGAAACTTCCGGAGGTCATAACTCCTTCATACGAAGTCCAATTCACGCAAACTCAGACTCTCTCAAGCAGAATTCCGAGACGAGCACAATGGCGTAACCCGTTTCCCTTAATTCTTTCATTAAGGGTTAATTATACTTTAATTTGTTAATTTACAGATAACAGAAAATTCGGGGTGTTACATTCTCCCCTCCTTAAAGGATTTCGTCCCCGAAATCTTCAAGTCTAGGAGAACGTAAGTCCTAACATCCAATCGTTCAACTACTCAACCATCAAACACAGGCGTCCATTGTCCTTAAAAGACTTCTAACGCTTCATGATCATATGCACAGTGTGTGTACAAGTCCTTATCTAATGCAAAATCAGGCGATCTACTGATTCAGTTGACCTCCTTAATGCAAATCATGTAAGTGCCATGAATCCATTATGTATGCAAATTTTTTTTCTATTCATAATTTTACATGAGTGTGCAACCATTCATATAAATGCGACATCCATATGAAAACATATCAAGTTTCAACCACATACAAATACGAATACATGTATGCATATGCAGTATGAAGTGACTGAGCCGATCTATAACCTAGGCTGTGTGTATATGCATCCACGAGCAACCACTTGCAGCCATCAACCATAACATGTTTCAAATACATGTTTACATCCAAAGGGTTTCTACCTAAGGATAAAGGATAATATCGAGGAGATATACTTAAAAAAGATAGATACAAGTACAACTTAAGGAAAAAGAGAAATCAAAGATGTACCCTCAAAAAGAAAAGGGTAGGCCGCACGTATTTTGTCCTCAGTTTCTGTAATGACCCGCATTGGCAGAGGTATAATAATTAATTAATTTAATTATATAGATAGTGATAGAATGAATTAAATGGTCGTGGAATTAAATAATGGTGAATATTTAATTAAAATAATAAATTAAATAATATATTTAATTCTGAAATAATTAGAATTGGCTGAAATGGCGATATGGTGTGAACTGGATCATCTGTGATATTTAATTCAGCTTGAAATTGAATTTGAATAACGAATATATTATATAAACGACAGTTCGAACGTAGAGTTATAATATAATTAAAACCGAGCTCGAAATGGCGCTGCAGTTCGAAAATTGGCGATTTGAACTTCAATTGAATGTACAGGATTCGTTTTAAGCCGGATTTCGGTGAAACAAGAAACGCATGGAGCTGGTGGAGTATATCTTTCTAGTGGAAGAGAAAAATCGGGATGTCATCATGTAGATTTTGATTCACGTCCAAATCAAATTTTAGAAAAGTCGCTGTGGAATTCCTTTATAATTTATAAAGGAATTATTTATATTTTAAAAAGGAATTTCAATATAAATCGAATATCGGGTTGACCTAGATTGAAATATCAAGTTAGAAATTCATATAGGAATATTCTAGAGCTGTATGGTATTCCACTGTGAATATATACGATAATATTTATTTATAAATATTTAATTTAATTATATTTAAATATATTTATATATTTAAATAGGGTATTTAGAGCTTTAAAAATAGTCAGTTTTGCAAACGAAGTCGGAATTCGACGAAACTAATTTTGTTGGATCTGCAATGTCAAATAGTTGTTAGATTTCCAGTTTCGTGATTTTTAGAGTCACTGTGTGGTCGTACGGATTTTTATAGTGAAAAACAGTCGATAAATTGACGGTTAAAAATACGCTGTGTGAGCATACGAAGTCGGAATTCGACGAAACCAGTTTCGTTGGGACCGTAATGTCGAACTATAGCTGCATGTCCAGTTTCATGATTTTTGGATATCGTGTGTAATTGTTGGAATTGAAAACATTCATTAAAAATTTATATTAATATAAAAATAAAACAAAATATCTAGATATTTTGTCAACTCCATAAATAGACTAGCCCACCCTTCTATACCTAAACTAAAATTCTTTCTCTGGTCAACAGGAAGGTGCCGCCACTAATTTTTTTCATTCCTGGAAACTTCGATCTTCAAATAAAATCCCAACAAATCAAATAAATTATAAGACTGGTGTCTTTGAATCCCTTGCACGATTTGCTTTGATCCCACATCGGTTTGATGTAGTTCGACGGCTCTTTTTGCCTTTGGGGTTTTATCCAGCGCGAGATAGGGTTAGGGATTTAGGGTGATTGGTAATCGAATTGAATATTCGAGTTGAGATTTGTGTTGGTGGTATGAAGTGGGTTCGTCTGTGATGAATTGGGGGTACTCGGTGAAGTTTCTATCGATCAACCTGCTGCGTCGAAACCGAGGAAGGGGGTTCGAGTTGTAATCGGTGGTAATGGAGACGAGCAGATAGCGGAGAGGAGAAGTTTGGTGCTGTCTGTTTTCGATTTCATGAAGGAGTGAAGTGGTGAGGTTGAAGGGATGAATCGGAATGGCTGTTGAATGGATTTCCTGGAGTTGCGTCTATCAAATTGGGAAGAAGGCAGAAAGGGAACAGGCTGGGGGGTGAAAATGTAGGCGGGCCTGGGAATTTTAGAAAGAGGAATTGGGCCGGGTAAAGAAGGTAAAGCCCAAAAGGATTAAATACTTAAGTTTATTTATTTAAATATGAACACAACTTGTTAATATCGTAACTTGAACATACGATGTCAGAATTGAGCGAAACAAGATCCGACAGGATCGTATGGACGGGAGCGTCACAATGGAACTGACTGGGAGTGGATTGGGGTTCATTACAATTTATAGTGAAATAAATTGTCCATCTGAATCAACGACAATTATCGTTATTAACGATGATAGTCCAAAGTGAGTAAATCTCAATAACTCTGAACAGTTTAAAATTTCATGTTGTATTTTTAGAACTGTTAAATATTGGCTGATTGACTGTGTGTTGACTGTTTGATTGAACTGCTAGTCAGTTAGTTGAATTTCTATATTGATTCTGTTTAACAGAATATATCATATGGAACTGAAAGTGATGTTGATTTTATATTGTATAACATCTGTGGATGTAGGGAGACAGGTTGGAGGAATCTGACCGGATTCCTCAACAGTTATTTTATTGTTTTTCATATATTTTGATATATGATGTGGTATATAATCTGTTGTCGATTATATGTGTTTGAACGATATTGGTCATCGTGATTTGATGTGTTAAATACCATAACATACCGAAATGTTGATAAGGGAATTTTCAAAGTGATATTTGAAAATAAATTATTTATAAAATCAATAGAGAAAGATTTGTAAACCATTTACAAATGGAATCGAAAGGAGAAATATTTGTGAAATCAAATATAAAGGAAAAATATTTGTGAAATCAAATATAAAGGAGAAATATTTGTGAAATCAAATATAAAGGAGAAATATTTGTGAAATCAAATGTAAAAGGAAAATATTTGTGAAATCAAATATAAGAGAAAATATTTGTTAAATAGAATCGAAAGGAGTTAATCGATTTGAATTAGTCAAATAGACTTATTCAAATGGAATTAATCAAAATGAGTAGCGAAAGGGATAAATCAAATGAGTTAGTCAAACCAAGTAAAAGGAGTTAAATCAAACCAAGTTGATCGAATTGGTTCAACCAGATTAACCAAGTCGAGTTAACCAGTTAGAGTTAGAATTAACCAATAGAGAATTTAAATAGAATGAATCGAATTGGAATAAATTAATCGGTTTAAGTTGGTCGAATAAGGATTAATCGAATATTAGTTATTCAAATCAAGTTAAGAGGAGTTATCGAATATTGGTTATTCGAAAGGAGTTATCGAATATTAGTTATTCGAATAAGAGTAAAATAGAGTTATCGAATATTAGTTATTCGAATAAGAGTTAAATAGAGTTATCGAATATTAGTTATTCGAATAGAGTTAAATGGAGTTAAAGGAATAAATTGAATATAGTTTATTCGAATGGAATTAAAGGAGTTAATCAAACATTAGTTATTTGAATAGAGTTAAAGGAGTTATCGACTAGAGTTAAATCGAATTGAGTTAATCCAATAGCGTTAGTCCAATAGAGTAAATTGAATAGAGATGATTCGAAAGAGAGTTACGTAAGGAAGTTTGTTAAAGCATTTAAAAGGTGAACTTTGTCTATTTCAAGGTTAGAAACGTTGTTCAGTTAAGGTCTGAGAGGTAGTATTATCCCAACTTGATTGTCTTCATTTTAATTAAGGAATGGTTAAGGTTCGATTGTGAAGGTGGGTTAAAGGAATTTAGTTAATAAGCGTAATGGTTTGAGTTGGCATCGCGATGGTTTGTTTAAACATCTGTCTAAGTCCAATGAAGAAGCTTTGGAAATGTTTTCCAAATAAGAAACCAGAAATGTTTTCTAATAAAGAAAACAAGAAATGGAAATGTTTTCCATTGTTAATAACGTATATTTTCCAATTTAGAAAATAAGAAATATTGAATATATGGAAACAGGATATGAAAAAATGAATAAGTTAAATAAAGAGATAAATTTTGAATGATGATTGATCGATATAATTTCCTCCTGGAAATAATATCGTTGTTTGCACACCTGTTTTTATTCGATAGTTAAATCACAGACTATCGAAGTTTTGACCATTTTAACGTTGTTAATATGGAGAGACCGGTTGGATTATTATCCAAAGAACCACTCTGTATTGGCATAAGCGTTGCGAATCATATATGCCAAGGATAATTGAAGACGAAGTAAAGTGCAAGGGCTATTGTATAAGTCTTAGATAACAGTGCCTAAGATGGATATACTGAATAGTACCTTCGGTTCATCCTGTACTTGGATGACTTGTATGGACGGATGTCTGACAGAGTATTTCCAGACGATCACGTATATTGATTTCTCCAACCGTACCAAGAGTGAAAGCGGAGAAGGAAACTTCTTTTAGCTAACACATAATGTATGGTTGAGGACGTCAATCGGTGATTTGATGGATTTGACGATGTGGCATTCAAAGTGAATCTGGTGTGATGATAAAGCGTAGCTTCTAGCCTCACATCCGGTAAATGACAGAAATCGGGCAGGCAGCATGGCTAAGTCGGTCGCACCGAAGTAGGGTGTATAATCACCTGATCTAGAGTTTCATTTATTTCTAAAAATCTATTGTCGATACTGTCCCATTCGGGAAACGGTTGCTGATCCCAACCGTTGGTGATATACATTCGATACACTCAAGCGAAATGAGTGGTCGGTCATGTGTGGCCGGGTTGCAAGATGTTCTTGTTGAACCCAGTGTATTCCTCTCTAGAGGTACACTAGCGAAAGGTGGTTCCATACCTTGTCATAGTTGGAAATCCATTACCCAATACGTGCTTGCGGTTTTGATTGTATACTATATATGTAGAACGTGAGATGAAAGCGTTTCTGCTAGATGATTATTATATTGTGGTTGATAGACATTATTATAATATCAAAAGGTTTTTGATATAAAGATATTTTGGATTCTCATAAGGGAAAAATCCGTTCCGTTATACGGCGTGGTCTTATGAGATATCATTTACCTGCTTGAATTGTTTTAAACTGTTTTACTCACACCAGTCCCATGACTGACCCAGAGTTTATTTTGTTTTGTTTTCCCTAAACTCTTGGGTGTTCAATTTTGTACGGGCAGTCAAGTAGTCGGGATTTACAGATATACTGGAAGAGCCTGGAGCAGGAGGCTTCAGGATCATATAGCTATAGTTATTTCCGCTGTGTTGTAAGTGATGTACTTTGATAATGATACGTATATTCAAGTACAGATTTGTATTTCAAAGTTATGTTATGAAATATATTTATTCGTTCCGCTGTGAGATTCGTGTTACTCTGATGTTGTCTTCTTCTTCTTCTATTCTAAGTTTATATCTTATCTTTCCTCACCCTCTAATTTCTTTCATTAATGACCGGTATTTTTCGATGTTTGGTTAGCCATCATTGAGTTTATGGTGATAACCAAAGTCGACAAAAACCCGGGTCATTACAGTTGGTATTAGAGCAGAAGGTTAATTGATTAACTTGGCTCTGTGGCGTGACTCGGTAGAGATAGGATTAGTAATACCCTAGATTGAGTTTGAGTGTATATATACGAGTGAACGTACTTGTTATTGATATAAAGTGGTTTTATATTCTGGAGATTTATTGGTTGAGTTGTTTATGAGTTCTGGTCAATCAGTTTGATCCACTGTATCGGTAGGAGTTACTAAACACTTGAATACGATGGGTCATCACGATATGTTTTGAAAAGAGGGTAAATTAAAATAAGTTTACCCAAAATATATTTTGATACATATTGGATATATTGGTTGTTATTATAATCGAGTAAGATTATAAATTAACTGGTTATGTAAATAACCAATCAGAATTCATATAAGTGAAATACGTGAAATCAGATGAGTTAAATCTGAAAATTAACCCAGAAATTGAGTTAAAACTCTGGAAAATTGGATAAGTGTTTGTAAATGGATTGGATTAAAAATAAGGAAAATTTAAGATCATGGGAGATTTTGAATTGTTTTACAAGCAGTGTGAATTATATTTTGAAATGAATTTCAAAGTGGAAATGTTTAGAAATGGTTTTATAGTATTGAACTCACTTCGATCGCTGGAAAATAGATTCTGATGATGACAGCTGCATCATCAGTATTCATTTTCGAGTTGTAAGTGATGAATTACTACCAGAGATACTGTTTTGAATTTGTTTTGGGAAAAGACAAGTTGTATTGAATTTAAAAATGGGATTTATAATATAGAAATTGATATATAGAATTTGAATATATAGAATTTGAATATAGAAATTCAAATGGGATTTATAATATAGAAATTGATATATAGAATTTGAATATAGAAATTCAAATGGGATTTATAATATAGAATTTGATATATAGAATTTGAATAATAGAATTTGATATATAGATTTGGATAATAGAAGTGATATAAAATTTGAATAGAAATTGAATCGAATTAACTAAGTCGAAGAGGAATTAGTTAATCGAGTTTTGAATTTGAAGTTGAACATTAAAAGGTGAATTAGATTTGTAAATGGATATTCGAAATCGAATATAGAACTTAAATTTGAAATTTGGATTCAAATTAGTTAATAAGCAAGTTAAAATATATTTGAACATGTCATGTTCAAATATAAAAGTGAAATAGACTAAAGAGTTAATTAACAAATTAATTAACGAATTGAGTTAAAACGATCAGGTATAGTTAAAATAGATTGGGTAGGTATAAATATACATGAGATAGGTATGGATAGGGCATGAAGGTATATAAATAGAATGCTCGACGAAAAGGTATGTATTTAATTCATATATGATATTTTATGCGCCGTATCGGCTAGCCGCTTGGCTTTTTCTTTTTCTTTTGGATTGGTGAGGGCCATGGGAGGCTATTTGAAATATCCCAATGCTCCTTGTACAAAGGAGGTTATGGCGAATTTTTCCGGGAATTTTAGGAGTTAGAATATTTAAGATAATTTGATAGTTAGAAATCAATGTATCGATATATATATAGAAGTCGATAAGGAAACGAACTTAGAAATAGAATAGTAAAATCAAAAAGGAAGACTAAGAATAAAATCTAGTAAGAATAGAAAGAGAAAGTGTATACGTGTTTAAAAGTGAATAAGTAGTTGTATGGTATTGATTATTCGAGTAAGTAGTCATATCTGTTTTGACGTTATAAATGTTATTCAGTCAAGGTCTGAGAGGTAGTTATACCCCAACTTGATTGATTTCATTATTAACAAATAAATAGTAAGATTTCAGGCTCGAAAATCAATGTTGGATAAGAGTTAGTTGAATATAGTATTTGGGTTGTCGTAACAATGTTTTACACAACATCCGTTTTAACCCAAATAAGTGTAAGCTTGGAAATATAATCAAAGAATATTTCCTAAGTATAGAAATAAACGAGATCGGAAAAGAGATAAGTAATTGGAATATTTTCCAATTATAACTAGCATATATTTTCTAAAGTTTTGAAAATAAAGGAAGGCGATGTTCGGAAATGTTTTCCAAATAACATAAAAGGCCAATATGGTTATTGAAAATATTTGGTTAACAAATATTGATAAAGAAATAGAGAAGTGATTTAACTAATGGAATATTAATTAAGGGCTCAGTGACATGTTCAAAAGGAAAATTTGATTTTTGAAAAGAGTAAACTGTTCGAAAACTCCCAGGGAAAGACTGTTTGAATTAAAAAAAAACAAATTTAACAGAAATTTGTGAAAGCAAATTGGGATTAAAGAAAAGCCAGTAAAGTGGTAACTGAGGTTGAATTAGAATGATATCAAGACAAATTGGATTGTGAGATTCAAATTTGAAGTGTAATGGGATAATCAAGTTAAGAGTGGGAATCGAGAAGAAACTCGAGAGAAAATGATATTTGGCTCGGATATAAGCGAATGGTGGTGTTGTGGATAAAAGCAAATTGGAATTTGATTGGGATAACATTGGTATATGCTGAGTTGATAGCATATGGAAGTGATAGAGTTGATATGCCCGACAAAAGGTACAAGTTTATATTTCTATTGGATATAAGATTTATGAGCTGAATTGGCAAGCCGCTTGGCTGTTTGATTTTCTTTTGGGTTGGAGGAGGCCCAGAGAGGCGAGTTGGAGTTTGACCGATTGACCAGTACAAAGGAGGTGCTGGCGAAATTTTTCGAAAAGTTAAGGCGTTAGAAAATTTTCAGGATTTTTGAAAATTTTCGTTAATAAGAATTAATGAATAATTTAATTGAAATTAAATTGGTTCAGTTGAAATTGAAGTTAAAAAGTGAAAAAATATGTTCTAACAAGTCGATAGGGTCGTTCTCTACCTTAGCAATTTCGAGGACGAAATTATTTTAAGTGGGGAAGATTGTAATGACCCGCATTGGCAGAGGTATAATAATTAATTTATTTAATTATATAGATAGTGATAGAGTGAATTAAATGGTCGTGGAATTAAATAATGGTGAATATTTAATTAAAATAATAAATTAAATAATATATTTAATTTTGAAATAATCAGAATTGGCTGAAATGGCGATATGGTGTGAACTGGATCATCTGTGATATTTAATTCAGCTTGAAATTGAAATTGAATAACGAATATATTATATAAACGACAGTTTGAATGTAGAGTTATAATATAATTAAAACCGAGCTCGAAATGGCGCTGCAGTTCGAAAATTAGCGATTTGAACTTCAATTGAATGTACAGGATTCGTTTTAAGCCGGATTTCTGTGAAACAAGAAACGTGTGGAGCTGGTGGAGTATATCTTTCTAGTGGAAGAGAAAAATCGGGATTTCATCGTGTAGATTTTGATTCACGTCCAAATCAAATTTCAGAAAAGTCGTTGTGGAATTCCTTTATAATTTATAAAGGAATTATTTATATTTTAAAAAGGAATTTCAATATAAATCGAATATCGGGTTGACCCAGATTGAAATATCAAGTTAGAAATTTATATAGGAATATTCTAGAGCTGTATGGTATTCCACTATGAATATATACGATAATATTTATTTATAAATATTTAATTTAATTATATTTAAATATATTTATATATTTAAATAGGGTATTTAGAGCTTTAAAAATAGTCAGTTTTGCAAACGAAGTCGGAATTCGACGAAACTAATTTTGTTGGATCCGCAATGTCAAATAGTTGTTAGATTTCCAATTTCGTGATTTTTAGAGTCACTGTGTGGTCGTACGGATTTTTAAAGTGAAAAACAGTCGATAAATTGACCGTTAAAAATACGCTGTGTGAGCATACGAATTCGGAATTCGACGAAACCAGTTTCGTTGGGACCGTAATGTCGAACTGTAGCTGCATGTCCAGTTTCGTGATTTTTGGATATCGTGTGTAATCATTGGAATTGAAAACATTCATTAAAAATTTATATTAATATAAAAACAAAACAAAATATCTAGATATTTTGTCAACTCTATAAATAGACCAGCCCACCCTTCTAAACCTAAACTAAAATTCTTTCTCTGGTCAGCAGGAAGGTGCCGCCACTAATTTTCTTCATTCCTGGAAACTTCGATCTTCAAATAAAATCCCAACAAATCAAATAAATTATAATATTGGTGTCTTTGGATCCCTTGCACGATTTGCTTTGATCCCACATTGGTTTTATGTAGTTCGACGGCTCTTTTTGCCTTTGGGGTTTTATCCAGCACGAGATAGGGCTGGGGATTTAGGGTGATTGGTAATCGAATTGAATATTCAAGTTGAGATTTGTTTTGGTGGTATGAAGTGGGTTCGTCTGTGATGAATTGGGGGTACTCGGTGAAGTTTCTGTCGATCAACCTGCTGCGTCGAAACCGAGGAAGGGGGTTCGAGTTGTAATCGGTGGTAATGGAGACGAGCAGATAGCAGAGAGAAGAAGTTTGGCGATGCCTGTTTTCGATTTCATGAAGGAGTGAAGTGGTGAGGTTGAAGGGATGAATCGGAATGGCTGTTGAATGGATTTCCTGGAGCTGCGTCGATCAAATTGGGAAGGAGGCAGAAAGGGAACGGCCTGGGAATTTTAGAAAGAGGAATTGGGCCGGGTAAAGAAGGTAAAGCCCAAAAGGATTAAATACTTAAGTTTATTTATTTAAATATGAACACAACTTGTTAATATCGTAACTTGAACATACGATGTCAGAATTGAGCGAAACAAGATCCGACAGGATCGTATGGACGGGAGCATCACAATGGAACTGACTGGGAGTGGATTGGGGTTCGTTACTATTTATAGTGAAACAAATTGTCCATCTGAATCAACGACAATTATCGTTATTAACGATGATAGTCCAAAGTGAGTAAATCTCACTAACTCTGAACAGTTTAAAATTTCATGTTGTATTTTTAGAACTGTTAAATATTGGCTGATTGACTGTGTGTTGACTGTTTGATTGAACTGCTAGTCAGTTAATTGAATTTCTATATTGATTCTGTTTAACAGAATATATCATATGGAACTGAAAGTGATGTTGATTTTATATTGTATAACATCTGTGGATGCAGGGAGACAGGTTGGAGGAATCCGACTGGATTCCTCAACAGTTATTTTATTGTTTTTCATATATTTTGATATATGATGTGGTATATAATCTGTTTTCGATTATATGTGTTTGAACGATATTGGTCATCGTGATTTGATGTGTTAAATACCATAACATACCGAAATGTTGATAAGGGAATTTTCAAAGTGATATTTGAAAATAAATTATTTATAAAATCAATAGAGAAAGATTTGTAAACCATTTACAAATGGAATCGAAAGGAGAAATATTTGTGAAATCAAATATAAAGGAGAAATATTTGTGAAATCAAATATAAAGGAGAAATATTTGTGAAATCAAATATAAAAGGAAAATATTTGTGAAATCAAATATAAGAGAAAATAACTGTTAAATAGAATCGAAAGGAGTTAATCGATTTGAATTAGTCAAATAGACTTATTCAAATGGAGTTAATCAAAATGAGTAGCGAAAGGGATAAATCAAATGAGTTAGTCAAACCAAGTAAAAGGAGTTAAATCAAACCAAGTTGATCGAATTGGTTCAACCAGATTAACCAAGTCGAGTTAACCAGTTAGAGTTAGAATTAACCAATAGAGAATTTAAATAGAATGAATCGAATTGGAATAAATTAATCGGTTAAAGTTGGTCGAATAAGGAGTAATCGAATATTAGTTATTCGATTCGAGTTAAGAGGAGTTATCGAATATTGGTTATTCGAAAGGAGTTGTCGAATATTAGTTATTCGAATAAGAGTTAAATAGAGTTATCGAATATTAGTTATTCGAATAAGAGTTAAATAGAGTTATCGAATATTAGTTATTCGAATAGAGTTAAATGGAGTTAAAGGAATAAATCGAATATAGTTTATTCGAATGGAATTAAAGGAGTTAATCGAACATTAGTTATTCGAATAGAGTAAAAGGAGTTATCGACTAGAGTTAAATCGAATTGAGTTAATCCAATAGCGTTAGTCCAATAGAGTAAATTGAATAGAGATGATTCGAAAGAGAGTTACGTAAGGAAGTTTGTTAAAGCATTTAAAAGGTGAACTTTGTCTATTTCAAGGTTAGAAACGTTGTTCAGTTAAGGTCTGAGAGGTAGTATTACCCCAACTTGATTGACTTCATTTTAATTAAGGAATGGTTAAGGTTCGATAGTGAAGGTGGGTTAAAGGAATTTAGTTAATAAGCGTATTGGTTTGAGTTGGTATCGCGATGGTTTGTTTAAACATCTGTCTAAGCCCAATGAAGAATCTTTGGAAATGTTTTCCAAATAAGAAACCAGAAATGTTTTCTAATAAAGAAAACAAGAAATGGAAATGTTTTCCATTGTTAATAACGTATATTTTCCAAATTTAGAAAATAAGAAATATTGAATATATGGAAACAGGAGATGGAAAAATGAATAAGTTAAATAAAGAGATAAATGTTGAATGATGATTCATCGATATAATTTCCTCCTGGAAATAATATCGTTGTTTGCACATCTGTTTTTATTCGATAGTTAAATCACAGACTATCGAAGTTTTGACCATTTTAACATTGTTAATATGGAGAGACCGGTTGGATTATTATCCAAAGAACCACTCTGTATTGGCATAAGCGTTGCGAATCATATATGCCAAGGATAATTGAAGACGAAGTAAAGTGCAAGGGCTATTGTATAAGTCTTAGATAACAGTGCCTAAGATGGATATACTGAATAGTACCTTCGGTTCATCCTGTTCCTGGATAACTTGTATGGACGGATGTCTGACAGAGTATTTCCAGACGATCACGTATATTGATTTCTCCAGCCGTACCAAGAGTGAAAGCGGAGAAGGAAACTTCTTTTAGCTAACACATAATGTATGGTTGAGGACGTCAATCAGTGATTAGATAGATTTGACGATGTGGCATTCAAAGTGAATCTGGTGTGATGATAAAGCGTAGCTTCTAGCCTCACATCCGGTAAATGACAGAAATCGGGCAGGCAGCATGGCTAAGTCGGTCGCACCGAAGTAGGGTGTATAATCACCTGATCTATAATTTCATTTATTTCTAAAAGTCTATTGTCGATACTGTCCCATTCGGGAAACGGTTGCTGATCCCAACCGTTGGTGATTTACATTCGATACACTCAAGCGAAATGAGTGGTCGGTCATGTGTGGTCGGGTTGCAAGATGTTCTTGTTGAACCCAGTGTATTCCTCTCTAGAGGTACACTAGCGAAAGGTGGTTCCATACCTTGTCATAGTTGGAAATCCATTACCCAATACGTGCTTGCGGTTTTGATTGTATACTATATATGTAGAACATGAGATGAAAGCGTTTCTGCTAGATGATTATTATATTTTGGTTGATAGACATTATTATAATATCAAAAGGTTTTTGATATAAAGATATTTTGGATTCTCATAAGGGAAAACCCGTTCCGTTATACGGCGTAGTCTTATGAGATATCATTTATCTGCTTGAATTGTTTTAAACTGTTTTACTCACACCAGTCCCATGACTGACCCAGAGTTTATTTTGTTTTGTTTTCTGTAAACTCTTGGGTGCCCAATTTTGTACGAGCAGTCAAGTAGTCGGGATTTACAGATATACTGGAAGAGCTTGGAGCAGGAGGCTTCAGGATCATATAGCTGTAGTTATTTCTGCTGTGTTGTAAGTGTTGTACTTTGATAATGATACGTATATTCAAGTACAGATTTGTATTTCAAAGTTATGTTATGAAATATATTTATTCGTTCCGCTGTGAGATTCGTGTTACTCTGATGTTGTCTTCTTCTTCTTCTATTCTAAGTTTCTATCTTATCTTTCCTCACCCTCCAATTTCTTTCATTAATGACCGGTATTTTTCGATGTTTGGTTAGTCATCATTGAGTTTATGGCGATAACCAAAGTCGACAAAAACCCGGGTCACTACAGTTTCCCAAGTCGCGTCTTCCTCGGCGTCGCTCCACTGAACCTTAACGAGCTTGACTTCACGGTTGCGTAGCTTCTTGATTTCAGTTCCTACGATTCGAGTTGGAACTCTCCTCACAGTTGCTTCGCGTTCCACTTCGGCTTCTTCTAGAATGCTTGGCTCCACCACTTCCGCAGATTCATGTAGACATTTTCGGAGATGAGAAACGTGAAAGACATTGTGAATTCCTGCCAACCTTTCAGGCAGCTCTACTCTATAAGACATTTTCCCAATCTTCTCGATGATAGGGAACGGTCCTACAAATCTTGGTGCTAGTTTTCCTGCGGATCCAAAGCGAACGACGTTCCTTAAAGGAGATACCTTAATAAAAACCCTGTCCCCAACCTCAAACTCAAGGTCGGTCCTTCTTCTTTCGGCGTAGGATTTCTGTCTATCTTGGGCTGTCTTCGTTCTCCTTCGTATCAAGTCCACTTTCTCTGAAGTTTCTCGAATCATAACTGTGTGCCTACAGCTTCTTGCAGACTCTGCCAAAACTCGCTCGTAAAGATGGGATCTCTGTCACTCACTATACTGGAGGGTATTCCATGAATTCGAACTATTTCCTTGAGATAAAGAGAAGCTAGAGACGAGGCAGTCCTTCTATTCTTGATAGGTATAAAGTGGGCGCTTTTAGTGAGCCTGTCCACTATTACCCAAATGCTAGTATTGCCTCTTCTTGACCTAGGCAACCCGTTAATGAAGTCCATTGAAATACTATCCCACTTCCATTACGGGACTTCTAGAGGATGAAGCAGTCCTCCAGGCTTCTTTTGTTCCGCCTTGACCTGTTGACATGTCACGCACTTAGAAACGAAATCTGCCACGTCCTTCTTCATGCCGCTCCAATAGAAAACTCTCTTTACGTCCTTGTACATCTTGTCCCCGCCTGGGTGTATTGTTATCTTGGAATGATGTGCTTCCTCGAGAACCTTCTTTACCAACTCCCTCGCTTGTGGGACGCATACTCTTCCATCTCGCCTCAGCCAACCCTTATCATCGATGGAGTACCTATTGAGGTGACTGGAAGTTTCACCCCTAATTAGCTTATCAATCACATCCACAAGCTTAAGGTCTTCACGTTGTGCGACTCCTATTGAGTCTAAAAGAGTGGGTCGTACTTCTAGGGATGCCAATAAACCAGGTACAAAATCAGAGGATGGCCTAAAGTCAAAACTGGCTATATACTCCAAGCTTTGCCTTTCCACAAAGAGAGGGCTTAAGGTCAGTTTCTTTCAGCTCAACGCGTCTGCTACTACGTTGCCTTTGCCAGGAGTATAGGAAATTTCAAAATCATACGAGGCAAGGAATTCCATCCATCTCTACTGCCTTAAGTTAAGTTCTTTCTGCAAGAAGAGATATTTCAATGATTTATGGTCAGTATATAATTCGAACTTCTCACCTAGGAGATAATGGCGCCAAGACTTGAGCGCAAAGACGATGGCGGCCAACTCAAGATCGTGGGTTGGGTAGTTCTTTTCATGAACTTTCAATTGTCTTCCACCATAAGCTACTACCCTCCCTTCCTGCATTAGAACAGCGCCTAGCCCCGTACCATAAGCATCCGTATATACTGTGAACATTTTGCTTCCATCAGGCAAATTCAAAACCGGGGCTGTTGTAAGAGCCCTTTTCAAGCGTTGGAAAGCAATATCACAGTCCAAATCCCAAGCGAATGCTAGATTCTTCTTTGTTAGCCTTGTGAGTGGAGCTGAGATTTTCGCGAAATCCCTAATGAACTTTCGGTAAAAACCTGCTAGCCCGAGAAAGCTTCGGACTTCGGTTGCATTTCTTGGTGTCTTCCAATCTTGCACTGCCACCACTTTCGCGGGGTCTACAACTAACCCTTCTTTGAACACTATATGTCCAAGGAATCTTACTTCTTCTCTCCAAAAGTGGCACTTGGAGAATTTGGCTTTTAGCTGATGTGCACGGAGAGTATCCATGATTTCTTTCAGATGCTGAGCATGTTCTTCCTCATACTTTGAGAAGATCAAAATATCGTCTACGAAGACCACCACGAACTTATCGAGGAATTCTCTGAATACCCTGTTCATTAGGTCTACGAAATAAGCGGGTGTGTTTGTCAAACCGAAAGGCATGACAAGCCACTCGAAGAAACCGTCTGGGGTTCTGAATGTCGTTTTATCAATGCTATCTTCAGCTACCCTTAGCTGATGGAACCCAGTAGCTAGATCAAGTTGGGAGAAGACTGACGCACCTACAAGCTGATCAAACAAATCGTCTATTCTGGGAAGCGAATGTATATTCTTTTTAGTCAGCTTGTTTAGCTCCCTATAGTCCACACAAAGACGTAGTGAACCATTTGCTTTGGTGGCGAACACCACTGGAGCACCCCATTCCGAGATACTCCTCTGTATGAACCCCTTCTCGAGAAGCTCCTTAACTTGCTTACTGAGCTCCTATCTTTCCTTTGGAGCCATGTGTCTAACAGGCAGAGCTACAGGCTTTGCATTATCAACAAGATATATGCGGAAGTCTATTTCCCACTTCGGAGGTAAGCCTTTCACCTCTTCAAAGACATCCGGATATTCCCGGACCACTCTAACCAACTGCAAATTCTCAACAGAAGCGTCAAGGGACTCTAGATAACTAAGCATAACAGCATTCAAGGGATTACAAGAAATTTCTAGAGTGTTACCGAGCCGAGTCAAGAGCCTAACCACTCTTTTCTCACAATCAAGAATGGAACCGTTACTGGATAACCAGTCCATGCCTAAGATCAATCCATATCCTGAGAAGCCCAAAACAAAGGCACTACATCTAAATTCAACACTTAGAATAGAGATTTTTCAAATCCAAGCAAACCATCGACAAATAAGCCGAGCCCCCAATTGGATTTGAAACAACCAAGGGATCTTCTACCATATTAGTGTCTAGGTGTAGAGATTCTACTAAAGCAGATGAAATAAAGGAGTGCGATGCACCGGAATCAAAGAGAGTGCGAACTGGATGATCATACAGATAAACTAAGCTTTCTACAGAAATATTTCTACCTCGTTCCTGTGGAGGTGCCGTCAGCGCGTGAACTTGTCCTCCTGAGGTGGATCCAGTCCTCTGTCCCTGCCCCCGCTTCTTTGGGCAGTCCTTAGCCAAGTGTCCAGTCTCACCGCAACTGAAACAACCACCATTCATCTTTGCTTTCTTCTTTCTGCAGTCTTTCTCTATATGTCCCATAATGCCACATAAATTGCACTTTCTCTTTTCACGGGATTTGTTGTTCTTCCCGCCTTTCTTGAAGTCTGTTTTCTTGGCCTGTAGACTCTCTTTCTTTTCTTGAGGCAATTCTGCCTTTGTCTCTTTCTTGCCTTTATCTTCCTCGTGTAGCAGCGCCATGTCCACCAAGCTTTCATAGGTCGCCCCCATGGGTATATGGGTCATAGCAAGGCTTTGTAGAGGCTCATTCAGACCATTGACGAAGCGAAGGGCCTTCTTGTGTTGGGTGTTTACTAAATCCAGCCCAAATCAGGCCAGCTGATTAAACTGATTTACATACTCCTTGATTGTCATACTTCCTTGTTTAAGGGTTAGGAACTTCTCCATTTGCAGGCTTCTTTCAGCTTGGGAGAGGAATTTCATCTCAAACCTCATCCTGAAATCTTCCCAAGTTTCCACCGGCCTCTCAGCATAGGTAACTTCCCACCAATAGGAAGCTTCGTCTTTAAGCAACCACACTGCTAGCTGTATCTTTTGCCTGTCGTCAACCTCGAAGATAAGGAACAAATCTTCGGTCTCCTTCAGCCAGTTCCTTGCTACCACAAAGGATTCAGTTCCATAAAAGTCCTTTCCACCCATAGCTTTGAAGTCTCTACATATCTTAGCGAAAGTATTTCCACGAGGAGGAGGAGGTGGAGGAACTGCTGCCACTGTGGGAGGAGGAATGTCTGTTGGCCCCGCACCATTGGCCCTAACCTCTAGGTACCTTCGGAACCAGCCAGGTATCGGTACTCCTTCCGGAAGGTTAAGATCTCCAGATATGCTAGAACAAAAAGGAAAGTATTCAAGACAATGGATAGAGAGATAGTGCGTATGGCTTTGGGGGACTATGCCTTTTAAAAACAAGACTTTTTCTTGAAAAAGAATGCTTCTTTAAACTTCTTTTGAAAATAGTTTCAATTTTTTTTATCTAATCTGGTAAATCCATGCTCTGATACCAAGTGAAACACCCCACCCTCCATTAAGGTCACTCACAAAGGGACTGCCTTAACTTTGGTGGAGGTTTGTAAGTAAAAGTCACAGATAAACACAAGACAGATATATAAACACACATATATATATAAGCAGAGGAAAACAAACAGACTTTTATTTCATCAAATACTTGTTCATACAAAACATTTCCACAATTGTCTCATAACAACTTCCAAAACATTACATCATCATTTCTGTCTTGGTTATTAAATAAAGAAGCATAAAACATAATAAAAGCTGCATAAATCCCTATAGAAACGTGTTCAAAAGCCATAGCCAAGGAAAGAGAGTCCAAACCGTACATCTACTATCTTGAAGCTTGCAAAGAGTCTGACTAAGCTGGGTTGTTTCCTCCCTGTGGACCTAGGGGGGACGGAAGAAAAGAAGACGAAAGAAAATAGGGTCAGACATAAAGCCTGGTAAGTCTAGTGCTCTTCAGTATGAGAATAAGAATAAGGGTATGATAGGTATAAACTGGAAACAAGAAAGTATCATAAACTAAGATAAAGGAGTTTGAATCGGATATACTATCGCACCCCGCACTATATCTCTGCACCTACTTGTATTGTCTTAACTGGCACCCCATGCAGGAGGTAAAGTGATCCCCTTTTTCTAAAGATCGGCTCTTACTCGCATAATCATCTGTGTCTTACGGCCCCCAAAGATTGTAGATACCTATGCTGGTCCCACCATGGGGTGTATCAAGTCCTATGGTGGCGGCCCGACACAAAACTAGAAATGCATAGGTTATATTACTGGTGCCCCCAGTGCCCTGTTTGTCTGCTCCGAAGTGTGTGCACGCCCGCACTCCGTTAGAACCCACACTGTTGCACCCACCGCCGTTGCTTTGACCGCTTACAATCAGCCCAGTAATCGTGCCCCACCCTGCCTAGTTTCAGGGTACCATGATACCTAATTGGGTTACTGCTGAAATAGGTCCTCGTTACTAGGGTTTTCTAGTCAAACATGTTAAGTGGTTAAGTGTCTATATTTACCTAACCCCACCCATCAATTTAATTAACATGTTGAATTGGTTAAGTGTTTTAGTTAACTTAACCCTACCATCCTGACAGTCTGTTCTTAGCTTTCTAAAGCACTGACCACTCACATTAGACAGGTATTATTACGGTTACTGGATGTGCCGGTCGGTTCCGGGCAGATTTACACCGTAACTCAGTCTAACCTCGGGTCCTTATTGGGCTTCATGCTTAACCACCCACATTGGATAGGTATTGTTGTGACTACTGGACAGCCGGGCGGGTCCGGGCAGGTTTACATCACAACTCAATCCAACCTCGTGTTAAGCATACTCGTATTTTCTAAATTTACATATTTGTCTTTATTTCTAGTTATATGTAAATTAAATGTCATGGCCCACTTTCCAAGTTTAACATTTTTGGTATATGAATTTATACCGTTTAAATGTCACCAAATTTTGGCATGTGACAAACATGACAATTTCATATATTTTTATGTCAAGTTACCAATTTTCCTAACGTTACCCCGTCTAAATATTAGGCTAACAATCTTAGCCTAATTTTCGTTCGCATGGTTTTTAACATATAATATTAGGCTAAAAACTTAGCCTAATTTAGCGCACACAAAATTGGCATAAGAGAATTCATAAACATAAACATGACATAGGTGTAAACTTGGCATTTTTGGCATAGTCAATATGAACATCATAGGTGTGAACTTGCAAAATAGTCAACATGAATATCATAGGTGTGAACTTGCAACATAGGCTAAATCAACTTATATACATGTGAACTTGCATTGAAATAGGGGTCTAACCAAATAGGTGTCACATAAATTAGCATATGATTAAGATAACATAAGTCTAAACTTGTTTTGGATCTAGGCATAACATCGAGCATAACTAGCATATGACAAGAATATGACAATTTCATAAAGTATGTATAATTTCATCGCATGTGTGAACTAGATCCAAATCATGTTTACAACTATAACATGAAACTTGTATTAAAATGGATCTTGGCATGGATCCAATTATTAACTTGCAACCTTTGTATAGACATATAAGCATGTATATAAACTTAATCATTTAGGCATAGAGGTTTTAGCATATATATACATGAAATCTTAATCACGTATAACCTATATAATCACATAAACATATAGGTGTCGATTACAACATAAACTATAGAACTTGCATGTGATTCTAAATTTACAATAGGATCAATGTCAACTCAAATATACCACAAACATCACAATACCACAATCATTTCAATACATAGATGTGAATTAACATCGTTTGTAATAACCCGTATTTTGATAACGTGTTATAACCATAAATCTAGGCAGAATTAATTTTTAAAGTAAGAATCAAGGGAAACGGGTTGCGCCATTGCGTTTGTCACGGAATTCTTCTTGGAAACGGGTCCGAGTTTGCAAGAATCGGAGTCCGTATGAGGGAGATATGACCCTCCGAAGTTTTAGGGATTTTCAGAATCGAAAACAGCTCAAAATTCGAATTCAAACCCAGAAGCGGGCTGGGCGGGAAATATCCCGCCCAGGACCCAGGTCGACTGGGGAGTCGACTGGGTAGTCGACCCCCCCCCCCGACCAGGTCGACTGGGGAGTCGACCCCCCCCCCCCCCCCGACCAGGTCGACTGGGCAGTCGACCTGGTCCCCGAACCTATTTTTGGGCCTGGGTGCATTCTTATGTATCTGGTCTCGTTTTCTGCCTAGATTCGTCTGCCTAAACCTATTTAAACAGCCCCAAACCTAGCCTTCTCTACACATAATTCTATTCTGCTTCTATTCTGCCTCTGTTCTAAATAAAAATAAAAATGGCGTTGCTACTCTGCTGGAATCAAAACTAGAAGCTAATCAACATCAACTTGAAGCTTAAACATTCAAACTAGATCCAAATCGAAGGCCAACGTTTCTACAACAATTCAAGGGAATAGATCAACATCTCAACAACGATCCTATGACAATTTCTGTTCTTAGTTCTCAAAAAACCACGATCTGTAAGCCTCAGTTACTCTTAGATCTAAACTCTAAACTTAATATGGACATGTGTAAATTGAAGTTGAACATAAACATGATAACTACTTGAGACCTACTCTTGTATATCTTTGATCTATGACTATTCCTTTTTGATCTATTATTTTAGATCTACTCTTGTTCACCCTAGATCTATTCACCTTGAACCTAGTACCGTTCATATTGAACCTTGATTTGTGGAATACTGATAAGAACTTGATTTAGGGGCCTGTTCATGTCATAACCTAAACCTTATCATTATTTTAACATGCCTGTGATGTTGTGATGTTGAAACTATTGCTAGTCACAAGTTTAGGATTATCATCTTATGTCATTTATTTCTATGTTTATCACCCTATTTCATATGCCAATGATGTTATGATCATATCTCAAGTTACACCATGCTTGCCTTGAAATCACCTTTGCCACTTTATGCCCATCCTTGTTATGTTATTCCCTAGTTACATCTATTGCCTTGATTCGAATTCACGAGCGTTGGGGATGCGATTTGGGTAGTTTAGGAAAACCTGAATTTAGTATGAACTTGAAAACATGAATATCGTTATAACTTGAGCTTGGATAGGAACATGAACTTGACATGAAATTATACTTGAAAATATGAATTTGGGACATGACACTTAGATAACTTGAACGTGGCCAACTCGAGGTTGGGTTGAGTTTGCAGTATAAATCTGCCCGGAACCGCCCGGCGAATCCAGTAACTGCAAACAATAGGACCCAATGTGAGTAGTTGGTCATATCGCACTCGAAACCCGAGGTTAGACTAGGTTATGGTGTAAAACTGCCCGGACCCGCCCGGCACATCCAGTAACCATAACCAAGTCTAATGTGAGAGGTTAGGGGTGCATTAAGTAAATTAATGCCACTGGATAGGGTTAAGTCATGGACCACTTGAATATACTTAACCAATTTGACACGTTGATTTGATAGGGTTAAGTCATGAACCGCTTGAACACACTTAACCAACCTGACACATGATTCGTAGGACTAAGTTGAACTAGAACGACACACTTGGTCAATTTGACATGACACGTAGATGGGGTTAAGTCTCGATTTTAAATGACAACTTAACCTGCTGAACGAAACCGTGGTTATGCGGTCCTTTTCAGCAGTAACCCACTAGATGTATCACGGTACCCTGGGACTAGGCAGGGTGGGGCACGATTGCTGGGCTGATTGTAAGCGACCAGAACGACGGCTGAGTTGGTGCGCCATTGTAGGTTCAGGTGGACTAGGGTCGTGCACTTAGTCCGGAGTTGAAAAAGCAGGCATTGGGCATCAGTAGGATTATTTGTGCATTCTTGATTCGTGTCGGTGGTCGGCACCCTAGGGCTTGATACACCCTATGGTGGACCTAGCACAGGTGACTACATTCGTGATAGGGCCGTATGACACAGACACACGACAAGCTAGACTTGTAGGGAGCCGATCGATTAGATCATACCGTTGGACCCCGAATTGGGTCACTTCACGATATTGGGCCAAGGGATTATTTCTTGATTTATAGTTGACACGGGATTAGTATACCAGTATAGTTGGTATGGCGAACCTTGAATACGCAATGTTAGACTTGAGTTATCTTGTTAGCTGAGTTATCATGTCATACTTATCATCATTCCTATGTTTAATTCCAGTTTATTCATGTCTTGTTAACTTTACTAGTTTCTATGCTGATAGTCACTAGGGCTTACCAGTCTTTTTGACTGACCCGTTTTCTTTCGCCTCTTTGTCTTTCGTTTCCCCCCCCCAGGTTCTCAGGGAGGAAACTCTAGCTCTTAGCTTGGACTTTGCTTGCTTTCTGACAGCTCATGTACGGTTTGGTCTTGAGCTATGCTATGGCTGCACTCATGCACTTTTTGGGGAATAATATTTTACTTATGTTGTTTTAAGTACTTTGCTTCTTTAGAACTTGATGTAATGAAATAATGACTTGGCATTTTGATGTAAGAGGTTTTGACTCTATTTTTCAGTAATGAGGTTTGCTTTTAAAGTTTATATCCGCTGCTTTATATACTCTATTTTATCTATGTTCTGTCTTGTGTTATCTCTGTGCCTGTTTACTAGATAATACCCCTCCAAAACTAGGGCATTCCCTTTGTGAGTGACCCTAGCGGAGGTGGGGTGTTATATCGTTGTTACATAATAACACAATTCCATTCCCATTATACATCGAATCAAGTCTTAATTTTATTCACATCGGAAGAATCACTATACTTACAACGAATGACGGTCTTGTTTTCTGATTTCTGAGTTCTGAATTTGAATTGCTTTCCTTTGGGTAGACTAACGTTGATTTGATTATTCTTTTAACTTTAATTTGGCTCGTCTCTAAGCTTTTCTACAAGTGGAGGCTCCTCTCAGTTTTCTCCCGACAGCATGGCGGCTCCGTCTCTAATTTCTTGTGTGAATTTTAGGTTTAGACTCAAGTTGTATTTATAGAATTTCAGATTGATTTGAGCCGTCAGATGATCATAGATGAATCTAGACCATTCACTTCGAGAGGAGCCTACCAAAATGCGACAAGTCAGCCCTAGTGACACAGCCAAGCCTCAAAAATCGACCAGAACCCGACCAGGCCAGCCGGGGCCAAACCAGTTCGACTGGCCAAGTCGACCCCCAGGTCGACCTGGTGCCTGGGCGGGAATTTTCCCGCCCAGCCCAGTTTGGGTCTGAATTCGAAATTTGAACTGAATTTTGAACCGTTTGAATTTTGATTTGAATTCTGAAACTTTCAGAGGTCATAACTCCTTCATACGGAGTCCGATTCACGCAAACTCGGACTCTATCTCTGGCAGAATTCCGAGACGAGCACAATGGCGTAACCCGTTTCCCTTAATTCTTTCATTAAGGATTAATTATAATTTAATTTGTTAATTTACACATAACAGAAAATTCGGGGTGTTACACAATGTGAAGTTGAAATTGGCCAATAACAACAAAAACAATACAATATCAATGAATACAAGAAGAAATTAGCAAATATGAATCTGCAAATACAAAGAAAATCATGCCTATAATTGTTTGGGTGCAAGAACAATGAAATGCTGCAATTCATTTACCAATGCAGCTAGAAAGGGGCTACCAATTGCACAGAAAATAGGACAGCAAAAGTAAACTTACATCCACAGTTGAATTCAAAGAAAAATATATACATAACTCATATATATATATATATATATATAATAAAAGGTGGGTACAATGAGGAACAACATGGAAATAGCAAAACACATTTATATATAATACCATACACTAAACAACGCATTTGCACAGACCTTAAACTACAGTATATATAAACGAAGGCAACAGCATATATAAATGTAGGCAGCTAGTAAAACAATTAGAGATAAGGGACATACAACAACAACCGAATTAGTTCAAAGACAGCAACACATATATAAAGAATTAAAATATGATATTCATGTACTCTTTCTACTGTCAATACAAAGTTTTGCTCGCTCTTTTATTTCTCCATAACTCAATACATCAGCAACATAAAGTTTACACCTTACAAATGTACCAAATCTTTTCAAAAAGAAAAATCACAATTTGCGCAGGCCTAATGCATGCATACAGACAACCTATGAAGTACAAGCACCACCTACTACTGTCATTGATGTCTCTGTTCTGTCTCCTCCAACAACAAAGAATTTCAATGCAGCTACCCCAAAACAATAATATATAGCCGACCCAACCTTTAGATAGCACATGAAAATATGAAATAAATAAATAAATAGTTTTAAGACTTTTACAACACTAAAATATGTATAGCATATCTCACAAGTAGATCCTACAGCCTATGACTGTAGGTACAGATCACGCAACCATATGAAAAGCTAAATTGAAATAAACAATTCAATGGCTTCATGTAGCAGACGAATAGACAATACGAATAGCTTCATCCTACCTAATCTATAAATTTACAGTTTGAACATTATATATATATATATATATATATATATATATATATATTTGAGCAGACGAGTACATGGAAATCCAACAGAGATCTCCACACTTCCCTGCGAAGCATCACACAGCTATCAAGTCTCCATCACAGGGATCACAGTTCGATCACATGGCTGAAAAACAAAGAAATAGCACCTAAGAACTAGGTTCAGCTATGATCAAGTTTATGGTTTGACAAATTGATTTTGACATTGATCCAATCCATATTTCTACACAACTATAAATATACGCACCATATTACGTGTTCCAAAATAAGCAGTGAAGAAGGAGACAAATTCGAACCACTTATAAAATCAAAAGTAAAATCATACAGCAAGGAAAAATCAAATAAAACAATTATCTGAGTTTGTAAATGCGCCCTATTCCTCTGAGTATCTTTTTCAAACTGTTTCGTGATGGTTTTGTTCGAACCAAGGAATTAGGGTTCGGGGTTTTTTACGAAGGAGGCTTCGGATCTGATTTTCTGGAGTCCTAAGGGGATATGGAGGAAGTTGCGATGTTCTGATGGATTATGAAGTCGATTGTGGGATTTTTGTGTGGTGGCGCGATTTTTGCTAAAGGGGAGGTCGCGAGTCCTCTGTGGTAGCAGCATGGAGTTGGGCTTGAACCGAATTGAAGGGGAGATGGGGTTGCTTTCGATCTTCGATGAAGAAAGAAAGGAGGAAAGAGGATCGGATTTCACCATGGAAGGGTTTTCTCTTTTTCTTAGGCGGCGAGTGAACTATGAGGGAAAGGAGGGGGATCCAAAGTTTTTAATTGGGTAAGGTGGAATGGGCCTCTTTAATTCTAATGGGTTGAACGAAAATTAGGGTAAGGCCCAACCGATTTAAAATAATTCAAAGCCTATTTAATTATATACATTAACAAACTTGTATCGCTAATATCGTATTCGTCCGTAATCAGAATTCAGTGAGACTAGGAGCATTGGAATCGTCTTGTTAAGGACTGCAACATGAAATTGGGTAAGTTAGGATCGGATGCAACTGGAAATTTTAGTCAAATTAAAACGTTGGTTTAATTTGACTAAAACAGACTGTTATCGACGAATCCAAATCCAGGTGAGTTAAACTCACTCAGTTCCTCCCATTTATATTTTATATATAAATTGGGTTTTTATTTTGTGTGTTATGTTTGCCAATGGTTGACTGTTTGGTAGTTATATATATATATATATATTTGATGATTTAACCTATGAAATTAAACCGTTGTTCAATTTCAGTGAAATACCAAATCGTTATTCTAACGATTGGTTCCAATAAAAGGTAACTTACCATATTGGTCACGTTTATAAAACAAACGTGTTTAATTGTTTGAATTATTTGAATTGCTTGTGATTGGGGTTAAATGGTTGTTTTTTGTTATCAGTTAAGTGAGACTGAATGATCTGATTTGAGATAACCATTTTGGGTACAGGGAAGAACAAGTTGGAGGGATCCAACGGAATTCCTCAAATATATTATTTATTTTCATATTATCATATATGAACTGTCATGATTGGGTAATTGATTTGATTAGTGATCTTGGACTGAAAAGTCAACCTGTGATTTGTTTTAACCAATGGGAAATATTGGTTGGGTAATTGGCAGTAAATGGCCTAAGAATAAATTGGTTTGTTATATTGATTTACCGTCAGACAAATCGATAGAGTTGAAGTTATAAAATTTATTTTATAACTGGAAATAGATTTTGAAATATATTATTTTGAATAAATATTTATTATTATTTAAATTTATAATTAATTATTAATTGAGTTAATAAAGTAAATTCTGATATTAATCAGATTTATAAGTATAACAATAGGAAATTAACCTAACGGTTAAAGTGAATACTTGTTTTGTTAAGAAACAATTAAATGGAATTATTTACATTAATTATATTATTAATTAATTTAAAGGGGGAAACGAATTGGAATAGGTTAGCAAGATAACCGTGTTTTGAGTTGAATAAATAGACCGTTCTAATTGGGATTGGTTATAAAATTAGTGTGTTTTGAATAAAATAGTTTAATGAATATTGTTTAATTTTAATAAGAGTTTTAAAATGGGAATTACTATTTATTTTAGTTAATAAAGAAATTAACTACGGAAGTAGTTAATAATCGAAGTGAATTATTATGTTAATTAATAATAATTTAGGGAATTACTTTTTAATTGGAATTCAATTAAAAAGTAATCGAGTTGGAATAAAATCTAATGCGTTGGTGAAAGGAGTTTATGAACGGGTTTTATATTTAAAACCTGAATTTTTATAACGAAGTTATAAAGAGAATTTTAAGCGAATATGATAGCTTAAATTAAATAATACTTAAATTAAGTAAAAGAAGAAAAAGGTAAAAAGAGTTTATGTTAAATCAAAGTTATATAAATGGGGTTTAAAGTGTTAAAGCGTTAATTTTATATTAACGTTACTTAATAATGGGATTAAGTAAGAGGGGAAACTGAAATAAAAATTTCAAGCAGGAATTGTAGAATGGATTTGAAAAGGAGATGGGTAAAGGTGAAGTTGGGTAAAGAAGTGGGTTTGAGGATTTTGTAAATAAAATCCAAATTATAAAATGAGTTTGGTTAAAGAGGCAGAGTTAAAAGTGGTATTTTATAAAGAGATTACTTAATCATGGGAGTAAGGAATAATGGTTATAACCGAGAAAGAGATTTTCAAAAAGATAATAAGGTTTTATGAAACCGTAATTTGAATAAAATAGTTAAATGGAATTTGTATTGATATCAGAATGAAATGTTGGTTTTTGGATTACAACTTATAGTTATCTTAAGGTATGAACGTTGTTGATCAAGGTCTGAGAAGCAACTAAAATACCCCAACTTGGACAACTTCAGAATTATTTGAGGATGATATTAGTTGTAATGGTAAAAGGGATTAGTAAAGTTTATTATTTCATTAGAAAAATAATAACGCAACATTTGTAATGAAGATTTGGAAAATATATACAATGAGGATTTAAAATAAAGGGAAGTAAAAAGGGGTTGTGCGGGAATATAACAATATTTTCGAATTCGAAAGGAAATGTAAAAGTTGAGTTTTATTCAATAAGAATAAGTATTGGGTGTTGTTAAGTAATGAATGAAAGATATTTCGTAACGTTGTTGTACGAGTAATAAGTTGAACTGATTTTCCAATATTATTAGATAATAGAGTTAAATGTTTAAGAGTGAAAATAGACAAACTGAATATGATATAAGATTTTCCTAAGTATTAAAAGCGAATTTGTTTAAAGAATAATCTTATGTGAATAAGAAGCGGAAAGTTATATTCGTAATACCGAAATATTTAAGAGTTTTGAATTTACATTTGTTTTAATTAAAAGGCCAAGTGGTGCTAAATACTGAACCAGTGAACTCATTGGATTGTCATGATTGAAACACTATTTATTTTGATAGTTAAATCACCAACTACCAAATTTGTCCAATACGATTGTTGGTACGGAAAGACCGGGATCGAATTTATATTCGAAGACCATTCCGACCAACAAATACCTGAAGATATCAAAAGATGATCGAGATGGAGCATTGAAGACTGTAGATCTTCATTATACAGAAGAACCACTAATAATCTCTGGTTTAGCGTCCAGAGATAAACTGTGATTCTGTTGTGGTTGAAATCTACGGATTGCAAGGACTACTCGCTGCTGATCCATGGGGTGACTCCTATATTGGATGCAGCAGGAGAGTACATTTGGTTCATTCTGTTCCCGGATGACTTGTATAGACGAATGTCTGACAAAGTATTTCCAAAGGGATCATGTACGTTGATTTCTTCAAACGTATCATAGTTGTTGGCAGAGAATGGTCGTTCTCTTAGCTTAACTTCTATAGTATTTTTGTGGACATCAATTAGTGATATCTGGCGGATCTGACAATGTAGCATCCAAAGTGAATGATGACCAGATGTCCCAAAAAGTAAATTCTGACCTCAAGCCTCAACAACCGGGAAATGACAAAAATCGGGCAGGCATCATGACTATGTGGGTCGCTCCCATTAGGGTGTATAATCACCTATCTAGAGAAATTCCTTTTGCTTCTTTAAATCTATTTCGATGTTGTTCCTTTCGGCAAACGGTGGTTTGAGCCCAACCGTTGGTGATATACATTCGATACACTCAAGCGAAATGAGGGGTCGGTCATGTATGGGCCAGGTTGCAAGACGTTCTTGTTGAACCCAATGTATTCCCCTCTAGCGATACACTATCGGCAGGTGGTTCCATACCTTGTCATAGTCGGAATCCAATCTCCAATAAGCACCCTCGGTTTTGACTGTATACTATATATGTGGAGCGTGAGATGCAAGCGTTCTGCTAGATTGATATTTACTTGTATTTAGACACTATTATAATATCAGAAAAGATAGTGATTTCAAAATTGTTTTGGGTTATCGTAAGGTAAAAATCGTCCGTATTTATGTGTGGATCTGGTCTTACGATTATCCTTTTCTTTCAAAAAGATTTTTGAACTTTAAAATAGGGTTGGATGATCTCCCTTAATATTGTGCGAGTTTTCTCACTCTGGTTCACCAGACTAACCCGGTGTTTTGTAAATGCTCGGGTTAGACCGGGGTGTACAGGTCCAGGTTATTGGATGCTGCGAAGTCCAGAGACGAGCTGGAGGTGTTCAGACGTTTGATATCATATAGCTATTATTCCACCGTGTGTTGTATATGGGACAAATTATTATAACTGTCCAGAGATGTTGGTGTACTCTGATATTGTAAGTATTTTTAAAAGCTCTCAATAAAGATTTATTTTTGTATTATATTTTGTTCCACTGCGATGTGAGACTCTGTGTTATTTTGTTTTCTTCTTCTTATTCTATTCTAATATTTCATTCTCTCTTATCTCACCCTCTAATTTCTTTCTAATAACATTCCAGTGTTTTCGGTGTTTGGAAGGTCGGTATGAGTTACGGTAAATGTATTTATGTCGATTTTCGGGGCCGAAAATCCTTGGGTCGTTACACACAGTGTCGAATCACGATGAGACTTGTAATTTTTGAAACCATAGTAGTGAGTTGTTGTACGCCGTCAAGTTTCGTAGTGATCGTATGTACTTTTTGGTCATGCGTAAATAAAATGCGTGTCAATTTCTGTAAGAAACTGTAATTGTGTAATTTGAAATTCAAAGGATAACTTCTGTATACAATCGAATTTGTCTCAAACAAGTTTCATTGTTCTCAGAAGGCATCTTTACGTAGATAACGACAAACGACACATGTCGATTGGAGATTGCGAGTTTTTGGGCCTATTAGAGAATAAATTAATAAAATATTTACTTATCCTAGACCTTAATTTCTTATTGGTTGTGTACTATTCATACCCACTATTCGTCCTCCTCTAGTTTTTCCATAGCCGCATTTCCCACCTACTTCAGAAATCCATATCACATCGATCACTCAATGAAAAATCATGATTCATGTCCCGTTTAATTCATATGATCGAGAGCTTCAATTCTATACCCAATTTGTAGCCTACGGTGATGATCAAAAAATTGGGTCCAAAACTAGGGTTAGGTTTCTCAGTATGTACGGTCGGAGACAGGTGGCCACATGGTCGTTTTTGGCTTTGGCTCGGAGAGATGTGTGGATGGTTGTAATTTGGGGTGGCGCAGTGGCTAGTGGGTGTTGCGACATGTAAATGACGAGATGGGTTTTCCTTCCAGGTCATGACATTGTAATCTCCAGGGTAGCTCCAGCGATAATCCTGAGGGTATAAGCACATCGTGCTTTGGATGAGGATTGCGTTGATGCGATTAGATTTGGGTTTTTTTGTGTATTGTTGCATATCACTGTATAATGTGCACGCATATTTGTTCGGCCATGTATAGGGAGGGAGATTGGGGAAGAAGAAGGTTTAAACATAGGTAATTAACTATTTAGTTACATTAGCTTATGATAGGAGTGTTAATAGGACAGGATAGTCCGTTGTATGGCTTGGTCCAAGAGGGTTAGGTGTCCGCTTCGTGTCCATACGATTCTCGTTTAGAACATGATTTAGGACAAGAAAAAGTGTACGAAAATGTCCGTTCGAAAACGTTTGATGTTTTTATATTGTCCGAAGGTTGTCCGTCCATTGTCGGCTCGTACGAACAATGTCCAAGCCAACTGCCCGTCTGGTCCGTGTACGTCCGAAAGTCTTATAGGACAGGACACGAACAACCCTCTGTCTGGTCTGGTCCACTTGATTATCACCCCTAGCCTATGATAATAGCCAACTAAGATCCATAAACTTGTATCTTGTGTATTTTTTGCGTATGAGGTCGGATTTGGATGTTGTTTCTTTCATTGAACTCATATTGATGTGCTGCTAATTTTAGTTGATTTGGCTAAGGTGAATGATATTATCTCCCACTGAACTATGTTTGTTCGTACAATATAAATATGACTTTTTAAACTGATTTCTAATTATAAAACATAATATTTAAGATAGCTTATCATAGTAAATAATAAATAAATATATTTGAAAGTGATTTGAGTAGTTTTAGCTTGATTATCACATTTTTATCTATTTGCATGCTGTTACGCGCTATTTTGACACCACTGTTAGATATAGATTATTTGAACACTAACTTCACATTGATTGCTATAGATAGATTCTATTTGATTTATAATTGGTATTATGAATGCTTATATGCTAGTTTAGGAAATTATATGACTATTGTTTACATGGTTACACTGTTTGCTTAGTTTAGCTTTAAACGTTGTTTATAGGAGACCTATTATTCGAAAAAAACTCATTCGTAAGAGTCTGGTACTTATTGGTCAAACATACATGCAGACGTGTCTTGATTGAGCGCACAAGGAGGGTATACTTGAATAGATGAGATATATTCTCGAATGAGGTTCACATCGCATGGATGCATTCGATGATGTAGCAAATTTGGAGCTTGGTAATAGAATTGATGACAAAGCGACATTAGAGCTTGGTGGTCGACCTGAAGATGGAGGATGGACTTGGTGACGAACTAGATTTCATGAATAATGCCGGACGTTTTCCCTAGATGTGTATCTAACCAATTATGGTTAAATTCGTGATTAGAGTAGTCGTTATCGATTATTATGAAGTGATGGATATCGATTACTATTGTTGTTGGTCAATTTGGCCATGAAAATGATGCGATTTCGAGAAGTAGGATATGATGGTTCCTTCGATGGTGGTTTCAGCATGTCTACTATTCGATCGGTGGTTTTGGCTTGAGACAAGGATGTGGTGCTTCTGGCAGCGATTCGTCATTCGAAGATGGTGATTCCAGGATGGGGAGCAAGACTGTTACGACAGATGGTTTTCTCTGAGTTGCAGAAAAGACAACATTAAGTCGTATTGGAGTGATTGTCAAAGAGAGAGAGATGCGAGACACATGATGATATACTATGATATACAATGACCATCAGGGAAAATTCCTAGAACGTGACGACTTCAGATGGGAGTCTTACGGATAATCTAGATATGGATTCTGCTATAGAGAACGTTTGCAAAGGGGTTGTTGTTGTTTGTGACTTTGACACACCTTTGAGGGAGGGGTATAAGGATGGATTAAAGTACGTCTTTGTAAAACATGATTTTCCAGGACCCTAAAATCTGTCAATGTTTTGGACTAGGTAAGGTTATTTACTATTGCCCGTCGATGTAGGACGTAGTGATAGTCTGGTGGAGTTCCTCGATGTAGTACCTCCCGATGCCTTTATGGATTAGGTAGTCAAAGTATTGAGTACCATATGCTTTACGCATCGAGTGAGTGAATGCGAGGATGGTTAATCGACGCTATGGTTGTGTAATCAATAGAAGTGTAAAATAATGTAGATGAAAATATCAGACGCCATTATATTCGATTTACTTTTCCATTAGGGTTTGAAACAAGAGGAGAAGTTAATTTAAGTAGTAAGTGATCTTAATAAACATAATGGGACGAACATGATATTGGGCTTCATAACAAAACAACCCGATACAAATGTAATAAAAGAAATGATAAATAAACTAAAGAGCTATCACCAATTACACTCCCCTTCAAGTTGGAGAATACATATTTGTCATTCCCAACTTCCTGCACAGATACTCTACTCTCGAGCCATTCAAAGCTTTTCTAAACAGATCTTCAACCGGTTCTCCAGTTCGAACATATCTAGTTTCAATAATCCCTTCTTGAATCTTTTCTCTAATGAAGTGGTAGTCAACCTCAATATGTTTTGTTCATTCGTGAAACACTAGGTTTGAAGCAATGTGCATTGCTGCTTGGTTATCACACCATAACTTCATTAGTCATTCTGACTTCAGTTGAACTTCTTTCATCAAATGCATTACCCACATAATCTCACATACATCATTAGCCATAGCTCTGTATTCTGATTCTGTACTTGAACAAGAAACAATAGTTTGTTTCTTGCTTTTCCAGGATATCAAGCTGCCTCCAACAAATACACAAAATCCTGAAGTGGATCGCCTATCTACCTTAGATCCTACCCATTCAGCATCACTAAAACTTTCAACATTCATGTGACCATCATTATTTGTATACATAACCCCTTTTCCTATAATGCCTTTAAGATAGCACAATTTGCTCTAGGGCTTCCCAGTGATGAACAATGGGCTTTGACATGAATTGGCTCAAAACACTTACTGAATATGCTATGTCAGGCCTAGTGACACATAAATAGTTCAGTTTCCCTACCAATCGTCTGTACGTTTCTGAATCTTTGACAAGTTCACCTTCTTCACTCAAACTACAATTCTGCATCATAAGGGTACTACAGGGTTTGGCAGCTAACTTCCCTATTTTAGTTAACAAAGCCAGAGTATACTTTATTTGAGACAAGTATATACCCTCACTGCTTCTCAATATTTCAACACCTAGAAAGTACACAAGTTCTCCAAGATCTTTAGTTTGAAACTGAGTGTGAATAAACTGTTTGAGCTTAAGAATACCAGCATCATCACTTCTTGTAATCACTATATCATCTACGTAGACAACCAATAATATTATACCTTTTTCATACTTCTTGTAGAAGACTGAGTGATCTGATTTGCTTCTCATGACTCCAAATATCTTTATGGCTAAGCAGAATTTGCCAAACCATGCACGTAGACTTTGTTTAAGTCCATACAGTGACTTGTTGAGTATACACACCAAGTTTGACTCCCTATGAGCAACAAATCCGGGTGGTTTCTCCATGTATACTTCTTCAGAAAGATCCCCACGTAATAATGCATTTTTGATGTCTAGCTGATGAAGTTTCCATATGTATCTAGCTTCCCTAGAGATAAACAATGTAATAGATGTCATTTTTTCCACAGGTGAGAAAGTCTCAGAGTAATCAATACCATAAGTTTGGGCATATTCTTTGGCAAACAAATGAGCTTTGAATCTTGCCACAGTGCCATCTGCGTTCATTTATGTTACGCCAATTTGAACTTTCTCGATTTGATAGAATATTCACTTGCATCCTATTGCCTTCTTATTTGATGGTAGTTTTACTAAGTTCCAGGTCTTATGTTGCTCTAAAGCCCTCATTTCCTCCATCATTGCTTCACGCCATTCCAGTGAAGCTGTAGCTTCTCCTACAGTCTTTGGTGTAATAGTAGAATCCAATGCTGAAATAAAAGCATGTGATGAATGAGGTACCTTATTATATGACACACATGAAGCAATAGGGTAGGTACACTTCCTCCTTTCTTTTCTCAAAGCAACTTATAACTCTAGACTTGGATCAGCCTCGGATTGATGTGTATTCTTAGCATGTACTTCATCTGTATGACTGTCATCAGTAGTAGTCATTTTAGATGTCTCACTTGGTATAGTAGAATACACTAAGAACTCTTCTTCATATTCTTGAACATGAGGGGTGCTATTTTGATAAAAGGGTATGTCCTCCATAAGTGTCACAACTATTGACACAATATACTTCTGCAAGCTTGGGCAATATCATCTGTACCCCTTCTGAAGTCTCGAATGCCCAACAAAGACACACTTTAAGGATTTGTGATCAAGTTTACTAAGCTGCTGGTTAACATCCTTCACAAAACATGTGCATTCAAATACAAGAGGTTTAATCGTGTACATGTTATAATTTGGCTGTAAAACTTGATAAGGAATCTCATTATTAAGTACTATGGATGGCATTCTGTTAATGAGAAAGCACACAGTTGACACAACATTAGCCCAGAACATCTTTGGCACATTCGTGTGAAACAGTAGAGCTCTAGCAGTTTCTAACAAGTTTCGATTCTTTCTTTTAGCTACACTATTTTGGGAAGGAGTATCAACACATGAGGTTTCATGCAAAATACCATTTTGAGCGAAATAGTTGCCAAATTCAGCAGACATGTACCCCATTGCATTGTCACTATGAAGGGTTTCTATAGAGGTACTAAATTATGTTTCTATCTTAGCATGGAATTTACAAAATATATGAAACAATTCAGTTCGAGACTTCACCAAAAATAACCAAGTTATACGAGTGTAATCATCAACAAAAGTCACAAAATATCTATACCCAGGTTTAGATACAATTGATCAGGGTCCCCAATATCTGAATGAATTAAAGAAATGGACTACTAGCACATTTATTTATTCTATGTTGTAAGCTACTTCTATGATGTTTTGCATACTGACAAGCTTCACAATTTGTTGCAGATAAATTGCTAAATTATGGGCAGAGTCTCTTGAATAAAGTGAGAGAGGGATGTCCAAGTTGACAATGCAATTTAAGTGCTGGATTCATGATTGCACAAGTTACATGTTCAGAAAGTATCAAGTGAGTATAAACCACCAGACTCACTCCCTCTACCAATAGTCTGTATCATCACAAGATCCTGAAATGCACAATGATCAGGAAAGAAGGTAATACTACAGTTGAGATTATGTGTAATTTGGCTCACAGAGAGAAAATTAAATGACAGAGATGGTAAGTATAACACAAATTTCATAGGTATAGCTAAATTAGGTATTACTTCCCCCATTCCTTTTACTAATGATTGAGACCGATCTTCTAGAGTAACCTTCTGAGACACACTAGTTTCTCTTAAACTTGTAAACATATGTGGATTACCTATCATGTGATCAGAAGCCCCTGAGTCCATTATCCATTTGGTGGTAGAAGAGCCAGTACTAGTATTTGCTACTGAAGTTGTTGCTGAAGTAGTGGGAGAGTCAGATGGATTGTTATGCATTGAGCTTTATAATTTGGAGTATTTGTCAAATTCTTCAGCAGTCATGAGTATAGTTTTGATATTAGAAGAATTTCTATTTATTTGATTCCACTGGAGGCTTCTACACTCAGAAATTACATGGCCAATTCGTTTATAGCAGTTGCATATCTTGTTTTGATTCACGGGTGGCCTCATGATGATCTCTGTGATCTTCCAGGTGATCGAGGAGGTCTCCATGATTGTGTATTAGGTCGTCTTTGTGGCCTCCAAGCTTGTGTATATTGTTTTGCACTACTTTTACTTGTATCAATTTGATTAGGTGATACCACATTTCCACTGCCAGCAAAAGCACTACTAATATTATTACCACTTGTGTTACCAATATGTGACACAGATTTAGTTTTAAGCAAGCGACCGTATACTTCATAAAGGGTAGTTATCTCAGTATTTGCATGAATTTGTGATTTAACACCTTCAAATTCTGATGAAAGCCCAGCCAAGAAACTCATGATGACCATTTGTCCCCTTTGTTTTTGCTGCACCTTGATGTTTATACTCATTGGAAAAAGAAGGTTAAACTCTTCATATGTTTGTTTAAATGACATGAAGTAATTCATTAAACTCATGTCTTTCTTCTTGGCTCTATAGAAAGCTTGACAAACATCATACATCCTAGTCAAATTCTCTTTTCCAGAATATAAGAACTCCAAGTATTCCATTAATTCCTTCATCGTTTCACAATGATTAACCAATCCAATAACTTTGTTTTCAACTGAATTTCGAATTTGCAAAAAGATACGAGCATCATCGCGAAGCCAATTATGATCTTCTTTATCTTTTGAATCTGATTGAAGCGGCTCATTAATCAAGTGATCATTCTTATATATACTTCTAATATACAAACGAATTGTCTTATTCCAGTCATAATAGTTCGAACTATTCAATTTTTGATCCGTGATTTTTGGCATCATCGACATTACATCAACTCCCTTGGGTTCAGCCATGATTCATAGAGTAAATACGCAAATAGAAACAGAGGAGTAGATGAAGAAAAAGCAGACTTATCTTGAGCTTCTCAGATCGACGACTCTGATACCATGTAATCAATAGATGTATAAAATAATGTAGATGAAAATATCAGACGCCATTGTATTCAATTTAATTTTCCATTAGGGTTTGAAAAAGAGGGAAAGTTAATTTAAATAGTAAGCAGCCTTAATAAATAGAATATGCCGAACATGATATTGGGCTTCATAACATAACAACTCGATACAAATATAATAAAGAAATGATAAATAAACTAAAGAGCTATCACCGATTACAGGCCGTTTACTCATTTATCACCATTTAGTTCTTAGACATATATCACACCTACTTTACTTGATGTTTATCGCAGTATAGCATGTATCGATTGTTATGTCTAACCTTGTGAATACAGGGGCTGGACATGTAAGACTCTCCCTACACTCCATTCCATATATACTATTATGACTTTTACAGTACTTTGAGATTTATTTATCGCTTGCTCCAGACTGTTGCCTGACCGAAGGTTTGATTTCTCTCTTTTTTCCTTGGGTGCTGATCGATGATGCTGATGAGAAGACCAGTTGATATGTATGAGTATTATTTGGAGCTTCCCATGTGGACTAGCAAGAGATGGCATCTTTCCTATTTATACTTATATTATCTTAGTTTATTCCACTACATGACACTGTGGATCCTTAACATTGTTATCTATTATTTTAGAAATAGATTATCAGTTTGAGTTTATTTATCACTTGTGTAAACTCGATTACTGTTCTATATAACTCTAGGAGACTTTGTATTATGATTATATGGTTTATATATTTATTACTGTCTTTCTTGTTCTATATCTATGATTGATACTATTATATGTTATCTGATGCACTGTGAGATATACGATAAGTTATATGACTGAGTTTTATATTTTTTCCTTTCTCTTCTCTTTTATTTCCTTCTTTTCTTTTCCTTTTCCCTTTTTTTATTATTCCTTTCTTTTGAAGATCATTTTACATCGATCAGGTGCTTGTATAACACGATTTTTTTGTTATGAGCACATGTGGTGTCTAACGAGTCGGAACATTTGGTATCAAAGCCAGGTTGCATTGTTTAACCTAAGAAATACTGAACTTGAAAGTTAAAATATACAAGAGTGCACGTATTTGTATGGTGGTGCTTGTACAACTAATTTTTTTTGTTATGACTACCGGTGGCATATAGTGGGTCGGCACATTTGGTATCAAAGTCAGGTTGCATTATTTAATCTAAGAAGTACTGAATTCAAAAGTTAAAATATATAAGAGTGTACGTATTTGTATATATTTTGATTTTCAAATCTATATGTTAGTGGTGTATATAGTATAGGTTGTTTTTTCTATGAGTTCCATTGGAATAGTTGTCTCTATTAGCGATTGATTGTCATAACCATTTATTTAAGATGACCAAGCGAATGAGAAATACTTCTTATTACTTTATCCCTTGAGTCGAGAATCAAACAAAATCAAGGACTACCTGCCTCGATTCACTTTTTATGTTTCCAAATATAGTACGAACCGTTATCTGGGATGCTCTAGTACATATGATTAGTGATGACGCTCAAGCGTAGAGAGTCGACTATACCGCGTCGTGTGGACACTTACGTGTCTGTATGGCAAGTCGTTTCTTGGAACGGAGTCGACTGTTGTGGTGCGAGGGATGTTTGGTTCTTGCAAGGGTTTCTGCGATGGCTTGGAGTTAGATGTTGAACGAATTAAGAGTTTACTCCTAAGAGATTCCAAGGTTGAGTCTGAATTGTATGAGATTCTTTACCGTTTTAGATTTCCTGAAATCGATTTGCTCAAGACCAGTTCATGGTTCAATTATAAGATATTGCATCGACTACTTCAAAGTCGGTGAGGAATTCGTTGATAAAGGCAACACATATGTATTAGAGAGTATGATGAAATTCGATGTGCTACCGAAGTACGATTATTCTCTCCATTGTCACTTTGAAGTCTGAAGTTTGTGGCTAGGTCAAGTGATGGGCTCAGAAGGGTGATTTCATTCTATGAGTAAATGATGGCTTGGAGGAATAGATCGATGAAGTTCACGATGATCGAGCTTGTTCCAAGTATAAAAGTTTGTCCTACCTTGTCGAGACCAATCGTGGGGACATATGTATTGATTGTCGTTCCCGTTTCATCGAGTGCTCCCTTGATGAAGCAAGGAAAACGACATCACCGTCAGTGTATGTTTTCCACTAATGGCTTTTTCATATGTGTTTCATTTTGATATCTAGATTTCATCATTCCATCAGATCTTGCAGTTCGATGGATGGAACGAGATTGAGACTCGTGATAATTATTTGTCTTTCTTGATTGTGACTTTCTATAACGACCCATATTTTTCGTATCGAAGTATCATAAAATAATTATATTTAGTTCCCTAGTGGTCGTATCAGTCTCATATTTTAGTATGTTGTTCATGGGGGTGTGAGACGTGTCCATGATTTTTACCGAATCGATTTTTGACCATTTTGCCCTTGTAATTACTATTTTAGCTGTAACTTTTTATGCGGGCTGAATCAGATGATGAAATTGGTCTTATTGGATTGGAATGTTGGTTAGAAATTCAGTGGAGTGGTCACATTTAAGATTTGGCTTAATAGTTTGGAAGGAATTACTGTTTAAGTTTCAGTTTCTGTTAGGCAGATTAATTAGCTGCTAATGGACTAATTAGCAAGCCCACCAGGATAATGACCTGCAACTATAAATAAGGGTGTTTGGGGAAGAGAATTAAGGTTTCTCTTCTCGTTCAAACATTAGGTTGGTGCCCATGATTCTCTAGATTCAAATCTAATACCTAATCTCTTCATTTCATCATTCTAAATCATATTTGAAAGCAAGATCCACATCCAAAAAGATCGGAACTCGCCATTTTGCATTGAATTCAGTGGTTTGCAGTGCTGTCCATATTTAATTTCATTATTATTTCATTGGACCAAGGTTTTAGTGAGGTACATACATCTTTTACACGGACATTATGGATAATATGGGCTAAATTAGAATTATTTTACACCATGCATGTTAATATCACCTAAAATTTGATAGCCTATGTTAATTTTATTATTTGAAACCCTAGAATAAACTGAATTGATCATATTAATCGGTAAGTTGTTAGGTTAATCATGTTTAACATATGTTTTGATCCTAATTATGATAGATCCATGATTTTTATGCTATATTTCATATACGTTCGTGTTTGAATGACTGATCGTGATTGAAATTGAATGAATTGTTGTCTGGTCTGTTGAATTTTATGATTATGATTGGTTTGGTCATTTAGAATTGTATGTCGTAGGCTTAGAACTGATAAACAAAGCAAATCAGAAGTTCAAATAATCAGATTTAGATGAAGCTTGGCGGAAGAGCTCTGGAGGTTTTGGGATGATGCATAGAAAATTTCATCATGAAATAAGCTAAGTACATGGATCTCTCTCGGTCCATGCCCTATGAATCGGTATCGATCCATGGTGATTGGTTGAGGGGTACTAAAACATGGGACGTGGCTTATGAAGGTGAAAAGCAGGTCATGTGTGAATTTTGGTGTGATTTGGATGGGTCGAAGTTTGATCGCTCGAGTATTAGTTGATAGACCAATAGGGAAAATCGTTAGGAAGGAATTAGGCTTCGAGGATGGAGTGGTACGAAGTGCTCGAGGAGTATTCGAATGGGATCCAAACATTTAGACATTTTTAGCTAAGTGGATGTACCGGTACCCGTCCATAGCTGATGGACCAGTACCGATCCTTCAGGAAAGGTGGTGGAGGGTCGAAACTTCGAGGGTGAAGAGTTTTAGCCTTATGGAGTTTGTTGATGGAGTTGGAATATGGAAAAATTCTATGGCATGGAAGTTCTAACCAACAAGGTGATATTTCTTCGATCATAAACTCAAGGCGGGAGCAATCGAAGTTGAATAAATGTGCAGCTGATCGTGGGAACATGCAGCAAGATGATGGATCGACCCGAGTATGACTCGAGCTCATAAGATGATGGATTGACTCGGGTAAGACTCGAGCATGAGAGATAATGGAGTGGTTCGAATGGGACTCGAACTAAAGGATAGAGTAGTCGAGGATGGCTTAGGAAATTGGAGGCGCCAAGGAACCGTCGATAGTCGAAGGTTCCAGCGAACTCAAAGCAGGGGTATCGTTGGGATGTCTATCATGATATGAGATATCGTGTACCTTGGATCACTCGGGGAGTGATCTAGTTGTCTCGAGGAGGCAAACATACGTGAGACATGTGGAAGTCTGACTAGATCCAAGGTTTCAATTAGCCCTTGATGGATGACAACAACTAATTATTCGATATCGATGCATTCAAGGCTTTAGTCGGTGATAGCAAGGTTATTACTTGTTCATGGATGTCATGGTTGATTTGTGTGTTCTGCTATGGTTTTCTTTTCGTAGGCTTTCACCATAGGACACTGAAAAGAAGCAGGATTTGGAATCCTATTATGACTAGTGTCTATTATGTATGTTTATAGCATATTATAATATGATTATTATGTGTTAACTCTTTGGATGCAGGGACGGCTCAGTTGAAACCTGAACTGCCTATTGTTATATTATTTTGTGTAATTGTTGGTAGTTATTCTATTTCTCACAAAGTCTGTTGTCGGACTAACATTTTTATGTCTCCTCTTATTACCTTGGGCTTCTCATTGGCGACGTTAATGAGTAGATTAAGTAGTAGGTGACTGGTTTGAGATGATGATGTTGTATAGTAATGAGCAGGAGGCTGGCATATTACTTCCACTATATCATATAGCTATATGTTGATTCCTCTGTTTTGATATACTCTGAGGGATGTAGTGAGGCACATTGTATTCAGATATTCACATACTGGGATGTATTGCACTTAAGATTCTATGGTTTTATGAAATGGGATTTTCTACTCTGTTATGCCTCACTATTATATCATGTTGTACATTCTATTATTATATGTTATCCATGCGATGTGAGTTATACAATAGGTTCTGTTTTGGGGTTTTTTCTTGATGATCGTCCTGTATCGGCCTAGCATATCAGAGTAGTGTAAGAGGTATGGGCGGTCGTCACATTTGGTATCATAACTTTGGTTAAATAATTTTACCCGTAGTTTGCTAACGTAAAAGCATATAAGAGACATACTTGTAATATTTAATGAATGATTACTATATTATAATGTATAGTATAGTAGGTTAGTAAGCACTTGAGCACCATTGCGACCTTTCTCTGATGTGGACTAATCATCCTTGAGTAAGAATGAGTCATCGAACTTCGAGACACGCTACTAGGGATGATCCTGTTATTGGAGGGGTAGGAGAGGGTAGTCAGTCGGGAGTTGCAGCTGCTACGCCTGATTATCCCGCTATGTTTGAGGCCATGATGGCAGTGATCATGAGAAGGATACCCACTCCAGAAGCGACAGTAGAGGATGGTGTTTCTATGTAGGCACCTAGGATTGTTGATTTTGCTAAACTCTGCAAGTATTATACTTCTCTGGGTGGCAAATCGTTTGTTGGTACCGAACCTACTTTGGAGATTTAGAACTGGTTGGATACATGTGTTCGTGTCTTCATGGACTTAGGGATCAACGATATAATGAAGAGGAAGCTCGCATCGAAGTAGCTTTAAGGGTGAGTGATGGATTGGTGGAACTTCATCACTTTTGAGACTTTGGAGGACTAGTTTATTCAGAACCAGTTCAGACTAAGTTTGAGGAAAAGTTTATTTCTACGGTCCAAATTTGATTCTCTTCAAGAGATTTGTTGAGCTGACGCAAGATGGAAGCCCTATTGCTGAATAAGTAACAGAGTTTGAAGCTTTGTCAAAGTACTCTCGTTCGTATATTGAGGCTCCATATCAGAAGAATGTGAAGTTTATCATGGGAAGCAACTGGTGGATCATATCGATGATCCATATGAGAAGATGGTCGAGAAGGATTTACGGAAGAAGAGTTAATTCTCGAATAAGGAAGATCCTGTTGTTGAGAACAAGGAGGAGTCGAAGCCGCATCAAGTTGGCGGGAATAAGAAGAAGTGGAATGGAAAGAGAAAGCGACAACAACAAAGGGAAAATAGCCAGAAGAAATCTAAAGTGAGGTTACCAATTTTAATTGTCATAAGAAGGGTCATTATTCCAAGGATTATAAGGCTTCTAAGGTGGAGAGGAAGTCTTATAACTGTAATGAGCCTGGGCACTTGAAGTAGAACTGTCCATAACCGCCAAAAGATTAGCAGGTTGTGAAAGCGTATGCTTTGGACGCTATGACGCCATCCTCGAGGGCTCCAACTGCTACGGAAAAGGGGAAGAGTGTTGTGTATGCTTTTTGTCCGAGGTGTTTCAACTCGAGTTTTGTTTGATACTAGAGCATCACATTCTTTTATCTACATTGAGCTTGTTTGCAAGTTAGGTTTAGAACCTAAGATTATTGGTAGACCATTGGTTTTGACTAACCTAATATGTGGTTCGTCTAGTCTTTGTATGCTTTGTCATGGTCTAGTTTTATCGAGTCATGATTGCTCTTTTGTGTGTGATTGTTTTGTTTTGAACTTCCCTGAGTTTGGGATCATTCTGGGTATGGACTAGCTCAAGTGATATGCGACTATAGTAGATTACAAGAGGCTCGAGGTGACAATAGGGAATGTGGAAAGGAGAACGATTGTGATACGCTTCTTGCGAGAGGATGGGGTCTTAGGCAACTTTTTATATACATTTGTGATTCCATAGGGTGGTTTGTCATCGGTGCTGATCGTTCGAGAGTTTTTTAATGTCTTTGACGATGCCAAAGGACTGCCGCCGCCGCAACGGAAAATTAAGTTTTGGATTGATTTAGTGGATGGATCCAGATCTATAGTTATGCCCCTTAGGCGGATGGCGCCAAGGGAACAAAAAGAGTTAGAGGTGCAAGTGGGCGACCTTTTGGGAAACAGATTCATTAGGAGAAGCGTACCCGAGTGGGATGCACCATTTTTGTCTACAACCAAGGCTGACAGATCATTGCAATTGTGTGTGGATTATCGTGAGTTGAAAAAGGTGAGCAAGAAAACAAGTATTCATTGCCGAGAATCGATGACTTGTTTGATCAGTTTCATGAAGCCAAGGTGTTTTCCAAAATGAATTTGGCAACGAGATTTCACCAATTGAGAGTGGCTGAGGATAGTGTGCCAAAGACTTCTTTTAGGACACCATACAGATTCTAAGAGTGGCTAGTGATGCCATTTGGATCGACTAACGCGCCAACGTATTTTGGGGATCTTACGAATCAAGTTTTCAGAGATCAGTTGAACAAGTTCGTACTTATGTTCGTGGATGATATATCGGTTTATTTCAGGACTGAGGAAGAACAGAAAACACACTTGAAGATTATTTTAGAAATCTTGCAAAATCATCAGCTAAGAGCTAAGTTTTTGAAGTGCCACTTGTGTAAGGAAGAAGTGAGATTCTTGGGTTATGTCGTATTAGGACAAGAAATAGTGGTGGATCTCTCTAAAGTGGCAACATTAAGGATTGGGATCGACCCAAGAATGCAATAGATGTTAGGATTTTCCATGATTTAATCGATTTTATTTGCGATTTATCAAGGACTTTTTGAAGAACGTTGCACCGTTAACTGGGTTAACGAACAAGAATAAGGTAATCGCATGGGATGTGAAGTGTGAGCATGCTTTTTGAATCTTTAAAAAGAGATTAACGAGTGCTCCTGTATTGGTTATTCCGAGTAGGAACGACAAGATGGTTACGTATATCGATGCATGTGGTACTGGACTTGGATAACTATTAATGTAGAAGGATAGAGTTATGGCTTATTCAAGTCGACAGCTGAAGCTGCGCCCGCTCGAAAGGAATTATCTGACTCACGATTTAGAGTTAGCGGCGATAGTGTTTGCTTTGAAAACTTGGTGGAATTATTTGTTGGGAGTTGAATTAGAGTTACTTGCAGATCATAAGTCGTTGAAGAACCTTTACTCCCAACAGGATTTAAATCTTCGGCAACTACTGTGGTTAGAGTTTCTAGCGTACGACTTTGGTATAGCCTATAATCTAGGGAAAGGTAACACATTGGCTGATGCATTAAGCTGAAGACATGATAATTTGAGAGTCATGTTTACATAATGGAAACTTCTCGAGTATTTGGCTAGATTTAATTTCAGGCCTCAACGTGAGTTAAAGCCTGTAATGTTGGAAAACTTACCGATTAAACTGACTCTCGTCTAAAGGATTGACGAAAGCCAGAAGCGAGATGCTAAGATTGTGGAGATCGTGTGAAGATTAAAGATGAGAGTGGACCCAAGAAAATTAAGGATTACAAAGTCGGTCGAGATGGTTGGCTTCGCAAGGACGGATTACAAGTTATTCCCGATTTAGATGGATTAAGAGATGAGGTTCTGAAAGAATGTCATCAGTCCAGATTGACTATTCTTCCTGGTGGTAACAAGATGTATCAAAACAAGAAGAGTAGATCGTCGGATACCCGTCATCGGCAGCCAGTGGGATGCGAAAAGAGTAGAGCTAAAACCAATAGACCATTCATCTTTCACTATCGGGGTACGGTGGTTGAGGGAAGACGCCAAAGGATGTTTAGATTGTTTTTTTAGGAGTAGTCGTTTATCTCTTGTATTCTTTACTAGTTGAGAGAGGGGCCGAGGTGGGGCCATCGCCACCGTGAAAACAGACCCTAAGAATATCTGTATATAGGGGCTCTTAAAGACGGGCCTGTACAGATATGGAAAATCTCCCAACCGAGTTCCGTGTTTCTTGTATCGCCCTGCCACAGAACTCGATGCACATTAGAGGGCGTGCGGTTAAGGCATCGAGCTACAATTGATGATACGTATGTGGGACAGTCTAGACACATGCATGTCGGCTTTGGGTGGTGTATCGTAGGCTTGAGGGCATTACTCCGATATGAAATCTAATTCGATCGACGATGGTAGTCCGTACGCTTACCTAGCATAGTAACGACAGATATATGCGGGACGTAACATTGTTATGTAGAGATCCATACGTCACTACGGCATAGGATGAGGGACTGCTTTCATTTTCGTGGCATTACGGTGGATACGCCCTTTGCGCTAACAGAGAGAGAACTGTAAAATAGCTCCATGTCAGTTGGATGCAGTGCCAGGAATTGTCCCTTAAGCAACTAAGTAAGCGGATGCAGTGAAGGCTCGTGAAATGGGTTTTAGGGGCCATTCCGTGTGTCAACGGGCTTCTATCACGAAATCCCCCGCACTTAGGGGATGCCCTCAATGACGGGGAACATGTACCCGGGTGTATATGCGACTCGTTTAAATCATGAGTTCAAACAAAATAAATACAGCAATTTTTCAAGTACCAATCACCAGTACCAAGGAATAAAGATAGTTAGGATGGAAAAACTTACCATGTCGTTGACGTACTTATACAAGCACAAGTGAAAAGCGTAGGGGGAGTGTAGGAGAATGTCCTAGTGTAATGTCTATTGTGCTTATGTTGAGGGCTGAAGCTCTTTATTTGTTTTAAACGTTATTTCATTACTACGCAAGTCCAGTCCGTGCGAGTGGGGTACCATGGGGTGTACCTCAATATTGAGGGGTAGCTACATATATACTATATTAGGTTAATCCACTGGGAAGTAAATGGGTACGACGTGTGTGTAAGCCTTGAGTGCTATTGACCCGAGTAACCTAATAAATAAGAAAATATGATTGAACGGTATATGTAGGATTATCCAAAGTGTATAATTTAAATCCAGTCACCAGAACTTGTGTTCTAACCCCCTCCTCATAACATACTCGCAGGTTAGATTTGTGGCAGAGACATGATAGCTTTGGATACTAGTTAGGCGGTATTATTAATATGGTAAGGCTATACTTTGAGTATATTATATTTTATCCATTCCGCTGTGAGATGTTTTCTGAGCTCTAACATATTTTATGTCTCTGTCTTTTCTGCAGGATACCAAAGCAAACCAATCCGAGTTTCGATAGATTGGAATTCTGGAAAAAAATCGATCTTTTGGAATTCGGGTTGTTACATAGATCAACCGAGCCCAGACTAAGGCGGACATTAGTCAGACGCAGCTCAAGAAACAGTAAAGCCAAATCCTTCCCAGGAACATCGGGTACTTTCTTTGAACCTGCAGCCTTTTCTTCTGAGAATAAAAGTTTGAATAAAAAATTAACATGTTGCATGGGAGTTAGTTTGCGTGATGAGCACCACTTCGTCATGCAAACACTTGAATTTGAGTGCTCAAACACCCTCAATGAAGATCGTCACATGGAACGTACGTGGGTTAGGTGACCCATCCAGATGTCACTCGATTAACCTTGTCCTATCCCCTCATAGAATAGACATTCTTCTCCTTCAAGAAATAAAGATTAGTGATCCCGATTCTAGATTAATCAGACAGCTGGGTGGTCCATTTCTGTCGGGTTAGGCACATACCAATGCAGACGGAATTAAAGGCGGTATCATCACTACATGGAATGAACCCACCTGGGCCCACCAACAATCTTTCAACACCTTCGCAACCTTACACGTCTCCCTTAAACACGTCCCTACCAATACCTTATATTTCATTACCAATGTCTACGGTCCGCAGGACATAAATGATAGATCTGTTTATAGCAAAGCTGCATTGCTTTTGCGACACTGATTAATGGCCCTGGATAATTGGTGGAGATTTCAACACCACAAGGACCACACTAGAAAGAAACCATGGACAACTTTCCCACAATACCCTATCCTTTAACTCCTTCATTAATCCATGCTCCCTCATTGATCCTCCGATCTGCAACTGTCTTTTCACATGGTCAAGCAGAAGACCAAACCCATCTCTCACCAAGCTTGGCCGTTTCCTTTTCAACTCGACCTAGGAGGACCTTCATTCGCTTTCCCTGGTCAATGGACTTGCCATGATCACCTCTGACCACTGTCCCCTCCTCCTCTATTTCGGTTCCCTTACCACCTCCAAACCTCCCTCCAGATTTGAATGCTTGTGGCTGCTTGAACCTAATTTTGAAGGTTTCATTAAACTAGCTTGGTCCCAACCCATCCAGAGCCAATCTCCTACTGAAAGAATCGTCCTAAAACTCAGATCTTTAAGAAAAATAATCCATCCATGGGATAAGAACATCTGGGGTTCTCTTAGAACAAGGATGGAAGTAGTACAAGATGATATTCTCAAATTGAATATTCTGGAGGAATCCCATCCACTAACAGCAGTTGAGCCGGGAGAGCTCAAGGACTTGGAAGAGGAACTGGACAGCCTTATCAAAAAGGAAGAAATTGGTTGGAAATAACATTCCAAAGCAAAATGGATTGAAGAAGGTGATAAAAATACAACATACTTTCCTCGTTTGGCCTACGGTAGACGAAGATCCCTATATATTTCTGAGTTTCAGCACAACAATATCACTTACTCTAACCAATCCGACATTCTTCGTCTCTTCTCCGAGTACTACCGTAACCTTCTTGGCAAACAATCTTCTCCCCTCCCTGACATTGATTGGCACCTCCTCTACCCCAACCCCCTCGGCTGTAATTAGATCATCCGTTCTTAAAAGACGAAATATGGACAACCCTGAAACACATGGCCGATGATAAAGCACCGGGCCCAGATGGATTTGGTCCATTCTTCTTCAAGAAAATTTGGCCCACCGTTAAGCAAGATATTATTGTCATGTGTAATGAATTTCAGGAAGATCCAATGTCCATTACAAGATTAAATTACGTGAATGTGGTGCTCCTTCCTAAGACAGCAGGTTCAACCTCCCTTTCATCTTTCTGTCCCATCAGTCTCCTTAATACCACGTATAAAATTATCATAAAGGTTCTGGCTAATAGACTGCAATTGGTTATCTCAACTCTGGATGGCACTGAGCAATTTGCCTTCATTACAGGCCGTAATATTTTAGATTGTGCTGCTGCCACACAGGAGGTTATTTCCTATTGCCACTCCACTTCGACTCCTGGTGTCCTCCTAAAACTGGACTTCTCCAAAGCGTTTGACCCTATCAACTGGAACTTCATCCTCCAACTCATGACCAATACAGGTTTTCCTCCAAGATGGTGTAACTGGATTAGGTGCATCCTTCAAACCAGTTGTTTCTCCATATTCGTCAATGGAGACCTTCAAAACCTTTTCAAATCCTCGCCAGGTCTTAGCCCAAGAGACCCGCTCCCCCCTCTTATCTTTGTCCTCATTGTGGATGTTTTTAACCGGATGGTCAAGCTAGCTATCAACAACCATCATCTTACGGGTATTAAGCATCTGATATCAGATCAAATGATCTCCAACCTCCAATTTGTTGATGACACTATCCTCTTCGTCTCTACTGACCTTTCTCATCTTCATTACCTCAAACTCCTCCTCTACACTTTTGAACTTGTTTCTGGCCTATCCATCAATTTCCATAAGATCTCCATCATTATGCTTGGCAATTCCGAGCAGCTTGGTCTCACAATCTCCAATTTCCTCAACTGCAACCCATCCTATTTCCCCATCTCCTATCTTGGCATCCCCCTCTGTCCCACCAAACTCAAAAAGATGGGTTGGATCCCCCTCGTTGATAAGATTGGAACCAGACTCTCTACCTAGAAAGCCAACTCCCTTTCCGTCGCGGGCCGCTTGGTGTTGGTAGAATCTGTCCTCTCTGCCATCCCCACATACTGGTTGACGTTCCACAAAATCCCATGTTGGGTTATTAGTCGAATCGATTCCATCCGAAGCTCTTTCCTCTTGAATGGCAATAAGCTTAAACAATTACTAAACTGGAGATCTGTTTGTCTCCGTCATGATCAGGCAGGCTTAGGTATAACTGACCTCATTTCCTTTAACTCGGCCCTCCTCTCAAAATGGCTTTGGAAGCTTCTCACCCCTGGAAATTTCATCTGGAAGGATTGAATCCTATCTCTGCACTACCACTCCAACCCCAACCTCATCCTTCACTTCTTACCTCTTTCCAACCCCTCTCCTTTCTAGTCTGTTGTTCCATCTACTCTTCCAAGAGTTAAAAACCTCTTCCATGTCAGGTTGGGTAATGGCAGTCCCAGCAACTGCCTTTTCTAGCTTGACATCCGGTAGGACGCCCTCCCCCTCTCACATTCTCTCTCCCACCTCTTCCCCCTCAGTACCTCTCATGATTTGAATGTCCTTCAATCATCCACTTTTGGTCCATCCCATTTCTTCCGCAACTCCTTCTTCAGTCTCCCCATTCTATCTGACTTCCTTAAAGTTTGTAACATCATCCTCTCTCTCCATCTTGTGAAGTTGCTGATTCCTACTGCTGGGCGCTATCACCAAACAAAGGTTTCTCTGTGTCTTCTTACTACCAATTCCGGAACCATCAAGGTCGTCTATTCTCCTTTTCTAGACTCTGGAAATGTCAGTTACCTCCATGAGTACTCTTCTTTCAATGGTGTCTCATCAGAGCGTGCATCAACACTAGAGACAGACTTTGCCGTTTCCATGTTCCAACTATCCCTACCTGCGCCCAATGTTCGCTTGAAAATGAAACTGCTCACCACCTTTTCCTGGACTATGATTTCTATTATCACGTTTTTGCAGCAACTAGTTCTCACCTTCTGGGTTTCATCCCAGAGATCACTTCCTTCTTTGACCATTGGCAGTACAACCCCCTTAATTCTTCCGTGGGTAACTTTATAGCTATATATTGTTGGTACATCTGGAAAGAATGCAATGCTTCTATCTTTAGCAAACCTAGGAGTTTTTTTGCAGTGCTATGCAGATGTATCACAAATTTATTTTATACTTATTTAGGCATGGCACTCAGCACACTTCAGGCTTACTATCCGTAAAGAATCTCACCATGAAGAAGGGCAATGAGCACAAACGCTGGTTGGCTAGATGGAAGGAACTTCTGATTGACATTCATGTTGTTGTAGGTTTGTTATGCTTTTCTCTCTTATTATGTACATCTTTATATTTTTTTTAATGTTGCTTGAACTTATAGGATGTACTTTAATCCCAAACTTACTATTTTGGCTACCCATCAAGCTTGTTGATCAGATAAGTTTATTATTTATGCTATATGATCGGCTGTGCAGCGCCGCGCTGCATATCCGTTTGCTCATATATATATATATATATATATATATATATATATATATATATATATCCAAGACATCCTCACATTAAACCTACCACTTGTAGATGTTGGATTTTTCGGATGGTTTCGAGCAGACTTCTACTAAAAGTTGGACTTAACCTCGTGCCTTTATGTACTAATTATAAGGGCCCATGGCACTTAGACCTTTCACATTAACCTACTAACTTGTAGACGTTGAATATGCCAGTTGATTCCAAGCAGGCTTCTACTATAAGTAGGGATTAACCTCGTGTCTTGGTGTCATTTAATGCAATTAGCTCACACAATCAAATTTACTATAGGAACATTTAATTCCTACTTTCCTAATCTAAACTGTTTAGTACGAAATTAATACACATTAATAAATAGTAATAAATAAAACGTGCTTAAGAGTATGTAAAAGAATGACCTAAAACGTTTGAAATGTCAATCCTAACAACATAATCATGGTATACAAATTTATTTCCCTAACTTCATCAACATGGCATAAATATATATATATATATATGTTCTCATTCAATAAATAAAATGGGGAATTGTATTATATACATAAAACTCGTTATCAGGGTTTGAATGATTATTTCAATAACAAAAGAAAGACAAGCTGCAATAATTAAATTATATATGTAAAGATTCCTTTTTGGTACTGCTTCAATTTTATATATTTTTATGTACAAAACTTAAAACAGTGATTTGTGAATAATATGTTTAAACGATCTATTAGAAATAGATGCTTAAACCTATTAAATCCACAATACTCAAGTGTTATGCTTTAGTACACACAAATATAACTATCTATAACAAACAAGTGAATCAGATAATTATAAGAAATTGTACAACATCCAAAGCCCTATCTTTCTTTACATCAATGACCAAACCCAAAATACAACAATTTATTGACCATCTTCGTAAATAATAAAAATAAGTCATTTGGAGGATTTGTATTGTTTTGTTTTTATTCAAATCCAAATCCCTTTAGACATAAAAATCTAAATCTACACTAATAAGATGTATGGAATAACAACTCATATAATTTCTATTCACTTAGATAAGAAGGAAAGAATAGTGGATTTAGTGTAGATTCTATCAAAAATTTGGATTTTAGCCTTCAAATCAACATACTCGAAATTCTTCTTAAATATACATATAAAAGGATCAGAGTTAGAATCTCATATATACATATTATACATAATTCCAGAATATATATATAAGAATTTATATTAGAAGAGATATAATATAAGTTAAAGGAAGAGAAGAAGCCTAACCTTTCTTATGGAATAAAGAAATGGTGGAGAGATAGGATGGAGGCGTAGAATAGAAAAAAGTTTCTCTCTCCCACCCACGACCAAGAGGGTGTTCGACCCCCTCTATAGAAGGGTGATCGACCCCTAGGTCGACCACCCTTCTGGGGTCGAGTCAGGGAGATCTTGTTTCCCTTTACATTGATTTACATTAATTATATTATTAAACTAATTGATTCTTTTCGTTTGTTGTTAATTTTTACCCCTCCCCCCCTTGTGTGTGTGTATATTTGAAAATTGGTAAGTTATTCTTATTTTTGAAATAAAAAGTACAAAGCTAGGTTATCAAACTAACCTGCATATACATAAAACAAGGATACACAAAAACTGAACAAACAACTAAATTACAAACAGAAATAACATAACTAATAACTAAAGTTGGACCCAAGGTCATTTCCCAATCCTGCATATCTGCATTATGCAGGTACTTTTGGAACTTTACATACTCTATTAAACCGAATTTACACTTCTAACATGAAATCAAAATGTACCCTATTTTAATCTCAGTTCCATCTTTCGTGTATGCTAGTTATCGAATATATTTTCACATCTTTTACCAGATTCAACCCAGTAAAAAAATTTAATATAAGCATTAAGTTTGTGCAATATAAACCACTCCTGCACTTGAGCGCATGTAGATCCACTTCGTTTGAAACCCCATTATTCCACGTTCTGTCAAGTGCAGCAACTAGCGAAAGTCATCCGGCAAGTACAAGCATTCACCTAAATTTTAGACCTAACACCACAATCTTCCATCCAAAATAATCGTTAAGCACATCTTCATTGGGCAAAGTAACTTCTAAATACCCTAATCGAGTTTCTAGTTGTTGAACCGTGACGATAGTAACACAACAGAGGACCACAGTAACCGCCTCTAACCATGATTCTGTAGACAACTTTCCAAAATTATAAAATTGGTACATGTGATTTTGTTCTACAGCCACAGGAGCATCCTGAGATAGCACCATAGATTCTGTTTTTTTTTTTTTTTTTGACTATAGTCATTGACAAATATAGTTTCAGAAATGCTTGGAATGTGTAGAAGAAATAGACCACAGCCCAATTAAACACATAAAATCTAAACTGTTAGATCTCCCTTTGAATTCCACCTTCCACATAAAGAAAACAAGTCTTATAGTCCAGATTTTGTGTACATAAATTTATGTGTGATTTTGTGTCTCAATAGTTGCTCCCTTACTTAGATGAGTAACCATTTGTATATTGCGCCCTCCATTGAATGACCGATAATTTGGTAGATAAACATAGTTATGCCATTGACAGGTCACTTTATTTACATCCAATAAAGCAAAGATGTAAATCTATTTTGCATTAGAAGTATCATGAGCAATAAACATATGGCTTAATTTATAAAGATGTAAATCGTTTTAAACCAGCCGACATATATAATTGATAGTGAAAACTAACTAGCCATTAAAATTATATTAGCTTAGAAGATGATACTTTATATTCTATGGCAAGAAAAATTAAATTTTCACCTCCAAATCTATTTCGTTGAGACCACAAGATAGGTTTCTTAACCCTTGAAATTTGGACAAAATCAGTGGTATTTCAGATCTATTGGTACAAAGATCGGTTATGATAATCTGGATTTACCGCATGAAATGGTGAACACATAACTTGATCTCGTGGAGAAACCCATTCTCTGATGGCTTGACGAATTTACTTTGTGAAAGGTTTGAAATCAAAGCGGGTTTTGTTTTTCCTTCAGGATCGCCTTTTCCTCTTTCCATTGGAGAGAGCAAGAAGCTTGTATATATATACACACACACAAAAAAAATCAAACCTTCAAGGAATATTCTATTACGCCAATTAATATTTAATTATATTCCAGATTTATATTTAATCAGTTTGAAATTCAAATCTTGTGTATATATTTTATGCATAACTCGTTTTATTAATAACTTCGTCTTACGGACTCTGTTTTTGATAAATAAAATATAAAAACGGATCAGAATCTCACTACGAATACTATAGTAATATTTTCATAACCCAATCCTCGATTATCCAAAATTCTTATTTTCTGCTTATTAATTTATTATTGTTTATATTTAGTTTAATTACCTAAGTCCATTTAGGGTATATTTTTACGGTGTGTTACAAATAAGCTAACTACATGGATTGATATCGGTCCATGCCCTATGGATCGGTTTCGATCCATGGTGATTTTTCGAGGGATACTGAAACTGGAGTGTGGCTTGTGAAGGTGAAAACAGGTCATGTGAAAGTTTCGGTGTGATTTGGATGAGTCAAAGTTTAATCGCTTGAGTATTAGTTGATGGACTGATAGGGAAATTCATCGGGAAGGAATTAAGCTTTGAGGATGGATCGATAGGAAGTACTCGAGGTGTATTTGGTTGGGATCCAAACACTTAGCCATTTTTGGTTAAGTGGATGGACCAGTTCAGTCTATAGCTGATGGACTGGTACCGATCCTTCAGGAAAAGGTGGTGGAGGGGCGAAACTTCGGAGTTGAAGAGTTATGGCCTTCTTGAGTTTGTTGGTGGAGTTGGAATGTAGAAAAATTCTATGGGATGGAAGTGCTTATTATCAAGGTGATATTTCTTCGATCGTAAACTCAAGGCAGGAGTAGTCAAAGTTGAATTGATGTGCAGCTGATCATGGGATGATGCAGCAAGATGATGGATCGACTCGAGTAGGACTCAATCTCGTAAGATGATGGATTCACTCGGGTGAGACTCGAGCATGAGAAATAATGGACTGGTTCGAGTAGGACTCAAACTACAGGATGGATTGGGAAATTAGAGGCGCCAAAGAATCATCTATGGTTGAAGGTTCAAGCAAACTCATAGTAGGGGTATCGTGGGGACGCCTATCAGGATATGGAAGATAGTGTACCTTGGATCATTTGGGGAGTGATCTAGTTGTCTCTAGGAGGCAACGTACAAGGGACGCTGACTAGAAACGGGGTTTCCATTAGCTCTTGACGCATGGCAACGACCAATCTTTCAATATCGATGCATTCAAGGCCTTAGTCGGCGATAACTAGGTTGTTGCTTGTTCATGGATGCTATGGTTGATCTGTATGTTCTCTTCGGTTTTTTCTGTGTGGGCTATCACCGTAGGACATTGATGAGAAAAAGGATTGGGAATCCTATTCTGACTCATGTCTATTTTGTGTGTTTATAGCATATTATAGTGTGATTATTATGTGCTAACTCTTTGGATGCAGGGACGACTCAGGCGAGACCTGAACTGCCTATTATAATATATCATGTATAACTGTTGGTAGTTATTGTATCGCCCACAAAGACTGTTGTGTGACTCAAATTTTTATATCTCCTCTTATTACCTTAGGCTTCTCATTGACAATGTTGATGAGTAGACCTGGTAGCAGGTGTCGGGTTTGAGACAATGATGCATGCGGTGACGAGCAGGAGGCTGACATATTACTTTCCATATGCTACATAGTTCTACGTTGATTCCCCTATTTTGACACTACAACAAAACAGACCTCTTACAACGGGCAATGCCCATTGTAATAGGAATTTAACAATAGGCATTGCGCCCGTTGTATTAGGCCATGTTGTAATAGGTCATTTTTACAACATGCATTGCCGGTTGCAACAGATTCTTTGACAATATTTATTGCACGTTGTAATAGACTATGGTGTAGCAGGTCATCTTTTTACAACAGTCATTGACCATTGCAATAGACTATACGGCAATAATTAATGCTCGTTGTAAATTGCTGAAACTTGCAATGAATTTTATTATTACACATACTATTAATAATATTTACAAGAATTGAATATTTAATTAAAAAATTATTTTTGAACAAATATTTATTACACTTTCAAATAGTACACCTAATGTTTCCACTTTATTTACATAATCACTTGTACATACTTCCTCACTACATTTCACTCGTATACATTGACTCCTTACTACACACTTATTCACTCATATACATGTACATATTACTCACACTCTCACTCTAGTTTTAGTCTTCGCTTCTTCCTTCAGAGTTTAACATTTATTCAACCAACAACTGAGGAAAACAATGAAATTGCTTATCTGCCCAATAAAATCATCCCTCGAACCGATCGCTAAATTGGAGAATACACTAATCTGTGTGGTCTATGGTGCTCGACCCACCTTTCACCAATTTTGTAACCATGTTGAAAGGGTCTGGCGTATAGGAAAGAACTACAAATTAGAAACACATGGTTATAGTGTTGTCCTTCTACATTTGCCAGCACCTAAAACAGTTTTAAATGTCTAAACACTTGACCATGTACATTTGAATCTATCAACAACAAAAAAGGTTCATGGCATGGATCTAGCGAAGGAAAAATTGAAGGAAATGCCAGTATGGATTAATATATATATGCTTTGAGACTCAAAAGCCTTGTGTAAGATATGCTGCATTGTTGGTATTCCTGTCCGACCAGATCGTATAACTTCTAGCGTAAAAAGGACCAATTATGCTCTTATCCTTGTAACTGTTAAGGCTTCATCAAGTTTCTTTCTCAGGTCACCCTAATTTGATTTTAAAATATAATCCTATGTATGTACATATATTAAAGTAAATAAATGAATATATAATCCAAAGATAACTTCCCTTATAACAAAATATCAGCAGCTTTTCCATGACCAATGACCATTGCACGCGACTCCTTCAAAATTTCCACTACATTGATTGTAACAACCTGCCTTTTTGACCGCTTTAAGTCGGTAGTTAAACCAACTTAAACCACTCGAAATGACAGAATTTTATTGCTTATGAGGTTTAACAAAATCAATACACAGAATCACAGAACATAATAACATGCAGCGGAATAATTTTTACAAAAATATCAGAGTTTTACAATATTTTTACATAGCGGAAAATACATAGCTTCTACAAAAAAAAATTATAGCAAATTTGTAAAATCTATACGCGTGCGTCTTCCCGTGTCTTAAACTTCGAAGCTTAAATCTTTAGATCTACAACACTCGGGTCTGACCCGAGCATTTCATGTAAAACACAAAGCAATCGAGTCAAGATTAACTTTATTCAAGTAAGTCAACTTCAATAAAACATAATAGTTGATCCTAACTTATATAAGCAGTTTTTAAGCATTCAAATATGTTTCCAAACAGTCAAGAAATCGTGGTCATCATAAAATTTTGACTAGAAATCTAAGCAATGCAGCAAGGCATAACATGTTATAATAAAACAAAGCATGCGTGCATACTAATGTATTTCAGGTTTATACAACAAGATAAGGTAGTATATCAACATGTGTGCTTCAATTTACATAATAGGTATGAGAAATACACCAAGAAAATATAATGAACAATAGCATTAACTTGGTGACAAAGGCACAGTGATAACATGAAAATTGGACAACAAAGAGGCAACAATAAAAAGGAAACTAAAAAGCATGACATGAACAACAAACAAAGCATCAACTATTATATTTCAATTTTCATTGATGTTGAAAAACATAGATAAAGTAAATCGTGAGTAAACTCACCTTGCATGGATATAACGTAGACAAGAAACAAATACGGATAGCGACCAAATCAATAAATTGAACCACAAATACACATAACTCGACATAATGGGCAAGGGAAGGCAAGGATGATGGATTTAGATCTTTACAAAAAAAATTATATAAAAAGTGTACAAAATTTCGATCATTTTATAACAAAATTTTGGACTAGTAAACATTGGAATCTGAAAAAGTCATAAACATATAATTTGCTTCAAATTCTTTTCTCTTTAATTAAAAAAAAAGAAAACTAATTTTCGATAAAATTTAAGAAGATATGATTAAAAAGCAACAAACAAATATTTAGATCAGAAATCTGGGTCCAAAATTGCATCTGAAAGATGGGTAGTTTCAACCTAGAAATTTTTAAAATCTGAAAAAATCTCTAACATAAAAAATGTAGCTATTTAAATTTCGTTCGATTTGAAAGAAAAAAAAGTGGATTTGGATCTTTTAATAGCAAGTTACGGCCTCAACAATACAGGTCAAAATCTGAAAAAGAAAAAATAAAGAATAGAAATATGTGTAATAAGGTTTGGATTTGTGGGTTATGGGTAAGCTAAGTAGTGGCTGAAGTAAGGTAGGGGAAAGAGGAAAAAGGAGAAGGGATTTTAGCATTTTATGAATTTGGATTTTTGAGAGGAGAAGAGAAGAGAGAGGAAGATATGATTTGTTTACCTTGATTTCTTCCTTCATTTGCAAATAGATTTTAAGAAAAAAATTCTCCATGAATTTTGAGATGTAGATCTAGATTCAGAAGGAAAAAGAAGAAGAATGAGTGTTTTCTGAGAGAGAATGAGAATGAAAAGATATATAAGTGGAGATGGTTTGATTTTGGAGAAAACGATGACAAGAAACAAAAACGGTAAAGGAGCATTAAAGGGATGGAGATTTAAAGAATGAGAATACGAAATAAGATACATAAAAATATAATGTTGGGACAGAAATTAATAAATTGGAGGAAAGAAACGAATGCACTATTAATGAAGAAATAAAGTGGAGAGAAAGGAGAGGCAGTGAATTTGTGGAAAGTAGAAAAATAAGGGGAAAGAAATGAATGCTGCATTAAGGAAGCAACGAAGAGGGAAGGGCATTGAAAACTACTGAAACTATTCACATATCAAAATAAATAAATCAATGAAGGTTTTCGAAATTCCTAGATATTACATTTTAAATAGACAGGGAAAGAAATAAAGACGATAGCCAAAGATATATACATGTATTTTGCCAAAATTCATTTCATCTAGAATATATACATTATTTGCAATCAAACTTTCAATAGAAATTAACAAATTTCATTAATAATCGGAAAATTTAATGTTTTAATAGATTTGGAACATAATATATTCATTAATTCAACTATAATATTTAAATTTAATTTCATAAAATTACATAACTTTAATTTACACAATTTTGAATCAGTTAAACAGTTACATTTATATTTGACAATTGTTCAATTTAATTGTTCGGTGTTACATATTGATGTTCAGCTATAAAATAAATTCATTTATTTTATTCATTCAAAATAAATTAATAATGTTTTAAATATTATAATTTTAAATTTCAGTCAAATTATTAAAATCCAACAACAATCAAAAATAAATCTAATTACATTTTGAAATTCAAATGATCGAAAAATACATGATGTTACAATCACCCCCGCTTATAACTTTTCCTCCTTAAAAAGGAGAGGTTGTTAAAATATATGCTTATGTATATAACAAAAATATTCTTACTTATACAAATGTTACAAAGTTTGGAACAACATAAATCATAGGGTTTTTAAATTCGAAAATTCGTCCTTTTTTTTTTTTTGAAAATTGGTTCACTTTTATTATCTAATAAAAAAAAGTATAGATATATGGTTAGCATACTAACCGTTACAAACTAAAACAAATAAGAAAAAAGCAAAACAGAAAATACAAGAAAAATTAAAGCTTAAAAAACATAGATCAAGCCCATGATGAGGTCGTTATCCCACTTAATGCAACCCGCTGCATCACACTTAAGCCATGAGCTCCACTTAGTGCATGATCATTGAACAAGATCATCACTCAAAAAACCGACCAACACCTAATGTACCATCAAAACATGTTCTCATGTAATAGAGCAGTTTGGAGAACTTCCATTTGATAAATGGCTGAAATAATGTTCCACACTCATACTTGGTTTTAGATCTGAAAATCAAAGCACTAGAGTCCATGGACATAGCAATTCACGAAGAATCTTTCATCAGTTAATTAAAGGAGAATTAAATTTCTAATGGCTCATTTTCATCTTCAAAATTCCCAATAAAACATAATTGGCAACAGAACACTGCAAATACTGACTGCTAGATGAACTTGCCGCTGATCAACAGTAACCAATTTAAAAGAATAACCAACACCATTATGAATGATATATAAACTGCACCTAGATCCCGTACAAAACAATCATGGATCTGATACATATCTACACCAATCAATTTTCAAAAGTCCAAACTTCGAGAAGAGCAGCAAAATATACATCAACGTGTTGGAATTTATGAACAATATGGGTTTGAAAAGCAAATTCTACCATATTTCAATACTTACTTATCCAGCCAAAATCCAAACGCATTGCTAAACGATAACAACTCAACAACAGATCGAAAACCATGAATCCCCAAGCCTCAAGCAATTTTCTAATAAGAACAAAACCCCAAAAATCAACCCAAACAAAATAATTACCAGGCACCAAGAAACAATAATCGAGATGGGAAATTTGATCTCCTGTTTTCCAACAACATTCGCATCTGAAATACTCTTCGGTAGACCAGATCTGCAATTAAGTTCGGATGAATCTCAAGGATCAAAGCCGTTGCGATATGAAGATTTGGGGAATACGGCTTTATCTGGAGTTGGAGAATGCGTTATGCGTAGATCTGGATTTGTAGTGCGTTGATCGAACGAAACGCTGATTGCAGATTCGCGATACTTAGATCAAAATCACGAAGAAGATCGGAAACATGAAGATAGGTTATGAGGAACCGGAAGTGATTTAACACTTTCGCCGGCAATGCCAGATCCCAGCTCCCCCAAAGGCTTAATCTCCCCATTTCGAACAGCTTCATAATAGATCTGTGGTAACTGCAGTTATCTCCTCGAAGCGTAGATCTAAAATAAAAGGATTGGTATACAATCATAGAAAAATCAGATCTGACTTTGGTTGAGATAACATATCCGCTGATGTGAATATTAGGGTTAAAAAGGTGAATTAAAAGTATCAGACCTGAAAAAAATTATGAAAAACAGAAAGAACAGTAAACTGATTGAAAACAGAAGGCTTATCAACGAGAAAACCTCGTTGAAGGTTGCAGATGGAAGGTGATAGGAAGTAAATGAGAAACAGGATAGAAGTTAAAAATCGCTCACGCATGGCGAAAGCAGGAGAAGGAATTCTCCTGTCGCCATTAACGAGCTAACCACAAATATGAATCTATTTAAAAATTCGTCCTTACATTATTAATTAAATTCATTTGTTATAAATCTATTTATTAAATTCAAAATCTTTATTTCAAACACTATTTATTAAAGTTCATGTTTTCTGATAGTAACAACTAAGTATTTACAATAAACTTTAATTTTGAAAATATGATTCTCGTATTTGAAAATAACTTTTGAAATTATAAATAAGTATTTTATTATAAATTCAAAACTGTTGTATTTCTTAAGACATTTAAAACTTTTCTTTCTTAGTTTATTATGTTGAAGTTATATAAACTTAATTGCAGGATATTGATTTGTTATTTAATGCTTGAAAATGCTTGATAACTCGAAGTTTAACAAGTTTACTGTCGTTCTTACAAACGTTAGGCTTATGCTGGCCAGGCACATGACTAAAATCTGTAAGTACTAAATATACTTGTTTCAATTCCCAGTGAAAATACTTAAAAACATTTAAAATAGATATGGAAAAATATGTTCCTCCATGGATCATGGTTACTCGGCGGTTACGCTACTATTCCAGTAGAATCGCTTATAACCATAGGTATCACACCTATCGAATTTCGCCATGGCTATTGTCATAGATCGCAGTTACGTGGAGGTTATGCCACTATCCCAATGGAATCGCTTGTAACTGTAGGCATCGCTCCCCATCAAATTTCGCTATGGCGTCTAGATCGCACTTACGCGGCGGTTGTGCCACTATCCGGGTGGAATCGCTTGTAACTATAGGCATCGCGCCCCTCAAATTATGCTAGAATAGATAAGTAATGGTAATCAACGTGATCTCACCGAGTGGGATTCCAATATCAATGGATACTCCAATCAATGGAGCACCAAGCTACGATTTTCAATTTTCAATGGAAGGCTTTTCCCATATCTTCATTTGGAAAACATACATACCAAATATATAAATAGTACTTCATTTCACATTTCGCATATATCGCACTTACATAAATATCAATTTACATAAGATTTTCTTTTCAAATCACATTTTTCCAACATATCATTATCATATAAATTCTATTATATAAGACTATTATTTCAATCAATTATCTTTCAGATCAATGGTTTTCGAATTAATCTCATACTTATATATGTCACATAAGTTTCAAACATTTCAAATGATAATATTCATAAGTCGATAAATCTTCAAAAAAAAATTTCAATATCAATTTAGTTTTGCTTTCACAATTGATTGGATATTCAATATCATTTCAAATCTAGTTCATACTGGCAAACAATTCATTAATTAAACTTTACTTTCAATTTGGATTACATATAAAAAATATCATTATTCAATTGAATATTTACATTCAATCATTTCAGACTAAATTGCTCGGATCGGAATTACATATTTATATTTCAAAATAATTAAGTACAAAATAGTTTAAGTAAGATAATAGGCTTGAAATAAAATAGATTTGAGTAAAATAAACAAGTTTTGATACAAAATAGTTTTCAAAATTGCCTAGAATAAAAATAGATTTAGTATAGAATAATTAAACAAGATAAATAATTTTAATACTTTAGTTCAAACAAAACGATGGTAAAACATATAATAATTGTAAAATGAACAATACAAATTTTCAAGAAATATTCCAAATTGAATCAATTTTCTGAACTTTCAAAATTTTAGTTGACACTAATTTCGCTGTCAAAGCTAAACTCAATTTTAACTTAAGATTCAATTGGAAACCTTTCAGTTTGAACCAAGTGTTCAAGTTAGATCACAACTCATATTTCTCTTTTAATTTCTCGTTTTCAATTTTCATTTGAAGTATGATTTCTTTGTTTATTCCATATTATTGGCTTCAAATTTTCAAATATAGTTCATCCCTTAAATCAATTCTTCACAAGTTAAATTTTCCATTTAATCTATCAAAACCATTAAACTTAATAGAATCCTTCAGTTAACCAATTCAAATTTTAAATCATTTAAACCTTGCATTTTTCTTCAACTTTCAAACAAATAAACTAAATTTCAATAAATTAAAGCCACTCATTGAATTAGATAAGTTGATTTATACCTTTAATTTAAATATTTTAACACATTAATCTAAGTTTGCAATTTAATATCAAAACCATTTGATTCATAAAATCGAGCTAAAATAATTTTTCTCAATTATTATTTTTGTTAAAATATTCCTCTAAACACAATTTTATTTAAGATATTTCAAATTTTCATACTTAAAATTTCTTCGTTTGCATTTCTAATATTTTACTTGCTTTGAGCTTATTTAAAATTATACTCGCTTAAAACTCAAATCTTGTTCAACAAAGGGTTGGATTATTCAAATAGTTAGAAGAATCTATTTTTCAATTCAATAATTGGAAATCGTGAATTCAATTATTTCTTATTGTGATGGCCCGAAAATCCGTACCAATTTGAGCTGACTAATATCCTACACATTCAACTCAAAGTGCACGAAAATTCAGATCATTAATAGAAAGAAGTTAGAGGATGAGAAAGATAAGATAGAACTAATAGAATAGAAGAAGAAGAAGAACATCAGAATCAGAGTAAACACGAAACTCACAGCGGAACGAATAAAATGTATTATATAACATAACTTTGAATTACAAAACTGTATTGTGTATACATACCATCGTCACAGTACAATACATCCTATTACAGCGGAAATAATCTCTAAATACTAATGGTGGAACCTTCTGCTTCGAGCTCCTCTGAAACGACCCGAATTTCCGTACCCTTTGAGTTGACTAATAACACCACACGTTCAACTCAAATTGCACAGAAATACGAATCATTATTAGAAAGAAGTTAGAGGGTGAGAAATAGAAAGAAAGAAATATTAGAATAGAAGAAAGCGAAGATCACAAACTCACAGTGGAACGAATAAAATATATTAGATAACATAACTTTGAAATATAAACCAGTAACTGTATATATATACATACCATTATCAGAGCACAACAGTTATCTCTGGAACAGTTATAAACACCTGTTTCCAGATACAACATGGTACACAGCGGATAATATAATAGTCTATAGCTAACTGGTGAAGCCTCCTGCTTCGAGCCCCTCCAAGTGAATCTGTAAAATCCCAACTACTTGACTGCCCGTACAAATTTGGGCACCCAAGAGTTTAGGGAAACAACAAAATAAACTCTAGTCAGTCATGGGACTGGTGTGAGTAAACTCCAATCATTTGTTTAACTTTCAAAATCCTTTCGAAAGAAATGATAATCGTAAGACCGATCCACACATAAATACGGATGGTTTTTACCTTACGATAACCAAAAATATTTTTGATATCAAAATCCGGTGATATTATAATAATGTCTACATCAAATAAATAGAATCTAGCGGAACGCTTTCATCTCACGCTCCATATATAATATAAAATCGAAAACCGCAGGGTGCTTATTGGAGACTGGATTTCCAACATAATAAGGTATGGGACCACCTACCGATAGTGTATCTCTAGAGACGAATACACTGGGTTCAACAAGAACGTCTTGCAACTCGGCCCACACATGACCGACCACTCATTTCGCTTGAGTGTATCGAATGTATATCACCAATGGTTGGGATCAGCAACCGTTTCCCGAAAGGGACAGCATCGATAGATTAAAGAACAATGGAATTTCTCTAGACAGGTGATTATACATCCTAATGGGTGCGACCCACATAGCCATGCTGCCTGCCCGATTTTTGTCAATTCCGGGTTGTGAGGCTTGAGGTTTGAATTATCTTCCAGAACATCTGGCCACCATTCACTTTGAATGCCACATCGTCATACCCGCCAAATCACAAATTGATTTCCCCAAAAATACCACGGGTATAAAGCTAAGAGAAACGAATTCCTCCGCCACCAAACGTAAGTACGTTTGAAGAGATCAACTTACGTGATCCGTTAGATATACTCTGCCAGACATTCGTCCATTCTCGTTGTCCTGGGACTGGACAAACCGAAGGCACTATCCCGTAAACAGGATAGCCCTTGCATAACTCCGTCTTCAATTATTTTCATCATATTTGATCGTAACGCTAACGCCCATACCGAGTGGTTTCCAGATAATGAATCTGATCCCGGTCTCTCCATATTGACGACGGAAAAATAGTCAAAAACTTTGATAGTCAGTGATTTAACTATCAAAGAAAAATAAGTGTACAACCAACGATCTAATTTCCAGGTAGGAATTCGATCGATCAATCATCAATCAACATTGGCCCCTTTTAAATTAATTCCTTATTATATTATCATTTACAATTCTCATTTCCCATCTTTCGTATTCTTTTGTAGCTCGATTTCCCTTCTTGTTTCTTTGAAAAACATTTTCAATATTATAATTCTTTTATTCGAGAAAATATCTTTTATTCCAGTTAGAAAATATTTCTAAATATTCACGAACCCTTATTTTCTATATTCAGGAAATATACATTATTAATATCGAAGAATATTTCAGACTTCCCTTCCTTAATTCGTCATTGACCAACTCATTTCATTTTAACAACAGCATTACAATCGTTGTTTCCAAATATTTGATTTACAAAACATTTCTTTTAACAACAGCGTTACAATCGTTGTTTAACAAATATTATAACAACAGCGCTATAATCGCTGTTTAGATTTATAAAACACTTACTATAAAGACAGCGTTAAAAATCATTGTTTAGAATTTACAAAACATTTACTATAACAATAGCATTATAATCGCTGTATAAATTTACAAAACATTATTTATCATAACAGCGTTAAATTCGCTGTTTTGAATTTTCAAAACATTAATTATAACGACAGCGCTAAAATCGCTGCTTAGATTTATAACTTCTATTTTGAAATATTCATAAAATATCACATTTTTATGAGAAACGGTTAAAATCTTATTTATATTTTCTTTATAACAGTTAAGTTCAAAATCTTATTTCACTTATCGCTTTCAAAACCCATTTCCCTTTTTCAATATAAATTCAAAACTTTGAACTTATATTTCAATTTATCCTGTGATAAATAATTCATTTAATTTATACCCTCGTTTACAAACACTTCTTGTATTCTCCACTAATATGTTTTTAATTTCAACTCTATTCGAATTCACATTTCTATTTTTGGAAATAAATTTCCTTTTCAAAACTCAAATTTTATTTTCTATTTTTGAAAATATTTACGATATGTAAATATCAGGGCCAGTGTAATTTAACCACAACCTAATCAATCACCAATTAAATATATCATCGGATATCACAATCAATGAAAACAATAATATAAATGTTGAGGAATCCAGTTGGATTCCTCCAACCTGTTTCCCTGCATCCACAGATGTTAATCAACATCACTAATATTATTTTCACATCAAAATGGTGAACAGAATTATTAAACGATCAACGATTAACTATATCAACCATTTCAACCAATTTCATCAACCATGCAACCAAACAGCCATCACACAGTATAAAATTACTATAAATAGATTTAAACTCGACTATATAAAAATATAAAGGGGTCAGAGTGAGTGAGTTTACTCACCTCATCTTGCAGTTGACGGTTCTGCTTTTTGTTCCGTTTTAAATCAAACAAGTATTTGATGTTTCCTTGAAATTCCTGTAGCTCGGTTTTCCTTTAGTTCAAAAATGTGGATTTCGGCATCACCATTTCAGCGTAACTGACATCATTCGATTCTGCTTTCAGATGAAATTAATATAATTGTTACGAGCGTATATACTATTTAATATATCATTAGCTATTGTAATATTTAAATTAATGAACCTTAAATTTAAGCTAATGCTAACGTCCCCTTGAGTCTTCTCTTGTCCTGATTATACAATTTTAAACTACTGGGAGAAAAATATCATGGCCACAGTTCTTCCTTTTAAGTCTTCTTTCCAACTGAATGTATTCGCACTGCTCTATACAACTCAAGCTCCTGTTCGATACCTTAAAGTCAGCCTTCAAACACTATCATATAACTAATTAAATATATAATCCTTAATTACCGTTTATTTAAATAAGTCAGCTCCTTGACCATTTCTCCTTCCCCGAACAAAACTGGAATCCACTGCTGTCATTTGGAAACTCTGTTCTCTCCCGGTTTGCCTTCAAACACTGACCAACCACCTTAAACACAACAACCGCAAACCTTATTCCTCTCTCCCATAAAAATCCAACTTTGAGTTGTCACCATAGTGAATCACGACTTCACAGCCTTCCGCCCACTACAGTGGACCCATCAATAAACTCCACAAAAACTCCATGTTACTTCACGAAATGGCATCAACTCCATTAGACCTCTTCTCTTCCACTTTCGGTCCTCTCCTTTTCATCACGTATTCACTCCTCAACAATGCTATGACAACTACAATTTCCTTTACCGTACCCTCCTCCCATAGTGCACACAACCACCAACCGTCGATCCCATCTAACTGCACTACCCTCACTCTTCTTCTCGAAACCCTCATAGCCACGCTCGACAATATCACAACACCCGTACATTTCCATCCTTCATGAACTCCACCAAAATCAATAGCATATTCTTTTCCCATTTTCAAATGATTCTGAACTTGCAGGCTTTCTGTAGGAATACAAAACCTGTTGCTTCATGATTTTCAATACCCGATAACCAACCGATCATCCCCCACTATCACTCAAACTTCATCACCATACTGCTCCTCCTACCATCCACCAGACAACCCTTCGCTACCACCAATGGACGTGGCCTGGTCCCCCTTACCCTCGCCTGAAGTGGTGGCCCACCGTTCCGTCTCAGCTTGCCGGAATCGGCCAAAGACTGTTGCAGCCTTGAGTTAGCTTTATGACTTCTACGCTTCTCCACTCGACATCATACTCAACCCTAGCCTACTGACGTCATTTGGGTCTTAGGAACTTGGATCGAATTGTGTGAAAACCCCATGAGGTTGAAGATTTCGGTCTCAGGGTTGAGATAAATCAAAGATTGTTTTTTTTTCCGTCGAATATTTGATTTTTAAATTGATGTTGAAGTGAGAATTTTCTATGTTGATTACTGGAAAACATAAACAAGAATGGGGAAAAACAGAAGAGTAAGTGCAGAGAATACATAGTATTTAAAGAAGGGGTAGTTTGGATGGCACGGCATCTAGTTGCTTGGCACCCACGGAAGTGAAATGAATTGGAGAGCACGCTTCTAAAAGGATTGGCAGCCACGGTTTCTCTTTATTTATTTTTTTAGTCTGTATTAAATGTGTGTGAATATTCATTACTATTAAACAATGAAAGATTGTCTTTTCGGATCCGGGTTACGGTCATTAACCCCACTATTTAAACGTGGACATCTTTCTGCTTCTTAACATGTATTGTAATTTGCTAGATGCCTTGTACAATTCAAATGATATCATGCCATATTCTAGTCATCTTATACGCTTCAGTGTGATGATACAAGAACTAAATATACACAACATCACATATATGGATATGGAGAAGGATCCGTTGTAACGGTACTCTGTTACCTAGAATTTTATTCACTTATGGACTACTATAGAAAAAATAAAAATATCATCGTATCAAGCGATGTGCCGTGATCCCAAAAATATAATAATATCGGTAGATTAACTCATATTGTGAAACCCCAAAATATTGATAAAGGGTGCAAAATACCCCAAATAAAAAGTTGCGTATTTAATTAATTAAAAATTACAGTAAAATTCTAAAAATTAAATTATAACTACGCCTCAAAAGAACCTTGTCTAAATTTGAATCCAGTATGCAGTTATTTCAAATAAACTGTTATGGTCGATGAACGATTCTACAACGACTATTTGAAAATTTGATTTGGACATATCTCACAATCTAAAACACGAAATTTCTATTTTTCTATTCCATTAGAAAAATATAGCTTAACTGATTCGAACGCTACTTATTTCGAATAAATCCGACCAGAAACGAATCATGTATAGTCGTTTGAAGTTCAACGCTCAATATTACGAACTACCGCGTCGTTACGAGCGCGATTATAATTTATATTATAATTAATACGTTCAAATATCATTTTATTAATTAAATTCCTATATATAATTCAAAGAAAATATTTTAAAAAAATAAATATTCAGAATTCAATGGCTGAAAATCCGGGTCGTTACATCCTCCAAGTGAATCTGCAAAAGCCTGAACACTTGACTGCCCGTACAAATTTGGGCACCCAAGAGTTTAGGGAAAACAAACAAAATAAACTCTGGGTCAGTCATGGGACTGGTGTGAGTAAATTCCAACCATACTATTTATCTTTTGAAAATCCTTTTCAAACAAAAGGATAATAGTAAGACCAACCCACACATAAACATGGATGGTTTTTACCTTATTATAACCAAATTACTTTGGTATCAAAATCCAGTGATATTATAATAATGTCTAACCAAATAAGTATCCAAGTAGCAGAACGTTTGCATCTCACGCTCCACATATATATAATATAAAATCATAAAACGCAGGGCGCTTATTGGAGAATGGATTCCAACAGACAAGGTATGGGAGCACCTTTCGATCAGTGTACTCTAGAGGGGATACACTCAGGGTTCAACAAGAACGTCTTGCAACCCGACCACACATGACCGCTCACTCATTTAGCTTGAGTGTCGCGAATATATTGCCACCATGGTTGTTGGCCATCCAACCGTCATCCGAAGATACAGAATCGAAAAGAAGAACAAATATGAATTTTCTCTAGATCGGTGACAATACACCCTGCTTGGGGATGACCCAACTAGCCATGCTGCCTAGCCCAACTTTTGTTACTTCCTGGTTGTGAGGTTAGAGGCTACGTCTATCTTTAGAACATCTGATCACCATTCACTTTGAATGCCACATCGTCAAACCATCAATTCACTAATTGATTCCCAAACATATCACGGGTATAAAAAGCCAACAGGAACGAATTCCTCCGCCACCAGATGTAATACCTTTAAGAGATCAACCATACATGATTTATCAGGTATACTCTGTCAGACACTCGTCCATACAAGTTATCCTGGGACTGGACAAACAAAAAGCACCATTCTGGAACAGAACGATCCTTGCATTTCACTCCGTCCTCAGTTATTTTCAGTATAATTTAATTCACAGCGCTTATGCCTATACGGAGTGGTTTTCGACTAATAATTCCAACCGGTCTCTCCGTATCGGCAACGATGGTCAAAACACTTCGATAGTCGGTTATTAAACTATCGAAGTAAAAACAAACATCCATTAAAATATACAACTACACATCACACAATCACTGGCCCTTTTTGTTTAACATTAATATATCTCCCAGCTTCCATATCTTTCTAGACATTTGTAAAAATCTGTTTTAGCCTTTTTCGCTTCTTTGGAGAATGTACAATATTTACATTAGAAATATTTCAAATTACTATTTTAACCTTTTTAATCCGCAAACTGTTGCTTCTAAAACATTCATTTTAAACTGTGAATATTATTTCTTATAGAAATCTGGTTTCATTAGACTGATATAAACTTGGTTTCTAAGTCAACTTCTTGTTAAATCAATATCAAGTTTATAACTGAATATTGATTACATATCCTATTGTAATTTCTTGGTTTAAAACCAAATATTAACTACCCTATCATATTATAATTCCTAAACAATTTACTTTAATACATTCGACATCGTCGAATTTTAGTTCTAATTCCTAATAATGTTATTTAACTCTAATCATATTCCAAACATCGAAATGATGTCATCGTTTCAGAAACGATTTTCCAAATTATCTTTCTAAACCTATGCTTATATTTCTTTGGATAACCACCGCTACTTATTACTTTAGACAACGTGGATTTCAAACCAAGTTGTTTTCATTCCCTAGGAAGTACTGCTATATATAAAAAAATCGCGTTTAAGCTTGGTCAACAGCGTTAATTTATCGTTACAATTCAAAACTTGTCATGCGCTGTAATATTCTCCTTTATAACTAATCTTGACATAACAGCCACGCTTAAGCCTAATCAACAGCGTTTATTTTATCGCTATAGTTTTAAGCTTTGCAATACGCTGCCATATTCCCTTTATACTAATCTTGACATAACAGTCACGCTTAAGCCTAGTCAACAGCGTTTATTTTATCGCTATAGTTTTAAGACTTGCAATACGCTGTCATATTCCCTTTATACTAATCTTTACATCTATTTCCGTTACAAACTGATATTGCTCCTCGATAATAGTGAAGTCGTTCAAGTTGGGGTATTCTATTTACCTCTCAGACCTTGATCACCAACGTTCTTACCTTAGAACAGATATAAGTCTGTACTCTTTTCCCTTATTACTTATAATATCTATCAGACCGTAATTTCTTGTTTAATTTGAACTATGGTTTTATAATACCATATCCTTACTTTGAAACTTGGTTGTTCATAACTGTTTATATTAAATATTAATTCTTTGTTTTCTTCTTACTTATACAATCTCATTTATAACTTCTTTTATCAAGAATCATTAGTGCTCTTTGTCTTCTGACATTTTACTTTATAAAAACGAACTATAAAATACTAATTTATAATAGAACTTCTATTATACCTTAAAAACTTCGCTTTAATTATAAAAATATAATTTTTATAATTATCTTCACTGATTTGCCTGACGGCCAATCAACTTCTTAACAAAAATGGTTTTATGGTCGACTGTTGCTATTTTGTTAATCGATATCGTTTATTTAATAAATCAACATAATGTTGAATTTTCATTTAACATGGTTCAAATAGTGCATATATAAAACAAACAGTACATATAAATATCGAGGAATCCGGTCGGATTCCTCCAACCGGTTTCCGCATCCACAGATGTTAGTCAAACAATTAGCACTGATTACATATTAGGGAATATTATAATAGGTGGAATCAGTATCCAACCTATGCAGCGATATATATATATATATATATTAACCAATTTAATTGTAATCTACCTATACGACCATCACACAACATTCAAACAACATTAAAATAAAATTGTAATATTTTAAAATAGTTCAGAGTTAGTGAATTTACTCACCTTGGCGCGTTAACCGTTAAATAACGATTTGCGTCAGTTGATTATATACCCAGCGTTTAAATTTTGGAAAGCCTGCTTCTAATACTGCTTCGCCTTTCACTGTCCGAGTCCCCTTTATTTAAAACGTAAACACCATGCTAACTTTACGTTCAATCACACAACCTCCATCTTAACCTCCATTCATACCGCAAACACCCCATTCACATCTCATCCCCCTTCACATCTCATCCCAGCGCCCAGACCGTACTGAGCGCCTGCTTTTCATACACTACACGTTTACATCTCGCTCCAGATTTAGGCAAACCGATCCCTTCGTTCTCCAACAAATCGGGAATATCAATGGCCTCGACAGTCTTTACCTTCACATTCTGCGGATTTTTCCAATGTTTCTTTTCTTTGTTGCATCCATCTTGTTACAGCAGCAGATCATTTGCTATGTCACGAATCCGGCTCCTTCCCAAACCATACCCACACAAGTTATTTCCTTTCTTTCCTCCAAATGAAGACTCCTGCTTCAGCTTGTATTTCGTGACCCTCATCAATCATTTTTTTCCCACTGACATACCTATTTTATTATTTACCTGGGCCTTAACAAATATTCAGCCCATCATCAATCTAACAAATATTCAGCCCATCATCAATTGTCTCTTCCCTGTGAGGTATATTCCCACCGCACTACAGTAATTCTAAAACCATTTCCTTGTTCTTGGACGCTTCAATCCCCACCATCTCTCATAGATTTAAATTTAACTAAATACTATAAAAATGGCCTCACCCACTGTATCAGTCTACGTCCACTAATACCCCATCCATACTGAACAGTGTTGTCTTCTCTCCTTACCACGAGCTGCTCATTTAAACACCTTCTTTCTTTATGTTTTTGCAATTCTTCCCTCCTGTTGCTTCCATTTACACGCAAATAGCACTTCCCTGACCGAATATTTACGTTGCCTCCATTCACCATATACATATAAACGAGGCTTTCCGTGAGTTTAGACCTCCCTTCAGATCTCCGTCCACACTGCACATTGAGTTTCATCTGCACGGCACCTCAGTAGCACCTCCGATCCCCCTTGATGGCCAACGACCGCTTCACTTACCACGCCTTCAATCGCCAATTTAACAGCACCTCAAACCATGGTGACGTGATAAAAGGAAACGAACCAAAGACAACTACAGTCTACCGAAGTGAGGCTCTTCATGAAAATAGCCATAATAACTTATGCTTCTAAGCGAGTGGTCAGAGAGAATGATCACATGAACAATAATATGTTTTGCGAACAATATTGGAAATTGGAAGGTAGGAATGGAGGCAGCGAATAGAATTTGATTTTGTTTCACTTAAGGCTTGCGGAAGAAAAAGGAGGTGCTGAGGGTATTTATATTGTGGAAAGAAGCTTAACGCTTAAGCAATAGCTGAGGTAGAGTTATAGGGTTAAGGCACACACGTCGTTTAGGAGGTAGTCTTCATTGTTAAGGAATAGATGCAGGGTAGCATGTTTTGGGGGTACTGTATGTTTCTTTGGTGTGAAGTATATTGCAATTTTATATTTCTTAATGTGAAAGCTGAAGATATTTTCTATCCTACATAGTATAGGCATATGAGGGGTGGCAGTGCTATTTCTTGTGTAAGAAGGATTAGGGTATGGATAGATCTGTAGAGTAGGTCTGTATGTATGTAAATCAAAATTTTAAGTTTGTTTGAGTTATAAATTCTGTTCACATACGGATAGAAGTAAGAGTACAGTCGTGCTCAACAAGGCGTCACGATCCTAAAAATATAATAATATCGGTAGGTTGACTCATATTTTGAAACCCCAAAATATTGATATAGGGTGCAAAATACTCCAAATAAAAAGTTGCGTATTTAATTAATTAAAAATTATAGTAAAATTCTAAAAATCAAATTATCACTACGTCTCAGAAGAACCTCGTCTAAATTCGAAACCGATATCTAGTTATATCGAATAAATCGTTACGGTCGATAAACGATTTTACAGCGACTTTCTGAGTACTTGATTTGGACATAACTCCTAATTCAAAATATGAAATCTTGGTTTTTCACTTTCCTTAGAAAAATATCGTTAAACAGATTCCAACGTTTCTTGTTTCGAAGAAATCCGACTAATAACGGGTCCTGTACACTCAGTTGAAGTTCAGAACGTCAAATTACGAACCGCCGCGATATTTCGGGCTCGATTATATTTAATACATATTTTTATACGTTCAACTTCGTTTTAATTAATATATAAATCCACTTATATTATGAATTCAATATTTAAACTGATTTAAATATTCAAATACAAACTGATAAAATGCGGGACATTACATTCCTCCCCCCTTAAAATAATTTCGTCCTCGAAATTGCTAAGATGGGGAAAATGCTACAATCTCTGTTGTAAACAGGTTAAAAATCTTTTTGGTTCACTTCATAATTTCAGTTTCAACTGAACTAATTAATTCCAATTAAATATAAATTCCTTCTTATTTCGAATATTTTCAAAATTCTGAAAATTTCCTAATAGCTCAAATTTTCGGAGAATTTCGCCAGCATCTCCTCTGCACGGCTCATTCAGTACTATTACAATTAGCCTCTCTAGGCCATCTCCAATCAAAAGAATTTTCAAATAGCCAGGTGGCTTGCCCAATATACTCATAGAAGTCTCATACTCGATATAACTTAAACACGTACCCTTTTTGTTGGGCATTTAACTTCACCCCTTTCATTTTCTATCACCTCAGTTGGTCTCCACAAACCCATCATTCATCTTTTCCAAGCCAAATTTCATCTCAAATTCCACTTCCAATCTCAATCCCAACTTCTTTCTCAACAATCCAAGTCCATAGTCAAGCTTGGTTCTGTTTCAAATCTTAATTCACAAATTCCACTATTTTGCCAAGTCAAATCCTTATTCCAGTACGATTTCCGCTTACTTGGCTTCAATTCAACTCCAATTTTATTTGTCTTATTAAATTCTCTATTTATTTACTTCATAAGTAAATTTTAAATTTCAAAATTCAAATTCCTGGGATTTATTTCAAATCAGTTTGAAATCATAATAACAATTCAAAACATTTGAATTTCTAAACAACCTATTTTCTCAAAACAAAATCTTTGGTAGTAATCCGTCACTTAAACTCGAAAATGAACACCGATAATGGAGCGCTTCATCATCGGAATTATTTTCCAGAAATCGAAGTGAGTTCAATACTATATCATCTTCAAAACTTGATTTCAACATTTCTATTTTGAAATATCTTTCACATCACTTGGAAAACAATCTCAAATCTCCCAGGATTTTAAAATTCCCATATATTTAATCCAACATTATTTCTAACTCTTTTCCAAGTTTCCAGAGTTTTATTTCAATTCTGGTTAATTCAGATTTAGTTTATCTGATTTATATATTATACTCATGTGAATTCTTATTGGTTATTTATAACCAATTCAATTATAAGCCTATTCGATTTTAATTCAATCAACACATTCGATATATATTAGATAATTCCAACATATATGCTTTCTTTATATCAAAATATATTTTTGGGTAAAATTATTTCATTTACCCTTTTTTCAAAATATACTGTGTCGAATTACTCTGTTCAAGGGTTTAGAAATACCTATCGACACAGTTTGCATTACTGTTTCGACCAGAATTTATAAACCACTCGACATACCAGTCAACACAATATAAAACAGTTTTTATATTAATTTACACATACGCTCTCATATATATATATACACACTCAACTCAAACTAGAGTATTTCTAACTCCATCTTTACTGAGTTACGCCACAGAGCCAAGGTAATTACTTAACCTTCAGCTCTGATACCAACTGTGATGGCCCGAAAATCCGTACCAATTTGAGCTGACTAATATCCTACATATTCAACTCAAAGTGCACGAAAGTTCAGATCATTAATAGAAAGAAGTTAGAGGATGAGAAAGATAAGATAGAACTAATAGAATAGAAGAAGAAGAAGAACATCAGAATCAGAGTAAACACGAAACTCACAGTGGAACGAATAAAATGTATTATATAACATAACTTTGAATTACAAAACTGTATTGTGTATCACAGTACAATACATCCTATTACAGCGGAAATAATCTCTAAATACTAACGGTGGAACCTTCTGCTTCGAGCTCCTCCAAGTGAATCTGCAAAAGCCTGAACACTTGACTGCCCGTACAAATTTGGGCACCCAAGAGTTTAAGGAAAACAAACAAAATAAACTCTGGGTCAGTCATGGGACTGGTGTGAGTAAATTCCAACCATATTGTTTATCTTTTGAAAATCCTTTTCAAACAAAAGGATAATAGTAAGACCAACCCACACATAAACATGGACGGTTTTTACCTTACTATAACCCAAATTACTTTGATATCAAAATCCAGTGATATTATAATAATGTCTAACCAAATAAGTATCCAAGTAGAAGAATGCTTGCATCTCACGCTCCACATATATATAGTATAAAATAATAAACCGCAGGGCGCTTATTGGAGAATGGATTCCAACAGACAAGGTATGGGAGCACCTTTCGATCGGTGTACTCTAGAGGGGATACACTCAGGGTTCAACAAGAACGTCTTGCAACCCGACCACACATGACCGCTCACTCATTTAGCTTGAGTGTCGCGAATATATTGCCACCACGGTTGTTGGCCATCCAACCGTCATCCGAAGATACAGAATCGAAAAGAAGAACAAACATGAATTTTCTCTAAATCGGTGACAATACACCCTACTTGGGGATGACCCAACTAGCCATGCTGCCTAGCCCAACTTTTGTTACTTCCTGGTTGTGAGGTTAGAGGCTACGTCTATCTTAAGAACATCTGATCACCATTCTCTTTGAATGCCACATCTTCAAACCATCAATTCACTAATTGATTCCCAAACATATCACGGGTATGAAAAGCCAAGAGGAACGAATTCCTCCGCCACCAGACGTAATACCTTTAAGAGATCGACCATACGTGATTTATCAGGTATACTCTGTCAGACACTCGTCCATACAAGTTATCCTAGGACTGGACAAAAAGAAAGCACCATTCTGGAACAGAACGACCCTTGCATTTCACGTTGTCCTCAGTTATCTTCAGTATAATTTAATTCACAGCGCTTATGCCTATATGGAGTGGTTTTCGGCTAATAATTCCAACCGGTCTCTCTGTATCGACAACGATGGTCAAAACACTTCGATAGTCGGTTATTTAACTATCGAAGTAAAAACAAACATCCATTAAAATGTACAACTACACATCACACAATCACTGGCCCTTTTTGTTTAACATTAATATATCTCCCAGCTTCCATATCTTTCTAGACATTTGTAAAAATTTGTTTTAGCCTTTTCCGCTTCTTTGGAGAATATGCAATATTTACATTAGAAATATTTCAAATTACTATTTTAACCTTTTTAATCCGCAAACTGTTGCTTCTAAAACATTCATTTTTAACTGTGAATATTATTTCTTATAGAAATCTTGTTTCATTAGACTGATATAAACTTGGTTTCTAAGTCAACTTCTTGTTAAATCAATATCAAGTTTATAACTGAATATTGATTATGTATCCTATTGTAATTTCTTGGTTTAAAACCAAATATTAACTACCCTATCATATTATAATTCCTAAACAATTTACTTTAATACATTCGACATCGTCGAATTTTAGTTCTAATTCCTAATAATGTTATTTAACTCTAATCATATTCCAGACATCGAAATGATGTCATCGTTTCAGAAACGATTTTCCAAATTCTCTTTCTAAACCTATGCTTATATTTCTTTGGATAACCACCGCTACTTATTACTTTAGACTACGTGGATTACAAACCAAGCTGTTTTCATTCCCTAGGAAGTACTGCTATATATAAAAAATCGTGTTTAAGCTTGGTCAATAGCTTTAATTTATCGTTACAATTCAAAACTTGTCATACGCTGTAATATTCTCCTTTATAACAAAACTTGACATAACAGTCACACTTAAGCCTAATCAACAGCGTTTATTTTATCGCTATAGTTTTAAGCTTTGCAATACGTTGCCATGTTCCCTTTATACTAATCTTGACATAACAGTCGCGCTTAAGCCTAGTCAACAGCGTTTATTTTATCGCTATAGTTTTAAGACTTGCAATACGCTGTCATATTCCCTTTATACTAATCTTTACATCTATTTCTGTTACAAACTGTATCGTTCCTCGATAATAGTGAAGCCGTTCAAGTTGGGGTATTCTATTTACCTCTCAGACCTTGATCGCCAACGTTCTTACCTTAGAACAGATATAAGTCTGTACTCTAATCCCTTATTACTTATAATATCTATCAGACCGTAATTTCTTGTCTAATTTGAACTATGGTTTTATAATACCATATCCTTACTTTGAAACTTGGTTGTTCATAACTGTTTATATTAAATATTAATTCTTTGTTTTCTTCTTACTTATACAATCTCATTTATAACTTCTTTTATCAAGAATCATAGTGCTCTTTTTCTTCTGACATTTTACTTTATAAAACCGAACTATAAAATACCAATTTATAATAGAACTTCTATTATACCTAAAAAACTTCGCTTTAATTATAAAAATATAATTTTTATAATTATCTTCACTGATTTGCCTGACGGCCAATCAACTTCTTAACAAAAATGGTTTTATGGTCGTCTGTTGCTATTTTGTTAATCGATATCGTTTATTTATTAAATCAACATAACGTTGAATTTTCATTTAACATGGTTCAAATAGTGCATATATAAAACAAACAGTACATATAAATATCGAGGAATCCGGTCGGATTCCTCCAACCGGTTTCCGCATCCACAGATGTTAGTCAAACAATTAACGCTGATTCCATAAGAGGGAATATTATAATTGGTGGAATCAGTATCCAACCTATGCAACGATATATATATATATATATATTAACCAATTTAATTGTAATCTACCTATACGACCATCACACAGCATTCAAACAACATTAAAATAAAATTGTAATATTTTAAAATAGATCAGAGTTAGTGAATTTACTCACCTTGGTGTGTTAACCGTTAAATAACGATTTGCGTCAGTTGATTATATACCCAGCGTTTAAATTTTGGAAAGCCTACTTCTGATACTGCTTCGCCTTTCACTGTCGGCGTCCCCTTTATTTAAAACGTAAACACCATGCTAACTTTACGTTCAATCACACAACCTCCATCTTAACCTCCATTCATACCGCAAACACCCCCATCACATCTCATCCCAACGCCAGACCGTACTGAGCGCCTGCTTTTCATACACTACACGTTTACATCTCGCTCCAGATTTAGGCAAACCGATCCCTTCCTTCTCCAACAAATCGAGTATATCAATGGCCTCGACAGTCTTAACCTTCACATTCTACGGATTTTTCCAATGTTGCTTTTCTTTGTTGCATCCATCTTGTTACAGCGGCAGATCATTTGCTATGTCACGAATCCGGCTCCTTCCCAAACCATACCCACACAAGTTATTTCCTTTCTTTCCTCCAAATGAAGACTCCTGCTTCAGCTTGTATTTCGTGACCCTCATCAATCATTTTTTTCCCACTGACATACCTATTTTATTATTTACCCGGGCCTTAACAAATATTCAGCCCATCATCATTCTAACAAATATTCAGCCCATCATCAATTGTCTCTTCCCTGTGAGGTATAATCCCACCGCACTACAGTAATTCTAAAACCATTTCCTTGTCCTTGGACGCTTCAATCCCCACCATCTCTCATAGATTTAAATTTAACTAAATACTATAAAAATGGCCTCACCCACTGTATCAGTCTACGTCCACTAATACCCCATCCATACTGAACAGTGTTGTCTTCTCTCCTTACCACGAGTTGCTCATTTAAACACCTTCTTTCTTTATGTTTTTGCAATTATTCCCTCCTGTTGCTTCCATTTACACGCAAATAGCACTTCCCTGACCGAATATTTGCACTGCCTCCATTCACCATATACATATAAACGAGGCACATGAACCCCATGTCCATTTCATTTCCGTGAGTTTAGACCTCCCTTCAGATCTCTGTCCACACTGCACATCGAGTTTCATCTGCACGGCACCTCAGTAGCACCTCCGATCCCCCTTGATGGCCAACGACCGCTTCACTTACCACGCCTTCAACCGCCAATTTAACAGCATCTCAAACCATGGTGACGTGATAAAAGGAAACGAACCAAAGACAACTACAGTCTACCGAAGCGAGGCTCTTCATGAAAATAGCCGTAATAACTTATGCTTCTAAGAGAGTGGTCAGAGAGAATGATCACATGAACAATAATATGTTTTGCGAACAATATTGAAACTGGAAGGTAGGAATGGAGGCAACGAATAGAATTTGATTTTGTTTCACTTAAGGCTTGCGGAAGAAAAAGGAGGTACTGAGGGTATTTATATTGTGGAAAGAAGCTTAATGCTTAAGCAATAGCTGAGGTAGAGTTATAGGGTTAAGGCACATACGTAGTTTAGGAGGTAGTCTTCGTTGTTAAGGAATAGATGTAGGGTAGCATGTTTTGGGGGTACTGTATGTTTCTTTGGCGTGAAGTATATTGCATTTTTATATTTCTTAATGTGAAAGCTGAAGATATTTTCTATTCTACACAGTATAGGCATATGAGGGGTGGCAGTGCTATTTCTTGTGTAAGAAGGATTAGGGTATGGATAGATCTGTAGAGTAGGTACGTATATATGTAAATCAAAATTTTAAGTTTGTTTTGTTATAAATTTTGTTCACATACGGACAGAAGTAAGAGTACAGTCGTGCTCAACGAGGCGTCACGATCCCAAAAATATAATAATATCGGTAGATTGACTCATATTTCGAAACCCCAAAATATTGATAAAGGGTGCAAAATACTCCAAATAAAAAGTTGTGTATTTAATTAATTAAAAATTATAGTAAAATTCTAAAAATCAAATTATCACTACGTCTCAGAAGAACCTCTTCTAAATTCGAAACCGATATCTAGTTATATCGAATAAATCGTTACGGTTGATAAACGATTTTACAGCGACTTTCTGAATACTTGATTTGGACATAACTCCTAATTTAAAATACAAAATCTTAGTTTTTCACTTCCATTAGAAAGATATCGTTAAACAGATTCCAACGTTTCTTGTTTCGAAGAAATCCGACTAATAACGGGTCCTTTACACTCAGTTGAAGTTCAGAACGTCAAATTACGAACCGCCGCGATATTTCGGGCTCGATTATATTTAATACATATTTTTATACGTTCAACTTCGTTTTAATTAATATATAAATCCACTTATATTACGAATTCAATATTTAAACTGATTTAAATATTCAAATACAAACCGATAAAATGTGGGATATTACACTTATCAAGACATCTCTTCAAGATGTACAATTACACTATCTTAATACATAGGATTACCATTCGACCAAACTCGAGAATCAATTCTGGATTTCCTTTCAATCTTTCAAAATATACATATATATTTGCATATCAAATCATGCTTCACAAATCAAGTTTCGTTTAACCAAGATAAACAAGTAGTGAAGCTATTAAAGTGGTATCCCCCACTTTGAGACTTGAGAATAAATTCCAACGAAGTAAAATTATCATTGAAATTACTTTCTAGCGACAAAAGTGGGTTCTCCATTCATATAATTTCCTTTTTGAAAATATTTCAGAAAAATACTTCAATGTTTTTATTCAAAAATACTTGTATATACTACTAGTCTTTTTCTTCAAAACATTAGGAATTAATTTCACAAATTTCAGGAATCAAATTCTCAAATTTTAGTCAAATGATCTCCTTAGTTTTAACTAAATCAATGTCATTTTTTCACGATATACATTTCATATTTCATCAATGGTTTAACATTTGTAATTCATTAATCCAAATATCAGTCATCAACCATTAGTATATCTTAAATATACTACAATAAAGACAAACATCAATTTACCCCTATGAATATATTCTTCGAAAATACGTAACTTTCTTTATATTTAACATCGATATTTTCTATACGCAATTTATATAATAAAACTCATTAGTTGGAATTCAAAAACAATCATTTTTTTAAACCATTAAGAGATTTCTAAATACTTAATTCCGTATCAAATTTGTTAATCATACTCACACTATATTACTAAACAATTTACAAAACATATTAATTTACAAAACATAATTTTGAAATTTTGAAATCTTATGAAGAGAAATAATTAGAAATAAATTTGAACATAAAAAAATTTGAAACCAAATTAACTTTTATGTTCTCAAAATACTTTATACTTTAAACTAAATTCTATTTACAAATCGATTTATATTTCTAAACACATTATATTTTCAAATTATTACACATTTCAAAAGTACTATAAAATTTCAATTCCAAAATATTTTTTCAAATTAATTTATACTAAAAAAATAACTGAATTTTCAAAATACTTTGTCCTAGAGATTCTGGTGACAATTCTTGTTAAACCCCATAAGTTAAGCTTTGAATAAACCAAAGCTGTGAGACCAATTGTAATGACCTGCCTTTTTAACCACTTCAAGTCAGTAGTTAAACAAACTTAAATAGCTTGAAACGACAGATTGTTAATGCTTATGAGCTTTAACAGAATCACTACACAGAATCACAGAACATAATAACATGCAGTGGAATATATTTTTACAAAAATATCAGAGTTTTACAATATTTTTACACAGCGGAAAATACATAGCTTCTGCAAAAAAATATTTTTTACAACAAATTTGTCAAATTTATGCGTGTACGTCTTCACGTATCTCAAACTTCGCTAGCCGAAATCTTTAGATCTGCAACACTCGGGTCTGGCCCGAGCATTTCATGCAAAACACAAAACACTCAAGTCAGGATTAACTTTATTCAAGTAAGTCAACTTCAATAAAACAATAAGATATAACAGTTAATCCTAACTTATATAAGCAGCATTTAAACATCCAAATATATGTCCAAACGGTCAATAAATCATGGTCATTATGAAATTTTGTCTAGAAATCAAAGCAAAGCAGCAAGGCATGGCATGTTCTAATAAAACAAAGCATGCGTGCATACTAATGTATTTCAGGTTTATACAACAAGGCAAGGTAGTATATCAACATGTGTACTTCAATTTACATAATAGTTATGAGAAATACATTAAGAAAATATGATGAACAACGGCATTAACATGGTGACAAAGGCACAGTGATAACATGAAAATTGGACAACAAAGAGGCAACTAAAAAGCATGGCATGAACAACAAACAAATCATTAACTATTATATTTCAGTTTTCATTGATGTTGAAAAACTTGCATAAAGTAAATCGTGAGTAAACTCACCTTGCGTGGATATGATGAAGACAAGAAACAAATACAGATAGCGACCAAATAGATAAATTGAACCACAAATACACATAACTCGAGATAATGGGCAAGGGAAAGCAAGGATGATGGATTTAGTTCTTTACCAAAAAAAAATTATATAAAAAATGAACAAAATTCTAGTCATTTTAAAATAAAATTTTGGACTAGTAAACATTGGAATCTAAAAAAGTCATAAATATAAAAGTTGTTGCAAATTCTTTTCTCTTCAATTAAAAAAAAGAGAAAACTGATTTTCGATAAAATTTAAGAATATATGATCAAAGCAATGACAAACAAATATTTAGATTAGAAATCTAGGTCTAAAATTGCATCTGAAAGATTGGCAGTTTCGACCTAGAAAATTTCAAAATATGAAAAATTCTTTAACATGAAAAATGTAGCTATTTAAATTTCGTGCAATTTGAAAGAAAAAGAAAAAGTGGAGTTGGATCTTCTAACAGTTAGTTATGGCCTCTACAAAACAGGACAAAATCTGAAGAAGAAGAAATTAAGAACAGAAATATGTGTAACAAGGTTTGAATTTGTGGGTTTTGGGCAAGTTCAGTAGAGGCTGAAGCAAGGCAGGGGAAAGTAGAAAAAGGAGAAGGGATTTTAGCATTTTATGAATTTGGATTTTTGAGAGGAGATGAGAAGAGAGAGGAAGATATGATTTGTTTGCCTTGATTTCTTTCTTCAGTTGCAAATAGATTTTGAGAAAAAATTCCCCATGATTTTTTGAGATTTAGATCCAGATTCAGAAAGGAAGAAGAAGGAGAATGAGAGTTTTCTGAGAGAGAACGAGAAATGAAAAGATATATTCGTGGAGATGGTTTGATTTTGGAGAAAATGATGATAAAAAACAAAAACGGGAAAGGAGCATCAAAAGGATGGAGATTTAAAGAATGAGAATACGAAATAAGATTCATGAAAATATAATGCTGGGAAAGAAATTTATAAATTGCAGGAAAGAAATGAATGCATTATTAATAAAGAAATAAAGTGGAGAGAAAGAAGAGGCAGTAAATTTGGGGAAAGTAGAAAAAGAAGGGGAAAGAAATTGATAAAATCAAGGAAAGAAATGAATGTTGCATTAAGGAAGCAACGAAGAGGGAAGGGCATTGAAAACTACTGAAACTATTCACATATCAAAATAAATGAAGGTTTTCCAAATTTCGAGACGTTATATTTTATATTGACAGGGAAAGAAATAAAGACGGATAGCCAAAGATATATACATGTATGTTGCCAAAATTCATTTCATCTAGAATATATACATTATTTACAATCAAACTTTCAACAGAAATTAATAAATTTCATTAATAACATCATAAATTTTGTTCATAAACCATTTTAAATTTGATAATTAAATTTAAATTCAATTACTTAAATGATCAAAAAATCATTTGCACGAGAATGACAATTAACAAATATTTAGTGTCAATTAATAAGTGTCCCCACATAAATTAATTTCATCTATTCAAATTTAAAGGGACAACATCAAGGGAGATATATACTTTCAGACAAGTATACATATAACAAACATTGTCTTTTTTTACACTTACAAACGTGAATCCTGGGCAAATGAAATTAATTTCCAATAAACTGAAAAATGGTTAATGCTCAGAATTAAGTATAGATTCATAAAAAAAAGATGAATTCAAATTTTGACAACTTTTGGATTTTTACAATATTCAAAATTAACAAAATTTGACACAAAAATAATATTTTCGGAGAATTTAATGTTTCTGTGGATTTGGAACATCAATATATTCATTAATTCAAATAATATAATTAAATTAAATTTTATAAACTAACATAACTTTAATTTAAACAATTTTGAATCAATTAAACAGTTACATTTGTATTTGACAATTGTTTAATTTAACTGTTCAACATTACATATTATTGTTTATATACAAAATAAATTCATTTATTTTATTCATTCAAAATAAATTAATAATGTTTTAAATATTATAATTTTAAATTCCAGTCAAATCGTTAAATTATTAAAATCCAACAAGAATCATAAATAAATCTAATTACATTTTAAAATTCAAATGATGGAAAAATAAAGGAGGTTACATTGATCTTCGTCAATATGCCAAAAGAATAGAATTTTGCCAGTTGGGTCTAATGATGACTTGATCTCCATTAAAGCTTTTAAGTTCTGGGTTCACATGGAAATTGAACATGCTGAGAAAGGTTATATGATCAGTGTAACAACATAGCATAGGAAATAGTTCACTAATCTATTTTGTAAATTATGCTGACCTAAAAATGTGTTGGACAAAGGTATCACCCATTTGATCAATCATTTTAGTGGCTACTTCCCAAACTATTGCAATTAGCATCTTTGCATCCATTAGACAGATACAGGAAATGTCATAATCAATAGCACATACAAAAGCAAGCTTATAAGAAAGGTTAGACACACAATGGATCAAACAACCAATGTGACGACCCAAACTTCAAAGTAAAGGAAAGCCCGGATTGCTTTGAGAACAACACACACCAGAACACAAAATAGAAGAACATTTCATTGTTATTACAACAATTACATCAGAGTAGAAGAATATTCCAGAGTATGAATAATTATACAACAGAAAATAATATCAGAGATTTAAATTACTTTTATATAGCAGCGGAAAAAGAATACAAAATACAACTGAGAGAAATACACGGATACAGAGCTTTTCCTGTGAATATAATATCTGCAAAAAAAAACCAAAACTACTAGTTGCCCGTATGGAAAATATGGGCACCTAGAGTTTAGGTTAAAACAATAAACTCCAGGTCAGTCATGGGACTAGTATGAGAACTCAAAAACAGTTATTAATTTGATTTTAAAGTTAGGTAAATCAAGGGACGCTGCCGTATTACACGGAACGGGTTCCTCCCAAGAATACCAGTGCATAAAATAAACAGCGCAATACTCTTTAGAAAAATGAAACCATTATAGGCTCAAGTCCCATGCATCGCAAGCCGGAGGATAGAGTTTTACCTTATAATGGACAAAAATGCTTAAACGTGAAATTCATCTTTTATACTATAAGTGCATAGTGTAGAAATCAATTTCGAAAGTAAATGTATCAATCCTAAGTGGCATAATATATCATGTAAGCGGCATAATATATTATGTTACCATATAGGTATACAATTAAGACCGTAAAGCTCGTATTGGAGAATTGGGTTTCCTTCATGATGGCTGCAGATTCGAAAGATCTATCGTGAATGTATCTCCATGGCTTACGTCTTGGCAAGAGAAATCACCGTAATACATATACTACGCACTTTGTTTAAATAAAAAGAAGTAACACGAAAGATTATATTTTTACGGTTCATAGTTTTAAACAAAAAGATTGAACATAACAAAAATCACATTTTGTTAGATGAGATTAGAGTTAATCAAAAATTTACATTTTTTTTTAATGAATGTGAGTTATAATAAAATTTACATTTTTGTTAAATAGAATGGAGTTATGACAAAAATGACATTTTTGGTTAAATAGACTTAAGTTGAGCAAAATATGAAATTTGTCAAACTAGAATTGCCGACAAAACAAAGTGTATTAAAGGATTGAATCAAAATATACATTTTTGGTCATTAAAAAGGATTAAACCAAAAATATTTCAAACATTTTATCTTTACATATAAATTCCAATAAAAGCATTACACATAAAATGATATTTTATCCTCACATATAAATTCTAAAAATTATGAAATTAAAAGATGTACCGTTTATAAAATATGTTAACATAAGAATTTACATTTGTTAGTGTAAAATGAATCATTAAAAAGATGTATCGTTTGATAAAATATGTTAACATAAGAAATTACATTTGTTAATGTAAAAATGTGTGAACAATAAAATATTCTTTTATTGTATGCATATGAAATGTAGAAATTGTATAGAAAATAAAATATCTTTTTACTGTATACATAGGAAATGTAGAAAATGTGTAGACAATAAACTACTCTTTTATTGTAACATGAAATGTGATTGAACCAAATATACTTGATTATTGATATGGATTGTGATTGATTGATTGTTTGGATTATGCTCGACCAGTTTATGAGAAAAATATGTTTTTACATTTAGCATGGGGTTGGGTAAAAATGTCTATGTGTTAACACCTTGTGAAACGCTTCACGATTTGACTATAAGGTGTTTAGCGATGCTATTTATTTCAAAATTTAATGAATGATTTTGAAATGAGATTTCTTAAGTAAAAAGAATAGTATTCCCGATTTTGGACAGGGAATGTTTTATAAAATGTTTTATAAAACAGAATGGATTTCGAGGGCTATACCCGATGTTTTCAAAATGATTTGGAATTGGAAATCTATATAGATTTGATTATTCTTGTAATTATGTTGTGAAATGATTTTCCCAACTTCGGGATATAAAATGATTTAGCAAGTATGTGGCTGAAGATGCGGGTGACCTGAAATTGACTAACAGTGTGAGGGCGTGCATGTCTTCCCCAATTGGTGGGATGGTGCATTGTCAATGTAGCCGTTAGGTGCACACACATATATGTATATGTGTGTGTGTATATATATATATATATATATATATTGGTTCGGTTAGGGTGCGTACTTCCCAGTCCTGAGGGAACATGACAGATATTTGGTTTCATACTTGTTTGTATGTTTTGTTACGTTTTGGAATTCATATTTCCAGATATTTTGTTTTCAAATCACGAAGTGAAATCTACTTTGATATAAAAAAATATATATGTATTTCAAATGATTTGAAATAAAAGAAACTGGGAAATAAAGTCCAAAGAAATAATTTCTGTAAAGTGAATTGGATTTTGAAATCTAAGTTTAGGGATTAAGCCTAAATGGGTATATTAAGGAATTGCATGTTGATTGATGCATTGTAGATCCATATGTTTATTTATGGTTGATGTTTATGCACTGGCAATCCAATGGAGTAAACCCGTTCCACATTAACGGTGTGGTCCTGTGATTGACCTTATTATTATATAAGTTAAGTAAGATTTCTCATACCAGTCCCATGACTGACTCGTAGTTTGTTTCACTTTTCAAACTCGGGTGCCCATATTTTCTGCATAGGCAGTTGAATAGCTTATTTTGCAGATATATTGAGCAGTATTCTGGATCGAAGCTTAAAGCTATGTCCAGAGCTATGATAGCCTTCCGCTGTGATAGATTATTGTAATTTATCTTTCGTTGTATTTTATTCGATGTACTCTGATATATTTTGTACTCTGATGTAACATTGTTACGATGTAATAGAAGTCTTCTGTTATTTGTTCTGATGTTTGTATGCCCATAGTTAGCGTATTTGGGTTCTTAAACGGTCTTGATCGATTTAGCGATCGATTAGGTCCGGGCAAAAATTCGAGTCGTTACAACCAACTTCTAACTTCAAAAAACCACCTTAAACAAAACATCATATCTATATTGTAAAGCAACACATTATAAGTCTGCATATGTGATAGTTATAAAAACATCATAAACCAAATTTTATATTATAATTAAAATCAAAATGAAAACCCTTTTATTAAATAAATGTTTTTACATGTTTGTTGTCACATACTTCTGATTCTGAATAACCAAGGCATACGCATAGCATATAAGAATTTTGTAATCTACCTTCCATTTGTAATCTCAATTCTGCTTAGCGTATGGAGCATAAGTTGTTTATTATGGATTCTGGGCAATATTAAATAACATATAATTAAAAATAAAGAAAATGAGTGGCGTCCACATGCTAAGGCACTTATTAAAACAATATCTAGTTTTAGTGTGTCTGGTGCTTTAATTCTGAGGCTATGAATACTTGAACTGGATTCACCAAAAAATGGACAGTTGACGATGTTATTAAATCGCCTATTAATATGTTACTATACTTTTATTTTAGTTCAATCTGCTAACCGGTAAAGTTAATAATGTAAGCGTATCGACACACTTTCTTTTCTTCTACAAAACCATATATCCTATGTTAATTCTCTATTAGAAATAGTAACAAATCATAAACTTACCTGCATGAGGTTCATATCGTGAAGAAGCTTGTTACTTGTGTGACCTATTGATTTTGATTGAGATATAAAAGTAATCATAACACTTCGGTTATCAGCACATAAAGCATTTACAGAAAGTCTCAATCTCTCCATTGTTGTGATAGTATACATCTTGCTCTTCTGTGATAGTATACAGAAACTAACGCTGCAGCAGCAAAATAATAATTTTCATGCCTTAGTGTGCAAAATTTGTGCATGGTGTTGATTTGGTGTTCAAGAACATGCTTTTGAAAAAGGTGAGCAATAACAAGCTTTAGCTTAGTAATCAGAAAAGATCTAAAACTTATACAAAAGAGATCGAGTCTCTCATAATTTATACTATATTCTTTTGTAGCAAATCTTAGCACCAGAGGCAGAGACCAAAAAAAGAGAATTTCAAAACTTACCCAAAAGGAAAACTAGCAGTTAAACTTGCAAATGATGAAATTATTGCTTTAATCTTCAAAAAAATAAAAAATAAAACAAGATATCCAATCATAATTCACACAACTGTAGTGTAGTGGATTTCATGCATGGATGATTCCTTTTTGGCTCTCAAGGGTTGAATCCAAACTATAACAAGGAATAAAATACACGAACAAAGATTCAGCTCTGATTTGCATGCATAAAATCTATCAATCTTCCCAATTTCCTGTTTACAAGCAGCAGATTTGTTATTCAATTCATGCCTACTTGGAAGGAAAGGCTTGATAATTTAATGCGACAGAAACCTAGAACCACAGTAAATAATTCTATATATGCAGCAATGTAATCCCTTAACTGAATATCAACCTGCAACATCTTTCGTTACATTTTGCCAAATTACCAACGTAGATTGTAACACACGTAAACCTGGAACTCCCCACCTCCAATTCCAAACTATTCACTTGAACCGCTACCTCAGTACGAATTTTAGTAATGATTACCATCTCAAATGATCGCGACTAAGTTGCTCCCCTCAACCACATAGCAAAAACCAAACCAAACTTCAATATGCTACCGACGCCAATAAAAATAAAATATACATCTGTTAAAGTTTGTGTTTGAAACAATAAATCTAACGCCAACACAGAATATATGATATTGTTGTTTGAAACAATATACTAACCTAACCAGTGAACTCACCACGTCAATTCCAATGACCAGAAACCAGATGATTCTGACCCATATGCCCAAGTTTAATTTTGAAAGTCTTTCAACCTAAAGCTTTTAAAGTCTCCACCGCATAATGCCTAAACTTTGTTTAGATATTGAAATAGATTTCAATTTGGAAATCTAGATCGAAACGATTTGGTAATCAAGATCTCGAAATCGAAATCGAATTCGAAATTCAAACCGAATCGAACTGGAAATCAATTTCGAAATTCAGAACAAAATCAATTTTGAATACGAAATCGACTTCAAAATCAAAATCGCAACCAATTTTTCTCGTTACCTAAGAGTCTAGAAAAAAAGAATTGAGTTTAAAGATGAGTTTATCATAGAGAAACGGATTTGTTTCTATTATAGAGGGTAGGGTTTTATTCTATTTCTAATAGAGAATGGAAATAACGATGAAAAAGGAGGCGGGGTTGAAACTTCGTGATAAACTTTTAAGCGGGATACAGAGGAGCATAGAAATATTAGGATAAAATTAAAGAGTATTTAGTTTTAATAAAACAATTCAGAATAAAATTAGGTTTACAGCTAACTAAGTTTAATAATTAGACTAAGAACAAAACTAAATTATATTATCTCAATTGAAATTGACTTTAATCTCTCATCATTGCTAAATTAATTAAAAAAATAAAAAATAACCTTCAAAAATAAAAAATGATTTTAGAATTGTTTTTAGTCGATTAATAAAACATTCATATCCATTTCAAGAAATAAAATATTATCTGATATTAAAAAACCAAATACAAATGCGGATACGGTCACATTCGCATTCGATAATTACTAGTTCGAGTACAGTCAAAATTATAGCTATTTTTTGTGTAATTTTATAGATAAAATTATTATTATTTACCATTTTATATAAGTAAAATATCTTAATATGTATCATTTTTATAATTTTTTAATATTAACTTCAACTATTATTATTTAATTATCATTCAATTCATTAATATTTATTATAAAATTTTATAATTAATAACTATTACAGTATTCAATAGCGATTTATTTATAAATTATTAATTATTAAACAGATATGTAGTATTAATTTATTTATTATTGATTATTAATTTATTAACTAATCTCTGATTATTAATTACTCAATATTACTTACTAGTAATTGGAAAGGAAAATTAAGCTTGTTCGAATACCGATTATATATAATAATTAGCAATTAGAGATTATTTATTAATAATCATTAATTACTATAAGTTATAAATGATTAATATAATATTACTAATGATTAATTATCAAATATTAATAAATAATATAATATTACTAATAATTAGTAATTAATAATATAATATTACAGTTAATAATTAGTAATATATTATTAATGATTAATTATTAAATAACAATAAAATAATCACTACTAATTTTATGGAAGTGTTGTAGTTATTAATTATTGACCGTCGAAAATTGACACCTGTCACAATGCACATTTTGTAACCGTTGTAAAATAGACATCTATTACAACGGACATTTTATGAGCGTTGTAAAATTGACATCTATTACAACTGGACTGAAATGACCATTGTAATAATATTCTATTACAACGGGCATTCAATACTCGTTGTAAAAAGACCGTTGTAAAGAATATATATTACAACTGTCCAGAGACGACTGTTGTAATAGGATTCTATTACAAGGGGTTATCTATATCTGTTGTAAAAAGGGTGTTGTACAGACATCTATTACAACAGTCCAAAAAATGACCGTTACGATAGCATTCTATTACAACGGGCAGCCAACGCCCGTTGTAAAATGGACTTTGTAATAGGGTATTTTTGTTGTAGTGAATATACTCTAGGGGATGTAGTGAGGCACATTATATTTAGACATTCACGTATTGGGGTGTATTGAACTTGAGATTCTATGGTTTTATGAAATGGGATTTTCTACTCTACTATGCCTCGTTATTATATCTTGTTGTATATTCTATTATTATACCTTATCCATGCGATGTTTGTACAACAGGTTCTATTTTGAGTTATTTTTCCTTGACGATTGTTATCCAAATTTATGATTAACACCCCGGAATGAGATGTGACGTAGAATGTTCGATCCATGGTGAAAATGGGCTTAGGCTATAATGTTTCAAGGCTCTAATCTTGAAGTGATACCATAGAAATCCGTAAGCAAATTCTCTGTTAGTAACAATACCAAATGTGAAAGTCCTTTTTGGTTTCCCGAATATAGGATCTATCCATTTACAATGTGGCTCTTTAATATTTCCTCAAGGTACTAAAAATAATTTCCTTGATCGTTCGACAGTCATGGATCTGGACTTTAGGTAAGTAATCCATCTAAATTGGTCATCAAATGGTAGGTTTATGTAAGTTTTCCTTGGATTCTTATAGAACTAGTGAGGTACCAAGAACATTACCCTAACCTCAATCATTTTGATCGAATAGATTGTTGAATTGGGAGATCTTAACTCAATTCTAAGTCCGATATTGACTCAATCCTAAGTCACTGCAATGATCATTATGCTAATGGAGGTTTCTATCCTATAATCAAAGGATCTTAGGGCCAGTCATGGGCTAAGATTCGAAATGGATCTATGTAACAACCCGGAAAATCAGAACCAATTTAAATTTTTTATTTTGGCTAATTTAATGAATTTCGATTATTTAAAATGAATTATTTTAAATAATTACGACTAGAAATTTATTTTGAATAGAATTAGAACGTACAAATTTATTTAAATCGAAATTTGAATATAAATATTTATTTTAATTGTATAACGAGCCTGAAATGGCGCGGTAGTTTGAAATTTGATTTCAAATTTCAAATGAATGTGCAGGATTCAAAATAAATCGGATTTCAAAAAAAATAGAAATATTTGAATCTGTTTGAAAATATCTTTCCAATAAATGTAAAAAATCCAGATTTCATAATAGGAATAAAAAGTTATGTCCAGTTGAAAATTCAGAATAGTCGCTATGGAATTTTATACAATATATAGCCCTAAAAAATAGCCATTTTGCAAACGACCTCCGTTTTTTGATGAAACCACTTTTTTTGAATCCGGAATGCCAAATTATTGCTAGATTCCAATTTTCATGATTTTTGAAATTAATATGAGAGCGTGGTGAATTTAAACGTGTTTGGTCAATTCAGTTTGAATTTTAATCGACTGAAAAATGACCGTTTTTCAAACGATCTCCAAATTTGATGAAATTAGTTTTGTTAGGACCATATTGTCAAAACATAGCCATATTTATTTTTCTGGAATTTTTGGAGTCAGTATTTGGCCCCGGTAAATTAAAATGTACGTTGAAATCAATTTTCAACATTAAATTAATTTATATTTTAATTTTAATGGAAACTGACTGAAACAGACGAATTGGCTTAGGGGACATATCCTATTGTGTTCGGAATGAGGGTATTTAGCTGGGGATGACAGTTTTTGGGTTCGATTTGGAGTTCAAAATAAAAGGTTACTTTTTTGAATTAATTAAATTAAAATTATATAAACCCTAGAATTGGTCAAACCATCAATCCACGGTCAAATGAATAACCCACCCCCTTTTCTCTTTTATTTCCCATCGCCCCCCTTTTCTACTGCCTCGTCGCCGCTCTAGGCTACCGCTCGCCTCCCCGTCGCAGGTCCGGCGCCACCTTCCCATCGACCCCCTCCTCCTCCGCTTCTCTTTCCTACCCTAAAACCGCACAACCCCCAAGCATCAGGAAAACCCGCCACCTACCCCTCCCCCCCCCCCCCCCCCCGAGCAACCGCCGGCACCACTGATGGCGCCATCGACCACCTCCGCCGCTCCCCCACGGTCAGCCTCCGCCCTTGCCACCCAATGTCGCCGATAAGTCTTTTTTATTTCTATTTTTCTTTACTTATGTAATTAAAAATGTAATTTTTATATAAATAACTTCGTTTTAAAAATATGACCTTTATATAAATGAAATCATTTAGAATAAAAATATGATTTTTATAAATGGTTTAGAATAGAAATGGTTTGTGATAAAGACGCGATTTTTATAATGTTTTCATTGTGATAAAAATATAATTTTTATATAAGAAGTAGCGATATAAATATGTGATTTTTATACAAATAGTAGCGATATAAAAATGTGATTTTTATATATGAATAGCGATACAAAGTTATGATTATTATTTATAAAAAGGTTAGATTTTTAATCACGAAAAGATTAGATTTTAATTCGCGCAAGATTAGATTTTTAATCACGAAAAGATTAGATTTTTAAACATGAAAAGATTAGATTTTTAATTACATAAAAATATGATTTTTAGTTATATAAAAATGTGATTATTATATATGAATAACGATATAAAAATATTATTTTTAGTAGATAAAAATATTGTTTTTAGTTAGATAAAAATATAATTTTTATCGCATGTATGAAATTTTATTTTGAGTAGGATAAAAATAAATTTTTTATATATATGATAGCTCCATAAAAATGTGATTTTTATTTATATAATAGCATAATAAAAATGCGATTTTTACTATATGAATAGCGAATTAAAAATATAATTTTTTATATATGAAGTAGCATTATAAAAATATATTTTTTATATATGAGTAGTGAAATAAAAATATGATTTTTAATATATATAGAAAAGTTTAAAAATGTGATTTTTAAATATATAAAGATCATATTAAAAATGTGATTTTTACTATGAACAGCATGAAAAGGATTGCATTTGAATTTCGGGAAAATCCAAACGGTTCAGAAATTCAGAAATAAAACTGGCGGGGTGGATCCCAAAGGTGAGAACTTCTCACTCTAATTTATTTTCTAGTTAAATATATATTATATATATATATATATAATATGATGCAGACGGTGCTTAGTAGCACCCAACACCTTTGTTTGAAACCATGGATGTTTGGTTGATTTTTGGACTGAGTGATTTATTTGTTTGAATTTGATTTAGAATGTAAATAGAATTGATTAGAATTGATATGTGTGTGGCGCGAGCCAGTATTAGGCAAGAGATAAGGCTAGACCTTATTCCGGTTCTAGTATCGCGCAGTTATGCTGCCGTATTTTTTTAAAATATGTTAGAACAATAAAAATATCATTTTATTGAATGTATGAACTATTAAAAATATTCATATGTCGAAATAAATATTTTATCGTTAAAAATATAAGTTTTTATGAGTATATGAATGAAAATAAATATTCATTTAAAATCAGACGATTTGTTTATGTACACACATTTGACTGATATTGATTGGGACGATAATTTTACACATCGCCCAACTACACAAATAATATTCAATATTTGTTTGTTGAAATCTCACACGGGTATTGGGATGATATTTGACATACAATAATCTCAATTGTTTAGTTGTATGTCAATCGACGGGTTGACAGACTGTTGTAAGCGTTAATTATTTATATTTAACGTTTATGCAGTTGTGTAATGCACTCTCAATGATGGTTGACTGTGTTTGATTATTGTTGTGTACATGTGCATGAAATCCATATTGATAAAATTATATGGTAATGACTGTGTCTGATTCCAATTTGGAAAGAACGAATATTTTAAATTAACGAATATTTTAAAATGACGGATAATGAATATTATAAAATGACTAATATTTTAAAATAATATTCAGAAGTGGATCAAAATAGGATTTTGATGTCTGATTTGGGATGGACACGAAAATATTGAAATATATGAAACCGTGTTGATTAGATATGCGCCATTTTGACGCGAACGATATTTATATCGATTTATTTTATTTTTATAATGAATATCGAAAAGAAAATGATTTCAAAATCTAGTATTTTGAAAATATTATCAGTTATATATAATAATGATAAGGAAAATTCAATTTTGATTTAAAATTAATAATGAAGCTGGAATCATTTTAAAAAAAAATTATAAATGATTTATAAAATACGATTTAAAGGGAAATCGATGAAATATATATTATATTTATTTAATGGCCTATATAGAACGCGTCGAGCCGCGCCGTTCGCGAATTTCGACCATTGACTTCGAATTGAGATTACGGGAGATCCGACCGTCGGATTCTCCTAAACCCAGAACCATTGAGTTTGTATCGTAAAGAGCTTTCCAACGAATACAAGAGATTTGAAATCTAATGGTTGGATTTGAAATTATATCCAAATCAAATTTGGAAAAGGTCGTTGTAAATGTAGTTCGATGACCGTTTATGGAAATCGACTGAAAGGGCCTTAATAAAATTATTAAAAATATCAATAATTTGTGTAAAATCATAATAAATGATTTGGGAAGAATTTGGATGAAAAATTCCACGTTTGTAAAGATAAAAATATATTTTTGTCAAAATGAACTAGTTATGAACTAGAATTATAATACAATATTTTTAAATAAATAAATTGGATTTGAAATGGCTTTAAAAAAAACCAGAATTTTCAATATACGAATTGGAATGGATTTGAATCGAAATTATCTTCGGAATATTTCGATATTGGATTCCGTGATTATACGGATATTGTGGAGGAATTTGGAAGATATATATATCATTATTCCCAATACGATATTTGTTGATTTCAGAATTTGATATTGAATATAAGCCAATATAATTTCTATTCAGAGCCTTGTATTTAATATTGAATTGGATTTTGGGTTTGTCGTGAATGGTGTCTTCATTAACACTGTTCTTAAACCCAGTTGAGGAAATAATAAACCTTTTAATTAAGATTTAGTGATTTTTTCCAATTAATTAAGATTTAATTGGAATTGAATAAAAGAATTGGATTTTGGGTTTGTCGTGAATGGTGTCTTAAATAACACTGTTCTTAAACCCCGTGTGGAAAGAATAAATCTTTTAATTAAGATTATTAGTGTTTCCAGTTAATTAACATTTAATTGGAATAAAATGGAATGTGAATTGGGTTTATCATGAACTGTGTTTTAACGACATTCGTTCTTTAACCCAATTTACAGTGATATGTGATTTGGAATTTATAAATCTTTTTATTAAAATTTAACGGGAATTTTCCAAAGTAAAGTTTTCCAATTTAATATATTAAATTGGAATTGAATGGAATTCGATTTGATAATAATCGAAATGAACTTCTGTGGAGAAAGACTATTAATATATATGGAATTTAAAAGGCTTTGTCGTTATTCCATTTATATTATTAGTCGGATATGGAAACTGATATCGATTATATATTGATCTGTTTTCCGTGAAGATTCCATAATTAATGGAATGTGATTTGCATTTATCGTGAACTGTGTTTTAAATAACATTAGTTCTTTAACCCAGTTAAAGACAGGATTACATGTCTAACATTGTATTTCGAGTTGTATGGTTTATCTTTACTAAATATATATATCTGTTTGGGGACAGAGAATTTATTATCTTGTTTAACACCCTTCTCTAAAACGTACGAGCTTAGAGTTATATATCGCCAGAAATCAATAGTACGGTGTAGATTGTCGATGCGGCATGTTTGTGTTTCCAAAGTTAAATAATCATTAATATTGATTTTTGGGAAGATTAAAACTAAGTGGAGTTTTAATGAATCTTTAATTAGATTGAAAAGAGAATGTGATAATTTAAATTATCAAATTCGGGAAATGATCGAGAAAGGAGTAGCACCGGTTTTACTCCAAGCGATAGTTAAATCTTTAATTAGATTTGAACGTGAAATGGTAATTAAATTTACCGATAACACCGTGGTGTTAGATATGGAGTATTACCAGTTTTGCTCCATGGGATGAATAGGTTTGGATTGGGAAACTAAACAAATGATTACTTCGGTAAGGTTCGCTAATCCCGACTAGTCGATAAACCTTAATTTGGTTTAAAATTGATATCCATAGGAAGATTAAAGAATAAATTTAAAAGAATTTATCATTGATAAAATTAATGGGAACCTTTCCCAAATAATAAGAATATTTGAATAAAGGAATATTCTAAATTGGAATGAGGCGTATGTTGTGTTTTTATAGCACTTTTTTATTATATACGCGAGTTATTCGGAAAGGCCAGGATTATACCCATTCTGAATAACTGATTCGACGATAAGTCGACAATGAAGATGGTGGCTGAAGATTGGAAGTCTTCACATCGTTTGGATGATTACTAATGTCTTGATTGGGTTGTACACCCAAGACGAGGTAATAAGTGGTGATCATCCAGACGTACTTGGAGATCGACCAGATATGCGAGGACCTCTCTTCTGTATTGGACATATGGAACGAGGAATAAGGTGCCTCCGGTTTCGTTCAGACCCAGAACTAACTAGTAAATGGATGTGTGTCTGACATTGGATTTTATTCTGTGTTGATTGATTTCTATTAAATATATATTTGTTTGGCGGCGAAGAATTAATTCTCTTGCATAACGCCTTTCTCTGAGACGTACGAGCTCAAAGGTTATATATCGATAGACATCAGTCGCATGGCGTGAATTGCCTATGTGGCATGCTGAGATGCAAATGATCAAGGCTTCTGTTGAATAGCAGAGTCTTGTGGTTAATGATCAAAGCACGACTTTAATATAGCATAACTTTGTGTATAGCGTTAATTCGAGAGCCTCACACATCGGTATGTGTCAAAAACGGGATAAGGGACCCAAGGAGGACATGATGTTTTATTCTAGCTATGGGTGGTGTCACGGTATGGAGCCCAGACATTTATTATATTTTTACCTATGTGGATGATGGATAGCGAGGCGCCTCGGATATATCGGTTACTACGAGCCGATGGATAGGTCTGATAGGACCGGGAAACGTGTGTTCAAGAATAACTAATCCACAAACGTAATTGTGGACCGACCTTGGAAGATCCAGGGGTTTCCCAGAGTGTGCAGTCCCAAGGCATTTGCTAGAGTGTCTCGAAGCGGTTAGGAGTACATCCCTTGCCTAGACTCATGACGGAAATCCAATTTCCAATACGTGACATTTCGGTTTTGATTGTAGAGCCTAGTATGGCGACATGATATATGATACCCATTCCATCTATGATTGATACATTTATATTTGAAGTTGTTTTATACACTATGCACTTATAATAGTATCAAATAATTTGTTTTAAACGTAACAAGCATATTTGGCTATAATAAGGGAAAACTCTATCCTCCGGCTTGCGTTGCATTCAGTGATGGGACCTAGTCTTATAATAGCTTCATTTTTCAAAAAACATTGCGTTGTTTATAAACTATTTTATGCATTGGTATTCTTGAGAGGAAACCTGTTCCGTGTTATACGGCGTGGCCCCTTGATTTACCATATTTCTAAAGTAAAGTTTAAAATAACTGTTTTAGTTCTCACATCAGTCACATGACTGACCTTGAGTTTATTGTTTTAGCCTAAACTCTGGGTGCCCCTATTTTCCACACAGGTAGCTCTACTAGTTGGGTTTTTGGCAGATATTATTTTCACAGGATCCGGGATTTACAGTTGGAGCTATATTCGGAACGCTCTGTATCCGTGTATTTCTTACAGTTGTGTTATGTATTGATTTTCCGCTACTTTGTAATTTGAATCTCTGATATTTTTCTGACGTATAATATTTATTCATACTCTGGTATATTCTTGTACTCTGATGTAAATTGTTGTAATAAGCAATGAAATGTTCTTCTTTTTGTCTTCTGATTTGTCATGTTCTCAACTCAGTCAGGGCATTCCCAGGTCATTTCATCATGGTATCAACGCTTTGGTTTACAGAGCTCGAGAACAAGACACTTTAGAACCAAACGAAAGAATTCATCAGAGATTGGATTAGTAATATCCAATAAGAATGGCTCGTTAGAGATAGGATCAGTAGTATCCTAGAATGAGTTGGAAGAGTGTTATTTTTAAAATAAAAATGAAAACAAATTTTGTTTTGAAAATTTAAACCATATTATATGTGTTTGAGCATTTATTTTATATCGAATATGGACAATCAAGTATATAGAGATTTTAATATACGTCTGATCCACGTGTATTTGAAGTCTAAAATATACTGGATGAATATAGAATCACAATCTAGTCGCCCGGAGATGATTTTGATGATTGATGTATCATCAGAATTTATGTTCGAGTGATGAAAGTAGGATACCTATATGTTTCCAATTGACTGGTGTGAGAAACAAAATTAGATAGGGTTATTGTTGTGAATTGGCATCCAAAAATGATTTTGCATATACATATAAAAGTTATGTGTTTGAAACGATAATCAACTAATTGATTGCTGATTGTGTTGTTTGATGATTGGTTTGATTAATTAAAATTTTGAACCACTAAGCCAAATTGAATCAAATATTGAACTGAATTGGAAAATTGATTGCAATTGCATGCCTATACATGTATATACATTGAACAGGTCATATCATGGAAGCTAAGAGGAGGAATAAAATTGTATGCCCGACAAATAGGTACATGTTTACTAATTTATTGGGTTTGGATGATTTTATGAGCCGATTGGCTAGCTGCTTGGCTTTTTCTTTTTCTTCTTGCATGATGAGGGCCGTGCGTGGCTAGTTGCAGTTTTAAATGTCTCCCCGTACAAAGGAGGTTATGGCAAAAAAATTCGAAAATTTTGGGTGTTAGCCAAATTTTTGAAAAATTAGAAATTCCTAGAAATTGAAAAGTTAAAGAATGAAAGCCAGAATGAAAGTTGAGTTGATTAGTTAAATAACTTTCAGCTCCGTTCCTTTTAGAGGACGAAAATATTCTAAGTGATGGAGATTGTAACAACCCGAAAAATCAGAACCAAATTAAAATTTATTTTGGCTAATTTAATGAATTTTGATTATTTAAAATGAATTATTTTAAATAATTACGATAAGAAATTTATTTTGAATAGAATTAGAACGTTTAAATTTATTTAAATCAAAATTAGAATATAAATATTTATTTTAGTTATGTAACGAGCCTGAAATGACGCGGTAGTTTGAAAATTTGATTTCAAATGAATGTTCAGGATTCAAAATAAATCGGATTTCAGTAAAACCACAAATATTTGAATCTGTTTGAAAATATCTTTCCAACGAATGTGAAAAATCCAGATTTCATAACGGGAATAAAAAGTTATGTCCAGTTTAAAATTCGGAATAGTCGCTATGGAATTTTATATAACATATAGCCCTTAAAAATACCCATTTTGCAAACGACCTCCGTTTTTGACGAAACCACTTTTGTTGAATCTGGAATGTCAAACTATTGCTAGATTCCAATTTTTATAATTTTTGGAATTAATATGTGAGCGTGATGAATTTAAACGTGTTTGGTCAATTCAATTTGAATTTAATTGACTGGAAAATGACCATTTTTCAAACGGTCTCCAAATTCAACGAAATTAGTTATTTTAGGACCATATCGCCAAAACCTAGCCAAAATTATTTTTCTGGAATTTTTGGAGTCAGTATGTGGCACCGGTAAATTAAAATGTACGTTGAAATCAATTTTCAAAGTTAAATTAATTTATATTTTAATTTTAACGGAAACTGACTGAAACAGTCGAATTGGCTTAGGGGACATATCCAATTGTGTTCAGAAGGGGGATATTTAGTTAGGGATGACAATCGTTGGGTTCGATTTGGAGTTCAAAATAAAAGGTTACTTTTTGGAATTAATTAAATTAAAATTGTATAAACCCTAGAATTGGTCAAACCATTAACCCACAGTCAAATGAATAACCCGACCCCTTTTCTCTTTGATTTCCCATCGCCCCCCTTTTCCACTGCATCGTCGCCGCTCCAGGCTGTCGCTCGCCTCCCCATCGACCCCCTCCTCCTCCGCTTCTCTCTCCTACCCTAAAACCGCACAACCCCCAACATCAAGAAAACCCGCCACCTACCCCCCCCCCCCCTCCCCCCAAGCAGCCGCCGCCGCCTCTGATGGAACCACCGACCACCTCGATCACTCCCCCACGGCCAGCCTGCGCCCTTGCCACCTAATACCGCCGGTAAGTTTTTTTTTATTTCTATTTTTCTTTACTTATGTAATTAAAAATGTAATTTTTATATAAATAACTTCGTTTTAAAAATATGACCTTTATATAAATGAAATCATTTAGAATAAAAATATGATTTTTATAGAAATGGTTTAGAATAGAAATGGTTTGTGATAAAGATACGATTTTTATAATGTTTTCATTGTGATAAAAATATAATTTTTATATAAGAAGTAAAGATATAAAAATGTGATTTTTATATAAATAGTAGCGATATAAAAATGTAATTTTTATATATGAATAACGATAAAAAGTTATGATTTTTATTTATAAAAAGATTAGATTTTTAATCATGAAAAGATTAAATTTTTAATCATGAAAAGATTAGATTTTTAATCACAAAAAGATTAGATTTTTAATCATGAAAAGATTAGATTTTTAGTTACATAAAAATATGATTTTTAGTTATATAAAAATATAATTTTTATACAAAAATAACGATATAAAAATATTATTTTTAGTAGATAAAATTTTTATTTTTAGTTAGATAAAAATATAATTTTTATCGTATGTATGAAATATTATTTTGAGTAGGATAAAAATGGAATTTTTATATATATGATAACGCCATAAAAAATGTGACTTTTATTTATATAATAGCATAATAAAAATGCGATTTTTATTATATGAATAGCGAATTAAAAATATAATTTTTATATATGAAGTAGCATTATAAAAATATAATTTTTATATATGAGTAGTGAAATAAAAACATGATTTTTAATATATATAGAAAGGTTTGAAAATGCGATTTTTAAATATATAAACATCATATTAAAAATGTGATTTTTACTGTGAACAGCGTGAAAAGGATTGCGTTGGAATTTCGAGCAAATACAAACGGTTCAAAACTTCAGAAATAAAACTGGCAGAGTGGATCCCAAAGGTGAGAACTTCTCACTCTAATTTATTTTCTATTTAAATATATATACTAGGATGCAGACGGTGCTTAGCAGCACCCGACACCTTTGTTTGAAACCATGGATGTTTGGTTGATTTTTGGATTGAGTGATTTATTTGTTTGAATTTGATTTAGGATGTAAATTAAATTGATTAGAATGGTATGTGTATGGCGCGAGCTAGTATTAGGCGAGAGATAAGGCTAAACCTTATTCTGATTCTAGTGTCGCGCCGTTATGCTGCCGAAATTTTCTAAAATATGTTAGAACGATAAAAATATCATTTTTATTGAATGTATGAACTATTAAAAATATTCATATGTTGAAATAAATATTTTATCATTAAAAATATAATTTTTAACGAGTATATGAATGAAAATAAATATTCATTTACAAATCGGACGATTTGTTGTTTGGGATGATAATTTTACAAGTCGCCCAACTACACAAATATTCAATATTTGTTGGTTGAAACCCCACACGAGTATTGGAATGATATTTGACATACACTAATCCCAATTATTTAGTTGTATGTCAATCGATGGGTTGACAAACTGTTGTAAGCGTTAGTTATTTATATTTAACGCTTATGCAGTTGTGTAATGCACTCTGGATGATGGTTGACTGTGTTTGATTATTGTTATGTACATGTGTATGAAATCCATATTGATAAAATTATATGGTAATTGACTGTGTCTAATTCCAATTCGGAAAGAACAAAATTTTTAAATTAACGAATATTTTAAAATGACGGATAATGAATATTATAAAATAACTAATATTTTAAAATAATATTCAGAAGTGGATCAGAATATGATTTTGATGTCCGGATGGACACGAAAAAATAGAAATATATGAAGCCGTGTTGATTAGATATGCGTCATTTTGACGCGAACGATATTTATATCGATTTATTTCATTTTTATAATGAATATCGAAAAGGAAATAATTTCAAAATTTGATATTTTGAAAACATTATCAGTTATATATAATAATGATAAGGAAAAATTCAATTTTGATTTAAAATTGAAAATGAAGTTGGAATCATTTTAAAACGAATTTATAAACGATTTATAAAATACTATTTAAAGGGAAATCGACGAAATATATATAATATACATATTATATATATTTAATGGCCTGAAAAGAATGCGCCGCGCCGCGGCCGTTCACGAATTTCGACCATTGACTTCGAATTGAGATTACGGGAGATCCGACCGTCGGATTCTCCTAAACCCGGAACCGTTGGGTTCGTATCGAAAAGAGCTTTCGAACGAATACAAGAGATTTGAAATCTAACAGTTGAATTTGGAATTATGTCCAAATCAAATTTGGAAAAGGTCGTTGTAAGTGCAGTTCGATGACCGTTTATGGAAATCGATTGAAAGTGCCTTAATAAAATTATTAAAAATATCAATAATTTGTGTAAAATCATAATAAATGATTTGGAAAGAATTTGGATGAAAAATTCCACGTTTGTAAAGATAAAAATATATTTTTATCAAAATGAACTAGTTATGAACTAGAATTATAATGCAATATTTTTAAATAAATAAATTGGATTTGAAATGGTTTTAAAAATAACCAGAATTTCCAATATATGAATTGGAATGGATTTGAATCGAAATTATCTTCGGAATATTTCGATATTAGATTCCGTGATTATACGGATATTGTGGAGGAATTTGGAAGATATATATATCGTTATTCCCAATACGATATTTGTTGATTTCAGAATTTGATATCGAATATAAGCCGATATAATTTATATTCAGAGCCTTGTATTTAATATTCAACTGGATTTTGGGTTTGCCGTGAATGGTGTCTTCATTAACACTGTTCTTAAACCCGTTTGAGGAAAGAATAAATCTACTAATTAAGATTTAGTGAAGTTTTCCAATTAATTAAGATTTAATTGGAATTGAATAAAAGAATTGGATTTTGGGTTTGTCGTGAATGGTGTCTTAAATAACAGTGTTCTTAAACCCCGTGTGAAAAGAGTAAATTTTATAATTAAGATTATTAGTATTTCCAGTTAATTAACATTTAATTGGAATAAATTGGAATGTGAATTGGGTTTATTGTGAACTGTGTTTTAACGACATTCATTCCTTAACCCAATTTAAAGTGAAATGTGATTTGGAATTTATAAATCTTTTTATTAAGATTTAACGGGAATTTTCCAAAGTAAAGTTTTCCAATTTAATATATTAAATTGGAATTGAATGGAATTCGATTTGATAATAATCGAAATGAGCTTCGGTGGAGGAAGACTGTTAATATATATGGAATTTAAAAGGCTTTGTCGTTATTCCATTTATATTATTAGTCGAATACGGAAATTGATATCGATTATATATTGATCTGTTTTTCGTGAAGATTCCATAATTAATGGAATGTGATTTCGGTTTATCGTGAACTGTGTTTTAAATGACATTAGATCTTTAACCGAGTTAAAGACCGGATTACATGTCTAACATTGTATTTCGAACTGTATGGTTGATTTCTGCTAAATATATATTTGTTTGGTGGCTGAGAATTTATTCTCTTGCTTAACACCCTTCTCTAAGACGTACGAGGTTAGAGGTTATATATCGGCAGAAATCAATAGTACATTGTAGATTGTCGATGCAGCATGTTTGTGTTTCCAAAGTTAAATAATCATTAATATTGATTTTTGGGAAGATTAAAACTAAGTGGAGTTTTAATGAATCTTTATTAGATTGAAAAGAGAATATGATAATTTAAATTATCAAATTCGGGGAATGATTGAGAATGGAGTAGCACCAGTTTTACTTCAAGCGATAGTTAAATCTTTAATTAGATTTGATCGTGAAATGGTAATTAAATTTACCGATAACACCGTGGTGTTAGATATGGAGTATTACCAGTTTTGCTCCATGGGATTAATAGGTTTGGATTGGGAAATTAAACAAATGATTACTTCGGTAAGGTTCGCTAATCGCGACTAGTTGATAAACCTTAATTTGGTTTAAAATTGATATCCAAAGGAAGATTAATGAATAAATTTAAAAGAACGTATCTTTAATAAAATTAATGGGAACCTTTCCCAAAGAATAAAAATATTTGAATAAAGGAATATTCTGGATAGGAATGAGGCGTATGTTGTGTTTTTTAGCAGTTGTTTATTATATACGCGAGTTATTCGAAAAGGCCGGGTTTATACCCATTCTGAATAACTGATTTGATGATAATTCGATGATGAAGATGGTGGTTGAAGACCGGAGGTCTTCACATCGTTTGGATGATTACGGATGTCTTGATTGGGTTGTACACCCAAGACGAGGTAATAAGTGGTGATCGTCCAGACGTACTTGGAGAACAACCAGACATGCGAGGACCTCTCTCCTGTATTGGACGTATGAGACGAGGAATAAGGTGCCTCCGGTTTCGTTCAGACCCAGAACAAACTAGTAAATGGATGTGTGTCTAACATTGGATTTTATTCTGTGTTGATTGATTTCTATTAAATATATATCGGTTTGGTGACAGAGAATTTATTCTCTTGCTTAACGCCTTCTCTGAGACATATGAGCTCAGAGGTTATATATCGATAGACATCAGTCGCATGGCGTGAATTGCCTGTGTGGCATGCTGTGCAAATGATCAAGGCTTCTGTTGAAAAGTAGAGTCTTGTGGTTGATGATCAAAACACGACTTTAATATAGCATAGCTTTGTGTATAGCGTTAACTCACGAGCCTCACACCTCGGTATGAGTCAAAAACGGGATAAGGGACCCAAGGAGGACATGACGTTTCTTTCTAGCTATGGGTGGTGTCATGGTATGGAGCCAAAACATTTATTATATTTTTACCTAGGTGGATGATGGATAGCGAGGCGCCTCAGATATATCGGTTACTACGGAGCCGATGGATAGCTCCGATGGGACCGGGAAACGTGTGTTCATGAATAACTAATCTACAAACATAGGTGTGGACCGGCCTTGGAGGATCCAGGGGTTGCCCAGAGTGTGCAGTCCCGAGGCATTTGCTAGAGTGTCTCGAAGTGGTTAGGAGTACATCCCTTGCCTAGACTCATGACGGAAATCCAGTTCCCAATACATGACGTTTCGGTTTTGATTGTAGAGCCTAGTATGGCGACATGATATATGGTACCCATGTCGTCTATGATTGATAATCTATATTTGAAGTTGTTTTATACACTATGCATTTATAATAGTATCAATTGATTTGTTTTAAACGTACCAAGCATATTTGGCTATTATAAGGGAAAACTCTATCCTCCGGCTTGCGTTGCGTTGTGTGATGGGACCTGAGTCTTATAATAGCTTCGTTTTTCAAAAAGCATTGCGCTTTTTATAAACTGTTTTATGCAGTGGTATTCTTGGGAGGAAACCCGTTCCGTGTTATACGGCGTGGTCCCTTGATTTACCATATTTCTAAAGTAAAGTTTAAAATAACTATTTTATTTCTCACACCAGCCACATGACTGACCTGAAGTTTATTGTTTTAACCTAAACTCTGGGTGCCCCTATTTTCCACACGGGCAGCTCTAATAGTTGGGTTTTTGGCAGATATTATTTTCACAGGATCCGGGATTTATAGCTGGAGCTATATTCGAACGCTCTGTATCCGTGTATCTTACAGTTGTGTTATGTATTGATTTTACGCTGCTTTGTAATTTGAATCTCTGATATTTTTCTGATGTATAATATTTATCCATACTCTGGTATATTCTTGTACTATGATGTAAATTGTTGTAATAAGTAATGAAATGTTCTTCTGCTTGTATTTTGATTTGTCGTGTTCTCAACTCAATCCGGGCTTTCCCGAAAGGGCGAGTTTGGGTCGTTTCAATCTAGTTATATATATAATCAGCATATCGCATCTGCATGTTAACAAATAATAGTAACAACGAATTTTATTGAACATAATTTCAAAGGGTTACCTTAATCGCCATATAACTTTCTTTTATTGATCACATTCGATATTATAATTACTCCCCAAATGGACTTAGAAACTAAGGTTTTCTCTCTTCGTAATAAAAGGTTACAAATATGGAAAAAGGATCCAGATCCTATGCTATGAGTCACTGGGTCCTATTTATAGATATGGATTAACCCTTCCTTCGATTTAAGTGCTTCGTTTCAATCACCCGATAGGGATTGGTCTCGAAGGCTTTGCAAGTGCTCTAATAGCATTTTTTCCAGGTAAAGTTCCAGTAGTTGCTTCTGAAGGATTTGATGAAAGAAGTTTTTAATCGAATACGAGAGGGACATCCATATAGGGGTTCTCGGCTCCTCTTATGCTCTCATCCCTGCTTCGTTTCTAGTGCTTAAAGGTTCCGAATCGGGACTCTTCATCCTTTGTGTATTGCTGATTGTGACTAATCTCCCTTGAGCTTTGGAGGTGTGTATCAAAGGCCTCGTTTTATTTCTTTCGAAGGACCCTTTCAGCAACTATATTACGTCACCCTTTGGAAACCGGATCTAGGAATGCATGCGTTCTTTATGATGTTATCGACGGGTTAAGGAACGATTTTTCTTATCATCCTTTTCTTTAGCTGCTTTCGAAGATCCTCTCCCTTTTTTATGTCTTTCCCCCTTTATTTAGACAATCTTCAGGCTTCGTTTGGCAATTACCTCAGGGATCCTTCTATAGGTTACACGAAAGCTTTTCTGATGTCGACTACATTCTTTTGCTGGTACCTTTCAGGTTGTCCCTTTCGGCTTTGACTCGAGTAGTTGCGAGAGACATAGGGGTATGAAAAGTAAACGATTAGGATCGAGTAATATGGAAATACGTGTGACATACTAGGTGCGGAAGTTTTAATAAATGATATACTAACTTTGATTTATGCAAGCAAATATTTAATGAGATAAATAGTTAGAAATGATATCACAGATAAGTAATATAAAAGTTGTAAGTAAAGAACATCAGGAATTTTTATACTGGTTCGGAGCACCGTCCTACGTCCAGTCGTAGACTCCTTCTGGAATTTCAACTAATCAACATCCTTACTTAACCCAGAGGAATAGGTTTTTACAACACCTGAACAGCAGAACAGGGACCTGAGCAGCATAACAGGTTTCACCTGAGCAGCCGAAGAGGATTTCTTGCCCAAGCAGCGGAACATGACTTCAAGAAATACACAAAAGTTTGTTATACTGTTATGTGTTCTTAATTACACGGATAAGTCACTATATATATATATATATATATATATATATATATATATATATATATATATATATATGAAAGCGTATGAAGAATAAAGAAGGAAAGTGATTTATAATCACAAAGTATTGAGTATTTGAGAGCACAAGTGAATATTGCATAGAATGTTTTTAGAATAAAGGATATTAAGATCATGAAAGCTCGTTGTAATCTGTGGCCGAAAACAAAAGATTCTGAAGTTTATACTAAATAAAATGTTGCAATCATTTGTAAAAAGATTAGATTAAAAGATATGGACATAACTCGTGGATTAAAGAGTTATGACTCTTTAAAAAGTTGCAACCCTTCAGTTCAGCCGACTGAATTTAGAATTTAGCTAGCTGAAAAAGGGTTATAATTTGAAAAGGTGTGCATGTGCACTAGAATAACAATATTCAGCCATCTGAATGGATTATTCAATCAGCTGAATTCTATTGATAAACAAAAGTTATCATAGCTCATTTGGTTAGAGCACATGCTGTTTAAACTAGTGACCCGAATTCGAGTACCAGTAGCTCCTATTTTTGAAAATTTATTTTTATTTAAAATGGAGTGTATATATGATATATATCTTTAGAGAGATTTTAACATTGAATCTAACTAAATACTGACTCAAATACACACCAATATATCAATTTATCCTATCTTCGAATCTTCTTGTATTTGAACAATAATCTCCAATATTTTTCCTGCAATAATCATATTATATGATATAGTCAATATATAGTTGTCATAGTCAAAATATAGCTCGAGAATCGAGATTCTAACAATCTCCACTTTTTTTATGATGACAATTATATACGACTCATATATATATATATATATATATAATAATGAATAAAAAATATTTCTACTTGTGCGCCTCTCCCTATGTATATTGCTCCCCCTATGTATATACTAAATATTTTGATCTTTCTCCTCCTTTGTCATCGACAAAAAGGAATTACAGCTAATGGGAACATGAGAAGTATATACGAAAAATATCTTGGCATATATAATTGAACAACATATTGAATTTATGAATATAGGTTAAGACTTATATGTATAATCATCAAAGTATATAACATTGCATATGCTTATATGATGTTATATGTATAATCATAGAATTAGAGCTTCAAAACGCCAAGATTCAGCTAAGGCGTTGGGGATTGGTACTGATTCCGGGATCGATACCGATCCCTCGGCATATTTTTGTTGGGCTTCATGTCGTCTTGGGTCGTGCCTACAACACCTATAAATACCCCTTCTCTAGGAAGGATTCAAGATTCTTTTGGCTGGTGGGATTCATTTAGCTTCTCTTGGAGTTGGAGATATTTCTTTGGATTCTCCCATGGTTTCTTGGACTTTTGGATCTTCTTGGCTCTAAGAATCGACTTTGTCATGGTCAACACGCCATTTTTTTGTAAATCAAGAAGGATTGTACTTGTAAAAATTCAAGATAAATAAACAAGTTATCTCATAGTGGACGTACGCACACTAGGCGAACCACTATAAACATCTATGTTATTTACTTTTCTACACTTCTGCGTTTTGACTATTTAGATTTAGGTGTTAACTTGAAAAGACCAAATTTTCGGGTTAACACCCATCTTTTACCAACAAGCTGATGTGCTCATGAAAGTGTTATGAGCAGAAAAACTTCCATAGATTAAGATATGATTTGGGAATAATTGATGGACACACAGAGGCGTAAGTAGACGTGAACCCTTGCTCAAGTCAAGAGAGGGTAATAAAACGACCTCTTGAAGAGTTAAAAATTATTATCTACAAAACGAGCGAAGCATGATATGCAGCAATTTAAGAGAAAAAGCCCACAACTCATATTTTTTCAATTGTATAAATATACTTCGTATCTATATAATTGTATTATCAATTCATTTCATTCTTTTACAACAATTTTTGTTTGTAACATTCTACAATCAATAAATTTGACTTTTCCTTTTACATCCACGTCTAAAACCGTTTTACTACCATATATATGAAATTCAAACAGATAACTTAAAGACTATCATATAAGCATTCATTTTTATTTATATTTTGAATTTTTTTAACGTTTCTTGGACGTGAATGCAAATGAGTTTCATACCATATAGAATCAACATGCTTGCCTTCACATTTTATTGTGGATATTAAGGAAGCTTCATTTACAGAGAAGTCAAAAAATGAAAACTAATGTCACATTCATGGAACTTGATCATGTGATAGTACCAACAAACAACTTATAAATGCAGCAGGCTTGTTTTCCCATGTTTTAGATAGAGAATATTGTCATTTCTATTACCCATTAACACAGGTACAAATATAAACACTAAATTTCCCTTTGCAATAACCACATATTCAATTTTCTTTAAAGTGTCACAACACAAAAATGTTTAATGTAACACAATGTGTGTTTAGTACAGATATTGGTGATAAAAACCTCATACAATAACATTAGATTGTCATTAGATACTGAATTAGTCCTAGTTTTTCGTAGTTGCAACATTAACATTAGATTGTCATTTATTAGTTTTCATTGATATTGGTACTTTTACAATTGGTTAGACACCTGCCATTGCATTGAATTGGTTATCAACTAAAAAATAGTTTGGTAATGCATATTAAACAATCCCAAATCACTCAGTCGTACAGAAGAAAATAAGTATAGAGTCGGGCTGATGAAATTCTAATAGGTTTTCACTTAATAACATTTGTCGATCCATATTCATGTGCTATGACCAATCAAATCTTCTTCTCATTTTCCAAAGAAACTAAAGGTTTTCCTGATGCTAGATCATCTGCATCGTGTTTCGAGTAGGTCAATTTGTGCAAAACTTTAGATTATTTGTAGTGCTTAATTTTTAGTCTCTTTCAGTTGGCAAATGCATTGCTAGTGCAAAATAGTCGTAGTGTGTATGTACTAACTTAAGTGTGTGTAGTGTAGGTAAGGATAGGTCAGCTACCAATATGTATTGGTCTGATTTTTATGGCACCATTACATAAAAACAGTAAAGACTACCACGGAACCCCTTAAAACCTGAATCATAAGCGGATCTTTCTTCCCTTCCAAATTCAAAATCAGAAATTAGGTGCATTACTGAATGTCTTCCTGTAAATTAAGCAGTGAACATCCAAGCTTCTAGTATTTTGTCGTTGTACGCGATCGGCGATCAGAAAGCATACCCACATAGTAATACTAAAACATATAAGGTTGGATCTATTGCCATTTGCCACCCTGCAATTTGTTCTTCCCACCTCGGCAGTTTTAAAAAATAATCTTCATTCCAATTTTCCCTTTTTCCACCCCATTTATTCCTAAATTACCCTTATTCTTTCTTTTAGTGTTTTTCTTTTCTTTATCAAAACCCTAACAACTTTACAATCTACTATCCACAATGAAAAAAGGCAAATAACATGAAAATAAATGTACGAAATGAAAATCTAAGCAGCGACGTCACAATGATTTTCGATCTGTCTTTTCATTTTGATCGTAGTTAGGCAACAATATTGCTGAGCTGCATTCAAAGACAGGATTGATTAGATCAGTCGATATCGTCCTCAGAACGTTTGTCGGTTTCGACCAATGGCACAGTGAATAACAATTAAAATTATTAGTTACATTTAATAAAATACGTAATTAATTCGTTCAAGGACAAACTTGAAATTATTAATTTAATATTTTGAATGGTGGTGTGAAGAATATTTATCGAGTTGCTAATAGACCCAGCCAACATATAAAACAAAAGAATGCACCAAATGAGAAGATGGTTTGCTCATGAGCAATGAAAGTGACCTGAAATCAAATGACACTACAAAAAAAGATGAACTAAAAATCGAAATTTACGATCTTTAATTAAACAATTAGATCCATAATAAACCATAAGAGACAAACGGGAAAATTGAAATTTCAATCTTTAACTGTTAAGTCCCAGATAACATCTAGAACTGAAATTTCAATCCTAACTTCCAAAAGAAGACTAAAGCAAGGTTTGAAATCAGTCTTAAACTATGTATATTAATTTGAATAAAAATATCAACAATTAACAGTAGAATATTTATGAAAAAAAAAAATTGTATAATTTAAGCCACAGAGAGACGGATTTTTTTTTTACAAATTTAGCATCATATAACGTATGATGTACAAAGTTCCACAACTATAATACAATCATATTGCGCTAAACTGGATGCATAATGCATCCAAAATGCTTATTCATTCAGCACTACTCCAAAAGAACATCAGTTTGGACTTGCAGTAAAAAAAACATGGAATACAATTTAGCCCTACTGTCAGTAACACGAGTTTTACTGATGCACTTCTACAAAACTCAAGGCAGTTGCCGGACCTGCATCTCCCCGCTAATTTCACACTCAGTTGTCTCCAAACCCCCCACTTCACCAACCCACACCAATGGCCACACCACTGCGTAACACTACTTCGCAACCCCATCTCATCTGCCTAACCACATCCTCTGGCACCAGCAATCATTTGCAAATCAGCACAACCTCAACCTCCGCAATCAACAGCAACCAACAAACACCAAGTCAATTATCAACACAATCCCTACTATGTTTCCAAGGAAGTTTGATAATTTAATATATCTTAGCTTTTGGATCCACAGGCTGCAACTAAAATATGGGTTACTGCAAATGCTTAGAGCTGCGGTTCTTTTTTATTTTCCCGATTTCTGTGGAATTCCGTCTGCTAGTTTCATATAATTTTGTTTTCCATCTTCATACGGGAAAATATTGTTGGAAGGAATTCCTTTCCACAAGTAATGAAAGTCGTATGAAATATTTAGGAATTTTTATCAGAATAATTTTCCTACCATTTACCGTTTACTTACTGGGCCAATTCAATGTAACATGCGAAGGCAACGGGTTCCATTTTGCTTACTTCTGCATTTCGTTCCCCAATTTGATTCCCTGAATATCATAACCCCAGTTATTTTTAGTTCCCATTCGTGATTTGTTTTCGCGTCCTTCTCGTTTGCACTCTGAACAGTCTTCTCCTCCGCACTCTCAATGCTTCCATCTGTGCTTGCATCTATACAAATCGCATCTGGGAATCAATCAAAAACACTAACCTTGTTTTTTTTATCCAGGTACTTTAATTTTTTTGGTTTAAGTTCGCTCTTGTTTCTTTGTTATTGCTGCATGGTTAAACAAAGCAATTTTGAAGTGTTAAATATATGAGCTGCTTACATTGAATTTTGATTTTTTTTGCTAGTATGCTAAAAAAAGCAATTTTAAGCTTTACTGTTTTTTCCATTTGCATTAATATTAGGGCATGGGTATAATTTGTATTATAAAATTCTTATTTTATTCAAATTTTTATAAAATTTTCTCTGAGTCTAAGTCTATTTATAAATAAAACTTGCACCAATGTGTTCTTACCTGTAAAACCACATTGGTTAGAATAAAAGAAAAGGATGAATCTATAAAGTGAAGCATTTATAAAGCAATGATTTACGAAAACCAGTCTGAATTGCTTAAGAATAAAAAGCCATCACAATAGTTAACATATAAAATGTTAATAAAAAGCAATTATGACCAAGTAACCCAAAAAAATCAGGTTTAAATTGGCTTGCTGTGAGTAGGGCTGTCAATGGATACCCGAAAAATCTGAAATCCGTCTACATCCATATCCAAAAAACGAATAATGGTCGATATCGAAAAAACGGATGCGGATACAGATACATCGATATCCGTATTCAAAAATAATTCATCCGATTTTTTTAAACACCATACTCAAAATTATATGTATTTTAGTGCAATGAATGAGATTTGTTAGTGCTTTATTAAGTTGAAGGTTTGTATTATATGCACTGAATGCATATTAGCTTCTTAAATTTATTTGATTTCATCATATTTGTTTATTTTTAACACTTTTGTAATTAATAAAATTGAAAAACATTTATGGTAAACCAAAAAAATTCATTTATATTTCTTAATTTATCAATCTTTGGCGGATAGGATAATTATCCAATATCCGTTTGTATCCGCGGATACGAATATCAAATGATTTCGAATACGAATATCCGATAATTGAAAATGATTTTGGATACAGATACTGATATAGCACTATTTGTATCTGAAAGTATCCATTGACAGCCTAGTTGTGACTATCATAATAAGCATGGCATATATTGTTGAATTAACTTAGACTCCTACGAATTTTCTAGCAGCAACGTACCCACAAATTGGAACCATTCAATAACTCGGTAGAATCTAACACATTATCAAATGTTAAATTGAACTTTTAACATAAACAGATTTATGTTGAACGGGAATGTTGATGAAGTTTTTGATTGGTTAAATTATTTGCTTTCATTGATGGAATGCTAAACTCATGCATGGACTCAACCAACCCCTATAAATTTGCATTAATTATATCATACAACTATGAAGGCTGGTAACAAAAAATTTATTTTCATTAATAGAGTGATCGCGCTTATAGTTAATAAAATATATAATATCAAGATACCGCAACTGGCCCACCATGATAGAAATGATGTTTTGATGACTCAAAGTTCATTTCATTTATTTGATGTGAAACTTCATATATTATCATTGTTATGTTGCCTACAAAGATCTGCTATTTGGTTCTTTAGTTTTTTGCTTTTATCTGCTACAAGATAAATTGCATGTACAATTAGCCTATAATGTTTACATGCTTACAATCTATGATACCCTTTTTCTTTCAAATTTTTTAAATTTGCTACTGTTAGTAAATTGTATTTCACTTTTGATATATTTTAATCCTGAGTAATGCTCATTATTTGTCTGATAGGGAAATAGTAAGTTAACGATGTGCATGTGCGCGCGTGTGTGTAAACATATGCAGTTGCTTGACTTATGAAAAGCGTAATGCTTTGCTATTCATGTTGCAGATTACCTAGGTGTGTTTTATATTAAAAAAAAAAGATCATTTTGGGGCACAATACTGCTCTCTGCTAGTATTATAATTTTGTAACGGCTGTGTTCAATTAAGTTTAGATTGATATATTTAAGCAAAAGTAAAATAGTCTTAGACATATGTGATGGTGCTTATCATATTGTATCTTTATGTTGCAGGATTAAGTTTGGTCCTATTGGCCAACTTTCAGGATTCAAGGCTATCTAAATCTTTAGCGCGAGATCACAAGACGAAAATTGTTAGAAATAATGACAACAGAGAAATGGAGACAATTGCTTCATGCGAGTATTGCAAAATGGAGAGCCTCGGCTAGTGCTAAGCAAGATACAAGTGAATTACGGTATCAATATTTCACATATGCCCCGCGTCTCCAATATATATAAAAAAGGATGTAGACAAAAATCAACCCCAAGAAGGCTTAATAGTGTCTTTGGTTCCACATTCTTCTAACCAAGACAGACGTATGATCGCATTAGTCAAATTTACTGTTAAGAATGAGATATCGTTTGGAATGGTAGAAAGAGAACCAAGATATCAGATGGGTCAATTAAATCTAATTCGACTTATATGGTGTACTGTATCAGTGAGCTAAAAGTGGAGTAGCTAGTTGGCTTGTGAAGACTAGCCTAACTAGTTGATCATCGACTTTGATCCCATCCACAAGCACTCGCAGATGCCTTTTGACCATTGCAACAACTCACCAGTAATTGCTACCATGCCTCTTTCGATCGTACAAAATAGCTGAATTTGATAGGGTAGATGGCTTGAAATGTAGCGAGGAAGGGAAATAGATAATCAAGCATGTGAGAGGAGGAAATGTGAAATAATTTGAGATTACAGGAGGAATAATGTGAAATAATTTGATAGGGTAAATGATCATTGCGTTGTACGGATGCAATTTACCCTTCAAGATCTTATTCACCCAATTACTCAAAGATAATTTTGATAGGAAACAACACACGGATATGCAAAACGAACACAAACACGAGATATTACATCCAACCACCATCTTTATTGATTCACTAAAAATAAATTTTGTTTACATCTATGGAATAAACCCAAAATAAACAAAATTACAACTGGATCAGTAACTTAATTGAGAAGGGAAAAGAATATTATATGACAAAAATATTGTTAGAGAAGAAGAACAATGACGAACGACAACAAACCCTTAAATCAACTAATTTCAATCACAATTTCATGCTTTGATTCAATCCTAGAAGCTGCTTATATAAGAGACTAGAAGGCCTAGGCAAATATTCAATTTGCTCTTTAGAAATATCAGAAATATATCTTAGGAAATATTCAGTCAAAACAAGAACATGACGGCTTAGGCGTCTGACCAAACACTTCGGAAATTGTTTCCCTTCAGGTCAAATGTCTGAACTGACATCTCATATATTTGACCACCTGCTCTGGCCATTTTCTGACCTTTTCTGTTGTTGTTCTTCCTCTTTTATCACAAAACACTTCCACACATTGTCGTCTTCAGTATACATGTGATTTTATTAGGGGTGGCAATTAGACCCGACCCGATGGACCCGGACCCGACCCGTCGGATCTCGGTTCTAGGCGGGTCGGGTTTTGTCGGGTCTAAACTATACATTTCAAAAATCTGGACCCGATCCGAGCTTCGGGTCGGATCGGGTCGGATTGAAGGTCGGGTTCGGGTCCGACTGAATAATAGCACTAAAAATACATATATTTCAATGCATTTTGGTCGGGTTTGATCGGGTCTTGATGGTATTTCTCATCATCTAGACCCGACCCGAGATCCATCGGGTTCGGTTCGAATTCGGGTGTTTTCGAATCGGATCGGTTCGGATTTGGGTCTTTTCGGGTCGGTTCGGTTCGGTTTTTCGATTCTCGGTTCTAATTGTCAACCCTAGATTTTATATCACAAATCATAAGGAAGTGGGTTGCTTGGAAAAGAGAATGGAAAAAATAGAGATGCCTGATTCGCTAATGAAGCCTATTTCAAGGAAGTTCGCACCTTGGAGCAAATATTTAAAAATGCTACTAAAAAATGTCAAGTCTACACGAAACATAATTTTGAAAGGAACATATCCACCTCCTCTTGAATTCCCCCAACTCCACCCAAATGCGCTATTCTAGCATTTCGACAAAAAACTGTTTTTGGCATAGTACCAAAACCCTTATTTATTTTGACACCTAAGACCAAGGAGACTCATCATGGATCATCAAAAACAATATCGTCTATTCCTCCTAAAAAACAACTCAACCGCGGATTTTTAGTTACACGATCTAGAATGTTCAACAAGATCAAAGCTAGGGACTGAACTTTGGCATTTAAATAGTCTTGGATATTACAAACCAAATACAGACTGATTTTCAGTACTCGATATTAAAATTTAAAAGACCAAATTTAGCAATAACTAAAAAGACCTCTAACAAATACTGAAAGCTTTCAGTCTCCAGTTTACAAGCTCTATTAAAATTATTTTTGTATTATGAGTGGATAATTATTTTAGTGCGAGGAGATTGACAGCAAAGGAAGTTAAAAGAGGTGTGATTACACCCTATATTGCAATTCACCAATAATAAGTATTTTCAGAACGAAATATCGTTAATTTTATAAAAAGTTTGAGTATCCTACTTCATATCAGTTGATTTGTATAAAATTAAGGATGTATCAATGATTCATGGAACTAACAATCTTAAAGTATCCAAATACAAGAACAAAAATAAAATAGCACCAAAACTATAAACAAAATAGCATAACACTATCAATACAAGAAAACTGGTCCCTAAAAAATAGCAAAATGATACCTAAAAACTACTGCACTAATTTAAATTTAAAACTAATGCAAAAAATGTTACATCACAGTTTGGTTGATTATAATGAAATAAGTTCAACTGTAATACATAGATAATACAACAATACAACTGCAAAATAAATACAATATTAAAAACCCAACAAACGAATATAAAAACAGTGTTAAATAAACAAAAATAATACCTAAAAAAATATAAAACTGATACCCAACTGCTGAAAAGTTGAACATTAAAATTGAAAAAAAAAACACGAATCACCTTGCAAAAATCAGTCGAGACTGAATTTGTGATCGATTTCATGCCGAATTTTGCTGTTTCGATTAATGTTTGGGGTTCGATTATACAACATGTCGCGGATTTGATTTCGTTCGATTTCCAGTTGAGATGATTTCGTTAATTTTGATTTGTTGATTTCGTTGATTTCCGCAGATTTGAAATCGAAGAAGAGAGAAAGGAGCGACGGAAAGTTTTAGGGTTATGTCCTTTTGGATAAATTTTTAAACGCGTGTCCTTATGGATAAAATATTAAGGCCGATTGTCCTTGTCATTAGTTTTTTGAAACCCTGAATCGTTTCAACTGCAGAATTTCAACAGGGCAAAGTCGAAGAAAAATTGGTGAGAACGAAGAAAAGATCACTATCCTTTCTACCAGATTGTGGGATAGCGAAGAAGCTAATAGAAAAGTACGTGATATTGAATTTCATTCTTCTTTATTTCAATGGTTGCAGTTAAATTTCTTCGTTCTAAAAGTCTCAATTTTGGTGTAATTAATCGAATCGACTCATCGAATTTGGAAAATTTTAGGGAATTACTTGAAGCAATTTATTTTTATTTCGACAGGGGATGTTGTGATAATGATTTTATTTCAGTCAATACCTTATTGTCTATTTCCTTCTTTTTTTTGTTAGGGTTTGATTTCTCCATATTTAATGGTGTTGATTAACCATTAAAAAATAAATCAATGAACATAAGAGTGAAATTAAGCATAAATGGGTTATAAGGTAAATTTACATTTATTTGTTAAGGGGCTACGCTCTTCATTGATACTCCGCTTAACAATTTTAAAAAAAATAAGAAATTGGTCTTCCCCTAACAATATTTGGAGTGTTAATAACAATGCCCTTTTTGAATTATCGAAGCAATAGACAAAAATAGCAGGAGAGGGTGAAAATATATGAAGTAGCGACTTCAAAGGAGAGGCATCCAAATCATCTATTCCATCTAAACTGAAACTAAATACCATTTTAGCATATTCGAACTGATTTGTTGAAGCAGCGACGTGAAACATCAAGAGAAGGAAGAAAATACTAGAATAGTAAATGGGTAGACAGGAAGGGCGGATGAGTCCAAGCGCCACCTTCTTTGTCAAGTATTCTTTTTTGTTGCTAAACTAAAATAAGGTTTTACCAAATGAGAAAGTGAGTACGAAGTAAATAAAGTAAGAAATAATTTTTGGTAGAGAATGGAAACAGCAAATGAGATTGTGCAATTAGTTTATTTTCAAGAGACGAAACCAATTGGACGAAGTTAGCAATCTATTGGTTTTGATACATTAAATTCTCAACCGTTTCACGTTCACTGCCTATTGAAATTCTAACCTCTTTTCCAATTATCTATTGTTCATTTTTTCCATCAAACCTGATGCATTTCGTCATACACATGCCCACATCCACGTACGTGCAAGCGTGAGTGCATATATGCATACGTGCACAACCGTGTGAACGAGCGTTTGTAAGTTTGTGTTCGCACACACATAATGAGTGTGCACGCTAGTACATGCACATGCTTGTTTGTATTTAAAATTTGAGCACGTGAAACAATCTTTCATGAAGTGACAAAATTAAATGTACATGCATATTTATTTATTAATAGAGAAGATAAATATTATGGAGCTATCTCTTTTGTTAAATGGGTTTGCTGCTCTTTCACCTACTATACGTATATCATTAGACTTGAGTGTCAAGCATATCAACTTATAAAAAGAATATTATATTCATTCATCAAATTTAACACAGGACTTTCCGATTTAGAAAACAAAATCTATCAATTTTTCTTAATTATTTTGTGCTATCATCATAATACTTGGTCAGATCTCAAATCATTTGGATCAACTATATAAATTCTCAGTTTTTTTAAATGTACAACTTGATCATATCTTGTTGCTCTTACTTCAGGATTTTAGACCATATTAAATACTATCATCCCATGTGAATGTAGACTCCTTATCCTTTTTCTTTCACATAAATATCATCCATTTTCCTCATGAATGCATCACTACTAAGGTTTCACAACTCGATCATGTCTTCATTTGAAATTTCCATAAGCTATCGTTTGTTATTAGTTTGGTGGAAATTATTTTAGTCATGGATTTTGGTCATTTGGTCGATATGGAATTATTTTAGTCATGGATTTTGGTCGTTTGGTCGATATGGAATTATTTTAGTCATGGGAATTACTTTAGCGGAAATATTGAATGACATCCTTAGCATCAAACTTAAAACATTAAAAACCACTTAATCAAGCTTTATAAAACCACCTAGCTTCAGCTTATTTTCCATTTTTCTCATACAGAATCTAAACAAGCACTTCTTCCCATGTGCAAACTCTAATTTGAGTCTATAAGCAAATCTATGGATTTTATTCAAGTTGTTTCGATTTTTTTTTTTTTTTTTTTTTTTTTGGTTCTCATGATGATTTCTTCGTTTTGCAAGTCCTTTTAAACAATATCCAATTTTTTATATAAAGATAGTTATAACACAGTGACGTACTTTTCTAGCAAAATACCTATATGTTTGGAAGCAATCGTTGAAACTTAAGAAGAAATGACACAACAAATCTTGACTATTGAATCTCATTATGTTCATATATGAGGACAACATCATGAGAGAATTTAATGATTTAGATCTATTGTGTCATCAATTGTGCCACCATTCTGTATTTGCATAGCCTATTTTCAACTCTATCGTGTATGCATCCATTTCACAAATGTTTATAGAACCTTGCATTTATTTTGCAAATGGTCATGAAATCGTACGTTCATCTTGCACATATTCCAAAACATTTTTATTGTAAGAGGGTATGTAACGGTTCATTAAATATTTGCATAAATATATTTCTCTATGTACAAGTAAAAGATACATACTATGTGCACCACACAAACACAATATTATATATACATAGTTAAAGAATATAAAATACATCTTGCAAATATTGATCTAGAAACTTTTTTATTATAAAAATGTATATTTTTCTAGAAAATAATATTTCTAACCATTCATTTTGAAAATATTTGTAAACATGCTTGTTATGTACGTTTATATTCATTCATATTGTATCTATTTGCAAAACAAGCTTGCTCTATCTTGTTATATGTTTATATTCAATTATTTTTTAGCTGTTTGCAAAATAACGCTGCTTATTCTAGTTCCTGTTGTTAAAAAAAATAAAATGCTGTGGCTGCGAGTGTTTGTCAAATAACTTTATTCTTCGAGAAAACAAATTTACATTTCTTTTTACTAACAAGCAGTCAGGGTGGCCGAGTAGTCTAAGGCGTCAGACTCAAGTTCTGGGCCTCGAAAGAGGGCATGGGTTCAAGTCCCACTTCTGACATTTCTCCACTTTTACATTAGCTTACGGTTTTGTCATATTCACTCCCTTTAACACACACATATGGTTTGCTGCAAAAAAATTACATTTAAATTCTCTGCCATCATTCAATCTACCAAACCTATTACATTTAAATTCAACAATGAAACCCATTACATGGAAATTCCAACTTTATTATTTTTTCGGGAAACATACATACTTAAACCATTGCTGAAACTTACAGTGACAGTAAAAAAAGGCTTCTGAATCAGCCAATCAGATCAGCTAAAAGAACTTATATAAATGGATGACATGAACGAAGAGGATGCACAGCCCTGACCCAGGCTACCCAGGTTCAAATTCCAGCAATGATGCTCCCCATGTATCACTGAACTGAAGTAATATAGACATAATTATAAGAAATAACATATACTTAGTGATCAACCCTTTGAAATAATAAAGTTAACTTCTGAATGATATTAGAAACCTTTAAGCCAAACACAGTACCATACAAAATATGAAAAAAAACTATCTTTTTCCCTGTTCATATTTAGATATGTTAATACACATGTTCATAAAAAAAAGGTTTTAAATAGATATTGGCATAAACATGATACATTAATTGTCTAGTTTCTCTGGTTATGGTCAAATCTCAATTCAGAAATAACTTTTTTTTATCTGTTTCGAAAAAAATTAAAACAGGATTTTATTGGAATCGCTTTCCTATAAAAAGATAATTATATGTTCATACATGCATGTATGTTAGTCCATTGGTTTTTTACATCCCTTGTTTATGCCCACCTTTTTTTTAATATATATTTGGAATTGGGAATAACGACTTTGTATGTGTGTGTGTGTAGGCACACGTGAATACGTGCATGTGTAATTGTGATCAGTCGCTAATAAGATATTTAATTGTAAGGGCAGCGTAAGTGCAAACTTGCCATCAATGTTAGTAAGATCCGGTTAAAAAATTTGAAAAATTCAGTAAATTATCAAACCACAAATCAGAATTCAACTTCATATTAATTAATTTGAAATCAGAATTCAACTTTATGAAAGATGTAATACTTTGGTCAACAAACATATGTTTCAGTTAAAATATTAAATAAGAAAATCAAAACAATATGGTAATAACTTAAATACAAACATATCCAAATATGCACTGCACCACAAAATCTAAATAATAAATCAAGCCTCATTGGTAATTTAAATTAGCTCAAAAACAAACCTGAAATGTTTACAAGTTAAAAGATTAAAAGACCAAAACAATTGAATACATAAACAAACACTTTTCTTGAATTGATAATTATGTGGTATGTCTAGGATTTGAACCCAGACCTCTATAAACTCAAATTCATATACTACCACAAGGAAAAGTGATCACTGGCATGAACAAGTAAGTACTTTTCAAAGAGATCCTCATCATAGATAACACTTACAATGCTAAAAACGACCCTTAAAATTTGAAATTAAAATATGATAAATATCTTAAAAATTAGATCTTTTGAATAAGATTTCAAAAAAAGGGAAAATGTTTCTGAAATTTGAGATTTAAAACTTCTTAAAAGGTAAAATCCCAAGAAAATGATCATTTAGACATGTTTTTGAAAAAAGAAACCAAAACAATGAAAAGAAATGGAGGGCATATAAACAACAACATTAAAATAATTCAGAAAAAAAGCATAAGTAAATTAGGGTCTTTTACATTAGTTTTAAGCTTTCAAATGTAAGATCCACACCCAAACACTGTGTTCCTTATGCTAGTTAAATATTTACTTGAATGTAGCTGCAAATCTCAATCGTGAAACAAATGGCTTGGAAAAATCTGAAAATAATTATAAGATGAATTTATAAAAGAAAACACAGTCAACAAGTCCATTGTAGTCCAGCCCGGTTAGGATACCTGGCTTTCACCCAGGCGACCCGGGTTTAAATCCCGGCAATGGAAACTTTTTTGCATCCTAAGACCCCCTAAATGTGCTTAATTTCACCTAAATGCCAAATCCCGGCAATGGAAACTTTTTTGCATCCTAAGACCCCCTAAATGTGCTTAATTTCACCTAAATGCCTTAAACAAGTAGTAAAATTAACATATGCATGAACATTTATGCTAAATTTTACATAAATAGATATTATAAACTGTTTTCCCTGCCTCTTCATTCAGTTAAATAGGTATGTTATTAACTGCTCAGCCTACTTACTTCCTCATCTCTTTTACCTGTTTATATATTTGTAGAATGAGGTACCTCAAAAAATAAAATGTACAATCCTTGGACTTGATGAGGGGATCCAGTTTTGGATACTAACGGTAGAAAAGTGTGGTCATACATCATAAAAAAAATTAACCAAGAACAGCGAACTCGATGGAAAATGATAGCCAAATTTCTAGTGACCGTCCACGGAAAACCTCATTCAAAACCAAAAGTGAAGTTCATTTAATAATGCTTCAATCCCTTCGTAATTAATTTTAATATGTAGTAAACCTACATGTACGTGAAAAGGGGAAAAAACTCTAGACTGGTCTAATTTCAAATCCAAACCTGCAAAGTATACCTCAAAGTACATATCAAATAACCGAATCCAGACCTGCAAACAAACAAACAAAAAACGCATATGCAAATAAAAATCCGTACCTACTTTGCTATCCGAGTTCGCTGATGATCAATAAGTGATTCGCCGCTGGATTTCTGTCATCCAAAAAAGCGGTGGCACAAAATAGTCCAACGGCACCTGGATTGAGTCCTCTGTTTGGTCTACTTCCATTGCGCTTGCAATTTCAAATTTGAGGTTTTGCTTACTTTCTAAGCTAATTGTTGGAAGAAGAAAGGTTTTCCATTTCGCTTGCTTTTGCTGCATAGAGACAAATGGACTCATCAAAAGAAGAGAAACGGAAGCTTCTAGGTCGGCTATTAGCGGGATAAACAAATTGGAAGAGAGGGAGCCCAAATTCAAGCTTTTGTAACTCGCGCGCACGGAAGAATGGTAAAAATCAAATCGACCGACCGAACCGAATGATCAGTATGGCTTAGAGTAGGGCTGCACAAAGTATGGGTTGAGTCGGGTTAGACCAAATACTTTATCCGACCCGCATAGGTATGGGTTTAAGTAGCTCAACCCGTACCCGACCCTATATGAGGTTGGATATGGGTTGGGTTGAAGTATGGGTTGGGTCGGGTTAAGTAAGGATGGGTTGGGTCACTTGAATACAATAAAAAATGAGAATATGAGGGATTTTTTCTAAAAATTATATCAAAATATTCGGCATAATATATCATATTTTAGCTAGCATAATGCATTTAAAATAAGTGATTCATTACAAGACATATAATTAAAATTTCATTGTAAAACACATCATATGAAATTAATTTACTACATAGTTGAGCAAGTGTTTCATTTTAAAATACATCAAAATGCTCTTTAAAATATATTTATCAAATTCTATCTAGTTTGAATTGACATGAAATATTTTTTTGTACATTTAATATAGAATACATAAACATTATTCTAGGATTATACTATTCTAATTTTAATTGGATGGATATTAAATTAGTTTTTTTTTAAATAGGTTTGGGTTGGATTAAAATGAGGTTGGGTCGAACAAAATGTCAAACCCGACCCGCATATAGTATGGGTTACAAATTGTAACCCATATCCGACTCGAACTAGGATGGGTTGGGTTGGGTTTATGTAGGTTGGGTCGGGTTGGTGGGTTGGGTCGGGTTGGATATGGGTTGTGTGCATTGTGTGTGCATAGCCAAAAACGATTTGTAGGTTCGTAGCAATGTCCAAAATAAAAAAGAAAGGCTGTGTTTGTAGTTGCAAACATTTTTAGAGTTATTTTGATGATACTCATAGTTAAGCAGACTAATAAATTTAGGAGTTATTTTGATATGTGTTATGCATGTGCATGTAAACTCATTTATTTATTTGTTTTATTTTATTATTTTTTGAAAAGTCGTGCAATGCTATTTATTAAATTATTGGATTTTTAATTTTTATGGTGTTCAATAAAAAATTAATGAAAACATAAGAAATAAATGTAAAAAAAATGTTAACTTTTCGACAGATTTAGATTAATTTCAAACTATTGAACGACTCAAACCAATATGAAAGAAACATATCTTAATTGGGGATTTGGATAAGTTAATTTGGAATGTACAGTCGCCTCTATGCAAAATTGTGATTGGCAGGAGTCGAAATGGAAAAATATACGCATGTGCAAACAAAGAAACAATTTAATCTGAGATACGCAACCATGCAGTGCTATAATTATTAATACGACAGAAACACAAGCCACCTTTACCAATCACTTCACGACTCTTTGCATGTATTACTGGCATTTCTTTGCACATTCCGAGAAAGCAAAGAACTACACGTGAAGTGTACTTTATAATAATAGTAATAATAATAAAAGACATTGATTTGATTGAAATCGCCAGACCTCCACAAAAACTTCGAAAATTCACCAATTCATTTTCGTTCATAAATTTTTAATTTTGTTTTTACAACACAGTAGCAAAGAAAATATTCATCATTGCATGTTATATTCTAGTGTCTCGGTCGCCATACAGTTGCTCTTCCGTCGCAAAAATCACCAAAGAACCCATATGTGCATATTACATTTACAGTCAACCTGCCGGTTATTGTCCAGTTGCACCAAACAACCATTAACACTAGAAATAAATACATCGTACTACATGCGAAAGAACAAAAACCAGCAAACGGAAACCATGGACGAAAGAGTTAATCGCCCTTTCGCATTTTAGAGTATTTTGATAATACTCACAGGTAAGCAGACTACTAAATTTAAGAATTATTGTTCATTTGATTTAATTTATAGAAATGAGATTTTTTTGATACGCATCGCATGTGCATGTAAAGTCATTTATTAAATTATTAGATATTTAATTTTTGTATTGTTCAATAAAAAGTTAATAAAAACATAAAAAATAAATGTACTTTTTTATTGAAATAATATTTGAACTTGTAACATTATTTATGTTTGAAAATTCCTATTTAAATATATATTTTAATTTTTGTTTATGATGAGATTTGAACTTTTATTAGTTTGCATGAAAGGGCATTTTAACAATTTTGCATTAGGATAAAAATTTGCGCTTTCAAATCGATTATATATAAAATTATTATTTGCTTTATTAAATTTTACTTCGCATCTCTTGTTTTTTACTAGGGCGAGCTTATGCTTCGCACACGGATTTAGCTGTATAATTAATTTAATATTATTTCTAGTTTTTTCCCATTTATATTTGAATTTGAAAGAGTATGTTCATAAATAGTGACTTTTTTAGATTTTATTTTACATGAACCTTGCGGAAAAACTTTTTTTAGTAAATTTTCTCAAATAATCTCAAGGAACACAAAGTGTTCATGTTTTTAGAGCAAAACGACTTTGTACAACAAATGATAACATCAGTTATCCGTTAATTTGAACTTCGTAAATATTATATTACTAAGAATTTCATTTAATTTTCAAACCTAAGTGACATTAGTTGAGTAACGAGCGTCACGCCACACAATTCCCGCATGGGCTGTTTTTCGTACAAAATTTGTTTGACTAACGCATTCTAGTGAAAATTATATACATATGTATATTTAGTCATATTTTTCATTGAAATCACCTGATATATTTATATTTATATTTACATTGCAATATCTAATGTTTAGCTAGTTCAAATTTCGGAGCTTTCTGCCATAATGACCACTGAATATTCGCCTTCCCATTTCCTCGTATCTTCCTCTTAACTCTTTCTTCATTCCACTTGAATACTAAAAATCACAATCTCTTTTACTCTTTATAGAATTTGTACTGTCCCATTGTCATAATCACCTACCATATTAAGTAGCAGTATAAATTTTTATTGAAAAAAGTTTCCAAATTCTTTAAACGATTCATACTTTAATATTCTACAATGCACTTTGAACTGCTCAATCACAATTTATGTTTGTTTTCTCGCACATATTTCCATTTAGTCTTCATTATTTTGTCCCTACAATTTAATGGACTTTGTGGTACTCTGTTGATGATTAGATAATTTAAACTAGAGTCAAAAAATTTGCTGGTATTCTGGCACTTATGGAAATAGCACTCAAATCAGGTAAAGACATAAGTAGAGATTGGTAATTTTAAGTAGTATAAACCGAATGATAACTTTTGGTAATTTATCATTTTTTAATATAGAAAATAAATTACATATTTTCTTAAGTTCACATTTTTCATATGAAACACTTCATAGAAAATAAATTCTTATCTGTAGTCGATTGATTTTTAGCTAAGTGTACTATGTACATATAATTTATTTGCAATTTTGATTTTGCCTTTTGTTGTGATAACGACAACCGCCCTCATCTCATATCAGTTATATCAAATTCTTAACGGTAGGTAATTGATTTTTTTACTACATATGTATATAATTTATTGGACACTCATTATTTTGACATCTAACAAATTTTGCTGCTGGATGGTTTTGGCAGCCATACTTTGACATCTAAAACATCTTACTCAATGTATAATTTATGGTTTCAATAGTAAATATTTTAATAGCTTAAGAATTATGTTTCATAAATAAGTTACCAAGTATAATGCGAATTTGTTGTTTTTATTATTTAAATCCATTTGTATTGTCGGTAAACTTGCCAGCTTTAAAGAGCATCTGAATGATTAATTTAAACCGTAGACCTTAATAGAAATTCATTTAGGTTGTTATCTGATATATCGAATACGTGTAAGATAGTAGTGTCTGTCCAATAAAAATATCAGTCTTGGTAGCAACTGAAAATTTTAAATTTTACAATTAATGTAAATCTTTGACAGTTGATGCATAACCACAATAACATTTGGGTAGCTATATTTGTTTTAATCATTTTAATTATCTTTCCAAAAGCAAGTGATTTAAAAGAAGTATTTTGATAGTATTATTGAAAGAAAAAAAAATGTTCATTCTATTTCGACAACTTGGTTCATTATATTTGTTGCTTATGTAAAGGATTAATACTAAAAATCACAATCTCTTTTGCTCTATTTAGCATTTATAGTGTCCCATTGTCATAATTAACTACCATATTAAGTAGTAATATAAATTTTCACTGAAACTAAAATTCCAAATTCTAAATAGAGTAGCTAAAGATTTTAAATTTTACAATTATTGTGAATCTTTGACAGTTGACGCAAAACCACAATTACATTTGGGTAGCTATATTTGTTTCAATCATTTTAATTATTTTCCAAAAGCAAGTGATTTAAAAGAAGTATTTTGACAGTATTATCGGAAACAAATTTTGTTCATTCTATTTCAACAACATGGTTCATTATATTTGTTTCAGCCGCCATATTTTGGTAGCTAATAAATTTATTCGCTGTATAATTTATGATTTCAGCCATAAATCAAAGACTTTTGGATCAGTGTAGGCTAGGCTATACAAAAGCATACAGCTTTCAATATTACTTTTATATGGATCAAGAATCCAACATTTCAAAGAAAGTTAAATTACAAGGGCACATGGTATGATACTGATTCTCAAAGAAGTTAGTTTCGGCCATATTTGACTGTGTAATGGTATGAACACCGTGCATTCATATTTTGAGTATCTCATATCTTATCAAGGCTGCAATGGTATAAATACTATACATTCATATTTAAGTATCTCACGTCTCATCTATCAAGTCCTAGCTAACTGACGCATGTGTATGCATATTTTGAAGCTATTATAGTAGTACTACAATGATCTGCCCTATGTGCAGATGTTCGTTTAATGTAATTTCATTATACCGCCGACATACGAAAATCGGTGGAACTGGAGTTCGACAACAGCGTAAAATTCTATTGTCGACCTGATCTTGTTAATCTTTAACTAAATCCAACAAAATAAAGCACAAGAAAAAAAGAAAAGAAGGTGTAGAATACAACAAGCTAGATCTAGGCCACGTAATGAAAGATTAATGATATATAAGGCAAGTTGAAGAACTTAAGCTAAATCAAGAATAGCTAGGCAACTCATCTGGTTCAAATTTGAGTATTCAATGAGGCTGCATAACATAAAAAACAACAAAGCACTTTCAGCATCACAAAGTACAAAAAATTCATAAGCTTTTTCATTAGTTCATTCCACCTTTTGCAGAAAGCAACTTGGCGATTTATGTGTTTTCTATCCTATCAATTTCAAATTTTCCCCTTCCCATGGCAATTATATGTTTGATGACCTGGTGCATTGCACATTATGGAATTCAGTCAGTAGACTGTTAAATTTTTTTAGGTATGTGATATTTCATATGATAAACATAATAGAACTAAATACTTATACTAGATATTGTGCAAGTCAAATGAGTTATAAAAATGAAATGGGATCTTAAAATATGCAACTTCATAAATGGATCACAGAACTAGCCTAATTCTGTTGCCATACAATTATCTTTCTTTTTCAGCTTGACATTGTTATGAATAGCACATAACCTACCTGGTACATTTCACGCTCCACTTTATTCTGAAAATACCCTAAGCATTTGCATCTTTTAAGTTTTGTTCTATCTTCTTGCACAGTAAAAACATTGGTCTATTCTCAAAGCACCTAATGCTCAGTTTAATCAAATTTCATAAATTTTAATGCATGCATGCCCTAATGCTTAATTTGATTAATAAAAACATTAAAAGCGAAATATGTCTAATTTTAGAAGAATTGTACCATTGATGCTTGATGTTGTGCATTGGACCAAAAACTTGCTGTCAAAAGAAGGCACTGTGATTCTCTTCTTATAAACACACGAAGGTGTTGACATACATGAGATTGCAAAATTGTTTCTCCACAATTAGAATCATCGTTGTCCATATGTGATGCCGATTGCTTAATAAGGCTCAATTGAGTTCCATCTCACCAGATAGAAATACAAGCATATTGAATTACAAAATCATGTCCTGCAAAAATAAAAGATAACTGTCAACTGCTGATTTTTTTTGTTGGATCCATGCTGCTTATTTTGAAGATATATGTATTTTAAATTTTAACATGTCAACTGCTGATTTTCTTTGTTGAAACCAAAAGTTGAGTTCTAACCAAACATAACAGTGAACAAAATTATAACCAATATACGATGCATTCTTATTTATAAGTCTGCGTGAAACGAAATATAAATGCATTAAAAATGTAGTTATTTACTTTGAAGTATAACTCCAGTTATCTTCCACTTATGTGAAACATGTAATACAAATAAGGGAATTTAAAAATTAAAATGTATTAAGTAAATAGATTATTAAATCCTAAATGTTAAAAGGCTAGCATTACAGTATACAGTAGGCAACTTAGCAAACATGAAATGGTGTATTCTAATAATTGAAGCTGAAAGTGCAACGGGTTAGAGAGTAATATTTCACATGGTTTCTCAACTATTTAAATTTCTGAGTCAAAACTCCTATTTTTCTCAAAACCGGAAGGAGGAAGAATAGCAAATATAAGGTTTCGGAACTCTAGATTCGAGATCGGGTTGGATTCTCAACTAAGATTAAAGGAACCAAAAAATATTGAACCTACAATTCTAATCGCAAGAGTTTATTGGAATCAATAAGTAAATGGAAAATTTACCCCAAAAAACTTCAACTTACAGATAAAAAATGATAGAATTAGAAATATAAAATACATGATTCGTAACATCGATGACAGCCTTCTCCATACAACTCTATCAGCAGATCCTTACTAGCATATAGCCGCATGTGTTCCTTTAACTTCGAATACTCATCAGACTACTACCAGATCTGAAAATCACAAAGATCTGCGCCCGGCTTCTGTACCCAATAATCGATTGATGGGATGATCAAAAAATTCGATGAAGAATTGATTCAATTGACACAAACTAAAATCAATGAAAAGTTGTCGAATTCGCGATTCGAAATGAGAAAAACTAGAAAAAGGAAAAAAAAGAACGTGAGAAGAAAAAAATGGGAGTCGTTGGTTCCTCCGTGTGGGTTAATATTGTGAACGACGGATAGTAGCAATGGTTAGATTAAATCTATTGGTTTAAATTAGGGACTATGTCAATGCCGTTGTTTTTAGTACACCAGCATTGAGCATGGTTTGTGAAATTTCGAATTCTTAAATATTAAATTCTAAGAAATAAATATTGCCACTTGATTATAAAGATTTTTTTCATAGTATCTCTCTTGTTTTCAGATAAATGCATATCATTTTTTAATTATTTGTCACAATTTTTAGTTAGCGCTTTTAAATTATTTAATAGTAATATTTAATTATCAATTATTTACTTCTACATAACCAATATTATATACTGAATATTAATTGAAAATTATTTAATAGTAATATTTAGTACTATAATTATTCGACCTTAATTATATTTATTAATTATCTAATGTAATTAGTAAATATTAACTGTAATTTATCAGTCCCCAATTATAATTTTGAACCAAAACGAACAAGTTAAAATATTACAATTTATTTATTTGAAATAATTTTTTATTTTAATGAAAATTTTCAATTTGTTAATGCAATTTGCAATTATTAAATGCATATTACAAAATAAAAAATCAATTAATTATAAATTAGTTGAATTAAAAATCATGAATTAAATTCCCTTGATTAAGTGCTCTTCTCAAATATCTTGTTCATAGTTGCAAACTTATACCTCATTCACTTGTCGTTCTTGTTTAAATGCATATAGCACACATATTGAAAAAATCATGTTGATTCGATCCTTTCAAATGGCGAAGATTCCCTCGAAAACTTTTACCAATTTGTATAGTAGTAAATTAGTTATTAATGATCAACTATTAAATATTAGTAAATAATAATAGTGACATATGATTAATATAATATTATTAATAATTAATAAATATTAGTAGCATATGATTAATGTTACGAATATTATTAGTAATGCAATATTATAGTTAGTAGTTAGTAACATATATGACTAATATATATATATATAATATTATTAATGATAAATTATTAAATACTAATAAATAATAAATATTAATTTTAAGAAAACAATGTGATTATTAATTGTTTATTATTGAAAATTCACAGCAAACATTCATTATAACAATTACAACGAGCATTTTTTGGCCACTGTAAAATTGGCACCTATGGCAACGGTCATTTTTTGCCTGTTGTAAAATTGACAACTATTACAACGGGCATTTTGTGAACATTGTAAAATTGATATCTATTACAACGAGCAAGAAAGGACCGTTGTAATAGAGACCTTTTACAACTGGCTTCCAGTGCCTATTGTAAAAAAGGCATTGTATAGGGCATCTATTACAACGGGCCTTAATTGACTGTTTTTATAGCCCTCTATTACAACAGGTAGCCGACGCCCATTGTAAAAATGACATTGTAATAGATTGTTTTTGTTGTAGTAGATGCAAGGGCCCCAAGGTGCAAGCTCACTGGGGATTACCATATTGGATCTAGACTTAGTGACTGAGGTTCGATCGCCGTTTGTGGATGTTAATGGATGTGAACTCAGACTTCTATGTATTATGGACAATGAACTGCAACTACTGCAATTAGAGAAAATAAAAGTACATACTTATTACTTTTACAGAGCAATTTTCTTAAGAAGTTCTCCCTTCATTAATCTTTTAATGGAAAATACATAGATGTCATAGAGTGGAATTCTCCATTGATGTTATTTTCTAAGTTGCTTTTTTGAGAATCCAAAAGTAAGAGAAAAGTTCCCCCTTTAATGTGACCCATGGGGTCCTATTTATAATGGTTCTGGGTCCTTTCCATCGTATGGCTATCGGACCCGCCTGGGCTTTTGGCCAGTCATTTTATTCTTGGTCTCGGGTGCTTGACCTTCAGCCGCCTTGGGTGCATTCGGTTATGATAGTTGAATTCTTGGGGGCAGCTTCTAAATGTAGGCTTGCGGACATGAACTTCCGGATGTAGGCTTTCGGCTTTATCGTGGACACGTGGATGGGCTTGACCCTGTGGTGTGTTGATAACTGCTGGGTTGAAACCACTACGGGTTTCAGTACTAGGTAGACTAGCACGGGTTGCCTATAATCCCTGTCCGAGTTCTGACTAACCCTCCGTCTGAGCCTTTGTGGTAGCTTGTATTCTTGGAGGGTAGCTTCCCCCATCACTCTTATTTTTTTTGCGGATGTGATCTTTTCGGTAGCTGTGTAGTAGATGTTTCAGAAGCCGGTTTTGAATGGCTTTTGTGTTCTTCCGGATTAGTGCCTCCGATGTTGTCGCCTTTAGGTGTATCAGTATTTCGGTGGGTTATTTGTTGAAGGTTTCCCTTTTTGCTTTGTCTGTCAAATTCATCGCTTCTGACTTCCTTGGTTCTGGATCAGAGTGGTTCCTTATACAGAACCTTTCGTCGAGCCGATATTGCCGGAAGGTCTTGTCGGACTAACTTTGGCGAAGAAGCCAGTTGTGGCGGCCTTTCGGATACATCCTCCTGCTCTCGCTCTTTTCATTGCCGGGTCCTACATTCTATTAAGCCCTTCCGCGAGCTTTCGGCCATCCGATACCCCTTCACTACCATCTTTCTTCGAATGTTGATTTTGACAGTAACATTTGCCCCTCCCTTGGTGAACGGGTGTTTTCGACTTTTCAATTCAAATTTTTGTCTTTTCTTCGAAGTGTTGCATTTGTGCCCTCTGCCTTCTTTCAATCGATAGCGTCGATCGATCTTCTTTTGATTGATCAGAATCGCCTCTGCATTCTGAATACAAAGCATAATTCCTTCCTTTTATCCTCGTGCAACATCTTTACTTTCTTCGTATGGATCTCGTCCGTTGATCCATTCGTAGGTGGACAGCTGGAATGCGAGGTAGATCTTTTCCTCCTTTTCCTGCATAGCATTTTACCAAAGCAAGATTATTGTTCATCTAAATTCGTTGCATTATTTTTCCCAGGATTTCAGCTCTAGCTAGTGGTAAGTTTTTTTTTTTACTGTAGCAGTGGATAACTCAATTTACTAGCATTGGTTTCCTTAGCATGGGTTATCGTCTTATAGGATAACGAAATTCCAAATCGCTCATATGCCTATGTGGCGTTTGTGCATAATCATCAAATAAAATTAAATTGAATTATGTGCTTATGCTATGGTATCACCTGACATGGCTATGTACGAGTTTACACAAGCTGGAGATTCCATTCTGAGTGAGTTCAGGCTTTATTCGACGGAGGAGGAGCTGGGGATGATGGAACACCAAGTGATCAATGCTTTGAGTGGAATCCCAAATGCCTTTAATTATCATTCCGAACTGTTTCTCTCGCGCTTTTTCCCTGGGTATATTTCTTCTTCTTCGGGACGGAGTCTTCTAGAACAAACTTCCCCCCTTGTTCTGCGCTACTTGGAGATGTTTTACTTTCACCTTCCATAACCTCTTCTTTGCCTGAATTCTAACTAAGAAAAGGTCTGCTTCAGTTTTTGGCAGTGATTCCCTTCGGCATCCCAAAAGGGCAAATTCTGTTTCCCGTTCTTCTAAAGGCGAAATTGTTGCGTTGCCTTGTCGTCGGCTACGCGTACCCCTCTTGTCTTTTCTCCCGGGAGTTTTCCCAACACTTTCCCCTCCTCTGCAGAAGCCGTTGGAAGCGATTTTGTTACCAGTTTCCTGAGATCTGATTCTCAGGGAAGTCCGGATTTAAGGGAGCATGAACCTTCCCTTTCTCCTTATGACCCCGTGGGACCCTCTTTTCAGGCTTCAAACTTTGATACTATTGTAGGATTTTCTTTATCCTCCATCAGCGTCTTCGATATTTAGAAACTGGCTTCCGAAGGATGGTTTGAGTTTTATGTCAATTTTGTTAAACGAAAACTTTTGGTCCATATCCATGTTTCCTTATGGCTTTTTGTCTGCCTTATTGTTGTGAGCACTAACGTTGCATTGCTCTTACCCCCCTCTTCTTTCTTCTTTTCCCTCTCCCACCTTTTTTCCTTTTTATTTTCTCTTTTTTTAGATATCCAAGGATTTGTATGTTACCAGATTTATAGCTACTTCTTCATTTTGGGATAAGGAAGAACTTCAAAGAGGGAAAGCCAGGTTGGAGTCTAAGGTTCATGATCTAACCTTTGCCAAGAATAGAGATGAAGATATTCATGGTCAGATGATGGAGTTCCTTAGGAGGGAAAGGGCTATTAACAGTTCCCTGACTTCTAAAGTTTTGGCCCTCTGGATCGAGCGGTCGGATATCCTGATGAAACACGCGAGGAGACTGAAAACGAGGGAGGTGACTCTTTCTAATGGCAGGTGGATAATTTACGAAACTCGGGATCGGATTTCCTTGCTCTTGAAAGTGCATTTTCTAGATATGATGTCTGATTGTTATGAGAAGATTCTCCTCTCAGTTTACCACGATAATCATGGCAAGTTTCCTGACACGGACTTTCCTTCTCTTCCTTCGGAACAAAATCTTGAATGATGCTATTGCCTTAGATCAGGGTATTGGGGATTCTGAAGGAGAGAAAGCGAAGGTTGAGGACCTTTTGTTTGTTGAAAAGACGTTCGACTACCAATCATCTGGGGTGATGAAAATCCTATTTTGCTTGAAGAAGGTGGTAGGGTTGTCAGCTCGTATGGAGATGATGGATTTGCGGAGGGGGCAAATTTTCCGGAGCTTGAGGGGAGAGAGCAGACAGTGCACAAGGTTACCCTATTCTCCAGGTATAAGTTTCAGCCTTTGAATCCTTTCTTTACATGTACCAGTTGACTTTTGATGGATTGTCCTTATGGTGATAGGAATGATGTCCTTGTAGCTTACCCTTCCTCTTTTATTTTTTATTTTTAAGGATGATCTTCATTCTTTTTCTAAACTGAAGAGGGAATTTCTCATTAAGCCCCCTTTTAGATCCGGCAGAGAACGCTTTTGAAAGAGCTCAAACATATTTATATGAAGTATCCTCAGTTATCTTTCAACTTCTTGGGGAACGACAAGGAGATAATACTAAGAAACTTAGGACTCATCATGCAAAGTTAATATGTAATATGAAAGAAAAGAATACTAAGGAAAGATGATTTGTTATATCTATATGTTCCTTGACAATAATACATATGAATGTGAATTGTATTAGTTTTTACCTCCTTTTCTTTCGTCGCTTGCTTTTTCCTGGATTGGAAACACCGTTGTAGAGATAACTTATCTGCTTATTTAAATAGGATGATTTACCTGAAGACATTTCCCCTTCTGTGGATGGAAGTTCATGTTTCCTTTGCGTTTGGGAGATTTTTCTGGAACTTCTCCAACCACCAGGGGTGGCAGACGTGCCCTATTCGGGGATCGATTGGCGCAATGTCTTGTAGAACAAATACGTGTATTGGAGACCCAAATAAGGTAGAAATACAAAGATATCCTCGAGGCAAGAAGGATCATGAAGATGAATCCAACTTTCGATTTTCACAAAGAAAGGGATGAGCTGCGGCATCAAGTTAGGGATTTAGAGGTGAGATATAAAGACGTATTAGTAAGATGCAAAGAACGGGAGACTATATTTGGATGTTTCCTTAGGGTTTCTGCCTCTAATAACTCATGGGTCTCAACGGAATGCGTCTCTTCGGAATTTGAGATTGTGGACCTTCGCCCTGGGATAGATCATTCCTTCGCTGCCAGGTGGTATAGACGGGCTAAGGCAGGCGTGAGTAGTCTTCACGTCAGGAAGGAGATCGAGGGCAATTCTCATCGTGTTGACTTTTATACCTCCAAACTTAAGTTGTTACATAAGGAGAAGCAGCTCTTGAGCGGAGATGCTTTTGATCTGAGGGAGGAAAATAAAAATCTCCGCGTGATGGGTAAGACTTTCGATCAAGCTTTAAAGTGGCAACCTAAACCCTTGGATGACCCGGGAGGTGATAGAAAAGATGAAAACGGTCGACGAGCTTTTGCCTGCCGCGATTCGTCGCTCCGCCACTTCCTCTTGGTTCCATGAATAGGGCGCACTTTATCGGAAATTGGTCTATTGCTTGTATGGGAGTCGTCGAGTTGGAGCGTGCTTCCTTCTCTTGTCTTCCTTTCTTTATTTTTGTAAAACATCTATGTAATGCGTACAGTACACTGTATTTTAGTAACAGAGTGTAGTATTCTATGTAAATAGCATATACGGATAAGAGTAAGACCTATAATGATATGGTTTGGCGTGCAACTATGTATTTTAATCTAGATGCTTTCCCCTTTAGCCCTCGCTACGTCATGACTAGGCACAAAACATTGTGTTGGGGTCTGTCTCATGGTTTCGAGAATAGTATCCCGTACCTTTCTTGGGATTAACAGTGCCATAACGTGTTTTGTCATAAAATACCCGAAATACTTCTTCATGTTTCGCGTATCAGTGTGAGTATTTGGTGCATTCGTGTAAATCAAGGACACTTTCCTGAGTACAAAAGAGAAATGATATAGGCAACAGGTGTGCGATTAGTGTTGTGGTTCGTCGTGGAGTCAGAGTTGAATTGCTTCTCCTATCATTTGCGAAGGATTAGGTTGACCTTGATCTGAATATGTACATAAGACTGGAATATCTATCAGTATTAGCGAAACACCGAATTGTCCCGAATTTGGGTTTTAGCTTGGAAGACCGGAACCATCTTTGGCATCAGCGAAACACTGAGACTTGTTTAGATTCGGGCATTAATAATAGTTGGTCAGAACTCCTTCCGGTATTCCTATAGAGCTGGGTCCACCTAGATCCGGGTTTTAGTGTTGAGAACCGGAACCCCCTCCGGTATTAGTGAAGCGCCGAATCGACCTAGATTCGGGTATTAGTGTTGAAGACCGGAACCTCCTCCGGTATTGGTGAAGCGCTGAATCGACCCAGATTCAGGTATTAGTTTAAAGACCAGAACCCCCTCCGGTATTGGTGAAGCGCCGAATCAACCCAAATTCGGGTATTAGTGTTAAAGACCGGAACCCCTCTGGTATTGGTGAAGCGCCGAATCGACCCAGATTCGGGTATTAGTGTTAAAGACCGGAACCCCCTCCGGTATTGGTGAAGTGCCGAATCGACCTAGATTCGGGTATTAGTGTTGAAGACCGGAACCCCCTCTGGTATTGGTGAATCGCTGAATCGACCCAGATTCGGGTATTAGTATTGAAGACCGGAACCCCCTCCGGTATTGGTGAAGCACCGAATCGACCTAGATTCGGGTATTATTGTTGAAGACCGGAACCCCCTCCGGTATTGGAGAACCGCCGAATCGACCCAGATTCAGGTATTAGTATTGAAGACCGGAACCCCCTCCGGTATTAATAGAGCGAGTATCCCCTCAGATTTGATTTGGAAAATGGAGGTTGTACGTGCTTCTTGAGCCTTCCCCTGGGCTTTTGTTGACAAAGCAGAGGATGTACGTGCTTTGTTGGCCACTCTCTGGGCCTGTGCGTCTGGAGCGCTTGGCTAGATTATCCACAAGCAGGGCCCAAGAACTTACCCGACCTCCCTCCAGAAGGTGCTTTATACTGACCATCGTAGGCGATGATAAGGGCTTAGAAACTTAGACGGGGCCATCGTAGGCACATAACTAAGGTTTACTCTTTCGACGCTCTACACAGGCCATCGTAGGCACTGATAGAGGCTTATACGCCGCCCCCTCCAAGGGGTATCCTATCCTGACCATCGTAGGCGATGATAGGGGTTTGCGTCCCCTTCTGCGTGTAACGCGGAACATAAGAAGAGGTAGGACGTGCTTAGTTCTAGCAGAGGCATGGCGTACTCTTCTACGAACAGAGGCAGGGCGTGTTAACTTTAGATGCGTCTCCACGACCATTTCTGGTGTGAAACGACGGCTTACGCTTTTGATGCTTTAACCCTGCCCCCTTTGGTTTGGGCATGGAGAAAGACTAACACATCATCCCCCTCCGGAGGATGCCTTGCCCCGGCCAATTTGGCGACGACGAGGGATTTAGTCCGTTGGCGATTGGACCCCTTTTGGGCTTTCCGTAAATTGTCACATGCATACTAATACTCTTCTTAAGGATTTTCTCAAACTCATCTTGATTTTTTGACAAACTCTCGTAATTGGCCTTGACTGACGAATCTGAAGATGGCCTCTTCAAGAGCTCTGCAGTGATTAGTCTCGCGTCCATTCATCAAGTGGTAATGAAGTAAGGTCGTCCTGTTTTTCTTTCATATTCAGGCCTCTTCTTTGTGGAGATCTAATAGTCGAGTTGGTGCTTGGTTAGGAAGTAAACATTCTCCCTAGAAGTAGTGAGGTAGCATTCCTGGGGTATCTTTAGCGCACACTTCTCTTTTCGCTGATGGGGCCTAATTCTCCTGCGAACCGTTTCAGTTGTAGTTCTAATACTTTCGTCCTTTCTTTCCGGAACATACCGGAATTGAGTCGTCATCTCTTTAGCCCATTTCCGGCGAAGTGGTTGAAATCGTCCATTATTTCGCGTTCGAGCGTCATTCCCTTAACTTGCCTGTAGAGAAGAAAGTAAGCATAGAGTCTGGTTGATGAAATTCTAATAGGTTTTCACATAAAAACATTTGTCGATCCATATTTATGTGCTATCGTCCTCAAAGTTAGGCAACGATATTGCTGAGCTGCATTCAAAGGCAGGGTTGATTAGATCAGTTGATATCGTCCTCGAAACATTTGTCGGTTTCGATCAATGACACAGTGAATAACAATTAAAATTATTAGTTACATTTAACAAAATACATAATTAATTTGTTCAAAGGAAAACTTGAAATTATTAGTTTAATATTTTAAATGGTGACGTGAAGAGTATTTATCAGGGTGCTAATAGACCCAGCAAACATATAAAACAAAAGAATGCACCAAATTGAGAAGATCGTTTGCTCATGAGCAATGAAAATGACCTGAAATCAAATGACACTACAAAAAAGACGAAATAAAAATCAAAATTTACGATCTTTAATTAAGAAATTAGATCCATAATAAACCATAAGAGACAAACTAGAAAATTGAAATTTCAATCTTTAACTGTTAAGTCCTAAAAAAAATCTAGAACTGAAATTTCAATCCTAACTTCCAAAAGAATACTAAAACAAGGTTTGAAATCAATCTTAAACTATATATATTTATTTGAATAAAAATATCAACAATTAACAATAAAATATAAAAAAATGTATAATTTAAGCCACAAAGAAATGGATTTTTTTTTTACAAATTTAGCATTATATAACGTGTGATGTACAAAATGCTTATGCACATAATCGAACACTTGCTCATTCAGCACTACTCCAAAAGCACATCAATTTAGACTTGCAGTAAAAAAAACATGGAATACAATTTAGCCGTACTATCAGTAACACCAGTTTCATTAAAACTGTTTTACTGAAGCACTTCTACAAAACTCAAGGCAGTTGCTGGACCTGCATCTCCCTGCTAATTTCACACTCAGTTGTCACCAAACCCCCCCACTTCACCAACCCACACCAATGGCTACACCACTGCATACCTCTACTTCGCAACCCCATCTCATCTGCCTAACCACATCCTCCGGCACCAGCAACCACTTGCAAATCAGCACAACCTTAACCTCTGCAATCAACAGCAACCAACAAACACCAAGTCAATTATCAACACAATCCCTACTATGTTTCCAAGGAAGTTTGATAATTTAGTATATCTTAGCTTTTGCATCCACAGGCCGCAACTAAAATATGAGTTAATGCAAATGCTTAGAGCTGCGATTCTTTTTTATTTTCCCGATTTCTGCAGAATTCCGTCTGCTAGTTTCCTATAATTTTGTTTTCCATCCTCATACGGGAAAATATTGTTGGAAGGAATTCCTTTCCAAAAGTAATGAAAATTGTAGGAAATATTTAGGAATTTTTATCAGAATCATTTTCCTACCATTTACCGTTTACTTACTGGGCCAATCCAATGTAACATGCGAAGGCAACGGGTTCCATTTTGTTTACTTCTGCATTTCGTTCCCCAATTTGATTCCCTGAATATCATAACCCCAGTTATTTTTCTTTCCCATTCGTGATTTGTTTTCGGGTCCTTCTCGTTTGCGCTCTGAACAGACTTCTCCTCCGCACTCTCAATGCTTCCATCTGTGCTTGCATCTATACAATTCGCATCTGGGAATCAATCAAAAACACTAACCTTGTTTTTTTCATCCAGGTACTCTAATATTTTTGGTTTAAGTTCGTTCTTGTTTTCTTTGTTATTGCTGCATGTTTAAAAAAGCAATTTCGAAGTGTTAAATATATGAGCTGCTTACGTTGAATTTTGAATTTTTTTTTGCTAGTATGCTAAGAAAAGCAATTTTAACCTTTACGAAAACCAGTCTGAATTGCTTAAGAATAAAAAGCCATCACAATAGTTAACATATAAAATGTTAATAAAAAGCAATTATGACCAAGTAACCCAAAAAAATCAGGTTTAAATTGGCTTGCTGTGAGTAGGGCTGTCAATGGATACCCGAAAAATCTGAAATCCGTCTACATCCATATCCTAAAAACGAATAATGGTCGATATCAAAAAAACGGATGCGGATACAGATACGTCGATATCCGTATTCAAAAATAATTCATCCCATTTTTTTTAAACATCATACTCAAAATTATATGTATTTTAGTGCAATGAATGAGATTTGTTAGTGCTTTATTAAGTTGAAGGTTTGTATTATATGCACTGAATGCATATTAGCTTCTTAAATCTATTTGATTTCATCATATTTGTTTATTTTTAACACTTTTTCAATTAATAAAATTGAAAAACATTTACGGTAAACCAAAAAAAATTCATTTATATTTCTTGATTTATCAATCTTTGGCGGATAGGATAATTATCCAATATCCGTTTGTATCCGCGGATACGAATATCAAATGATTTCGAATACGAATATCCGATAATTGAAAATGATTTTGGATACTGTTGGGAAACAATGGCTGAGTCGGGGACTAGGTCGCTTTCTTGAAGACGATTCGGCGATCTGGTCGGAGGTGCAAACCAGTTCGTTCCTTCGCCGCCGCCTCCTGGATAAAACAGCCTCTAAAACAATAACTGATTTGCTTGCACAACAAATCAGTGCATATTTGCACTTTCTGAATTAAAATACTGCTCGAGAATTTCTGAGAGAAAATTTTTAATGGCGGCTGAGAGAAAAAGAGAAATTGTAATTCGGTAGGTATTCTCGTCTGAAGTTAATGACAATATATAGGACGAGAATTAGGGTTTGGGTTTACTAATTAGTGGGCCGCTTTAATGAAGGATAAGAATTTTTACCGTTGCAGAAATCTTTTCCATAAAAAAAAGGGTTCAAAAAGGCTAAGTTTTATGGTCCAAAAAATATAAGTGTCTACACCACAAAGCCCAAGCCCAAGCCCAAGGCCGAGCCCGAACCGAACCGGACCGGACAAGGCCGGGTCGGGTCGAGTCGAGTCGGTCGGTCGTGCGCACGTGTGTAGTGGTCATGATGCATGGTCTCCCTCCTCACAACAATGCATGTATTGGGAGCCCAAGGCCCCAACATGATTTCTTAGAAACAAGTATAAATACTTGCCTCTTCTATATAATCCCATGATGTTGGACTATTCACCCATAGGAGCCATTCATACACTTATTCCATTATTTTTAATAATTCACTAATGTTAATAGAACATTTCCAACAATCCCCCACTTGAATTTTTAAAAATATTTTCGAGCAGTTTCTTAAAAAGCATAAGATTGTGCATAAACAAAGGTGTCTTTCGACTTGAACCTTTGCATAGTGAATAAGATTCAGTTTTTACTAGAGTGACACGTAGTCTTGAACTCTATTCCTGACATCAAACCACACACAACCTTTTCTATAGTGCAATCAAATAAGCCCGTGCATTTATGGACATGCACGTCTATCCTAGTTTAGTGAATGCTCTAGAAGTTTTGCCCGCAACTCCATAGGAAACGACCGCATTTCCACATTCACAAAGGTGAGTCTATCAAGAGCACTCCTGAAGGTAGGTACTCCACTCCACATAGAGTATAGATCTCATTAAGAGTTTCTATTAACTCATCCTCTAATCACTTCAGGAATACATGCTTCTTGGTTTATTAAATAGCATGTTCGACTCATATCACTACACAACTTGTTATTACCCATTGAACCTAGTTCTTGGGATCTCCAGTCATTTAGGTCGGGTTACCATTGTGCGTGACTCAACAATCTAAGGGCAATAGTCCCATTCTTTTAGAAGAGTTATGGACTTTCTCTTTGGACAGTCCTTTCGTCAAAGGATCTGCCAAATTTTCCTCACTACGTACGTAATCCACTCTAACGGTACCTGTGGAAAGTAGTTCTCTAACCGTACTGTGCTTACGATGTATTTGTCGTCTCTTACCGTTAAAATAACGGTTCTGAAATTTTGCAATAGCCGCGGTACTATCGCAATGTATCAACACAGCTAGTATCGGTTTTTCCCATAAGGGAATCTCAGCTAGCAGATTTCTCAAATACTCTGCCTCTTCACTAGCTGTAGCTAGTGATATCATCTCAGACTCCATAGTAGACTGAGCCAAAATAGTATGTTTCTTGGATTTCCAAGAAACAGCTCCTCCAGCGATGCTAAATATATAGCCACTGGTCGCTTTAGAATCATCAGATAAGGTATTCCAGTCTGCATCGGAATATCCTTCAAGTACAGCTGGAAACCTTTCATAATGTAATCCAAGGTTCATGGTTCGTTTAAGGTATCTAATTACCCTTTCAATAGCTTGCCAGTGCTCTATACTAGGTCTACTGGTAAACCTGCACAATAATCCCACGACATAGGCAATGTCCGGTCTAGTACAATCAGTGGCATACCGAAGGCTGCCAATGATGCTCGCATAATCAGACTGTCTTACACCTTCAGCAGTGTTCTTAAATAACTTTACACTGTGATCATATGGTGTACTTGCAGGTTTACAGTCAAAGTAATTATATTTCTTTATTATCTTCTCAATGTAATGAGATTGATCCCAAGAAATTCCCTTTTCTGACCTAGTAATCTTAATACCAAGTATTACACTCGCCTCACCTAGATCTTTCATATCAAAATTGACACTTAATAAGGATTTGACTGAGTTTATGGCATGAATATTTGACCCAAAGATGAGTAGGTCATCTACATAAAGGCATATAATAGTGCAAATGTCATTCTCAGATTTGTAATAAATGCATTTGTCACTTTCATTAACTTTAAAACCATTTGAAATGATTAAGTTATCATATTTTTCATGCCATTGTTTAGGTGATTGTTTTAAACCATATAATGATTTATCTAATTTACATACTTTATGTTCTTGACCATGTACTACAAATCCTTCAGGCTGGTCCATATAAATTTCTTCGTCTAATTCACCGTTCAAAAAAGCAGTTTTAACATCCATTTGGTGTATAAGTAAATTATGAATGGAAGCAAGTGAGATTAAAACCCGAATGGATGTTATTCTAGTTACAGGTGAAAAAGTGTCAAAGAAATCTATATTTTCTTTTTGTTTAAAACCTTTAGCTACTAGTCGTGCTTTATATTTATCTATAGTGCCATCAGGTTTTAATTTCTTTTTAAGTACCCATTTACAGCCTATAGATTTACAATCAGGGGGTAAATCTACCAAGTGCCAAGTCTTGTTGGATTCTAAAGAATCCATCTCATCATTTATAGCCTCTTGCCAAAAATCGGCATCTAAAGAAGATAAGGCCTCTTGGAGGTTTATGGGATCCTCCTCAATAGTAAAAGCACAAAAATCTGAACCGAAGTCTTTTATGGTTCTTGCTCTTTTACTTCTTCTAGGTTCAGCTTCAGAATTTTCATTAAGTTCTGTTCTAATTGGCATATTTGAAGTGCCCCCACTATTCCTTAATTTAAAAGGAAATTTAGTTTCATAAAAATCAGCATCATTTGATTCAATCATATTATGTGCATTAAGGTCATAAAATCTATATGCTTTGCTATTAATAGCATAGCTTATAAATGCACATTCATATGCTCTACTTGCCAATTTTATTCTCTTAGGGTCTGGAATGCGAACATAAGCTAAACAACCCCAAGTTCTAAAGTATGAGACATTGGGTTTATGATTCTTTAAAATTTCATAAGGAGAAATTTTATTTTTAGATTTGGGGATTCTATTCAGAACATAGCATACAGTCAATAAAATATCCCCCCACCAATGTTTTGCTGCACCAGAATTTAATAGTATGGCAACTACTAGTTCGGTAAAAGTCCTATTTTTCCTTTCTGCTTTACCGTTCATTTCAGGAGAATAGGGTGCAGTTCTCTCATGTACTATACCATGTTGTTTATAGAAGTCCAGAATTGAATTAGATTCGTATTCTGTTCCTCTATCACTACGAAGTCTCTTAATTTTTCTATTTGCTTGATTCTCAATCTCAGTTTTGAATGTTTTAAACATATCAAAAGCATCACTTTTATTTTTCATAAGGTATACATATGTGAAATCAGAGCAGTCATCAATAAAAGTGATAAAATAACGATGTCCCTGCCTAGTCAAAGTTCCATCTAGTTAACATATGTCAGAATGAATCAAGTCTAAGGGTTCAGAAACTCTATCAACAGATTTGTGAGGTTTCTTTGTGATTTTAGCTTGTGTACAGAATTCACATTTATCAAGTTCAGATTCTGTCACTTTAGGTATCATATCTAGGGTGCTAATGTTATGGATTATTCGATTATTAACATGACATAATCTAGAATGCCAGATATTAAAATCACACAACAAGTAAGCAGAAGTAGTCACTTTATTAGATTCAACATTCAGTTTAAACATACCCTCACAAGCATAACCCTTTCCCACAAAAGTTCCCTTATAAGTTAGGGTGTACAAATCAGCCCCAATTACTTGAGTGAAATCAGCCTTATTAAGGAGGAAGCCAGAGACCAGATTCTTCCTTATTTCTGGAGTGTGCATAACATCTTTCAGAATTACAGTTTTTCCAGAGGTGAACTTGAGTTCCACATTGCCTATCCCCGCAACTCTAGTGGTGTGAGAATCTCCCATCAGCACTTTCTGGTTTTCAGCAGCCGTGTATGTCGAGAACATGCCATGATCATAGCAGACATGGCGAGAAGCACCAGTGTCTACCCACCAACCCTCTTATCCACCAACAAGGTGAATCTCAGTAATCATAGCCGTAAGAGGCTCCTCAGTCAGGTTAGCCTGCGGTGCAGAGTTTGGCCTGTTCCGACACTTACGTGCCATATGACCTGGTTTTCCACAGTTGAAACATAGAAACAACTGCCCAGAGTCATTCTTTTGGGCTGGTTTCTGCTGTCCTTTTGGGTTTCCTTGCGGATTCCCATTCTGTTTGTTGCGCCTGTTCTGATTCTTAAAAGATTTCTGATTTGGTTTCAGAACAGCGGAAGTGGTCTTCTTAGTACTGTTGTTATTCACAATCAGCACCTCTTCTTTTTGGTCCTGCTTGCGTGCCTCCTCCTCAATACGGAGGCATGTAATCAAGCTCTCTAAGGAAAATTCCTTAGTCTTATGTCGCAAGACATTCTTAAAATCTTTCCAGCTTGGGGGTAATTTGTCAACGATAACAGCAATTTGAAATTGTTCGTCCAAGACCATACCTTCGGAGATGATCTCATGAGCTATTTACTGCAACTCATGAGACTGCAACTCTACAGATCTATCATCAGTCATATGGTATTTTAGGTAACGGCTTACAGCATATTTCTTTGCCCCTGCCTCCTCTGTATCATACTTCTTCTTCAGTGCTTCCCAGATCTCCTTTGTTGTCTTTTCATCTGAGTTATAGTAATCATAGAGATCATCGCTCAGTCCGTTCAGAATAAAGTTCTTGCATATGTAATCCTGTTCAATCCAGGTCTGCAGTTGCTTTGACTGTTCAGTCCATGATGCCATTTTCGCTGCATCGGCCTCGTCAGGTTTATCTGGAAGCTGCGGCTTGTCAGTAGTCAGCGCAGCCACAACCTTTCTGATGGTGAGGAAGAACTTCATCTTCTGACGCCATCGTTTGAAATGCAAGCCTTCAAATCTGAATGGAGCAGCAGTCACGAGAGGGTTCTGGAAAGCAGAGGGTGGAGCAGAATCGTCTAGGATTGAGTTGGAAGCCATTGTTTCAGATCATCTTCAAATTGTTGGGAAACAATGGCAGAGTCGCGGACAAGGTCGCTTTCTTGAAGACGATTCAGCGATCTGGTCGGAGGTGCAAACCAGTTCGTTCCTTCGCCGCCGCCTCTAGGATAAAACAGCCTCTAAAACAATAACTGATTTTCTTGCACAACAAATCAGTGCAGATTTTCACTTTCTGAATTAAAATACTGCTCGAGAATTTCTGAGAGAAAATTTTTAATGGCAGCTGAGCGAAAAAGAGAAATTGTAATTCGGTAGGTATTCTCGTCTGAAGCTAATGACAATATATAGGACGAGAATTAGGGTGGGTTTGGGTTTACTGATTAGTGGGCCGCTTTAATGAAGGATAAGAATTTTTACCGTTGCAAAAATCTTTTCCATAAAAAAAAGGTTCGAAAAAGGCTAAGTTTAATGGTCCAAAAAATATAAGTGTCTACACCACAAAGCCCGAGCCCGGACCGGGCCGGGCCGGGTCAGGTCGAGTCGAGTCGGTCGGTCGCGCGCGCGTGGTGGTCATGATGCATGGTCTCCCTCCTCACAACAATGCTTGTATTGGGAGCCCAAGGCCCCAACATGATTTCTTAGAAACAAGTATAAATACTTGCCTCTTCTATATAATCCAATGATGTGGGACTATTCACCCATAGGAGCCATTCATACACTTATTCCATTATTTTCACTAATGTTAATAGAACATTTCCAACAGATACAGATACAGATATAGCACTATTTGTATCTGAAAGTATTCATTGACAGCCTAGTTGTGACTATCATAATAAGCATGGCATATATTGTTGAATTAACTTAGACTACTACGAATTTTCTAGAAGCAACATACCCACAAATTGGAACCATTCAATAACTCGGTAGAATCTAACACATTATCAAATGTTAAATTGAACTTTTAACATAAACAGATTTATGTTGAACGGGAATGTTGATGATGAAGTTTTTGATTGGTTAAATTATTTGCTTTCATTGATGGAATGCTAAACTAATGCATGGCCACAACCAACCCCTATAAATTTGCATTAATTATATCATACAACTATGAAGGCTGGTAACAAAAAAAATATTTTCATTAATAGAGTGATCGCGATTATAGTTATTAAAATATATAATATCAAGATACCGCAACTGGCCCACCATGATAGAAATGATGTTTTGATGACTCAAAGTTCATTTCATTTATTTGATGTGAAACTTCATATATTATCATTGTTATGTTGCCTACAAAGATCTGCTATTTGGTTCTTTAGTTTTTTTGCTTTTATCTTCTACAAGATAAATTGCATGTACAATTAGCCTATAATGTTTACATGCTTACAATCTATGATACCCGTTTTCTTTCAAATTTTTTAAATTAGCTACTGTTAGTAAATTGTATTTCACTTCTGATATATTTTAATCCTGAGTAATGATCATTATTTGTCTGATAGGGAAATAGTAAGTTAACGATGTGCATGTGCGCGCGTGTGTGTAAACATATGCAGTTGTTTGACTTATGAAAAGCGTAATGCTTTGCTCTTCATGTTGCAGATTACCTAGGTGTGTTTTATATTTTAAAAAAAGGATCATTTTGGGGCACAATACTACTCTCTGCTACTATTATAATTTTGTAATGGCTGTGTTCAATTAAGTTTAGATTGATATATTTAAGCAAAAGTAAAATAGTCTTAGATATATGTGATGGTGCTTATCATATTGTATCTTCATGTTGCAGGATTAAGTTTGGTCCTATTGTCCAACTTTAAGGATTCTAGGCTATCTAAATCTTTCGCGCGAGATCACATGACGAAAATTGTTAGAAATAATGACAACAGAGAAAAGGAGACAATTGCTTCATGCGAGTATTGCAAAATGGAGAGCCTCGGCTAGTGCTAAGCAAGATACAAGTGAATTACGGTATCAATATTTCACATATGCCCCGCGTATCCAATATATATATAAAAGGATGTAGACAAAATTCAACCCCAAGAAGGCTTAATAGTGTCTTTGATTCCACATTCTTCTAACCAAGACAGATGTATGATCGCATTAGTCAAATTTATTGTTAAGAATGAGATATCGTTTAGAATGGTAGAAAGAGAACCAAGATATCAGATGGGTCAATTAAATCTAACTCGAATTATATGGTGTACTGTATCAGTTGAGCTAAAAGTGGAGTAGCTAGTTGGCTTGTGAAGGCTAGCCTAACTAGTTGATCATTGACTTTGATCCCATCCACAAGCACTCGCAGATGCCTTTTGACCATTGCAACAACTCACCAGCAATTGCTACCATGCCTCTTTCGATCGTACAAAATAGCTGAATTTGATAGGGTGGATGGCTTGAAATATAGCGAGGAAGGGAAATAGATGATCAAGCATGTGATAGGAGGAAATGTGAAATAATTAGAGATTACAGGAGGAATAATATGAAATAATTTGATAAGGTAAATGATCATTGCGTTGTACGGATGCAGTTTACCCTTCAAGATCTTATTCACCCAATTACTCAAAGATAATTTTGATAGAAAACAACACACGGATATGCAAAACGAACACAAATACGAGATATTACATCAAATCACCATCTTTACTGATTCACTAAAACTAAATTTTGTTTACATCTATGGAATAAACCCAAAATAAACAAAATTACAACTGAATCAATAACTTAATTGAGAAGGGAAAAGAATATTATATGACAAAAATATTGTTAGAGAAGAAGAACAATGACAAACGACGACAAACCCTTAAATCAACTAATTTCAATCACAATTTCATGCTTTGATTCAATCCTAGAAGCTGCTTATATAAGAGACAAGAAGGCTTAGGGAAATATTCAATTTGCTCTTTAGAAATATTAGAAACATATCTTAGGAAATATTCAGTCAAAACAAGAACATGACGGCTTAGGCGTCTGACCAAACACTTCAGAAATTGTTTCCCTTCAGGTCAAATGTCTGAACTGACATCTCATATATTTGACCACCTGCTCTGGCCATTTTCTGACCTTTTCTGTTGTTGTTCTTCCTCTTTTATCACAAAATACTTCCATACATCGTCGTCTTCAGTATACATGTGATTTTATTAGGGGTGGCAATTAGACCCGACCCGATGGACCCGGACCCGACCCGTCGGATCTCGGTTCTAGGCGGGTTGGGTTTTGTCGGGTCTAAACTATACATTTCAAAAATCTGGACCCGGCCCGATCCGAGCTTCGGGTCGGGTCGGGTCGGATTGAAGCTCGGGTTCGAGTCCGACTGAATGATAGCACTAAAAATACATATATTTCAATGCATTTTGGTCGGGTTTGATCGGGTCTTGATGGTATTTCTCATCATCTAGACCCGACTCGAAATCCATCGGGTTCGGTTCGGATTCGGGTCTTTTCGGGTCGGTTCGGTTCGGGTTTTCGATTCTCGGTTTTAATTGTCAACCCTATATTTTATATCACAAATCAAAAGGAAGTGGGTTGCTTGGAAAAGAGAATGGAAAAAATAGAGATGCCTGATTCGCTAATGAAGCCTATTTCAAGGAAGTTCACACCTTGGAGCAAATATTCAAAAATGCTACTAAAAGAATGTCAAGTCTACACGAAACATAATTTTGAAAGGAACATATCCACCCCCTATTGAATTCCCCCAACTCCGCCCAAATGCGCTATTCTAGCATTTCGACAAAAAACTGTTTTTAGCATAGTACCAAAACCCTTATTTATTTGACACCTAAGACCAAGGAGACTCACCATGGATCATCAAAAACAATATCGTCTATTCCTCCTAAAAAACAACTCAACCGCGGATTTTTAATTACACGATCTAGAACGTTCAACAAGATCAAAGCTAGGGACTGAACTTTGGCATTTAAATAGTCTTGGATATTACAAACCAATTACAGACTGATTTTCAGCACTCGATATTAAAATTTAAAAGACCAAATTTAGCAATAACTAAAAATACCTCTAACAAATACTGAAAGCTTTCAGTCTCCAGTTTACAAGCTCTATTAAAATTATTTTTGTATTATGAGTGAATAATTATTTTAGTGCAAGGAGATTGACAGCAAAGGAAGTTAAAAGAGGTGTGATTACACCCTATATTGCAATTCACCAATAATAAGTATTTTCAGAACGAAATATCGTTAATTTTATAAAAAGTTTGAGTATCCTACTTCATATCAGTTGATTTATATAAAATTAAGCATGTATCAATGATTCATGGAATTAACAATCATAAAGTAGCCAAATACAAGAACAAAAATAAAATAGCACCAAAACTATAAACAAAATAGCATAACACTATCAATACAAGAAAACTGTTAAAAAATAGCAAAATGATACCTAAAAACTTTGTTTGTGATGCGACTTCAACCAAATCGCTTCATGTCTTTTGATGACGTTCCAAATACTTGAGTGTATTGTTTACCAGAGATTCTATGTGTGACTGCTTTGACTAAAAAGCGGGTCAACAAGCTTCTTACACTTTTATCCTTACTTTTAAAAGCTTACACACCGTAAAATCATAAATCCCCTAAATAAAAAAACCCTTAATCCTTTAATTACAAATAACGTCATGGAATAGTTGATATCATATACATACAATTTAATAAACTAAAATTAATAAACTAAAATTAGACCTTAACCCTAATAACATGTGCATACGATTTAATAAAGTGAAATTAGATCTTACCATTTCATCACTCTGATCAACTCCAACATAACGCTCATTCTCCTATGCTAGTATCATATTGTTTTCTTTTTCGACCATGTTTTTTGGTTAGGGTTTGATTTCTCCAAAACTAATGGTGTTAATTAACCATTAAAATTTAGATTAATGAACAGAAAAGTGAAACTAAGCCTAAATGGGTAATAAGGTAAAATACCTTTATTTGTTAAAAGACTACTTCCCTCATTCGTATTCCCCTTAACAATTTTTTTTAGAAAAAAAAAATTAGCCTCCCTTAACAATATTTGAAGTATCAATGACAATGCCTGAAATAAAGCGACCTTCTAAAGAGATAAAAATATTATCTAAAAAATGAACGAAGCATGATATGAAGCGCTTCAAGAGAAAAAGCCCACAACTCATATTTTATCAATCGTATAAATAAACTTCATATCTATATAATTATATTATCATTTCGTTTCATTCTTTTACAACAATTTTTGTTTGTAAAATTCTACAATCAGTAAAATTGACATTTCCTTTTGGTAATTTTTATTCTAATCCACAATATTAGTAAGTTAATCCACCCTAATTTATAGGATCTTTGACTTTTACTAAAATTTTAATTTTAATTAGTACATCCACAAAAAAAAAAAAGGTACGTATTCTCTTTTTCTCAATCTTCTTCCATGCGTTTTCTTCTTCCGCGCGTTTTTCGTCGTCTTTTCGGTTCTGGAATCCTAGCATCTAAATACAAGCTTAAGCGTTAAACGGAGTAATTCAACATAACAGTAAGTAGTTTGTTTATTTTTTATTTTTTTGAAGTTGATTAATTGTATACAAAATTGTAATTTTTTTTTAATATCACCATTATCACATATAATTGTAGTTAGTTATTTTCTGAAATCTTGAAAAATTGATAGAAATATGTCTGAGAAGAGAAGCTATTGATGTTTTGCTCCATAATCTGTTTATTTATAGCAAGGATTTCTTGTTTGTCTCTCACCACGTCATTTGGATTTTTATGCATACGTATACTAGCATGTATGAATGACTAATATGAGTGACTGCACAAGTTAACATATACAGCAAGAGAACTTGATTACCAAATGAAAACCTTATAAATTGACATGTTGGTATAATTTATATAAGAAACATGTTGCATACAATAGATTTATATGTTATCTATGTCACATTATGATATAATGTATATTTTTTTCACATAAATAATCTGATATGAGATCTTGATTTTAGGCTAGTTGGATTATTATTATTAATCTGATATGTGAATTGTGAAATAACGCAGAATTGTGAAATAAGAAGCACAAAATCGATTGTTAGATATATAATAGGGTGAAATCTTTAAGTTAATCCACTCGTGGATTAACTTACAAAATAGTTGTGGATTAACTTATTAAAGTAAAATGGCGGATTAACTTATTAAAACCGTGTATTAGAATAAAAATTACCTTTCCTTTTACATCCACGTCCAAAACCGTTCTACTACCATATATATGAAATTCAAACAGATAACTTACAACTATGAAGACTATCATATAAGCATTCATTTTTATTTTAATTTTTATTTTGAAATTTTTTAATGTTTCTTGGACATGAATGCAAATGAGTTTCATACCATATAGAATCAACATGCTTGCCTTCACATTTTATTGTGGATATTAAGGAAGCTTCATTTACAGAGAAGTCAAAAAATGAAAACTAATGTCACATTCATGGAACTTGATCAAGTGATAGTACCAACAAACAACTTATAAATGCAGCAGGCTTGTTTTCCCATGTTTTAGATAGAGAATATTGTCATTTCTATTACCCATTAACACAGGTACAAATATAAACACTAAATTTCCCTTTGCAATAACCACATATTCAATTTTATTTAAAGTGTCACAACACAAAAATGTTTAATGTAACACAATGTGTGTTTAGTACAGATATTGGTGATAAAAACCTCATACAATAACATTAGATTGTCATTAGATACTGAATTAGTCCTAGTTTTTCGTAGTTGCAACATTAACATTAGATTGTCATTTATTAGTTTTCATTGATATTGGTACTTTTACAATTGTTTAGACACCTGCCATTGCATTGAATTGGTTATCAACTAAAAAATAGTTTGGTAATGCATATTAAACAATCCCAAATCACTCAGTCGTACAGAAGAAAGTAAGTATAGAGTCGGGCTGATGAAATTCTAATAGGTTTTCACATAATAACATTTGTCGATCCATATTCATGTGCTATGACCAATCAAATCTTCTTCTCACTTTCCAAAGAAACTAAAGGTTTTCCTGATGCTAGATCATCTGCATCGTGTTTCGAGTAGGTCAATTTGTGCAAAACTTTAGATTATTTGTAGTGCTTAATTTTTAATCTCTTTCAGTTGGCAAATGCATTGCTAGTGCAAAATAGTCGTAGTGTGTATGTACTAACTTAAGTGTGTGTAGTGTAGGTAAGGATAGGTCAGCTACCAATATGTATTGGTCTGATTTTTACGGCACCATTACATAAAAACAGTAAAGACTAGCACGGAACCCCTTAAAACCTGAATCATAAGCGGATCTTTCTTACCTTCCAAATTCAAAATCAGAAATTAGGTGCATTACTGAATGTCTTCCTGTAAATTAAGCAGTGAATATCCAAGCTTCTAGTATTTTATCGTTGTACGCGATCGGCGATCAGAAAGCATACCCACATAGTAATACTAAAACATATAAGGTTGGATCTATTGCCACCCCGCAATTTGTTCTTCCCACCCCGGCAGTTTTAAAAAATAATCTTCATTCCAATTTTCCCTTTTTCCACCCCATTTATTCCTAAATTACCCTTATTCTTTCTTTTAGTGTTTTTCTTTTCTTTATCAAAACCCTAACAACTTTACAATCTACTATCCACAATGAAAAAAGGCAAATAACATGAAAATAAATGTACGAAATGAAAATCTAAGCAGCGACGTCACAATGATTTTCGATCTGTCTTTTCATTTTGATCGTAGTTAGGCAACAATATTGCTGAGCTGCATTCAAAGACAGGATTGATTAGATCAGTCGATATCGTCCTCGGAACGTTTGTCGGTTTCGACCAATGGCACAGTGAATAACAATTAAAATTATTAGTTACATTTAACAAAATACGTAATTAATTTGTTCAAGAACAAACTTGAAATTATTAATTTAATATTTTGAATGGTGGTGTGAAGAGTATTTATCGAGGTGCTAATAGACCCAGCCAACATATAAAACAAAAGAATGCACCAAATTGAGAAGATCGTTTGCTCATGAACAATGAAAGTGACCTGAAATCAAATGACACTACAAAAAAAAAGAACTAAAAGTCAAAATTTACGATCTTTAATTAAACAATTAGATCCATAATAAACCATAAGAGACAAACTAGAAAATTGAAATTTCAATCTCTAACTGTTAAGTCCCAAAAAAAACATCTAGAACTGAAATTTCAATCCTAACTTCCAAAAGAAGACTAAAACAAGGTTTGAAATCAATCTTAAACTACATATATATTTATTTGAATAAAAATATCAACAATTAACAATAGAATATTAAAAAAAAAAAATCGTATAATTTAAGCCACAGAGAGATGGAAAGAAAAAAATACAAATTTAGCATCATATAACGTTGGATTTTTTTTTTACAAATTTAGCATCATATAGCGTATGATGTACAAAGTTCCACAACTATAATACAATCATATTGAGCTAAACTGAATGCATACCATATCCAAAATGCTTATGCACATAATCGAACACTTGTTCATTCAACACTACTCCAAAAGCACATCGGTTTAGACTTGCAGTTAAAAAAACATGGAATACAATTTAGCCCTACTACCAGTAACACGAGTTTTACTGATGCACTTCTACAAAACTCAAGGCAGTTGCTGGACCTGCATCTCCCCGCTAATTTTACACTCAGATGTCACCAAACCCCCCACTTCACCAACCCACACCAATGGCCACACCACTGCATACCACTACTTCGCAACCCCATCTCATCTGCCTAACCACATCCTCCGGCACCAGCAACCACTTGCAAATCGGCACAACCTTAACCTCCGCAATCAACAGCAACCAACAAACACCAAGTCAATTATCAACACAATCCCTACTATGTTTCCAAGGAAGTTTGATAATTTAGTATATCTTAGCTTTTGGATCCACAGGCCGCAACTAAAATATGGGTTAATGCAAATGCTTAGAGCTGCGATTCTTTTTTATTTTCCCGATTTCTGCGGAATTCCGTCTGCTAGTTTTCTATAATTTTGTTTTCCATCCTCATACGGGAAAATATTGTTGGAAGGAATTCCTTTCCACAAGTAATAAAAATTGTAGGAAATATTTAGGAATTTTTATCAGAATAATTTTCCTACCATTTACCGTTTACTTACTGGGCCAATCCCATGTAACATGCGAAGGCAACGGGTTCCATTTTGTTTACTTCTGCATTTCATTCCCCAATTTGATTCCCTGAATATCATAACCCCAGTTATTTTTCTTTCCCATTCGTGATTTGTTTTCGCATCCTTCTCGTTTGCGCTCTGAACAGTCTTCTACTCCGCACTCTCAATGCATCCATCTGTGCTTGCATCTATACAATTCGCATCTGGGAATTAATCAAAAACACTAACCGTGTTTTTTTTATCCAGGTGCTTCAATTTTTTTGGTTTAAGTTCGTTCTTGTTTTCTTTGTTATTGCTGCATGGTTAAAAAAAGCAATTTTGAAGTGTTAAATATATGAGCTGCTTACGTTGAATTTTGAATTTTTTTTGCTAGTATGCTAAAAAAAATAGCAATTTTAATCTTTACTGTTTTTTCCATTTGCATTAATATTAGGGCATGGGTATAATTTGTATTCTAAAATTCTTATTTTATTCAATTTTTTATAAAATTTTCTCTGAATCTAAGTCTATTTATAAATAAAACTAGCACCAATATGTTCTTACCTGTAAAACCACATTGGTTAGAATAAAAGAAAATGATTGTAACAACCCGTATTTTCAATAACCTATTATAACATAAATCGAGGCAGAATTTAATTCTAAAATCTGAATCAGGGGAAACGGGCTATGCCATTGCGTTCGTCTCGGAAAAATACGCGAAATAGAGTCCGAGTTTTCGAAAATCGGAGTCCGTATGACCCGTTTAAGGCCCGACGAAGTTTTCAGAAAATTCCTAAGTAAAAACAGATTTAAAATAAGTTAAAAACAAGGGTTAGGGCACAACTGGCGTCAGGCGGGAAAACTCCCGCCAAGACCCCCAAGTCGACAGGCATGTCGACAGGGGTCTAAGGGTGTCGACTGCCCTGTCGACAGCCCTGTCGACACGGGGTGGCCGGGCAGTTTTGCCTGGCGCACCATTTCTGATCTGGGCTTGGTTGTGTGGCTTGGTTCTGGAGAATTCCGAAATCTGATGGACCTAATTCAACTAGGGTTTAATCCTATGGTCTAAATCACTAGCCTAATCTATAAATAAGACCCTAACCTACCCTAAATCACTCATTATTCATTCTAGCAACTAAACTATGTCAAAATCAAACCTCTCATGGCCTCCACTCTCTTCATACAATTCCTAAACAAATTCCTAAGAGATTTCCATGCATACAAGTGTATTTAGGCTTGTATGATCCTCTTTAGCTTGCATTAAAGTCTTGTTTCTCTATTGTCATCATAAAGGAGGAGTCTTGATCAAGTTTGCTTGCATTTTGGGGTTTTATTTTGTTGCATAAGGGGTTTCTTACATTTGCTATTCTCATTTGAGTCCACATAAGCATTGTAAGCCCTCTTACCTTCATTTTAGAAACTCTAAAGTTAATATGTGATGAAAGTTGGGATTTATGCATGTTTAATAAGTTATGCATGCTTATGCGAGTTCACTATGCCATGTTACACATGTTTGATAAGTTATGCATATTTATGCAAGTTCACTATGCCATGATTTGCAAGTTTAACAAGTTATGCATGTTTATGCAAGTTCACTATGCCATGATTTGCAAGTTTAACAAGTTATGCATGTTTATGCAAGTTCACTATGCCATGATTTGCAAGTTTAACAAGTTATGCATGTTTATGCAAGTTCACTATGCTAAGTTATGCAAGTCCAACATGTTATGCATGTTTATTATGATATGTAAGATTCATCATGTATGTTGTGCCAAGTTCCCTCTTTCTATCCTTTATGCGTTATGACGAATATGTAAGCGATAGAATGACGTTGGGGGGTTTGGGTAAAACTTAAAATACATGAAAATATAAGATTGGGAATTTACCTATTAAGTTAGGTCTACCCCTTGGGAATTTACCTATTAAGTTAGGTCTACCCACGTATTTGTTAAACTTGTAATTATGTTTTGAAAATAAAGTGGACATGACACTTAGAAAACATAAGTGTGGCCAACTCGAGGTTGGGTTGAGTTTGTAGCGTAATTCTACCCGGAACCTACCGGCTTAACTAGTGGCTACAAACAATAGGATCCAATGTGAGAAGTTGGTCATGTGGTGCCAAGACCCGAGGTTAGACCAAGTTGTGGTGTAAATCTACCCGGAAACCACCGGCTTAACTAGGTAACCGCAACAAAGTCTAATGTGAGAGGTTAAGGCACAATTAAATTAATGCCTCATGATTAGGGTTAAGTCATGGCCCACTAATACTTAACCAATTTTGGGGATACGAGGGATTAAATGGGGTTAAGTGGTGAACTGTTGGTTACACTTAACTAATTTAATCCATGATTAGTGAGGGGTTAAACCACACTTAACCCTCTTAGAAAACCCTAGCAACGTGGTCTGTTCCAGCAGTAATCCCAGTTTGGTATCATTCACAACCCTAGAGGCTAGGCTAGGGCGGGGCACGATTACTGGACTGATGTAAGCGACCAAAGCGACGGCTGAGTGGTACAGCGGTGCGGGTCCAGGCGGGCTACGGACGTGCACGTAGTCCGGTGTTGGACAAACTCGAGGCACGGGTACCAGTAGGTTTAGACTGTGCATTATTGCTTAGGTGTCTGGGGTTGACACCCGAGGGCTTGATACACCCGAAGGTGGACCCAGCACAGTCTGACTACAACCATATGTGGGCCGTATGGACACCAACACTTGACGTGTTAGGTTTATAGGGAGCCGATCGACTAGACCGTTGGGCTGGACCTTGTATTAAGGTCACCTCATGTTATTGGGCCAAAGTTTGGGCTGAGGGATCAATACCTGTTATGTTAGTTTGCTAGTACACTGTGGTGCAAAGCTTAATCTTCTTTATGTGATGACACCTTTATCTATTGCCAGTATGTTCATCTCAGTTTCCATCATGATGCTAACTTTATTAGTTTATAGACTGATCGTAGTAGGGCTTACCAGTCTTTTTGACTGACCTGTTTTCTTTCGCTTCTTTTCTTCCGTTTCCCCCCCCCAGGTTCTCAGGGAGGGAATAGTGGTGCTTAGCTTGGATCGCTTGCTCGTTTGCTGGATAGCTCATGTATGTCTGGACATTGAGCTCGCTATGGTTTACCATCTTTATTTTGGGGATAGCACTATGTATTTCAGTATTTCTGTTTATGATGTACTAGACATGTTTATTTTGGCAGTTGACTTTATGATGTACTAGACTTGTTTTGAGATGGTTTGAGATATTCCGCTGTTTTATTCTCACTTACTCTGTTTTACATATATATTTATGTTCTTGTTCTGCCTTGATATATCATTATGCATGCTTACCCAGTTCTAACGCCCCCCAGAAGCTAGTGCCCCCGAAAGAGTGACCCTAGCGGAGGTGGGGTGTTACAAATTTGGTATCAGAGCATATGGTTTACAAGAAAGAACAAAAAGTTTTTAAAAGACTTTTGAAAAACTATTTTCAAAACAAGTATAAAGTATTTTCCAAAGAAAAGTCTAGTATTTTAAAAGGCTATTCCCCAAAAAGCCATTAGCGTTATCCTTCGCTCCCTTGACCTAATCTTATCTTATCTTTCGTTTCAGTATGGCTGAGAATCTTACCATCCCGGATGGAGTAAACGTACCACTCTGGTATAGGAGACTTCTAGAAGCTAGGGCGGCAGCTGGCCCCGCAAACCCTACTCCCACTCCTCCTCCTGTAGTTGAGAATCCTCCCCCTAATGTCCCTCCTCCGGTGGTTCCTGTTCCTCCTCCTCCAGTTGCTGAGGCTCCTCTTCCTCCTCCTCCCCCTCAGCATCTTCAGGTTGAGTTCACGAAGGTTTGTAAAGACTTCAAGGCGATGGGAGGCAAGAATTTCCTAGGCACGGAATCTTTTGTTGAAGCTAGGAATTGGCTGAAAGACACTGAGGACTTGTTTGCTATCTTTAGGATTGATGACGAGAGGAAGATCTTATTGACAGTGTGGCTTTTGAAGGACGACGCAGCCTATTGGTGGGAGGTCACCAATGGGACGAGGCCTGTCGAGACTTGGGCCGATTTGAGGGCTAGATTTGTGGCCAAGTTTCTATCTTCTGCTGAGGCGAATTTACAGATGGAGAAGTTCATTGCATTAAAGCAAGGTGATATGTCTGTCAAGGAGTATGTGAACAAGTTTAATCAGCTGGCCCGTTTTGGTTTGGATATGGTGAACACTCCTGAGAAGAAGGCTCTTCGATTTGCTAGAGGGTTGAATGAGCCGCTGCAGGGTTTGGCGATGTCACATATTCCGCATGGGGCTACTTTTGAGAGTTTGGTCGATATGGCTCTACTTCAGGGAGATGGAAAGAAAGAGGTCAAGTCGAGTGATACTCAAGCAAAGAAGACTGATTCTCAGGGTAAAGGCAATCAAGGTGGTCAAAGCAGTCAGGGGAATCAGAGCAAGAACAAGAAGGGGAACAACAACAAAGGCAAGGGAAAGTGCAATTACTGTGGTGTGCCTGGACACTTTGCTAAGGATTGTAGGAAGAAGAAAAGGAAGCTTAGTGGTGGATGTTTTTCCTGTGGTGAGACTGGACACTTCAGCAAGGAATGCCCGAAGAAGAAAGGGCAGGGTCAGACTCAGCATGCTGGACCTTCAGGAGGGCAAGTTCATGCTCTCAATACCGCTCCAGTTCCCGATCGAGGTAGTGTTTCTGTTGAGAACCTTGTTTATGTTTCCGATCTTCCAGTTCGTACCTTGTTTGATTCTGGTGCATCACATAGCTTTATTTCATCTGATCTTGTTGATAGTTTGCACCTTAGTACTAGCTTAGTGGATGATCCCGTTTGTGTTTCGAATCCCATTGGGGGTTCTGCTCATCTATCTATGATATGTGAGGATCTGAGGATCTCTATACTCAGTGTAGAGTTCTTGTGTAGTGCGTATGTTCTTGGTTTCAGGGGATACGGATTGATTTTGGGCATGGATTGGCTGTCTAGACATGGAGCCATTCTTGATTGTGAGCATAGGGTTGTGAGGCTTGTGACTCGCCTTGGCAACACCTTAGAGATTTCATGCAATCCGAAGGATCCCATCATGTTGTGCTATCTCGAATCTCTCGACTCGTCAGAGGAAACCCTTCAGTCTGTAAGGGTGGTCCGAGATTATCCAGATGTTTTTGAAGAAGTTAAGGGGTTGCCCCCTAAACGAGAGATTGATTTTCGCATTTATCTGGTGGATAATGCTAAGCCTGTTTCTTTGCCCGTTCGGCACATGGCTCCGCGTGAGAGACGGGAGCTCAGCAAGCAAGTAAAGGAGTTGCTTGAGAAGAACTTCATCAGACGAAGTATATCCGAATGGGGAGCACCTGTGGTGTTTGCTACTAAGGCAGATGGTTCTCTTCGACTTTGTGTGGACTATAGAGAGTTGAATAAGCTGACTAAGAAGAACAGACACCCATTACCGAGGATTGATGATCTTTTTGACCAGCTTGTTGGTGCTTCTGTTTTCTCTCAGCTTGATCTTGCTACTGGATTTCATCAGCTCAGAGTGGCTGAAGATAGTATAGACAAGACTGCATTCAGAACTCCAGATGGATTCTTTGAATGGCTTGTTATGCCGTTCGATTTGACGAATGCACCCGCGTACTTCGTGGACTTGATGAGTAGGGTGTTCCGAGAGTTCTTGAACAAGTTTGTCGTGGTCTTTGTGGATGATATTCTGATCTTCTCTAAGGATGAAGAAGAGCACGCGAGGCATCTTGTAGAGGTGATGGATACGCTTAGAGCACATCAGTTAAAGGCCAAGTTCTCCAAGTGTCACTTTTGGAGAAGGGAAGTTCGGTTCCTTGGGCATATAGTATCTAAGCAAGGCTTGGCGGTGGATCCCGCTAAAGTAGTTGCTGTGCAGGATTGGAAGACTCCAAGGAATGCAACCGAAGTGAGAAGTTTTCTAGGTCTTGCAGGTTTTTACCGGAAGTTCATCAAGGACTTCGCGAAGATATCCGCTCCTCTTACTAAGTTGACGAAGAAGAACTTAGTTTTTGCTTGGGATATGGACCGTGAGCTTGCTTTTCAGAGACTCAAGAGAGCCCTTACCTCAGCACCAGTTCTAGCTTTACCCGATGGTGGTAAGATGTTTACCGTGTACACTGATGCTTGTGGCATGGGATTGGGCGCCGTTCTGATGCAAGAAGGCAGAGTTATATGTTTTGGTGGTAGGCAACTTAAGGTGCATGAGAAGAATTATCCCACTCATGATCTAGAGCTGGCAGCGATAGTATATGCACTCAAGGCTTGGCGTCATTATCTTCTGGGAGAGAGATTTGAGCTGTATACTGATCATAAGTCTTTGAAGTATCTCTTTTCGCAGAAGGATCTGAACTTGAGGCAGCAAAGGTGGATGGAATTCTTGGCATCCTACGATTTTGATATAGCCTATACCCCTGGCAAGGGGAATGTTGTAGCGGATGCGTTGAGTAGAAAAAGGTTGACACTAAGTCCTCTATTTGTTGAGATGAAGAATTTAGAGTTCTTGGCAACCTTTGATTTCTCTTTGGCAGTTGAGTCGATGACCGGTTCTTTAGCATCTCTTGAGCTCAGGCCTACCCTTCTGGATCAAGTTGGGGCTTCACAGAAGGAAGACCCTCAGATAATTGAGATTATGGATAAGCTGATTCGAGGGGAGACATCTAGTCACCTTGCTCGTTATTCTATAGATGATAAGGGTTGGCTGAGGAGAGACGGAAGGCTTTGTGTTCCAATGGTGGAAGACTTGGTGAGGAAAGTTCTTGAGGAAGCACATCGCTCCAAGTTGACTATACATCTGGGTGGAGATAAGATGTATAAGGATATGAAGCGCATTTTCTTCTGGCCTGGAATGAAGAAGGATGTGGCAGAGTTTGTCTCTAGATGTGTTGTTTGTCAGAGAGTAAAAGCCGAGTCGAAGAAGCCCAGTGGGCTATTGCATCCTCTAGAGGTCCCGCTATGGAAGTGGGAGAGTATTTCTATGGACTTTGTTGACGGATTGCCAAGGTCAAGAAAAGGGAATACAAGCATATGGGTCATTGTGGATAGGCTTACGAAGAGTGCTCATTTCATTCCGGTGAAGAGCAAAAGGACCACATCTGGACTAGCATCAGTATATCTTCGTGAGACAGTACGACTACATGGAGTCCCTTCTAGCATAGTCAGTGACCGAGACCCCATCTTTACTAGTCAGTTCTGGAACAGTTTGCAGGAAGCTATGGGCACGAGGTTGAACCTGAGTACGGCTTATCACCCACAAACGGACGGTCAGACAGAAAGGGTGAATAGGGTACTTGAGGACTTGTTGAGGCTTTGCATTCTGGATTTTGGTGGCACTTGGGAAGACCATCTTCCTCTTGTGGAATTTGCTTATAATAACAGTTATCAGGCGAGCATTGGGATGGCACCATTTGAGGCTTTATATGGGAGACCGTGCAAGTCACCTACATGTTGGTGGGAGACTACAGATAAGCTTATACTTGGACCTGACATGATTAGAGATACATCCGAGAAGGTCGAGTTGATTAGAAGACGGATGAAGGCGGCCCAAGACAGACAGAAATCTTATGCTGATAAGCGAAGGACTGATTTGGAGTTTGATGTTGGGGATATGGTTTTCGTGAAGGTTTCTCCTTTGCGGAATGTGGTTCGGTTTGGAGCAGTAGGAAAGTTAGCACCAAGGTTTGTTGGACCGTTTCCAGTTGTAGAGAGGATCGGGCAGATGGCCTATAGAGTGGAATTGCCCGAGAAGCTAGCTGGAGTGCATAATGTTTTTCATATTTCGCATCTCCGGAAGTGTTTGCATAAGTCAGCAGAGGTGGTTGAGCCAAGTGTTCTAGAAGATGTGGAAGTAGAGAAAGAAGCTACCTTGAGGAGAGCTCCGATTCGTATCTTGGGGACAGAGATCAAGAAGCTAAGGAATCGTGAGGTCAAGTTGGTGAAGGTTCAATGGGGTGAAGCCGAGGAAGACGCAACTTGGGAAACTGAAGAGAAGATGCGTAGGCTTTATCCATTCCTTTTTGAGGGTACACTCTCAATCTCTTTATCTTTCCATGTCTATCTAGTTTATCTAGTTCATCGTGTCTATCTTATCATGAGAACCTTAGGTAGAATCCTTTGGATGAAACATGTGTTTGAGACATGTTATGTTTGATGGTTGCAAGTGGTTGCAAGTGTTTGCAAGTGGTTACTCGTGGATGCATGATACACATTAGGCACTAGATCGGCTCACACACTCCTCATATTGCATGTGCATGAGTGTTTATGCTTATTCTTGGATGAAATTTGTATGCTATCACATGGATGTTGCATATGGATGTATGATTGAGCACGCATGTAGATATTATACATTATGTTAGGGATTTGCATACATATGGATACATTTCACTAACATATTTTGCATTGATCTTTGCATTAGATAAGTACATATACACACACTTTTGCATATGTTCATCCAGCATTTAGAATCTTGTAAGGACAATGATCGCTCGTGGATGATGCTTTGAGTAGACGGATGATTGGATGGTAGGATACGTTCTTCCTAACTTGAAGATTTCGGGGACGAAATCCTTTAAGGAGGGGAGAATGTAACAACCCGTATTTTCAATAACCTGTTATAACATAAATCGAGGCAGAATTTAATTCTAAAATCTGAATCAGGGGAAACGGGCTATGCCATTGCGTTCGTCTCGGAAAAATACGCGAAATAGAGTCCGAGTTTTCGAAAATCGGAGTCCGTATAACCCGATTAAGGCCCGACGAAGTTTTCAGAAAATTCCTAAGTAAAAACAGATTTAAAATAAGTTAAAAACAAGGGTTAGGGCACAACTGGCGTCAGGCGGGAAAACTCCCGCCAAGACCCCCAAGTCGACAGGCATGTCGACAGGGGTCTAAGGGTGTCGACTGCCCTGTCGACAGCCCTGTCGACACGGGGTGGCCGGGCAGTTTTGCCTGGCGCACCATTTCTGATCTGGGCTTGGTTGTGTGGCTTGGTTCTGGAGAATTCCGAAATTTTATGGGCCTAATTCAACTAGGGTTTAATCCTATGGTCTAAATCACTAGCCTAATCTATAAATAAGACCCTAACCTACCCTAAATCACTCATTATTCATTCTAGCAACTAAACTATGTCAAAATCAAACCTCTCATGGCCTCCACTCTCTTCATACAATTCCTAAACAAATTCCTAAGAGATTTCCATGCATACAAGTGTATTTAGGCTTGTATGATCCTCTTTAGCTTGCATTAAAGTCTTGTTTCTCTATTGTCATCATAAAGGAGGAGTCTTGATCAAGTTTGCTTGCATTTTGGGGTTTTATTTTGTTGCAGAAGGGGTTTCTTACATTTGCTATACTCATTTGAGTCCGCATAAGCATTGTAAGCCCTCTTACCTTCATTTTAGAAACTCTAAAGTTAATATGTGATGAAAGTTGGGATTTATGCATGTTTAATAAGTTATGCATGCTTATGCGAGTTCACTATGCCATGTTACACATGTTTGATAAGTTATGCATGTTTATGCAAGTTCACTATGCCATGATTTGCAAGTTTAACAAGTTATGCATGTTTATGCAAGTTCACTATGCCATGATTTGCAAGTTTAACAAGTTATGCATGTTTATGCAAGTTCACTATGCCATGATTTGTAAGTTTAACAAGTTATGCATGTTTATGCAAGTTCACTATGCCATGATTTGCAAGTTTAACAAGTTATGCAAGTTTATGCAAGTTCACTATGCTAAGTTATGCAAGTCCAACATGTTATGCATGTTTATTATGATATGTAAGATTCATCATGTATGTTGTGCCAAGTTCCCTCTTTCTATCCTTTATGCGTTATGACGAATATGTAAGCGATAGAATGACGTTGGGGGGTTTGGGTAAAACTTAAAATACATGAAAATATAAGATTGGGAATTTACCTATTAAGTTAGGTCTACCCCTTGGGAATTTACCTATTAAGTTAGGTCTACCCAAGTATTTGTTAAACTTGTAATTATGTTTTGAAAATAAAGTGGACATGACACTTAGAAAACATAAGTGTGGCCAACTCGAGGTTGGGTTGAGTTTGTAGTGTAATTCTACCCGGAACCTACCGGCTTAACTAGTGGCTACAAACAATAGGATCCAATGTGAGAAGTTGGTCATGTGGTGCCAAGACCCGAGGTTAGACCAAGTTGTGGTGTAAATCTACCCGGAACCCACCGGCTTAACTAGGTAACCGCAACAAAGTCTAATGTGAGAGGTTAAGGCACAATTAAATTAATTAATGCCTCATGATTAGGGTTAAGTCATGGCCCACTAATACTTAACCAATTTTGGGGATACGAGGGATTAAATGGGGTTAAGTGGTGAACTGTTGGTTACACTTAACTAATTTAATCCATGATTAGTGAGGGGTTAAACCACACTTAACCCTCTTAGAAAACCCTAGCAACGTGGTCTGTTCCAGCAGTAATCCCAGTTTGGTATCATTCACAACCCTAGAGGCTAGGCTAGGGCGGGGCACGATTACTGGACTGATGTAAGCGACCAAAGCGACGGCTGAGTGGTACAGTGGTGCGGGTCCAGGCGGGCTACGGACGTGCACGTAGTCCGGTGTTGGACAAACTCGAGGCACGGGTACCAGTAGGTTTAGACTGTGCATTATTGCTTAGGTGTCTGGGGTTGACACCCGAGGGCTTGATACACCCGAAGGTGGACCCAGCACAGTCTGACTACAACCATATGTGGGCCGTATGGACACCAACACTTGACGTGTTAGGTTTATAGGGAGCCGATCGACTAGACCGTTGGGTTGGACCTTGTATTAAGGTCACCTCATGTTATTGGGCCAAAGTTTGGGCTGAGGGATCAATACCTGTTATGTTAGTTTGCTAGTACACTGTGGTGCAAAGCTTAATCTTCTTTAAGTGATGACACCTTTATCTATTGCCAGTATGTTCATCTCAGTTTCCATCATGATGCTAACTTTATTAGTTTATAGACTGATCGTAGCAGGGCTTACCAGTCTTTTTGACTGACCTGTTTTCTTTCGCTTCTTTTCTTCCGTTCCCCCCCCCCCCAGGTTCTCAGGGAGGGAATAGTGGTGCTTAGCTTGGATCGCTTGCTCGTTTGCTGGATAGCTCATGTATGTCTGGACATTGAGCTCGCTATGGTTTACCATCTTTATTTTGGGGATAGCACTATGTATTTCAGCATTTCTGTTTATGATGTACTAGACATGTTTATTTTGGCAGTTGACTTTATGATGTACTAGACTTGTTTTGAGATGGTTTGAGATATTCCGCTGTTTTATTCTCACTTACTCTGTTTTACATATATATTTATGTTCTTGTTCTGCCTTGATATATCATTATGCATGCTTACCCAGTTCTAACGCCCCCCAGAAGCTAGTGCCCCCGAAAGAGTGACCCTAGCGGAGGTGGGGTGTTACAATGATGAATCTTTAAAGTGAAGCATTTATAAAGCAACGATTTACCAAAACCAATCTGAATTGCTTAAGAATAAAAAGCCATCACAATAGTTAACATATAAAATGTTAATAAAAAGCAATTATGACCAAGTAACCCAAAAAAATCACGTTTAAATTGGCTTGCTGTGAGTAGGGCTGTCAATGGATACCCGAAAAATCTGAAATCCGTCTGCATCCATATCCAAAAAACGAATATTGGTCGATATCGAAAAAACGGATGCGGATACAGATACGTCGATATCCGTATTCAAAAATTATTCATCCGATTTTTTTAAACACCATATGTATTTTAGTGCAATGAATGAGATTTGTTAGTGCTTTATTAAGTTGAAGGTTTGTATTATATGCACTAAATGCATATTAGCTTCTTAAATCTATTTGATTTCATCATATTTGTTTATTTTTAACACTTTTGTAATTAATAAAATTGAAAAACATTTATGGTAAACCAAAAAAATTCATTTATATTTCTTGATTTATCAATCTTTGGTGGATAGGATAATTATCCAATATCCGTTTGTATCCACGGTTACGAATATCAAATGATTTCGAATACGAATATCCGATAATTGAAAATGATTTTGGATACAGATACAGATATAGCACTATCTGTATCTGAAAGTATTCGTTGACAGCCTAGTTGTGACTATCATAATAAGGATGGCATATATTGTTGAATTAACTTAGACTCCTATGAATTTTCTAGCAGCAACATACCCACAAATTGGAACCATTCAATAACTCGGTAGAATCTAACACATTATTAAATGTTAAATTGAACTTTTAACATAAACAGATTTATGTTGAACGGGAATGTTGATGATGAAGTTTTTGATTGGTTAAATTATTTGCTTTTATTGATGGAATGCTAAACTCATGCATGGACTTAACCAACCCCTATAAATTTGCATTAATTATATCATACAACTATGAAGGCTGGTAACAAAAAAAATTATTTTCATTAATAGAGTGATCGCGCTTATAGTTATTAAAATATATAATATCAAGATACCGCAACTGGCCCACCATGATAGAAATGATGTTTTGATGACTCAAAGTTCATTTCATTTATTTGATGTGAAACTTCATATATTATCATTGTTATGTTGCCTAAAAAGATCTGCTATTTGGTTCTTTAGTTTTTTGCTTTTATCTGCTACAAGATGAATTGCATGTACAATTAGCCTATAATGTTTACATGCTTACAATCTTTGATACCCTTTTTCTTTCAATTTTTTTAAATTTGCTACTGTTAGTAAATTGTATTTCACTTCTGATATATTTAAATCCTGAGTAATGATCATTATTTGTCTGATAGGGAAATAGTAAGTTAACGATGTGCATGTGCGCGCGTGTGTGTAAACATATGCAGTTGCTTGACTTATGAAAAGCGTAATGCTTTGCTATTCATGTTGCAGATTACCTAGGTGTGTTTTATATTTAAAAAAAAAAAGATCATTTTGGGGCACAATACTGCTCTCTGCTAGTATCATAATTTTGTAACGGCTGTGTTCAATTAAGTTTAGATTGATATATTTAGGGCTGTCACGGTAACGGTAAGTTTATCATTACCATACCATTACCAGTCGATCGGTAACCATTTTTGGTTGAAATCGGTATATCAGTTAAAACGGTATGGTAACGGTAAATTTACCATTTTTAACGGTAAATTATCGGTAACGTTTCTTCAATACCAGCGGTAGCGGTAATTTTACCCATTAATTCAAAACATAAGTATACTCATCTGATATGCTTTATTACATGCACGTAGAACCAAATAAATGATTATATTTAGTTTAATACAAGGTTTGAAAACTCGGTTTCGGTTTCGGTCATTTGAAAATAACATAATTTCGGACGGTTTCGGAAGTTTCGGTAGTTTCGCTTTTCGTTTCGGTTTCGGTCTGTTTGTTGTTTTCAGTGCTTTGTTAACAAAAATGTAACATTAATCCATCTAATTAAAATATAAAATATAGTTTAGTCCAATAAATTTTCAACCAAATTAAGAAGATTTAATTTAGATTTAGAATTGTACCACATTAAATAAAATAAACAAGCCCACTTGATGTCCTTATGTTTAGTGTTAATTTAATAAAAATAAATGTGAATGATTTTATTACTACCAGCATAGCCAAGCCCTTGTTTACAGAAATTGCATCCCAGAAACGCACGCACTCTACAACTTAATGGAAATTAGGGCAAAAGAAGCCGGCAAGATCAACGATAACGATAACAAGAAATCGAATGGATTTGCATCTCGATCTTCGATTGCCGTTACCACCTGAAATCGAAGACATCAGCACTTTCTTGAAATCGACGAAGACAACATCTCGAATATTAAATCTGAGTTAGCAATTTACTGTCTTTCCTTTTCCTCGCCGGATTTTTCTTTTACGTTTTCGTTTATTCTTCTCCTGCCTTGCTATTTATTCTTCTTCTTCCATTTTTTTTTTTTTACTGCTAGCTAGCGAGACGAGATTTTACCCTAATCTCGTCTCGCCGCTGGCCGGAACCGAACCGAGATGGTCGGAATCTCGGGGTTCCGGCCGAAACTTCAAACCATGGTTTAATAATTAGATGAAATAATTCCAGATACAATTATTTTCTTTTTCATTTATATTTTTTTATAAACTAACACCACATATAGTATAATAAAAATGCACGGTATACAAAAAAATATGTTAAAATATAAATTTTGATCTTCAAACGGTAATTTATCATTACCAGTGTAACGGTTACCAGATTATCGGTATACCAGTCGATCGGTAACGGTAACGGTAAGCAATTCTGGTTTACCAGTAAAAACGGTACGGTAACGGTATTTGTCAAACGATAACGGTAACCATTACCATAACAGCCCTAGATATATTTAAGCAAAAGTAAAATAGTCTTAGACATATGTGATGGTGCTTATCATATTGTATCTTTATGTTGCAGGATTAAGTTTGGTCCTATTGGCCAACTTTCAGGATTCAAGGCTATCTAAATCTTTAGCATGAGATCACATGACGAAAATTGTTAGAAATAATGACAACAGAGAAATGGAGACAATTGCTTCATGCGAGTATTGCAAAATGGAGAGCCTCGGCTAGTGCTAAGCAAGATACAAGTGAATTACGGTATCAATATTTCACATATGCCTCGCGTCTCCAACATATATATAAAAGGATGTAGACAAAAATCAACCCCAAGAAGGCTTAGTAGTGTCTTTGGTTCCACATTCTTCTAACCAAGACAAACGTATGATCGCATTAGTCAAATTTATTGTTAAGAATGAGATATCGTTTAGAATGGTAGAAAGAGAACCAAGATATCAGATGGGTCAATTAAATCTAATTCGACTTATATGGTGTACTGTATCAGTTGAGCTAAAAGTGGAGTAGCTAGTTGGCTTGTGAAGGCTAGCCTAACTAGTTGATCATCGACTTTGATCCCATCCACAAGCACTCGCATATGCCTTTTGACCATTGCAACAACTCACCAGTAACTGCTACCATGCCTCTTTCGATTGTACAAAATAGCTGAATTTGATAGGGTAGATGGCTTGAAATGTAGTGAGGAAGGGAAATAGATGATCAAGCATGTGAGAGGAGGAAATGTGAAATAATTTGAGATTACAGGAGGAATAATGTGAAATAATTTGATAGGGTAAATGATCATTGCGTTGTACGGATGCAGTTTACCCTTCAAGATCTTATTCACCCAATTACTCAAAGATTATTTTGATAGAAAACAACACACGAATACGCAAAACGAACACAAACACGAGATATTACATCCAACCACCATCTTTATTGATTCACTAAAAATAAATTTTGTTTACATCTATGGAATAAACCCAAAATAAACAAAATTACAACTGAATCAGTAACTTAATTGAGAAGGGAAAAGAATATTATATGACTAAAATATTGTTAGAGAAGAAGAACAATGAAGAACGACGACAAACCCTTAAATCAACTAATTTCAATCACAATTTCATGCTTTGATTCAATCCTAGAAGTTGCTTATATAAGAGACTAGAAGGCCTAGGCAAATATTCAACTTGCTCTTTAGAAATATCAGAAATATATCTTAGGAAATATTCGGTCAAAACAAGAACATGACGGCTTAGGCGTCTGACCGAACACTTCGGAAATTGTTTCCCTTCAGGTCAAATGTCTGAACTGACATCTCATATATTTGACCACCTGCTCTGGCCATTTTCTGACCTTTTCTGTTATTATTCTTCCTCTTTTATCACAAAGCACTTCCACACATCGTCGTCTTCAGTATACATGTGATTTTATTAGGGGTGGCAATTAGAGCCGACCCGATGGACCCAGACCCGACCCGTCGAATCTCGGTTCTAGGCGGATCGGGTTTTGTCGGGTCTAAACTATACATTTCAAAAATCTGGACCCGACCCGATTCAAGCTTCGGGTCGGGTCGGGTTGAAACTCGGGTTGGGTCGGGTCCGACTGAATAATAGCACTAAAAATACATATATTTCAATGCATTTTGGTCGGATTTGATCAGGTCTTGATGGTATTTCTCATCATCTAGACCCGACCCGAGATCCATCGGGTTCGGGTCTTTCGGATCGGGTCGGTTCGGTTCGGGTTTTCGGTTCTCGGTTCTAATTGTCAACCCTAGATTTTATATCACAAATCATAAGGAAGTGGGTTGCTTGGAAAAGAGAATGGAAAAAATAGAGATGCCTAATTCGCTAATGAAGCTTATTTCAAGTTAGTTCACACCTTGGAGCAAATGTTTAAAAATGCTACTAAAAAAATGTCAAGTCTACACGAAACATAATTTTGAAAGGAACATATCACCCCCTCTTGAATCCCCCCAACTCCACCCAAATGCGCTATTCTAGCATTTCGACAAAAAACTGTTTTTGTCATAGTACCAAAACCCTTATTTATTTTAACACATAAGACCAAGGAGACTCATCATCGATCATCAAAAACAATATCGTCTATTCCTCCTAAAAAACAACTCAACCGCAGATTTTTAATTACACGATCTAGAATGTTCAATAAGATCAAAGCTAGGGACTGAACTTTGGCATTTAAATAGTCTTGGATATTACAAACCATTACGGACTGATTTTCAGTACTCGATATTAAAATTTAAAAGACCAAATTTAGCAATTACTAAAAGGACCTCTAACAAATACTGAAAGCTTTCAGTCTCCAGTTTACAAGCTCTATTAAAATTATTTTTGTATTATGAGTGGATAATTATTTTAGTGCGAGGAGATTGACAGCAAAGGAAGTTAAAAGAGGTGTGATTACACCCTATATTGCAATTCACCAATAATAAGTATTTTCAGAACGAAATATCGTTAATTTTATAAAAAGTTTGAGTATCCTACTTCATATCAGTTGATTTGTATAAAATTAAGCATGTATCAATGATTCATGGAACTAACAATCTTAAAGTAGCCAAATATTCAATCTAAATGGGGTCATTTTCTTTACCAAAGCAAGCAAAACACTATACAATTACTCAAGGGTTTTTTAGGCACAAGGATAAACTAAACAAAAAAATCCATAAGGACAAAAGGTTAAAATTTTAACCATAAGGACACTTTTTAGTATAAAAGGAAGAAATTCAGGGACCCACTATCATTTCATATTTTGCACTAAAGTTTGTCCTTGTCGTTAAATTTCTTGCTCCTTGTCCTTATGGGTAAATTTTCTGTTAATTTTGTCTTTCACAATACTTTCATGATTACTCAATGGAGATAAAATATCAATCCTGATTACCTTTTAGATGATTTCAGCCATTCGGATCACAAAAGCAACAAATATGAATAGTAGAAGGTGAAAATATGTGAAGTGGCAAGTTCAAAAGAGAAGCATCCAAATCATTTACTCCAACTAAACCAAAACTAAATATCATTTTAACAAGTTCAAACTTATTGTTTGTTGAAGCAACAACGTGGAGGATCAGGAAAAAGATGAATAGACTAAAATAATAAAGGGGTCGGCAAGGAGGAGGACAGATAAGTCCACGCACCATCTTCTTCATTGTTAAGTGTTCTTTTTTGTTGCTCGACCAAAATAAGATTTACCAAATGAGAAAGTGAGTATGAAGTGAACAAAGGAACGAAAAAAATAATTTTTGGCAAAGAATGGAAACTAAAAATGAGATCGTACATTTGATTATTATTTTTAAGAAAGAAAACTAAAAGGACAAAGTTAGCAATCTGTTAGTGTTGATGCATTAAGTTCTCAACAGTTTGATGTTCACTGTCTAATGAAACGCTGACCTGTGTTAAACACACACCCACACCCATGTAAATGCGAGCATACGTGCATGCATGCATGCATGTGTGCACCGCCACGTGAATGAGCGTTTGTATGTGTATGATCGTACACACATAACGACTGACTGTGCATTTTCACAAGAGTGTGTGCTAGAACATGCACATGCTTATTTGTAACTAAATTTGAGCATGTGAAACAATCTTTCGTGAACATGTGAACAAATTAATATGTACATGCATATTAACCAATTGAATAATAGTAAAACGAAAGAATTTGAAGCTCTCTCATTAATTGTAAAACTATTACCTTTTCTTAATCAATATGTTACATATGATAATGTCATTTAAGAAATAATATTTACATTTTAATTACTACTAAAAACATATTTTATTATGCAAGAAAAATTTATTGTGATATATTAATTATAAATTAAATTGACAAGCGAATCTCGAATAAAAATTTAAGGATCTAATACTTGTAAACTACATTTTTTTTGTGAATTAATGCTCTGGCTAAAAATAAATATAAAGTAAAATTGTTAATACTGTATATGTAAATATTTTATGTTATGTGATATATCTTTTGTAAATGTACAAGCAAATACATAATTTTACCCTTTTTTTAATATGAATGTTGTGTATATATTAAATTGTCATTTTTTAAAAGACTTTAAGCGGATTAATGAACATTAAATAAATGAACCAATGTACACAACTTAAATCAATGATGAACATAACTAATTAAGTAAAAAGAGTCGAATATAAAAAAATTAAGTTGAAGAAAAGCAAGAAATGTTGTGTACATAAGAGAATCTTATGATTAGTTTATCTATAAACAAAGTTCTATCAATTGTTTATTTTTCATTTTGAACATTTTTATCCTTGGCCATAGAATTCATATTGTTGCATGAGAGTCCTACTTACAATTTTGATAATTGCAAAATAATGTTATGTAGCATTCATTTGAATTATGAGTGGAGTATAGTTCGATAACATGCTAAAAGTAAGAACGTTCATATACTAATTTTTACCAGGGTAATTTGTATGTTCACATTTCAATGTTGTAACATATGAATTTATCTTTTAAATGTCATTAAAGCAAAAATCATGTTGTGCACTGTACGATAATTTTTTAAAGATAAATGAATTAGAAATTAAAAAAGATATTATTTTATTTTATTTTATGCAAGACCAACCGGTTTTTATAGTGATACGTAATACGAAAAACAAAAATATACAGAAGATACACAGTTTGTCTACCTACTCAAGCATTTTAGAGAGCTAAACCACAACAAAAAAAACCCAGAATAAACTAGAATATCACCACGCAGGGTGCAACTTAGAAAACAAAAAATGCAACACTCTAATTACATTCGAAGACCAACACCTTTGAAACCACATAAACTTTAATCCACACCCAGCTGCTTACGCAGTCACTTCAACAATTACTGCAACCAACTTGCAAACTTCAACAGAAGTCTGGAGTTATCGCCTAAACTGAAGATTGCACTGATAGTGTTACTTGCTTGATAGTTCACATTAACATGAACTTCTCACTCACAATAAACAGTGAGGAATCACCTCTAACCATCTCAATAAGAACTTGCACAAACCCTACCTAGCAGCAACTGATGCTAACACCAAGAAAATTGACCAAAAGCAAAGCCCAAATAGACTAAAACAGATTCCACCAACAGTTCAAACCAAGACAATACACATAGAATCGAACTACAGACCCAAGAACTCAAAGACAGCAACCACAACTACCAACTGACAACCAACAGAAACAAAACCAACTAACCACCAATACAAAATCGACAGGCTTACCAGTGAAAGCTCCAGCACGTCGTTTGCACGATCCCCAACCCTAAAAAAGGGCATGCCTTTCGAAGTGCCACTGAACCACCTCGTCCCCGAAGTAATGGAAGGAAAAGAAGGGGAAACCATGAAGGATTCTCGAGAGAAAACACCCACTATCGAGGTAAGCTAGATTCGAAGTAACCCTAGAGAACTCAGCGGGCAAGCCAACTAGCGGAGAGAAAGTTGATCTAATCTGAAGAGATGCAATTTGGAAAAAATAAAGAGATAACCGACTGTTGGAAGGAGGGAGAACAATGTAATCCACAAGGGAAAAGCTAGGGGAAGGTAAAATGGAGGCGTTGAAGAAAATCTGGGAGTCAACGTATAAGGGAGAAGCTAGAAGGCAGCGTGGAACCCTAATCCCCAGTGAAAGATATATTATTGTTAATGTGTACATTTTATGTTATGTAATTTAAATATCTTTAAACCTAAATTAAAAAAAATCGTTTTTTTTTCATATATATGAATATTGTATATATTGAAATTATCGTATATTTAGAATTTAACAGATGGATTAAAGAATATTATTTAAGTAGCTTAAACTTAAGGTCACACAATTAATTAAATATATGGACTTTGATGTAAAATATATAAACATATGGACTTGAAGATAACTGAGAAGAGTTTCAAAATAATTGTAATAAGTTTGAATTTTAGGCAGTTGAGGTTAATAAAATTTTACATTACAATGACTGACGAATCCATTTAGTAAATAAATTATAAAATAAAGTAATATTGATTAAATCTAAATATTTAATCTAAATGATCCATGGAGCTAACAACCATAAAGTAGTCAAATATTCAATTTAAATGGGACTCTTTTGTTTGCCAAAGCAAGCTAAATTCTAATATTCTATACAATTACCAACGGAGAAAAAATATCAATCCCGATTACCTTTTAGATAATTTCAATTTTTTGAACGGCATTGTTATTGACACTTCATTTTCTGTTAAGAGGGGCCAAATTTTAAGGATTCTCCACTTTTTTAAAATTGTTAAGGAGGGATTAATGTAAATGACTAATTTTTTATAACTTTTTAAGTTTTAACCCTTATTTCTAAAAATTACTCACTGTAAAATCATAAGTCCGATGAATCACAAAACCCTAAGGGACAATTAACGACAAGGACAAAATTAAGGGCTTTTTTATTCATAAGGACAACCCATTAAAAATTTAATTAAAAGGACAATACACTAATTATATTTTAATTCCCTAAATCACGTGCCTTGTTTCTTCTTCGTCGCTTCTATCTCGCGTGATTTTTTTCTCGTTCTATTTTCCTCCAACGCAGTTTTTTTCTCAATGATTTGATCTTCAAATATCTCTCTCATTCGATCATCTTCAGAATTGTTCGAGCTCCTCTATTAATTCGATTTGCCCTAATTTTATCGTTTCAATCGTCTTTGTCGATTCATGAAGGTACCGTGGATTTTGATTCGTTTGGCAGTAAATATGATTTCGTGATTTTTTGATTTCGTGAATTCATCGTAAAAAATCGAACGAGAGAGATGAACGAGAAAAAAATCGCTGAAAAAACTTTTTTTTTATGGCGAAGTTAGCAGCAGTTGTTAGGTATCAGCTTGCTATTTTTTTAGGTATCAGATTTCGTGTTTTAACAGTGTTATGCTTTTATGTTTATAATTTTGATGTTATATCAGTTTTGTTGCATTAGATTTGCAACTCAATCGAAATTATGTCATTTTAATCAATCAAAGTGAGATGTAAACATTTTTTTATTAGTTTTACTTTAAAATATCAAAGCACTTTTTAGGTATCAGTTCTATATTTTTTTTAGGTATCAGTTTTATATTTTCTAGTTGAATTTAAATCATAGCAGTTTTTAGGTATCAGTTTTATATTTTTTTAGATATCAGTTTTATATTTTCTAGCTGAATTTACATCATAGCCTTTTTAGGTATCAGTTTTTTTTTTTTTTTTAGGTGTCACTTTTATATTTTCTAGTTGAATTTACATCGTAGCAGTTTTTAGGTATCGGTTTTATATATTTTTTAGGTATCAGTTTTATATTTTCTAGTTGAATTTACATCGTAGCAGTTTCTAGGTATCAGTTTTATATTTATATTTTTAGGTATCAGTTTATATTTTCTAGCTGAATTTACATCATAGCAGTTTTTAGGTATCAGTTTTATATATTTTTTTAGGTTTCAGTTTTATATTTTCTAGCTGAATTTACAGTATTATGTTGGTATAAGTTTTGATTGTGTATGAAATACTTGCAGATACTGCATGCTACTAGAATTTACTTGAATTCAAGACTGGATTGAGTACAAGTAAAAGTAAATGCATGAATGCATGCTTGGAATGGGAAGCAGTGTTCTATGTACTTAGATTGTGTAGGAAAACAATGTATCCTATTAAATCAGTTATGCATCATTGTAGGTATCATATGATACAAGTGAGTATTATTGTGTATTACTGAGAATCTCATTTTTGTGATAATTGAATTGAATTGATTGCTATTATTTTTTTAATCAGTAGGTATTATTGAGAATAAATATTATTTTTGTGAGATATGAATTGAATAGGTGGGGGTTTTTTTAATCAGTGAGTATCAGTTGGAATTAATGTTGTGTATAAAAAAAAGTCAATTACCAAAGCAAACAACACAAATCTACCTACTTGCAACAGTTCTCATACACTAAACCATAAAACTGATACCTAAAAACTGCTATAATATTTAATGACAAAAGTAATACAGAAAATGTTCGAATCACAATTTGATTGTTTAAAATGAAATAATTTCGTTTGAGTAGCAAAACTTATGCAACAATGCAAGAACAAAAATAAAATAGCACCAAAACTATAAACAAAATAGCATAACACTATCAATACAAGAAAACTGATCCCTAAAAAATAGCAAAATGATACCTAAAAACTGTTGCACTAATTTAAAACTAAAACTAATGCAACAAAATGTTACATCACAGTTTGGTTGATTATAATGAAATAAGTTCGACTGTAATACATAGACAATGCAACAATACAACTACAAAATAAATACAATATTAAAAACCCAACAAACGAATATAAAAGAATGTTAAATAAACAAAAATGATACCTAAAAAAATATAAAACTGATACCCAACTGCTGAAAAGTTGAACATCAAAATTGAAAAACAAAAAAAAAACCATGAATCACCTTGCAAAATAAAAAAAACCTAATCGGTAGAAATGAACATTAAATTATAATGACTATAGCAAAAAAAAAAAAAAATCAGTCGAGACTGATTTTTGAGATCAATTTCGTGCCAAATTTTGCTGTTTCGATTGATGTTTGGGGTTCGATTATACAACATACCGCGGATTTGATTTCGTTCGATTTCCAGTTGAGATGATTTCGTTAATTTTGATTTGTTGATTTCGTTAATTTCCGCAGATTTGAAATCAGAGAAGAGAGAAAGGAGCGACGGAAAATTTTAGGGTTATGTCCTTTTGGATAAATTTTTAAGCGCGTGTCCTTATGGATAAAATATTAAGGCCGATTGTGCTTGTCATTAGTTTTCTGAAACCCTAAATCGTTTCAACTGCAGAATTACAACAGGGCAAAGTCGAAGAAAAATTGGTGAGAACGAAGAAAACATCACTATCCTTTCTACCAGATCGTGGGATAGCGAAGAAGCTAATAGAAAAGTACGTGATATTGAATTTCATTCTTCTTTATTTCAATGGTTGCAGTTAAATTTATTCGTTCTAAAAGTCTCACTTTTGGTGTAATTAATTGAATCGACCCATCGAATTTGGAAAATTTTAGGGAATTACTTGACGCAATTTATTTTTATTTCGGCAGGGGATGTTGTGATAATGATTTTATTTCGGTCAATATCTTATTGTCTATTTCCTTCATGTTTTTTTGTTAGGGTTTGATTTCTCCATATCTAATGGTGTTGATTAACCATTAAAAAATAAATCAATAAACATAAGAGTGAAATTGAGCCTAAATGGGTTATAAGATAAAATTACATTTATTTGTTAAGGGGCTACGTTCTTTATTGGTACTCCCCTTAACAATTTTTAAAAAAAATAAGAAACTGGTCTCCCCCTAACAAAATTTGGAGTGTTAATAACAATGCCCTTTTCGAATTATCGAAGCAATAGACAAAAATAGCAGGAGAGGGTGAAAATATATGAAGTAGCGACTTCAAAGGAGAGGCATCCAAATCATATATTCCATCTAAACTGAAACTAAATACCATTTTAGCATATTCGAACTGATTTGTTGAAGCAGCGACGTGAAACATCAAGAGAAGGAAGAAAATACTAGAATAGTAAATGGGTAGACAGGAAGGACGGACGAGTCCAAGCACCACCTTCTTTGTCAAGTATTCTTTTTTGTTGCTAAACTAAAATAAGGTTTTACCAAATGAGAAAGTGAGTACGAAGTAAATAAAGTAAGAAATATTTTTTGGTAGAGAACGGAAACAGAAAATGAGATTGTGCAATTAGTTTATTTTCACGAGACGAAACCAATTGGACGAAGTTAGCAATCTATTGGTTTTGATACATTAAATTCTCAACCGTTTGACATTCACTGCCAATTGAAATTCTAACCTCTTTTCCAATTATCTATTGTTCGTTTTTTCCATCAAACCTGATGCATTTCGTCATACACACGCCCACATTCACGTACGGGCAAGCGTGCGTGCGTGCATATGCGTACGTGCACAACTGTGTGAACGAGCGTTCGTAAGTTTGTGTTCGCACACACATAATGAGTGTGCACGCTAGTACATGCACATGCTTGTTTGTATTTAAAATTTGAGCACGTGAAACAATCTTTCATGAAGTGACAAAATTAAATGTACATGCATACTTATTTATTAATAGAGAAGATAAATATTATGGAGCTATCTCTTTTGTTAAATGGGTTTACTGCTCTTTCACCTACTATACATATATCATTAGACTTGAGTGTCAAGCATATCAACTTATAAAAAGAATATTATATTCATTCATCAAATTTAACACAGGACTTTCCGATTTAGAAAACAAAATCTATCAATTTTTCTTAATTATTTTGTGCTATCATCATAATCCTTGGTCAGATCTCAAATCATTTGGATCAACTATATAAATTCTCAGTTTTTTTAAATGTACAACTTGATCATATCTTGTTGCTCTTACTTCAGGATTTTAGACCATATTAAATACTATCATCCCATGTGAATGTAGACTCCTTATCCTTTTTCTTTCACATAAATATCATCCATTTTCCTCATGAATGCATCACTACTAAGGTTTCACAACTCGATCATGTCTTCATTTGAAATTTCCATAAGCTATCGTTTGTTATTAGTTTGGTGGAAATTATTTTAGTCATGAATTTTGGTCATTTGGTCGATATGGAATTATTTTTGTCATGAATTTTGGTCATTTGGTCGATATGGAATTATTTTAGTCATGGGAAATACTTTAGCTGATATATTGAATGACATCTTTAGCATCAAACTTAAAACATTAAAAACCACTTAATCAAGCTTAATAAAACCACCTAGTTTCAGTTTATTTTCCATTTTTCTCATACAGAATCTAAACAAGCACTTCTTCCCATGTGCAAACTCTAATTTGAGTCTATAAGCAAATCTATGGATTTTATTCAAGTTGTTTCGATTTTAATTTTTTTTTATTCTCATGATGATTTCTTCGTTTTGCAAGTCCTTTTAAACAATATCCAAATTTTTGTCTGAAGATAGTTATAACACAGTGATGTTGTACTTTTCTAGCAAAATACCTATATGTTTGGAAGCAATCATTGAAACTTAAGAAGAAATGACACAACAAATCATGACTATTGAATCTCATTATGTTCATATATGAGGACAACATCATGAGAGAATTTAATGATTTAGATCTATTGTGTCATCAATTGTGCCACCATTTTGTATTTGCATAGCCTATTTTCAACTCTATCATGTATGCATCCATTTTGCAAATGTTTATAGAACTTTGCATTTATTTTGCAAATGGTCATGAAATCGTACGTTCATCTTGCACATATTCCAAAACATCTTTATTGTAAGAGGGTATGTAATGGTCCATTAAATATTTGCATAAATATATTTCTCTTTGTACAAGAAAAGGAAACATACTATGTGCACCACACAAACACAATATTATACACATAGTTAAAGAATATAAAATACATCTTGCAAATATTGATCTAGAAACTTTTTTATTATAAAAATATGTATATTTTTCTAGAAAATAATATTTCTAACCATTCATTTTGAAAATATTTGTAAACATGCTTGTTATGTACGTTTATATTCGTTCATATTGTATCTACTTGCAAAACAAGCTTGCTCTATCTTGTTATATGTTTATATTCAATTATTTTTTAGCTGTTTGCAAAATAACGCTGCTTATTCTAGTTCCTTTTGTTAAAAAAAAATGTTGTGGCTGCGAGTGTTTGTCAAATAACTTTATTCTTCAAGAAAACAAATTTACATTTCTTTTTACTAACAAACAGTCAGGGTGGCCGAGTGGTCTAAGGCGCCAGACTCAAGTTCTGGTCCTCGAATGAGGGCGTGGGTTCAAATCCCACTTCTGACATTTCTCCACTTGTACATTAGCTTACGGTTTTGTCATATTCACTCCCTTTAAAACACACATATGGTTTGCTGCAAAAATTTTACATTTAAATTCTCTGCCATCATTCAATCTACCAAACTTATTACATTTAAATTCAACTATGAAACCCATTACATGGAAATTCCAACTTTATTATTTTTTTTGGGAAACATACATACCTAAACCATTGCTGAAACTTACAGTGACAGTAAAAAAAGGCTTCTGAATCAGCCAATCAGATCAGCTAAAAGAACTTATATAAATGGATGACATGAACGAAGAGGATGCACAGCCCTGACCCAGGCTAACCAGGTTCAAATTCCAGCAATGATGCTCCCCATGTATCACTGAACTGAAGTAATATAGACATAATTATAAGAAATAACATACACTTAGTGATCAACCCTTTGAAATAATCAAGTTAACTTCTGAATGATATTAAAACCCTTTAGGCCAAACACAGTACCATACAAAATATTAAAAAAAACTATCTTTTTCCCTGTTCATATTTAGATATGTTAATACACATGTTCATAAAAAAAGGTTTTAAATAGATATTGGCATAAACATGATACATTAATTGTCTAGTTTCTCCAGTTATGGTCAAATCTCAATTCAGAAATAACTTTTTTTATCTGTTTCAAAAAAAATAAAAACAGGATTTTATTGGAGTCGCTTTCCTATAAAAGATAATTATATGTTCATACATGCATGTATGTTAGTCCATTGGTTTTTTACATCCCTTGTTTATGCCCACCTTTTTTTTAATATATATTTGGAATTGGGAATAACGACTTTGTGTGTGTGTGTGCACGCACACGTGAATACGTTCATGTGTAATTGTGATCAGTCGCTAATAAGATATTTAATTGTAAGGGCAGCGTAAGTGCAAACTTGCTATCAATGTTAGTAAGATCCGGTTAAAAAATTTGAAAAATTCAGTAAATTATCAAACCACAAATCAGAATTCAACTTCATATTAATTAATTTGAAATCAGAATTTAACTTTATGAAAGATGTAATACTTTGGTCAACAAACATATGTTTCAGTTAAAATATTAAATAAGAAAATCAAAACAATATGGTAATAACTTAAATACAAACATATCCAAATATGCACTGCACCACAAAATCTAAATAATAAATCAAGCCTCACTTGTAATTTAAATTAGCTCAAAAACAAAGCTGAAATGTTTACAAGTTAAAAGATTAAAAGACCAAAACCATTGAATACATAAACAAACATTTTTCTTGAATTGATAATTATGTGGTATGTCTAGGATTTGAACCCAGACCTCTATAAACAACTCAAATTCATATACTACCTCAAGGAAAAGCGATCACTGGCATAAACAAGTAAGTACTTTTCAAAGAGATCCTCATCATAGATAACACTTACAGTGCTAACACCTATTATAAAAACAAAATTGCTAGGCAGACAGAAAACGAGTTTTCGGGCTGAATTGCGGCTAAGTTGGAAAGGAATGATTTGTTAAAATTTGCTGCGGAGAGGGAATCTGACAATAGTCAGAGGAAGAAAGACAAATATACCCCCCTGAATTCAACATGGGGGGTACATTTCTGGACTTTTTTCACCCGGTCTGTGTAGCACAGCCCTTATAAAAATAAATTAAAGAAAAAACTCTCAACTTTAGGCCACCTCAGACGCACACCAATTTCAAAAATTAAGCAATAAAATTGCAAATTAGCATTCAGAAACAGGTTTGCAATGGTAAAAGAATTAACAAAAAAGGTTAAAAAAAGTAGCAAATAAGTTTTTTAATAACACAAATTTTGAAGTCTAATATAATGAACATTACATGTGTAATAAAAAAATATATTAATATAGTTATAACTCCTTTGGTATTGCATCTTTTGTGAAAGCATATAGTACCAAAAACGACTCTTAAAATTTGAAATTAAAATATGATAAATATCTTTAAAATTAGATCTTTTGAATAAGATTTTAAAAAAGGGGAAATGTTTCTGGAATTTGAGATTTAAAACTTCTTAAAAGATAAAACCCCAAGAAAACGATCATTTAGACATGTTTTAAAAAAAAAGAAACCAAAACAATGAAAAGAAAAGGAGGGCATATAAACAACAGCATTAAAATAATTCAGGAAAAAAAGCATAAGTAAATTAGGGTCTTTTACATTAGTTTTAAGCTTTCAAATCTAAGATCCACACCCAAACACTGTGTTCCTTATGCTAGCTAAACATTTACTTGAATGTAGCTGCAAATCTCAATTGTGAAACAAATGGCTTGGAAAAATCTGAAAATAATTATAAGATGAATTTATAAAAGAAAACACAGTCAACAAGTCCATTGTAGTCCAGCCCGGTTAGGAAACCTGGCTTTCACCCAGGCGACCCGGGTTCAAATCCCGGCAATGGAAGCTTTACTTTTTTGCATCCTAAGACCCCCTAAATGTGCTTAATTTCACCTAAATGCCAAATCCCGGCAATGGAAACTTTTTTGCATCCTAAGACCCCCTAAATGTGCTTAATTTCACCTAAATGCCTTAAACAAGGAGTAAAATTAACATATGCATGAACATTTACGCTAAATTTTACATAAACAGATATTATAAACTGTTTTCCTTGCCTCTTCATTCAGTTAAATAGGTATGTTATTAACAGCTCAGCCTACTTTTACTTCCTGTCTCTTTTACCTGTTTATATATTTGTAGAATGAGGTACCTCAAAAAGTCATTCCACACAATATGCTTAGAAACAAACATATATCAAAACTCCAAAATCAATCATATTAAGCATTATAAAAGATGTAAAAAATATTTTTCCTTCAACGCTAAATTTCAAGATAAAACGTAAAATGTACAATCCTTGGGATTGATGAGGGGATCCAGTTTTGGATACTAACGGTAGAAAAGTGTGGTCATACATCATTAAAAAAAATAACCAAGAACAGCGAACTCGATGGAAAATGATAGCCAAATTTCTTGTGACCGTCCATGGGAAACCTCATTCAAATCCAAAAGTGAAATTCATTTGATAATGCTTCAATCCCTTCGTAATTAATTTTAATATACAGAAATTCATTTGAAAACCTCATTCAAACCTACATGTACGTGAAAGGGGAAAAAAAAAATCTAGACTGGTCTAATTTCAACAAACCAATCCAAACCTGCAAAGTATACCTCAAAGTACATATCAAATAACCGAATCCAGACCTGCAAACAAACAAACAAAAAACGCATATGCAAATAAAAATCCGAACCTACTTTGCTATCCGAGTTTGCTGGAGATCAGTAAGTGATTCGCCGCTAGATTTCTGTCATCCAAAAAAGCGGTGGCACAAAATAGTCCAACAGCGCCTGGATTGAGTCCTCTGTTTGGTCTACTTCCATTGCGCTTGCAATTTCAAAATTGGTGCTTTGCTTACTTTCTAAGCTAATAATTGTTGGAAGAAGAAAGGTTTTCCATTTCGCTTGCTTTTGTTGCGTAGAGACAAATGGGCTCATCAAAAGAAGAGAAACGGAAGCTTCTAGGTCGGCTATTAGCGGGATAAACAAATTGGAAGAGAGGGAGTGCGATTTTGGATGTCAACAAAACACTCGGCCCTGATCCAATCAGGATAGAGTGTTTTGTTGATATCTTCAAAAAAGATGTCAACAAAATCACATTCGAAGAGAGGGAGCCCAAATTCAAGCTTTTTGTAACTCGCGTGCACGGAAGAACGGTAAAACTCAAATTGACCGACCGAACTGAATAATCAATGTTACGGATCACTATAAAAACCGATCAGCCTTGCAAAAAAAAGGTATAGCCGATCAAGGAATAGAGTTGGTTTTGACTGAAATCGCACACATACAGAATTCAATGGAACAAGCCATGTTTGAATCGCTGAGGCAAAGGCTATGCAGTCGAACCGGTTTTGATTAAAATCAGAAGCAATCCGGATTTCGTATAATTAGACGAAACAACGCAAATCATCGAACCGGAATGAAAGGTGAGTTAACTCTCACACCTTCTGAAGTTCTTTGAGTGCTAAATTCATATAATTAGGAATTTTAGTTGATATTATAGAATTGGTTGATTGAATGCTATGGTTGGCTATTGGTTGTTATTGTTTGCTTGATCGACATTATTTATCATATAATTATATGTGATGCAAGGAAGAACATGTTGGAGGGATCCAACCGGATTCCTCAAATAATTGTTGTTGTTTGTTTATTGCATTTATATATGAATTATTATTCCCAATGGTATTATAACCTGTTTTGAATAATGATTGTTGAATAGATGTTGATCGTTGAATTGAAATTTAACGGCCATTTTGTTTTAATCAATAGACAATATTGATTAAGTAATTGGCATCAAATGGTTAAAATCCATTATTTTGAGACATCGTTTCGCCGTAGGCGAATTGACGATAATTTAAGTTATAAAACTTATTTTATAACTTAATCGAATTTTCATGTTGATTTTACACAAGTTATTAAAAATAGAAATCTTATAAATATTTTTTTCTTCGTATTTTACAAAGGAGATCTTTAAAAAATATATCCGGAGGGAAGATAATTTGAAATTGTTTTCAAGATTACAATTAAGCGAGTTAACATTAAATTAATTATATTTTTAATCAGTTTAATAAGAAGAATTAAAGGAAACCAGCTAACAATGAACGATGTTTTCAAGTTGATGTAATCAACTGTTGAAAGTGGAAGTGTTATTGAATTTGTTATTTGATAGTAATAGTTTAACGATAATTATGTAAAGTTAACGAATGTCATTAGAAGTCTATTAATCTTTAATTAACGGTATTTTAAAATGATTATTGAATTATTTATTTTTATTAAAGTTAATTATTCTTAATAACCTTTTAAAAGGGGTTAACTATTCTATTTTAATTAACTAAGAAGTTAACTACCTTGATTGTAGTTAATGTTGAAGTTAGCTATTATGAATCAATAATAATAGAAGTGATTGTCTTTTAAATGGAATTCGATTAAAAAGTAATCGAGTTGTAATAAAGTTTTAGTTGAACTTAGAAAAGGATTTTATACATGAATTGGATAATGAATCCAAATATGATAAACAAGAGTATGAAAGGAATCTCGAGATGAGGCAATGTTTAAAATAAGCATTTACTTAATTAAGTAAAGTAATATAATCAAAAGGAGATTTTCAAATAAAGGAAAACAGAACGGATTGGCATAATGGACCCAAATATCTAAACCTATTTATAAAAAGATTTGAAGCAAGATGTTTACTTGATAATTGGAATTAAGTAAAGCCAATCAAAATCGGGAAAGGGGTCTTAAAGCGTAAATGTAAGTGTTTAAATGAAGTTAGGAAGGGCTTAATAAATGGATTGTTGAATTAAGATCCAAGTTGGGCTATTTTAAGATGCTAAACTAATTAGCATAATAGGAATTGAAATTTATTTCAAATCGTATACACAAGGTTTGTAAAGAGGCTTTTAAACTAGCATGGTAATTTTGAAGATAGAAGATCACTTGAGAAGTAAGTTAAACGATGTTATTGAAATAAGAATTGCAATGGAAAGGACATTTAATAGTTGACGAATTAAGATATCAGCAAATGTTTACTTAGTAAATGAATTAAATAAAGAGATTTCAATTCGGACGAGATGATTTATAACACCATATTTAGAAGAAAATGGTTAATAATACTTTTATGATGTTCCACTCAGTTTAAGTTACAAGCTTTTATTTATCTTAAGATAAAAATGTTGTCAATCAAGGTCTGAGAGGTAATTAGAATACCCCAACTTGAACGGCTTCACTATTATTGAAAGATGATATTAGTTTGTAAGGGTTGAAGGTAATATAAAGGAGATTTGTGAATATATATAAAGGAAATAAAGAGTTTTGGAAAGGATATCGATATTTCAAGATAAAGAAAATAATGGAAGAAGTTTGGTAATTATATTTATTTTAAACATTGATTATTGTTTCAAAGAAATCGAAACAAGAGAGATTGGGGAAGATAAGTTATATAATCGATTTTTAATCGATAAAATGGATTAAAATAGAATGTTTTAATATCAAAGGCCGAAGCTGCCAATGTACTTAGCTATACTGTTGGGTTTGATAGTTAAAGAACCGACTATCAAATCAATATTCCTTATGACCTTTTGACGAGTAGTTTCGAGGAGACTGAGATGGGAACTAGACCCAAAACCACTTTGAATCAACTATGCGTTCGTAACTAACTTGCAACCATTTAAAGATGGAGCATTGAAGACCGTTGATCTTCAAGAGCGGAAGAACTACTTGTTAAGTTTCTCTGGTCTGGTCCGCCAGAGTTATGATGACTTGTGATTCTGTCGTGATTGAAATCTCCTGGTTGCAAGGACTTCTCTCTACTGATCTATAGGATGATTCCTAGGATGTAATAGGAGAGTGTCTTCGGTTCATCATGTTCCTGGATGACTTGTATGGACGAATGTCTGACAGAGTATTTCCCAAAACTCACGTACGTTGATTTTTACAAATATACCAAGTTTGGCGGTGGAGAAATTCTCTTGCTAAACACCCAGAGTGTATTTGTGGACATAAATTAGTGGTTTAACGGATCTGACGATGTGGCATTCAAAGTGAATGGAGATGTGCTAAAAGATAAACGTAACCTCAAGCCTCATCAACCGGAAAATGGCATAAAATCGGATAGGCAGCATGGCCATGTGGCTCGCACCCATTAAAAAGATATATCATTGCCTAATCTGGAGAAATCAATTCCTTCAGTTGTCCCTTTTTATTTATACATGTATGTTACCGGTTCGGTTGGCTGGCCCCCAACCGTGGTAATGATATATTCGGTACTCTCAAGAGAAATGAAGGGCCGATCATGTGTAGCCGGGTTGCAAGACGTTCTTGTTGAACCCCATTGTATTCATCTCCGGAGGTACATTGTCGGAAAGGTGGTCCCATACCTTGCCAGGAAATCCATTCTCCAATAAGAGCCCGCAATTTTGATTATATACTATATATGTAAAGCGTGAGATGCAAGCGTTCTGTTAGATTATTATTTATTTGTGGTTTAATAGACATTATTATAATATCAGAAAAGATATTGATTTCAAAAATGTTTTGGGTTATAGTAAGGTAAAAACCGTCCGTGTTTATGTGTGGGTTGGTCTTATTATTATCCTTTTCTTTCAAAAAGGATTCTTCAAAGTTAAACAAGATGTTTGTGCTATGAATTTATCACTGAAAGTATTCCAGACTGATCCGGGTGAATTTTGCTTTGCTTCAAATGTGCTCGGGTTAGACCGAGTATATTTCCAGGTTAGGTTTCGCTTGGAGTTTTCCGGAGCTGAAAGCAGGAGGCTTCACCGTTAGATATTTAGAGTTTGTTCGCACATATACGGAATTCAGTGGAAATATACATAGTTATTTTGATATGTGTTATGCATGTGCATGTAAACCCATTTATTTATTTATTTTTATTTTTTATTTTTTGAAAAGTCGTGTAAAGCTATTTATTAAATTATTGGATTTTTAATTTTTATGGTGTTCAATAAAAAAATTAATGAAAACATAAGAAATAAATGTAAAAAAATGTTAACTTTTCGATAGATTTAGATTAATTTCAAACTATTGAATGGCTCAAACCAATATGAAAGAAACATATCTTAATTGCGGACTTTGGATAAGTTAATTTGGAATGTACAGTTGCCTCTATGAAAAATTGTGATTGGCAGGAGTCGGAATGGAAAAATATACGCATGTGCATGAACACTACGGAAAAAAAATTGTTGGTAAATTTTCTTAACTAATCTCAAGGCACACAAAGTGTTCACGTTTTTAGAGCAAAACGACTTTGTACAACAAATGATAACATCAGTTATCCGCTAATTTGAACTTCGTAAATATTACGTTACTAAGAAGTTCATTTAATTTTCAATCGTAAGAGACATGAGTAACGAGCGTTACGCCACACGATTCCCGCATGGGCTGCTTTTCATAAAAAAATTGTATGACTAGCGCATTCAAGTGAAAACTATATACACATCTATATTTAGTCATATTTTTTCATTGATATCACCTAATATATTTATATTTACATTGCAATATCCAATGAAATTTCGGAGCTTTCTGCCACAATGATCACAAAATTTTCACCTTCCCCTTTCCTCGTATCTTCCTCTTAACTCTTTCTTCATTACACTTTTTCCATTTTCTCTTCCTTCTCATTTCGCCTCTTTCCAGATCTTTTCACCTCTCGATATCCAGCTTTTGTTATCGTGGTAGATGGCTTTCGACTCCTAACTAAATCCTTTTGGTTTTCTCCAGATCTAGCCTCTCAACACTTCATAAGACCAGATATGCCTCTTATCTCCTCTAATCGCGGTGTTTTCCCTTTCGGTCAGTTACTGCCTTTATTCGCGACTCCCTCACTCATTATGCTTTTGCTCAGATTACTCGAGTGCTTGCCGAATGGTAGATCGTTTTATGATCGTGGATCGATTAATTTCGACGTGCTGGAAAGTAATTCTGCTTATCTGGATCTTGTGTTTTTTGAGTTATGATGTTGATTGTTATGGTACTGGACCGAGGGGTATTCGACTTGAGCTTTTGGTTGTTTTTGGTATTGTCTATGTCGTGAGCTCTGTTGGTTCAGTTGGTGTTTTCTTTGATTTTCGTGTTTGGGTTAGGCTATGTAGTTGTAGAAGGAAGTCTTTATGTCCCAAGCTATATGAAAGTTCCTAGGTCTGTCTGGTCTGTTGGACATTGGTTGCTCTAGGATAGGAGATCTGTCATAGCTTTAGTTTGGCTTGCAACTTGTTTTTGCTACCTTGTTGTTGTGTTTAAAGGAAATTTGTTGGGTGGAAGGTTACTCTCTGCTTGCTACTGTTCTACTCCAGAAAGTAAGTTTCATGCGTAGGATTTAGGGTCGTTAGTTTCATATGTGATTTGGTGGTTTACTAGGTAGAGTGATGAGGTGTTGTCTGCTTTGCTACTGCTTGTGGGGGGGGGGGGCTTCTATGCAGCCTTTAGTTTTATGTAATTCTTGCTTTGTGGCTTGTTATTTGGGACTGCTATGTAGCCTTATGTTGCCATGCTTTTATGTTATTTGCATTGTGTTGCAATTGTGATGTAATTTTTAGCCTATGCGCTTATTTTACAATTCTAATTATTCTCTGTGTGGAGTTTATTTCAAACTGTTTTAACTAGTGCTAGGATCATGTTAGTAGTAGATAGGCGTTCTGCCTATTTCCTGTATTATTTTGTACTCATTATTTGTTGTACTGAGAAAGTGTTATGGATTACTATAAAACCAGATGGCCTTACCAAAAAAATAAAGAACAAATTTACATGTAAACTTTACGTTACACCACAACTATATCAACTTGTAACACCCCCAAAATTTAAACACACCATAACCATACTTAAACATAAGAAATTGGAAATAACTAATTAAATATTCAAAATTAAGAGAAATCAATATTATCGTTGCGTTCGTCTCGGAGTTATGGTTCAGATAAACCACAAGTTTGCGTAAAACGGATAATGTATGAAGAAGTTAGAAGCATTAAAAGTTTGCATACATACAAAGAGCTTATACGTAAATATAATATAAAATAAATTCCAGAAAAATCAAAATGTGGCGAGCGGGAAAGTAAGCGAGAAACGGACCCGTTGTGGGAAGACCAGCACTGGCCTGGGTCGACCCAAGGGGGTTGGGTCAACCCTAGGGTCGACTCAGGCGGTAGGTGGGTCGACCCACCCCTAATTCGGGCGAATTCAGAATACGTATATGGGCTGTTTTGTGCTCAGTACTCGTTGTTGACTCAGCATGACTTGCACGGTCTAGATTTAAAACTTAAAATCTAAAGGCTGAGGTTGACTCTATACATCTATAAATATATGGCTTCTCCCAATCTGATTTACGCCATTTCTTCGTATGTTCTCCCTCTATAAATCTATTCTTAAAATATGTACATATAATAGGGGAATGCTACTGCAGATTGGATCAAACAGAGACAGCATCAGGACTTGCACACATACAACTTGGATTGGACTTTCTTTTTCTATGGCATAGTGTTATATACATTTATCTTCACCAAGACCCACACTATGAGTTTCTGTTATTTACAGATCTAATTTCTTAGGCCTTGAACATGACAGTTAAATAAATCTGGTTAGGATCTACAGGGTTAGTAAAATAAATGTTACACATGTTTTCACTGTTAATCACCTATGCCGTTAGGGTCAGTTACATATATGCGTGTAATGTTGGATAAATAACAAGTTGTACATATGCCTGTGACATTGGATAAATAACAAGTTAAATGTATCTATCTTCCTTTTTCTATTTTTTATGTTTTATTTTTATTTTCAGCATTGCCTATATGCCTATGTAACTTGATTCTATTCTCCTTCCTCTGTTTTCTATTTTTATGCCAAGCCTACGCCCTTGGAAGCCTAGGCTATACTCGATTAGAGTGTGCGTATAATTGGGGAAATAATGAATGATATAAAAAGAGGAATTTAGGCATGTTATTAATTTGGGACTGGTTGACTATAATTTGGGGAAAAAGACAAATATACACATGTTTAGGCTTGTTGTAAACTGGTAAAAAAGGGGTAATGTGTATATATTTGTTGTAATTGGATAATATGCATAAACCTATATATGCTGTAATTTGGAGAACAAAGTTGATGAATAATGTGCATGTGAATTGGACATGTTAAATTGGACTTAAAACGGACATTAAGTAAGTGACATGTTAAGAATCGGGTAAGTACCAGATGTAGATTAATAAACTGAATTGCTGTGGAAATAGTATACATCTGGGCAGGTGTTTTGGGGAAGGGTTGTACACACATAATGACATATAATAATTACAACCACGCTTATTAGTAAACCTAAATCTGCTAGGTTAAACATAAGTATTAATAAGCTAAGAGGTCCCTCATTCTGTTGTTGTATCGGGTTTTAGGGACTCTAAAATCCTAGTTTTTGGGACACAAGCTTAAGGGGTTTGGCTTGCGTCAATTTGCTGTTTGGAACCTATATGAATCAGTATCCCTATTGGTATCTTGTTAGAGCGGGCCTTGCACTAAGTAGGGGCTAGGGAACGCTTTACTGAACAGGGTAGTAAGAGGTTCACATAGGGGTGGGTACGGGCGCGTTCATGCGGAGTCATGAGCGTGCATGGGTCCGACTAGTTTGGATAAGTCGTTGTAACACCAGTAAATAGGTCTGTATTATATAAGTTGTTGGGTTAGGGAGTAATACACCTTACTGTCGGGGCTGACACAGGGTATTTACATAGTAGGGAGCCGATCGCTTGGGTAGTTATTAGGGTACACATAATCCTGTTGTTTTGTAATTAGGTTAAACACCTAATATGGTTATGTCATTATGGTACACCTAATATTGTTGTTTAAACCTGCTGTAAATCCTGCTGATATGTAACTAGGCTGAGAACTTAATCCTGTTGAACTTGTTATACTAGTATTGGTGCAGACATACATGTTTAGCGGTATAAACGTGAAGCATTACCCGATCATAGTATATTCTTGTTATTCATGTCTATCATGTTGTTTAGTTTATCCTATATGACATTGTACCTTTCTCATCCAGTCTTATTTACCTGTCTTAGCAATTCTATTTTATGCACATTTGTAAATCACTGGAACTCGCCAGACTTTATGTCTAACCCTTTTTCTTTCGCCTCTTTCTTCCTCCCCCCCCGGGTCCTCCAAGTAGAAGCACTCAACAATGACTAGGATTTCTCTTATGACTTGGATTTATTGAAATGTATCGTTTTGACTTGCTCTCAACTTTAGTATGGCTTATGGTGAGGGATATGACTTTATGTACTATGATGCTTTGGTTTATGAGATGTTTTTATGAGACAGATTTGATGTAACTGGTTTTGAATGTGACTGATTTTATGAGACAATATTGCTTTATTTTTAATAATGAAGTTTAAAAATTTTCGCTGCTATTTTATATCTGTCATCTAAATTTTCTATAATGTTTACCTATTGCGCTTCACGGAACTTAATGCTTTCTCTTATGAGTGAGATTAATCGACGTGTGGTGTCACATTTGGTATTAGAGACGAAGGTTACAAGATTAGAGAAAAAGTTTTTAAATTTGGTTTTAAAAGCAAAGTATTTTTATATAAAAAACTGTTTTTGAAAAACATATAGTCAAACTTGACAATTATATTCCTGTTACTCTCGATGAAGAAGAGAACATGGTCATTAGTTCGAACTTGACTGTCCTTAATATGGATCATCCTAAAGATGATTCTCCCCAAGCCCAAATCACGACATGATCCCAGGATCTCACATGAAAGCTTACTTTCTATGATTCTCCCAAGACCCTGAATCATATCTGTGAGAAGCTTGGCCTCCTGATTTCTTTTGATGGTCCACTCCCATTTTAGTCACCAACACATGTCCCAACAAACATGTTTAAAAACTTAATTCAGCTTGGTAACCGATCTCTACTTTTCTCGCATCCTAAATCATCACAAGCTCAACTTTCATCTCTGAATGAACAGTTTGCAGTTTCTAACACTTTCTTCTAGTATATATTATCTCTTCTCATTTTTCTTGATTTTTATATTCTCATGGAAGATCTTAATTTGACTTTGTATTTTCTATTCTTTTTCAGGCAACTAAACATTTATTTGAGTTTCAGAGCGACACTTTTGAGTTAGCGAGTGAAATTACTACACTCAAAGAGGGAGCTTCCCTTTTTCACTTCCAAATCATTGACCTTTCAACCACCAAAGATGGAGTGGGAAAAAAAGATAGATAAAGGGTGGAGAAGGAGAAAGTTACTATGTCCCTATAGGAGCTATAGGTGACCTCTGAGAAAAAGCAAAAGGGAATCAATGTTCTAAAGCTCAAGGAAAGGATTTTGACTCAAAAGTTAACTAATTCAAACTCAACGATAGATAGACTCATGAATAACAATTATGCACCTAAAATTGAAGCTGAAGAGCAAGAAGAGACTCATGTCCAAGTGTATTGTAACAACCCGGATTTTCAGAACCAATTTAATTTTTTTTTTTAGCTATTTTAATGAATTTTGGATATTTAAAATGATTTATTTTAAATAATAACGATTAAAAATTTATTTTAATCGAAGTTAGAACATATAAATTTATTTTAATTATAAAACGAGTTTGAAATGGCGCGGTAGTTTGAAAATTCGATTTCAAATTTTAAATGAATGTACATGATTCAAAACAAATCGGATTTCAGTAAAACCAGAAATATTTGAATCTGTTTAATTATATCTTTCTAACGAATGTGAAAATTTCAGATTTCATAACGGGAATAAAAAATTATGTCCAGTTTAAAATTTAAAATAGTCGCTATGGAATTTATATATATTTTATATAAAATATAGCCCTTGAAAATAGTCATTTTTGCAAATGACCTCCGTTTTTTATGAAACCACTTTTGTTGGATCCGGAATATCAAATTATTGCTAGATTCCCAATTTCATAATTTTTGGAATTAATATGTGAGCGTGGTGAGTTTAAACGTGTTTGGCAATTTCAGTTTGAATTTAATCGACTGGAAAATGACCGTTTTTCAAACGGTCTCCAAATTTAACAAAATTAGTTTTGTCAGGACCGTATCGCCAAAACATAGCCAGATTAATATTTCTGGAATTTTTGGAGTCCGTATGTGACCCTGGTAAATTAAAATGTACGTTGAAACCAATTTTGAATGTTAAATCAATTTATATTTTAATTTTTACGAAAAATGATCGTAACAGTCGAATAGACTTACCGGACAGATCCCATTGTGTTCGGAATGGGGGTATTTAGCTAGGGGCGACTGTCTTTGGATTTGCATTGGAGGTTAAATGAAAATTTAACTTTTTGGAATTTGAAATAATAATATAAATTATTATATAAAATAAGCCCTCACCCCTCTTTCTCTCTCTCTCTCGGATCAAAATAGAAAATTAAAAAAAGGGGGAAAACACGATCCCGTTCCTCAAACCCCATATCGCAGTCGATCACCGCGCTGCTCCCAGGTGCGCCACCGCCCCTTCTGCTCCGCCACGTCCCTCCTCTCTCTTCCTCCTCCTTCTTCTCCACCCCCCAAACCCTGACCCTCCTAAAACCGCCGCGCCACCCTCATTGGCCCACCACCCCTACCTCCGGCGCCTCCAACCCCCGCCATCCTCCTCCGACGGTGGCCCCTCCTCCATCTAAAAATTGGATTTTGTACAAGAAAAAGCTGAATTTTTATTTTGATTTTAATTTAATGTAATTAGTTTTAGAAACATATAAAAAAATAAATTTTTTTTATATGGCATAGTTTTAAAAATTGGTTTTTTTATATAGTGAAATAAAAATATGATTTATATATATATAGTAGCGGTATAAAAATATGATTTTTATATATGTAGTAGCGGTATAAAAAATTGATTTTTATTATATAATAGCATAATAAAAATTTGATTTTTATTATACGAATGACAATATAAAAGTTTGATTTTTATTATATGAATAACAATATAAAAATATGGTTTTTATTATAAGGATAGCAATATAAAAATGTGATTTTTATATGTATAGCGTTATGATAAAGATGTGATTTTTATATATATTAGCATAGAATAAAAATAGAATTTTTAATATATGTAAAGCGATTCAAAAAATGAAATTTTTAATATATATAACATTGATTAAAAATCTGATTTTTTTATATATATAACATATATTAAAATTGCGATTTTTGAATATATGAAGCGTTATTAAAAATGTGATTTTTAATATAAACCGCGTGAAACTGATTGAGCTGGAACCACGGTGAAGTACACTACGCACTGGAAACAAATCCAAATCCAAACCATTCAATTAAAGAATGACGGAGTGGAAACCAACGGTGAGAAATCCTTCTCACTTTATTTATTTTACAATTAAAAATATTCTAGGATGCAGACGGGGCTTAGAAGCCTCCGACACTATTTATTGTACAGACCATATTGTTTGATTTGAATTACATGGAGTTCAACACTCGGATTCGCACAATCACATAAATTGAAAGCGATGTATGGATATTACCGACACACAGATTTCATACTCCGTGAATAGCCAATTATGGCGCCGTAAATGGCATTGGGGTAGTTGAGTATTTATTTGGATGTTCTGCATGATTTGATTATGGTTGTAAAAATTGATTTATTTGTTTAGATTTGATTTGGATGTGAATTAGATTGAATTTGGTTTGTGTATGGTGCGAGCCAGTATTAGGAGAGGGATAAGGCTAAACCTTATTCTGGGTCTAGTATCGTGCCGTCATGCTGCTGAATTTTTTTAAAAAGTGTTAGAAAAATTTAGTTAGTTGAAAAAAATTATTTTTAGTTTATAACTCACTACTACAAAAGTGGGCATATTCGACACTAACTTGTGTGCGTTGCAAGAAAAGCGTTGCAAAAGCTTGTTTTCTTTGATCTTCTGCAACAATATTTATATGTTGTTGCATTAGACGTGAATAATGCACTGTTGCAGTGAGAATTCTAGTGTATTGACGTGCCACACCAGTTAAATGCGTAGCCTCATATATGCAATCCAGCTCAGCGATCCGCGTTATCAGCATAAACAAAGCCGCAACCGTAGATGTGTGATTAATCCAACGGTTCAAATCAATCCTTGCTTCCTGTTTAAAACATTACCTCATCATCCAATCAGTGACAACCACTATATTCGATTCTTTGGCTATGTGAAATTTTGGCGGCATGTTTCCCCCCTTATCGAAATATCACGTAAAAATATCCCGCTAATCTTTCTCTAACATCTTTCTTCTCTCCACTTTCCCCTTGACCAAAATTTAAACCTAAATCCGCTTTCCCCTTGACCAAAATTTAAACCTAAATCCACTGATAGTCACGCCTCGGTCTTCCTCATCCCAGTAGCCGTCGTCTTCCCATCCATACGCCTGTAAGCCTACGAAAAAACTGATCTTATTTATCTCCAAAATCCGATTTAAGGGCAGCGATTGGGGATATTATCAACAGCGATTGGGGATATTCACAGGAGTGCCAAATTAGCAGACTCACATACTTAATTTCAGCTTCAAGGATCTACTTCTGATTTAGGAGCATCAGGTTCGCATATATTGTCACCCACAATTAGACTAAGTTAATTTTTTTGGTAAACTTATTTGTTGTCAACTCCAAGTTTGTTGTAGGAAATTGTTTTGATTATTGCACTAGAACAGCGCATAAGCAGTTGAAATCATTAAAGAGATAAGCCATGTTGTTTTTATTTGCTCGCTTTCATTCAATCAAGTCGATGCTTTGTTCTTCATAAGTTATGGTTTTCTTTAATTCAAAGCAATCGATTCAATTTATTCTTCGATCGAAGAAATATTGCTTGCTTGATTATCTAGTCAGTCGACCACTGTTGTCTTGATTACTCTGCTTCGCATATGAATCCGCTAGTTAACTTGTGTGATTTCTGTCCCTATTCAATTTATGCTTGTGCTTGATTTTCCAATTCAAAAATCCTGTGATGATTTTGGGTATATATATATATATATATATATAGAGAGAGAGAGAGAGAGAGGAATTTATTCCTATATATTCAATAATTTCTCAGGTTTTAGATCTAGATCATAGATGTGGATTCTCAGTTTAACGCTTGATTCCTGACTTTTCATACTTGATTTCACTGATCCATTCTGATTTTTAAATATATGAGATATATTCATATTGTCATATATGGAATTTTCTTCTTGTTGGATCATGTCTGGTTTGGTTTATTGCACCTGTTACATCCATGGAATTTTATGTCGCTTTTGTTTGGACTTGCTGCTCCTACCTGGGCCATTTCTTTGTCCTTGTATATTTTGCTATCTATGTGTGAATGTATGTGTATGTCAAGAACAACTTATACACTTGTCATGTGAACTTGTGTTATTCACTTTCTGATGCATTCCTCTGCTTGTGCTCGATTTCTTTCTTTTCTTGCTTGTCGATGGAGAATTGTTGCTTGTCTATTCAGTTTATGCCAGGACATGTTACCTTAAATGATTAGACTTGAGCTTATTGCTTCACATGGAGCTTAAATGAATGCATGAGTAGCAATTGTTTTTCTTCATTTCTGAAATGTTCACAAAATCATCCATGCTAGCATGGTCCATAATCCGACCACTCTCGCTCCCTCCATGAAAATTACAAGAATGATGTTATCAATTTCTCTGTCCGATTTTTATATGCATCAATATAATCTTATCATTTCGTAAAATATTATGGTCCTTACCTGCATTATCAATTGTTATCGATGCTGGAACATTTCTTAAAATGGGCCCAAGTGAGTCTTTTGGTGATAGCCCCTGGTTAGCCCACCAAGCTGAAGCGGCTGCTATGGTAGCAGTTGCGATTGCTGCCATGTTTTGAGTAGCTGTGTTTTCTGATGAAGTTATTTTTGAGGATGAACCAGATGATGTTGCTACTTTTGCTACTGCTTGGGCTGAAGGATTTTGCAACAAAGTAGATATTATAAAGCCTGAAAGTTTAGACTTATTGTTGGTATGCATTTCCAGTACTGCTGATGGATGATTTGTAGCATTAGCGATATCATCAGTAGTGTTTCTCTCCATGAAATCAATAGGAATATAATTTTTATATCTTCCTTCCCCTTGTGCTTCTCTTTTCTTTGTTAGTTTTTCAAGTTCTTCAATGTTCTCTTGCATTTTGTTCTCTGATGTCATGCACCATGTCATATTAAGAGTGGATACCATTGAAGAACTAGAAGTATGGAAGAGGCTTGGTACTTCAGAGCACTTCCTATTCTCATTTGTCTTACAGAAGGGGCAAACATACTAGGAAGATAGAAATATAGCATTAAAGGATCCCATAAACATACTAGGAAGATAGCAATATTTCATTAAAGGACCCCATTAATATAAAATACGAAGGTAACAGTTTAACCATTTATAATGTAATGTACCTCCCAATTGGAGATATCATTGATGTTTATTGCTTGTTTGTTGCAGCTACCAAATAGAGTGGAGTTCCATGCATCTTCATTGGTTGGTTCTATTATCTTTGGATATGGACTACTTGGCTTTCTCTTTGGTCTTGGAGGAGGTATTTCAATGCCTTGTGCCTCTCCAAAAGGCACTCCTTTGGTATTAGCTTCTTTTTCTAACTGTATTTCAGATTTTTGCAATATATTAAATTTGTAAGTGTTAATGTTATCATGTAATGTCCCTCCCAAGTGGAAATATTGCAAATGTAACAAGACCTTGCTTTTTTTCTTCTCTTTCTAGACAACCAATTGAATTTTCACAATTTGTTCACTATAAAGATTGAAACTGAAAATAAAAGAAACAGATAATACAATCTGATTGATATTTCTGTAGTTTTGGAGAACACTTCTTTTAGTACCAGTAAGCCAACGTATACGAATGTAATATTGGAGAAGTATTTGAAAGAGCCTAAAAAGGTAGTTGTTATTAGGTGGTTTGTTTATAATAAAAATTTGATATTGTAGTTGTAATTAGGCAGTACAAATTTGGTCTCAGATAATACATAAAGACGACGCACCTTTGCAAAGAACTTCTGTGCATGACTTCTAATTTGCACTGTTGTCTTTGTGCCTATATACTCTGAAAAGGTAAAGAATTGAAAAGTACATGAATGTAAGTATAAATTGAGTATAGCGTTTTTCACAAATTCAAATGCATAATAATTTATTTAGATGGTAATGCGCTAATTTTCAAAGAAGCTATTTTCAGTATATTCTTGTTACAAAACCATATCCAGTACATGTAAGCACGTTCCTTATTGACAACTGATGCTGTAATCACTGTAATTTTTGTCGCTTGTGCCTATGTGCTTACGTATCTAATGTTTCACATATAAGAATAAGTCCATGTACAATTATGGTCTTTGTACTTGTTAAACCATTATAGCATACGCCTGCTTTATAATGTTGCGTCAACTGTAGATTTTAAACAGTCATGACTCATGTATTTGCTTCATCGGCAGAATTAGCATCATGTGTAGTTTAATGCTTGTACTAGTTTTGATGCTAGCATCATGCAGGCTCATTCATATAGAAACAAAATAGGCACCTGCCCATGAATAGGTGACTCTTATATTCTGATTGGTTAACAATAAGGAAGTGATATCTACGCTCGATATGTATTACCATCTCCACTCTTTTCATTGTGAAAATTGGAAAGGAGAGCGGCGATAATGTATTTATTGTAGTGGAAATTTGGATCAGTCCCTTATTTCGTAGTTTGATACATGAAATTTGGATCAGACGTCCCTTATTGCCAAATGCGAATTTCTTTATGTGTTATGTAATATTATATTTCATCCATACCATATTATTTGCATTTTTTCTCAGATTCTACTTACACTTACAGAACATCACAGTAATATAGTCCCGTGGCAACTTATTTCTCAAAGAACTCGTGCAATTTTAAAGTTTGTTGGACTGACTGAAGAAGAATTGATACTTGGAGCAGGACATCTGCAGTTAGCATTTTAATAAACACGTTGTTTTTTTTTTTTTTTTTTTTTTTTTTTTGCTGAAATGTAATATTTGATATGTTTTCATGTTATTGATGTGGTGATGAATGTTTTGGATGAGTTTCATCTATGTACAAAACTGGTATTGGAAATTTTCTAATTAAAGCATTGTATTTGCTTTCTTCTAATGTACCGTTTGCTTTGTTCTACTGTTACATTTGTTTTTTTTTCTGATGTTGCATTTGAAGATAATGGTGTTGCGTTACATATTACATCGGTGTTGCATTAAATAAAATATTATTAATTCCACATGGCATGTGGGCCCCACAGCTAACGTGGCATGTGACAAGTGTACATCTGACGTGGAGAGCTGATGTGTCATGTGACACGTAGGCAGCTTACATGGCAAGCTGACGTGGCCTCACTATAGTGACTTGGCAGTCAGGCTCTAGCTTATGCTTAAGGCAACGCTGTGTTTTGTTGCATTACCTGCAAATAGTGTTGCATTACGGTTATAATGCAACACTTTCTTTCCGTGGCCGTAGATGGGCAAAAGCGTTGCCTTAGATGGCAAATGCAACGGCCGCGGATGCCACGCCCCCTGGTGTTGCCTATTTGAAAAAAGGGCCTACGGCAACAATTTTTTGATCTATGGCCACATCATAATAGTGTCGAATATGCCCACTTTTGTAGTAGTGACTGCGATAAATAAAATAATTATTGGATAGTTAAAAATAAGTTTACACATCCATTTACAAGTTAGACGACTTGTTTATGCTCACCTATTTTCGTGATATCGATTGGGTCGATAATTTTACACATCGCCCAACTGCACAAATAACATTCAGTATTTGTTGGTTGAAACCCCACACAGGTATTGGGATGATATTTGGCGTACACTAATCCCAATTGTTTAGTCGTATGTTAATCGATTGGTTGACAGACTATTGTAAGCGTTAATTAATTATATTTAATGCTTACGCAGTTGTGTAATGCACTCTGGATGATGGCTGACTGTGTATGATTATTGCTGTGTACATGTTTGTATGAAATCCATATAAATAAAATTATATGGTAATTGACTGTGTCTGATTCCAATTTAGAAATAATGAATATTTTAAAATAACGAATATTTTAAAATAACGAATATTTTAAAATAAAGAACATTTTAAAATAATATTCTGTAAGGGATAAAAATATGATTTTGATGTCCGGTTTGGGATGGACACAAAAATATTGAAAATATGTACAGCCGTGTTGTTTAGATTTGCGCCATTTTAACGCGAACGATATTTATATCGATTTTATTCATTTTTATAATGAATATCGAAAAGGAAATGATTTCAAAAATCTGATATTTTGAAAATATTATCGATAAAAACTCACCGACCGACCCTTGAGCCGCCAACCGACGCATCAGTAGCCAACCGTCCCTTCTACTCAGAAGCGACCGACCCAGCTCACTAGGACCAACCCAGTAGCCCCACACAGGACCGACCGACCCTGCAAGAGTCGACCGACCCACTTCATACTAGGAGTAACCGACCCAATCCTATAGTCTCGCTCGACCGACCCTGTTCATCCCCAGGCTAGCTCGCTCGACCAACCATTCTTCTTCAGGCTCGCTCAACCGACCCCATCATTCAACTTATAGGCTCGCTCGCTCGAACCCCTTTCACCCAGGCTCGCTCTTTTTGAATATCCACCCAGGAACACACGACTGTCCCTTTCTTTTCTCCAGGCTCGCTCGAGCCTGCTTCTTGTCTTGTTCCCAAAGAAACCACACTTGATGCGCGACCGACCTTATACGTGCGACCCAAAACCTGCACTTCTCCAATGCAACTCCAATTTCAACCAAAACTTCGCCAATCGACACAATCGACGAAACCAACTCAACCAATCCATACATGTTATGAAACCACCAACATCACCAATTTGGTCATTTCATCAATAATTATGTGAAATTTACCAAAATCACCATAATGCAAATATGAACAAAACCATAGATCTAGCTTGCATAATCATACGAAATAACATAGAAATTACCGGTTTAAAACTTACTAAATTGGATCTTATGGTGATTCATATGGAAATGGACTTACCAAAGTGTAAGATCTAAGAAATCGACTTGAATTTGATGAAAAACATGAACAAACACCCATATACTTCATTGAATCCATGTGAGAGATGTATATCACTCACCTATTCTTCAAAAAAAGCTAAAATGATAGAAATATGAATCCGGACAGCAAGCACCTCGCACCAAACCCATTTATCCAATGAATCCTTGCTTCAATTGATGTAGATCTAGCCTCCAATGATGTAGATATATGATTTCCCTCCTTGGATTTTGATTTTTAATGGTCGAAAGGTGTTAGAGGAAGGAGGAGCACAAGGCCACCTAATGAGAGAATGGGGAAGTAAACTATTTCCCATACCTCTCACCCTCTATTTATAGTTTCCACCAGCCCACTAATGAGCCTCTCCCAAATCAGCCCATTAAGTTCCCAAAACCGGGACAGTCAACTAAAAAACCTTAAAACAACGATTTCTCCCAAACCGCTAAGCCAAATCTTTAATGTAACCACTCTACGGAATGACAAACATCAATTCCTTTTCAATGGCATAAGTCTCACCCTCTGATTCAACCTGAGTCAAAAGTTATGCCCTGTACAAGACTGACATGGGCTAAATGGTCACAAACAAAATCTGTAAAAATTATGGACATGTCTCACATCCCCATAAGCAACATATCAAAAGATGAGAATGATCCAACCCTCAGGGAATAAAATAAAAATATTTTACGATCTTTTGATACGTAAAATACGGGCTGTTACATTCACCCCCTTAAGAAATTTTGCCCTTGAAATTCCAAACAAACATAAGCAACCACAACAATTCCGCATGCCTATCCTCCATGAGAAGTCAATTCTATCACCCAAACTAACAACCATCAAGCCATGCATCCATAGCCTAATCCTAGCACGCAGAATTCTATCAAACAATAACAAGATACAACAATATAACGATGATACGATATCAAAATTTCCTACCGACGAAGAGTTCTGGATGAGTCGATCTCATGCTCTTTTCCGTCTCCCATGTACAATCGCCACCATCTTCACTCCATTGTACCTTGATTAGTTTAATCGTCTTCCTCCTAAGCTATTTTTTGTCATTTCCCACAACACGAAGCAGCTTACAAGGTTTTGCAACTGCAGTTTCTACTTCTAAGTCTTCATACTGCTCTGGCACTATAAGAAAACTACTCGTTAACAGCAAAATAGTACAGCGTTCGTCATCTAAATGCATTCGGTATTTGTATTTTCTTCTCGTCGTCTTTTGTGACACGTTATTAGGCAATATTTTACTTCGAAGACAAATAAACCCTTAAAATTTTCGTAGGCCGTCAAAACTTGCTTTTCCCCAATTTTTTCCATTTCCTTCTTCCATAGCCCTAACCTACGTTCTCATTATCTTCTTTCACGAAAATACATAGGCCTCCACCACGCTTTCAATCTTCACAAAATCGACCTAAGAAAGACCCTAGTCACAAATCACTACTTAATCAGCTGCTTCATAAAAATTGCAATACGCAACCTACAGCGACGCCGCACTTCCTGTAGTGCTCAGTTCATGCCTTCCGCCTATTGGATTAAGATTTGCAAATACCATTGACTGCTTGCTGATTTGATTACTGAATGAACAAGGTATATTTTCTGTATTTGTATGAATATCTCGGAATTCGATTTCGTTATGTAATTACCTAATTTTTGCCATGTTTCATGTTAACATCACTGATAACTGCTTGGTAATGAGCGCCTGACTGCTTGTGCCTCCATGTAAAGCTTAATTTATGATAACAGTATGTTAATGAGACACCCATTTTTGATATCTGAATGTATGAGTGCCATATATGCTCGACTCAGATTTTGGCAAAAGATCGGTAATTAACCAGCAGCATACTCAATACTTCACTATATGTTGGATAATTTGATTTTCAGCTATAAGTTTTTCTATATCAAATGAATTCATAGTTTCTCAAGATCTTTTGTGTTTTGAAGATATGCATAAAAATGCACCAAGTCTGAGTTGATTGGTGAAGCATTAGTCCGGCCGTTATTAGTACAGTTCAATTAGTGAATTGTTTCTAGCAGGGGTCCTTATTTTTATTTTATTATTGTATTACAGAAAAAAATTGTTTTCTTCAACTGAAAATGTAAAGTTTTTTATAATTGACTGCAATTTTTGATTGAATTGGAATATGAATCAATCAAATCTCCATTCTGCCCAGCGACATATCTATAACACAAATCATTTGTTTACCGTTTCTATAAAAATTGAAGGAGTAATCGAATTTTTACTGTTATTTACGAGTTATGAACTATTTTGGTGAAAAATGAAGACATGTGCAAAGTACCGTTTTATGTATTTAAAAGTAAAGACCGTTATTACCAAATAACTGTCATTTTTTGTGCGCTACATTGAAAATACTAATCAGAGAAACCACATAATTGTCAATTTAGCAATCCTGTTTTGTAATAGAGAGCTCATATTGTTTTATAAAAAGTCTTCAGTCCTGTTTTATAAAACTGCTGCATTTTAATGCATGCGGATTGCACTTTATTAATTTGCTGCATTTTACTTTTTGCTGCGTTGTATTGGAAACAAAAAAAATGTTGACAAGTATGTTAGTGTTTTCTATAGTTCCATTGTACTGGTATTACTTTAAATCAAGGTTGAGTGTGCATTTATGTGTGATAAAACAGTAGCTTGCCTTTTGGTTTAAGTGGGGAAGAAGTTGGAAGATTTGTCTTCATTCATAGTTTGATAGCAATTGAAACATAACAAGATTATGGTTAATTCGATAGTATTTACAATAGACTAGATTAGTATTTTATAAATCTCTAATAATGTTGACTAATGTTTTGGTGGAAACTTCGATGCTAGTTGATATTCTTCAGGCTATTGCTGCTTCTGGTCAAAGTGCAATTCAACACGCTTGAGAAACATAAGGTAGTGATCAAGTTACAGCATTAGACAATAACCAAGGTACATCTATAGTTCTATAAAATTTGTTATTTTTTCATTATTTATTCGTAATTGACTTAGTGAGTAAGCATTTGTTACTTTATTTATAATTCTCTTTTTGAGTAAGCATTTGTTACTTGATTCTTTCTTCACTAGTTGGATTTTTTTGAGAAAATTTTGAAAGTCTAATTGTGTTTGAACTTTTGTGGAGTGAGATTTGAAATTGACAATAAAAAATAATTGGATTTTATGTAGGAATTGGTTTCCTTTATTCTTGGGTGTGTCCTCCGATTTGATTGCCTTAACTTAGTTTATTTTTGCTTTGACTTTGACTTGGTTTTCTTATGAGTGAAGGCATATTATTTTATTTTTGTTTGACTGATATTATTGATATTGAAGCTAGCACTTCTGTTTTATGCATCTCTTGTTTCAGTGGATTACTGTCTAAATCCGGTTGCTTGATTCATGTTGAGCAACCTTGTATTCCTATTTGCCTTTAGAACTTACTGTGTTTTCTTATGTTTCAATTTGTTGTTGCACCTTTGTGCTTGCTCATATACATGTGCATGCATGTTGAACTTCTAAGTCGCTACATTAGTGTTGTGTACTTGCATATGTTGTTCTGTCTTGACCTTTTTGATACTTTATTTATTGAATTGCTGAAATATGTTGCGCGTTAGTTCATGTTATATGAATATTCAGCAAATATTACCCATCCATCAAGAAACTGCACTTGATCTCCAGTTTTTATATCCATCAAGAAACTGCACTTGATCTTTGGTTTTTATATCCATCAAGAAACTACGCTTGATCCATCAAGAGACTGCACATGTTGCGCGTATCGTTGGTTCAACACCATTTCACTGACCTGCCATCTTCTTATAGCTCTTCGGTTTTTTCCAAGCTTATCATCGGTTTTGATATGGGCCTAAACTCTAAACATGTTATAAGTTTCAACTTTGTTTTTATCCTTTGTTATTAATATCTAATATATATTTTGCATTTGCAACACATGTTGCAACTGATTGAGTCTCCGGATACTCAAAGGGGTTTGGATTTGTCAAATACACTAGTATAAAGGAAGCGACGGTAGGTATCAAGGGTATGGATGGTCAGATGAGTGCAATATTTTGCACAATCAGAAGAATCATTGCTGTTGGACTTCAATTATATTGTATAGAAACACCCATCAATTTTACAATTCGTAGAAACATCTCAACATATATACATTAAATATTGTATAGTAATTCATTAAATCCCACATTATTCATATTTTAACTATCATACTCTTTCAGAAGAACCGTTGCTGGTCCTATCCTATAAGCGCGACAATTGCTACCAGACATTTGTTAGTGCAAGAACTATTTCTTTAATTAGAGTGTTGTGATGTAGAAGCACACATTCAATGGAAAGACGAAGTGATGAAAATAAAACTTTCATTTACACGGTTTTACAGTAGATTTAGGTTAAAACCAGGATGCAGTTGATATTATTTTCAGACTGAATTTTGTTTTGAGATGCATTTTAGCACCATTCCTACTGGTATAAATGAATATTTTTGACGATTGGAGTAAATAACAATATGATTTAATGGAGATGATGTATGCTATATTGTTTTGTTGACACTGTACTTTTATCAACTTTGAAGATTGCCATGTATAAAAATTGCAACCACAATTTCAAGTCATTTAAAACACTTGAACTTCCACTAAAATAATCTGAAGTTGAAAACATGGAACAAGGTTCTTTTAACAGTAATAAAAAATATAGGTTCCAATCATTGGAAGGCAGTTGGATATTCAAAGAGAGCGGAATAAAATTCCTGAGAAACCAACAAATTGAATGTTTTTGAATTGATATTGAATAACATATTAGCGTTCAATGTAGAACCTCCTGGATTATGCTAATAGCTTAGTAAACCAACTCCTCTCTTTGAACATCGCAAATATTTGCAGTCCAAAAGTTTGGTAATTTTCTCTGTAAATATTTGTGAAGTTCTCTGGAAATATTTGCAAATATTTACGGTTGAGAAATTTTAAAAATTTGCAGATCTGATATATGTACAAAATATGATCTTTAGTACCTAAATGGAATCATCTATAATAAGAAGAATAACATAAAATAGTTGCGTAAAATCATGTGCCATTTTGAATTTGTGTATCATTATATGAATGAAAGATAATGTTTTTCAATCAACAATCATGCCTGTAGCTCTACAACGGTCAAAAAAATGGCCGCATCTCTCTGAGCATTTGCGGTTTCTTTTTTCTAGTCTTCTACCAAGATCGTGTTATTTCTCTCTTCTTATTCTGCTTCTCTAACTGCTTATCGCTTCTGCGTGGGCTCTCTTTTGGCTTCTAGTCTCTTTTGGGGATTAGGGTTTGTTCAGTATGATGGGCTCTTTCAAATTTGGCTTTCGAGGATCTTTCTTCAGAGCTCGGCCAGCGTATGATGTGTTATTGAAGGCCTTCTCCTCGATTTTCCTTGGGCAAGTTTTTGTAGAGGAAATTGGCCTTTTCTCGGTGGTGGTCAAGGTGGATCCCATGGCTTCTTTCACGGCTCTAAACCGCCACCGGTTCGTGTTGATTTCTGATATGTTCTTAGAGATCGCTCCTGTTTCTTCTGAGAATCTCGTGATGCCGAGTTGGATTCCTTCCTTTAGTGGTGTTGGTCCACAACGGCTTTCGGTTTCTCAGTCCCTGTCGGCTGATCTGTGCCCGCGCAAAGGGGATTTCACCACCCCGTTTGTGCTGCATTTATCTTTTGTCAGTCATGCTGGTCTTTTTGAAGTGGCTCCCGCTTTGAGTTTTATGGTTGGCAGCGTGTGTTGTGGTGCTTCTGCGTTAGACGGGTTTGTAGCTCGCGTCGGTGATGAGGCTGTTGATGTGAGGGAAGTCATGCCCCAAACTCAACATTCACCAAAGGGCTCGCTCGTCTTCTCCTCTAGCACCCCTTGTCGGTCTCAGCAAGGTCAGGGCGTTGGTTACACTGCTCGCCCGCGTCGTCGACGTCGCTCTAGGCGCTCGAAACGGGTAGCTGTTGTAGCCACTCCTTGCCCTTTTTCTCCTGAGTTGTCACAGGATGGTCGGTTAGGCTCCCTGAGGATAAGGTCGGTTCATGCTCCGTTCCCCCTAACTGTTTGTAATTCCTTTACTTCCTTGACTGTGCCTGTTTCATTGGATGTCGAGGAAGTTCCAGTTTGTGCTTCGGTGGGATCGGGCTATGTTCCTCCCCGTAGATGGCTCTGGGGTCTGAGTTCAGGCGCTCTCGTTCAATGTGCGCAGAGGCATTTTTTGTTGCCGGAAAGGTTCTGTCCAAGCGGTCTGGTGCTTGCTTGCAGACCGGGAGTTTAGTTTGTGGCGAGCCAGTAGTGCTTGATCAGGTGGTCTTCAGTGGGCTTTGTGTATATGGTTCCAGAAGCTTTTCTCCTTTGGCTCCCTCCCCTTTCCAGGTTCGGTCTTCCCCTCTCTTCTCCTTTTCTGTTAATGGGAGTGCATTGGTTTTTTGCGATGCTATTGTATGGTTTGTGTTTGCTGTTCCTAGTTGTGTTTTTCCTGTCCATAGTGTTCTTACGCGGGATTTTGTCCCTGCTGTGCCCTGCATTGCTTTGTCTGTACGACAAGCATGGGTTTGCTCTTGTGGTATTCCTTTTGATCCCTTTGCCTTTTTTGTTGTCTTTTGGTCCCCTGCCTCGTTTGTTTTTTGGTACATGGCATCCACTTCTACAGGAGTTCTAGTAGTTTTCTGTTGTAGTAGAGTGGTGTACACTGTACTTTGCATTACGGGCTGCATGGGTCGATTTAGGTACAGCAAGACTTCCAGTGTTTTGCCTGTGTCTTGTGATAGTCTGTTGTGTTTTTCGGTTGGTTGTGGCTCTTTTAGGTCTATTGCCTTGTTCGACTCAACAAGTATGGAGTGTATCTTTGGTCAAGAACGTATAGTCATTCCTGTGTCGAACTACTATTTGGACTTACCAAACGATCACCATATCTTGTTGAGTTACACTTCGCAATTAGATTGGGACCATACCCACTTGCTTTTCATGTTCCCAGTTGGTCATCGGTGGGTTCCACCATTGCGGGATTGTCAATCTATTGATAACTCGGCATTGGTTTCGTCCTTTTAGGTTTTAGATCTGCGCTTCGTTCGCGCCCCTTCATTTTTTAGTTGTCCTCTTCTTCCCTTTAGTTCGATTGCTCCTTCTGTTTTGCCACCTTCCCCCATCGCCGAAGAGGAGGCTTCCTCTTTGGCCTTCGTCGCCCCCTCCTCTTAGTAAATAGGAGATAACGATCATTAACGATCGTCTATCTCGCCTTACTAAGAATTCGTGTCCATCGCGGAATGGTGCTTTGCGATCGGCCTCTTCTGCCATTACCTCCTCTTTCCCCTCTCGTCGTAGACCTAGAGAGGCTCCTCGCACCCTCCGCACCATTCGCACACACTCTATAGCGGCATCTGAGCAGATTGTTAGATCTACTAGACACACCCTATACCGTGTATGATGTGCGAGGGGTGTCTCTCTCCCTGCTTGCTCCCTGTGTTGCCCTGCTTCATCGATGGCGAACTTCCTTTTCTGGAACGTCCGTGGGATTGGGAACGATGCGTCGTTGGCTAGGTTAAAATGCATCGTAAGGAAGCACTCAGTCTGCCTTGTGGCATTTATTGATCCGTTTATGGGTCCAAACATGGCCACCAGTGCTGTTTTGTCTCTTGGCTTCGGTGGTGCCTTAGCCAATGTGTCAGGGAAGATTTGGATCCTTTGGTCTAAAGATATGGTGGTTCATTCTATTTTCGATTCCGACCAACTTCTTTTCGTCTCTTGTTAGACTCCTTCGTTCTCCGTCCCTTTTCTCTTCTCAGCAGTTTATGCCAAGTGTGACCAGATAGAGAGGTTGACTCTGTGGTCAGATATCCTCTCTCTTCCGGGTCTGGGGTTTTCAGTTTCGGTTTTGGAAGGCGACTTTAATGTAGTTGCATCCCAAGCCGAGAAACGAGGAGGCATAGCCGCTAACCGTTCAGCAGTAATGGATTTTAATGCCTTCATCCTTAGCTCGATCGGGTCTCTCCGAATTGTCCTTTGTCGGTTCGGCATTCACTTGGTGTAATAACCAAGATGGGCCAAACCGCATCTTATCCAGGCTAGATAGGATTTTCGGTTCTGAGGACTGGTTCAACCTTCCCATCTCCTTTTGTATTTCCCATCTTCACCGTACCTTTTCAGATCATGCTCCTATGGTGATTTGTTGTTCTCCCCTTTCTCTTTCGGGGCCTTCATCTTTTGGGTTTTAAAGTATCTGGCGATCCCAGGCTCGTTCCATCGAGTTGTGGAAGACTCTTGGAACGTCCCTGTTTTGGGATCTCCTCTTTCTGTGTTTTCTTGAAAGCTGAAGCGCCTTAAGTCCTGTCTCAAGTCTTGGAACATGCTTGTTTTCAAAAATATTTTCGATTGTGTCAGAGCGGCAGAAGAGATTCTTATTCTAGAGGAAGCTTCATTTGATGAAGATCCCTATTCTGCTAACAAGGAGGCATGGGCGCTATCCCAACTTGCCTTTTCGTTGGAGCTCCATATCGAAAACAACTATCTTCGCCAGAAGGTGAGAATCAAGTTGGTGGTGGACGGAGATTTGAACTCCAAGTTCTTCCACTCTTTCATTCGTAAGAAGAATAGTCTTCTTACGATTCTTCAGCTTCAGGCCCGGATCTCTCTATGGCGACCACTTCGGCGGAGGTCAAAGAGACTATCCTAGATCATTTCCAATCTTTCCTTGGTTCCCCTTCTTTGTCTGTTCCTGATCCGCCCTTGTTTGCCTTCATTCCCTGATTAGCTATTCCCTTTGAGAGTGCCGACCTTGCTGTACCTCCTTCTTCGGAAGAAATACGAGCTAGCGTCTTTGCTCTTAGTAAGGATAGTGCGAGCGGGCCTAATGGCTTTAATGGGGTCTTCTTCAGGAGTGTCTGGCCGATCATCCAATCGGAATTTTGCCTGGCTATTCAGTCTTTCTTCTCCGGTGGAAATCTACCCCAGGGTTGGACTTTTCTACCAATTTGGTTCTTATCCCTAAGTGCGAAAATCCCCGCTCGTGTGCGGATTTTCGTCCGATCAGTTTGTGTAATTTCTCTAATAAGGTTATCTCCAAGGTTCTGGCTTCTAGGCTAGCTCCGTTTCTTGAGCGTATCATCTTCTCTTCTCTGGCTGGGTTTGTAAAAGGTCGTCTGATTGCCAACAACGTCCTTTTTGCCCAGGAGTTGGTCTCTCAGATTGATCGCAAGGTTAGAGGTTCTAATATGGTCATCAAGCTTGATATGGCTAAGGCTTACGATCCCTTGTCTTGGTTTTTCTTTATTAAGGTGCTGAGGGCTTTCGGCTTTCCAGAATCCCTTATTAACCTTATATGGAGGCTCATTTCCAACTGTTGGTTTTCCATTCTTATTAACGGATCGACCAATGGGTATTTCAAGGCGGGAAGGGGCCTTCGCCAGGGTGACCCTCTCTCTCCTTCTCTTTTCGTGATTGCTATTGAGGCTTTTGCGCGTGGATTACATTCACTCACGATAACAAATCAGATTCACAGATTTGGCATTCCTGTTGGGTGCCCTCTTATTTCTTCTCTTTCCTTCATTGATGACATTATCATTTTTACGAATGGTAGCTGTCGATCGGTTCGTCGGCTTGTTACCTTCATTCAGTAGTACGAGAGGTGCTCGGGCCAACTTGTTAACTCTACTAAAAGCTGCTTCGTTCCGGCTAAGGACTTGACCCCGGTTAAATCCTTGTGGATTGAAATGTTTACTGGTTTCAAGGTCGCCTCCCTTCCCTTAACTTATCTCGGTATTGAGATTTACCGAGGGCGGAAACTCAATGCCATTTTTGATCCCCTTACGGATAAAGCTAGGGCAAAAATAATTCGTTGGAATGCGTCTCTTCTCTCTTAGGCTGGTAGACTAGTTCTTCAATAGCTATTCCGCTTCTGCTGTGTTGAATTACTTTGGTAATTGGTTGATCTTCGGGGTAATGCCTCTTCGTGATTTACTGAAATTCTTGTGGGCTGGTATTTCAGTAAAATCGTTGCGATCGATCATGTTTCGTCTTATTCCTTGCCTTATCTGCTGGCATTTATGGTGTTCGCGGAATAAGGCTTTTTTTGACGAAATTCCGATGAATCCCTCTTCCATTATTCGAAAAGTAAGGAATGATGTTTTCCTTGATTTTTGAGGTAGACCTTTCAGGGGAGTGCTTGGTTCCCGTTCGCGGAGGCTTGCGGATTTTTTCTCTGTCATGACACTGTCGTGCGCCTCGAGGGCGGGGATCGGCTGATTCCGTAAGGCTTCTGGAGAAGTTGGGAATGTTACCTTTTTTCCCACTTCCCACCCTCACACCTACCCCCCTTTAAGAGCTGATGTTGTTTGTTATTGATGAAGGAGCTGGATTTATTGGTTTTATATCTCTGGGTTTATAGCGGTTGGCCCTTACTTGAGCTTGTTGGAGCTTTCTGGAGCTGAATCATCGGACTTGGAGCTATAGCTAGCAGATGGTGTTCTTTCTTGTTTGCTTGTGGAGTTTTCAGCTTCCAGACCTTGGATCTCCTCCCTTTCTTTCTGAGATAGTGGAAGCTCTAGCATCTTCATCATCGATGACGAGTGCCTTTAGAGGGTCTGCCTATTCATGGCCCTTGCTTATTTCTAGTTGTTGGTTGTATCTTGCTTGTTCTCGTCTTATGTTGCTCTCTTTTTTATGTGTGTTCCCAGATCATGTAGCCATCTCTACATAATCTATTTTTGTGAGCCTTTGGAGAACTGATGAATTCTCTCTTTTGCTATATATATATATTTGATGAAAAAAAAGTAGTAGCAAAGGTGAAGCTGGAATTTGAATTGATATTCCCATTTCTACTTGAAAGCAGAGAGACTTTTCTGTTATGCATTAAATATAGTTGCAGCATGATATTACCTAATAGGATTCTCAGGGAAAGCGATTTTCCTTTCTTTTGCAGGTCATATTTACTTTTGACATGAGAGCTTTTGCAAAATAATGTTATGCTGCAACTGTCATTGGATTGTTTTGCTGTGATTTTTTAAGTGCTAATATTATCTGCTAAAAGTAACGTGTAAAGAAATTTTTCTTAATTCTAGGCAATTTTTTTCATTATTTGCAGAATTGTAGGGCAGGCCGCTACAGTAATATGGTAAGCATTCAATTTCCGTTGAAATATTGATTTATATCTATTCAAAGTTAACTTAATATGGATGAGTTAGTGCGACTAATATTTGAATCTTTCTTTGTTTTTCTACATCCATTTTATGTCGAACAAATTTTTATATATAGGATTTTTTTTGAACTGAGAATGTTCAGTTGCATGATTACCTAAAATTATGGTAACACTAGCCTATTAAATAGAAAATAAATTTCTTTTAGAATAATGTTTTCAATCAATTACATAATAGACTGACAATAATTTGACAAAATATACTCTTAAATGCATTTCCATTGTTCAACAAAGTGGAAATTGTCCCTCTTTTAATTGATTTACTCATCTAAGCAATAAATTTAGTATGATTTTAAAGTGAATGATGGTTGTATAAGGTATATTATACGTGTGGTATGATATATATTATCATTAAAAAATACTTCATGTATTCAATGCATGTTTTCTATTTATCCAAACCGTGATTAACGTATGAAATAACATACATTGAGCATTTAAATGGAGAAGACGAGAACTTCGCCTTCATTTCTGCCTTCTATATGTATTGCACACGTATAATTTACACATTAGTTTAATGTAATTAGGATGCTTCAGCCGTCTTATGCAAAAAGTCTTCAGTTTTGTCATGTATACATTACTGTATTAATATATTTAAATTAACTGAGATATAATTTTTTTATGGTGCTGATTGGTTATATAGCTTGTTAGATTTTTACAGTTGCATTCCTTTTGCAATTTTTTTCAGTCAAGCAGTCAAGAAACAAAATTATTGTTTCTTGTGTCTATACAATATTGTTTGTACATTGACTGTCATAACACATGAATCATTTGTATGCTCATGGCATCAGTTTGAATCATTTGCATTTGTGGAGTTTATGGACCTATATGGTGCAATGGAGGATCAGTATCATATGAATGGATAGCGTTTTAAAGGAGGAGAAAAAACTGTGGTTGTGGCTTCTGAAAAATGTAAAAGGCCTGATGAATTGTGTAACAGAGCCGAAGTGAGGTGTACTCATGGTATTCTTTAAGCTTCCACATGCTGCTTTTTTCATTGAGTTAATTGTACTCATTTTAAAACGTCATTTCACTATAATTCTTCATTACTCTATGTCATATCCATGATTCATAATATAATTTTGAATTTAGTTTCAAACATTCTTTGGTGTGTATAACAAATTTCTTGTTAAGGTCATATGGGACTAGGAAGGATGATAGAATAACGTTTTTTAGCAATTTCAAGCTGAAGTGTCAATATATTCAATTATTTACCACATTGTTCATAAAATCAATTATACACATTTTTTGTCCAACTTTTTGTCTGTTCACTCCTATTCTTTGTTATCATAATGCAGTGGACCTTCGGGTGATGGTGGCCATAGATCATCCTCCAGAAATGGTAATCAGTGTTATAAAATATGCTATTGTTAGTTTTTTAAATTAACTTCTATTATTTCAGTTTCTTCTCATGACTGATAACTGTTTAACTGCCAACTATTTTTCATGTGTGTACATTAATAATTATCTATTATATAGTTATATGTGCAATACTATCCACACACACACACACATACACATACTCTTATACATATACATACGCACACACACATATGTACGTATATAGTGCAAATTTAATTTACTTTTAGTGGGTTTCTATTGTAAGCCTGTGCTCTCTATTTGCAATATTATTTTCATTTTTAGTGCTTGATTTTTTTCTTTTGGTTTCAGAATAGTTGAAACTTGCATTGTGCGGGTCAAGATCATGATGTCCTCATAACTTTACATTTCCAGGATCTCGCCATACATCAAGGTCTGATAAGAAAGGTTTTTCTTAATATTCATTCACATGATTTTTTTGGATAGTAGGCGACAAGAGATCCTTGAAAAATTTTAAGCATTTTAAACTTGATAATACACAAATTAAGAGTAAGATATGCACAATGCACTTTTCACTGATATTTCAATCATATTTGGGCCTGAATTTTAACGCTTCGTATCTTTTACCGTCGCTGACATATGCGAAATCGAAGAACATAATGATAAGTGGATTAACGCCAATCAACAACAAGTTGTACCTCATTGCGATAGACAGACATGAAGAAGTGATAGTTCAAAATGTCAAAATATCAGCATCTAGGAACAATCCTTAACACTAATGGAATGCATGTGTCAAGTAACGTGCAAGTCAGTGAGGATTAGATAAAGAAAGGTGATGATTGCATCTCAATTTGTTCTGGCACCGCCAATCTCTAGACTGAGCAAGTCAGTTGTGACCCGGGTTGTGGTATTAGGTAAGAATCTCTTCATTTTTTTTTTCAATTTTGGAATCAATATGATGAATATTTAATGTCCATAAGATATGCAGTATGGTAAAATACAGTCAGGAGAATGGAGTACAAAATGGTACAGTAAAATCAACAGTATCCACAGGGAGTCAAAACATGTTACGGATTAAAATATGGGTTAGACCAAGCACGACCTTTGAGAAAAATGTAGTACTATGCAAGATGTTGAGAATCCTATCACCACTAATCAGAATTATTGTCCTGATAATAGAAGCTGTCCTGACCAGATAATTTCCTAAGCAAATGATTAAGTATTCTTATTCACTCGAGTAGCGAGTAACATTATGTTTTTACATGCATGTGCAGAGCTCAGGGGTTAGGATTAGTAGTGTGATCACAATAATATAAAAGGGTAATGAGCCACATAGGTCGCAGTAATTTATTAAACGTAGTTATGTTTCATAAAAATTTAACTAGATCAACTAAATTACTAAATAACTTTTTAAGTTTCATTAATATTTTAACTATGTTAACTAAGTTCCTAGAAACTAGCAAGATTTTTTTCTTAACTAATTTTATAAATTTAGTTTTTTAGAATATAAGCAAGTTGATTTTTTATTAAAATTAAGTAATTTTACTAAAATAAGAACCATGCTAAGCAAAATTTATAAAAATCAACACACAAGTTAGCCGAGTTTTTTAATGAAAAAACCAAGTTATTAAAAGATAATTAAGATTTATATAAAAATAACCAAGTTGGCTAAATGTATACCAAATTAACTAACTTTGATAAAATTTAACTAATTATGATAAAATAAACTATGTCAAACAAGTTTACGAAAATTAACCTAGTTGACCATGTTTTTTAAATGTTAAATAATTTTTAAAAATTAACTAGGTGAATTGTGCGTATGAGAGATTTTTTTGATGTGCTTATTAATTTACCAACCCTGCAAAGTTAACATGTAAGTTTGAATGTATGAATTTCATACTCACCAGTACAAGCATTGTGTTTGATCCACTTACCTACTCATCCTTACACTAATCTTCTAATTCTTCTGCCCTTGTATTCCTCTATTCTCTTTTGTTCTTCTTTTCTTTCAATCATATTTCTATGCATTTAATAATAGTTTATCTAACTTCAGTAAGACAAATTCTAACTGAAGAATACTCCCATCACAAGTTTGTACTGGAAAAGTTTTACTTAAAGTTGTTTCATTTTGAATAATTCAATGTATAATTAATTTTTTATATTACATTTTTCAAAAATTTTAAAAAATAATCTTTTATAGGTTTGCTAATTAAATATTCATAGAACTAATTCCAAATGATTGAATCAGTACCTGTTATTTGCTTAGTGTATGATAGTTTGCAGACTATATAAGATTGTAAATACCTCTTTTCAGCTCGATTACTTGCTAAATCGCTTTGTTGACATGTTTTTCTTCAAGTAATTAAATTCTTTATTCATGCTCAAACTCCAGATTTTGATTATTGAAGGGTAATATCATAATATAATCATTATTTATAGAGATGTAACTGCAGTTTGTTTCATACTTGTAGTTAGAGAAGGGAGAAATATTAGATTTGCAATACTGTCTAAATGCTTCAAACAACTTTTTTCTTTCTACTGTTTATATTTCAGATGATGAAAGATTTTAGGTGAATAATCAAATTGCTTTAGTATCAGCTTCAGATGTGTTATTCTAAATTTGTATTTGATCACTATTTTTTTTTTCATTATAGGTGATTAAGGGCTTTTGGATGCAAAAGTGTATAAGGATGAGACATTCCTTAAGTTCTCGAAGCTATTTTTTCCGTAGTGAGCACATGAAACCTTTTGGTTCAACGTTTATAAAGCTATTTTGTTCAACATTTTGTTATTAGTATTTGGTGCAAGCTATCTTCATAGATATCCCTGCTTCTTTTTTATATAGATTTATGTTTTTGTTTAAGGATATTGTGTGATGTTGATTTATGTATTTTATCTTTATTTACGGATATTATAGAAACTTTGTTTATGAATATTATGTTGAACTTAATTTATAGAAATGATCATTAGTTGTGTTTATATTTCAGTTTTAGAGTTTGATTTAAATATGTTATAAATATTTGCTTATCGAAATATCTCTAATGAAGTTTCGTGATATGTGTAAATATTGTGATTGGACAATACAATATAAACGTTGTAGAAATAATAATAAAAAAGACAGAGTTTAACCCGTGCCATTAATACATTTAGCAATTAATACATACGCTAATATTACAGCATGATACAAGCTACTAACAGCGTTTTTCAAATGCTGTTGAAAATATCGTATGCAAATGTAAGTGATATCGATGACAAATTTTAAATGCTGTAGAAAAATATTAACAACATAGTATACACGCCGTGTAACAGGACTTTTAACAGCGTTTTTATTTTGCTGTTTCAAGTTCTATAGCTACGACCGCATGTCGTTATACAGCGTTTCTGACAACGTTGTTGTATCATATTACAATGTTTTTTAAACGTTGTTAAAAGATGTTTTTGGGGTAGTGTGGATTCCTTGATTATACGGATATCGTTATGGAAATTTGAAAGATATATATATATATATCGTTATTTCCAATACGATATTTGTTGGTTACAGAATTTGATATTGAATATAAGCCGATATAATTTCTATTCAGAGCCTTGTATTTAATAACAAATGGAGTTTTGGGTTTGTCGTGAACGATGTCTTTACTAACACTGTCTATAAACCCAGTTGAGAAAAGAATAAATCTTTTAATTAAGATTTAGAGAAGTTTACCAATTAATTAATATTTAATTGGAATTGAAATAAGAATTGGATTTTTGGGTTTATCGTGAACGGTGTTTTAAATAACACTTGTTCTTTAACTGATTAACAGTGAAGTTAAGACTTGGAATTTATAAATCTTTATTCTAAGATTTAATGGAAATTTTCCAAAGTAAAATTTTCCAATTTAATATATTAAATTGGGATTGAATGGAACTCGATTTGGTAATAATCGAAGTGAGCTTCTGTGGAGGAAGACCGTTAATATATATGGAATTTAAAAGGCTTTGTCGTTATTCCATTTATATTATTAGTCGGATACAGAAATTGATATGATTATATATTGATCTGTTTTCCGTGAATATTCCATAATTAATGGAATGTGATTTTGGGTTTATCGTGAACTGTGTTTTAAATGACATTGGTTCTTTAACCCAGTCAAAGACAGGAATACATGTCTGACATTGTATTTTGAACTATATTGTTGATCGCTGCTAATTATATATCTGTTTGGTGGTGGAGAATTTATTCTCTTGCTTAATACCCTTCTCTGAGACGTATGAGCTTAGAGATTATATATCAGCAGAAATCAGTGGTACGGTGTAGATTGTCGATGCGACATGTTTGATTTCCCAAAGTTAAACAATCATTAATATTGATTTTTGGGAAGATTAAAACTAAGTGGAGTTTTAATGAATCTTTAATTAGATTGAAATGAGGGTGTGATAATTTAAATTATCAAATTCGGGAAATGACTGAGAATGGACTACCATTAGTTTTACTCCAAGCGACAATTAAATCTTTAATTAGATTTGAACGTGAAACGGTAAATAAATTTACCGATAACACCTTGGTGATAGATATGGAGTATTACCGGTTTTGCTCCATGGGATGAATAGGCCGGGGTTGGGAAATTAATCAAATGATTACTTCGGTAAGGTGCGCTAATCCCAACTAGTTTGGGTAAACCTTAATTTGGTTTGAATTGATATCCAAAGGAAGATTAAAGAATAAATTTAAAGAATTTATCTTTGATAAAATTAATGGGAACCTTTCCCTAGTGATGTGAATATTTGAATAAAAAAATATTCTGAATTGGAATGAGGCGTATGCTGTGTTTGTGTAGCACTTGTTTATAATATACGCGAGTTATTCGGAAAGGCCGGGTTTGTACCCATTCTGAATAACTGATTCGACGATAAGTTGACGATGAAGACAGTGGTTGAAGACAGGAGGTCTTCACATTGTTTGGATGATTATTGATGTCTTGATTGGGCTGTACACCCAAGACAAAGTAATAAGTGGTGATCGTCCGGACGTACTTGGAGATCGACCGAATATGCGAGGACATCTCTCCTGTTTTAGACATATGGGACAAGGAATAAGGTGCCTCCGGTTTCGTCCAGACCTAGAACGAACTAGTAAATGGATTTGTGTCTGACATTGAATTTTATTCTGTGTTGATTGATCTCTATTAAATATATATCTGTTTGGTGGCGGAGAATTTATTCTCTTGCTTAACACCCTTCTCTGAGACGTACGAGCTCAGAGGTTATATATCGATAGACATCAGTCGCATGGCATGAATTGCCTGTGTGGCATGCTTAGATGCAAATGATCAAGGCTTTTGTTGAAAAGTAGAGTCTTGTGGTTGATGAACAAAGCACAGGTTTAAATAGCATAGCTTTGTGTATAGCGTTAATTCGCGAGCCTCACACCCCGGTGTGAACCAGAAACAGGAGAGGACTGCAGGGAGGACATGCGTTTCTTTCTAGCTAGGAGTGGTGTCATGGTATGGAACCCATACATTTTACTCATGTGGATATTGCATATTATTTGATGGATAGCGAGACGCTTCGGATATATCAGTCACTACGGGGCCGATGGATGATATGGTCGACATACTGACCAGATTTACGCCCCATAGGGCGGGGAAACGCATTTTTCAGGAATAACTAATCCTCAAACGTAAGAGAGGACCGGCCCTGAAGATCCAAGGGCTTGACTGAGTACTTGCCCTGAGACATGGTGCTAGATTGTCTCAAATCGGTAAGGACGATTCCTTGCCTTGATTCATGATGGAAATCCAACTTCCAATACATGACATTTCGCATTTTGATTGTAGAGCCTAGTATGGCGACATAGTAGCATGGGATACTATGTCGTCTATGATTGATACATTTATATTTGAAGCTGATTTTGACACAATATACTTATAGTAATATCAAAATGATTTTGTTTTAAACGTATCAAGCATGCTTGGCTATTATAAGGTAAAACTCTATCTTCCGGCTTGCGTTGCATTGTGTGATGGGACCTGAGTCTTATAATAGCTTCATTTTTCGAAAAGCATTACGTTGTCTAGAAACTGTTTTATGCACTGGTATTCATGGGGGTAAACCCGTTCCATGTTATACGGCGTGGTCCCTTGATTTACTTTATTTCCAAAGTAAAGTTTTGAATAACTGTTTTGGTTCTCACACCAGTCCCATGACTGACCTGGAGTTTATTGTTTTAACCTAAACTCTGGGTGCCCCTATTTTCCACACGGGCAGCTAGTAGTTGGGGATTTGCAGATATTTCTTTTCCAGGATCCTAGATTTACAGCTGGAACTATATTCAGAAAGCTCTGTATCCGTGTATTTCTTTCAGTTGTGTTATGTATTATTTTTCCGCTTCTATGTAATGTATTTTAATCACTGATATTTTCTGATGTACAATATTTATTCATACTCTGTCATATTCTTGTACTCTGATGTAAATTGTTGTAACGGCAATGAATTGTTCTTCATTTTGTGTTCTGATTTGTCATGTTCTCAACTCAATCCGGGCTTTCCCGTAAGGGCGGGTTTGGGTCGTCTAATGTATTAACATAATCAAGTATGCCACGAAGAGTGTGTCAAACTTCCTTTAAGACATTATTGACAATATAATTAGAAGATCCTTTAAGAAAGCCCTTTTTCGTGCTTACATTGACAATATATAAAAGTGTCCAAACCTCAATTTTCTTCCGTTGATTATAATAAGGCACAAAAGGAGGATTTCAAGGCCATGATGAGAAGAGCTGCTTATGCAAAGACATTGATGTCAGAGACTTCCTCCCTTTGATAACTCTTTATAAGGTAGTGAAGCCGAATATGATGAGAACAATAATTTAGAAATTGAAGGTGCTTGCAGTGGTGGTGATGGAAATGATCACAATGATGATGGCATGGTGACAATAATTTGGGTCACAATGTTAACGACTATAATGGTAATGACACAGAACATGGTGATATCCCATCCTGGCCTCAAGACAAAAAAATAACGTAAAAGAGACTGAAATAACAAATGTTCTTAATTTTGCAACAAAGAGGCTCTATCAAAAGAAGACATATTTCAATGGAAGCAGGCTAAGGAGAAGCTTAAATCTCCAACTGCATAGTCTCACTCAAATATGTATGGTATTCTTTGTCTTTGAGCTTAAATTTACTACAAGCTACTTAGTTATTCATGAAATGTTTTAGCCATAAATTAGGTTAAAGTATCTATTTGATTCCCTGCTTTAAATGAAACAAGAGGAGGTGGATCAATTGAATGGGGAGTTGGATGGGTGGACAAAACAATAAGATAAATTATTTGAGAAATACAAAAAAAACTTAACCTTAGTGTGGCTAGTTTGAGGAAGTTTAAGGAAAAATAGGTTTTCTCTGATTATAAAGAAAGCATACCATCATTAGGAACTATTGTTGAAGGAAAATGCTGAGAGCTCTACCCTTTTATGAATGTTGATTGATGATAGAAACGTGCTAGAAGAAACCCTCTGTGGAGTTTATTGGAGAGGCAAGTTTGTAGATTTCACATATTTGGGTAACGAATGTGCATAATTAATTAGGCGTTTCCACCATCAGTATTTGAATGACTATGGTTCTGATCTTGAAGATGGTCGATGATGGAACCTCACAAGAGTAGCACCTGTTTCCCCTTTAATCGCATTATACACCCTAAAAACAGTATTATGGAAATAAGTTTGCTCTTGAATACTTTGAGAAATTTATATTGTACGAACCTAGTGATTAGCCATACAAACTTTTGTTTAGTTTATGGATTCTTTTAGTATGTTCTTTTGTATTTAGTCCATTTTTCCATATGTTATGCGTACTAAAGAAACATCAAGTAGTCATGTTTCCATATAACTCTTGAATAGGTAAGCTAAATTAAAAAGGGATCTTAAGAAAAATATGTAACTTTTGAAACTTTGTAATTAGGTAGAAAATTATTTTTGAAATATTTACAAGAGACATGCAACTACCTAGTTTCAAATTTGACTTTCTTGGCAAGAGGAAATACAAATGGTTGATGTTGCACAAAACTATCACGCTAACTTTTTGAGTGATCAAACTATACTACCAATTGGTCCTTGGGATTATTACAAATTTCCTCCAATTTATAGCCCAAATAGAGTGAATGTCGCTTTTGAGACTTTTGTTATCCTATCGTCTAAAATGTTGGGGAAGGTGAAAATTGTAGTTTCAAAAATGTATAGAGTCTAGTAAACATAATGTTGATTGAGTTGGATATGAGTATGTGAAATTTCTTTCTTCGAATAAAAGTTCCTTTTCTAAATGATTGATCTTATTTTCCTACGTTATTATAGAAAAAAAATCACTAACTTGAGGCAGGATTGGGTTCGTCATCAATGCTCTATTAAATGAGAATAAATATAAACTTTTTGAGTGGTTCGAGAAGAGGTTTGCTACGGGTCTTCGATTTTCGAACAATCCAAAAGCCCAAAATGGCATGACTTTTATTATAAATAGAAAGTTATTATAGGAAAAACAAAAGAGATGGTCGAGAACCTAAAGACACAATTTAAATAAAAGGACGACGTTTGAGAATTATTTGAGAAAATTGAGTTAGTAATTATGTGTAACGACCTGCCTTTTCTTATCATTGAAGTTGATAATAAAACTAACTCAAATCATTCGTAAAAGCAGATTGTTTTAACTATGGGGTTTAATAAAATCAAATCATGGAACATAGACATATCACAAATACAAAATAACAGGATAACTCGCAGCAGGATAAATAACTTAGAAGTTCGTGAACTAGTCACAAAACTCAAAACTCAAAATACATAATATCAGAGCCACAAATCAATAAATTAGAAAATTTGAGATACATAAATGCCTAGTATACAAACAAATGATGAAAATGGGATAATTAAATCACCAAGATATTAATAGCAGATAGATAATAAGCTGAATCTCCAATAGATCTCCAGCTCTCAAAGGATGAATCGCCAAAGTTGGACTCCTTGATCTGACTGAGCTTAAAGTCAAAACAAAACTGTGACGACCGTCCATAACTCATGCACTAAAAAAAAGGTATAATGCACTGAAAAGTGTGCCAAGCAGCTATGGACGATCATCAAGGTATGATAACACATGCGGAACCTATCGTAGAACTTACAACGCAAGGATAAAATACAATAGAACATATACAACAAGCAGAAATAGTGGAGCATCATATAGCAAACTTTTAAACTTTCATAACATCCTGAAAGATCATCCATACGTCAACTGCATATCACATCAAAGTCTGTACATGAAGCATCACTACAATCACTCAGAGTCCAACATTAAACAACGGAAATAGCAAATACTAGATAGTAGTAAACTGATACGTAAGCCTCCAGCTCACTACCGATCAACATCATTGTCCTTACTAAAGCATCACCTTTCACCTACTACTCAGTCTTCCCATCTAAACCGGATGAACAACCCAAGGTGATAAGAGGGAAGTATAAAACCTTGAGTCAGACAACAGTCTTAGTGAATGACAAAACAACTATCTAACATCATCAATAAAGTATATGAGAATAGGTAGACTAACAAACCAATCTACCAAAAACTCCAGAGAAGAACCCACATTTGTCTTCCCCACATATGACAGTGATAGCCTTTACATGCAATCATTTCAACCATACATCCATGGAAACCAGAACAACAATTCATTCATGGCAATAAGAAGTAACCAAGCAATAGCAATCATAGCAACCAAATTATATATATCTCACGTAAACCATCCTAATCGAGCTCAACATCCCTCAAGCACAAGCACCAGAGGCCTAAACCAATACCAGACAAGCACCCAAGAAACATCTCCTTCAATGTCAGACAATCTACGTGAGACGTACAAACAAACATCCAACATCCATGACTGACTCTGGCTGCAACTGCCATCCTGCTTTGAAACCATCATTAATCGTATGACGACCTCCTGCCATATGTCAAGGGCTAATGGTAAACTCTAGTTCTAACAAAAAACCCATACGCCTTCAAGACTCATATGTTTGTCTTCTCAAATCTCGACAACTAGGCCCTTCACGACTGCCCAAAGTACCCCTGCTTTGAGTCCACTGGAACTTACAACAACGATAATCTCTCAGCCTTCGCATCTAAAATCGTCATCACCGGCGACTATTCACAACTCAAGTCCCCCTTGAGTAAACATTATCCACAACTCAACATCCTAGAGTTGTCTTCACATTCATTGCTTTACACCGATCAACGAATACATCACATCCCTTCGAACATTCCAACCTGAACTCGTGTCGAAGCCAGAACCATCGTCGAGCCAATAAACATCATTTGGTCATATATTTGATGGATCGATATAAATTCATCCGATGGACCACTACCAATGGACCATTGCTGATGGACCACTACTGCTGGACCACTACTGATAGACCACTACTGCTAGACCACTACTGATGGACCACTACGGATGGACCATTACTGTTGGACCCGTACTGCTGAACCACTACCACTGTATCACTACAACAAAAGTGGGCATATTCGACACTAATTTGTGTGCATTGCATGAAAAGTGTGGCGAAAGCTATGCTTTCTTTGATCTTCTGCAACAATATTCATATATTGGCATTAGACATAAATGCACTATCGCGGTTGAAATTCTAGTGTTTTGATGTGCAACACCAATTAAAAGCGTAGCTTTACATATATACAATCTAGCTAGCAATCCGCGTTATCTGCAAAAACAAAACCCCAACTGTAGATGCATGATTAATCCAACGGTTCAAACCAATCTATGGTTCTGATGATTTTAAACATTAGCCATCATCCAATCAATGACAGCCGCCTCATTGCATTCTTTTGATGAAATTTTGGCGCGATCTTCCCCCTTCACGAAATAATGTAAAAATACTCTGGTCATAAATCGTTCTTCTTCTCTATCATCTAATCGTTCTTTCCCCCTTTTTACCATTGACAAAAACTTAAACATAAATTCATGTCAGTATCGCTCCTCTCCTCGATAGCAAATTTTATTCTGAAAAGGTTGAAGCTTTGAAATGCTTTCTAGCTTTAATTGCTCAGGGCGTTGACACCACCAGTTATTTCCCTCAGGTTCAGTTTGGATAGCACTGGGAATTAGCTGCGCTTAATATAAATTAGATTATGAGTAATTAGTAATTAGTTCATTTGTTACACTTTGGAAAACCCATTCACTTATGAGTAATTAGCCACGTGGACATCCCAAACTTAGGAAAACTCATTCGCTTATGAGTGATTAGTCGGTGAAAGATTAGATTATGAGTAATTAGTTGCTCTTTGACCATTAATTTGGGATTTGGGATTATGCTGAAGAGGTTTATTCGAAAATTGTGCCTATTTAAAAACCAAAAAAAGGAGATGGCGCCGGTGGGTTTGCCACCAGGATTTAGGTTTCACCCAACTGAAGGGGAGTTTGTTAATTATTATCTTAAAATGAAGGTTCAGGGTCTCAACATTGAGCTGGATATTATTCCTGAAGTTGATCTTCATAAATGTGAACTATGTGATTTTTCAAAAAAAATCATTTCTGCAAAGTAGGGATCCTGAGTAGTACTTTTTTGGGCCATGAGATCGGAAGTACCCAAATGGGTTCCGAACGAACAGAGCAACTAGAGCAGGATACTGGAAATCTACTAGAAAAGAAAGGCGGCTTTGTTAACAGAACCGGGCTATTGGCATGAAAATGACATTGGTTTATTATAGAGGTCGAGCTCGTTAAGGAATGAAGACTAACTGGGTTATGCATGAGTATCGGCTTGATGATAAGGAATGCGAAGATACTGTGGGTTTGCAGGACTCGTATGCACTATGTAGAGCTCTCAAGCAATCACTAGTGATAATATCAATAACGATCAATACCAAAACATGTCTCCTGATGTTGGTCCGATGAGCTCATCTTCGTGCGTGGATGAAGATGACAGAGACGATGCATGGATGCAGTTCATAATGGATGATGCATGTTGAAATATATATATCGGGTGAGTGTGTGGTTATCAACAACATGTTTTTGGTTTTTTATATGCTGATTATGAAATAAGAAGAGTCTTGACAAGTACACTAACATACAATGCGAAAACCTTTGAAGTAAGGGTATTTTTATATAAAGGTAAATCACTTTACTATCAAAATTGATTTGCAACTTGGGTTCATTTACATTAACATATAACTGTATGCTTGAGGTTTTGTGATACAGATACAGTGTAGCAAACAGTTCTATTTATGAACAAAGGTTTCATAGTTTATTATTCAAACACAAACATTTGTATATAAGTAGTAAATGGTATATGAGTAAACTTATATGTTATACATGGGTCATCAGATACTGATGTTTATGACTTACTGCAATGTGTTTGCACTACGGTGTGTTTGTGTAGAGGCTTTGGAAACTACCAATTTCCCGATCCGGACGAGTCGTTCACCCGTATCTAGTCTGCTACACGCACAGGTATTTTCCATTTGATTTTGGAAACTACCAATTTCAATGTTTCGATTTTGGAAACGTATGCTCAGTTTTGCAAACTGATCTCACTTCATGTATGCATCCATATTATGCCTTGCTACATATCATAAATCAGTCATACATAATACTATGTATCAGTTCATAAGGACAGCAAAAGTATCATAAAGCAGTCATACATAATACTATGTATCAGTTCATACCAGATTAGGGCAGTAAAAGTATCATAAGGCGGCAAAAGTTAACTTAATACATACATATATAGACACACAAAAAAATGATATTATAGTAGCATAAGTTCATACCAGATCAGGGTTTTGCGGAGTTATGGAACTTCCAATAGATTCGTTAGGGCTTTGCGGTTGTGGGAGAGCAAGTCTAAAGTGAGCAGCTGCATGTGACGGACCCGCAACATCAAGACAAGGGGTGAGGTAGTTTGGCCAATCATATTCCTGATCAACTTCCAAATCTACCCATTGATAATTCCTCTGGTTCATTAGGTCTCGGTTATCAACATGTATGTCATGGGTGGCTTCAGGAAATAAGCTTGGCAATGGGGGGTAGCAAAGCATATTTATGTATCGTTACGTCAAATATTTCATCTGAATCCATTTCCACTCTATGATCACACAAACATGGAACCACTCATTCCTCCTTATTGCTCACAAAAATAAGTTCAGGCCTTGTTCCAGGATGAGCATGGGTACAGCTGAACCTAAATGAGGTGTACCTTGTTATTGAATTGAGCAGCAAAAGTATTGATAAAGCCAATGCCTTCATAAAATTGCATTTTTAGGTAGAAAGATATATTGTCATAATAAGACCAGTTACAGTCGTCAATTCCAAGCATACGCCACATTGGCTTCATTATTTCTTCAACAACAAGAACATTATTCTTTAAGAACTCAGGAAAGCCATCAACCTTAGCCCATGATTCCACTTCTAACGCTGGTTCAGGCTCAAATTATTCATTAAACCATGTTTGCAGGTAAATATCACCTCCAGGATTTGTTAAAACTTTCAACATTAGCGCATGATCACGCTTACTGTAAGATGGGCATGATACTAGAAAAGAGTTATTGGGTATTACCCGCATAGGCCACGAATTATTATTCAGAGTCACCTGAAGCGTGTGATGCACAACTTCAACATTCTAATGTCCTTTAAGAACAGTGGTAGTGAAATATAGTGACGAGTTCTCCATTGAATTTTTTTCTTTGAAACTTTCAAAGCTTGGGGTTTAGGGGATATGGAGATGATGATGTTCTGAAGCTTGAAAGGGTATGAATAGTTCGAGACTTAAAACTTGATCATTTTTAATTTAATTTGGAAACATTGCATTTCTCTTCACGGCTATGAATATTTCGAAACTTAAAACTTTGCATGTGTTGATCAATTTTTGAACCCACATTTACTGCATTTGCTTTAGTGCCACATCCTTATCTTGCGAACTTGATCATTTAAAAGTCTTTAACACTATTCTGTAAACCCTTAGCTTGCTTGCCCAACTCGCATTGGTTGATCATGCTCGAGCCTGCTAAATTCAGGCTTGCTTGACCCCCATGGGGTCGATCACGCTCGAGCCAGCTGGATTCAAGCCTGCTCGACCCTTATGGGGTCGATCACGCTCGAGCCCGATAGGTTCAAGCCTGCTTGACCCTTATGGGGTCCATCACGCTCGACCCTACGGGTTTGAGCATGCTCGACCCTCATGGGGTCAATCACGCTCGACCCTCATGGGGTCAAGAATGCCTGACCCTACAGGTTTTGAGCATGCTCGACCCTCATGGGGTCGATCACGCTCGACCCTCATGGGTTCAAGCTTGCTCGACCCTACGGGTTTTGAGCTTGCTCGACCCTTGTGGGGTCGGTCGTGCTTGACCCGTGGGTTCAAGTAAGCTCGATCCTCTTGGGATCGATGAGGGTCGATCGAGCTTGACCCTGTTTGGGCTCGAGTATGGTTAATAACTTTGGTATTTGGAGATCTGGTTAATGGTTTTTGTTGATTTCCAATCTTTCCCACTTCTATACCTGTAATAACTAGAACACTTGCATGTTTTTGAGCTATCATGTTGCTATTGGATGCTCACACCATTAGCAGTTATTGTAGAAAGTTAGAAATGCAGTATAGCCTAAATTAAACGATTTATTTGCATAATATTATTTGCATTCGATTACTTAAGAATATTCTTTATTCGAATATAATCATTCTAGAATCAACTTCTAATGATGCTTGGAATTGGTTAACCTGTACATACTGATTATAAATTTCAAGCCTCATTTCTAGAATATCATACACAATTATACATAATATTCCTTATGAGCAAGGGAGCGTGTACCTATGAGTATTTTAAGGCATAACCGTTCGTGTAGAAATGTTAACTCGACAACAGTTACGTCAGAATCCCAAGGAAGGAACCATGTCTAATCAAGCTGGGAGTTCTGTTCAAGTTATTGAAACTACATCAGCTACTGTTCCCGGAGTGAACGTTAATCACAACTTTCCTCAACCCCGGCCACTTGCCAATATACCTCTCGGAAGGCATGAAACAACTCTTTCTTTTAGCTTGTATCAGCAATTGTGTAAACAATTCAGGATTTCAGAAAAGGACGAGGCCAAATTCCCTGGAAAGGAGGAATTTGCTGACATTCCATCTGCCGGGTATGTTGTAGTTAATTGTTGCATGTTCTTGAGCGGGTTGATTCCGCCTTTCAATCCTTATCTAGAGTTGATTCTTCGGTGTTTGGCCATTGCCCCATACTAGTTGCACCCGAACGGTTATTTCGCTTAATGGTGCTTTATGTATTGTTTATGAGGGTCAAACATCGTGCGCCTACGTTTTAAGATATCTGTTCTTTATTTTATTTTTTTAGGATAAAGAAGGATCGTCCCTCAATTATTTTTGTTGAGAATCGGGGCTCCAAAATTATCACTGATCTAATAGAGAACGTTCGAGGATTTCCGAACCAATAATTCTTCGTCCCGTGTCTTGACAATTTTGTTGGCCGATGGATGGAAGGAGGTGAATACACCTACTTTACAACCTTTTTATTTCTCTCTCTTTCTTTATTTCAATGCTCTAATCTTTAGTTATATTATAGAGCTCCCTTTCGATCTGGATGTTGCATTTGATCAAGCTCTTCTCGATTCTTTAACAGTTGTTAGTGTGAGTGAACGGAGTAGAAAATTCTTGGATACAAGAGAATTCTTCCATCTATGCCATATGCTTCATCCCTCGCGATCTCTTGCGATATATTCGGTTGATAAGAAAGATACTGCTAGCAAATCTCCAGCTAAGAAGGCTAATCTAAAGAAGCGCACCGACCCTGCGGGAAGCAGTAAAATTCCTCCTAAATCTAAGTTGGTTTCTAGCGAGGAAGAAGTTTCCAAGCGGCGTGAGGGCAAGGATCTCATGACTTTATCCGACCAGGTTGAGAAGGAAGGCACTGTCCTGGGTCCTACGGTAGAAATCGAACTGGATGATGTAACAACCTGCACCTCCGTTCACGCAAGATATTGTCCCCAACTTAGCCACCATATAGGTGTAGGGTTTTGTTCCTCAAAAGGCCTCGGCATTAGTAAGAGATGGACTCTACTATATAAGTACCCACTTCACACAGGCTTCCACGATGTGGGACTTATAGGTGTTGCATTCTCTCCTCATATAGAGCCCAACGTCCCCGTTGGCTCACAAATACCTCACCCAGGCGCTGTGGTCCACACAGGAGCCACAATTCTGGCTGGGTATTGGCTCTGATACCAAACGCAACACCCCTAAGTCCTACATCGTGGAAGCATGTGTGAAGTGGGTACTTATATAGTAGAGTCCATCTCTTACTAATGCCGAGGCCTTTTGAGGAACAAAACCCTACACCTATACGGTGGCTAAGCTGGGGACAATATCTTGCATGAACGGAGGTGCGGGTTGTTATAGATAAGGTGGATGAGACTACATTGAGAACTACTTCGGACCTAAGGGAGGAAACCGAGCAGCTTGGAGAAATTGGAGCAACTTCTAAGGACAACTTTAGTACTAAAATAAGAATCATGTTATTCACGATAGTCAAAGGGAAGGTATTTTAGACACTTTTAAGGATCTTGGTGACCTTAGCTCGGCTAAAGATCTCATTCAAGGTGATATTTCTGCCCAAAAACTCAAACCCCATACCTTAAATATAGGAATTAGTGCACTTAATGCTCCTGTCTCTAGACCAGGAAAATTACTCGTAAAGCTAGGGATCGACTTGGAACCATTACTTAAGATTGGTTCGTTAATAGATACACATTAGCAAATTCTTTTACTTATGCCAAATGTTTCCAATCTACTTAAGTCCTTTTTATCTTACTTCAGTACTCTCTAATTCAAATAGTAAGAGCTTGTTTTGTCTTTCCTCTAGGTTCAGAGATGAGACATTCATTTGCAGATAGCTTTGAACAAGGCACCAAGCAATTCAATCCCAAGAACTCTCTCAAACCTCGGTCTTCTCAATATTCAAAACAATCTCAACGCTCGCAACCTGCCTAATAGCCTCAACAAACTCGTGATCTTATTGAGACTGAGCAACAAAGGCAGTGGAGGCATAAGCACTTTGATATGCTGGAAGCTAAGAGGACAGAAGAAGAGGGAAATGAAAAGAAGAGAGACAGGGGTGACAAAGGCAAAGGTGACTCTCGAAAACATCACAAATCGGATAAGCTTCCAATGCCAGATCCTCCTATGTCAGATATTCAAAATACTGGTGATCAAGTATCTTTAGCTTCTCCATCTGTTACCCCCACTCCCAATGTTCTTCAGACTATTATCGATAGACCTCGTTATATTCCTGGACCAACCAACTTTGGCCTTGCTGATCGATTTTCGGGCTAGTATCTAAGAGGGACGTATTTCACTTTAGACATATACCCTTCCGACAAATGAGACATTCTCGAAGAATTCGATAGTTTGAAGGGTAGTATGTTCACACAGCTTGACACGACCAAAAGTCAGCTCAAAGTCAATTTAGATATGATCAGAAACCATGTTGAGAAGCAGTTGAGTGAATGGCATACTCTTGCACATGAATACCAAAGAGTTAACTGAATTAACATCGTTCGAATTGCCACATTAGAGAAGGACAAAGCTGAGTTGATCAGGGTTATGAGGTCACAGGAGAAAACTATTGCATCGAGCTCTCAAAGAAATACGGAGGTAGCAAGTTTAGAAGCTGAGATTAATAGGCTCAAAGAGGAACTTGCCACTATGAAACAGAATGAAAGCACATTAGTAACACAGGTCCAAAAGGCTCAATTTTCCCAACAACTTGTGGAATCCCAACTAGCCATAGAAAGGAGTGCTTCCGCTACTCTTCAACAAGAGAATATGACTCTCCAGCCCAAGATTTCTTCTCAAAGTCTGGCTCTTGAGGCGCTAACTACCAATGTTAAATTTCTTGAAGAGGATAAAGCCAAAGTTATGGCCGCTTACAAGAAAGTTAAAGCAAAGACTGAAGATACCTTATTCAAATTCTATGTTTATAGCGTCATGGACTGTGGTAGTTTTCATTATTTGGAAAAGGATTTTGCTGAAACTTTAGCTTTTGTCTGGGAAGAGGTACTTAAGATTGATGGAGGCGATCGCGATGAGGATGATCTTATTGAGGATCTCTTAGATGAAGAGTCCCGTGATGCCTTAGTCGAGGGGAATATTTTGCTAAAGAAAAAGCGAGGATTGCTAAATAACCACGCTAGGCCTTCTGGAGAGCAAGCTCAGGATGCAACAAATGTTGATGCCCTTACTCTTCCTACTAATGTTGAAGCTTCGGGTTCACAAACTCCAATTAATCCTCCCGCTGCTTTCAAAGACAAGGATACAGTTACTAAGGAACATGATGTTAAGGGAGGTATTTATGAAGAGCATAACGAAGATGATGAGGATGATGATGATAATGATGCAGATAGGTTTGAGGTCGATGAGCACAGAGACATTCAAGAAAGTCTTACAGCCGCAGGTAAAATTGAAATTATCCAAACTGTGCTATACTTATATTGTTTGTGCCCTTCACCTGGAACGTCCGCATTGCGTGCTCACTGTTCATCTGTTTTAGGTCTAATCTCACTACCATCTTCTCCTGTTACAGGAAAGACAACGACTGAAGCTATTATAACTGACTCAACTTTGATGTCAGATCCTCTTGCTCCAGTCATTACTCCTCCTCCTAGCGATGCATTCCTTCTTGCTTTTACCACTCCGGGCTCTCAGGATACTTAGATTCCCGCAATCACTGACTTGGGTGATGACGTTGACTACATCCCAAGTGATGAAGATTCTGACCATACTGGTCAGACTCCGGACAAGGAGGCCGAGGATCCGAAAAAGAAAATATCCAAGTCCTTATCAGCTTCAAGACGAAGAAAGCGTGCTGCTCATAAGAAAGGAATCATAACATTGTCCTCCCAAGAATGCCCCAATGGTCCAGTGGTTAAGGATGGGAAACAACCTGCTAATACTCCTCCTCCTTTCTCCACTAAGCCTTCTTCGAGGTCTGGTGGTAAGAAGTAGTTCATGATCAGCTTGTTTTAGTTCCTTGATTTCTTTCTTTTGTGTATTCCACTTAGATCGGTTGTATATGCGAGGCCCGGTCCCGGCTTATCACTATATGCTTATTACTTTACGCACATTTATGTCTGAGACTTTTGTACTTGACTTGTGATTTTGTGATTCGACTCTGTGTTATTGCAATGAAACTGTGTTCTGCTTGTTGAACTTAAGCTTTTTTACTTTAGCTTTGTCATACTTTCTTGTTTTGCATTCCATACCTATTTTCACTACATGCTTATAACACAAGTTTATATATCATAAGTCATTTGTTATTGCAATGGCTGGTGTTATAATGATCTTGTGGTACGTTTTTGTAAATAATATTTTTTTAGTTGTAGCCACGGATCATTACTAGCTGGATCTACTTGATAAATTTTATTGAATTTTCTTGAATTTGACTGGGGTAGCACTTGAGACTTCTTTTCCGCGAATAACCGCCTTTTGTGTTTACCATTGTATTGAAGTCACAATCCTCGAGTTTGCCTTAACCATTTCAACGGATTCAACTTTGTTGATTGGAGTAGTCCTTGCAAGCGCCAAGCCTTTTCGCTTGATGTAAAGTTATGACGAGCTTGTGGAATGCTTAAGTGAGCATTATTGATTTATCTTAATGCGGTGGTGATGCCCTCATACCAAAGTTCGTCACGGAATTTTATAGGTTTGTATGATTGAACATATTTACAATCTCTTGGTTACGACTGAAACACCAAAAATTCCTGTAGTAATGGCTAAGTCTATTTGTTGATACACTTTTTGGTCAAAGATGTACACATGGAATATCTGGATATCATCGGGCTCGGGTATGGAGAACATCGTCAGAAGATAGGAAGCAATTTGGTTGAAGTCGCATCACAAACAAAGAATGGCCCGAAACTCCTACCAGAAGAACTCTTTTGGGCCCGAAAACATCAATTATGGAGCTTAGCTCCATAACTCTTATAGCCGTCTGAATTAGCTTCAGGTAGAGCTTTCGTTGGGGCAAAATGGACTTACGGTTTGGAAGTTATGCCCATTTCCGTGAATGGGTGTAATCTGGCATAGATTGGCGGTCACTTGGATTAAGTGACGAAGCATCACTAGCTCAAATTATGGATCGGCTCGTAGGACCCACCTCGGCTCGTGTAGACCCACCTCAGCTCGTGGGACACACCTCGGCTCGTGACCCAACCCGACTCGCCCCCTAGGGCTCGCCCTCTCCTTATACTCATGAAGACTCCCCCGGCTTGTGATGCACAAAGGGGTCACGACCCAAGACCACGACCCGACCACCAGTTCTCCACTCTAGCTTGTCACTTCGAGTCGCAAGAAGGCATCACGAACCACCTGGGACTGACGCTCTTGCACACAGTTTTGACCTATTCTCATGCCATGTCTTTCTCCTATCAACCCGGATCTCACTACACCTATCCTGGGACGACTTGGAGAGGATTTCTGGAAGTTTTCTACCACTTTTCGAGATTCTTGTGATGCGTGCCACGTGTCTCACGAACCACTGTCAGGAAATGGCTATAAATACACCATTCGAAGGCATTTTCGGGGATTCTCTTGGCTTTTTGGCACTAACACATCCCGGCCTCCATTTCCAAGTACGCAAGGACTTTGTGTACTCCTCAAATCAGTTTAACATGAGGATTTCGTGTATAAAACCACACTCTTTTCTCCATTTCTTCATGAAAAATACAAGGATGTCGTATGTGAATGAATCCTATGAATTGTAGGAAGGCATTGTAACTGTAATTTCTTAGGATATAAGAAAAATATAAAGTGGACGTAGGCTTGGTTTGAGACGAACCACTATAAAAATCTCGTGTGTTCCCTATTTTTATTGCTTTAACTGCATTCTGTGATCTGATATTTGTGATTGTGAGGTTTCACACTATACTTGGGTGTTAGGCCCAGATTTTGGTGTAGTACTATTGCTTTCACCATCACACTTGGGATTTCTTAGTTCGCTCATGACCCAAGGATTTTTAACTTAGTTGATCAAACATAAACCTTAAATGAAGAGGAATTTTTGTTTTTGTGCCGCTGCTTGAGATGTCTTATATTTTTAATACATTCAATCATTTTTCTCGCTAACCTGGCAGTCCAGGCCCTCCGGAGATTAGGTTTGAATATGTGCCCCTAGAGAGGTCTTGGTTTTTGTGCCTCCGAAGAGATCTTCGTAAATCCGTTATTCGTTGTGACTGAACAATTCAGCTGCTTGTCGAATTTGTCGGACGCCTTCGAAAAGGTCTATAGAGTCCGCCACTAATCTAATTTGGAGGACACGACTTATGGTCAGATGCACCTGAAGGGGTCTTTTGAGTCCGCCACTAACCGAATTTGAAAGACCCATCTTATGTTCGGATCCCCCCGAAGAGGTCTTTTAAGTCCTCCACTAACCGAATTTGGAAGACCCGACTTATGGTCGGATGCCTACGAAGAGGTCTTTTGAAGCCCAGTGTTTGTCGCAATCGGGTCAGGTTTTACTACCACTGACAATCAACTGAGTGCCCACAGAGAGGTCTTTGGTTTGAGGTTGCATCATTCCATGAGGAAGACGCTAGTTCATTTATCGGGTTTTATCACGATTTTAGAACTAGGGTCCTAGACCTTGCAACTAAGAAGGTGCCCCTATGGTGAAACTTACAACTTTGTTTGTAGTCTGAACGATGCATCATTTGACCGTTCAGCTTCCGGTGTCCCTTATTTGCAAGGTTGTGCTCCACACCTTCGTATTTGTTGCGAACGATGTTTAGAGCACTAGGCGCTAGAGATGTCCCAATCAAGACGTGCTATAATGGTCACCAGGCTTTGCTAAGTTACGGATGTGTCAACGTTCTTTTGGAAGCCCTACAATCGAAATCGAATTTTAGCAACTTGTAAATAATTAACAAGAATTTGCAAATGTACGATTTATGCAAGCAATGCAATTTCTTTCATTAATATGTACAAAGTTTGTCAACTATACTTGCAGAATATTTACAACTTTTTACAAGGCATATGAAAGAAATTTCATGGAAAGTATCGGCGGAGGTGGATGTTTTTCCAGGCTCTTGGAATTTCAATACCATCTGTTGTCTTTAATTTGAAGGTGCCATCTAAGAGCTCTTGGCTTATTATGTAAGGTCCTTCCCAATTGTGTCTGAAAACACCAGTCCCTGTTGAGACTATTTTCAGAATAAAGTCCCCAATTTCGAAGGTCCATTGTTTGACTTTAGTATTAAAAATGTCTAGCGACCCTTCTTTGATGAGCAGTGATTCTGAGTTTTGCTTCTTGCCTACTTTCTTCGAGCAAATCCAGTGCTTCAAGTTGCAGCTTCTTATTCTCCTTTTGGTTGAAATTAATTCTATGGTGAGTGGGAACTTCCAGCTCTACCAAAATCATGGCTTCGGAACCAAATGCAAGGGAGAATGGAGCGTGCCCAGTTGCAATTTTATAAGTTATACAACATGCCTATAGTGCAAATGGAAGCTCTTCTACCCAACCACCTTTAGCTTTCTTGAGGCGTTGCTTGATTGTTGATTTTATAATTTATTCACTGCTTCAACTTGCATGTTGGCCTGCGGATGAGCAACGGCTGCAAAAATCTTTTTAATCTTGTATTTGGAATAGAAATTCGTAAACTCATCACTTTCGAATTGAGTCCTATTGTCCGTGATTATTTTATGTAGCACACTTAATCTGCAAATGATGTTTTTCGGGACAAAGTTGATGACTTTTTTTGAAGTAATGGTGGCCAGTGGCTCTACTTCAGCCCACTTTGTGAAATAATCGACGGCTACAATAGCGTACTTCATGTTGGACTTGGCCGTAGGTAAATCTCCGATTAGATCGATGCCCCAAATTGTAAATGGCCATGGATTGACCATTTGGGTTAATTCTATAGATGGTGCTCTCAGAATCTTTGTGAATCTCTGCCATTTGCTACACTTTTTAGCATAGATCATAGCATCTAGGTTCACATTAGGCCAGAAGTAGCCATATCGCAGAACTTTCTTGGCCAATGTCTGTCCGGCTGTGTGTCCCCCACATCCACCCTCATGTAATTCTTCCAAGATTGCTTTGGACTTTTCTTTAGTCACACACCAAAGCAGGGGCGTGGAAAAACCTCGTATGTACAATCTTTCATCTTGAGTAATATATAGCGTAGTTTTACACAAAAAATTCATCGATTCTTGGAATCCTCTGGAAGTATTCCGTTAAGGAGGTACTCTTTGACCGGGGTCATCCATGAGATTGACTCTTCATCAGTCTGCATGGCCCAGTTGATGTAAGCATGTTCGATACTGGGATTTGAAAGAACTTCAACAGGCACTAATCCCAACACCTGAGTATCTTTGGAACTGGCACACTTGGCGCTAGCTTTCATATTTTCCTCTCTTGGAATATGGGATATGGTGTAGTAATCGAGATCATCGAGTAGTTCCCAAGCTTTGGAAAGATAAGCAGGAAGATTTCCGACCTTAGCTTGGAATTCTCATCGAACTTGATACGCTACTAACTGTGATTCGCTGAGAATCTGCAAGGATTTTAGGTTCAATTCTTTGGCCAACTTCAGTCCTGCAATTAGAGCTTAATACTTGGCTTCGTTGTTGGTTGATGGGAATTCCAATCTTAAAGCATAGCATAGAGGATGGCCCTTAGAGTTTTGCAAAACTACCCCTGCCCCTGAGCAGTAATCATTTTTGGACCCATCAATGAACAACTTCCATCTCACGGTTACTTTAACTAGTTCCTCCTTCTCTTCCCCTCTTTTAATGAATTCTGTGATGAAATCGGCTAAAGCCTGCCCATTTATAGCTCTTCGAGGGTGGTAAGTGATGTCATATTGGCTATGCTCAATATTCAACTTCAACAGCCTTCCCGAAGTTTTTGGGCGAAAGAGAACTTGCTTTAGCGGCTGATCGGTAAGAACTTTGACAGAGTGGGATTGGATGTAGGGCCTTAGATTCTTTGAGGCGATGAGCAGAAAATATTCAAGCTTTTCCAACTTAGGATAGTTCAGCTCTGCCTCAGCAAGCCTTTTGCTGATGTAGTAAACTGGCCATTGAACCTTCGTATCCTCCCGGACAAGCGCAACGCTTAATGCGTGAGATTAGACAGCCAAGTAAAAGAACAATTCTTCTCCAACTTTAGGCTTTAATAGCATTGGTGGTGACTCCATATTTTCGATCATCTCTTCGAACGCTATTTGGCATTCAGGAGTCCAGTGCAAATCTTTCTTCCCTTTCTTCAAAACATCAAAGAGTGGAATGCACGGATCAGCGGCCTTAGAGATAAATTGATTAAGCGCTGCTACCTTCCTATTAAGACTTTGAAGTTCTCTATTTGTTCTTGGAGCTCGCATTTCTCTCAAGGCAATAACTTGAGCGGGATTGGTGTGACGACCGCCCACAGCCCCTGCATCACATAAGGGCGATAATGCACTGAAAGGTGTGCTAGGCTGCCATGGGCGATCATCAAAGTAGGTAAGCACCATTGAAACCTATCGTAAATCTCACAGCGCAAGGACAAAATATAATAGAACATATACAATAAGTAATAATAGTGAAATCCAATTGCACAGAAACTGAAAACTCTTAATAGAACCCGTAGAAAGATACATACAACTTAGGATAATATTTCTATACAAAGGTCCTCACTACATCCCTCAGAGTATATAGTATCAGTGGAAATAGAAAATACTAGACAGTAATAAAACTGGTACGTGAGCCTCCTGGTCACCATCGATTGGCATCATCGACCTCACAAAAGCATCACCTGTCACCTGCTACTCAGTCTGCCCATCCACAACCGGATGAACAGCCCGAGGTAATAAGAGGGAAACATAAAACCATGAGTCAGACAGCAGTCTTAGTGAGCGATAAAACAGCTAACAAACTTCATCAATAAAGTATAGGAGAATGGGTAAATTTACCAACCACTACCCAACACTAGAGAAGAACTCACACCAGTCTTCCCCACAACCGACAGTGATAGCCATTACAACCCATAACATCATAGATAACAACAATTTGTCCATAGCAATCAGAATAACCATTGGTAACATTCATAACATCCAGATTACATAGGTCTCAAGTAGACAATCCTAATTGAGTTTAATATCCCTTAAGCACTTTCCCCAGAGGCCTAAGCCAATACCAGTCATGCACTCGAGCAACATCTCCTTCGATGTTGGATAATCCACATGGGATGGGATAACAAAACATCCAGGCATTCATACATCCATGATAGACTCTGGCTATCACCGCCAATCCTGCTTTGAAACCATCGTTAATCGTATGACGGCCCATCATGACTGCCATATGTCAAGGGATAATGGTAATCCCAGTTCTAGCACAACTCCATACGCCATCATGACTCATATGTTTGTCTTCTCACATCTCGACAACCAAGCCCTTCGTGACTGCCCAAGGTACGAGGCCCTTCACGACTGCCCAAAGTACCTCTGCTTTGAGTCTGCTGGAACTTAAGATAACGATGATCTCTCAGCCTTCGCATCTCTATTCGTCATCACCGACGACCAATCACAAACTCAAGTCCAACTCGAATAACCATTATCCACAACCCAACACCTTTTGACTTATCTACACATTCGTTGCTTTTCATCGATCAACGAATACACCACATCACTTCAAACATCCTCATATGGACTCTCGTCAAAGTTACAACATCATTGAACCGAACGGCAATTAATATAAGGTTCAACTTCAATAACCAAGGCATCACGACTGACCAGGCTGTACTCAACAAGACCGACCGACCCCATTACCTCAGGAGCGGCCGTCCCTTATATCACCATATGACCGACCGACCCTTCAGCAGCCAACCGACCCATAAGGAGCCAACCGTCCCTTCTACTCAGGAGCGACCGACCCACCTCACTAGGACCAACCCAATAGCCCCACGCAGGACCGACCGACCCTTCAAGAGCCGACCGACCCACTTCGTACTAGGAGTAACCGACCCTATCCTATAGGCTCACTCGACCAACCCTGTTCATCCCCAGGCTCGCTGGCTCGACCAACCATTCTTCTTCAGGCTCGCTCAACCGACCCCATCAGTCAACTTGTAGGCTCACTCGCTCGAACCCCTTTTACCTAGGCTTGCTCTTTTTGATCTATCCACCAAGGAACATACGACTGTCCCTTTCTTTCCTCCAGGCTCGCTCGAGCCTGCTTCTTGTTTTGTTCCCCAAGAAACCACACTTGATGCGCAACCGACCTTATGCTTGCGACCCAAAACTTGCACTTCTCCAATGCAACTCCAATTTCGACCGAAACTTCGCCAATCGACACAATCGACGAAACCAACTCAACCAATCCATTCAACACAATCATAAACATGTTATGAAACCACCAACATCACCAATTTGGTCATTTCATCAATAATTATGAGAAATTCACCATAAATGCAAATATGAACAAAACCATAGATCTAGCTTGCATAATCATACGAAATAACGTAGAAATTACCGGTTTAAAACTTACTAAATTGGATCTTATGGTGATTCATATGGAAATGGACTTACCAAAGTGTAGATCTAAGATACCGACTTGAATTTGATGAAAAACATGAACAAACACCCATATACTTCATTGAATCCATGTGAGAGATGTATATCACTCACCTATTCTCCAAAAAAAGCTAAAATGATAGAAATATGAATCCGGACAGCAAGCACCTCGCACCAAACCCCTTTATCCGATGAATCCTTGCTTCAATTGATGTAGATCTAGCCTCCATGATGTAGATATATGATTTTCCTCCTTGGATTTTGATTTTTAATAGTGGAAAGGTGTTAGAGGAAGGAGGAGCACAAGGCCACCTAATGAGAGAATGGGGAATTAAACTATTTCCCATACCTCTCACCCTCTGTTTATAGTTTCCACCAGCCCACTAATGGGTCTCTCCCAAATCAGCCCATTAAGTTCCCAAAACCTGGACAGCCAACTGAAAAACCTTAAAACAACGATTTCTCCCAAACCGCTGAGCCAAATCTTTAATGTAACCACTCTACGAAATGACAAACATCAATTCCTTTCCAATGACACAAGTCACACCCTATGATTCGACTTGAGTCAAAAGTTATGCCCTGTACAAGACTAATAGGGGCTAAATGGTCACAAACAAAATCTGTAAAAATTATGGACATGTCTCACATCCCCATAAGAAACATATCAAAAGATGAGAATGATCCAACCCTCAGGAATAAAATAAAAATATTTTATGATCTTTTGATACGTAAAATACTGGCTGTTACATTCTCCCCCTTAAGAAATTTTGCCCCCCAAATTCCAAGTAAACATAAGCAACCACAACAATTTTGCATGCCTATCATCCATGAGAAGCCAGTTCTATCACCCAAACTAGCAACCATCAAGCCATGCATCCATAGCCTAATCCTAGCACGTGGAATTCTATCAAACAATAAAAAGATACAACAATATAACGATGATACGATATTAAAATTTCCTACTGATGAAGAGTTCTGGATGAGTCGATCTCGTGCTCTTTTCCGTCTCCCATGTACAATCGTCACCATCTTCACTCCATTGTACCTTGATTAGTTTAACCGTCTTCCTCCTAAGCTATTTTTCATCATTTCCTACAACACGAAGCGGCTTACGAGGTTTTGTAATTGCAATTTCTACTTCTAAGTCTTTATGCTGTTTTGGCCACATTCGAATCATGCACGAACTTCCATAGAAACGACACATGGAACACATTATGCACACTCGACATCTTCTCGGGTAACTCCAATCTATATGCCAGCTTTCCAATTCGCTCGACTATCAGAACGGTCCAACAAATCTTAGAGCTAATTTCCCTTTATTTCTGAATCGAACCACATGCTTTAATAGCGAAATCTTCACGAAAACCGTATCGCCCACATCGAATTCCAGGTCCTTGCGACGCTTAACGCCGTACTCTTTTGACGATCTTGGGTTGCCTTCATTCGTTGCCGAATGATCTCGATACAATCTGAGGTTTCACTAATCATTTTAGGCATAACTACCAACTTATCTCCAGTTTCTAACCAACAAGCGGGAGAATTGCGCGGCCTTCCATACAACGCCTCGTAAGGTGTCATCCCAATGCTCGACCGATAACTGTTGTTATATGAAAATTCAACTAGATGTCGATGGTCTTCCCATGATCCTCCAAAATCCAACACACAAGCTCTTAGGAGATCTTCCAAAACTCGGCTGACCCTTCCAGTTTGACTATCGGTTTGGGGATGATAGCCGTACTTAAACACAACTCTGTTCCCAAAGCTTCTTGCAAACTCTTCTAAAATCCACTCGTAAATAATGGATCTTGGTCACTGTCTATACTCTTTGGGATACCATGAAATCGAGCTATCCATTTCACATAAAGTTCAACAAGTTTCGATGCCGCCCTAGTCGACTTGACAAGAGTGAATCTTCCACTTTTAGACAAACAATCCACGATGACCCAAATTCCTTCATTCCCTATCCTTGTTTTAGGTAGCCCGTCGATAAAATCCATCGATACTTGCTCTCACTTTCATGTAGGAACTTTCAATGGCTGAAGCTAACCACTCGGCGGTCTTCTGTTCAGCTTTCACCAATTGACAGTTCATACACTTGGAAATGAACTTCCCAATATCTCGCTTCATCCCCTCCCAGTAGTAGGCTCGCTTCATGTCCTGATACATCTTATTACCACTGGGGTGAATCGTCAACTTCGAGTGATGACATTCCCTCAGAACCTCATCTCTCAATCCTTCGATATCAGGAACAACTAATCGTCCTTGCTCTCGAAGCCAACCTTCTCGATCGACCTCGAACTCTTTATCTTCTGGTTCCAGTTTCTGGATAAATTCGACAAGCTTTGCATCTTTCTTTTGGATCTCGCCAATCCTTTCAATGAGAGTAGGTCTTATCAATAAGCTTTCCAACATTTCAGGTTCCAATTCACATCTTGGCCTGAAATCGAACTCCGCTAAGTACTCGAGGCTCTTCCATTCTGAAAACATCGCTCCCAAACTTGCATGTCTTCGGCTCAACGCATCTGCCACTGCGTTGCCTTTACCAGGAGTATAGGTTATACCGAAATCATATGATGCCAGAAACTCTAACCATCGTTGCTGCCGAAGATTCAAATCCTTTTGGGAGAAAAGATACTTCAACGACTTGTGATTCGTGAACAACTTAAATCGAACTCCCAACAGGTAATGTCTTCACATCTTTAGAGCAAACACAATCGCTTCCAACTCCAAATCATGAGTTGGGTAATTATTCTCATGCGGCTTTAGCTGTCGACTTACATAGGCCACCACCTTATCCTTTTGCATCAGTACCGCTCCAAGTCCCGTACCACATGCATTGGTATATACCACCATTTCTTCATTCCCACTCGGAATGGTCAACACAGGAGCACTCGTCAGTCTCTCTTTCAGGATCCCAAACGCTTGTTCACACTTTGCATCCTATGTGAACACTTGGTTCTTTTTCGTCAATCCTGTCAACGGTGTAGCTACCTTGGAGAAATCCTTGATAAACCGTCGGTAATAACTTGCTAACCCAAGAAAACTCCGAACACTCGTTGCATTCTTAGGTCTATCCCAATCCTGGATTGCCGGTACTTTAGCGGGGTCAACTGCTATCCCATTTCCAGAAACAACATTGCCTAAGAACCTCACTTCACTCTTCTAGAAGTGACACTTCAAAAACTTAACTTTAAGTTGATGCTTTCGCAAGATTTCCAACACAACTCTCAAGTGCGTCCTGTGTTCTTCCTCATTCCGAGAGTAAGCCAGAATGTCATCCACGAACACAGGCACGAACTTGTTCAACTGATCCCAGAAAATCCTATTCATAAGATTCACGAAATACGCTGGCGCATTAGTCAACCCAAATGGAATCACCAACCATTCGGAGAAACCGGATGGTGTCCTAAAAGTAGTCTTCGTCAAACTATCCTTTGCCACCCTCAATTGGTGAAATCTCATTGCCAAATCCATCTGAGAAAAACACTTTGGCTTCGTGAAGCTGATCGAACAAGTCATCAATCCTTGGCAACGAATACTTGTTCTTCTTAGTCACCTTGTTCAGCCCACGATAGTCTATACACGATCTTAACGAGCCATCTACCTTGGTTGCAAACACGACTGGTGCACCCTATTTGGAAACACTCCTCCAAATGAATGCTTTCCCTAGAAGGTCTCTAACTTGCACCTCCAACTCTCGTTGTTCCTTAGGCGCCATCCGCCTAAGAGGCATAACGACTGGTCTAGCGCCCTCGACTAAATCGATCCTAAACTCTATCTCACGATGCGGCGACAACCCTTTGACCTCGTCAAAGATATCTACATACTCATTAGCGATTAACACTGATGACAAGTCTTCTTGTGGAATCCCAAGCGAATATAGATAACTCCAAAGACCCCGTCTTCGTGCTTACATCTAATCAACGTCTTTCGCCCTTCCATATCCCCGACCCTCACCTCTAGCTTCTCGCAATTCACCCTTGTCGCATACCTCTTGAGCCAATCCATGCCCAAGATGATCCCAAACTCAGCGAAGTTAAGAACAAAGCAATCACACATAAAAGAGCAACCATGACTTGACAACACTAGACCACGACATATCATGCACAAAATGGACAAACCCCCAACTGGATTAGTCACTATCAATGGTCTATCATAGATCTTGGGTTCCAAACCCAAGCGATTAACAAGTTCATTGCAAATGAATGAATGTGATGCTCCAGTATCAAATAACACATGAACTGAAACACATTGAATAGAAAGAGTACCTTGCACCACGACACCCTTTCCTCTATAGCAGGAGCTCTTGAGGAAGTTGGCATGGCTTCCAAATCATATGCTTTCACAATCTTCTTCCCTTTCACTGGTTCCGGACAGTCCTTCTTGAGATGCCCGGTCTTGCCATAATTGTGACACTTCCTCTCAACCTTCGGATTCTTGCACTCATTAGCAAGATGGCCTTTCTGTTGGAAATTGAAGCAAACAGACTCACTCTTAGGCTTCTTTTGGCCATCCTTCCCTTTTTGTTGTTGTTGCATCCTCTTCTTGTTATTACCACCGTGCCGTGGCTTCTGTACTTCCTTAGGTGCAACAACAGACATCTTCTTATGAAACAGACTTTCATGCCTCAAAGCCTTCTCGACGATCTTCTCAAAATTATCATCAAGGTGATCCATAAGCTAATTCCCAGGATATTCATCCAATCCTAAGACAAACTTCTCGTTCTTTTGATAAGGATTATCTGCATATGAACAAGCATACTTCGACAAGACCTAGAAGTCAGAAATATAGTCAAGAATTGGGCGACCATTCTGCTTAAGCTCCACGAATCTCTTAAACATAATAGACTTTTGCACGATGGAGATAAAATTTGCTTCAAACTTAGCCTGGAACTGCTCCCATGAGATCTCTTCTTCTGGAGTCTCAAGTGTGACAGAGTTCCACCAGTCCATTGCTCTATCCTCTAACTGCCTTGATGCAAGCTTTCTCTTTATTGCATCATCAATGCCCAGGTCCTTGAAGATCCTAACACAAGTATCCACCCACCTCTGGACTTCTTCAACTAGTTCAGTGCCCTTGAATTGTTTTCCTCTCAATGAAGAAAAGTCTTTGCATAGCTTTGCAAATGCTACAGCTCTAGGCTCTGGGACTCAAACATCAACCGTAGCCACCAATGGAGCGGGAACCCTATTCATGATCGCTGTCGCCATAGCCTCTAACATGGCTGGGTAGTCGGGTTCACCACCATTTCCCCCTTAAGTATTAGCTCCCCTAGCAGCGTGTCTTGATGGTTGTCTACTCATTCTAAATCTGCAATTTAGAATAATTAGCCACTTCCAGGAAAAACTGCTAAAGCAAAACAACCGTTACTACTATATATACTAATATATATAGTAAGCATCCAACTGAAATCTACAAGTACGTCCTGTTAGAGTTTATGTCCTAGAGGCAATCCATTTGATGAGATTAATAACACTATTGATGTTATTTTTATTTTTTTTACATAGCAAGCGGGGTTAAATGGCCCCTGCCATCTTTATTAAAACAAAGCAATTACAAAGAACTATAGTCCTACAAATACCACATCAAATACAAGAAATGATAGAACGGACCAATATGTGTTTAGAAATAGAGACATTTATAAACACCCTAGTGTTCCGCTCCGTCCACAAAAAGTAAATCAACTTCTTCAAAACTTTAAGAAGTAAGGATCCACTTATATTCTTCCATCTAGTATATTTGAAGATAAGATACCATTATTCCGCTGAATCAAAAGTAGGAGTGTGCAGACCAAAGTGAAGAAGGACATGCGCCTACACAAAACTAGAATAGTAACATTCAAATTATAAGTGCCTTAAGGTTTCAGCATACTGACCACAGAAGACACACGCATCAGAATTTATAATACCCTTATCAAACAACTTCCTCTTTGTATGAATACCATTTTTAAGAATACGCCACATCATTAATATCTCCTTAGGAATACTATTGTACATCCACACATGAGAATGCCAGGGAAAATATACATCACTTCGAATTAAAGCATTGTATATAGTTCCAACAGAGTGCTGCTTACCAATCCATAATGCATGACAAGAGGGTGAAGGTAATATAGCATTTATTATGTTGGACCAAACAGAGCGAATTAATGTAGAGCTACAGCGAGGGAGACGAGGAACACCATTGGCCATTAAATTTGCGACGACAACACCATCAGTAATACCAGTCATTCTTCTTGTATTATACTCTACAAAATCAGCACGAATGACGCCTTGATCATACCATGGATCAAACCAGAAAGAAATATGATTCAAATGCAAAAGGCCACACTGAAACAAGGGAAGAAATCTCCTTTGCTGCTTAAGCATATTCCTCCATGACCAGCTACAATCATTTGGAGCAGACATAGTCCCGAAATGATCATCCTATATCAGATTCATTCTACACCAAACAACCCATAGATTTGAATCATGTGAATGAAGTTTGTCAACTCTAGAAGAGAGAGCAACCCTATTCCACTCTTTTAGATCCATAACCCCTAATCCACCATTAACATAAGGAGACACACTCTCTTGAAAGAAACAGGTACAAGTTTTTCTGAAAATGAATTACCGTGCCATAGGAAGTGGTTGAGAGAAGAACACACCATATCAATAACCTTTGATGGAAGAATAAAGAGCCTAGCATAATAAATGCACATAGACAAGGCAACCGAGTTAACAATTATTAACATTCCAGCCATGGAGAACTTTGCAGCAGGCCAACTGGATATTTTAGATATAACGTTCTCAAATAACGGAAGACACTGAGATGATTTCAGTCTAGTAGAGCACATAGAAGCACCTAAATACTGGTCATCATCAAGCATATGGGATAAACTAGAGAGGGCGTACAAACTAGATTTTTGCTCTTTAGTAATGCCACCATTTGATTTTAGATTTTTTTTCTATTTATAGATAGACTAGTCAACTTCCTGAAGTACTCAAGCATTTCCAGAACACCATTAATAGATTTATGATTCAGCTTGGTAAATAAGAGAAGATCATCCGCAAATAAAAGAGAAGATATATTTGCACTTTTTCAGAAAGGATGATAGTCAATCTGTTTAGATATCGAAGCTGTGCGAGATAAGATTGTGAACAACTCCATTACACACACGAATAAATAAGGGGAAATGGGGTCCTCTTGTTTTAATCCCTGTTTAGCATGAAAGTAACCAAAAGTATTTCCATTTATACTAAGAGAGATATGGACAGAGGAAATGCATGTGTAAATCCAGCATAAGAAAGGAATAGGAATATTCATTTTGAATAGAATATAAATAATGGAATCCACCTTACAATGTCATATGCCTTCTGAAAGTCAAGCTTGAGGACACATCTCGGCTATATATACAACCTATTGTATCCTCTCATCAATTCTGTGGCTAGTATAATATTGTCTGCAATGTCTCTCTTCGGAATGAACGCACTTTGATTCAGAGAAATAATATTAGAGATTGTTGTCTTAAAGCGAGAAGCTAGAATTTTAGCAATACATTTATACAAAACATTACATAGGCAATCGGACGAAAGTTAGTAACAGACAGAGGGTTTTTTATCTTGGTTATTAAAGCCAATCTAGTAGAGTTAATACCACCTAACATCCTATTGTGCATGAAGAAATTTTTAATGGCTTTAATAACCTCCCTACCAACCACTGGACCAACAACACTTGAAGAAGTGTGCATTAAATCCATCAGGCCCAGGGGAGCTAGAGCTTTTCATAGAGAAAATGGACTTAACTATTTCATCCTCCCTTATTTCAAAAATTAAATTCTTCATATCATCATCAATGGAAGGGAAATTAATATGAGAGAACGAGTCCAAACTAACTGGAGTAGAAGAGGAGTTACCCAGCGTTGATGTGAAGTAGTTCAAGAAGGCATTTTGCACTACATCGGGTTCAATACAAATGTTCCCATCAATATCAGCAGTAGCAGTAATATTAGCTGCGGCTTGTTGAATCTTTATAGCATTGTGGAAAGTGGAAGTGTTCTAGTCCCCGAAAAGTTTCCATTTATTCTTGTTCTTCTGTTTTGCCATTTTAGCCTCTTTTATAATAGCTTTTGATAGTTCAACAGACAATCTATTTTCGTTTTCAGAGAGAATACTACTGGCAGCACCATCCGTACAACTCACAATTTCATTTTGAGTTTGAAAAAGAGACTGTCTGATTGTATTTGATAGTTTAGTCCAATTTCCAAAGATCTCGGAGGACCAATTTTTCAGATCACTTTTCAATCTTTGAAGTTTTCCTGCACTATCCACGACACCAGAGAAGAACTCAACCTTGTCTTCCCCACATCGGACAGTGATAGCCTTTAGTATAAACAATTCAACCATTCATCCATGGAAACCAGAACACCCATTCAATCATGGAAAACATTCATAACATGCAGATTATATAAGTCTCACATAGACAACCCTAATCGAGTATAACATTCGCCAAGTACTGTCCCCAGAGGCCTAAACCAATATCAGTTAAGCACACAAAGAACATCTCCCTCGAATTTGGATAATCTATGTGAGATAGTACAAACAGAACAACCAATCATTCATGACTGACTCTGGCTATCACCGCCAATCCTGTTTTGAAACCATCGTTAATCATATGACGGCCAACCTTGCCATATGTCAAGGGCTAATGGTAACCCCAGTTCTAGCATAAACCCCATATGTCCAACCTTGACAACTAGGCCTTTCCCCAAGGCCCAGGATACTAGAACTTACGAAAACGATAATCCCTCGGCCTTCTCATCTCTAGTCATCCATCCTGATGACTTTTCATGGCTCAAGCAACCTTCTTGAGCAACCATTATCCCCTGACTCACGACCTTTGAGTTGTTACCTCATTCGTTGTTCTACACCAATCAACGAGCACCTTCCAACACTTCGAACCTTCCAACTTGAACCACTTCAAAGTTACACCATCACCAAGCCATAGTACACCACTGCGTTGCGGCACAGGTTCGGACACCGCTGTCCATTTTTTTTTTAAAAACACCTTTTTATTAAAATCTGAGTCGTACCTGAGAAATAATTTTTTTAGAAAATCAACACCGGTCGGTCGGCCCTCTCAAAACATCACTGGTCGGTCCTCCCAAAACATACCGGTCGGTCCTCCCAAACACACCCCTGGTCGGTCGTTCCAAACACCACTGGTCGGTCCTCCCCAATCACCACAGGTCGGTCCTCCCTAGTCACCACTGGTCGGCCCTCCCTATTCACCACCGGTCGGTCTCGTAGTCCCTTCTGGAATCACCAAAACCTGTTACCTTGACCGGTCAGTCCTTCTTTGAACTCCACTGGTAAGTTATCCAGTCACTACACCGATCGGTCCGGAAAGCAACTGCACCAGTCGGTCAACCTTCTGCTTTTGCCCCCGGTCGGTCGGTCTTCTGTCTGACTTGTTTTCCAAGCCATGAGTTTTACGACCGATCGGTCCCCTGTGCAGGCCTATACCAAATCCAATTTCGACTAAAACTTCGCCAATCGATCGAATCGACGAAATATACTCGTCTAACTCATTCAATACAATCATAAGCATGTCATGAACACACTAACAACATGAATATGACGATTTCACGAAAAATTATACCAATTCACTCAAAACTAGTGATAAATGAACATATGAACAAAAATGATGGACCTATATGCAAAATCACAGGAAAACATATGGAAATTATCAATTTAATCTTGCTAAATTAGGTCCTATGGTGTTCATATCAAAATAGACACATAATGGTGTAAATCTATGGTAAAACATTCCAATTTGATGAAATACATGCACAAATGCTCACATACTTCATTGCATTTATGTGAGAGATGTAAATCACTCAACAATTAGCCAAAACAAAGCAAAAATGATGAAATAGAATTCCGAACAGCGAACACTTCAAATCAAACTCCTTAATTCGATGAATTCGCCATTGAAATGATGTAGATCTAGCCTCGATTGGTGTAGATCTTTGATTTCCTGCCTTGGATTTGGATTTCTAATGGTGGAAATGTGTTTAGAGGAAGAAAGAACACAAGGCCTTCAAATGTGAGTATGTGAGAAGTAAACTATTCTCCATACCCCTCACCCTCTATTTATAGGCTCCACCATCCCACTAACGGGCCTTCTCCAAATCAGCCCATTAGCCTTCCAAAACCTGGACAACCAACTGAAAAACCTTAAAACAGCGATTTCTCCCAAACCGCTGAACCAAATCCTTAATGTAAACACTCTACAGGAAGGCAATCAACAATTCCTTTCCAATGGCACAGGTCTCACCCTCTAATTCGACCTGAGTCAAAAGTTGTGCCCTATACAAGATTGACAGGGTAAAAATGGTCACAAACAAAATCAGTAAAAATTATGAACATGTCTCACATCCCCATAAGCAACATATTAAAAGATGAGAATGATCCAGCCCTCAGAGAATAAAATAAAAATATTTTACGATCTTCCGATACATAAAATGCGGGCTGTTACATTCTCCCCCCTTAAGAATTTCGCCTTTGAAATTCCAAACAAACACAAGCAACCACAACACTTCCGCATGCCTATCATCCATGAGAAACCAATTCTATCATCCAAACTAGCAACCATCAAGCCATGCATCCATAGCCTTATCCTAGCACGCGGAATTCTACCATACAACAACAAGATACAACAATATGACGATGATACGATATCAAAGGGTCCTATCGACGGAGAGTTCTGGATGAGTCGCCTTCATATTCTTTTCCGTCTCCCACGTACAATCGTTGTCATATTCGCTCCATTGTACCTTGACTAGCTTAACCGTCTTCCTCCTAAGTTGTTTCGTGTCATTCCCCATAACACGAAGTGGCTTACAAGGTCTTGTAACTGCGGTCTCTACCTCTAGATCTTCGTACTGCTTGGGAGATACCACCACATTCGAATCATGCACGATCTTTTGTAGAAACGACACATGACACACATTATGCACACTCGACATCTTCTTGGGTAACTCCAAACTATATGCGAGCTTTCCAGTTCGCTCGACTATCGGAATCGGTCCAACAAACCTGGGAGCAAACTTTCCTTTACTTCCAAATATCACCATATGCTTCAACGGTTAAACCTTCACAAAACCATATCGCTTACATCGAATTCTTAATCTTTCCGACGTTTATCCGCATAACTCTTCTGACGGTCTTGGGCTGCCTTCATTCGTTGCCGAACAATCTCGATACAATCCGAGGTTTCTCTAATCATCTCAGGCCCAAGTACCAACTTATATCCAGTTTCTAACCAACATGCTGGAGAATTTCACGGCCTCCCTTACAACGCCTCGTATGGTGTCATCCCAATGCTAGACTGGTAGCTATTATTATACACAAACTCAACTAGATGTTGATGGCCTTCCCATGATCCTCCGAAGTCTAACACACAAGCCCTCAGGAGATCTTCTAAAACTCGGTTGACTCTCTCAGTCTGACCATCAGTTTGAGGATGATATGCCGTACTCAAGCACAATTCGGTTCCCAAAGCTTCTTGCAAACTTTTCCAAAATCCACTCGTGAATAGTGGATCTCGGTCACTCACTATACTCTTTGGGACACCATGGAACCGAACTATCCATTTCATATAAAGTTCAGCCAATTTCGATGTCGTCCTAGTCGACTTGACAGGAATGAATCTCGCACTTTTGGTCAAACGATCCACGATGACCCAAATCCCTTCGTTCCCTGCCCTAGTTCTAGGTAATCCATCTATGAAATCCATCGATACTTGCTCCTACTTCCACGTAGGAACTTCCAATGGCTGAAGCAAACCACTCGGCTTCTTCTGTTCAGCTTTCACCAACTGACAGTTCATACACTTGGAAATGAACTTTCCAATATCTCGCTTCATCCCTTCCCAATAGTAGATTCTCTTCATGTTCTGATACATCTTATTACTACCGGGATGAATCGTCAGCTTCGAGTGATGACATTCTTTTAGAACCTCATTCCTCAATCCGTCGATATCAGGAATCGCCCTTGCTTTCGAAGCCACCTTCTCGATCGACCTCGAACTTTTATCTTCTGGTTCCAGTTTCTGAATGAAATTCGCATCTTTCTTTTGGCTCTCGCCAATCCTTTCAATAAGAGTAGGTCTTATCGACAAGCTTGCTAACATTTTAGGTTCCAACTCACACCTTGGCCTGAAATCGAACCTTGCCAAGTACTCGAGGCTCTTTCATTCCGAAAACATCACTCCCAAACTTGCGTGTCTTTGACTGAATGCATCTGCAACTGCGTTGCCTTTGCCAGGAGTATATGCTATACCAAAATCATATGATGCCATAAACTCTAACCATCTTTGCTGCCGAAGATTCAAATCCTGTTGGGAGAAAAGATACTTCAACGATTTGTGATCTATAAACAACTTGAATCGAAATCCCAATAGATAATGTCTCCACATATTCAGAGAAAATACAATCGCCGCCAACTCCAAATCATGAGTCGGGTAATTCTTCTCATGTGGCTTTAGCTGTTGACTTTCATAAGCCACAACCTTATCTTTCTCATTAGTACTGCTCCAAGTCCAGTACCACACGCTTCAGTATATACCACCATATCTTCATTCCCATTTGGAATGGTCAACACAGGAGCACTCGTCAATCTCTCCTTCAGGATTCCGAATGCTTGTTCACACTTTGCATCCTATGTGAACACTTGGTTCTTCTTTGTCAATCCTGTCAACGGTGCAACTACTTTGGAGAAATCCTTAATAAACCGTCAGTAGTAACTTGCCAACCCAAGGAAACTCCGAACATCCATCGCATTCTTAGGTCGATCCCAGTTTTGGATTGCTGCAACTTTAGCGAGGTCAACTGCTATCCCTTTTCCAGAAACTACATGGCTTAAAAATCTCACTTCACTCTTCCAGAAGTGACACTTGGAAAACTTAGCTCTTAGTTGATGCTTTTGCAAGATCTCTAATACAACTCTCAAGTGCATCTTGTGCTCTTCTACATTCCTGGAGTAAACCAGAATATCATCCACGAACGCAAGCACGAACTTGTTCAACTGATCTCTAAATACTCTATTCATAAGATCCACGAAATATGCTGGTCCGTTAGTCAATCCGAATGGCATCACCAACCACTCGAAGAAACCAGATGGTGTCCTAAAAGCAGTCTTCAGCACACTATTCTTAGCCACCCTCAATTGGTGAAATCCCGTTGCCAAATCCATCTGAGAAAACACTTTGGCTTCCTGAAGCTGATCGAACAAGTCATCAATCCTTGGCAATGGATACTTGTTCTTTTTAGTCACCTTGTTCAGCTCACGATAGTCCACACATAATCTTAATGAGCCATCTGCCTTGGTTGCAAACACGACTACTGCACCCCACTCGGAAACACTCCTCCGAATGAATCCTTTTCCCAAAAGGTCACGAACTTGCACCTCTAACTCTCGCTGTTCCCTAGGCGCCATCCGCCTAAGAGGCATAACTATTGGTCTAGCACCTTCGACCAAATCGATCCTAAACTCGATCTCACGATGCAGAGGCAACCATTTGACCTCGTCAAAGATATCTACATATTCATTAGCGATCAGCACTGATGACAGGCCTTCTTGTGGAATCCCAAGCGAATATAGATAACTCACGAAGACCCCGTCTTCGCGCTTACATCTAATCAACACCTTTTGCCCTTCCACATCCCCGACCCTCACCTCTAGCTTCTCGCAATTCACCCTTGTCGCATACCTCTTGAGCCAATCCATGCCTAAGATGATCCCATACCCGACGAAGTTAAGAACAAAGAAATCACACACAAAAGAGAAACCATGACTTGACAACACTAGACCACGACAAATCATGCACAAACTGGACGAACCCCCAATTGTATTAGTCACGATCAATGGTCTATCACAAATCTCGTGTTCCAAACCTAAATGACACACAAGCTCATTGCAAATGAACGAATGAGATGCTCTAGTATCAAAAAGCACACGAACTAAAACATCATTAACGGAAAGAGTACCTTGCACCATGACACCCTTCCCCTTTTCCTTAGTAGTAGGAGCCCTTGAAGAAGTTGGTACGACATCCCAAGCATATGCCCTCACAACCTGCTTGCCCTTAGCTGATTTTGGACAATCTTTCTTCTCATGTCCAGGCTTCCCACATTTGAAGCACTTCTTTTCAGCTTTGGGATTCTTGCACTCATTAGCAAAATGACCTTTCTGCTAACATTTAAAGCAAACCACCTCACTCTTGGGTTTCTTTTGGCCATCCTTTCCTTTCTGTTGTTGTTGCTTCCTCTTTTTATTATTACCACCCTGTTGTGCTTTCTGAGCTTCCTTGGTTGCAGCGACAACATTTGCTTCCTTGGGAAACAAGCTCTCATGGCGAATAGCTTTTTCCACAATCTTCTCAAATGAATCATCAAGATGGTCCACTAACGGCTTTTCGATATAAGCATCCAAACCCAAGACAAACTTCTCGTTCTTCTGATAGGGTGTATCAATGTATGAACGAGCATATCTGGACAAGGCTTCAAAGTCAGAGATGTAGTCAAGAACAGAATGACCATTCTGTTTCAGCTCCACGAACTTTTTGAAGAGAACGGACTTTTGAGCAGTGGAGATAAACTTTGCTTCAAACTTAGCCTGGAATTTCTCCCTTGAAATTTCTTCCTCTGGAGTCTCGAGTGTAACAGAATTCCACCATTCCATGGCCCTGCCCTGCAGCTGCCTTGATGCAAGCTTTCTCTTTATTGCATCCTCAATACCCAAGTCTCCAAAGATTCGGACACATGAATCCATCCACCTCTGAACCTCTTCAGCTAGTTCAGTTCCCTTGAATGGTTTCCCCCTAGAGATGTAAAGTCCTTGCACAGCTTTGCAAAATCTACACCTCTAAGAACTCGCACACCTACATCTACCGTAGCCGCCACTGGAGCGGGGACCCTATTCATGATTGCTGCCGCCATGGCCTCAAACATGACTGGGTAGTCTGGTTCGCCACCATTTTCCCATCCAGTGTTAACTTTCCTAACAGCGTTTCTTGATGGTCGTCTACTCATTCTAAATCTGCAATTTAGAACAATTAGCCACTTTCAAGAAAAACTGCTAAAGAGATACAACCGCTACTACTATATATGCTAATATATATAGTAAGCATCCAACTGAAATCTACAAGTACATCTCTCATACGTAGTTACGTCTTCGAACTTTGGCAAAAAAATCGTTGACCAGAGCTTTGATACCAAATGTGATGACCGCCCATAACCCCCGCACTATACAAGAGGAATAATGCACTGGAGGGTGTGCCAGGCAGTCATGGACGATCATCAGAGTAGGCAAAATACAAGCGGAACCTGTCATAACTCACAGCACAAGAATAAAATACAATAGAACATATACAACAGGTAGAAATAATGAAGCAGAAACACAGGACTTTCATACAACCAGAAAGTAGTATCCACAACTTCGAAATAGTGTTTGTACAAAGTTGCCTCACTACATCACTCAGAAAAGCAAACATCGGAAACCCAATTATTAGATAGTAATCAAACTGGTACTTGAGCCTCCTGCTCATCGTCGATCAGCATCATCGTCCTCACTAAAGCATCACCTGTCACCTGCTACTCAGTGTGCTCATCAACAGCCGAATGAACAACCCAAGGTAATAAGAGGAAACATAAAACCTTGAGTCAGACAACAGTCTTAGTGAGCGATAAAACGACTAACAAACTTCAACAATAAAGTGTATGAGAAGCGATAGATAAATATACTAATCTACCCACGACACCAGAGAAGAACTCAATCTTGTCTTCCCCACATCGGATAGTGATAGCCTTTACGATAAACAATTCAACCATTCATCCATGGAAACCAGAACACCCATTCAATCATGGAAAATATTCATAACATGCAGATTATATAAGTCTCACATAGACAACCCTAATCGAGTTTAACATTCCCCGAGTACTCTCCCAGAGGCCTAAACCAATATAAGTTAAGCACTCAAAGAACATCTCCCTCGACTTTGGATAATCTATGTGAGATAGTACAAACAGAACAACCAATCATTCATGACTGACTCAGGCTATCACCTCCAATCCTGCTTTGAAACCACCGTTAATCGTACGACAACCAATCTTGCCATATGTCAAGGGCTAATGGTAACCCCAGTTCTAGCATAAACCCCATATGTCCAACCTTGACATCTAGGCCTTTCCCCAAGGCCCAGAGTACTAGAACTTACGACAACGATAATCCCTCAACCTTCTCATCTCTAGTCATCCATCCTAATTACTTTTCATGGTTCAAGCAACCTTCTCGAGCAACCATTATCCACCAACTCACGACCTTTGAGTTGTTACCTCATTCGTTTTTCTACACCGATCAACGAGCACCTTCCAACACTACGAACCTTCCTACTTGAACCACTTCGAACTTACACCATCACCGAGCCATATTACACCATTTCACTGGGGCACGGGTTCGGACACCGCTGTCCGATATTTTTTTAAACACATTTTTATTAAAATCCGAGTTGTCCCCGAAAAATAATTTTTTTAGAAAATCAACACCTGCCGGTCGGTCCTCCCAAAACATCACTGGTCGGTCCTCCCAAAACATATCGGTCAGTCCTCCCAAAACACACCCCTGGTCGGTCCTTCCAAACACCACTGCTCGGTCCTCCCCAGTCACCACCGGTCGGTCGTCCCTAGTCACCACTAGTCGGCCCTCCCTATTCACCACTGGTCGGTCTCGTAGTCCCTTCTGGAATCACCAAAACCTGTTACCTTGACCGGTCGGTCCTTCTTTGAACTCGACTAGTAAGTCACTACACTGCTCGGTCTGGAAAGCAACTGCGCCGGTCGGTCAGCCTTTTGCTTCTGCCGTCGGTCGGTCGGTCTTCCGTCTGACTTGTTCTCCAAGCCATGAGTTTTCCGACCGATGGGGCCCCTGTACAGGTCTATACCAAATCCAATTTCGACCAAAACTTCGCCAATCGATCGAATCGACGAAATATACCCGTCTAACTCATTCAATACAATCATAAGCATGTCATGAACACACTAACAACTTGAATATGACGATTTCACCAAAAATTATACAATTCACTCAAAACTAGTGATAAATAAACATATGAACAAAAATGATGGACCTATATGCAAAACCATAAGAAAACATATGGAAATTATCAATTTAATCTTGCTAAATTAGGTCCTATGGTGTTCATATGAAAATAGACACATAATGGTGTAAATCTATGGTAAAACATTCCAATTTGATGAAAAACATGCACAAATACTCACATACTTCATTGCATTCATGTGAGAGATGTAAATCACTCAACAATTAGCCAAAACAAAGCAAAAATGATGAAATAGAATTCCGGACAGCGAACACTTCAAATCAAACTCCTTAATTTGATGAATTCTCCCTTGAAATGATGTATATCTAGCCTCGATTGGTGTAGATCTTTGATTGCCCGCCTTGGATTTGGATTTCTAATGGTGGAAATGTGTTTAGAGGAAGAAGGAACACAAGGCCTTCAAATGAGAGTATGGGAGAATTAAACTATTCTCCATACCCCTCACCCTCTATTTATAGACTCCACCATCCCACTAACGGGCCTTCTCCAAATCAGCCCATTAGCCTTCCAAAACCTGGGCAGCCAATTGAAAAACCTTAAAACAGCGATTTCTCCTAAACCGCTGAACCAAATCCTTAATGTAACCACTCTACGGAAAGGTAATCATCTATTCCTTTCCAGTAGCACAGGTCTCACCCTCTGATTCGACCTGAGTCAAAAATTATGCCTATACAAGATTGATAGGGGCAAAATGGTCGCAAACAAAATCAGTAAAAATTATGGACAGGTCTTACATCCCCATAAGCAACATATTAAAGGATGAGAATGATCTAGCCCTTAGAGAATAAAATAAAAATATTTTACGATCTTCCGATACGTAAAATGCGGGTTGTTACAAAATGTGACAATCGCCCACAGCCCTTGCACCATATAAGGGGAATAGTGCACTGAAAGGTGTGTTAGGCTGCCATGGGCGATCATCAAAGTAGGTAAGCACCATCGAAACATGTCGTAAATCTCACAGCGCAAGGATAAAATATAATAGAACATATACAACAGGTAATAGTAGTGAAATCCAATTGCACAAAAACTGAAAACTCTTAACATAACCCGTAGAAAAATCCATACAACTTAGGATAATATTTCTGTACAAAGGTCCTCACTACATCCCTCAAAGTATATAGTATCATCGGAAACAGAAAATACTAGATAGTAATAAAACTGGTATGTGAGCCTCCTGCTCGCCATCGATCAACATCATCGACCTCACTAAAGCATCACCTGTCACTTGATACTCAGTCTGCCCATCCACAACTGGATGAACAACCCAAGGTAATAAGAGGGGAACATAAAACCTTGAGTCAGACAATAGTCTTAGTGAGCGATAAAACAATTGACAGACTTCATCAATAAAATATATGAGAATGGGTAGATTTACCAACCACTATCCAACACTAGAGAAGAACTCACACCCGTCTTCCCAACAGCCGACAGTGATAGCCTTTCAACCCATAACATCATAGATAAAAACAATTCGTCCATAGCAATTAGAACAACCATTGGTAACATTCATAGCATCCAGATTGCATAAGTCTCACGTAGACAATCCTAATTGAGTTTAATATCCCTCAAGCACTCTCCCTAGAGGCTTAAACCAATACCGGTCATGCACTCGAGCAATATCTCCCTTGACGTTGGATAATCCACGTGAGATGGGATAACAAAACATCCAAACATTCATACATCCATGATTGACTCTGGCTATCACCGCCAATCCTTCTTTGAAACCATCGTTAATCGTACGACGACCCATCATGACTGCCATATGTCAAGGGCTAATGGTAACCCCAGTTCTAGCACAAATCCATATGCCATCATGACTCGTATGTTTGTCTTCTCACATCGCGACAACTAGGCACTTCACGACTGCTTAAAGTACCTCTGCTTGAGTCTGCTAGAACTTACGGTAACGATAATCTCTCAGCCTTCGCATCTCTCGGCGTCATCACCGACGACCAATCACAAACTCAAGTCCTACTCGACTCACTATTATCCACAACCCAACACCTTTTGAGTTGTCTGCACATTCGTTGTTTTTCACCGATCAACGAATACATCACATCACTTCGAACAACCTCATCTGGACTCTTCTCGAAGTTACAACATCGTTGAACCGAACAACAATCAATATAAGGTTCAACTTCAATAACCAAGTCATCACGACCGACCAGGCTGTTCTCAACAAGACTGACCAACCCCATTACCCCAGGAGCGACCATCCCTTATATCACCATATGACCGACCGACCCTTCCGCGGCTAACCGACCCCATTACCCCAGGAGCGGATTTAGTGTTACATCATTGCTTGGAGATGATTGATGATATTAGAATCACTTAAAATCGTGAAGGGAGAAATTGGGCAGCCCTTCAGGGTCAAAAATCAATCCCCATTAAAGTGAAGGACATGGGGTATTTATAGGAGAGGTTGGAATGAAGTGGAGGGATGAAACTTGTATGTGCTGGTTATGAGTCGGTCATGCAGTTAATTACGAAAATGCCACTACCACCTGTTGTTAGCTGTAACCAGTTGTCTTCCTGACCGACCAGGGTGTTGCTCGACCGACCCTTCTTGCACTCGACCAACCCTACCAGTGCTCAACTGGACCACCGCTCGATTGACTAGGAGGATGAATGACCGACAAAGGTGGTGCACAATCCCATTTGTGCTCGACCAACACCTGCTCGACCCACCGATAATGATCGACTCATCTCACATGGATGTGCTCGACCGACCCCTTGCGCTCGAGTTGCTTCGTTGTGGGCGAGATTTTGGTGCGCGACCCTAGGATGCTCGAGCTTTATTAATGCTTGAACCATGTCCGTGCTTGACCCATAGTTTTGGTACATGCTTGATCTATAAATAAGTGCATGATTTTTTTAATGGATAACACCTGGTTATTTGCAGGTATGGATTACCCTTACTCAGGGTAGGCCATGGATTTTGGATTGGATATGTCTGGTTTTCTAAATACTTAGATTTTTTGGATTCGAATTTTGGAAATTTTGGACTTGGCTTTCTCTTATAATACGATCCAAGGTGATTGTGGTATTTCTTTGGATTTCAAAATACTGCTTTTTATTCATACGATCTGACATTATCGTGGTTTACTGGATTTCTTGTTTTTGGATTTTAGATTTCTATTTGGACATCTGTCAAATTACAGCTTCTGGATTTTTGGGTTATACAAAACATGTCTTCCACAGAAAGATATGTTTTTGGAGGCAAGTATTGATCTTTCTTTTTAGAAGGCAGCGACGCTTTGGATTTCTGGCTATTTTAGTGCTTAGGACTTAAGTACGAACTTGGTAGAACCTAGATGACGTCACACAAACTTGGTCCAAGTCGCGGAGTTCATGAAAATTTAGGTTTTTACCTAAGTATTTTGGGATCAGTACGTATGCACGAAACACGTGGGGATCAATAGGAATCAAGGATGGCTCAGGAATTGGTGGAAATTCATCAAGTATCGTGAGATCGGTATGAACATTTCGTATCCTAGGATCGGTATCACATTTTGTATACTGGGATCGACGCAAATTCGAGAGGGGTTTCAAGGATCGGTGCATAGCATTTTCGTATCCCAAACAGTATTGCTAACTCTTTTAGGATCGGTATATGGATTTAGTATCTCCGGATCAATTGTAAATTTGTTATATCCTCAGGAATTGGTATTGGCTACTTCGTAATCCTCAATAGGCATAATTCTGGGATACGAGATCCGGGAAGAACTTCATAGAATTAAAGCTTCAAAACACCAAGATTAGGCTAAAGCATTTGGGAACAATACTGATCCTAAGATCGATCCCTGGGCAAATTTTTGTTGGGCTTCGTGCCCTCTTGGTTGTGCCTCCAGCACCCATAAATACCCCTTCTCTAAGAAGGATTCAAGATTCTTTTGGCTAGTGGGATTTATTTGGCTTCTCTTGGACTTGGAGACATTTCTTTGGATTCTCCAATGGCTTCTTGGACTTTTGGTACTTCTTCTTGGCTCTAAGAAAGGACTTTGTCATGGCCAACACACCATTTTTTCGTAAATCAAGAGGGGTTGTACTTGAAAAAAAATTCAAGATTAATTAACAAGTTATCGTACAATGGACGTAGCACACTTGCCAAACCATTATAAACATCTATGTCATTTTCTTTTTCTACACTTCTACGTTTAGACTATTTGGATTTAGATGCTAACTTGAGAGAAACAACTTTTCGGTTAGCACTCATCTTTTACAAACAAGCTGATGTGCTCACGGAAGTGTTACCAGCGGAAAAATTTCCATAGAAGATATGATTCTGGAATAATTAATGGATGCGGAGAGGCGTAAGTAGATAAGAACCCAAGTCAAGAGAGCGTGATAAAGCGACCTCCTTGAGAGTTAAAAATATTATCTACAAAACGAACGAAGCATGATATGAAGCGGTTTAAGAGAAAAAGCCCACAACTCATATTTTATCAATTGCATAAACATACTTCGTATCTGTATAATTGTATTATCAATTCATTTCATTCTTTCACAATAATTTTTGTTTGTAACATTCTACAATCAATAAAACTGACATTTCCTTTTACATCCACGTCTAAAATCATTTTACTACAATTTATATGAAATTCAAACAGATAACTTGCAACTGTGCAGATTATCATATAAGCATTCATTTTTATTTATTTTTTGAATTTTTGAACGTTTCCTGGACATGAATGAAAATGAGTTTCGTACTAGATGGAATCAATACCCTTGCCTTCACATTTTATTGTGGACATTGAGGAAGTTTCATTTACAGAGAAGTCAAAAAATGAAAATTAATGTCACATTCATGGGACTTAATCAAGTGATAGTACCAACAAACAATTTATAAATGCAGTAGGCTTGTTTTCCCATGTTTTAGATAGAGAATATTGTCATTTCTATTACCCATTAGCATAGGTACAAATATAAACACTAAATTTCCCTTTGCAATAATCACATGTTCAATTTTCTTTAAAGTGCCACAACAAAAAAATGTTTAATGTAACATAATGTGTGTTTAGTACAAATATTGGTGATAAGAACCTCACACAAGGAACTTGTAGATGTAGATACTGAATTAGTCCTAGTTTTTCGTAGTTGCAAAATTAACATTAGATTGTCATTTATTAGTTTTCATTGATATTGGTACTTTTACAATTGGTTAGACACTTGCCATTGCATTGAATTGGTTATCAGCTAAAAAATAGTTGGCAATGCATATTAAACAATCCTAAATCACTCAGTCGTACAGAAGAAAGTAAGTATAGACTCGAGTTGATGAAATTCTAATAGGTTTTCACATAATAACATTAGTCGATCCATATTCATGTGCTATAACCAATCAAATATTCTTCTCATTTTCCAAAGAAACTTAAGGTTTTCCTAATGCTGGATCATTTGCATCATGTTTCGAGTAGGTCAATTTTGTGTAAAACTTCAGATTATTTGTAGTGCTTAATTTTTAATCTCTTTCAGTTGCTAAATGCATTGCTCGTGAAAAATAGTTTTAGTGTGTACGTACTTACTTAAGTGTGTGTAGGTGAGGATAGGTCAACTACCAATATGTATTGATCTAGTTTTTAGGGGATTGTTAAAGGGACTCCACTTTTAGTTAAGGGAAGTACAATTTTCAGTTTATTTTAAAATTGTTAAGGGGGGTTAAAAACTTAAAACACATTATCCTCCCCTTAAACATATTAATAAAATTTCCAATACTAACCCTATACTCTTCATTAATGCAACCTTAAAACATAAACTCTAATTTAATTATGTACATAGAAAAAAAAATACATGACACATAAACGTTCTGCACACATGAAAAAAACATATTCAAGCATTGTTTACTTTAGTTTTCACTATCACAGTAAGCATGGAACACAATGACAACAAATAAACACATACAATACACACTAGCCACAAATGAAAAAAAAAGAGTAACAAGATATACATACGCTTAACACAACATGAACATAAGCATAAATTCACTTAACAAACATTTGTTTTAATGTTGGAACATGTACACTGTTTTAATGTAATTACTTTTGACAAATCATCCCACGGCGAGGTTGTTTTTCTTATCAAACTATAAGATTTAAACCGTAACACACTATATTCACCCTCGAACAAAATCCAAACTTTCCATGACGAACTATATTCGTCATTCGTGCAAATGAACGAAATTCATCAGCTTTCTGTAAACTGTATTCATCTTTTTCAACAAAATCTAAAATTTCAAAAAAGGGATTTACCAACATTTGATTTTTTTTTACCTCGCGGCGTGTTTGGATCGAATTAAGATTGAATTTTGATCGATAGGGTTTAAGGGATGATGAGGGCAGGGGTACTTTAGTCTATATTTTATTTTATTTTTAAAATTCCAAACCCCCCTTAACTGATAAAAAATAAGACGCAGTCCCCTTAAATTTATCCTCCCCTTAACAAAAAATGGATTCCCTTTAACAATCCCCAGCTTTTATGGCACCATCACATAAAAACAATAATGACTACTACAAAACCCCTTAAAACCTGAATCATAAATTGATCTTTCTTCGTTTCTGCTTCCAAATTCAAAATCATAAATTAGGTGCATTACTACATGTCTTTCTGTAAATTAAGCAATGAATATCCAAGCTTCTAATATTTTGTTGTTGTACGCAATCCGAAAGCATACCCACATAGTAATACTAAAACATATAAAACAAAAGAATGCACCGAATTGAGAAGATCGTTTGCTCATGAGCTATGAAAGTAACCTGAAATCAAATGGCATTACAAAAAAAGATGAATTAAAAATCAAAATTTACGATCTTTAATTAAACAATTAGATCCATAATAAACCAATAGAGACAAGCTAGAAAACTAAAATTTCAATCTTTAATTGTTAAATCCGGAAAAAATCTGGAACTGAAGTTTCAATCCTAACTTCCAAAGACTCAAGCTACAGTATTAAATAATTGTAAAGAAGACTAAAACATGTTTTGAAATAACCTTAAACTACATATGTTTATTTGAATAAAAATATCAACAATTAACAATAGAATATTTAAAACAATTAATTATGTAATTTAAGAGAGAGAGAGAGATGGAAGAAATACAAATTTAACATCGTATAATGCAAATGTACAAAGCTTCCATAATTATAATACCCTCATATAGTGGCAGATTTACGTAGATGCATGGTGTGTCAGGTGACACACCATTATTTTGAAAAAGTAGTAAAAAAAACAAAAACAAAAAGAAGAGGTAGATATTGGTGCAGCAGCAAAATGCTTGACTGAAGTACTCCATAGCAGCAGGCTGCAGCGGCTATTGCACGTGCTTAATTGATTTATAACAATATTGGGGATCCCATTCTCATTTTCAGCAAAAGATATTTGCAGACTTGCATGGCTGCTTCTCCATCTCCATCTTTACTCTTTGTCCATTCTTCAATTTGATAGCTTTGCCATCTCCATCCATTTTCCAGCTTCATCCATTCTTCAGGTTATATTTTCATATTATCTAATTTGCTACAATTTGGCAATGAAAAAAAATAAAGGTTTACAAGGTGTATGAAAAAACATCACAAAGAGTTATTGTTGTCTATTACCTGTTTGTGTGCTGATTTGTTGAGCTTGTTTACAATATGTTAATTTGTTGTTATACTTTTAGAATGAAAAGAACAAATACAAAGAATATTTCAAGTTTCTTCCTAAAAGAACACTAAATGCTCCTATCGGCTATTTTGGGTGTAATATGAATATTTATTACTTTTTGAGAAGAAACTATTTTATGAATATTTTTTTATACTCTATTGATTGGTGACACACCATCCGTAAAATCCTGTATCCGCCACTGCCCTCATATTGTGCTGAAACTGAATGCGTAACACATCCAAAATGTTTATGTACATATTGGCACACTTGTTCATTCATCACAACTCCAAAAGCACATCAATTCAGACTCACAGTAAAAAAATATGGAATACAATTTAGCCCTACTATCAGTAACATCAGTTCTACTAATGTACTTCTACAAAACTCAAGACATTTGTTCGACCTGCATCTCCCCGCTAATTTCACACTCAGTTGTCACCAAACCCCCTACTTCACCAACCCACACCACTGCATACCACCAACTTCACAACTCTATCTCATCTTCCTAATCACATCCTCCGGCACCAGCAACCGCTTGCAAATCGGCACGCCCTCAATTAACGCAATCAACAATAACCAACAAACACCAAGTTAATAACCAGCAAAGTCCCTACTATATTTCCGAGGAAGTTAAATGATTTTGTATACCTTAGCTCTTATATTCAAATAAGATAATGAACGAATGGATGCCGTTATTCTCCACAAAAAGATATTTTATATATATTGTATTGGGCTTGTATTTGTTGGCTTTGTAGCCCATTGCTTAATCTGTTGCCAAACATTACATGGAAACTATAAATAAGTGTGTATTATGTATAGTTTATTTATCTATCAATAATACAAATTCACAACTTACTTTCTCTTCCAATTACAGTACAAAATTGTTTGATTATCAACTTCAGCAATACAAGAAATTCAACATGGTATCGGAGCCTTGTTTGATCCACCTTTATGTTGCAGAGTTTATTTGTTTGGGGTAGATTCACCAGTTAAATCGCATCTTCTGAATCTGACTCATCAAAGATCATTGTTGATCTCGTCATTTGAGATTTTGCTCCTGATTGATCAAAACACAGTGTCGTGCCTAGATAAACTGGCTTCATCTGTGTTCAACCATCAAGAGAAAGGTAAACACATCTATATCTATCTCTACCAATCATATTTCTCTTGAAAAGACTCACAATCAAGAAAAGCATTAGAATCAGTTTCACTGAAAACTTAGGAAGAAAATTAGGATTTCATCGTTTAAAACCTTTCTGCTACTCAGTTTCATGACTACAAATCAGATTCTTGAGCAATACAATTCAAAGTAAAGTAGATCAAAGTATGTTACCTTTATTTTCTTACATAATATCCTCATTGTTGTTGCGGTCATGGTCAACAGCAACTCTGCATAATCTGAAAACACAGGGGCTTCTAAAACTTCATCTATTGAACAATTAATCAAGACTGTCATTAGTCCTCAGAGCCAACTGATCAATGCTCATCTTGGAGAAAACAACTATCTACTTTGGAAACTGCAGGTTAACACAACAATCCAGGGGTATGGCTTAGAAGGATATGTTCATGGAACACTACCATTAACCAATCCCTCCAAAGTTCATAACTGATGCAACAAACAATATTGTCAGTAATGAGGAATGCACAAAGTATCATAGGCAAGAAAGATTAATCAGTGTCTGGTTACTATCATCTATAAGTCCAGCCATACTTCCTCAAATGATAGGTTGTACAAATGCCAATGAAATATGGTCAACAGTTGAAAAAGTTTTCATCACACAATCTGCAGCAAAAGCTTTATTTTACAAGAGACAACTTCAGAACAGTAAGAAAGATGGTATGTGCACAAGAGAATACTTAGCAAAAGTCAAGTTTATATGTGATATGTTGAAAGCAGCAGGGAGTAATATTGAAGAATCTGAACAAGTTCCATGTCTATTAAATGGTTAGTTGATGTATATGAAGTTGCAGTAGCTATTATAACAACATAAAAAGTTACACTACCTCTTGATGATGTTCATGCCATGCTATTTTCTCATGAGGCTAGAATTGACAGCAAGAAGTCAAGTGATACTGATTATTCTATTAACTATGCTGCTAACAACAGAGGCAGAGGACAAGGCAATTATAAGAATAACAACTCTACCCAAAAGAGGAGGTTGCCCTCCACAAGGAAGAGGAAGAGGTAGATGCAATAACAACAACAAATCCAAATGTCAAATTTGTGGAAGAATTGGTCACAATGCACTTAAGTGTTATTTTAGATTTAATAATAATTACACTGGAAATCAGGGAAATACCAGCCAAAGTGAAAGCAATCCTACTTCTAACGTTGCATAAACACAATAAGAAGCATCAAATCAATCCAATGGGAAACAGTGCAATCAAATAGAAAGTACCAGATCTGAATCTATACTGGATGACAACTGGTTCCCTGAATCAGGTGCAACTAATCACATGACCAACAATCTAGATAATCTCAATCTTGGAAATAAAGAATACAGAGGTAAATAGTCAATAACCATTGGTGATGGTAAGTGCATTAGCATCTCTCATACCGGTAATGCTATTTTAAAAGGCAAGAAATAGTTGTTTCTGAATAAACTTCTCAGGGAACCCAAAATAAAGAAAAATTTAATGAGTGTATTTCAGTTCTCTAAAGATAACAATGTTTGCTTTCAATTTTATCCTAGTTACAGTGTTTTTAAAGATATGCTCACTCATAAAATTCTTTTGTAAGGTAATAAAGCTAATGGCTTATACAAGTTCAAACTTGGTGATAAACTAAACTCGGCAAAAGAGAGACACTATTTCACATCCATCATTCAGGATGAAAACAATAACAATAATCTTTTTGATCTATAGCATCACAAATTGGGTCATCCTAGTGTAAATGTAGTTAAAGACATTTTGAATAGCAATAATATTTCATATGATGATGTCAACTTGCTATATATTTGTACTTCTTGTCAAATGGGTAAAAATCATAAATTACCATTTGATAATTCAATAACTATTTACTCTAAGCCATTTGATCTAATTTCTACTGACCTGTGGGGTCCTGCACCAGTTACTTCTAATTTTGGGTATAAGTGCTATATTTCTTATATTGATGCTCACTTTAGATATACTTGTATTTTTTTTTAAATCCAAGTCTGATACGTATGACTCTATCATAAAATTTATGAACATGATAGAAAATCAATTCAATACTAGAGTGAAAATGTTTCAATCAGATGGTGGTATTGAGTATAAAACACTCATCAAATATTTTGACAGTAAGGGAATACTTCATAGATTAACATGTCCATATGCATCTGAGAAAAATGGTCTAGCTGAAAGAAACCATAGGCATATCGTAGAAAGTGGCTTACATTTATTAGCTGAAGCATGACTACCCTTGAAATTTTTGTCTGAATCATTTAATACTGTTGTGTATTTAATTTACAAAATGCCAACTAAGGTATTAAATAATGTTTGTCCTCTTGAAGTTCTGCATAAAGTTAAGCCAAATTATCTTGATTTTAAATCATTTGGTTGCTTATGCTTTCCTTATCTTAGACCATATAATGCAAATAAACTGAATTTCAGATCAAAACCATGTACCTTTTTAGGTTATGCTGTTAAATAAAAGGGATATAGGTGCATTGATGAGAATGGTAGAATATTTATAAGTAGACATGTTACTTTTAGTGAGAATGGTTTCCCTTATGCTCATATCGATATCAAAACCACTAATAAAGAGATAAAAAACATCAAATATACCTAGCATCCCACAGTACACTGAATTTCTTCAAATAGCAAGTGATCAAATGGCTGCTGATGCTCAAAGAATGAACATTACCGAGCATAATCAACTCAGTAATAACAACGCTGAATCATTCAGCTACGCCAATCTGCCACCTAAAAATGGAAATTATGAAAGTACAAGCTCATATAGACACCAAGTTACAAATGAAGACTCAACATGCCCACGTGAAAACTCACTAGCCATTGAAGACAATTTGACACGAACCAAATCCCCGCACCACGGTGGCAAGGTTGGTCTTTGGAAAATAACACATTAATCACATCAACAGCATACAAAAAATAGCATAATACATAAAAATGGAGAATAATTTACATCATCTCATAACAGTAGAATCATAATCATCATCAGAGTTACACAGATACAGGATTATACTTAGTACATAACAAGTTTAATCAAATCGATAATAAGTCTACATCGAAATCAAATATAAACATACATAAGGTAGTGTTTAAATGTTCAAAAGAAATGATAAAAGTAAAGTTTTCATCTTCAGCCAAAAGAGCACCCAATGCTATGGTGCATATCCAAAAGAAAGCTAATCACCTATTCACTTGGCTTCCCATGTAAAAATATGGGCACCCGAGTTTGCAAGGGAAAAACGAACTACGAGTCAGTCATGGGACTGGTATGAGAAATTCTACAATTACTTAACTTATTTAAAGTATAAGGCAAATCATAGGACCACGCCGTATGTCACGAAACGGGTTTACTCCATTGGATTACCGGTGCATAAAATAAAGTAAATCAAGTAAATATCACAATGCTTTTTAGAAAAATGAAGCCATTATAAGACTCAGGTCCCATCACACAATGCAAACACAAACACAAATCAGAGGATAGAGATTTACCTTATAATGGCCAAACATGCTTGGTACGCAGAAAACAAAAAGCATTTGATATTATTATTAGTGTCTAGATGTTTCAAAAACAATTTCAACATAAAGGTATCAAATCATAGACGACATAGTACCCCATCCTACTATGTTGCCATATAGGTTTACAATTAAAACCGCACAACGTCATATTGAAAATTGGATTTCCATCATGAGTCAAGGCAAGAGATATCTCCTTACTGGTTTTGAGATACTCTAGCAAATGCCTCAGGATCACACAATTGGGTAACACTTGGATCTTCAGGGCCGGTCCTCTCTTACATTTGAGGATTGGTTATTCCTGAACAATATGTTTTCCGGTCCTATCGGACCTATCTTTGAGCCTTTTAGTTGACTCGATATCCTCCACATAAGTAAAAATGTCTGGGCTCCATACCATGACACCACTTCTAGCTAGAAAGAAACGCATGCACTCCCTGCAGTCACTATCCCTTTTTAGACTCATACCGGGTGTGAGGCTCGCGAATTAACGCCCTACACAAAGCTATGCTACTTAAAGTTATGCCTTGATCATCATCGACAAGACTTTGCTTTTCAACAAAAGCCTTGATCACTTGCATCTTGGCATGTTACACTGCCAATCCATACTATGTGATTGATTCCCACCAATATATAACCTATAAGCTCGTACGTCTCAGAGAGGGGTGTTAAGCAAGAGAATAAATTCTCCACCACCAAATATATATATATATTTAGCAGAGATCAACAACATAGCACACACTACAATGTCAAACATACGTCCGTTCTGGGTCTGAACGAAACCGGAGGCACCTTATTCCTCATTCCATATGTCCAATACAGAAGAGAGGTCCTCGCATCTCCGAACAATCAACAACTATGTCCAGACAACTACCACTATAACCTCCTTCATGGCAGCAACTCCAACCAAGGGCATCCATAGCAATCCATTCAATGTGAAGATTGTCGGTGTTGCACCGTCTTCAATATCTTCGACTTTTAGTTGTCGTATCAATTACTTGAAATGAGATTTAACTCGGTCTTTTCAAATAATTCTCGTATAAGGTTTCAAAACAAATTCTTGCCCTTGGTTAAATCATTGACCTTCATCAGTCATTACCTTAGGTAAAATTGTTTACTGGAGAATTTAATTCGGTCATCGAATTAAACACTCCAGTCATATCGTATCCATAATTCATTTTATACTTTCTCATGCCAATTCGTACTTAACCATTTTATTTTACAAACCAAGCAAAATTGGTTTGCACACATTTTAAATTGCATAAAACAAATTGAAACGATTTCGAATAAAATCGAGTGTTGCAATCTACGAATTAGTGAAACTGACAAGTCACAAATGAAGTCAAAATGGGCCGAAACTCAGCCAGGAAAGAGCCTGGATGGACCTAAACTGTTGACCATGGTCCCCACTGGTCAACAACCCAAAATAAGAATTCAGACGTCTGAATTAAAAATTCAGACGTCTGAATTTGTAATTTTCTGAAATAGAAAGGATTTAGTTCATTTTGAGACCATTTCATACGTTTGAATTATTTTTGACCAGACATCTGAATTAAAAATTTCAGATGTTTGAGTTGCTCTGTTTTGATTCCATAATTATTTGGAGCAGGTCAGACTTATGACCTAAATAATTCAGACATCTGAATCCTATTCCGAAGCACAATTAGCCTAGAAAACATATTCAAAATGATATCGACAAATGCCCGAAGGCCTATGATGTAATATACATGTATACGAGGCTTCTAAGACTTGCCGAACCAACTTACAACACCCAAATGCACATGCATAAACATTCATACAAGAGACTTGCAATGGTTTTGATTATAAATTCAAAGGTGGACTAAATTCCGCACCAAAGCATGCAAAAGCGATTCAAATGACTTGTGAAGACTTAAGACTTTGTCGGGGCGGCAACAGAGCTTTACAAGATCACCAAATCCACTCATAGCATATGAATTAATCATATGGGCAATCCTCATCATAATTTTCAACTCAATGCAACATAAATACATGAAATCGTCTAAACTACACTAGCATATCCATTATTCCACTAGCATATGCAAACCCAAATGAACATTAAGTCACTCTTTTACAAGCCAATAGCTTGTGGCATAGTTGTGAGTTCATGAATAACTCACTTATATCAGATAAAAACGATTTTTATTGCAATACTTAACATTTATCCTCATGTTAAACTCATATGATCTATCAATACTCATTTCATCAACCCAAACTTAATCAATTACTACATATTTAACTAGTACTAGCCCTTTTTGTTTCTTACAACAAACATTATGATAGAAAATCTCACCTTTGCTTGTTTACAAACAAGGAATAGACCCTATAGCAAGCGAAATCAATTTCTCTTCTAATATTGCATGCAAATCTCCAATCTAAGCACATATAAATAGATTTCCTAAGAATTAAGTCGTAGGAATCATCAAAAATCAAAGAGGAGATAAGCTAGAGAAAATGGAGAAAATGAAGAGGAGTTTACCCAAGCTTCTACACTTGATTTCAACAAGAATTGGGCTTGGAATCAAGAACCCTAGCTAAGGAATTTCTATTTCCCTTTCCATTCCCCATTTTATAATTTTTCTTAAGTGTTTTGAGTAAATGAAGAGGAGAGGCTCATTTGGGGCTCTTAAGTGAGTGGTTAGGTTTAGCTAACCAAGACCCAACCCATGTCCCAATTTTCACCAACTCGAAACACATCGAATCTTATAGTTTTCGAACATGTAAACGACGTTTTGAACTCAATGGAAGTTGTTTTGAGTCCAAATTCATTTATGTGCAAAAAGAGATATTTTGGTCATACACCCAAATGAAAAAGACCAAATCTCAACAACTCAAAAGGTATTGATGTTTATAGTTTTCAAACACGCAAACTGCATTTTGAACTCAATGGAAGTGGTTTCGAATCCAAATTCATCCGTATACAAAATGTGATTTTTAGGGCTATATATAATGTTAAATTATATATAAACTCCATAGTGACTATCCTAAATTTTAATTTAGACATAACTTTCGACTTATAAAGTGAAATCTCAATTTCTTACATTTGTTAGAAAATTACAATTCAAAATATTCCAACATTTCTTGTTTTACCAAATTCTGGTTTATATTGAATTCTATACATTCATTCAAAGTTTAAAATCAAATTTTCAAACTATCGCGCCATTTTAAGCTCGTTTTAATTAAATTTTAAATTTATATGTTTTAACTTCAACTTAAATAAATTTTAAATCGTTTAATCTCAAAATAATTCCTCTAAAATATTTAATTTCTCCGAAAATCAATTAAAAATAAATTTTAAATTAGTTCCAAAAATACGGGTTGTTACAATCTCCCTCATTTAAAAACTTTTTCGTCCCTGAAAAAGAAATGATAGCAAAGTAGGAACTAAATAGCAACGTACCATAACATAAATGTACCTCTCAATAGAGCTAATCAGAGATACCCATGCTGCACTTGGGATAAGCATGTTTAAAGTTATCCTCTGTTTCCCATGTGTCGTCTCTAGGATCTCCACTCCGTTGCACTTTGACTAAATGCACCTTCATGTTCCTTAGAACTTTGGTTTCTCTGCCAATAATCTTTTCGGTTCTCTATGCACATCCAAACTTGGAGTAATATCCAATTCTTGTTGCCATGCTTCTTCCATGATCAAGTCTGGATCACGTACATGCTTCTGAAGTTGTGAAATGTGAAACACATCTTGAACACCGGATAACCAATCTGGCAACTGAACCCTGTAAGCAAGAGTTCCAATCCTCCCGAGTATAGGAAACAGGCCAATATATCTAGGTGCCAACTTTCCCGTCTTCCTAAATCGAGTTACTCCCCTCATCAAAGAAACTCTCAAATATACGTAGTCACCAATAGAAAATGCTAAATCTCTTCTTTTAGAATTTGCATAACTCTTATGTCTGCTCTGTGCTACTTGTAGTTGCTTCCTAATGAAATCCACTTTATCTGAAGCTTCTTGGATCATGTCTAGACCCGATATTAACCGATTACCAGGCTCTATACAACATGCATGAGATCTACATGGTCTATCACACCATGCTTCAAACGATTACATTTGTAAACTTTCCTGAAAGCTATTATTATATGAAAACTCAACCAAATGTATATGATCTTCTCAAGATCATCCAAAATCGAGAATACAAACCAACAATAGATCTTCTAATATACGATTCACCCTCTTAGTTTGGCTATCTGTCTGAGGATGATATGTAGTGCTAAGATTGATCTTGGTTCCCAATTCAGATCGGAATGCTTCGCAGAACTTACTAGTAAAGATCGAATCACGATCACTAACAATGCTGCTGGGAATTCCATGTAGTCTAACAATCTCTCTGAAATAAATATGGCTAGACTCTGAGCTATTCTAGTTGATTTCACTGGAATAAAATGGGCGCTCTTCGTGAAACGATAAACTATAACCCAAAATGCTATCATTGCACTTCTTTGGTCTAGGCAACCCATCAATGAAATCCCTGGATATCTGATCCCACTCCCGTTTTGGAATCTCTATGGGTTGCAACAATCCAGCTAGCTTCTGCTGATCACTCTTGACTTGTTGGCATGTAGAATACCTACTAACATATATAAAAATGTCTCTCTTCATACACTTCCACTAGAATGTATGCTTAAGATCATAATACATTTTGCTCACCCCTGGATGGATACTAAGCTTGGAATTGTGACATTCATCCATCACTTTTCTTTTGAGCTCAGTAATATCCGGAACGCATATACGGCCTAACAATCTCAGAATTCCCTTGCTATCAACTTGAAAACTCGAGACTTCGCCTTTCTAAACTCTCTTAATGATGTTCTAAATAAAATCAACATATTTCTGAGGAACAGAAATCTCCTCAATCAGCGAAGGCGTAATAAAAAGATTAGCGATGATTGCATTCTTCCTGCTAAGTGCATCAGCTACAACATTGGCTTTCCCTGTAGTATACAAAATATCTAGATTGTATGCTGCAAGAAATTCTAGCCAATGCTGCTGTCTCAAATTCAAGTCCTTTTGGGTGAACAGATATTTCAATGATTTATGATCCGTATATAATTCGAACTTCTCACCCAAAAGATAGTGCCTCCGTATCTTCAAAGCGAATACCATGGCTAACAGTTGTAGATCGTGTGTAACATATCTCTTCTCATGCGGCTTCAACTGACGGCTAACATAAGCAACAACTTGGCCTCTTTGCATTAACACTGCACTTAAGCATTTGTATAGCAGTTAAATCTTGATTGCCACCTATAATAGTCAATACTGGAGTAGAAAGCTGCCTCACATTCTGTCGTACAATTAAACCTTGTATGCTTCTTTGTAAGCTTCGTCAATGGATAGATAGCTTCGAAAAATCCTTAATGAATTTCTGATAATAGCCTGCCAATCCCATAAAACTTCTGACAATTATGGGAGTCCTAGGTTGCTTCCAATCTCTAATGGCTGTAATCTTTCCCGGATCCATTGAAATTCCTTCCTTCGATACTACATGACCGAGGAACTTTACTTTTTCTTGCCAAAATATGCATTTAGACAATTTGGATTTTAATACATTCTTTCTCAAAACTTCCAAAACCTGTTCCAAATGCTTCACATGCTCGCTAGTTGACTTAGAGAAGTTTAAATATCATCAATGAAGACTAGCACAAATTTATTCAAAAACTTCGTGAAATACTCGATTCATCAAATCAACAAAATAAGCAGGAGTGTTACATAAGACAAACGACATTACTAACGATTCATAAAATAAGTCCAGAACTCTGAAAGTTGTCAAAGGAACACATTCTTCGGCAATCCGCAGCTGATGGAAACCTATAGCTAGGTCCATCTTCGAAAACACTCTCGCTCCATTCAAGCGATCTAATAAATCATCAATGCGCGATAATGGGTATTTATTCTTCAATGTTTGCTTATTGAGGTCTCGGTAATCTACGCATAATTTGAGAGTAGCATCTGACTTAGGAACAAATACCACGATTGCTCCCCAGCTCGAGATACTAGGCCTGATTAGACCTTTCCATAGCAATTGTCGAGTTTGATCACCCAACTCTTCTTTCTCTTTAAATGTCATTCTTCGAATTGCATGCACAACTGGCCTTGCATTTGGAACGAGATCAATTTTGAATTCAATTTCTCTTTGTGGAGGTAAGCTATCAACTTCTTCGAATACGTCCGCATAATCTCTAACAATGGGAATATTCTCAATAAAGGTAGCAGAAACTTCAAGAGAAGACCAAAATTCTTTTCTATCTGAACTTGAGCCTATGCATGGTATAATAATACCCCCAAGTTTTGCTTAAACTTTTACTACTCTATCGGCGCATTTAACTTCGGCCTCATACTTCATTATCCAATCCAATCCAAGTATAATGTCAAATTCGGAAAAAATTCATGACAATCAAATCAAAGGAAAACCGATAACAAGAATAGGAGATAGGTACTCTAAAATATAAAAAAAAACAAGAGAACCTCCTATCTGGTTATGGACACTAATAGATTCTTCTTCTCAATTTTAAATTTAACTTTTTAACCATGTTGCTTGAAATAGAACTTTGTGATGCTCCTATATCAAATAATACTTTAATAGGAATATTTTTAATTGTAAGCGTACCTTCCAACACGTCGGGTCTTACCTTGCCCGTAGAAGAAGCTGGCGCATCTTCCACATTATATACATGAGCCACTTCATACTTTTTCAGCAATGGGGAATTCCTGCTAATATGCCTTATCTTATGGCAGTTGTAGCATTCTCTAGTATCCCGAGGTTTCTGGCTAGGGCCGGATTCATTTTGTCTTGGCCTATTAGGAGCATTGCATTGTTTAGTCCAATGCCCATACTGGTCACAATTGAAGCATTTACCCTTTGGTTTTCTGTCTTCCTGGGGCTTAGCTGCTTCAGTCTTGCTCGCTTCAGACTTTGCGTCAGGAAGCTTTCTCTTGTTGCTAGCTTGACTTCTCTCCCGATCCGCTTGAGAATTTTTCTTATCGATGCCCTCAAATCTACAAGCCATCTCGACAACTTTAGCAAATGGAAGTTCTATACGCCCTATCACTCTATTGTGGTACTGCCTCTGAAGACCGTCAATGAACTGCTTGTTCTTCCTGATCGGTTCTTGAATTAATTATGGTCCATAGCAAGAGAGTTCATTAAACTTACTTACATACTCATGAATGGTTCTGTCGCCTTGGTGGAGATTAGCAAATTCATCATGAAAGCACTCAACCTCCTATCGTGGGACAAATCTTTCCTTAAAGACTTCTTTAAATCTGACCCAAGTCATATCAACTTCTAGCTCGCCTACTGTCATAGCTTCCCACCAAATTAGGGCCTTGTCTTTAAGTAGCCAAGATGCTAAAAATCGTTTCCTATTATTTACCAATTCGAGGCCCGCGAAGATCCATTCGCAAGACCTCAACTAAGCTTGAGCTTCCATTACAGTTCCAGTGCCTGTGAATGGCACTCTGCCCAAGTTCTTATATTTCTTGGCAACAACTCCAAGATCAAATGGTTGCTGCTGCAGTACGGGCTCATTATTAGACGTTGGACCTCCCTCATCGAGATTAGGCTGATTATTAACAACGGGGATATCACCCCATCCTTATCCTCTGCCTCTTCTGCCTCTGCCTTGTCCACTCACTTCCATTCCGTCTTGAGGATAGCAAGGAAAGAGTCAGGCCAAAAGAAAATATCGTTAAAGGAATGATAAAAGCATATAGACATATGCATAGATAATGATGTAACGATCTGGTCATATGTTATTCCGAAGTACTCATTCTAGGATATTACTACTCCTACCTTTAATGAGATACTCGTCCTAGAATAACACTGATTCTATCTCCGACGAGTCGTTTAATATGTTATCTTCCAGAGCTGAGGTTAAGCTCTAATACCACACCTAACACGAATCAAACCCCCGCTCCACAGTGGAAAGGTTGGTCTTTGGAAAATAACACATTAATCACATCACCGAATATAAAAAATAGCATAATGCATAAAAATGGAGAATAATTTACATCATCTCATAACAGCGGAATCATAATCATCATCAGAGTTACACAGATACTGGATTATACTTAGTACATAACAAGTTTCATCAAATAGATAATAAGTCTACATCAAAATCAAATATAAACATACATAAGGTAGTGTTTAAATGTTCAAAGAAATGATAAAAGTCAAGTCTTCATCTTCAGCCAAAAGAGCACCCAATGCTATGGTGCATATCCAAAAAAAGCTAATCACCTGTTCACTTGGCTGCCCATGTAAAAACATGGGCACCTGAGTTTGCAAGGGAAAAACAAACTACGAGTCAGTCATGGGACTGGTATGAGAAATTAGACAATTACTTAACTTATTTAAAGTATAAGGAAAATCATAGGACCACGCCGTGTGTCACAGAACGAGTTTACTCCATTGGATTGCCGGTGCATAAAATAAAGTAAATCAAGTAAACATCGCAATGCTTTTTAGAAAAATGAAGTCGTTATAAGACTCAGGTCCCATCATACAATGCAAACACAAACCAGAGGATAGAGTTTTACCTTATAATGGACAAACATGCTTGTTACACAGAAAACAAAAATCATTTGATATTATTATTAGTTTCTTGATGTTTCAAAAACAATTTCAGCATAAAGGTATCAATCATAGACAACATAGTACCCCATCCTACTATGTCGCCATATAGGTTTACAATTAAAACCGCACAATGTCGTATTGAAATTGAATTTCCATATTGAGTCAAGGCAAGGGATGTCTCCTTACCGGTTTCGAGACACTCTAGCAAGTGCCTCAGGATTACACACTTGGACAACCATTGGATCTTCAGGGTCGGTCTATTCTTACGTTTGAGGATGGGTTATACCTAAACAATACGTTTCCTGGTCTGTCAGACCTATCTCTAAGCCTTTTAATCGGCTTGATACCCGAGGCGCCTCACAATCCATCATCCACATAAGTAAAAATGTATGGACTCCATACCATGACACCACTTCTAGCTAGGAAGAAACGCATGCACTCCCTGCTGTCACTATCCCGTTTTAGACTCATACCCGGGTGTGAGGCTCACGAATTAACGCCCTACACAAAGCTATGCTACTTAAATCAGCACTTTGATCATCATCGACAAGACTTTGCTTTTCAACAAAAGCCTTGATCACTTGCATCTTGGCATGCTACACTGTGAATCCATACTATGTCATTGATTTCCACCAATATATGACCTCTAAGCTCGTACGTCTTACAAAAGGGTGTTAAGCAAGAGAATAAATTCTCCACCACCAAACAGATATATATTTAACAGAGATCAACAACGTAGCACACACTACAATGTCAAACATACAACCCATTTTGTAGCACCCTAAATTTTTAACAACACCAAAGAGGATAAATTAAAGAATAAGTAATTTAATATTAAGAATTAAGGGAAACAGGCTAAGTCATTACGTTCGTCTCGAAATTCTGGTCAGGATAGACACCTGGTTTGCGTAAAACAGAAAACATATGATGAAGTTACGGACGATAAAAGTTTGACAAATCAAAACAGGGATAACTGGTGCACTTCACAAGTGCGCCAAGGCAATTTCACACTGGCGCACTGTAAAGTGCGCCCATAGGGTTTTTTGGGTATTCTGGCCTTTTTCAAGTGGGTGGCGACCCGTGACCTAATTCACTCTAGGGATGAGGTGGCATTCGAATTCTGGACATTGGCAGCTATAAATATACCTCAATTCTCTTGTTTTCTTCACAAAGAATTAATGGCGACCAAACTCTGCCGATGTCTGAATTGAACTGGACCCCTTATCTTCTACTATCAACTAAGGCAAATCAATTGGAGATTCAAGATCCAATCGCTTCTAGTTTTATCTTCTAAACCAAACATAGTGAGTATAGTTACTTTTAGAATTAAATATTTAAAAGTTAACTTGATAGGATTATGGTTTGGATTTGTTCATATATTATATTGGATCCATTGTAAATTATGAACATATAACATTTTGGATTGATCTCTATGATGTAGATCTTAATCCGTATGTGTGTTAGATCTATTTTTATCTATAGATCTGAATTATGTGGACACTCTATGATGTAGATCTTAATCTCTATTTGTGTTAGATCTGCTTTTATCTATAGATCTGAATTATGTAGACATTCTATGATGCAGATCGTATCCCTATTTGTAATAGATCTACTTATAGGATCAATATTAACCCTAGAGGGGGGTGAATAGGGTTTAAACAGTAATAAAAACAATCACAGAGTAAAAAAATTGCAGTAAAGGAAAATTACACACAAAGATACCCAGCTTCGACAAAATCCTGCCTACTGCTGCCTTTCTAAGATTTCTACTAGGAGTTACAAACAGATCTCGCTTACAATCCTTTGTAAACTTGCAATGCCTGCTCCTGTCCTAACCCTAAGCTTAAAATCTTAGACTAGCCTGTGTACCCTAGACCAGATTTTCCCAGACTACAGACCAGTAATCTGTAAACCCTAGTTTTGTTTGAAACTAGAAAAACAAGAATTGAAGTTAGAAAGGTAAGACAAAAATACAAATAAAAAAAAACAAGCCCTTAAATAAAACCCCCGTTTGTATCTTTAATCATGAATCAGCCGTCCCCTTTTCCTTTTTAGCTTCCAAGCTCAAAAAGAAATTGGCGGCTAGGGTTTCTCTGAATCGTCTAGGGCTTCTTCAAAATTGAATCACCATGGCTCGATGTCCCTTCAGTAAATTGATTCTGCCTCCAAGCTCAACTCGGAATTGTTCTCTACTTTGATCGAATGCTGTAAGCTTTCTGATTTAAGCCTTTAGGGTTTTAATTGTTTTTGAATAACTTGGATGATCTTTGTCGATGAGGAAGAGTGTGTTTATATAGGGATTCCGAGACCCTTATCCTCTGATTTCAGTTTAATGACTTGCTCAATTTGTTTTAGGAATATGCGAATCAAATTTTGCACATGGAATATTTTCGTCTAATTTTGAGGCTGATTTTGAAGGCTTTGCATTTTGTTTCGGTGGTAGATTCTCTGTCAATTTCAATTTTGAAAACAAGCTGCTAATTTTTTTGGCATTTAAATCTTCCTTTGTTTGAACCCGATTGAAATTTGTTTCCAATATGTATTTTGTTCCTTTGATTGGCTTGAGTTCTCTGCGATCATTCATTGATTTCTCAAGGCATTCTAATTTTGGAATTTTATCCTTCTAAAAAAGAATTGAGAAACAAAAATAAAAGCTTTCCAAATTTTTTTTTTTGCTCGTTTCAAAACAGTTATTACAGGAATGAAATCTTTCCTGAAATTGCTCCTTAGTCACCATGCAAAATAAAACTGGAAAGAAGTAATTTGATTATAGAAATTTTTATTAAACTCTTTCCAAAAAAAAATTTGCACTGCTAAAAAATAAAAACACAATTGTTGTCCTATTATACTGGCACTTCACTATTGTGAAACACATATTACACTCTGCACTAGTTCTCACATTTGTGCAATAATGCCATATACATGACAACTGCACCATTCTTGAACCATATATGCTGCTAAACCATTTCTGATTTAATCATGTAGATATGCAGTGTAGACTATATGTATTTGTCATACTTGTGTTAACTTCCTGCTGTTTGTTTGAACTTGAGCATGCATGAAGTGGCCTTTTTATTGTGCTGTGTCTATTTTAAAATATTGGCTTGATCTATTTTGCTAAATAGTGAACCATGAATAGTTGCACACTTGCCTTGAATTTTTGTGTACCATTTCATGCTTCACCATTGCTGTTCTGATCTGCCACCATACATGTTTGTGTGCATGTTGCCGTGAGACCATCCTTGTATTTGTTTACATCCTGAAATGCTTGTCCTTGCTCCACTATGCATGCTTGAATATACTATCATTTAACACTTGCATGAAAAATCTTGACTTATTCATGCTGTCTGGCTTTGATTGGTTTTGTAGTTGCTTGAATCAAATTTGTTGCTCATATGCATTTGTACACATGTATACTGGCTTGTATCTTTGGCTTGACCATCATATAGACTTGTCATATTTTTCTCCTTGGATCATCTTTGAATTTGACCTGCATGTTTTAACTTGTACACCAACCAGCAACACCATTTTATACTTGCACTACCTTGCTGAACCCTGCTGTACTGATTTGCACCATCCATGTTGCATATGCTAATCTTTTGCAGTTTTGTGTTGTGTTATACTATCTCATACTTGCTGTGTTGATGACCATTCTGTTTTGTACTTGCCAGTACATATAATTGCTGAAGATATGAACATGCTGTTTTACTCATTTTGACACTTTGTCCAACCAGTTTGTCACACATTTTTGCCTGATCTAAAATTTTGCATTTCCATTTCTCTTTTTATTTTTCTTTGACCTGTCTTGTATATATGACACTGTAATATACATTAGCAGACTGACTGTACTGTGTTGGGGCTGGTCAGAATTAGCTGAGTTTGATGCTGGTTCTAATCAGCAAACCAGTATGGTTAGGTCGAGGTTGACCAAGTAAGAAAGATGATGAGAAAAACACACAGAAAATCTGAGACAAAAAAAAAATTATAAAATAAAATTTTATTTGTTCAGTGTCTATTTTTAGTTCCAGTCTACTATGTGTATTTCTTTTCTGTGACAGGTTTCATGGTGATGCAAAAAAGGAGCAAAGTAGGATGCTGGGACAGTAAGAGTGTGTAGAGATATACCATTGAGTGTGAGAAGAGTTGTGTATGTAGTGTAAAACAATTGTAAAATCAGTTGTGTATAGTTGAGAGTTCAAAGACAAAAATTGTACTGTATTGATTTGTGAAATAAAAAAAAATATTATTGGATAATAGATGCTTGTGTAAATTTTCTGTCTTTGTGTGGAATAGAAGCACTGTTAAACAACAATATTTCTTATTCCAGTTTCAAACACACCAATATAATACATTTGTTATCATCAAACAAAAAATCATAGATTCAACAATCTCCCCCTTTTGATGATGACAAATATACTTAAGATTTTGAAATTAACAGGATGTGTTTGAAATGAACTCCCCCTATATTTGTGCTCTTCGTATAACACAACTCCCCCTTCAGTTATAAACAGACATAAATAAAAATTTGAAAAAAATAGAAAATAATTAAACACTTAGCATTAATGGCAAAACAAAGTCTATAGATGTCTGTATCCCAAAAACCAAATCTTAACTTCTTCTCCCCCTTTGTAATCATCAAAAGATGAACAGATCTAGACATTTGCAAAGGATATGGGCCAAAGTTAGAAATCAAGTCATTTGACAGAATCAGAGCCATATACCCCAACAAATCAAACAAAAAATCATAATAATCCGTAAAATAGGAACACATTTCACAAGTCAAAGGATGGAATGAAAGATTATTTTATATATATATATATATCGGGGAGGACCTATGTACATTTTTTAATATATATTCAAGAGCAAACTAACCACGCATAACTAGAGCATGGATTTTTAAATGGGATTAGCTGCAATATGAAATTATTTATTATTTATATATACATAGTTCAATACTACACTAACCACACATAACCAGAGATTGGATTTTTAAATGGGATTAGTGGCAGCATGAAAATAGATAAGTAATCTCATAACCATGCATGACCAGAGCTTGGATTTTTAAATGAGGTTAGAGAATACTTATTATTATTGTTATGAATATATATATATAAGAAATATATACTAAAATCCCCTTGATATATATATAAAACAATAATGGATGTGAAAAAAATTCCTAAATTACTCATATTATAAAAAATATTCAATCATATCAGAGTTATAGACAAACTTTCAACCATCTCATATTCTGAAGTCTAACACAATCACAATTTTATCATAAATGTCCAAAAAAAACTGTTCTTTTCTTGATGATTTGAAGATTGGATTATTTGTCAGAAAATGAAATTGATAACAGAACACCTTAAGAGAAAATTTACCCAAAAATGCAAAGAGATTAATTAATTTCTATAATTCCCAAATCCAATCGTAATCTGCAAAATCTTTCTTCAGAAAGGGGTTTTGTGAAAATATCAGCAAGTTGAGATCCGGTTGGAATGAATTCAATACAAACGTCTTCACTAGCAATATGATCTCTAAGAAAGTGGTGTCTCACATCAATGTGTTTTGTGCGTGAGTGATGTACTGGATTGTTTGATAAATCTATTGCACTCTTACTGTCACATTTCAAAGGAACTCGTTTATAACATATGCCAAAATCAGATAAAGTTTGCGTCATCCATAAAATCTATGCAGAACAACTTCCTAATGCAATATATTCAGCTTCAGTAGTGGATAAGGCAACACAATTTTGTTTACGACTTGACCAAGAAACAAGTGAATGTCCTAGCATGAAATAAGTTCCACTAGTACTGTTCCTATCAGTGAGCGAGCCAGCATAATCAACATCAGTAAACCCAACTAAATTAAAGTTATCACAAGAAGGATACCATAAGCCAAGATTTGGTGTGTGTAACAAATATCTCAGAATTCGTTTTATGGCTTTTAAATGAGATTCTTTTGGAATAGATTGAAAACGAGCATATAAACAAACAGAGAACATAATATCGGGTCTAGAAGCAGAGAGATAAAGAAGTGAACCGATTATACCACGATATTTTTTCTGATCAACAGAACACCTTTTTCATCTTTGTCAAGCTTGGTTGTTGGGCTCATTGGTGTTTTCATTGGTTTTGCATCTTCAACTCCAAATTTCTTCAGCAACTCCATCACATACTTCGTTTGGGAGATAAAGATTCCTTTTCTGTTCTGTTTGATTTGAAGACCAATAAAATATTTTAGCTCTCCCACTAAGCTCATCTCAAATTTGTCCTGCATGACTTTTTCAAATTTCTCACACAAGACATCATTAGTAGCACCATAAATAATATCATCAACATAGATTTGAACAATTAAAAAATCATCACCGTCATGTGATAGAAACAGAGTTGTGTCAGCACACCCCTTTTTAAAACCATCTTCCAAGAGATATGAACAGAGACAGTAATACCAAGCTCGAGGAGCTTGCTTAAGGCCATACAATGCTTTTTCTAGTTTATACACATGATTTGGAAAATCATGACTCTCAAAACTAGGGGGTTGTTCAACATAAACCTCTTCTTTCAGCTCCCCATTCAGAAAGGCACTCTTCACATCAATTTTAAGCCTTTAAAACATGCAAAACTCAACAAAATTGTGATTGCTTCTAACCTAGCAACAGGGGCAAAAGTCTCATCAAAGTCAATGCCTTCAATTTGATTGTATCCCTTAGCAACCAACCTAGTTTTGTTTCTAATTACATTTCCAGATTCGTCAAGCTTATTTTTAAACACCCATTTTGTTCCAACAACTGGATAGTCTTTTGGCCTAGGTATCAAGTTCCAGAATTTGTTTCTCACAAACTGGTTAAGTTCCTCTTGCATAGCTAAAAACCAATATTCATCATTAAGTGCAATATCATAAGAACTTGGTTCTAATTCAGATACAAAAGCATTGTGAATACAAAAAGTACAAACATCCTTATTGAGAGATGAGCGAGTACGAACTCCAGCTGTTGGGCTTCCAATTACCAAATCTAGAGGATGGTTGGGTTTGAATTTCAGCCTTTCAGCTTCAGTTGTTGCTTCTGTGACTACTTTGTTATTTGCCTCAACTTCATTGCTATCTTTCTCGCCTTCTTGTACTCCACCTTCATCTTTATCATTTTCAGAAGCCATCTCTATGTCTGATTCATTGAACTTCACATTAATGATCTCCACAATTGTTCTTGATGGTTTATTGAAGATTCTGTAAGCTTTGCTCCTTAAAGAATAACCCATAAAGACCCCATCGACTGTTTTTGGTTCAAACTTTCCAAGCTGATCTCCTGTGTTCAGAATATAACAAGGACATCCAAAAACTCTAAAATACGAGATGTTAGGCTTTTTGTCAGACCATAGTTCATATGATGTTTTATTAAGTATTGGTCTAATCATGACTCTATTCATTACATAGCATGAAGTGTTAACTACCTCCGCCCAGAAGGTTTGAGGTAATTTATATTCACATAACATAGATCTAGCCATCTCTTGCAATGTACGATTTTTCCTTTCGACCACCCTATTTTGTTGAGGTGTTTGAGGGGCGGAAAATTCATGTTTAAAACCATTTTCTTCACAGAATTTTCCAAAATCTAAATTTTCAAATTCACCACCATGATCACTTCTCAAAGTTTTAATTGAAACACCTTTTTCATTTTGAACAAGTTTTGAAAACTTTGAAAAATAATCAAATGCTTCAGACTTTTTGGCTAGAAAATAAACCCATGTAAATCTAGAGTAATCATCAACCAATACATAACAATAACGTTTACCATTTAGACTAGCAGTATCAGTAGGTCCAAACAAATCCATATGAATCAATTCAAGAACTCGTGAAGTACTAACAACATTTTTTGATGAAATGACGAGCGACTAAGTTTAGCCATGGAGCAAGCCTTACACACTTTGTTATTTTTGAATTTCTGATGAGGTAAGCCTGTGACAAGCTCATTTGATTCTAGTTTTTCAAGGAGATGCATACTAGCATGTGCTGGTCTTCTATGCCATAAGACTGCCTCTTCTTTAGTGGCAACCAAACATCTAGAAACAGTTACATCATCAAAAGAGAGCGTGTAGATATTCCCTTTTCTTTTGCCAGTAAAAACAACTTTTCCAGTGAATGTATCGATGATCTTGAAAACCTTACTGTCAAAAACTACATTCATTTCTTTGTCACAAAGTTGGCTTATGGAAATAAGATTGTGATACAAATTATCAACATATAAGACATCAGCTAAGGCAAAAATGTTGTTACCTACTTTTCCCTTACCAATAATCTTACATTTGCTATTGTCACCTAATGCCACACTTCCACCTTTATATCTTTCTAGGCTAAGGAACAATTTCTTGTCTCCTGTCATATGTCTGGAGCACCTTGAATCCAAATACCACTTTTGTTGCTCCTTAGCCCGCCAACATACCTACACAAGAAGAGAGAAAGATGACCTAGAGACATTCCTAGGTCCAAAAATATTAGTGACTGACGTATGATGAGAGCAAGAATCTTTTGGAACCCATATTTGTTTTATTCTCTTATTTGTGTTCCAAAATTTATGGTAATTTTGTGCCAAATATTTAGGAACCCAAACTCTAGTGAATTTTCAGATTTTATTCCAAATCTTGCAATTTTCAGAATTATGGCCAATTTCCCCACACTTAGGACATTTTGGAAATATGCTTTCATCTTTCGCATTGTCAGTCATAGTCACATCATCTTGTACTTTACCAAAGCCTAGTCCTTTTCCATTATTAGCAAACAATTGGTTTCCTAGCAACATTTTAAAAGATGTTTGTCCAATTGAAAACTTATTTGAGGTGATTTCAAGATTCTGGACTTTGGTTCTTAGTGTTGTATTTTCGTCCACAACTAAAGTGCATCTTTTAATAAAATTCTCTCTCTTAATCTCATCAGTTTCTTTCAAAGTCAGATTTTCTTTTTCAAGATTTTTGATGGTGGATTTGAGAGTTGATATTTCTAAATTTTTTGCTTTAAGTTTTTCGACTTTTGTTTCTAATGTATCAATGATTTCAGAAAGATGTTTACACATTAAAACCAAATCATCATAACTGTATAACTCAGTCAATTCCTCTCTATCATCTTCTGAATCAGATTTTGCCATGAAGCATAGGTTGCTTTCTTCCTCGCTGCTATCTGAGTCTTCTTCTCCTTCCTCGCCATCCCAAGTTATAGAAAATGCTTTCTTTTTCTTCTTGTTTCTTTTGTGCTATAGAAGGGGACAGTTTGGTTTCAGATGTCCAGGCTTCTGACAGTTGTAGCAAAGTGGTCCCTCATCTGAATTGTCAGAGTTCTTCATCTTGTTGGCTTTAGATTTGTTTCTTCAAGGTTTGAATTTGCTCCACTTTGCGATTTGTCTGACAGCCATTGCAAGCTGTTCGATGGAGTCTTCTTCATCACTGTTGACAGTATTGGACAAAGTAATTGACTTCTTCTTCAGATCAGAGTTGTTGCGATCTGCTCGTGATTTTAGCTCCATTTCATATGTCATTAGATTTCCAACAAGCTACTCCATGCTCAGCTTACTCAGATCCTTTGGTTCTTGAATGGCTGTGACTTTTGCTTCGAAGTTCATTGGAAAAACACGCAAGATCTTCCTCACAAGTTCAACTTCAGTAAAAACTTTTCCAAGAGCTCTAGCATTGTAAACTAGCACCGAGAAACGTCCATACATGTCCTTGATGCTTTCATCCTTCTACATAGTGAAATTTTCATACTCATTGCTGAATAAAGCAAGACGAGATTCTTTCACTTGAGATGTTCCTTCGTGAGTGACCTCCAGAGTATGCCAGATTTCCTTAGTTGTGTTACAATGGGAAATTCTGTTATATTAAGTTTTATCTAAAGCACAGATCAAGGCATTCATGGCTTTAGAATCAATAGAGTACAATTTCTTATCATTGACATCCCACCTTTCTTTTGGTTTAGGCATTTCAATTTCGTTAACAACTACAGTGGGTGGTTTATAACCAATCTCATTGATATCCCAAACATCATAGTCAACAGACACAAGATATATTTTCATTCTAGCTTTCCAATACACGTAATCACTACCATTAAACATGGGTGGTCCAACAATAGATTGTCCTTCATAAAAAGCATTATTCATCGATGTCATGACTCTAGAGTTAAAAACACAGGCTCTGATACCAATTGTAGGATCAATATTAACCCTAAAGGGGGGTGAATAGGGTTTAAACAGTAATAAAAACAATCACAGAGTAAAAAATTGCAGTGCAGTAAAGGAAAATTACAAACAAAGATACCCAGCTTCGGCAAAAACCTGCCTACTGCTGCCTTTCTAAGATTTCTACTAGGAGTTACAAACAGATATCACTTACAATCCTATGTAAACTTGCAATGCCCGCTCCTGTCCTAACCCTAAGCTCAAAATCCTAGACTGGCCTGTGTACCCTAGAACAGATTTTCCCAGACTACAGACCAGTAATCTATAAACCCTAGTTTTGTTTGAAACTAGAAAAACAAGAATTGAAGTTAGAAAGGTAAGACAAAAATACAAATAAAAAAAAACAAGCCCTTAAATAAAACCCCCTTTGTATCTTTAATCATAAATCGACCGTCCCCTTTTCCCTTTTATCTTCCGAGCTCAAAAAGAAATTGGCGGCTAGGGTTTCTCTGAATCGTCTATGGCTTCTTCAAAATTGAATCACCATGGCTCGATGTCCCTTCAGTAAATTGATTTTGCCTCCAAGCTCAACTCGTAATTGTTCTCTTCTTTGATCGAATGTTGTAAGCTTTCTGATTTAAGCCTTTAGGGTTTTAATTGTTTTTGAATAACTTGGATTATCTTTGTCGATGAGGAAGAGTGTGTTTATATAGGGATTCTGAGACCCTTATCCTCTAATTTCAGTTTAATGACTTGCTCGATTTGTTTTAGGAATATTCGAATCAAATTTTGCACATGGAATTTTGTTGTCTAATTTTGAGGCTGATTTTGAAGGCTTTGCATTTTGTTTCGGTGGTAGATTCTTTGTCAATTTCAATTTTGAAAACAAGCTGCTAATTTTTTTGGCATTTAAATCCTCCTTTGTTTGAACCCGATTGAAATTTGTTTCCAATATGTTTTTTGTTCCTTTGATTGACTTGAATTCTCTGCGATCATTCATTGATTTCTCAAGGCATTCTAATTTTGGAATTTTTTCCTTCTAAAAACGAATTGAGAAAAAAAATGCTTTCCCAAAAAAAAACATTTCTTTGCTCGTTTCAAAACAGTTATTACAGGAATGAAATCTTTCCTGAAATTGCTCCTTAGTCACCATGCAAAATAAATCTAGAAAGAAGTAATTTGATTATAGAAATTTTTATTAAACTCTTTCCAAAAAAAATTTTGCACTGCTAAAAAATAAAAACACAATTGTTGTCCTGTTATACTGGCACTTCACTGTTGTGAATCACATATTACACTCTGCACTAGTTCTCACATTTGTCCACTAATGCCATATACATGACAACTGCACCATTCTTGAACCACATATGCTGCTGAACCATTTCTGATTTGATCATGTAGATATGCAGTGTAGACTATATGTATTTGTCATACTTGTGTTAACTTCCTGCTGTTTGTTTGAACTTGAGCATGCATGAAGTGACCTTGTTATTGTGTTGTATCTATTTTAAAATCTTGGCTTGATCTATTTTGCTAATTAGTGAACCATGAATAGTTGCACACTTGCCTTGAATTTTTGTGTACCATTTCATGCTTCACCATTGCTGTTTTGATCTGCCACTATACATGTTTGTGTGCATGTTGCCATTAGACCATCCTTGTATTTGTTTACATCCTGAAATGCTTGTCCTTGCTCCACTATGCATGCTTGAATATACTGTCATTTAACACTTGCATGAAAAATCTTGACTTATTCATGCTGTCTGGCTTTGAATGGTTTTGTAGTTTCTTGAATCAGATTTGTTGCTCACATGCATTTGTACACATGTATACTGGCTTGTATCTTTGGCTTGACCATCATATAGACTTGTCATATTTGTCTTCTTGGATCATCTTTGAATTTGAGCTTCATGTTTTAACTTGTACACCAACCAGCAGCACCATTTTATACTTGCACTACCTTGCTGAACCCTGTTGTACTGATTTGCACCATCCATGTTGCATATGCTAATCATTTGCAATTTTGTGTTGTGCTATACTATCTCATACTTGCTGTGTTGATGATCATTCTGTTTTGTACTTGCCAGTACATATAATTGCTGAAGATATGAATATGCTGTTTTGCTCATTTTGACATTTGTCCAACCAGTTTGTCACACATTTTTGCTTGATCTGAAATTTTGCATTTCCATTTCTCTTTTGATTTTTCTTTGACCTGTCTTGTACATATGACACTGTAATATACATTAGCAGAATGACTTACTATGTTGGGGCTGGTCAGAATCAGCTGAGTTTGATGCTGGTTCTGATCAGCAAACCAGTATGGTTATGTCGAGGTTGATCAAGTCAGAAAGATGATGAGAAAAACACACAGAAAATCTGAGACAAATAAAAAATTACAAAATAAAATTTTATTTGTTCAGTGTCTATTTTTAGTTCCAGTCTACTGTGTGTATTTCTTTTCTGTGACAGGTTTCAGGGTGATGCAAAAAGGGAGCAAAGTAAGATGCTGGGACTGTAAGAGTGTGTAGAGATATACCATTGAGTGTGAGAATAGTTGTGTATGTAGTGTAAAACAATTGTAAAATCAGTTGTGTATAGTTGAGAGTTCAAAGACAAAAATTGTACTGTATTGATTTATGAAAAAAAAAAATATTGGATAATCGATGCTTGTGTAAATTTTCTGTCTTTGTGTAGAATAGAAGCACTATTAAACAACAATATCTCTTATTCCAGTTTCAAACACACCAATATAATACATTTGTTATCATCAAACAAAAAATCATAGATTCAACACTACTTTTATCAATTAGATCTGAATTATGTGGACATTTTGTGATGTAGATCTTAATCCTAATTTGTTAGACCTACTTTTACCTATTAGATCTGTATTATGTGGACACCTAAATCATTAATCAGATCTAGTTTATTATTTGGATCCCTTTGTGCTTCTCATATTTGATCTGAACTTGTAGGACATCTAAATAAAAATTTTGATCTTGTCATGTTCATCTTATCACTTTTGCTATGTTACAACTAGTTAACTGCTACAAGTTCATTAGATCTATGTTTATATGTTCACCGTGTTAGTATATGTTTATGCTAATTATGTTAGAACATTCACCTTTGTCATATTTCCATTACCTTCCCTTTTTATCGTTTATGATTAGGCTATTATTTAGCCTATACATGCCGCAAATTATGAACACGCTAGTTAGGGAATGGGGAGGGGAAAAGGTTAATATTGGCATAATTTGAATGTGAACATGAGTTGGCGTATAATTCAATAATTGGGTAAATGGGCATAAATACATAATAAGGCATAGGTATAATTAACTGGACATATAATTCAAAAGGGGGAAGTAGGGACATAATTACCTATAAAGACATAGGTAAGAATTTGATAAAAATGGAATTTTTAATAATTACAATTAGAAATTGTAATTGCACTTATGACACGAGGTTAGGTTGCATTAGTGGTGGAAGTCTTCCCGGACCTAACCGGCATATCCAGCAGCCACTAATGTTGAACCTAATGTGAGAGGTCTAAGTGCGTGAATACGAATTGGGCTAAGACACGAGGTTAGGCCCAACTTGTGGAATAAGACTGCCTGGACCCAACCGGCATGTCCAACATCCACAAGTTGTAGGCCAAATGTGGGAGGTCTAGCCCATTATAAACCATAATTGGACATGGTAATGAATTGGACTACTTAACCTAATTTAATCCATAGGGATTGTATGATTTTGAACTAAAGTTAGGCTTAAGTAAAAATTAGTTGGACAGCGTGTGGGTTAAGTGAGAGGGTGGGTAATATTTACATATAGGCCCACAAACTTAACCCAATAAGGTTATGTAATTAAAGACACCTAGTGGTATACATAACCGGTGGAAAATATAAAAGTTATGTAATTAAAGACACTTTTTAGGGTAAGCATAACTAGTGGAAATGAATAGGGCTATGTAATTAAAGACAATTAGTGGTATGCATAGTCAGTGAAAACCTAGTGGGGGATACAAGACAAAGGGGAGAGCTTGTATCATATTATGTGGGACCCATTTAAGTCGGTAACTCGGAGTAGGTATCAAACAAAGTACTCTGTACTAGGCGGAGAAGGGGCACACTTACTGGCTGATTGTAAGAGATCCAAACGTGTAGGACGGTGTGGGCGGCGCAAACCAACCGGGCCATGTGCGTGCATGAGCCGGGCAGAGGGGGATAAGATGACCGTGACATCTGTAGATATGGGGCTGTGCATATCAGTGAGGGGTTGCCACTTTAGGACATGATACATCCTAATGTGGGGCTGGCACATTGTATCTACGGAGTAGGGAGCCGATCGATTAGGGTAGTGGTTAGGGTACATTTGGACGTATGCCTAAGTCTACCACCATATAGTGGAAGGGATCATCTCATTCTGGTTACACTAGTAATAGTGCAGAGTAATCATTAGAAGCATATGTACCTTATCCTGTCTACCTTATCAGACCTACCATTTATGTAGTGATCTCTCTTATCCACTTTATATGTCTGTCATGCTACTTTTATTTATTTACTTGTTAAAAGTCACTAGACTCGCCAGACTTTATGTCTGACCCTTTTTGTTTTTCCTTTTTTCTTACGTTCCCCCCCAGTTCTCAGGGAGGAAACACTCAGGCTTGATCATGATTCTGCTTACTTTTGCTTGAGATGCTGATATGTATGGCTCAAGCTCCTATCCTTGTTGTTATGGCTATATTTTGTTCTTGGGGAATTTTACTTCTTTTATGTACTCTGATATTTTTGAAGTACAAGACAGTAACATTTATCTTGGAATGGGCTTTTATGTTTCAGACATGTGATGTTTTTGGACCACGGTATCTTATAATAAATAAAGTTTTTATTCTGTTGTTATTCTATATATCAGTCTTGTAATATTCTATGTCTATTTACCTATAACGCTTCATGAAACTTAATGCATTCCCTTTGTGAGTGACATTAACGGACGTGGGGTGTCACACGTGGTATCAGAGCTGAAGGTTACCAGATTGGATAAAGTTTTTGAAAATTATTTTCAAAAAGATTTTAAAAGAAAGTATTTTCAAAAAGAAAAAGTCTGTTTTGAAAAACATTCCCTAAAAATCCATATGTAATATCTTAGATTCTTTGTCTGAACCTCTTCCTTTTTCTTTTCAGCATGTTTGGGGAACCAAACATTCCTAATATCCCAGAGGGCATTACGGTACGCGGATGGTTCCGAAGCTATCCGGAGGCCACGGAGCCTGCCGAAGGCTAAGGAAACGTTCCTCCCCTAGCTGCACCAATTATTCCTCCTCCTCCCCCTCGAAGAGAAAATAATTTCGCTAAGATCTGCAAAGACTTTCGTGCTATGGGAGGGAAGCCATTCCATGGGAACAAGACATTCGTAGAAGCGCAGAATTGGCTCAAGAAGACCGAGGATTTGTTTGTAATCTTTGAGGTAGAGGATAGAAGGAAGGTTCAGTTAGCCGCCTGGCTACTGAAAGACGAAGCCTCATTTTTGGGGAAGTCACCCAAGCTAGATGTCCGGTGGAAACTTAGGAAGATTTTAGGCAGAGGTTCGAAATGAAATTTCTCTCTCAAGCAGAGAGAAGCATGCAGATGGAGAGGTTCTTACTGCTTAAACAAGAAAACTTGATGGTGAAAGAATATGTGAACAAATTCAACCAGCTAGCAAGGTTCGGGTTAGAATTCGTGGATACTCCGCACAAGTAGGCGTTGTGGTTTGCTAAAGGGCTGAATGAACCTCTGCATGGGTTAGCCATGTCCCATATTCCAATGGGGGCCACTTTTGAAAAGCTTGTCGATATGGCCCTAATGCATGAGGAAGACAAGGGAGGAAAAAAGGAAGTAAAGGCTGAGGAAACATCGCAAAATAAGAAGGTGTGGCCCAGGAACGGGCAATAACAACAATAGCAAAAGAAAGGAGGGAAGAATGATAAAAGCAAGGATAAGAGAAAATGTCACATCTGTGGAAAAGAGGGTCACTTGATCAAAGACTGTTGTAACACCCCGTATTTTCTGAAAATATTAAAAGTAACAAATTAATGTATACTTAATTTTTTAAAAGATGAATTAAGGGAAACAAGTTATGCCATTGCGTTCGTCTCGGAATTCTGCTTGGAATAGAGTCCAAGTTTCAATAAATCGGACTTCGTGAGAAAGTTATGGCACTTAGAAGTTTCAGGAATTAAAAAAAAGTTCGAAATTCAAATCACACACCGGGCTGGGCGGGAAATTTCCCGCCCAGGACGACCAGGGGGTCGATCTTGGTCGACATAGGTCGACCTTGGTCGACATAGGTCGACCTTGGTCGACATAGGTCGACCAGGGGGTCGACCTCCCCCCTATTTCCAGATCCGAGGATTGGTTCGTTTTTTTTCATTTGGACGCCCGTTCTGACCAGATTCGTTGATCCCTATACTATATAAATACCCCGAAGGCTACAGTTTTCTGTAGACATCTTCTTACGCCTATACTCTACCCTAATTCATATCAAAATAAATTAAAGACGTCCTTACGGTGCTCTAGTTCTTCAAGAATCAATTTTAGAATTCAAGTAGAGATTCAAAGGCTAATTCAACGACTTCAACAACTATTTTCTAAGTCTAAATTAGAGAATCGATAATCTACGTCAAGGGATAGCTTTTCAGTTTTAGAAAATAGATTCTAGAAATACAAGAATTATTCTCTTTTTATAAGTTCAAGTTACTTTCAGATGTGAATTCTTAATTGAAAATCTTGGCATGAAATAATCTGGATCTAAGCTATACTTGATTATGAGAAACTCCTTTTAGATTTATCAAATCTAATCTATTAGATTTATGCCTGCGATGTTATTCAAATCTAGTCCATTAGATTTATGCCTGATGTAAGTAATCCTTTCATTTGAATCCATGCTTGTATATGCCTTTGGGAATCATTATTGACTATGGAATTAGTCCAATCATATCTATCCTTGTTGTATATCGGAATTGTAATCCTGTTTAAGTTCATGATATAACTCTTGTCAAACCTATACATCTGTGATGGTTTATAATGATATTCATATCATATCTATATGCCTGCAATGTATTCTATGCAAAACTTGTCAATTTGGTATATCAAATTTATTGGACCAATAGTTCTTATCATCATATGCCTATTCTTATGCCTCTTATGTTCCATATTGTTTCTCCGCTTATTTCATGAATCTTGCATTGAATCTCGAAATACGTACATTATGAATGCGGGGGTAATTGGGTATAACACGAAATTGACATTTATTTGGCACAATTTGGAACTTGTATTATGGCATGACTATTAAGATGCAATTTGGGGTAATTTGAAATGAATTATGGAATATGTAATTTGACATATTGAACCTAGAATTGGCATGAACGACAAAGTATGAAATTTGGCATGAAAAACCTAGTTTTGGGCATAAACTGTAAATTGGAATATTAAATTTAGCTTGGGCTTAACTGTTGATTTGGAACGCCAAACATAATGCATAGTGATTTTGGGCATGACTACTATTGCAAATTTAGGGAAGATTGGGTGTAGCCAATTTTGATTAATAGCTTGAAATTGGAATTTGTTGGGCATAACTTGGGAATTGGAACATGACTAGTTTTGGTGAATTTGGTAATTAGCATGTAAAATCTAGATTTGGGTATATGTGGTAAATGTGCTAATTAAAGATGAACATGCCTAACCCGAGGTTAGATTAGTTGTGGTGTAAAACTGTCCGGAACCGCCCGGCACATCCAGTAACCTTGATAACACCTATCTAATGTGAGAGGTTAGTGCATCATGCCTAAGAAAAACCCGAGGTTAGATTGAGTTGTGGTGTAAAACTGCCCAGAACTGCCTGACACATCCAGTAACCGCAATAACACATATCTAATGTGAGAGGTTAGTGCATTAATAAATCAATTAATGTTAATGAACAAAAGGAACGACTAGGGTTAAGTTAATGAGAAACACTTAACCAATATAACAAAATGAATGACTAGGGTTAAGTTCATAGGAACACTTAACCAATATAACATGAATGACTAGGGTTAAGTTAATGAGAGACACTTAACCAAAATAACAAGATGAATGACTAGGGTTAAGTTCATAGGAACACTTAACCAATATAACATGAATGACTAGGGTTATGTTAATGAGAGACACTTAACCAATATAACAAGATGAATGACTAGGGTTAAGTTCATAGGAAACACTTAACCAATATAGCATGATGAATGGGTAGGGTTAAGCAATAAGAAACACTTAACCAATATAACTTGATTTGTGGTAGGGTTAAGTTGACACAAGAAGGCACCACTTAACCAAAGTAACATGACAAGTAGGTGGGTAAAGTAACTTGAATTGATTGATGACACTTAACCAATACAACATGATGAACACGTGGGGTTAAGTTAACAAGAAACACTTGACCAATATAACTTGATGGACGAACGGGGTTAAGTTAATATGAAACACTTAACCAATCCAACATGATAAGTGAGGTGGATTAAGTTAATAAGAAACACTTAACTAACATGACATGATGAATGGGTGGGTTAAGTTAACATAAATGGACAACACTTAACCAATATGGCATAATGTGCGGGAGGGTTAAGTACATAACAAGTTGGGCGGGTAATATTAGTAAATATAGGCCCACAAAATTAACCATTAAATAAACATGCTTGAATCAGTAGGAAGGTTAAGTACAAATCAGGTTGGTGTGTAATATTAGTAAATATAGGCCCACAAACTTAACCATTAAATAAACATACTTGAATTAGTGGGAGGGTTAAGTACATATCGGGTTGGTGGGTAATATTAGTAAATATAGGCCCACAAACTTAACCGGTAGGAAACCCTAGTAACGGGGACCCATTTCAGCAGTAACCCACATAGACGTATCATCGTACCCTGAACTAGGCAGGATGGGGCACGATTACTGGGCTGATTATAAGCGGGCAAAACAGCGGTAGTGGGTACGTCAGTGTAGGTTCCAACAGTTTACGGGCGTGCACGTACTCCGGAGTGGGAAAAAGCAGGCACTGGGTACCGGTAGTTATACACTGTGCATCTTGAATCGTGTCGGGTTGTTATCATAAGGATTGATACACCTTATGGTGGGACCAACACAGGGTATCTACACGCAAGGGAGGGCCAATTGACACAGACACAAGAGAAATTAATACAAGTAGGGAGCCGATCGATAGGGTAGTAAGGGTGCATCTAACACATTCATGGCAATTAGGCAGATTGAGGTGGAATCCTCATAATAGATGTACACCTAAAGGCTACCATAACTGCGGGGATTGGGATCACGTTATCATATTATACAAATTACTAGTTGGGACACTAGTTAGGTGGTGCATAGATATAGAAATCAGGATAACAGGGTTGTAGCGAAGCCGAGGAAAAGTAGAAGCGCATTCAGTTTATCTTGCCTTATCATACCTTATGCTTATCTTATGTTGTCATGTTATCCATGTTGTCACGGTATTGTCTTATATTTAGTTTATTCATGTCATGTTGCTTTTACCTGTTTACATGCTGAAAGTCATTGAGCTTACCAGACTTATATCTGACCTAGTTTGTTTTCGCCTCTTTTCTTCCGTTCCCCCCCAGGTTCGCCGGGAGGGAATATTACCACTTAACTCAGTTTTCTTTCCAAGCTCGAAAATAATCGATGTATTGCTTTGGACTCTCTCTTCCACTGCTATGGCTGGTTCACACTTTATTGGGGAATATCATTGTTATTGTGCTTCTTTTATACTTGGAAGTTTTTAAATCAAGACAGAAGTTCTATGTATTACTTTTAAGTATGATTGAGACAACTGTTGTAAAAGCTTGACCGAACCACATTGTTTATAAAATGACTTTATTTTCCGATGCTTTATTTGTCTGTCTTGTAACTCATCTGCATCTTTTACCTATAATGCTCCACCAAAGTTAAGGCATTCCCTTTGTGAGTGACCTTAACGGAGGTGGGGTGTTTCACTTGGTATCATAGCTGAAGGTTACCGGATCAGATAAAATATTTGAAAAATTATTTTCAAAACAGTTTTAAGAGAAGCATTTTCAAAAGAAAAGTTTTGTTTTAAAGGCATATTCCCCAAATCCATATACATTATCTTTTGATCCTCTGTTTGAATCCTTGTTTCCTTCTTTCCTAAGTCTCCGGGGCTCCTGGCTTTCTGGGAGGTAACCTCATCGCGACATGGTTCCGTAGGCTTGATGAGATTACAACACTTGTCAAAGGGCAAATAAGCGCCCAACTTCCATCTATAGCCGCAGTAGTTTCACCTGCGATTAATTTTCTTTCGAGCTTTGTAGGATTTTCTGTGCAATGGAGGCAGCTTTCGAGAGACTTGTCAATGTGTTACACAAGGATAGTAAAGATGAGAATGAGGGAGTTTGGTTAAGGAGCACAACCCAAGGATGAGAAACTCATGGATATGGACTTGGTTCATAAAGGAGGCAAAAAGGAAGAGGTGTAAGTGGAAGAATCACAGGACAAGAAGGGAGGAAAGAATAGTGAAATATAAGACAAGAGGAAGTGTCTTTACTATGGTATAACGGGTCATATAATTAAGGACAAGGGAAAGAACAAAGAACAGGATTTTCAGGAGGGCAAGTGCATGCTCTCACTGCCATCATACCTGAGAGAGAGGTAATAAAGTTACTGTTGAAATAAAAGGTTTAGATTTTCTTTTTGATCCTCCTGTTAGTATTCTTTTTTTTGGCGCCTCACATTCGATTGTATCTGCTTCCGTAGTTGAGTCTCTGCACCTTAGTACTTGTATAGTAGAAGATCCCATTATTGTCTCAAATCCAATTAGTGGTTCGGCTCATTTATCTTTGGTTTGTAAGGATTTGAGAATATCTATATTAAGTATTGAGTTTAAGTATAATGCTTATGTTTTTGGTTCCATGGGCCATGGGTTGATTCTAGGCATGGGTTGGTTAGCTAGTAATTGCGAAAAGAGGGTAGTTTGACTTTTTACTTGCCTCGGAAATACACTCGAGATTTCGTGCGATCCTGAGGGGATCAATTAGGCTTAGCTACCTAGAATCACTTGATGCATCTATCGACGCTTTGCGATCCGTTAGAATAGTCCATGAGTACGTAGATGTTTTTGATTAGTGTAACACCCCGGATTTTTGAATAATAGAATTAACTAAATTAAAGAATAATTAATCTCAGACGTGAGAATTAAGGGAATGGGGTTGCGCCATTGTGTTCGTCTCAGAATTCTGGTTGAGATAGAGTCCGAGTTTGCGGGAAACAGGTACCGGATGAAGAAGTTATGGACGAACGAAGTTTGGTGGCAAAACAAGAGAAAGAAAAAAAATATTTGCACTGGCGCACTTGGGAAGTGCGCCAGTACAAATTTGCACTGGCGCACCTGCCAAGTGCGCCTAGGCCGAGGCAGCAGGCCTGCACAGCTTTCTGGTTCAGTCTGACCCATGTTGCTGAGTCCTTTCTGACTACTTGCTGAGTCATTAGGGCTGAGGTGTCACCCTATCCCGACTGAATGGTTTTGATTAACCCTAAGATCATCCGACGGCTTAAATTAATTCAAAACTCTATAAAAAGACCCATAGACTCAAACCCTAAATCAGAATTAAAACTGAAACTATGGCCATCATGCTGTCATCTTGAGCCCTAGAGTAGCCGCCACCAATTAGAGAGGAAGAACAGCAAATCAAATCAGTTCTATTCAACCCTAACAACGAATCTTCTTCAAAGGAAAGCTAATACAACTTCAGAAATCGGAATTCAGAACTCAAGACCACTTTTGAGTTGTGAGTTCGATAGTTTTAATAAAATAATTAGTAAATTAATTGGATTGAGTTATGATGCGGATAATTTGGATATGATCTGAATTATTGACTGCATGTTGTAATTATGTTGTAATTTCTATGATGTTATGTTATGATGCTATCATTTACAATGTAAAGTTATGATGCTATCACCCATGTTGTAATTCTATGATTGGCTTATGTCTAGTTGAATCATCATGTTGTTCATATGCTAGTTTGGTTATGTTGATTCATATGATAGATCACAAGTTGGTATGCAAGTTTAGATATTGATTTAGACAAGAATCATAGGCAAGTTAGTATAACCTTACATGTTTCATGACATTAATTTTAGATCTTAAGTTAGGCTATGACATGTGTGAGTTAGATGATAAATTCTACATGATGATTTACATGTTAAATGCAAGTTTACACAATTGTTATGATGCATAAATCACATATGCAAGTTTATATAAATATATGAGTTTGGGATATGAATCATGTTATGCAAGTTTAGGGTTATTGCCTATGCAAGTTTACACCTTTAGATGTAAATCTATGACATACATGATTTGTGCAAGTTTGTAACCATTATCTCAACAAGTTCACACCTATAGATTTGGATCCATGACATATGTTTTTTATGCAAGTTGTAACTATGGCCTATGCAAGTTTTAGATGTAGAACATCATTCACACATGCAAGCTCACCCTATGTTTAGATATATGTTTTAATTATGTGTATATTGTGATGTTTTCTCTTTATTCCATGAGTTAGACTATTCGAGTCTAACGTATATTTTACGTTAAACAAACAAACGTACAACGTGGGGTAAAGGGGATAATATTAAAAAGGTTTAATTGGCATAAATGCCTTAAAAGGCATAAGATAAATTTGTGATGGAAATTGGTATGATTTTACATACCATAAATAGATGGACATAATTGAGTCAATTATGGCCATAGTTAAATTTTGAATTAATTGATAATTTGAATAGGGAAAGTAATTCAAATTGGGGAATGATTAATTAGGAATAATTAATCGTCTAAGACACGAGGTTAGGCTCTTTTGTGGTGTAAGACTGCCCAGACCCGCCCGGAAAATCCAACTGCCACAAATGCCAGTCTAATGTGAGAGGTCTTAGGCATAAATTAAATACGTAACAATTGTAAAGACACGAGGTTAGGCTCTTTTGTGGTGTAAGACTGCCCGTACCCGCCCGGCAAATCCAGCTGCCACAAATGCCAGTCTAATGTGAGAGGTCTTTATGAGGTTACGATCTTAATGAATTAAGAAACACTTAACTAGATAAACATGTAGTAGGACATGAGGGGGTTAAGTGGGTGCCTTGGGTGGCATGTGGAATCTAGTGGGTGCCTTGGGTGGCATTTGGAAATACGATTAGAAACACTTAACCAAAATTGAAACATGTAATTGAAACATGAATAAGAAGAGGGTTAAGTGGGATGTACTAGAAGGGACCAAGCTTAGGTGGATAGCTTGTGTCAAGTAATGGGGGCCCGTTTCAACCAGTAACCCATACGTATCTTTGTGGGCTCGACCCAAGTCGAGGATGGGACACACATACTGGGCTTGACTGTAAGAGGCCAAACCGGGTTAGCGGTGGCAACGCAAGTCCAACGGGTTCATATGCATGTGTGGACCCGGGCTGGTAGGTAAGACGTTGTTGCATCGTGTAGGTATAAGCCGTGCATTATTTGTGGTATCGGGTTGCCACTTTGGGGAGTGATACACCCCACTGTGGGGCCAGCACAGGTATCTACGAGTTAGGGAGCTGATCGCTTGGGGGTAGTGGGTACACCTAGTGGAGATAGGGGCATGCGGCACCTATGAAGGCAGCTAGGGGTGCACGAAACTACCAATATCATTATTAAGTCTGTAGGCGGGATCAACCTTAGGGTGACTAGTGGTGGTGCAGTATAGCAATTATCCTATAGTGTTGGTGTAGTTTAGTAATTATCTTATAGTGGTTTAGGGGCGCCTTATCGATATCGTTGTTCATCTTGTTTCCTTATTTACTCTGCCATATTCAATGGTTCATGGTCATTCCCTTATTTTCCAACTTATGCCTTAGCCTAGTTACTTTGGTTAATTATATTGTTAAAGTTATCGCACTCGCCAGACTTTAAGTCTGACCCCCTTTGTTTCCTCCTCTTTTCTTCCTTCCCCCCTCCCCCGGTGCTCAGGTTGGAACTAGCACCAGTGGAGCTTGATTTTGGACTGTTGTTTCTCTGCTTTTAGAAGATTGCTTGGATCGCTGAAGTAAAGTCCAGCCTCTTTTATTTATGGCTATTTTGTTTTGGGGATTATGTCTTTCAATTTATGTACTTTTGGTAGTCAAGATGGATATTATGTACTTTGACTCTGGTTTTTGATGATGTAAGCAAATATATGTGTTTTCCGCTGCAATGAAATAAAGTTTTAAATCTTTGAGTACTGTTTATATCTGTCTTGTTGTTAAGTTTCTATTCTATACTTACTTAAAACGCTCCATAGAAGTTAATGCATTCCCTTTGTGAGTGACATTATTGGACGTGGGGTGTTACAATTAGGTTAGGGGTTTTCCCCCTAAAACTCGAGATAGACTTCCGCATATGTCTAATTGACAATGCAAAGCCAGTTAGGCGATCAACGATAGTTTTGAAGCAAGATTGGCGAGGATAGCCAGAGTCGGTTAAGTGCTCAATTGTTTGGTTGTTTTGCTAGTGTCGTCTCACATAGATCGTCCAAATTCAAAGGAGGTATTCCTTAGGTGCTTTTCTGATATTGATTTAGGCCTTTGGGGCTTGTACTTGAGGGATGTCGAGTTTGACTAGGATGGTTTGCGTGAGAAATAAATGGTTGTGGCAGGCGCCCTAAGTAAGACTGACCTTAAGAGAGGTAAAATGTACATAGCAATCTTTAGCTTTAGACCCTCAGATTTGTGACATGATTGATTAGCTAAGTAGAAGAGAGAATCTAATCATCTTTGTATATACACTTTGTAACATGGTTAGCATCTGTTTATTTTCAAGAGATAGTTTTGGGAATGTTAGCATGACACAGTAGAAGTTATAGTGCCAAGTATACTATAAGAAAAAAAAGTGGAACGGGAGGCGACAGTGAAATGAGTTCCAACGCATATTCTGGAAACAGAAATTAAGAAGCTACACAAACCATGAAGTTAAGACAGTCAAAGCAATATGGAATGAAGCTCAAGAAGATGCGACTTCGAAGACTGATGACTAGATACGCGCATCATACCCTTTTTAAGGATATACCCTTGATTCCTTTTTTTCTGTAAAATTTATTTGCATGCTAGTCTTTTAAGTATATCCTCTCGATCCTATCCTCAATCGTTAGGTAGAAGCCAATGGATGTAAATATGCATTTGAAACATGTTATGATTGGTGGTTGCAAGTGGTTGCTCGTGGATGCATATACACACATTAGGCACTAGATCGGCTCAGTCACTTTCATATTGCATATGCATGAGTGAATTTTTATATATATGAACTGAAAATTGATGTGTTATCATATGGATGTTGCATTTGTATGAACGATTGTGCACTCATGTAGAAGCTATAAAGTACGATTAGGAATAATTCCATACATGATGGACACATGGAACTGACATAATTCGCATTGAGGAGGTCAACTGAATCAGTAGACTGCCTGATTTTGCATTAGATAAGGACATGTACACACACTATGCATATGATCATGAAAGCATTAGAAATCTTTTTTAAGGACAATGGACGCCTGTGATTGAATGCTTGAGTAGATGGATGTTGGATGGTAGGATATACATTCTTCTTGACTTGAAAATTTCGGGGACAAAATCCCTTAAGGACGGGAGAATGTAACACCCCGTATTTTCTGAGAATATTAAAAGTAACAAATTAAAGTACACTTAATTTTTTTAAAAGAAGAATTAAGGGAAACGGGTTACGCCATTGCGTTCGTCTCGGAATCCTGCTTGGAATAAAGTCCAAGTTTTCGTAAATCGGACTTCGTATGAGAAAGTTATGGCACTTAGAAGTTTCAGGAATTTAAAAAAAAAGTTCGAAATTCAAATCATACACTCGGGCTGGGCGGTAAATTTCCCGCCCAGGACCCAGGTCGACCTGGCTCGACATAGGTCGACCAGGGGGTCGATCTCCCCCTATTTCCAGATCCGAGGACTGGTTCGTTTTTCTGCATTTGGATGCCCGTTCTGACCTGATTCATTGATCCCTATGCAATATAAATACCCCTGAGGCTACAGTTTTCTCTACACAACTTCATTACGCCTATACTCTACCCTAATTCATATCAAAATAAATTAAAGACGTCCTTATGCTGCTCTAGTTCTTCAAGAAATCAAGTTTAGAATTCAAGTAGAGATTCAAAGGCTAATTCAACGACTTCAACAACTATTTTCTAAGAATCAAATCTAAATTAGAGAATCAATAATCTACGTCAAGGGATAGCTTTTCAGTTTCAAAAAACAGATTCCAGAAATACAAGAATCATTCTCTTTTTGTAAGTTCAAGTTACTTTCAGATGTGAATTCTTAATTGAAATTCTTGGAATGAAATAATCTGGATCTAAGCTATACTTGATTATGAGATAATCCTTTTAGATTTATCAAAACTAATCTATTAGATTTATGCTTGCGATGTTATTCAAATCTAATCCATTAGATTTATGCCTGATGTAAGTAATCCTTTCATTTGAATCCGTGCTTGTATATGCCTTTGGGAATCATTATTGACTATGGAATTGGTCCAATCATATCTATCCTTGTAGTATATCGGAATTGTAATCCTGTTTAAGTTCATTATATAACTCTTGTAAAACCTATACATCTGTGATGGTTCATAATGATATTCATATCATATCTATATGCCTGCAATGTATTCTATGCAAAACTTGTCAATTTGGTATATCAAATTTATTGGACCAATAGTTCTTATCGTCATATGCTTATTCTTACGCCTCTTATGTTCCATATTGTTTCTCCGCTTATTTCATGAATCTTGCGTTGAATCTCGAAATACGTACGTTATGAATGCGGGGGTAATTGGGTATAACATGAAATTGTCATTTATTTGGCATGATTTGGAACATGTATTATGGCATGACTGTTAAGATGCAATTTGGGGTAATTTGACACGAATTATGGAATATGTAATTTGACATATTGAACCTAGAATTGGCATGAACGACAAAGTATGAAATTTGGCATGAAAAACCTAGTTTTGGGCATAAACTGTAAATTGGAATATTAAATTTAGCTTGGGCTTAACTATTGATTTGGGAAGCCAAACATAATGCATAGTGATTTTGGGCATGACTACTATTGCAAATTTAGGGAAGATTGGGTATAGCCAATTTTGATTAATAGCTTGAAATTGGAATTTGTTGGGCATAACTTGGGAATTGGAACATGACTAGTTTAGGTGAATTTGGTAATTAGCATGTAAAATCTAGATTTGGGTATATGTGGTAAATGTGTAAATTAAAGATGAACATGCCTAACCCGAGGTTAGATTGAGTTGTGGTGTAAAACTGTCCGGAACCGCCCGGCACATCCAGTAACCACAATAACACCTATCTAATGTGAGAGGTTAGTGCATCATGCCCGAGAAAAACCCGAGGTTAGATTGAGTTGTGGTGTAAAACTGCCCAGAACCGCCCGGCACATCCAGTAACTGCAATAACACATATCTAATGTGAGAGGTTGGTGCATTAATAAATCAATTAATGCTAATGAACAAGATGAATGACTAGGGTTAAGTTAATGAGAAACACTTAACCAATATAACAAGATGAATGACAAGGGTTAAGTTCATACGAACACTTAACCAATATAACATGAATGACTAGGGTTAAGTTAATGAGAGACACTTAACCAAAATAACAAGATGAATGACTAGGGTTAAGTTCATAGGAACACTTAACCAATATAACATGAATGACTAGGGTTAAGTTAATGAGAGACACTTAACCAATATAACAAGATGAATGACTAGGGTTAAGTTCACAGGAAACACTTAACCAGTATAGCATGATGAATGGGTAGGGTTAAGTAATAAGAAACACTTAACCAATATAACTTGATTTATGGTAGGGTTAAGTTGACACAAGAAGGCACCACTTAACCAAAGTAACAAGACAAGTAGGTGGGTAAAGTAACTTGAATTGATTGATGACACTTAACCAATACAACATGATGAACACGTGGGGTTAAGTTAACAAGAAACACTTGACCAATATAACTTGATGGACGAACGGGGTTAAGTTAATAGGAAACACTTAACCAATCCAACATGATAAGTGAGGAGGATTAAGTTAATAAGAAACACTTAACCCACATGACATGACGAATGGGTGGGTTAAGTTAACATGAATGGACAACACTTAACCAATATGGCATAATGTGCGGGAGGGTTAAGTACATATCAAGGTGGGTGGGTAATATTAGTAAATATAGGCCCACAAACTTAACCATTAAATAAACATGCTTGAATCAGTAGGAGGGTTAAGTACAAATCGGGTTGGTGTGTAATATTAGTAAATATAGGCCCACAAACTTAACCATTAAATAAACATGCTTGAATTAGTGGGAGGGTTAAGTACATATCGGGTTGATGGGTAATATTAGTAAATATAGGCCCACAAACTTAACCAGTAGGAAACCCTAGTAACAGGGATCCATTTCAGCAGTAACCCACATAGATGTATCATGGTACCCTGAACTAGGCAGGGTGGGGCACAATTACTGGGCTGATTATAACCGGTCATAACAACGGCAGTGGGTACGTCAGTGTAGGTTCTGACGGTTTACGGGCATGCATGTACTCCGGAGTGGGAAAAAGCATGCACTGGGTACCAGTAGTTATACATTGTGCATCTTGAATCATGTCGGGTTGCTATCTTAAGGATTAATACACCTTATGGTGGGACAAGCACAGGGTATCTACATGCAATGGAGGGCCGATTGACACAGACACAAGAGAAATTAATACAATTAGGGAGCCGATCGATAGGGTAGTAAGGGTACATCTAACACATTCATGGCAATTAGGCAGATTAAGGTGGAATCCTCATAATAGATGTACACCTGAAGGCTACCACAATTGCGGGGATTGGGATCTCGTTATCATATTATACAGATTACTAGTTGGGACACTAGTTAGGTGGTGCATAGATATAGAAATCAGAATAACAGGGGTGTAGCGAAGCCAAGAAAGAGTAGAAGCTCATTCAGTTTATCTTGCCTTATCATACCTTATGCTTATCTTATGTTGCATGTTATCCATGTTATCACAGTATTGTCTTATATTCAGTTTATTCATGTCATGTTGCTTTTACCTGTTTACATGCTGAAAGTCACTGAGCTTACCAGACTTATGTCTGACCTAGTTTGTTTTCGCCTCTTTTCTTCCGTTCCCCCCAGGTTCGCAGGGATGGAATATTACCACTTAGCTCAGTTTTCTTTCCAAGCTCGAAGATAGTCGATGTATTGCTTTGGACTCTCTCTTCCACTGCTATGGCTGGTTCACGCTTTATTGGGGAATATCATTGTTATTATACTTCTTTTATACTTGGAAGTTTTTAAATCAAGACAGAAGTTCTATGTATTACTTTTAAGTATGATTGAGACAACTGTTGTAAAAGCTTGACTGAACCACATTGTTTATAAAATGACTTTATTTTCCGCTGCTTTATTTGTCTGTCTTGTAATTCATCTGCATCTTTTACCTATAATGCTCCACCGAAGTTAAGGCATTCCCTTTGTGAGTGACCTTAATGGAGGTGGGGTGCTTCAACTGTAATAGAAGGAAGAACACTTGCTTTAATTGCGGAGTGGTCATACACTTCGCTAGAGAGTGCCCGAAGAAACGAGGACCATAGGGACAAGGTCAAAGGGCAGGAACTTATGGTGGGCAGGTGCATGCTCTCGCGACCAGTGCTCCTTATAGAGGTAGAAAAATTTCTGTGGAAGGTTTAATTTCTCTTTCAAACCATCCTATTAGAACACTTTTTGATTCTGGCACTTCACATTCATTTATATCAAGTTCTGTAGTTGAATCTCTACACTTAAGTACTAGTATGGTAGTGGATCCCGTAGTTGTTTCAAACCCCATTGGTAGTTCGGCTCATTTATCTATGGTCTGTCGAGGTTTGAAAATATCTGTGTTAGGCGTCGAGTTTGAATGCGACACATATGTGCTCGGGTTTATGGGCTGTGGGCTGATTCTAGGAATGGATTGGGTTACCACATACGGTGCTATTCTGGATTGTGAGAAGAGGGTCATTAGGCTTCTGACTTGTCATGGGAGGACCCTCAAGATTTCTTATGACCAACAAGGAACGGTTATGCTTAGTTTCCTAAAGTCTCTTTATGCATCTATCGATGACTTGCAATATGTTCCAGTAGTCCGAGATAATTCCGATGTTTTTGATGAGGTTCAGGTTTTACCTTCGAGGCGCGAGATCGACTTTCATATATATTTGCGGGCAATGCAAAGCCAGTTGCATTGCCAGTGCGCCACATGGCTCCGAGGGAAAGGAGGGAGCTGAGTAAGAAAGTAGGGGAGCTACTTAAGAAAGGGTTTATCAGACGAAGCATATCTGAGTGGGGTGCTCCAATAGTATTCACGACCAAGGCGGATGGTTCGCTTTGTTTGTGTGTTATCTATAGTGAGCAGAATAAACTCACTAAGAAGAGTAGGCACCCGCTTCCGAGGATTGATGATTTATTTGATCAACTTGTTGGTGCCTCCGTATTTTCTTAGTTAGACTTGGCCACGGGGTTTTATTAGTTGAGGGTGGCTGAGGATAGTATAGACAAGACTGCTTTTAGGACTCCAGATGGTTTCTTTGAACGGCTAGTTATGCCTTTTGGGTTTACGAATGCACCCGCCTATTTTGTTGACTTGATGAGTAGGGTGTTTTAGGAGTTCCTAAACAAATTTGTCTTAGTCTTTGTTGATGATATTTTGATCTTCTCTAAGAGCGAAGAAGAGCATGTCCAGCATTTGAGAGAAGTTTTGAAAACTCTCTGTGACCATCAGCTTAAGGCAAAGTTCTCCAAATGTCATTTTTGGAGAAAGAAGGTGAGATTCTTAGGGCATGTAGTCTCCAAAGAAGTGATAGTTGTAGATCCTGTGAAAGTAGTTGCGGTGCAAGATTGATAGATTCCTAAAAATGCAACAGAGGTGAGAAGCTTTCTTGGGTTGGCAGGTTACTATAGGAAGTTCATTAAGGACTTCGCAAAGATATCATCCCCACTCACCAGGCCGACGAAGAAGAACTTGGCGTTTTCATGGGATATAGACTGTGACATTGGTTTCCAAAGACTGAAGAGGGCTCTGACAACAACCCCAGTTTTGACCTTGCCTGATGGCAGTAAAGTGTTTACCGTTTACACTGACGCGTGTGGCACAAGGCTTGGTGCGGTTCTGATGCAAGAAGGGAAAGTAGTATGTTATGGGGGTAGACAGTTGAGAGTTCATGAGAAGAACTACCCCACACATGATCTAGAACTAGATGCTATTATATTTGTGTTAAAGACATGGCGTCACTATCTACTTGGAGAGAAGTTCGAGTTATACACCGATCATAAATCTTTCAAGTATTTGTTCTCGCAGATGGATCTCAATTTAAGGCAACAATGGTGCATCGAGTTCCTAGCTTCATATGATTTTGAGATTGCTTATACCCCTGGCAAGGGTAATGTGGTGGCTGACGCACTAAGTAGGCAAAGGATGGTCTTAAGTCCTTTGTTCGTGGAGAGGAAGAGCTTGGAATTCATCTTAACTTTTGATTTTAAACCCTCCATCGAGATTTTGCCTGACTTGTTTGCATCATTAGAAATACGACCAACTCTTATGGATCAGATAGGAGCTTCGCGACAAGGTGACCCATAGATTTTAGAAATCATGGAAAAGCTCAGAAGAGGGGAGACTTCTAGTCACCTCAGTATATATGCCATAGATGAAAGGGGTGGTTGCGACAAGATGGAAGGCTTTGTGTTCCTCAAACTAGAATCTTGATAAAAGTAGTCCTAGAAGAAGTCCATCATTCTAGGATGACTATTTATCCAGGCGATGATAAGATGTACAAAGACATGAAAAGGGTTTTCTTTTGGACTGGGATGAAGAAAGATGTGGCCGAATTTGTTTCTCAATGTTTAGTTTGTCAGCAAGTCAAAGCCGAGCAAAAGAAGCCCGGTGGTTTACTTCATCCTTTAGAGGTTCCTTAGTGGAAATGGGAGAGCGTCTCTATGGATTTCATAGTTAGTTTGTGTAGATCGAAGAAAGGCAACACCGATATCTGGGTTGTGGTGGACAGAATAACTAAGAGCGCTCACTTTATTCCCGTTAAGAGTAAGAGGACAACACCATGATTGGCAGCAATTTATGTTCGTGAGATAGTTCGTCTTCATGGGGTGCCTTCCAGCATCGTAAGCGATCATGACCCCATCTTTACCAGTGAATTTTGGAGGAGCTTGCAAGAAGCATTAGGTACCCAGTTGTGTTTAAGCACTGCTTATCATCCTCAGACCGATGGACAGATGGAGAGGGTGAACAGAATTCTTGAAGATCTTTTAAGGTTGTGTATCCTAGACTTCAGAGGGACTTGGGAAGAGCATCTTCCTTTAGTAGAGTTTTCCTATAATAACAGTTATCAAGCTAGCATCGGCATGGCACCCTTTGAAGCATTGTACGGACCACCCTGTTGATCACCAACTTGTTGGTGGGAATCTACAGAAAGATTATTACTTGGACTAGATATGGCTAGGGAAATGTCCAAGAAGATTGACCTTATTCGACGACGGATGAAGACAACTCAAGATAGGAAGAAATCCTATGCAGACAAGAGAAGGGCTGACATCGAATTTGAAGTGGAAGACTTAGTTTTAATCTAAGTATCAACTTTGAGGAATGTGGTTCGCTTCAGATCAGTAGGGAAGTTGGCACCTAGGTTTGTGGGACCATTTCCCATAACCGAGAGGATTGGCCAAATGGCATATAGAGTAAAGCTTCCAGAAAATCTGTCCGGCGTTCATGATGTTTTCCATGTTTCTCATATGCGGAAGTGCTTGCATGACACCGCAGAAGTTGTTGAGCCGAGTGTATTGGAAGAGGTGGAAGTGGAACGGGAGGCGACGGTCAGGCGAGTCCCCACCTGTATTCTTGGATCATAAGTTAAGAAGTTACGCAATAAAGAGATCAAATTGCTAAGGGTTCAATGGAGAGATAACCCAGAGGATGCGACTTGGGAGACCAAAGACAAGATTCGTGCTTCATACCCTTTTCTTTTCGAGGGTATGTTCTTAACTCCTTTTTCCAAAGCTTTATTCGTACTTGTTTATATCATTTGAGTATATCCTATCCATAGTATTTTCGACCTTTAGATAAGAATCCTATGAATGTAAACATGTGTTTGAGACATGTTGTAACGACCCAAACTCGCCCTTGCGGGAAAGTCCGGATTGTTATGAGAACAACACACATCAGAACCCAAACCGAAGAACATTTTATTGCTGATGTGTGTTGTTCTCATAACAATCCGGACTTTCCCGCAAGGGTGAGTTTGGGTCGTTACAAAGTGGTATCAGAGCTTTGGTTTTACAAAGCTCGAGAACAAGGCACATTAGAACCAAACAAAAGAATTCATCAGAGATAGGATTAGTAATATCCTATAAGAATAACTCGTCAGAGATGGGATCAGTAGTATCCTAAGATGAGTCTAAAGAGTGCCATTTTCTTAGAACCAAAACTAGTTTTGAAAATTTATAACTTACTATACGTATTTGAGTATTATATTTTGGACTATCAGGTATTAGTAGATTTTTTATATGCGTCTGATCAACGTGTATTTGAAATCTCAATATACTGGGTAGATATAGAATCACACTCTAGTAGCCCGGAAATGATTCTGGTGATAGCTGCAGCATCACCAGTATATATGTTCGAGTTTGCGAAAGTGGGATATCTATATATTTCCATATTGACTGGTGTGAGAACCAAAACATAGTTAGGTAATATTGTTGTGAGTCGCACTAAAAATATGATTTTATACATATATATATATATGTTTGAAAAGTTAATCACCTAATTGATTGCTGGTTGTGTTGTTTGATTAGTTGTTTAACTAATTAAATTATTAAAATATTGAAAGTTGGGTTGATTTATAAAAAGACTTTTATCATCGTTCCTTTTCGAGGACGAAAAGATTTTAAGTGGGGGAGATTGTAACAACCCCATTTTGAGGGATACTGAATTGGGAAACCACCAATAAATTAGTAATAATGATATTAAATATTTTTCGAAAATTGAAATGGAAATAAAATGTTATGGATAGATATAAAAAAAAGTGATGATGATGTATAAAACATTTGTGCATAGTTAATGTGAAGAATTTATGTTTGATTTCTTAAAATTGTTCATTTTTATGTTTGTGTTGTTTTGAATAGTATTAAATAATGTTTTATGTTATGTTTCAAGTTATGGAAAAAAAAAGAGTAAAGGTAAATTTGAAGTTAAAAGAGGAATTTTGTTTTAATTCTAAAAGAAGAAAAAAGGTAATAATAATAAATTTTAAAGATATTTTGTATGAATTCTCTAGAACCATATACAATAAATAAATATATATATATAACATAAATATCTGTATAAAAGACAAAACAACATTTTTATGTTATAAAGAAAAAAAAGGGAAGAAATAATTCACAAGATGCATTAACAAGTCTTTGTTATTAGTTTAAAACGAAAAATTAATTGATATGCATTAAATCATTCCAATATAAACTATGCCAATTAAAAATAAGGATAATATTAAATTGTTGGTTCCTTCCATGTTTTTACGAATAAATTATTGATTGAAAGAAAAAGGGAAATATTTAATTAACATTCTATTCCATGTTTGACAATTGGACCTAATTTGTTATTGAATCTTTGGCTAGATGGGAGCTTTCTTTTTCACAAACCCTTCTACATTATTTATCTTGTTTCAAATTTATTTTGAGTATGTGCCTACTTAAGTTTAATTAATTATATATGTTCATAAAATGTCTAGATTTGTAAATGTTTGCTAAAAGATGCAAATGTAATCCTTTTTGTGAAAAAAAATAGAATAACAAGTGTAACTTGGCAAACATAGGTTAAATGAAAGAGAACTAAATTTACAATAAACATATGTATAAATTGCAAAAGCTTTAATAAAGAGGAATTAGACTGAATTAGAAAAATTAATGAGAATTTGCAATTAATTATAACATGTGTTATAATTTGAAAAGTAATGGAAATTTCCTTTTCAAATTTAACAAAAGGGACATAATTGTAAATAAAATTCAGCAACATCAGATTTTAATAAAAAGGGCTCTAATAACCTAGGGGCTTAATTAAAAATTACCTACCCCTATATAATATCTCATAGCCTAACATAATTTCTAAAACCTAATTGACCTCAAAACAATTCGAATTAAACCATCATTCCCATTCGGGAATTCAAAAGCGAAGTGAGAGCAACAAATCGGTACGGATGAGATTGGGTTTCGAGATCTGGATTGTGTGGAATTGGGGCTCAAAGCCGCCGGGGTTATGGTGATTTTCTGGCATGGAGGTGGCCTCATGTTCGCCGAAGTTCATGGTGGAGGAAGGTGGTGCGTCGGCAAGCGGTGTGGTGGTCCTCGATTGATGGCCGATCACCTGTAGCGGCGGCGGGATGGAAGAGTTCAAGGTGACGTTGATGGGTTTAAACGATACAGAAAGAAATAAAGGGGAAGAAAGGTTATTAAGAAGGATTGGTTTAAATTTATTAATTATCATTTTATTAATATTATCAAATCTTTAAAATCCTGTAACTCATCCATACAGCAACGAAATCGAACGAAACTGAAAGCGTTGAAATCGTGAAGAGGAGATCTACGACATGACGCAGATGAGAACTAAAACTGAGCATATCAAATTTTGGTCAAATTCTAGTTCTGAACTGATCAGAATTTTAATCATCGGTGAGATTTCTATTTTTGAAAATTTAGTTTTATTCCTCGTTGTTTGAATTTCATATATACGTATGTATTTAATCGTGTCTGCGATTGTTGTAATTAAATTTTATTATTTGTGGTTGGTGAATGTTTGTACTGTTCGTGTGTGATAGATCTGGTCTTGTAAAACCAGAATCCCCCTTTTTGATTGAATCTAAGTTGTGGATCTAAATTCTATTCTGAATCCATATATGAAAAATATTCGTTTTGTTTGTAAACTTAAAAAGATTGTAACTTTTGTTGATAAATAAAAGATATCGCCTTTTGTTTGTTAAATAAAAGATTTCACCTTTAATTGAAATACAAAGGTTGTAACTTTGTTTGTTAATTAAAAAGATTTAACTTTTGTTTGTTAACAAATAGAATTCACTTTAGTTGTTAATATCAAGAATTTACATTTGTTTAAAAAAAGAAGAGAATTTACTTTTTTTTTGGTAATTTAAAAGGTTTCAACTTTGTTTAAAAACAACACTTTTATTTGAAAGGTGTTATGCAAATCAAATTTACATTTTTGATTAGAAACTAGTTATGGAAATAAAAACAACACTTTTATTTGGATAAAAACAACATTTTTTTTTGAAAAATATTATGCAAATCAAATTGACATTTTGATTTGAAATTGGTTAGACAAATACATATTACATTCTTATTTGAAATGTGTCATGCAAATAAAAATGACATTTTTGATTAGGAGCTTGTTATGTAAATAAAAAGGGAACAAATTTTTTGTCAAAATATGCTTATATAAATAAAAAGAAACATATTTTTATCAAAAGAATGATTAGTGAAAAAGAATAACATATTTTGTCAAAGAATGATTTGTGAAATAAAATAACATTGTTTGGTGGAATGAAAATTAACATATTTTTATCAAAACTTGATTAGTAACAAAATTTACATTTTGGTTAATGAGATTATAAAGGACAAAATTAACATTTTGGTTAATTAGGTTATAAAGGACAAAATTCACGTTTTGGTTAATTAGATTCTGTTAGACAAAGGTAACATTTTGGGTAATTAGAACATGTTGGTGAAAAGAATAACATTTAAAATTAAAAAGAAGAAATCTTCATTTGGAAAGATGTTAACATATAATTTACATTTTTAATGATAATTAGAATTCATTAAAAAGAAGGAATCTTTGTTTGAAAAGATGTTAAAATATAATTTGCATTTTAATGATAATTATAATTCATTAAAAAGAATGAATCTTTGATCGGGAACTTGTGAATATGTAATTTACATTTTTATGAAAATGGATCATTAAAAAGAATAAAACCTTGATTAGAATGTGTTAACATGTAAAATTACATTTCTATGTTGTTAGTATTCGTCAGTAAGAATTAAACAAAGATGTACATTTTATTCATTTACAAAGGATATAATAAGAACATATATTTTTGTGTTAAAATATGTTAGTGAAGAAAAATTACATTTTTGGTGTAAACATGTTATGTAAGTTAAGATATACATTTTGTTAATATTAAAAGGATTATAACAAAATTCACATTTTATGTAAAGAAAATTTAAAAGGACATTTTTGTCACTTTGAAATAAAGGACATTTTTGTATATTAAAAATGAATTAGACAAAATGGACATTTCTGTATATTAAGAATGAATTAGAAAAATGATCATATTTTTACAAGCAGAATATGTTGACATTAAAAATCTACCTTTTAATGTAAAATAGAATATTAGAGAAATGTTCATATTCTGACAAAGCAAAATATGTTAACATTAAAATCTTATATTCAAGAAAGAAATAGGAAAGTACATTTTTATATGTATTCAAAGAAAAGAATAACATATTACAATTTTTGTATGTAATCAAAGAATGAAAAGAAGAGGTTACATTTTCATGTAAATAAAGAAATAAAAGATTTCATTTCTATGGATATTAAAAATATTCATTCTGTCCTTTAGAAAGAATTTCACCAAAATATTCATTTTTGGCCACTTAAAAGAATTTCACAAAAAATATCCACTTCTGGTCAAAACTTGATTATCAAATGAAATGTATTTTTTTTTTAATACATTAAAAGGGAATGAATTAGACATGGACATTTTTGTCATATTAAAAAGAACGAAGAGAAATCACATTTTTGTCATTAATAAGGATTAAAAAATATACATTTTTGTTCATTTAGAAGAAAGATTACATTTTGATCATTTAAAAGATTAGACAAAATTAACATATTTTGTTACATTGGTAAGATTAGACAAAATTAACATATTTTGTTACATTGATAAGATTAGACAAAATTAACGTGTTTTGCTGCATTGGAAAAGATTAGACAAAACTTGCATATTTTGTTACATTGGAAAGGATTAGACAAAAGTATCCAATTTTGTCACTTTAAAAGAATTAGAATAAAAGAGACATTTTTTTCATTGTAAAAAAAAAGATGAAGTAAAATATTCATTTTGTCATTAAAAATGAATGAGACCAAAAATATGCATTTTGGTAAATAAATAAGAGTTAAGATTCTTATTGTCACCTGTTTAAAATAAAAAGAATTGAAACATATGTCTGTGATGTTGAAATGTTTGATGTGTTAATTATAATGTTGGGTATATTCAAACTGAGTATTACACTTCCATTTACAAGTCATCCGACTTGTTTATGTGATTGGGTCGATAATTTTTACACATCGCCCAAGTGCACAAATAATTTGTTATTTGATTGTTGGATGAATCCCCACACGGGTGTTGGGATGATATTTGACCTACACTAGTCCCAATATTTAGTGTAGAATCCACTCTGGTTGTTATTTGGATGCTTGATAGTTATTTCTCATCGATTACATGCAATATATGGATGTTGATTGAGTCACATTCCAATAAAGAGTATTGTAGAAAAGAAAATATTTTAGAAAAGAATATATTTTAGAAAAATATATTTTTATTGAAACGAACTAGTTATTTACTAGAATAAATCATTAAATTAAGATTTAATGAAGTTTTCCAATTATTTAATTGAAATTTAATTAAATAATTTGGATTTTGGGTTTGTCGTGAATAGTGTCTTAAATAACACTGTTCTTAACCCGTATGAAAAGAACAATCTTTTAATTTAAGATTATTAAAAGTTTTCAATTATATCTAGTAACTGAAATAAGATGAAACGTGAGTTGGGTTTATTGTGAACCATGTTTTTAAGTGACATGTGTTCTTTAACCCAATTGACAGTAAAAATATGATTTGGAATTTATAAATCTTTTATTAAGATTTAAATGGGAATTTTCCAAAAGTAAAGTTTTCCAATTTAATATATTAAATTGGAGTTGAATGGAATTTGAATTAATAACAATCGAGATAAGCTTCTGTAAAAGAAGACCGATACTACATATGGAATTTAAGAGGCTTTGCCGTTATTCCATTTATATTATTGGTCGGATACAGAAATTTATAACGATTATATATTGATTTGATTTCTGTGAAGATTCCATATTTTATGGAAGATGATTTTGAGTTTACCGTGAACTATGTTTTAAATGACATTAGTTCTTTAACCCAGTTAAAAATAAGATTAATTTCTTAAATTTAAATAATCATTGAATAGTGATTTTTGGTATTTAAAACCAAATTAAAGTTTCGATAAATTTTTAAAAGTAAGATTTATGAATAATTTTAAAGAGTTTATCTTTGATAGGATAATGCAAATATTTTATTAGAAGAATTTTCTGAATTGGAATGAGGCGTTGGATGTGCTTTTATAGTACTTGATTTTTAATTATAAAATACGTGAGTTATTCGGGAAGACCGGGTTTAACCCATTCTGAATAATTACTATGACGATGAAGAGTCGAAGATGAAGACGGTGGTGGAAGACCGACGATCTTCACATCGGATGGATGTGTTGCAACAGAAACCCTTGATAGGAGTAGCTACCTTGAAAGGGCTTCAGTGGTGGCCGTCCGGACTATGGTTGATTGTTCGGATTTGGTTTTCGCTCAGACCCAAAGCATAAGCTAGTAAATGGATGTGTATCTGACATTGGATTTCATTCCATGTGAATTAAATCGATTTCTGTTAATGTATGTCTGTTTGGTGGTGGAAGATTTATTCTCTACTTAACACCCTGGTATATATTAATAGTGATCAATCGCATGGCGTGGATTGTCAATGTGGCACGCCAAGATGCAAATGATCAAGGCTTTTGTTGAAAAGCAGGGCCTTGTGGGATGATCAAAGCATAGCCTATTACGGCATAGCTTTGTGTTTATCGTGACTTCGCGAGCCTCACACCCCGGTATGAGTCAAAAACGGGATTAGGACTGCAGGGAGTGCACACATTTCTTTCTAGCTAGGAGTGACGTCGGTGCTTAAACTGGCTGACATTATACTTATGTGGATGATGGATTTTGAGGCGCCTTGGATTTTTATAGGCGGTTAGTGGTCATACTATAGGTCCAAAGGGACCGGGAAGCGTGTGTTTAGGCACAACCAATCCACTGCCGATAGGCGGGGACCGGCCCTGAAGATCCAAGGGTTCACTGCGGGGGATCCTGAGGCATTTGCTAGAGTGTCTCGAATCGGAGAGGAGCTTGCCTCTAGCCTCGACTCATGATGGAAATCCAATTTCCAATACGACCTTGCGGTTTTGATTGTAGAACTAGTATGGCGACATAGTAGGATGGGGTACTATGCCGTCTAGGATTGATACATTTATATTTGAAATGTTTTTATTAAAACATATACACATTAATACTAAATCCGTTTTATCGTATCAAGCATCTTTTGATCATTATAAGGTAAAACCCTATCCTCCGGTTTGTGTTGCATTGTGTGATGGGACTTGGGTCTTATAATGGTTTCATTTTTCTAAAAAGCATTGCGTTGTTTAACGATTTACTCTATTTTATGCACTGGCAATCCAATGGAGTAAACCCGTTCCGCGTTAGCGGCGTGGTCCTGTGATTAGCCTTATTATTAGATTAGTTAAGTTAAGATTTCTCATACCAGTCCCATGACTGACCTGTAGTTTGTTTCACTGGCAAGCTCGGGTGCCCATATTTTCCACACGGGCAGACGAGTAGCTTTTTGCAGATATATTTACAGGATCCTGGCTTACAGCTGAAGCGGTATTCGGAAAGCTCTGTATCCGTGTATTCCTTCCAGCTGTATATTTGTATTATTTTTCCGCTGCTATTGAGATGTATTCTAAAACTCTGATATGAATGTATTTCTATTGTGTAACATATATTCATACTCTGTTATATTCTTGTACTCTGATGTAATTGTTGTAATCAGCAATAAAATGTTCTTCAGTTTGGGTTCTGATGTGTTTTGTTCTCATAACAATCCGGACTTCCCCGCAAGGGCGAGTTTAGGTCGTTACACATGTTATGTTTGATGGATGCAAGTGTTTGCTAGTGGTTGCCTGTGGATGCATATACACACATTAGGCTCTAGATCGACTCAATCACTCTCATACTGCATATGGATGTATGTGCATTTTCTTTTCTTTTATGGATGGAAATGGATGAATTAGCATATGGATGTTGCATTTGGACGAATGAATGTGCATACATATAGAGCTTACATCTTATAATAGGACTATTTGCATACATATTGGATTCATGGCACTAACATACATTGCACTAAGAAGGTCAACTGAATCAGTAGACTGACTGATCTTTGCATTAGTATTGGGACATATACACACACCTTTGCATATACTCATATAAGCATTAGAATTCTCTAAGGACAATGGATTCCAGAGATTGGTGGATGAGTAGAAGGATGACGGATGGTAGGATACATTCTTTTCAACTTAGAGATTTCAGGGACGAAATCATTTGAGTAGGGGAGAATGTAACACCCCGAATTTTTAATGACACCAAAGAGGATAAATTAAAGAATAATTAATTTAATATTGAGAATTAAAGGAAACAGACTACATCATTACGTCCGTCTTGTAATTCTGGTCAGGATAGACACCTAGTTTGCGTAAAACGGACAACATATGAAGAAGTTAAGGACGATAAAAGTCTAACAAATCAAAACAGGGATAACTGGCGTACTTCACAAGTACGCCATGGCAATTTTACACTGGCGCACCTGTAAAGTGCACCCATAAGGGTTTTTGGGTATTCGGGCCTTTTTCAAGTGGGTGACGACCCATGACCTGATTCACTCTAGGGATGAGGTGGGATTCGAATTCTAGACGTTGGCAGCTATAAGTATACCTCAATTCTCTTGTTTTCTTCAAAAAGAATCAATAGCAGCCAAACTCAGCCGGTGTCTGAAATGAACTGGATCCCTTATCTTCTACTATCAACTAAGGCAAATCAATTGGAGATTCAAGATCCAATCTCTTCTAGTTCTATCTTCTAATCCAAACTTAGCGAGTATAGTTACTTTTAGAATTAAATATTTAAACGTACACTTGATAGGATTATGGTTTGGATTTGTTCATATATTATATTGGATCCATTGTAAATTATGAACATATAACATTTTGGATTGATCTCTATGATGTAGATCTTAATCCCTATTTGTGTTAGATCTACTTTTATCTATAGAACTGAATTATGTGGACATTCTATGATGTAGATCTTAATCCCCATTTGTGTTAGATCTACTTTTATCTATAGATCTGAATTATGTGGACATTCTATGACGTAGATCGTATCCCTATTTATATTAGATCAACTTTTATCTATTAGATCTGAATTATGCAGACATTCTGTGATGTAAATCTTAATCCTTGTTTGTTAGATCTACTTTTACCTATTAGATCTGTATTATGTGGACACCTAAATCATTAACCAGATCTAGTTTATTATTTGGATCCACTTGTGCTTCTCATATTAGATCTGAACTTATTGGACATCTAAATTAAAATTTAGATCTTGTCATGTTCATCTTATCACCTTTTCTATGTTACAACTAGTTAACTTCCACAAGTTCATTAGATCTATGTTTATAGGTTCACCATGTTAGTATATGTTTATGCTAGTTATGTTAGAACATTCACCTTTATCATATTTCCATTACCTTCCCTTTTTATTGTTTATGATTAGGCTATTATTTAGCCTATACATGCCGCAAATTATGGACACGTTAGTTAGGGAATGGGGAGGGAAAAAGGTTAATATTGGCATAATTTGAATGTGAACATGAGTTGGACGTATAATTCAATAATTGGGTAAATGGGCATAAATACCTAATAAGGCATAGGTATTATTTATTGGACATATAATTCAAAAGGGGGAAAGTGGGGACATACTTACCTATAAAGACATAGGTAAGAATGTGATAAAAATGGAATGTTTAATGATTACAATTAGAAATTGTAATTGCACTTATGACACGAGCTTATGTTGCATTAGTGGTGGAAGTCTGCCCGGACCCGACCGGCATATCCAGCAGCCACTAATGTTGAACCTAATGTGAGAGGTCTAAGTGCGCGAATACGAATTGGGTTAAGACACGAGGTTAGGCCCAACTTGTGGAATAAGACTGCCCAGACCCGACCGGGATATCCAGCATCCACAAGTTGTAGGCTTAGTGTGGGAGGTCTGGCCCATTATAAACCATAATTGGACATGGTAATGAATTGGACTATTTAACCAAATTTAATCCATGGGGATTGTATGATTTTGAACTAAAGTTAGGGTTAAGTAAAAATTGGTTAGACAGTGGGTGGGTTAAGTAAATTTGATGGGGTGGATAATATTTACATATAGGCCCACGAACTTAACCCGATAAGGTTATGTAATTAAAGACACCTTGTGGTATAAATAACCTGTGGAAAATATAAAAGTTATGTAATTAAAGACACTTTTTAGGGTAAGCATAACTAGTGGAAATGAACATGACTATGTAACTAAAGACACCTAGTGGTATACATAGTTTGTGAAAAACAAGTGGGGGATACAAGACAAAGGGGAGAGCTTGTATCAAATTACGTGGGACCCATTTCAGTCCGTAACCCGGAGTAGGTACCAAAAAAAGTACTCTGTACTAGGCGGAGAAGGGGCATGCTTACTGGCTGACTGTAAGAGATCCAAATGTGGAGGACGGTGTGGGCGGCGCAAACCGACCGGGCTATGTGCGTGCATGAGCCGGGCAGAGGGGGATAAGATGACCGTGACATCTGTAAATATAGGGCTGTGCATATCAGTGAGGGTTTGCCACTTTAAGACGTGATACATCCTAATGTGGGGCCGGCACATAGTATCTACGGAGTAGGAAGCCGATCGATTAAGGTAGTGGTTAGCGTACATTTGGACGTATGCCTAAGTCTACCACCTTATAGTAGAAAGGATCATCTCATTCTGGTTATACTAGTAATAGTGCAGAGTAATCATTAGATGCATATATACCTTGTCCTGTCTACCTTGTCGCACCTGCCATTTATGTAGTGTTCTCTCTTATCCACTTTATATGCCTGTCATGCTATTTTTATTTATTTACTTGCTAAAAGTCACTAGACTCGCCAGACTTTATGTCTGTCCCTTTTTGTTTCTCCTTCTTTCTTCCGTTCCCTACCCCCAAGGTTCTCAGGGAGGAAACACTCAGGCTTAATCGTGATTCTGCTTACTTTTGCTAGAGATGTTGATATGTATGGTTCAAGCTCCTATCCTTGTTGTTATGGCTATTTTTTGTTCTTGGGGTATTTTACTTCTTTTATGTACTCTGATATTTTTGAAGTACAAGACAATAACTTTTATATTGTAATGGGCTTTTATGTTTCAGACATGTGATGTCTTTGGACCATGGTATCTTATGATAAATAAAGTTTTTATTCCGCTGTTATTCTATATATCAGTCTTGTAATATTCTGTGTCTGTTTACCTATAACGCTTCACGAAACTTAATGCATTCCCTTTGTGAGTGACATTAATGGACGTGGGGTGTCACACTTGGTACCAGAGCTGAAGGTTACCAGATTGGATAAAGTTTCTGAAAATTATTTTCAAAAAGGTTTTAAAAGAAAGTGTTTTCAAAAAGAAAACGTCTGTTTTTAAAAACATTCCCCAAAAAGCCATATGTAATATCTTAGATCCTTTGTCTGAACCTCTTCCTTTTTCTTTTCAGCATGTCTGGGGAACCAAACATTCCTAATATCTCAGAGGGCGTTACGATACCCAGATGGTTCCGAAGGTATCTGGAGGCCACAGCGTCTGCCGAAGGCCAGGGAAACGTTCCTTCCCCAGCTGCACCAGTTATTCCTCCTCCTCCCCTCCAAGAGCAGATAATTTCGCTAAGTGCAAAGACTTCCGTGCTATGAGAGGGAAGCCATTCCATGGGAACGAGACATTCATAGAAGAGCGGAATTGGCTCAAGGAGACCGAGGACTTGTTCGTTATCTTTGAGGTAGAGGATAGAAGTAAGGTTCAGTTAGCCGCCTGACTACTGAAAGACGAAGCCTCATTTTGATGGGAAGTCACCCAAGCTGGATGTCCGGTGGAAACTTGGGAAGATTTTAGACAGAGGTTCGAAATGAAATTTCTCTCCCAAGCTGAGAGAAGCATGCATATGGAGAGGTTCTTAGCGCTCAAACTAGGAAACTTGACAATGAAAGAATATGTGAACAAATTCAACCAGCTAGCAAGGTTCGGGTTAGAATTGGTGGATACTCCGCACAAGAAGGCGTTGCGGTTTGCTAAAGGGCTGAATGAACCTCTTTATGAGTTAGCCATGTCCCATATTCCAATGGGGGCCACTTTTGAAAAGCTTGTCGATATGTCCCTAATGCATGAGGAAGACAAGGGAGAAAAGAAGGAAGCAAAGGCTAAGGAAACATCGCAAAATAAGAAGGTGTGGCCCAGGAAGGGGCAGCAGCAACAACAACAACAGCAGAAGAAAGAGGGAAGAATGACAAAGGCAAGGATAAGAGAAAATGTCACAACTGTGGACAAGAGGGTCACTTGATCAAAGACTGTAAGAGAAGGAAGAACACTTGCTTTAATTGCGGAGAGGTCGGACACTTCGCTAGAGAGTGCCCGAATAAACGGGGACCACAGGGACAATCTCAATTTCTTACATTTGTTAGAAAATTACAATTCAAAATATTCCAACATTTCTTGTTTTACCAAATTCTGGTTTATATTGAATTCTATATATTCCTTTAAAGTTTAAAATCAAATTTTCAAACCGCCACGCCATTTCGATCTCATTTTAATGAAATTTTAAATTTACACGTTCTAACTTCAATTTAAAATAAATTTTAAATTGTTTATTCTTAAAATAATTCCTCTAAAATATTTAATTTCTCTAAAAATCAATCAAAAATAAATTTTAAATTGGTTCCAAAAATATGGGTTGTTACACAACTCAAGACAACATAAACATCATACTGAAAGACCACAAACTGGCACTGGCCATCATATGATGAAGAGAGATAAAAGTGGAATATTCAAGCCAAAAGCTTAAATGGCTGCTGAGAGTAAAGAAGAGCTTCTCACTTTTAACCAAGCTATTAAACACAAAGAGTGGAAAATAACCATGGATGAAGAATTCAATGCTCTCATATGAAATCAAACCTGTGATCTTATACCTCAACCAAACAACAAAAAATTAATTGGATGTAAATGGACCTACAGAGTTAAAAAGAACCCAGATGGGACTGTCAACAAATACAAAGTAAGATTGGTGGCAAAAGGGTTCAACCATGAGAATGGGTTTGACTACAATGAGACATTCTCAATAGTAGTCAAACCAACAATAATTAGGTTAATATTCACCATTGCGCTAAAAAATCTGTGGAATATCCAACAGTTAGATGTGAACAATGCATTTCTTAATGGACTGCTTGAAGAAGAGATCTACATGCAACAACCTGAAGGATATACACAAGATCCCAATCTAGTTGCAAGCTTAACAAGGTCATCTATGGTTTAAAACAAGCACCCAGAGTATGGTTTGATAGACTCAAATCAACTCTGAGTGCATTGGGATACATGCACTGTTTCAAATGTTGAAAATATCGCCCAAGATCTCCTACGATATCTCGTTTTAGGATCCTACCGAAACAAAATAGCAAATCCCACTGTAAATCTCGTTTTGAATATATTTCCTGAGATAACGATATATCGACCGAGACGAGTTCCTATAATATTGTCCGAGATCTTGGATTTTGTGGTTAAAATATAAATGCATGCCCAAAATAGAACAATATTTAAAAGACTCAAATTTAACCACAATAATCTCCTGCTATTTAACGTTTTGCATTTTAAATGACCATATCGCATGTTCATATATATTCTACAATGCTTATGATTTTCATATTCGTCTTTTTTTTACATACATATTACTTATGAAATTATGTATTTTATGTTCTACTTATGCTAAAATTTTAATGTTGTATACCTTTTTTATGTCTAACAATAATTCATGTTCATAGATGATATGTTGTAAGCACTAATCTATTTGCATTGTGTTATATTTTTACGTTAAGCATATTACGATTTAGGATATGAATGATCTTTACTAAATTAAGAAAAATGAAATGATTTTGCAGCTCAAGTTTAAATTGCTATATTTATAATAGCATTCATAAAATCACTATGTAAGAATATCATTTTTTTAACATATCATGTACCCCGAGATTGTTCCGATACGAACTTTCAGACCCGAGATGGAAATCCGAGACGAACACCCGAGTTAGACTCATCTCATCCGAGATCTCCCCCGATACAAGATCTAGTCTCTAATACCCCCTAGACGAAATGCAACCGATATCTGAGATTTAAAACCTTGGATACAGGCTCATAAAATCTGACAACTCTTTATTTATTAAAATTACTCAAACATCAACTATTTATATACTTGTTTATATTGATGACTTGATAATTACAGGAAGTAGTGATGTTGAGATATCAAGCATTACTAAATACTTAAATAAAGTGTTCTCAATTAAAGACCTTAGGTAAATTTCTTATTTTCTAGGAATTGAAGCACAAAGAAATTCAAAGTCAAAAATGTTTTTGTCCAAAAGAAGTATATAAGAGAACTTTTGATAAAGACAAACATGATTGAAGCCAAATCTCAACCAACCCCTATGATATCTAGTCAACATTACTCCATAAACAAGGGAGAAAGCATAAATAATATTAAAAAATACAGGAGTGTTGCGGGAGCATTACAGTATGCAACCATAACATGGCCTGAAATATCATTCAGTGTTAACAAGGTATCTCAATTTTTGCAGAATCCTAAAGATGAACACTGGAGAGCGGTAAAGAGAATCTTGAGATACCCAAAAGGGACACCAAATTATGGTTTAACTCTGAAAGGTGCAAATCACTTAAACATAACTGGATTTACAGACTTAGATTAGGAAGCATATCCAGATGATAGAAGATCTATCACAGGCTATCGTATCTATATTGGTGACAACCTAATATCATGGAGTTCTAAAAAGCAATCTACAATATCAAAATCTAGTGCTGAAGCTGAATATAGGAGTATTTCTAGTGCAACAGCAGAAATAATGTGGATACAATCTATTTTTAAAGAACTACAGCTCAGTAACTTATCAAAAGCAACCATTTGGTGTGACAATCAAAGTTTTATTTACATGCCTGCAAACCCTATTCAGCATGCTCGAACTAAACACATAGATATCAACATCAACTTTGTTTGAGATCAAGTTAAGGAAGGAAAACGGCAAATCAATTATATACCTTCATTTCATCATAGGGCAGATATTCTTACAAAGGCTTTTTCATCAAAGAACTTTACCAGACTACGTGAAGAACTGAAGATTCATCACTGTCCAGCTCTAAATCTACCGCAAGTTCTTCGATTGAATACACTCAGCAACAATCTGCCTCAGATCTCAAGTCAAAGCTACAACTCCAGCAATTTTCTTCTCTAATTCGCAATAGCAAAGATAGAAGAAGCTACTAGAAGTCTGCTTTGATCTCATGACTTTTAATAAAAATAATTTGAAGATGGAGGCAACGATTCGTTTCTCAGTGTCAAAATTAGGGTTTCACCAAACCCTAGATTTGAAGAGGCAAATAAGATAATGAATAATGGTTGTTGATATTTTCCACAAAAAGACATTTTATATATTTTGTATTGGGCTTGTATTTATGGGCTTTGTAGCCCATTGCTTGATCTATTGCCAAACGTTCTACGACAATTATAAATACAAGTGTATTCTGTACAGTTTATTTATCTATCAATAATACAAATTCACAACTTACTTTCTCTTCCAATTACAATACATTACTGTTTGATTATCAACTTCAACAATACAAGAAATTCAACAGATTCCACAGGCTGCAACTAAAATATGGGTTCATGTAAATGCTTAGGGCTGCAATTTTTTTCATTTTGCCGATTTCCCTGGAATTCCATCTACTAGTTTCCTATAATTTTGCTTTCCATCCTCATCTAGGAAAATACTGTTGGAAGGAATTCGTTTTGAGTTTTTTTACGTCCAAACCAACCGAACCGACCGAATGCTCACCCCTACCCAAGAACTCGAAGACTGTAACCACAACTACCAACTGACAACCAACAGAAAAAAAGCCAACTAAACACCAATACAAAATCGACAGGCTTACCGGTGAAAGCTCCAATACATCGTTTGCACGATCCACAACCCTAAAAAAGGGCCTGCCTTACGAAGTGCCACCGAACCACCTCGTCCCCGAAGTAATCGAAGGAAGAGAAGAGGAAACCGTGAAGGATTCTGTCTATCGAGGTAAACTAGATCTGAAGTAAACCTAGAGAACTCAGCGGGCAAGGCAACTAGCAGAGAGAAAGACGATCTGATCTGAAGAGATGCAATTTGGAGAAAATAAAGAGAAAACCGACTGTTGGAAGGAGGCAGACCAATGTAGTCCATGCTAGGGGAAGGGAAAATGGAGGCGTTGGAGAAGATCTAGGAGTCAACTATAAGGGAGAAGCTAGAAGACATGCGAAAGGAAACAATAAAAAAAAGAGAAGGTTAAAGAAGGCAGTGTGGAACCCTAATCCCCATTGAAAGAAATACTATTGTTAATGTGCACATTTTATGTTATCTAGTTTAAATATCTTTTTGAGGAAGACAGGTGTATCTTTAGACCTAAATAAAAAATATCATTTTTTTCCGTATATATGAATATTGTATATATTGAAATTCTCATATATTTAGAATTTAATAGGTGGAATAATGAATATTATTTAATCAACTTATTTAAGTAGCTACACAATTAATTAAATATATGGACTTTGATGTAAAATATTTAAAAATACGGACTTGAAGATAATTGAGAAGAATTTCTAAATAATTGTAATAAGTTTAAATTTTAGGCAGTTGAGGTTAGTAAAATTTTACATTACAATGTGTGATGAATCCATTTAGTAATTTTTTTTTAAAATAATTAATATTAATTAAATGTAAACATATTATAACAACCCGGATTTTCAGAACCATTTTAAATTTTTTATTTTAGCTAATTTAATGGATTTTGAATATTTAAAATGATTTATTTTAAATAATAACGACTAAAAATTTATTTAATTTGAAGTAAGAATGTACAAATTTTTTTACTTATAAAAAACAAGCCTGAAATGGCGGAGTAGTTTAAAAATTCAATTTCAAATTTCAAATGAATGGATATGATTCAAAATAAATTGGATTTCAGTAAAACAAGAAATATTTGAACCGGTTTAATTATATCTTCCTAATGAATATGAAAAATTCAGATTTCATAATATAAATTGAAATTTATAGTTTAAAATTTAGAATAGTCGCTATGGAATTTATATATATATTTAAATTACATATAGCCCTTAAAAATAGCCATTTTGCAAACGACCTCCATTTTCGACGAAACTACTTTTGTTGGATCCGGAATGTCAAATTATTATTAGGTTTCAAATTTCATAATTTTTGGAATTAATATGTGAGCGTGGTAAATTTAAACGTGTTTGGTCAATTTAGTTTGAATTTAATCGACTAGAAAATGACTATTTTTCAATCAGTCTCCAAATTCCACAAAAATAGATTTGTTAGGACGGTATCATCAAAACATAGCTAGACTTATTTTTCGGGAATTTTTGGAGTCAGTATGTGTCCCCGGTAAAATAAAATGTACGTTTGAATTCAATATATATTGATTTATATTTTAATTTTGATGAAAACTGATCGAACAGTAGAATTGGCTTATGAAACATATCCCATTGTGTCCGGAATAGGGGTAGGTGGTTAGGGGCGACAGTCGTTGGGTTTGGTTTGGAATTCGGAGCCATAACGGTTTAAATTGGAATTAAATAAATATTATATATATCCAATAATTAGTCAAAGCCCTAGAATTATTCAAACCCGCAGTCAACACCTTTCTCCCAGCCGACAAAACGCGATTAAGGGTGGAAATCTTTCCAAACTTCTTCCCAAAATTCAGGCCAATCCGCTTCACGATTCCAGTAACTCATGAAGGGTAAATCGAAGAGATAGGAAGGAGCTTTAAATCCGTATAGGGATGATTGGATTTGGGGTTGTAATCTATTCGTATCGGTGCCCATACTTCCGGCGTTCGCATGCAATTTCATGCCTCATCTAGCCGGTGAGTTCAACTGGAAGCACATGGGTGGGGGAGCGAGGTGGCGGCTTCAAGATGGCAACCTCCGATCGAAGCCCAGCGTCCTGTATTACGTGCGGTACTCAACCCTAGGTTGGAGCTTTATTCGACGTTGGGTTTCCCTGTTCCAGAATAATGAAGGAGAAGGGTTAGAAAAGTAATTAGGGGATTAATTATTTACTTAATTATATAATTGTGTAATTAATGTTTAAAATATGATAACTTTGTCAAATAGCGTCAGAAAATTGCAAACTTAGTTGCGTTGTGAGCGTGACGACGGTATCTACAACATGGAACTGACCAAAACGGAAATGGAGGACGTTACAATTTCAGGCAAATTTGAATGCAAACGGAATTAGAACTGAAATTCAGAAATAAAAGAGTGGCGGAATGGATCCCAATGTGAGAACTCCTTCTCATTCAAATTATGTCACAGTTAAGTATAACCTAGGTTGAAGACGGGGCTTAGTAGCATCTGACACTATTTTATTGTACAAACCGTGGATGTTTGTTTGGATTGAATTATGGTGTAATTGACTGTATTATGTGTTGATTGTGATATATTAAAAATAATTTAATATTGTTTTGTGGTAGTTGAAATTATAAATATTTATTTATAATTTAAAACAGTGAAAAATTGGCTAATTAGAAAAATAATTCAAACTGAATGTGAATTGGTTAAATTCATTCACCAATGATTTATATAAATAGACTGTTGTTGTTTGAAAACCCCATACGGGTCCGGGGACGATAATTTGTCCACATCTCCCCTAAATTTAATTATATGTCAATCGATGGGTTGACAGGCTGACGCTTATGCAGTTGTGTAATGCACTCTAGATGATGGTTGATTATTTATCATTGTTGTTGCATACATGTGGTGTGTGAAATCCATATAACTGAAATTATATGGTAATTGATTGAGTTGCATTTCGATTCAGAAAATAACGAATATTATAAAATAATATTCAGTGAATAATCAAAATATGATTTTTGATGTCTGATTTTGGATGGACACTAAAATATTGAAATGTGTGAAGTCGTGTTGATTAGATTTGCGTCATTTTAACGCGAACAATATTTATATCAATTTTATTCATTTTTATAATGAATATCGAAAAGGAAATTATTTCAAAATCTGATATTTTGAAAATATTATCATTTAAATATTATAATGATAAGGAGTATTCAATTTTGATTTAAAATTGAAATGAAAGTGGGAATCGTTTTTAAAATGAATTTATAAAATATGTTTTGAACGAAATATTATATATATATATATATATATATATTAGTGGCTTAAATGGAATGCGCCGCGACTGTTCGCGAATTTTGACCATTAAATTCGAATTGACATTACGGGAGATCCGACCGTCGGATTCTACTAAAATTGGAACCATTGGGTTTGTATCGAAAAGAGCTTTCCAATGAATATAAGAGATTTGAATTCTAATGGTTAGATTTGGAGATATGTCCAAATCTAATTTGGAAAAGGTCGTTATGGATATAGTTCGGTGGCCGTTATTGGAAACGGCTGTACGAGCCTTGATAAAATTAATAAAAATATGGAAAAATTATGTGAAATCATAATAAATGATTTGAAAAGATTTTGGACGAAAAATTCCAAAGTTGGAAAGATACAAATATTTTTTTTATCGAAATGAACTAGTAATTAACTAGAATAATAATCTAATGTTTTTAAATAAATAAATTGGATTTGAATTGGTTTTGTATAACCAAAATATTCTAACATATGAGTTGGAATTGATATAAATGGAAATAATCTTCAGAATATTTCGATATTGATTCCATGATTATACGGATATTGTGGTGGGAATTTGGTAGATACAGATATCGTTATTCCCAATACAATATCCGCTGGTTTCAGAATTTGATGTTGAATATAAGCCTTTATAATTTCTATTTAGTGCCTTGTATTTAATATCAAATTGGATTTTGGGTTTGTCGTGAATGGTGTCTTTATTAACACTGTTCTCAAACCTAGTTGAGAAAAGAATAAATCTTGTAATTAAGATTTAGAGAAATTTATCGATTAATTAATATTTAATTGGAATTGAATTGAAATTGGATTTTTTGTTTATCGTGAATGGTGTTTTAAATAACATTTGTTCTTTAACCCGATTAATAGTGAAGAGATGATTTGAAATTTATAAATCTTATTATTAAGATATAATGGAAAATTTTCAAAGTAAAGTTTTCCAATTTAATATATTTAATTGGAATTCGATTTAGTAACAATCGAAATGAGCTTCTGTAAAGGAAGACCATTACTATATATGGAATTTAAAAGCTTGTTGTTATTCCATTCATATTATTGATTGGATACGGAAACTTATATCGATTATATATTGATCTGTTTTCCGTGAAGATTCCAATTTGAATGGAAGATGATTTAGGATTTATCGTGAGCTGTGTTTTAAATGACACTGGTTCTTTAACCCAGTTAAAGACAGAATTAAATTTCCTAAAGTTGAATGATCATAAAGTAATGATTTTTGAGATTAAAACTGAACTATAGTTTTAATGAATCTTTAATTAGATTGAAATGAGAATGGCATAATTAAACTTACCGAATTCGTGAAATGATCGAGATGGAGTACCGCCAGTTTTACTCCAGGCGATAGTTAAATCTTTAATTAAATTTGAACGTGAAATGGTAATTTAAATTTACCAATAACACCGTAGGTGATAAATATGGAGTACTACCAGTTTTGCTCCATGGGATGAATAGGTTGGGATTGGGATTAATAAATAAATGATTACTTCGATAAGGTTCGCTAATCCCGATTGGTTAATAAACCTTAATTTGGTTTAGAATTAGGAAAATATCAAATAAAATCTTTTGAAATGATATCCAAAGGAAGATTAAAGAATAAATTTAAAAGAATTTATCTTTGGTAAAATTAATGGGAACCTTTCCCATATGATGTGAATATTGAATAAAAGAATATTTTGGATTGGAATGAGACGTATAATGTGTTTTTATAGCATTGATTATAAAATACTTGAGTTATTCGGAAAGACCGGGTTTATCCCATTCTAAATAATTAGTTCGACGATAAGTTGACGATGAAGACGGTGGTTGAAGACCAGAGATCTTCACATCGTTTGGATGATTACTGATGTCTTGATTGGCTTGTACACCCAAGACGAGGTAATAAGTGGTGATCGTCAAGACGTACTTGGAGATCGACCGGATATGCGAGGACCTCTCTCCTGTATTGGACATATGGGACGAGGAATAAGGTGTCTCCGGTTTCGTTCAGACCCAGAACGGACTAGTAAATGGATGTGTGTCTGACATTGGATTTTATTCTGTTTTGATTGATTTCTATTGAATATATATATCTGTTTGATGGCGGAGAATTTATTCTCTTTCTTAACACCCTTCTCTGAGACATGTGAGCTTAGAGGTTATATATAGATAGACATTAGTTGCATGGTGTGAATTGTCAATGTGGCATGTTGAAATGCAAATGATCAAGATTTTTGTTGAAAAGCAGAGCCTTGTGTTGATGATCAAAGCATGGCTTTAAATAGCACAGCTTTGTGTATAGCGTTAATTCGCGAGCCTCACACCCCTGTATGAACCAGAAACGGGAGAGGATAGCAGGGAGAACATGCATTTCTTTCTAGCTAGGAGTGCTGTCATGGTACGGAGCCCAGACATTTTTACTTAAGTGGATGTTGGAAAGCGAGGTACCTCGGATATATCGGTCACTACGGGGCCGATGGATGATATGGTCGACATACTGACCATTATGCCACATAGGGCAGGAAAATGTATTGTTCAGGACTAATCAATCCACAAACGTAAGAGTGGACCGGCCCTGAAGATCCAAGGTATAGTTGCGGCTGTAGCTCGAGACATGGTAGGATAGATTGTCTCGAATTCGGTAAGGACGATCCCTTGCCTTGGTTCATGTCGGAAATCCAATTTCCGATATGACACTATGCGGTTTTTTAATTGTAGAACTAGCATGTACCCATGGCGTCTATGATTGATACACTTATATTTGAAGTTGTTTTCAACACTATGCACTTAAACTAGTATCAAATGATTTTTTTTAAAATGTACCAAGCATGTTTGGCTATTATAAGGGAAAACTCTATCCTCCGGTTTGCGTTGCATTGTGTGATGGGACCTGAGTCTTATAATAGCTTCATTTTTTGAAAAGCATCGCGTTGTTTATAAACAGTTTATGCACTGATATTCTTGGGGGTAAACCTGTTCCGTGTTATACGGCATGGTCACTTGATTTACCTAACTTTAAAATTCGAGTTAATAACTATTTTAGTTCTCACACTAGTCCCATGACTGACTTGGAGTTTATTGTGTTTAACCTAAACACTAGGTGCCCCTATTTTTCACGTGGGCAGCTAGTAGTTTTGGTTTTCACAGATATTCTTTTCCCAGGATCCTGGATTTACAGCTGGAGCTATATTCGGAAAGCTTTGTATCCGTGTATCTCTTTCAGTTGTTATATGTATTATTTTTCCGCTGCTATGTAATGTATTTAATCTCTGGTAATTTTCTGATGTATATTATTTATTCATACTTTGTTATTTCTTGTACTCTGATGTAATTGTTGTAACAACAACGAAATGTTCTATCGTTTGGGTCCGGATTTTTCGTGTTCTCAACTCAATCCAGGCTTTCCCGTACGGGCGAGTTTGTGTCGTTATAGTTTGGTATCAGAGCTTTGGTTTACAAAGCTTGAGAACAAGACACATTAGAACCTAACGAAAGAATTCATTAGAGATTGGATTAGTAATATCCAAAGAGAATGACTCGTTAGAGATGGTATCAGCAGTATCCTAGAATGAGTTGGAAGGGTGTTATTTTAAAATGAAAACAAATTTAATTTTGAAAATTATATCATATAATATGTATCTTAAATATACTGGGTAAATATAGAATCACACTCTAGTCGCCCGGAGATGATACCGATGATAGCATGTGCATCATTAGTATTTATTTTCGAGTTTCGAAAGTGGGATATCTATATATTTCCAGTTGGCTGGTGTGAGAACCAAAACTAGATAGGGTTATTTATTTATGATTTGGCATTGAAATATGATTTTTGACTATATATAAAATTTATGTGATTGAAAACCTAACCAACTAATTGATTGCTGGTTGTGATGTTTGATTATAAGTTTAACTAATAAAAATATTGCAATGATAATTAATTTAACCAATATGTGAATGAATGGTAAATTTAACCAAACTGAATTAATATTGAACCGAATTGAAAATTGATTGAAATTGCATACATGTACATATATTTGTGTGAACAGGTCATAGCATGGAAGCTAAGAAGAGGAAAAAAATTGTATGCCTGACAAATAGGTACATGTTTACTGTATTTCTTGGGTTTTGATGATTTTATGAGCCGATTGGCTTATTCTTTTGGATTGAAGAGGGCCCTGTGAGGCAAGTTGCGGTTTTAAAGGTCTCCCCGTGCAAAGGAGGTTATGGTGAAATTTTTCGAAAATTTAGGGTGTTAGCCAAATTTTTGAAGAATTAGAAAATTCTTAGAAACTGAAAAGTTGAAGAATGAAAGCGAGAATGAAAATTGAGTTGGTTAGTTAAACAACTTTCATCTCCATTCCTTTTCGAGGACGAAAAGATTTTAAGTGGGGAAGATTGTAACAACCTGGATTTTCAAAACCAATTTAAATTTTTTATTTTAGCTAATTTAGTGGATTTTGAATATTTAAAATGATTTATTTTAAATAATAAAGACAAAAAAATTATTTAATTCGAAGTAAGAACATATAAATTTATTTTAATTATAAAACAAGCCAGAAATGGCGAGGTAGTTTGAAAATTTGATTTTAAATTTTAAATGAATAGACAGGATTCAAAATAAATCGGATTTCAGTAAAACAAGAAATATTTGAATCGGTTTAATTATATCTTCCTAACGAATGTGAAAAATACAAATTTCATAATATAAATTGAAAGTTATGACCAGTTTAAAATTTAGAATAGTCGCTATGGAATTTATATATATTTTAAATTATATATAGCCCTTAAAAATACCCATTTTGCAAACGAACTCCATTTTCAATGAAACCAATTTTGTTGGATCCGGAATGTCAAATTATTGCTAGGTTTCAAATTTCATAATTTTTGGAATTAATATATGAGCGTGGTAAATAAACGTGTTTGGTCAATTCAGTTTGAATTTAATCGACTGAAAATGGCCATTTTTCAAACGATCTCCAAATTCAACGAAAATAGTTTTGTTAGGACCGTATCGTCAAAGCATAACTAGATTTATTTTTCGGGAATTTTTGGAGTCAGTATGTGGCCCCGGTAAATTAAAATGTACGTTTGAATTCAATATATAATGATTTATATTTTAATTTTGATGAAACTGATCGAAATAGTCGAATTGGCTTACGAAACATATCCCATTATGTCCGGAATGGGGGTATTTGGTTAGGGGCGACAGTCGTTGGGTCTGATTTGGAGTTCGTAGCCATAACGGATTGAATTGGAATTAAATAAATATTATATATACCCAATAATTAGTCAAAACCCTAGAATTATTCAAACCAGCGGTCAACACCTTTCTCCCAGCCGACAAAACGCGATTAAGGGTGGAAATCATTCCAAACTTCCCCCCAAAATTCAGGCCAATCCGCTCCACGATTCCAGTAACTCATGAAGGGTAAATCGAAGAGATATAAAGAAGCTTTAAATCCGCATAGGGATGATCAGATTTGGGGTTGTAATCTGTTCGTACCAGCGCCCCAAACTTCAGGTGTTCGCACGCAATTTCATGCCTCTTCTGGCCGGCGAGTTCAACTGGAAGCACAGGGGTGGGGGAGCAAGGTGGTGGCTTCAAGATGACAACCTCCGATCGAAGCCTAGCGTCCTGTATTGCGTGCGGTAGTCAACCCTAGGTTGGAGCTTTCTTCGACGTTGGGTTTCCTTGTTCCAGAGTAACGAAGGAGAAGGGTTAGAAAAGTAATTAGAGGATTAATTATTTAATTAATTATATAATTGTTTAATTAATGTTTAAAATACGATAAATTTGTCATATAGCGTCCGAAAATTGCAAACTCAGTTGTGTTGCGATCGTGACGACGATATCTACAACATGGAACTGACCAGAACGGAAATGGAGCACGTTAAAATTTCACGCAAATTTGAATGCGAACAGAATTAGAGCAGAAATTCAGAAATAAAAGAATGGCAGAGTGAATCCCAATGTGGGAACTCCTTCTCACTCAAATTATTTTATAGTTAAATATGTCCTAGGTGCAGACGGGGCTTAGTAGCTCCTGACACTATTTTATTATACAAACCATGAATGTTTGTTTGGATTGAATTGTGGTGTAATTGATTGTATTATGTGTTGATTGTGGTACTGAAATGTTTAAATATTAAAAATAATTTAATATTATTTTGTGGTAGTTGAAATTATAAATATTTAATTATAATTTAAACAGTGAAAAATTGGCTAATTAGAAAAATAATTCAAACTGAATCTGAATTGGTTAAATTCATTAACCAATGATTTATTTAAATAGACTGTTGTTGTTTGAAAACCCCACACGGGTCCGGGGACGATAATTTGTCCACATCTCCCGTGAATTTAATTATATGTCAATCGATGGGTTGACAGGCAGTGATGAGCGTTAATTATTTATATTTAATGCTTATGCAGTTGTGTAATGAACTCTGGATGATGGTTGATTATTTATCATTGTTGTTGCATACATGTGGTGTATGAAATCCCTATAACTGAAATTATATGGTAACTGATTGAGTCGCATTCCGATTCAGAAAATAACGAATATTATAAAATAATATTCAGTGAATAATCAAAATATGATTTTGATGTCTAATTTTGGATGGACATGAAAATATTGAAATGTGTGAAGTTGTGTTGATTAGATTTGCGTCATTATAACGCGAACAATATTTATATCGATTTTATTCATTTTTATAATGAATATCGAAACGGAAATTATTTCAAAATCTGATATTTTGAAAATATTATCATTTAAATATTATAATGATAAGGAGTATTCAGTTTTGATTTAAAATTGAAATGAAAGTGGGAATCGTTTTAAAACAAATTTATAAAATATGTTTTGAACGAAATATATATAATATATTATATATACATATTAATGGCTTGAATAGAACGCGTCGCGCCACGACCGTTCGCGAATTTCGACCATTAACTTTGAATTGACATTACGGGAGATCCGACCATCGGATTCTCCTAAAACTGGAACCTTTGGGTTCATATCGAAAAGAGATTTCCAATGAATATAAGAGATTTGAAATCTAACGGTTAGATTTGGAGATATGTCCAAATCAAATTTGGAAAAGGTCATTATGGATGTAGTTTGGTGGCCGTTATTGGAAACCGACTGTACGGGCCTTGATAAAATTAATAAAAATATGGAAAAATTATGTAAAATCATAATAAATGATTTGGAAGGATTTTGGATGAAAAATTCCGAAGTTGGAATGATAAAAATATATTTTTATCGAAATGAACTAGTAATTAACTAGAATAATAATCCAATGTTTTTAAATAAATAAATTTGATTTGAATTGGTTTTGATATAACCAGAATATTCTAACATATGAGTTGGAATGTATTTAAATGAAAATAATCTTCAAAATATTTCGATGTTGGATTCCGTTACTTTACGGATATTTTGTTGGGAATTTGGAAGATACAGATATCATTATTCCCAATACGATATCCGTTGGTTTCAGAATTTGATGTTGAATATAAGCCGATATAATTTCTATTTAGAGCCTTGTATTTAATATCAAATTGGATTTTGGGTTTGTCGTGAATGATGTCTTTATTAACACTATTCTTAAACTCAGTTGAGAAAAGAATAAATCTTGTAATTCAGATTTAGAGAAGTTTACCAATTAATTAATGTTTAATTGGAATTGAATTGAAATTGGATTTTGGGTTTATCCTGAACGGTGTTTTAAATAACATTTGTTCTTTAACTCGATTAACAGTGAGGAGATGATTTGGAATTTGTAAATCTTATTATTAAGATTTAATGGAAATTTTCGAACGTAAAGTTTTCCATTTTAGTATATTAAATTGGAATTGAATGTAATTCGATTTGGTAATAATTGAAATGAGCTTCTGTAAAGGAAGACCGTTACTATATATGGAATTTAAAAGGCTTTTGCATTATTCCATTTATAGTATTGATTGGATATAGAAACTTATATCAGTTATATATTGATCTGTTTTCCGTGAAGATTCCAATTTGAATGGAAGATGATTTGGGGTTTATCGTGAACTTTGTTTTAAATGACACTGGTTGATTAACCCAGTTAAAGATATAATTAATTTTACTAAAGTTGAATGATCATAAAGTAATGATTTTTGAGATTAAAACTGAACTAGAGTCTTAATGAATATTTAATTAGATTGAAATGAGGATGGCATAATTAAATTTATCGAATTCATGAAATGATCAAGAATGGAGCACCGTCAGTTTTAATCCATGCAATAGTTAAATCTTTAATTAGATTTGAACGTGAAATGGTAATTAAAATTTACCAATAACACCGTGGGTGTTAAATATGGAGTACTACCAGTTTTGTTCCATGGGATGAATAGGTTGGGATTGGGATTAATAAATAAATGATTACTTCGATAAGGTTTGCTAATCCTAACTAGTTAATAAACCTTAATTTGGTTTAGAATTGGGAAATGATCAAATAAAATCTTTTGAAATGATATCCAAAGGAAGATTAAAGAATAAATTTAAAATAGTTTATCTTTGATAAAATTAATGGGAACCTTTCCCATACGATGTGAATATTTGAGTAAAATAATATTCTAGATTGGAATGAGACGTATAATGTGCTTTTATAGTAGTTGATTATGAAATACTCGATTTATTCTGAAAGACTGGGTTTATCCCATTCTGAATAATTAATACGACGATAAGTCGACGATGAAGATGGTGGTTGAGGACAGAGATCTTCACATCGTTTGGATGATTACTGATGTCTTGATTGGGTTGTACACCCAAAACGAGGTAATAACTGGTGATCATCCAGACGTACTTGGAGATCGACCGGATATGCGAGGGCCTCTCTCCTGTATTGGACATATGGGACGAGGAATAAGGTGCCTTCGGTTTCGTTCAGACCCCCAACAGATTAGTATGTGGATGCGTGCCTGACATTGGATTTTATTCTGTGTTGATTGATTTTTATTAAATATATACCAGTTTGGTGGCGGAGAATTTATTCTCTTGCTTAACACCTTTCTCTGAGACGTAAGAGCTTAGAGGTTATATATATGTAGACATCGGTTGCATGGCATGAATTGTCAGTGTGGCATGCTGAGATGCAAATGATCAAGGTTTTTGTTGAAAAGCAGAGCTTTGTGGTTGATGATCAAAGCACGGCTTTAAATAGTATAGCTTTGTGTATAGCGTTAATTCGCGAGCCTCACACCCCGGTATGAACCAGAAACGGGAGAGGACTGCAGGGAGAACATGCGTTTCTTTCTAGCTAAGAGTGGTGTCATGGTATGGAGCCCAGACATTTTTACTTATGTGGATGTTAGAAAGCGAGGTACCTTGGATATATCGGTCACTACGGGGCTGATGGATGATATGGTCGACATGCAGACCATTACACCCCACAGGGCGGGGAAACGTATTGTTCATGAATAATCAATCCACAAACGTAAGAGTGGACCGACCCTGAAGATCCAAGGTGCAGCTGCGGCTGTAGCCTGAGACATGGTAGGCTAGATTGTCTCAAATTGGGTAAGGACGATCCCTTGCCTTGGTTCATGACGGAAATCCAATTTCCAGTACGACATTGTGCAGTTTTAATTGTAGAACTAGTATGGCGACATGATATATGGTACCCATGCCATCTATGATTGATACATTTATATTTGAAGTTGTTTTTAACACTATGCACTTATAATAGTATCAAATGATTTGTTTTAAAACGAACCAAGCATGCTTGGCTATTATAAGAGAAAACTATATCCTCCTGCTTGCGTTGCATTGTCTGATGGGACCTAAGTCTTATAATAGCTTCATTTTTCAAAAAGCATTGCGTTGTTTGTAAACTGTTTATGCATTGGTATTCTTGGAGGTAAACCCGTTTCGTGTTATACGGCGTGGTCCCTTGATTTACGTAACTTTAAAATTCAAGTTAATAACTGTTTTAGTTCTCACACATGTCCCATGACTGACCTGGAGTTTATTATTTCAACCTGAACTCTGGGTGCCCTTATTTTCCATGCGGGCAGCTAGTAGTTTTGGTTTTCGCAGATATTTCTTTTCCCAAGATCCTAGATTTACAGCTGGAGCTTTATTCGGAAAGCTTTGTATCCGTGTACCTCTTTCAGTTGTATTATGTATTATTTTTCCGCTGCTATGTATTGTATTTAATCTCTGGTATTTTTTTGATGTATATTATTCATTCATACTCAGTTATATTCTTGTACTCTGATGTAATTGTTGTAACAACAATGAAATGTTCTATCGTTTGGGTCCGTATTTGTCGTGTTCTCAACTCAATCCGGGCTTTCCGGTACGGGCGAGTTCGGGTCGTTATACATTTGATCTAAATGATCCATGGAACTAACAATCATAAAGTAGTCAAATATTCAATCTACATGGGACCCTTTTGTTAGCCAAAGCAAGCTAAATTATAATATTCTATACAATTACCCAACGGAGAAAAAATATCAATCCTAATTACCTTTTAGAAAATTTCAGTCTTTTAGAATTACCGAAGCAACAAACAAAAATTGCAGGAGAGGGTGAAAATATGGGAAGAAGCAACTTCAAAGGAGAGGCATCCAAATCATCTATTTCAACTAAACTGAAACTAAATACCATTTTAGGATGTTCAAACAAATGATTTGTTGAAGCAGCAACGTGAAACATCAGGAGAAGGAAGAAAATACTAGAATAGTAAATGGGTAGACAGGTGTAACACCCCACGTCCATTAATGTCACTCACAAAGGGAATGCATTAACTTCCATGGAGTATTTTAAGTGTGTATAGAACAGAAACTTAACAACAAGACATATATAAACAGTACTAAAACTTTAAAATTTTATTTCAATGCAGCGGAAAATACATAAGTTTGATTACATCATCAAAACCAGAGTCAAAGTACATAATATCCATCTTGACCAACTCAAAGTACATAAATTGAAAGACATAATCCCCAATACAAAATAGCCAGAAATAAAAGAGAGGCTGAACTTTACTTCAGCGATCAAGCAATCTTCTAAAAGAAAGAAGCACAGCTGTCCAAAATCAAGCTCCACTGGTGCTAGTTCCAACCTGAGCACCTGGGGGGGGGGGGAAAGGAAGAAAAGAGGAGGAACCAAAGGGGGTCAGACATAAAGTCTGGCGAGTGCGATAACTTTAACAGTATAATTACCAAAGTAACTAGGCTAAGGCATAAGTTGGAAAATCAGGAAATGACAATGAACCATTGAGTATGGCAGAGTAAACAAGGAAACAAGATGATCAACGATATCGTTAAAGCGCACCTAAACCACTATAAGATAATTACTAAACTACATCAACACTATAAGATAATTGCTATACTGCACCACCACTAGTCACCCTAAGGTTGATCCCGCCTACAGACTTAAATAATGATAATGGTAGTTTCGTGCACCCCTAGCTGCCTTTATAGGTGCCGCCTGCCCTATCTCTACTAGGTGTACCCACTACTCCCAAGCGATCGGCTGCCTAAATCATAGATACCCGTGCTGGCCCCACAGTGGGGTGTATCACTCCCCAAAGTGGCAACCCGATACCACCAAAAATGCATGGCTTATACCTACACGATGCAACAACGTCTTACCTACCAGCCTGGGTCCACACACGCATATGAACCCGTTGGACTTGCGTTGCCACCGCTAACCCGGTTTGGCCTCTTACAGTCAAGCCCAGTATGCGTGTCCCGTCCTTGACTTGGGTCGAGCCCACAAAGATACGTATGGGTTACTGTTGAAACGGGCCCCCATTACTTGACACAAGCTATCGACCTAAGTTTGGTCCCCTCTAGTACATCCCACTTAACCCACTTCATATTCATGTTTACTTACATGTTTCAATTTTGGTTAAGTGTTTCTAATCGTATTTCAAATGCCACCCAAGGCACCCACTAGATTCCACATGCCACCCAAGGCACCCACTTAACCCCCTCATGTCCCACTACATGTTTATCTGCTTAAGTGTTTCTTAATTCATTAAGACCGTAACCTCATAAAGACCTCTCACATTAGACTGGCATTTGTGGCAGCTGGATTTGCCGGGCGGGTCCGGGCAGTCTTACACCACAAAAGAGCCTAACCTCTTGTCTTTACAATTGTTACGTATTTAATTTATGCCTGAGACCTCCCACATTAGACTGGCATTTGTGGCAGCTGGATTTTCCGGGCGGGTCTGGGCAGTCTTACACCACAAAAGAGCCTAACCTCGTGTCTTAGACGATTAATTACTCCTAATTAATCATTCCCCAATTTGAATTACTTTCCCTATTCAAATTATCAATTAATTCCAAATTAACTATGGCCATAATTGACTCAATTATGTCCATCTATTTATGGTATGTAAAATCATACCAATTTTCATCACGAATTTATTTTATGCCTTTTTAGGCATCTATGCCAATTAAATCTTTTAATATTATCCCCTTTTACCGCCACGTTGTACATTTATTCGTTTAACGTAAAATATACGTTAGACTCGATTAGTCTAACTCATGGAATAAAGAGAAAACATCACAACATACATATAATTAAAACTAGATCTAAACATAAGGGGTGAACTTGCATGTGTGAATGATGTTCTACATCTAAAACTTGCATAGGCCAAAGTTACAACTTGCATACAACTACATATGTCATAAACCCAAATCTAAAGGTGTGAACTTGTTGGGATATTAGTCACAAACTTTCATAAATCATGTATGTCATAGATTTACATCTAAAGGTGTAAACTTGCATAGGCAGTAACCACAAACTTACATAACATGATTCATATTCAAACACATGTATTCATATAAACTTGCATATGTGATTTATGCAACATAACAATGGTATAAACTTACATCTAAACATGTAAACTAGCATGTAGAACTTGGCATATAACTCACACATGTCATAGCCTAACTTTAGATCTAAAATAGATGTCATGAAGCATGTAAGGTTACATATAAATTTTCCCTACTTGCATATGATTCATGTCTTGATAAAAATCTAAACTTGCATACATACTTATGATTTATCATATGAATCATCATACCCAAACTAGCATATGAACAACATGATGATTCGATTATACATAAGCCAATCATAGAATTACAACATGGATGATAGCATCATAACTTTACAATGTAGATGGTCACATCATAACATCATGGAATTCATCACAATTTTACAACATGATTATAACATGCGGTCAATAATTCACATCATATCCAAAGAATCCACATCATAACTCAATCCAATTAATTTGCTAATTATTTTATTAAAATTATCGAACTCACAACTCAAAGAAGGTATTGAGTTCTGAATTCTGAGTTCTGAAGTTGTAAAAGCTTTCCCTTGAAGAAGATTCGTTGTTAAAGTTGAAAATAATTGAATTAGATTAGCTTTCATCCTCTCTAATTGGTGGCGGCTATGCTAAGTTGCTAGGTGATGGCATGGAGGCCATGAATCTACTTTTGTTTTGATTTTAGGGTTTGAGTCTAGAGGTGTTTTTATAGAGTTTAGGATTAGTTTAAGCCGTCCAATCAACCCAGAATTAATCCCAGCCAATCAGAGCATATCAGAAATCCTAATGAGTTAGCATCTAGTCATCAACAGGTCATAAAACAAATCTGCCGGGGAGGGGGGGGGGGCAGGTCGACCCTATGGTCGACCTGGCCCTGGCGGGAATTTTCCCGCCTAGCCTGTCTGACTCCGAAATTTGAATTTTCTGAATTCTATTTTGAATTTTCTGAAACTTCCGATGGCCATAAATTCTTCATACGAAGTCCAATTCACGCAAACTCAGACTCTATCTCAACCAGAATTCCGAGACGAACACAATGGTGCAACCCGTTTCCCTTAATTCTCACGTCTGAGATTAGTTATTCTTTAATTTGTGAACATTAGTGTTAACAGAAATACGAGGTGTTACATTCTCCCCTCCTTAAAGGATTTCGCCCCCGAAATCTCCAAGTTAAGGAGAATGCATATCCTACCATCCAAACAACCATCTACTCAACCATCAAACACAGGCATCCATTGTCCTTATAGAATTCCTAATGCTGTATGAACGTATGCCAGAAGTTTGTGTATATGTTCCTTATCTAATGCAAAATCAGGCGGTCTACTGATTCAGTTGACATCCTTAATGCAAATCATGATAGTGCCATGCGTCCATTATGTATGCGAATGAATCCTATCGATACATGTTACTTCTACATGCAGGCACAACCATTCACCAAAATGCTGCATCCATATGATAGCACAACCATTATACATCCATTAGCTTAAATATGCACACACATTTATATGCAATATGCAATATGAAGTGACTGAGCCGATCTAGTGCCTAAAGTGTGTGTATATGCATCCATAAGCAACCACTAGCAAACACTTGCATCCACATGCATCCATCATACATAACATGTCTCAAACACATGTTTCAAACAAATAAAGGTCAAAGGTACTAGCGAGAGGACATACTAAAGATAGGATAAGTACAAGGTAAACGATAAAGGAGAAATTAAAAGACATACCCTCGAAAGAAAAGGGTATAATGAACGCATCTTCTCTTCCTTCTCCCAAGTAGCGTCGCTCTCATCATCTCCCCATTGCACTTTGACTAGCTTGACCTCTCGATTCCTCAACTTCTTAATCTCCGACCCAAGAATGCACGTAGGAGCTCGTTGAATCGTCACGTCACGCTCTATCTCCAACTCTCTAAGCAAGCTCGGCTCCACACAACTTCCGCGGTCTCGTGCAAGCACTTCCTCAAATGTGATACATGGAATACGTCGTGTACACCACTAAGTCTCTCGGGCAACTACACTCTATACGCCATCTGCCCAATCCTCTCCTTAATAGGAAACGACCCTACGAACCTTGGTGCTAACTTCCCAACGGACCCAAAGCGAACGACGTTCCGTAATGGAGACACCTTGACAAAGACCATGTCCCCAATATCAAACTCAAGATCTGTCCTCCTCTTATCCGATAAGATTTCTGCCTATCTTGCGCCGTCTTCATCCTCCTTCGAATCAAATCGATCTTTTCCGAAGTCTCTCTAATCATATCGGACCCAAGCAAGATCTTATATGTAGACTCCCACTAACATGTAGGCGAACGACACGGCCGTCCATAAAGAGCCTCGAACGGTGCCATGCCAATGCTAGACTGAAAGCTGTTATTATATGCGAACTCCAGCAACGGAAGAAGTTCCTCCCATGTACCTCCGAAGTCTAAGACACACAACCTCAATAGGTCTTCTAGAATACGATTCACCCTCTCGGTCTGGCCGTCCGTCTGAGGATGATATGCAGTGCTCAAACATAACTGAGTCCCTACCGCCTCTTGCAAGCTCTTCCAAAATTCGCTAGTAAAGATAGAATCGCGGTCGCTCACTATGCTAGAAGGAACACCGTGCAAACGAACTATCTCTCGAATGTATACGGAGGCTAACCATGGTGCAGTCCTCTTACTCTTCACGGGAATGAAACGGGCGCTCTTAGTAAGTCTGTCTATCATGATCCAAATCCCCGTATTACCCTTTCTTGATCTCGGTAACCCGTCAACAAAGTCCAACGATACACTTTCCCACTTCCATTGCGGGACCTCCAATGGGTGAAGCAATCCACTGGGCTTCTTTTTCTCTGCTTTTACTTGTTGGTACACCAAGCATCTCACGACAAACTCAGCCACATCCCTCTTCATACCGGCCTAAAAGTAAACTCATCTTATGTCCATGTACATCTTGTCCCCGCCGGGATGGATGGTCATCTTCGAACGATGTGCATCATCAAGAATGGTCTTCCTTAAGTTCTCGTCTCGTGGTACACAAAGTCTACCGTCCCTACGTAACCAACCCTTATCATCTAGGGTATACCTACTGAGATGGCTCGATGACTCCCCTCCTTTGAGCTTCTCTAATAACTCAACCAACTGTGGGTCATCTCGTTGTGCCTCGCCAATCTGTCCCAAAAGCGTAGGTCTGACCTCTAAGGATGCTAGCAAACCGGGTACAAAGTCAACGGAAGGTTTAAAGTCAAACGTAGAGATGAACTCTAAGCTTCGCCGCTCAACAAACAACGGACTCAAGGACAACCTTTTTCTACTTAAGGCGTCCGCCACGACGTTACCCTTGCCAGGTGTATATGCTATCTCGAAATCGTAGGATGCTAAGAATTTCATCCACCTTTGCTGCCTTGAGTTCAAGTCCTTTTGAGAGAACAAGTATTTTAGCGATTTGTGGTCAGTGAATAATTCGAATTTCTCGCCAAGAAGATAATGACGCCAAGACTTAAGTGCGAAAACAATAGCGGCCAACTCTAGGTCATGTGTAGGGTAATTTCTCTCATGCACTCTCAACTGCCTTCCACCATAGGCTATTACTCTTCCCTCTTGCATTAAAACTGCGCCTAGTCCTATCCCACAAGCATCGGTATAAACGGTAAATGGCTTACTCCCATCTGGCAACACTAAGACTGGGGTTGTGGTCAAAGCTCTCTTCAGACGCTGGAACACATCATCACAATCTACGTCCCATGTGAAAACTAAGTTCTTCTTCGTCAAGCGTGTTAATGGGGCTGATATTTTTGTGAAGTCTTTGATAAACTTCCTATAGTAGCCATCCAACCCTAAGAAACTCCTCACCTCGGTAGCATTTTTAGGGACCTTCCAATCTTGGATGGCCACTACCTTTGCGGGATCCACGGCTATCCCTTCTTTGGAAACCACGTGCCCTAAGAATCGCACTTCCTTCCTCCAAAAGTGACATTTAGAAAATTTAGCCTTAAGGCTATGCACTTGAAGAGTCTCCAACACTTCCCTAAGATGTAAGGCATGCTCTTCCTCGTTCTTAAAAAAGATCAAGATGTCGTCGAAAAAGACTACCATGAATTTATTAAGGTACTCCCTAAACACCCTACTCATCAAGTCAACAAAGTATGCAGGGGCGTTTGTCAAACCGAACGGCATCACAATCCACTCGAAGAAACCGTCTAGAGTCCTAAAGGCAGTCTTGTCTATGCTATCCTCATCCACTCTCAAATGATGGAAACCCGTGGCTAAGTCCAATTGCGAAAACACCGAGGCGCCAACTAACTGATCGAAGAGATCGTCAATCCTCGGCAGTGGGTGTCTATTCTTCTTAGTAAGCTTATTAAATTCTCTATAGTCCACACAAAGTCTAAGGGACCCATCTGCCTTCGTGGCAAATACTACTGGAGCACCCCACTCCGATATACTACGTCTGATGAACCCCTTCTCAAGCAATTCTTCACTTGCTTACTGAGTTCTATTCTCTTTCTTGGAGCCATGTGGCGCACTGGTAATGCAACTAGATTTGCATTATCTACTAGATATATTCGAAAGTCTATCTCACGTTTTGGGGGTAAACCCCTCACCTCATCGAAGACATCAACATATTCACGGACTATGGGAACAGAATGTAAATCATCATCGGATGCGACAAGGGATTCTAGGTAGCTAAGCATTACTGGACCTCTAGGGTCACAAGAAATATTAAGGGTCTTTCCAAAACGAGTCAACAATCTAACTACCCTTCTTTCACAATCTAGGATGACCCTATATCTAGTTAGCCAATACATACCTAGAATTAAACCATAGCCCATGAAGCCCAGAACAAAGGCGTTGCATTCAAACTCAACGCCTAAGATAAACACTCTCAAATCCCGACAAATCATAGAAAGATGAGCCGAACCACCAATAGGATTTGAGACTACTAAGGGATCCGTAACTAGACTAGTATCTAGGTGCAGTGTTTCAACTAATGATGTAGAGATAAACGAATGTAATGCGCCAGAATTGAATAAAGTACGGACATGATGATCAAACAGAAAAACTAAACTTTCAACGGAAATTGCTCTACCTCTTTCTTGCAGCGGTGGGACCACGAGAGCCTGAACTTGTCCCCTTGCCTGCCCTGGTGCCATGAGAGCCTGCACCTGTCCTCCCGAGGTAGACCCTGCCCTCTGCCCTTTCCTTGGGCAGTCCTTAATCAGATGTCCCTCTTCGCCATAGTGGAAACAACCGGTCTTCTTTTTCTTCCTACAATCATTGCTTAGATGGCCGGGTGTCCCACAGTTAAAGCATCTCTTCTTTACCTTACCATTGTTGCCTTTGCCACCTTTCTTGTTCTGTTGTTGCTGTTGCGGCTTCTTTTGATCCCTTTTTTTCTCGGGTGCCTTATTAGCATTGGCGCCCTTCTCGCATAAGCGCCATGTCAACTAGCCTATCAAAGGTAGCCCCCATAGGGATGTGGGTCATAGCTAACCCATGAAGCGGCTCGTTCAAACCCTTAACAAATCTTAGAGCCTTCTTTTCGGGAGTATTCACCAAGTCCAATCCAAATCTCGCCAACTGGTTAAACTTGTTGACGTATTCTTTTACCGATAGATTCCCTTGCTTCAATGCTAGAAACCTTTCCATGTAGAGATTCTCTTCAGCCCATGAGAGAAACTTCGCCTCAAACCTCCGCCTAAAATCTGGCCATGTATCGACTGGGCGTCCTCCATTAGTGACCTCCCACCAAAACGAGGCCTCATCCTTCATTATCCAGGCAGCCAACTGGACCTTTCTTCCATCATCCACTTCAAAGATTCCAAACAATTCTTCCACCTCCTTTAGCCAGTTTCGAGCTTCAACAAATGTCTCCGTCCCGTGAAAAGATTTTCCACCCATTGCCCGAAAGTCCTTACATATCTTAGCAAAAGTATCGACGCGAGGAGGAGGAGGAGCATTTGCTGGACCTGCGGTGGCGGCCCTAGCCTCGAGATATTGACGAAACCATCCGGGTATATGAACACCCTCTGGTATCTCAGATGCTTCAGACATGCTGAAACGAAAACGGAAAGATTCAATACAAAAGAACGGAAGGAAAGATATATGGCCCTTGGGGTTATGCTTTCTAAAATAAGCTTTTCTCTTGAAAATACTTTCCTTAAAACATACTTTTAAAGGTACTTCTTTATAAAAATTGTTTTTGAAAAACAGCTTTTCAAAATTCATATCTGTTCTGGTAACCTTCAGCTCTGATACCACGTGTAACACCCCACATCCATTAATGTCACTCACAAAGGGAATGCATTAACTTCCATGGAGCATTTTAAGTGTGTATAGAACAGAAACTTAACAACAAGACAGATATAAACAGTACTAAAACTTTAAAATTTTATTTCAATGCAGCGGAAAATACATAAGTTTGATTACATCATCAAAACCAGAGTCAAAGTACATAATATCCATCTTGACCAACTCAAAGTACATAAATTGAAAGACATAATCCCCAATACAAAATAGCCATAAATAAAAGAGAGGCTGAACTTTACTTCAGCGATCAAGCAATTTTCTAAAAGCAAGAAGCACAGCTGTCCAAAATCAAGCTCCACTGGAGCTAGTTCCAACCTGAGCACCTGGGGGGGAAAGGAAGAAAAGAGGAGGAAACAAAGGGGGTCAGACATAAAGTCTGGCGAGTGCGATAACTTTAACACTATAATTACCAAAGTAACTAGGCTAAGGCATAAGTTGGAAAATCAGGAAATGACCATGAAACATTGAGTATAGCAGAGTAAACAAGGAAACAAGATGAACAACGATATCGTTAAAGCGCACCTAAACCACTATATGATAATTACTAAACTACATCAACACTATAAGATAATTGCTATACTGCACCACCACTAGTCACCCTAAGGTTGATCCCGCCTACAGACTTAAATAATGATAATGGTAGTTTCGTGCACCCCTAGCTGCCTTTATAGGTGCCGCCTACCCCTATCTCCACTAGGTGTACCCACTACCCCCAAGCGATCGGCTCCCTAACTCGTAGATACTCGTGCTGGCCCCACAGTGGGGTGTATCACTCCCCAAAGTGGAAACCCGATACCACCAAAAACGCACGGCTTATACCTACACGATGCAACAACGTCTTACCTACCAGCCTGGGTCCACACACGCATATGAACCCGTTAGACTTGCGTTGCCACCGCTAACCCGGTTTGGCCTCTTACAGTCAAGCCCAGTATGCGTGTCCCGTCTTCGACTTGGGTCGAGCCCACAAAGATACGTATGGGTTACTGGTTGAAACGGGCCCCCATTACTTGACACAAGCTATCCACCTAAGCTTGGTCCCCTCTAGTACATCCCACTTAACCCACTTCATATTCGTGTTTACTTACAAGTTTCAATTTTGGTTAAGTGTTTCTAATCGTATTTCAAATGCCACCCAAGGCACCCACTAGATTCCACATGCCACCCAAGGCACTCACTTAACTCCCTCATGTCCCACTACATGTTTATCTGGTTAAGTGTTTCTTAATTCATTAAGACCGTAACCTCATAAAGACCTCTCACATTAGACTGGCACTTGTGGCAGCTGGATTTGCCGGGCGGGTCCGGGCAGTCTTACACCATAAAAGAGACAAACCTCGTGTCTTTACAATTGTTACGTATTTAATTTATGCCTAAGTCCTCCCATATTAGACTGGCATTTGTGGAAGCTGGATTTTCCGGGCGGGTCCGGGCAGTCTTACACCACAAAAGAGCCTAACCTCGTGTCTTAGACGACTAATTACTCCTAATTAATCATTCCCCAATTTGAATTACTTTCCCTATTCAAATTATCAATTAATTCCAAGTTAAACTATGGCCATAATTGACTCAATTATTTCCATCTATTTATGATATGTAAAATCATACCAATTTTCATCACAAATTTATTTTATGCCTTTTTAGGCATCTATGCCAATTAAATCTTTTAATATTATCCCCTTTTACCCCCACGTTGTACGTTTATTCGTTTAACGTAAAATATACGTTAGACTCGAATAGTCTAACTCATGGAATAAAGAGAAAACATCACAACATACATATAATTAAAACTATATCTAAACATAAGGGGTGAACTTGCATGTGTGAATGATGTTCTACATCTAAAACATGCATAGGCCAAAGTTACAACTTGCATACAACTACATATGTCATAGACCCAAATCTAAAGGTGTGAACTTGTTGGGATATTGGTCACAAACTTGCATAAATCATGTATGTCATAGATCTACATCTAAAGGTGTAAACTTGCATAGGCAGTAACCACAAACTTGCATAACATGATTCATATTCAAACACATGTATTCATATAAACTTGCATATGTGATTTATGCAACATAACAATGGTATAAACTTACATCTAAACATGTGAACTAGCATGTAGAACTTGACATATAACTCACACATGTCATAGCCTAACTTTAGAACTAAAATAGATGTCATGAAGCATGTAAGGTTACATATAATTTTTCCCAACTTGCATATGATTCATGTCTTGATAAAAATCTAAACTTGCATACATACTTATGATTTATCATATGAATCATCATACCCAAACTAGCATATAAACAACATGGTGATTCGATTATACATAAGCCAATCATAGAATTACAACATGGATGATAGCATCATAACTTTACAATGTAGATGGTCACAACATAACATCATAGAATTCATCACAATTTTACAACATGATTATATCATGCGGTCAATAATTCACATCATATCCAAATAATCCACATCATAACTCAATCCAATTAATTTGCTAATTATTTTATTAAAATTATCGAACTCACAACTCAAAGAAGGTCTTGAGTTCTGAATTCTGAGTTCTGAAGTTGTAAAAGCTTTCCCTTGAAGAAGATTCGTTGTTAAAGTTGAAAAGAGTTGAATTAGAATAGCTTTCTTCCTCTCTAATTGGTGGCGGCTATGCTAAGTTGCTAGGTGACGGCATGGAGGCCATGAATCTAATTTTGATTTGATTTTAGGGTTTGAGTCTAGAGGTGTTTTTATAGAGTTTAGGATTAGTTTAAGTCGTCCGATCAACCCAGAATTAATCCCAGTCAATCATAGCATATCAGAAACCCTAATGAGTCAGCATCTAGTAATCAATAGGTCATAAAACAAATCTGCCCCCGGGGGGGGGGGGGGGGGGGCAGGTCGACCCTATGGTCGACCTGGCCCTGGCGGGAATTTTCCCGCCTAGCCTGTCTGGCTCCGAAATTTGAATTTTCTGAAATCTGTTTTGAATTTTCTGAAACTTCCGATGGCCATAACTTCTTCATACGAAGTCCAATTCACGCAAACTCGGACTCTATCTCAACCAGAATTCCGAGACGAACACAATGGCGTAACCCGTTTCCCTTAATTATCACATCTGAGATTAGTTATTCTTTAATTTGTGAACATTAGTGTTAATAGAAATACGGGGTGTTACAACAGGGGGAACGGATGAGTTCAGGCACCACCTTCTTCTTTATCAAGTATTCTTTTTTGTTGCTAAACCAAATTAAGGTTTTGCCAAATGAGAAAGTGAGTACAAAGTAAATAAAGTAAGAAATAATTTTTGGTGGAGAATGGAAATAAAAAATGAGATTGTGCAATTAGTTTTTTTTAAGAGACAAAACAATTGGACGAAGTTAGCAATCTATTGGTTTTGATACATTAAATTCTTGACTGTTTGACATTCATTGCCTATTGAAATTTTAACCTCTTTTTCTATTATCTATTGTTCTTTTTTTCCATCAAATCTGATGCATTTCGTTATACACATGGCTACATCCATGTACATGTGTGCGTGCATATGTGTATGTGCACAACCGTGTGAATGAGTGTTTTTAAGTTTGTGTTCGCACACACATAATGAGTATGCATGCTATTACATGCACATGCCTGTTTGTATTTAAAATTTGAACACGTGAAACAATCTTTCATGAAGTGACAAAATTAATGTGTACATGCATACTTATTTATTAATAGAGAAGATAAATATAATAGAACTATCTCTTTTGTTAAATAGGTTTGTTGCTCTTTCACCTACTATACATATATCATTAGACTTGAGCGTCAAGCATATCGACTTATAAAAAGAATATTATATTCATTCATAAAATTTAACACAAGACTTTCCAATTTAGAAAACAAAATCAATCATTTTTTTCTTAATTATTTTTTGCTATATTTTGTGGTATCATCGTAATCCTTGGTTAGATCTCAAATCATTTTGATCAACTATATTAATTCTCAGTTTTTTTAAAATGTACAACTTGATCATATCTTTTTGCTCTTAGTTCAGGATTTTAGACCATATTAAATACTATCATCCCATGTGAACATAGACTCCTTATCCTTTTTCTTTCACATAAATATCATCCATTTTCCTCATGAATGCATCACTACTAAGGTTTCACAACTCGTTCATGTCTTCACTTGAAATTTCCATATGCTATCGTTTGTTATTAGTTTGGTGGAAATTATTTTAGTCATGTATTTTGGTCATTTGGTCGATATGGAATTATTTTAGTCATGGGAAATACTTTAGCGGAAATACTGAATGATATCCTTAGCATCAAACTTAAAACATAAAAAACCACTTAGTCAAGCTTTATAAAACCACCTAATTTCAGTTTATTTTCCATTTTTCTCATACTGAATCTTAAACGCACTTCTTCCCATGTGCAAACTCTAATTTGAGTCTACAAACAAATCTATGGATTGTATTCAAGTTGTTTCGATCTCAATTTTTTTGGTTTGCATGATGATTTCTTCGTTTTGCAAGTCTTTTTAAACAATATCCAATTTTTCTTCAAAGATAGTTCTTAATACTGTGATGTTTTACTTTTCTAGCTCAATACTTATATGTTTGGAAGCAATCGTTGAAACTTAAAAAGAAATGACACAACAAATCTTGATTATTGAATCTCATTATGTTCATACATGAGGACAACATCATTGGAGAATTTAATGATTTAGATCTATTGTGTCACCATTTTGTATTTGCATAGCCTGTTTTCAACTCTATCATGTATTCATTCTTTTCGCAAATGTTTATAGAACTATGCATTTATTTTGTAAATGATCGTGAAATCGTACGTTCATCTTGCACGTATTTCCAAAACATCTTTATTGTAAGAGGGTATGTAATGGTCCATTAAATATTTGTAGAAATATATTTCTCTTTATACAAGAAAAGGATGCGTACTATGTGCACCACACAAACACAATATTATACATATAGTTAAAGAATATAAAATACAACTTGTAAATATTGATCTAGAAACTTTTTTATTATAAAAATATGTATATTTTTCTAGAAAATAATATTTCTAACCATTTATTTTGAAAATATTTGTAAACATGCTTGTTATGTACGTTTATATTCATTCATATTGTACCTACTTGCAAAACAAGCTTGCTCTATCTTGTTATATGTTTATATTCAATTATTTTTTAGTTATTTGCAAAATAACACTGCTTGTTCTAATTCTTGTTGTTACAAAAAATAAAATGTTGCGGTTGTGAGTGTTTGCCAGATAACTTTATTCTTCGAGAAAACAAATTTAAATTTCTTTTTATTAACAAGCAGTAAGGGTGGTCGAGTGGTCTAAGATGCCAGACTCAAGTTCGGGTCCTTGAAAGAGGGTGTAGCTTCAAATCACACATATGGTTTGCTGCAAAACTTTTACATTTAAATTCTCTGCTATCATTCAATCTGCCAAAACTTTTACATTTAAATTGAACTGTAGCTTTATAAAACCACCTAATTTCGATTTATTTTCCATTTTTCTTATACAAAATCTTAACAGCGCTTTTTCTTATGTGCAAACTTTAATTTGAGCCAGTTAGCAAATCTACGAAATTTATTCAAGCTATTATTATCTTAATTTTTTTTTGATTCTCATAACGATTTCTTCTTTTAACAAGTCTTTTTAAACAATATCCATTTTTTCTCTAAAATAGTTTTTAACAAAGTGATGTTGTACTTTTCTAGCAAAATACTTGCATGTTTGGAAGTAATCGTTGAAACTTGAAAGAAATGGCACAACAAATCTTGACTATTGTCTCTCATTATGTCCATACATGAGGACAACATCATGGGTTAATTTAATGATTCATATCTATTGTATTATCAATTGTGTCACCATTTTGTGTTCGCATACCCTATTTTCAAATCTATTCCATCTGCATTCATTTTGGAAGTGTTTATAAAACTATGCATTTATTTTGCAAATGTTCATGAAATTGTACGTTCATCTTGCACATGTTCACAAAGCATCTTTATTGTAAGTGCTAATTAAATATTTATAGAAATATCTTTCTCTTTGTATAAGAAAAGGATGCGCACTATATGCACCACACAAACACAATATAACAAATATAATTAAAGAACACAAAATACATCTTGCAAATATTCATCCTTGCAAATATTGATCCAAAAACTTTTTTATTATAAAAATATGTATGTTCATCTAGAAAATAATATTTCAAACCATTAATTTTGAAAATATTTAAAAACATGCTTGTTTTGTATGTTACATTCGCTCATATTGTTACAATACTTGCCAAACAAGCTTGTTCCATCTAATTATATGTTTATATTAAATTATTTTTAGCTATTTGTAAAATAACACTGCTTATTCTAATTCCTCTTGTTACAAAAAAAAAATATTGCGCTTGCGACTATTTGTTAAATATCTTTATTCTTTCAGACAAAAAATTTACATTTCTTTTTGTCAACAAATAGTCAAGATGGCCAAGTGGTCTAAGGTGCCAGACTCAAGTTCTAGTCTTCGAAAGTGGGCGTGGCCTTCAAATCCCACTTTTGACATTTACTCATTTTTTACATAACTTCCACCTTTTTCCTATTCGCTCCCTTTTACATACACATATATGGTTCCTACAATAAAACCTATTGGGTCAAACCTGTATCACAAAATTCTCCACTATCATGCAATCTACCAAACCTATTACATTTCAATTCAACTCTTGCTCTCAAAAACCATTGTTATTCAACCTATGAAATTTATTACATTGAAATTCCATCTTTTTATTTTTTTTGGGAAAAATATGTACTTAAACTGTTGCTGAAACTCATAGTAATAGTAAAAGAAAAAGGACTTCAGAAACAGTCAGTCAGATCAGCTAAAAGAACTTGTATAAATGGATGAGATGATATGAAGGAAGAGGATGCACGGCCCTGACCCAGGCTACCCAGGTTCAAATTCCAACGATGATGCTTTATATGTATCACTGAACTTGTAACATCCCGCATTTTTATCGGTTTGTATTTGAATATTTAAATTAGTTTAAATATTGAATTCGTGATATAAGTAGATTTATATATTAATTAAAACGAAGCTGAACGTATAAAAATATATATTAAATATATTCGAGCCCAAAATATCGCGGCAGTTCGTAATTTAACGTTCTGAACTTCAACAAAGTGTACATGACTCGTTTTAAATCGGATTTCTACGAAACAAGAAACATTGAAATCTGTTGAACTGTATTTTTCTAACGAAAGTGGAAAATAGAGATTTCATCGTATAGATTGCAAGATATGTCCAAATCAAATATTCAGAAAGTCGCTATGAAATCATATATCGACCGTAACGGTTTATTTGATATAACTAGATATCGGATTCGAATTTGAACAAGGTTCTATTGGGACATAGTGATAATTTAATTTTTAGAATTTTACTGTAATTTTTAATTAATTAAATACATAACTTTTTATTTGGAGTATTTTGTACCCTGTATCGATATTTCGGGATTTCACAATATGAGTTAAACTACCGATATTATTATATCTTTGGGATCGTGACATCTCGTTGAGCACGACTGTACTCTTACTTCTGTCCATACGTAAGTATAATTTTAGGAACTAAGGTAAACCAATCCTTAAAACAATAAAAAGAAAATTTAAAATATAATAAGACCTATTGCTTCATGCTGAAGCCTACCTACCCAACGTGATGCCTACTTGTACATATGCAGGAATGGGTGGCTATTTAACGATTGGGTTTTCCCTAAACTATTTAACGATTGGGTTCTGTGGCTCATGAAAGACGAAATTTTGGTGGAGCTGAGTCGCGAGTGGGGGACTTTCGTGTGACGTGAACATGCAACATGGTCTGGTCATTGAAAGAGGATGGGGGGCATATGAGTGTACGTGAGTTGTAGTTCAGGAGGACAGTTGGAAGAAGAGCGAAAAGGCATGTAGGGTTGAGTGCGTTAAGGTGAAAGGCTGAAGTACATTAGTCCACGCATGAGAATTAGTAAAGAAACAGACATTTTTACTTGGTTGGTGTTTAAGAGGAGGCGTGAGGAACGAAGGGCATGGACTATGGAAAAATGCAGTGGCGAAAAGGGGTTGTGATCGGAGTAGGTGTGTTTATAATGGAGAAGTTCTTTCATGGATGGCAGGGGAAGCAAACATGGAAAATGAGGTGATCATTTTTATGGACTATGGAGGTGACAAAAATGCATGAGGTATGGTTATGGGTTGGTTATTCGGTTAAAGGACAATAGAAGTTCATACAAAGGATGTAAAGGAAGAAAAACGGTGTGTACATGGGAGTGTTATAGTGGAAAGAGAGAGAAGAACATGTGTGAAGGATTTGAACGTCACATAAGTTAAAGGAGAGGGGACGTGCTTTTGGAGAGGATGGCTATAGGCAAATTGTTGGAGGCAAGTAGATCATGGTGTGGGCCGATTTAATGATTGTGAAGCCCAGTTTTTCAAACGAAGAAAGGAAATAAAGAAAAATAAATAATGATGAGTAGGGGGGTTTGGCAAATGAGAATGACGGTTTTCTTGGGATGTACAGTAGGTTACGTGATTATAGGAGGAAGAAAGTTTTAAAAATAGTCGCGTTAAGCTAAAGAGAAAAAGTTGGTGGAATGACTAGTGTTGATTTATCAAAGGACTGAGGGAGTATATGAACTGGAAAAAAGCATGAAACAAATGGATTCTTTTTCTCTGAATGGTGATGTTTTCCGGCGTCGTTAAAGAGGTCCGACAATGGTTCAAAGGAGCAGTTAGAAGAGGGAATCTCAGCAATGGCGGTACAGGAGTGGGTACTGAGGAAGAGGACAGGGACGTGTATTATCGCATAATCAATATAAAATTTGACGCCGACAATTACGTTGGGGTCATAGGATCGCAAACTGGATACTGAAACTGGTCTGAAGTGATTTACTGACGCAAATCGTTATTTAACGGTTAACGCGCCAAGGTGAGTAAATTCACTAACTCTGATCTGCTTTAAAATATTATAATTATATTTTAATATTGGTTGAATGCTGCGTGATGGTTGATTAGGTAAATTTCAATTTAATTGGTTGAATATCGTCGTATATACACACATCATTTGTTGGATACTGATCCCATCGATTTTATATTCCCTAGTATAGAACTAGTGTAAATTGTGTTGACTGACATCTGTGGATGCGGGAAACCGGTTGGAGGAATCTGACCGGATTCCTAAATATTTATATGTACTGTTTGTTTTGTATATGCACTGTTTGAACCCAAATGACGTTAAACCCCGTGTGAATATTGATGTTGAATGGAAATTCAACATTTGTTTTGATTTAAATTAAATAGACGATATCGATAAGAAAACGGCAACAATCGACCATAAACTCATCTGTTGTTAAGAAGTTGATGGCCCGTCAGGCAAATCAACGAAGTTAATTATAAAAATTATATTTTTTATAATTAAAGAAAAGTTTAAATTATAATAGAAGTTCTATTATAGACTGATATTTTATAGTTCAGTTTTTAAAATAAATATAAACGATTATTTAGTTAAATAAGTATGAAGCTGTAATTACCCGACAAGTGAATAATTTGGATAATTAATTTAAAGCAAAACTGTCTACTTCAGAAATGATAAAGTAAATATTATTTAATTATTTTTAATTAAATAATTGTTTCTTAAATGGATTTCATTTAAGAGGATAATAAGGATGTTACTTGAATTAAGTATAACGATTCAAATAAAAGAAAAACATCAGAAGGCAAAGAACGTCAATGGGTCCTTGTAAAGAAGTTATAAATAGAACTGTGAAATGAAGTTAAACGAATAGTTAATGTTTAAATTAAATAATCATAAAAAACGGTGATTTCAAAGTATGAATATGGTGTTATAAAACCATATTCCAAAATAAAACAAGGAAATACAATTTGATGTATATTATAAGTAATAAGGAGTTTAGAGTTACGGACGTATATCTATTCTAAGATAAGAACGTTGTTGATCAAGGTCTGAGAGGTAAATAAAATACCTCACTAGAACGGCTTCACTATTGTCGAGGAATGGTATCAGTTTGTAACGGATAGGGACGTCGAGATTAGTTATAAAGTGGCATATCGCAGCGTATTGTAAATTTTGAACTATAGCGATAAAATAAATGCTGTTGACTAGGCTTAAGCATGACTGTTATGTCAAGATTAGTTATAAAGGAGAATATTATAGCGTATGACAAGTTTTGAACTACAACGATAAACTAACGCTGTTAACCAAACAAAAGCGTGATTTTTATATATTGCAGCACTAACAGTTTAGTTTGAAATCCACTTATTCGAAAGTAATAAGTAACGACGTTGTAAGAGAATATAAGCATAAGTTTAGAAAGAGAAATTGAAGAATCGTGTTAGAAAATGATGGCAGCATTTCAATGTTCGAAGTGTGATTAGAATTAAACCATTAGGATTTGGAACTATAATTCGATGATATCGAATGTATTAAAGTAAATTATTTTTAGGAATTATAATCTGATAGGATAGTTAATATTAGGTTTAAACCGATAAATTATAATAGGATATATAATCAATACTTAGTTATAAACTTGATATTGATTTAACTAGAAGTGGATTTAGAAACAGAGATTCTAAAGTGGAATGGGAATATAAATTATGAAAGAGATTCCCATAAACGAGATAACGGTATTTATTATTTGAATAATGAATTATTTGATAAAGGTGATAAGATTTCTATAATAGAAATGATATTCGCATTTTAAAGTGAATAATGTTTTAAAGTGAACGCTTGGCAGATTAAAACGTTTAAAATGAAATTGGAAATATTTTTCCAATATAGTTAGGATATACTATCCAAGTGTAGAAAATAAAGAACGTGAAAAGAATGGAAATATTCGAACGTTAATAACGTATATTTTCTGGAACGTAGGAGAATAAGAGTTTATAATAACTGGAAATGTTTTCCAAGAAGTGCGAAAGGCTAAAATGGGGGGTTGAGAAATATCTGGTAAGATATGGGAATTCGAATAATAAAGTCGAATGTTAAATAAGAAGTGCCCGTGATTGTGTGATACATTTGAATGAATGTTGTTTTTACTTCGATAGTTAGATAACCGACTATCGAAGTGTTTTTGACCATCGTTGTCAATACGAAGAGACCGGTTGGATATATTATCTGAAAACCACTCCGTATAGGCATAAGCGCTGCGAAATTATGCTGAAGATAATTGAAGACGGAGTGAAATGCAAGGGTCATCCTCTTCCAGAATGGTGTTTACTGTTTTTCCAGTCCCAGGACAACTTGTATGGACGAGTGTCTGACAGAGTATACCTGATAAATCACGTACAGTTGATCTCTTAAAGGTATTACGTCTGGTGGTGGAGGAATTCATTTCTCTTAGCTTTTTATACCCGTGATATGTTTGGGAATCGATTTGTGAATTGACGGGTTTGACGATGTGGCATTCAAAGTGAATGGTGATCAGATGTTCTGAAGATAGACGTAGCCTCTAGCCTCACAACCAGGAAGTAACAAAAGTTGGGCTAGGCAGCATGGCTAGTTGGGTCATCCCCAAGCAGGGTGTATTGTCACCGATCTAGAGAAAATTCATATTTGTTCTTCTTTTTCGATTTTGTATCTTCGGATGACGGTTGGATGGCCAACAACCGTGGGTGGCAATATATTCGATACACTCAAGCTAAATGAGTGGTTGGTCATGTGTGGCTGGGTTGCAAGACATTCTTGTTGAACCCAGGTGTATCCCCTCTAGAGTACACTGATCAGAAGGTGCTCCCATACCTTGTCTGTTGGAATCCATTCTCCAATAAGCGTCCTGCGGTTTATGATTTTATACTATATATATTGGAACGTGAGATGCAAGCGTTCTGCTACTTGGATATTTATTTGCTTAGACATTATCATAATATCACTGGATTTGATATCAAAGATATTTTGGGTTATAGTAAGGGAAAAACCGTCCATGTTTATGTGTGGGCTGGTATTACTATTATCCTTTTATTCAAAAGGATTTTCAAAATTTAACAGTATGGTTGGAATTTACTCACACCAGTCCCATGACTGACCCAGAGTTTATTTTGTTTGTGTTTTCGCTAAACTCTTGGGTGCCCAAATTTGTATGGGCAGTCAAGCGTTTCAGGATTTTACAGATTCATTTGGAGGAGCTGGAAGCAGGAAGCTTCACCATTATTTATTTAGAGTTTATTTCCGTTGTGATATATATATATATACGGGTTGTACTCTGATATATGGTATGTATATACAAATTCAGATTTGTATTTCAAAAGTTATGTTATAAGAAAATTTATTGTTTCACTGTGAGTTCCGTGTTTACTCTGATTCTGTTCCGTTATGTTCTTCTTACTCTTCTATTCTATTAGTTCTATCTTTTCTATCTCATCCTCTAATTTCTTTCTATTAATGATCTGAATTTTCGTGCACTTTGAGTTGAAGATGTAGTATATTAGTCAGCTCAAATTGGCACTGATTTTCGGGCCATCACAGAACTGAAGTAATAAATTCCAGCAGTGTTGTGGTTGTGCAACACTTTGGAAGAGTGAAGTGATTTGTAGTGCAATCAATTTGTATTGGGAGTTGGAGTGTAATGTGTTTAGATTGTTATTCTTACCCATGTTTAAACGTGTAGATTTACTGCCTTCTAGCTTACATGTACTTTTGCTGATTAATCACCCAACATGGTGATTTAAATTGGGCTATATTAGTTTGTTGCTAGGGCTTGATAAAATGTCCGTAGCAGATAGGCATACTACCATCTTCTATATAATTTTGTAATTATTATTTGTTGTAATCGGAAAAGTGTTAAGGATCACTTTAAAACTCGGTTGGCCTTACCCAAAAAATTCATTTACTTTTCATTTTGAACATTTTTATCCTCGTAGTTAGCCGTGGAATTCATATTGTTGTATGAGGGTCTTACTTACAATTTTGATAATTGCAAAACAATATTATATAGGATTTATTTGAATTATGAGTGGGGTATAGTTCGATAACATGTTAAAAGTAAGAGCGTGTATATACTAATTTCTATCTGGGTAATTTGTACGTTCATATTACAATGTTGTAACATATGAATTTATCTTTTAAATGTTATTAAAGATAAAGTTATGTTGTGTACCGTACGAGATTTTTTTAAAGATAAATGAATTAGAAATTAAAAGAGATTAATTTATTTTATTTTTTGCAAGGTCAACTGATTTTATAGTGAACTGTAACACTTTTCATTACAACAAATAATAAAAGAAAAAATATTCAGGAGATAGACAATTTGCATACCTGGTACAAGCATTTTACAAAGCTAAACCACAACAGGAACAACTTAGAATAAACTAGAATATAACCACACAAGTTGCAACATAGAAAATAGAAAATACATCATTTTAATTGCATTCAAAGACCTGCACCTTTGAAACCACAGAAACTTGAATCCATACCCAACTGCTTACGCAGTCACTTCAACAATCACATAACAAAGTAGAAAGAGATTAAAGCTTACTATCAGAACCAACTTGCAAACAGCTTCAACAAAAGACTAGAGTTATCACCCGAACTAGAGATTGCATTGATAGTATTACTTGCTCAACAAACATGATAGTTGTAATAACCCGGAAATTCTGAGCCAGTTAAATTTTTTTATTTTGGCAATTTTAGCGAATTATGAACATTTAAAATAGATTATTTTAAATATAATCAACGAGAAATTTATTTTGAATATAATTCGAGCGTATATGTTATATACGTCGTCGACAGAATATAAATAATTATATTTAATTATAATAGAATTGAAAATGGCGCGGTAGTTCGATAATTCGACTTCAAACTTCAATTGAACGTACCGGGTGCAAAACAATCTGGATTTTAGTGAAACCAAAAACATTAGGATCTAATTGGTAATATCTTTCCAACGAATCCGAAAAATCAAAATTTCATAGCGGGAATCAAAAGATATGTCCAGTTGAAAATTCTGAATTGTCGCTATGGAATTCAGGCCCTTAAAAATGGGTCGCTATCAAAACTTCAAACTTTTGTTGGGTCCGTGATGTCAAATTATTGCTAAATTCCAAATTTCATAATTTTTCGATTCAATATGTGAGCGTGGCAAAGGAAAACGCGTTTGACCAGTTTAAGTTGATTTTAATCGATTGGAAAATGGCCATTTTTCCAACGGTCTCAGAATTCGACGAAACTAGTTTTGTTAGGACTGTATCGTCAATACGAAGCTAGAAAATATTTTTCGAGAATTTTTAGAGTTAGTATGTGACCCCGGTAATTTGAAATGTACGTTTAAAATTCAATATAGTGATTTAAATGTAAATTCAACGGAAACTGATCAAAACGATCGAATCAGCCTACGATGCATATCCCATTGATTAAATATGTCGATCGATTGATGGACAGGATGTTATAAGCGTTAGATATCTATATTTGATGCTTATACAGTGTAGTGCACTTTGGTTGATGGTTGACTATTTTTCAATGCTATTATATACGTGTGATGTATGAAAATCCATATAATTAATATTATATGGTGATTGATTGGGCCTCATTCCAATTTAGAAGATTAAGAATATTATAAAATAAAGGTTCATGTGTTGACTGTACTCATCCGTTGAGATTAGTCATGTGTTGAACGAAATATTTTAATAATAAAATTTATATCTTTACCACTATAAAATAAAGGTTCATGTGTTGACTGTACTCATCCGTGGAGATTAGTCATGTGTTGAACGAAATATTTTAATAATAAAATTTATATCTTTATCACTATAAAATAAAGGTTAATGTGTTGACTGTACTCATTCGTTGAGATTGGTCATGTGTTGAACGAAATATTTTAACCATAAAATTTACATCTTTATCATATATAGAATTAGAAATCAACTGGAAAATAGATGAGATGAGTGGTCTCCTGGATATTAATCTGATGTTGGTTTCGGCCTTCGGGGTTAATATTCAGGAAATCGTTCTCTCACTAAATTATGGTTGGAGTCTGATTCAATATCAAACGATAGATACCTTAATTTTTATAAAATATATTAAATAACAAAAATAGTCACACGTGGACAGTACTCATTCGTTGAGATTAGTCGTGTGTTGACAAAAATAAATATTCATTTGTTGAATAGAATATTTGAAAATGGAAATATATGAAGCCGTGTTGGTAAGATTTACGCCATTTTGACGTGAACGATATTTATATCGATTTTATTCATTTTAAAATGAATATTGAAAAGTGATTTCGAAATCGCATATTTTGAAATGAAATTTCAATCGAATTGAATATAAAACGAATTTCATTTCAATTGAATATATAATGAATTTGATTCAAATAGAAAACTGAAATGAATGGAATATAAAACGATTTCGAAATGAATTGAATAGAAAACGAATTTGATTTAAATTGATTAGAAAATGAATTGAATTTGATTTGATTAGAAAATGAATTGAATTTGAATTGAATATGAATGGAATATAAAACGATTTCGAAATGAATTGAATTGAAAATGAATTCAAATTGAATTGAATTGAATTGAAAAGAAAATGAATTCGAATCAAATTAAAAATCGATTTGAATTTAAAATCAAATAGAAATGAATTTTAAAACGAATTTATGAAGAAGAATTCAATTTTGCTTTGGATTGAAATGGAAGTTGAAATTGTTTTTGAAACGAATTTAAAACTATTTATATAATTCGTTTTAAATAGAAATCGACGAAATATATATTATATATATTATATATATAATATAATGGCCTGAATAGAACGCGCTGCGCCGCGGCAGTTCGCGAATTTCGACCATTTATTTCAAACGGACATTACGGGAGATCCGACCGTCGGATTCTCCTAAAACCGAAACCGTTTGGTTCGTATCGAAAAGAGCTTTTTAACGAATATTAGAAATTTGAAATCTAACGGTTGGATTTGGAGATACGTCCAAATCAAATTTGGAAAAGGTCGCTATAAGTGCAGTTCGATGGCCATTGTTGGAAATCGACTGTACGGGCCTTGATAAAATTATTAAAAATATCAATAATTTGTGTAAAATCATAAGAAATGATTTGGGAGAAATTGGGATGTAAAGCTCCATATTTGAAAAGACAAAAATAGATTTTTATCGAAATGAACTGGTTTTGAACTAAAATTAAAATCCATTTATTTTTAAATAAATAAATTGGATTTGAAATGGGTTTTAAATAGAATTGATTTGTGGGTTTATCGTGAACTGTGTTTTAAATGACACTAGTTCTTTAACCCAGTAAAAGGAGTTTTATTGAATCTGCAATTAGATTGAAATGTGAATTGATAATTCAAATTATCAAATTTGGCAAATGAGCGAGAATAGAGTATCACCAGTTTTGCTCCAAAGCGATAGTTAAATCTTTAATCAGATTTGAATGGGAAATGGTAATTAATTTTACCGATAACACCGTGGTATTAGATATGGAGTACTACCAGTTTTGCTTCATGGGAGGAATAGTTTGGGATTGGGAAATAAAATAAACAATTACTTCGGTGTGGTTCGCTAATCTCGACTAGTTTAGAAAACCATAATTTGGTTTGAAATGACATCCAAAGGAAGATTAAAGGATAAATTTTAAGGAAATTATCTTGGATAAAATTAATGGGAACCTTTTCCTAAGAATAAGAAATTTAGAAACTAGTTGTGGCTTAGCTAAGAAGAATGGTTTCCTGGGTATTGGTCTGATGCTGGTTTCGGCCTTCGGGGTTAATATTTGGGAAATTGTTCTCTTGTTGATTTACGGTTAGTGACTAATGAATTGGAATGAGGCGTATGTTGTGTTTGTGTAACATTTGTTTTTAATATACGCGGGTTGTTCGGAAAGGCCGGGTTTATACCCATTCTGAATAACCGATTCGACGATATGTCGAAGATGAAGACGGTGGTCGAAGACCGGAAGTCTTCACATCGTTTGGGTGATTACTGATGATCTTGATTGGGCTGTACACCCAAGATGAGGGAATCAGTTGGTGGTCGTCCAGACGTACTTGGAGATCGATGGATATGCGAGGAAAGTGCCTCCCGTTTCGTTCAAACCCAGAACGAACTTGTAAATGGATTGTGTGTCTGACATTGGATTTTATTCTGTGTTGATTGATTTCTGTTAAATATATATCTGTTTGGCGGCGGAGAATTTATTCTCTTGCTTAACGCCCTTCTCTGAGACGTAGAGCTTAGAGGTTATATATCGATAGATATCAATCGCATGGCATGAATTGCCTGTGTGGCATGCTGAGTTGCATGGATCAAGGCTTCTGTTGAAAAGAAAAGTCTTGTGGTTGATGATCAAAGCACGGCCTACGTGGCAGCTTTGTGTATAACGTGAATTCGCGAGCCTCACACCTCGGTATGAGTCAAAAACGGGATAAGGACCCAAGGAGTGCATGACGTTTCTTTCTAGCTATGGTGGTGTCAGTGACTTACCAGCCCTGACATTTATATACTTTTCACCTATGTGGTTGTTGGAATGTGAGGCGCCTCGATTATAGGTCTATAAGGACCGGGAAACGTGTGTTCAGGAATAACTAATCCTCTAACGTAAGTGAGGACCGGCCTTGGAGGATCCGGGGTTGCCCAGAGTGCGTAACCCTGAGACATTTGCTAGAGTGTCTCGAACACGGAGAGGAGCTTGCCCCTTGCCTCGACTCATGACGGAATCCAATTTCCAATACGTGATATTGCGGTTTTAATTGTAGAACTAGTAGGGCGACATAGTAGCATGGGATGCTATGCCGTCTATGATTTATATTTATGATTGAAATTGTTTTGACACTATACACTTATTATAGTATCAAATGATTTGTTTTAAACGTACCAAGCATGTTTGGCTATTATAAGGGAAAACCCTATCCTCCGGCTTGCGTTGCATTGTGTGATGGGACCTGGGTCTTATAATAGCTTCATTTTTTGAAAAAGCATTGCGTTGTTTATTGATATGCACTGGTATTCTTGGGAGGAAACCCGTTCCGTATTATACGGCGTGGTCCCTTGAATTACCCTCTTTTAAAGTAAAGTTTTAAATAACTGTTTTAGTTCTCACACCAGTCACATGACTGACCTGGAGTTTATTGTTTTAACCTAAACTCTGGGTGCCCCTATTTTCGACACGGGCAGCTAGTAGTTTTGGTTTTGCAGATTTATATTCACAGGATCCTGGTTTACAGCTGGAATGATATCCGGAAAGCTCCGTATCCGCATATCACCTTCAGTTGTGCTTTGTATTATTTTTCCGCTGCTATGTAATTTGTTGTAATCTCTGATATTTCTCGAATGTAATTTATTCATTTATACTCTGTATATTCTTGTATTCTGATGGAATTGTTGTAATTAGCAATGAAATGTTCTTCCGTCTGTGTTCTGATTTGTCCTGTTCTCAAACGATCAGGGGTTTCGAACGGTCTAGATCGGTTTAACGACCGATTCGGATCGAGTGAAATTCCAGGCCGTCACATGTGGTATCAGAGCTTTGGTTTACAGAGCTCGAGAGCAAGACACATTAGAACCATACGAAAGAATTCATCAGATATTGGATTAGTAAAATCCAATTAGAATGACTCGTTAGAGATAGGATCAGTAGTATCCTAGAACGAGTGTGAAGGGTATATTTTTCAAATGAAAACAATTTTGTTTTGAAAATTTAAATCGCTTTATACGTATTTTATTATTTATTTATTTTGAATATGGACAATCCAATATATAAAGATTTTGCATATACGCGTCATGAACGTATATTCGATGTTTTAATATACTAGATAGATTTAGAATCACATTCTAGTCGCCCGGAGATGATGTTGATAATGACCATGGCATCATCAATATTTATGTTCGTGTTTCGAAGGTGTGACATCTATATATTTCCATCAGACTGGTGTGAGAACCAAAACTTATATATAGTTAGAACACATTGTTGTGAATTGGCATCAAAAACATGATTTTTGTATATGTATCAAAATTATGAATTTGAAACGTTAAATCCACTAATTGATTGATGTTTGTGTTGTTTGTTTATTTGTTTGATAATTTTGAACCATTTAGCCTAATTGCATCAAATATTGAATTGTATTGAAAATTGGTCGCATTTGCTTGCATATACATATACTTACATTGAACAGGTCATAGCAAGGAGGCTAGAGCAGAGAATAAAATTTGTTTGCCCGACAAATAGGTACATGTTTACTATAATTTACTATTTTGTTTGGGTGATGATGATTTTATGAGCCTATTGGCTAGCCGCTTGGCTAGCCGCTTGGCTTTTTCTTTTTCTTTTTGAGATCAGAAGGCCTATATGGCAATTTCGGGATTTTCCCGTGGCTCCCGGTGCAGGGGAGGTTATGGCAAAAATTTTCGAAAATTTTGGGTGTTAGCCTAATTTTTGAAAATTTGAAAATTCTCAGAAACTGAAAAGTTGGAGAATGCAAGCCAGATCGAACATAGAGTTGATTAATCAAACCACTTTCGACTTTGTTCCTTTTCGGGGACGAAAAGTTTTAAGTGGGGGAGATTGTAATAACCCGGAAATTCTGAGCCAGTTTAAAATTTTTATTTTGGCTATTTTAGCGAATTATGAACATTTAAAATAGATTATTTTAAATATAATCAACGAGAAATTTATTTTGAATATAATTCGAGCGTATATGTTATATACGTCGTCGATAGAATATAAATAATTATATATAATTATAATAGAATTGAAAATGGCGCGGTAGTTCGATAATTCGACTTCAAACTTCAATTGAACGTACCGGGTGCAAAACAATCCGGATTTTAGTGAAACCAAAAACATTAGGATCTAATTGGTAATATCTTTCCAATGAATCCGAAAAATCAAAATTTCATAGCGGGAATCAAAAGATATGTCCAGTTGAAAATTCTGAATAGTCGCTATGGAATTCAGGCCCTTAAAAATGGGAATTTTGCAAACGACCTCGGATTTCGACGAAACCACTTTTGTTGGGTCCGTGATGTCAAATTATTGCTAGATTCCAAATTTCATAATTTTTCGATTCAATATGTGAGCGTGGCAAAGGAAAACGCGTTTGACCAGTTTAAGTTGATTTTAATCAACTGGAAAATGGCCATTTTTCCAACGGTCTCAGAATTCGACGAAACTAGTTTTGTTAGGACCGTATCGTCAATACGAAGCTAGAAAATATTTTTCGAGAATTTTTAGAGTTAGTATGTGACCCCGGTAATTTGAAATGTACGTTTAAAATTCAATATAGTGATTTAAATGTAAATTCAACGGAAACTGATCAAAACGATCGAATCAGCCTACGATGCATATCCCATTGTGTTCGGAATGGGGGTAAAACGCAGTGGGCGACAGGCGGTGGGCCTCGTTTTGAGGTCGAAAATAAAAGTTGCTTTTTGCGGTGAAATTAAATAATTGAATAATAAAAAAAACTCTATCCTTTACACTAAGCCCCCGTTACCTTTTTCTCCAAACAGAAAAATCAAATGAAAAAAAAGGGGGGGACGGAGGTGCTCGTCGCTCCTCCGATGGAGCCGCCACCGCGCCATAGGGCGCCGCCGCAACCCTCTACCTCCGATCCCCTCCCCTTACTTCACGCCCCCCCCCCCTGCGCGCACCCCGAGCTTCCTCCCCCCTATTAAACCCAACGCCGCCACCACCAAAACCCCCGACGCTCCTCCACCTCCACGCCGCCGCACCTAGCCACCGTGAGCCGCAAAGCCGCCTCCGCCTCTGAACGCGACAGCAACCCCCCCTTCACCGTTGACTGTAAGTTTTATTTTATTTTATTTATTATTATAATTTTTGTTTATATAAATTCTGATTTATTTTGTTTGTAAATAATCAAGTTTAGATTTTTAAGGGTATAAAAATAGGATTTTTTAAAGTAATAAAAATATGATTTTTATATTTTTAAAGAAGTAAAAATACGATTTTTATATTTTTAAAGTATTAAAAAATATAATCTTTACTATATAGAAGGCGTAAAAATATGATTTTTGTTTATGTAGTGAATTAAAAATATAATTTTTACATGATAGGAATATTAGAAATATCATCTTTATATGTGTAGAAAAATAAAAATGTGATTTTATAATGATATGTTTGAAAAGGAGAAATCTTTATATAGAGAATAGCGAGGTAAAAATATAATTTTTATCTATATAGTAGCAATGTAAAAATAGAATTTTTATCCATATAGCGTGATAGTAAAAATTCGATTTTTATATATTGAATAGCATAGAAAAAAATAGATTTTTATATATTGAATAGCATAGAAAAAATTCGATTTTTATATATTGAATAGCATAGAAAAAATTCGATTTTTATATATTGAATAGCATAGAAAAAATTAGATTTTTATATATTGAATAGCATAGAAAAAATTCGATTTTTATATATTGAATAGCATAGAAAAAATTAGATTTTTATATATTGAATAGCATAGAAAAAATTCGATTTTTATATATTGAATAGCGAAGTAAAAATTCGATTTTTATATATTGAATAACGAAGTAAAAATTCGATTTTTACATATGTAGTGGCTACGGGCAACGAAGATGACAAAAGGCAAGAACGACGAAGATTTCTATAAATGAAGTGTCGTGAAGTTGGGATAGCTATTGGTGAGAACTTCTCACCTTTCAATTTCTTTTTCTAGTTATATATATATATATACTAGGATGCAGATGGTGTTTAGTAGCACCCGACACAATCGTCCACACCATGGACTTGTTTGTTTGGTTGCATAGATTAGTTAGATCATTTGATTGAAATTTGATTGTTTGCTGAAATGAAATTTATTTGATTGATGTGTGAATGGCGTGGGCCTTCACTAGACCGGGGATAAGGCTAGGCCTTGTCCCGTTTCTAGTATCGTGCCGTTATGCCGCCGAAATTTTCTAAAATATGTTAGAAAAATAAAGATATCATTTTTATTTTGAGAATGAACTGAATAAAAATCCATGTGTTAAAATAAAATATTTTATCGTTAAAAATATAATTTTTAACGTGAATGTGAATAAATAAATATTCATTTACAAACCGGACGGTTTGTTTATGTACACCTATTTGAAGGACATTGATTGGGACGATAAATTTTACACATCGCCCAACTGCACAAATAAAATCTGTGTTTGATTGTTTGAAACCCCACACGGGTGTTGGGATGAAATTTGAAGTTCACTCATCCTGATTGATTAAATATGTCGATCGATTGATGGACAGGCTGTTATAAGCGTTAGATATCTATATTTGATGCTTATACAGTGTAGTGCACTTTGGTTGATGGTTGACTATTTTTCAATGCTATTATATACGTGTGATGTATGAAAATCCATATAATTAATATTATATGGTGATTGATTGGGCCTCATTCCAATTTAGAAGATTAAGAATATTATAAAATAAAGGTTCATGTGTTGACTGTACTCATCCGTTGAGATTAGTCATGTGTTGAACGAAATATTTTAATAATAAAATTTATATCTTTACCACTATAAAATAAAGGTTCATGTGTTGACTGTACTCATCCGTTGAGATTAGTCATGTGTTGAACGAAATATTTTAATAATAAAATTTATATCTTTATCACTATAAAATAAAGGTTCATGTGTTGACTGTACTCATTCGTTGAGATTGGTCATGTGTTGAACGAAATATTTTAACCATAAAATTTACATCTTTATCATATATAGAATTAGAAATCAACTGGAAAATAGATGAGATGAGTGGTCTCCTGGATATTAATCTGATGTTGGTTTCGGCCTTCGGGGTTAATATTCAGGAAATCGTCTCTCACTAAATTACGGTTGAGTCTGATTCAATATCAAACGATAGATACCTTAATTTTTATAAAATATATTAAATAACAAAAATAGTCACACGTGGACAGTACTCATTCGTTGAGATTAGTCGTGTGTTGACAAAAATAAATATTCAGTTGTTGAATAGAATATTTGAAAATGGAAATATATGAAGCCGTGTTGGTAAGATTGACGCCATTTTGACGTGAACGATATTTGTATCGATTTTATTCATTTTAAAATGAATATTGAAAAGTGATTTCGAAATCGCATATTTTGAAATGAAATTTGAATCGAATTGAATATAAAACGAATTTTATTTCAATTGAATATATAATGACTTTGATTCAAATAGAAAACCGAAATGAATGGAATATAAAACGATTTCGAAATGAATTGAATAGAAAACGAATTTGATTTAAATTGATTAGAAAATGAATTGAATTTGATTTGATTAGAAAATGAATTGAATTTGAATTGAATAGAAGATGAATTGAATATGAATGGAATATAAAACGATTTCGAAATGAATTGAATTGAAAACGAATTCGAATTGAATTGAATTGAATTGAAAAGAAAATGAATTCGAATCGAATTAAAAATCTATTTGAATTTAAAATCAAATAGAAATGAATTTTAAAACGAACTTATAAAGAAGAATTCAATTTTGCTTTGGATTGAAATGGAAGTTGAAATTGTTTTTGAAACGAATTTAAAACTATTTATATAATTCGTTTTAAATAGAAATCGACGAAATATATATTATATATATAATATAATGGCCTGAATAGAACGCGCTGCGCCGCGGCAGTTCGCGAATTTCGACCATTTATTTCAAATGGACATTACGGGAGATCCGACCGTCGGATTCTCCTAAAACCGGAACTGTTTGGTTCGTATCGAAAAGAGCTTTCTAACGAATATTAGAAATTTGAAATCTAACGGTTGGATTTGGAGATATGCCCAAATCAATTTTGGAAAAGGTCGTTGTAAGTGCAGTTCGATGGCCATTGTTGGAAATCGACTGTACGGGCCTTGATAAAATTATTAAAAATATCAATAATTTGTGTAAAATCATAAGAAATGATTTGGGAGAAATTGGGATGTAAAACTCCATATTTGAAAAGACAAAAATAGATTTTTATCGAAATGAACTGGTTTTGAACTAAAATTAATATCCATTTATTTTTAAATAAATAAATTGGATTTGAAATGGGTTTTAAATAGAATTGATTTGTGGGTTTATCATGAACTGTGTTTTAAATGACACTAGTTCTTTAACCCAGTAAAAGGAGTTTTATTGAATCTGCAATTAGATTGAAATGTGAATTGATAATTCAAATTATCAAATTTGGCAAATGAGCGAGAATGGAGTATCACCAGTTTTGCTCCAAAGCGATAGTTAAATCTTTAATCAGATTTGAACGGGAAATGGTAATTAATTTTACCGATAACACCGTGGTATTAGATATGGAGTACTACCAGTTTTGCTTCATGGGATGAATAGTTTGGGATTGGGAAATAAAATAAACAATTACTTCGGTGTGGTTCGCTAATCTCGACTAGTTTAGAAAACCATAATTTGGTTTGAAATGACATCCAAAGGAAGATTAAAGGATAAATTTTAAAGAATTTATCTTGGATAAAATTAATGGGAACCTTTCCCTAAGAATAAGAAATTTAGAAACTAGCTGTGGCTTAGCTAAGAAGAATGGTTTCCTAGGTATTGGTCTGATGCTGGTTTCGGCCTTCGGGGTTAATATTTGGGAAATTGTTCTCTTGTTGATTTACGGTTAGTGACTAATGAATTGGAATGAGGCGTATGTTGTGTTTGTGTAACATTTGTTTTTAATATACGCGGGTTGTTCGGAAAGGCCGGGTTTATACCCATTCTGAATAACCGATTCGACGATATGTCGAAGATGAAGACGGTGGTCGAAGACCGGAAGTCTTCACATCGTTTGGGTGATTACTGATGATCTTGATTGGGCTGTACACCCAAGATGAGGGAATCAGTTGGTGGTCGTCCAGACGTACTTGGAGATCGATGGATATGCGAGGAAAGTGCCTCCGGTTTCGTTCAGACCCAGAACGAACTTGTAAATGGATTGTGTGTCTGACATTGGATTTTATTCTGTGTTGATTGATTTCTGTTAAATGTATATCTGTTTGGCGGCGGAGAATTTATTCTCTTGCTTAACGCCCTTCTCTGAGACGTACGAGCTTAGAGGTTATATATCGATAGATATCAATCGCATGGCATGAATTGCCTGTGTGGCATGCTGAGTTGCATGGATCAAGGCTTCTGTTGAAAAGCAAAGTCTTGTGGTTGATGATCAAAGCACGGCCTACGTGGCAGCTTTGTGTATAACATGAATTCGCGAGCCTCACATCTCGGTATGAGTCAAAAACGGGATAAGGACCCAAGGAGTGCATGACGCTTCTTTCTAGCTATGGTGGTGTCAGTGACTTACCAGCCATGACATTTATATACTTTTCACCTATGTGGTTGTTGGAATGCGAGGCGCCTCGATTATAGGTCTGTAAGGACCGGGAAACGTGTGTTTAGGAATAACTAATCCTCTAACGTAAGTGAGGACCGGCCTTGGAGGATCCGGGGTTGCCCAGAGAGCGTAACCCTGAGACATTTGCTAGAGTGTCTCGAATGCGGAGAGGAGCTTGCCCCTTGCCTCGACTCATGACGGAATCCAATTTCCAATACGTGATATTGCGGTTTTAATTGTAGAACTAGTTGGGCGACATAGTAGCATGGGATGCTATGCCGTCTATGATTTATATTTATGATTGAAATTGTTTTGACACTATACACTTATTATAGTATCAAATGATTTGTTTTAAACGTACCAAGCATGTTTGGCTATTATAAGGGAAAACCCTATCCTCCTGCTTGCGTTGCATTGTGTGATGGGACCTGGGTCTTATAATAGCTTCATTTTTTGAAAAATCATTGCGTTGTTTATTGATATGCACTGGTATTCTTGGGAGGAAACCCGTTCCGTATTATACGGCGTGGTCCCTTGAATTACCCTCTTTTAAAGTAAAGTTATAAATAACTGTTTTAGTTCTCACACCAGTCACATGACTGACCTGGAGTTTATTGTTTTAACCTAAACTCTGGGTGCCCCTATTTTCGACACGGGCAGCTAGTAGTTTTGGTTTTGCAGATTTATATTCACAGGATCCTGGTTTACAGCTGGAATGATATCCGGAAAGCTCCGTATCCGTATATCACCTTCAGTTGTGCTTTGTATTATTTTTCCGCTGCTATGTAATTTGTTGTAATCTCTGATATTTCTCGAATGTAATTTATTCATTTATACTCTGTATATTCTTGTATTCTGATGGAATTGTTGTAATTAGCAATGAAATGTTCTTCCGTCTGTGTTCTGATTTGTCCTGTTCTCAAACGATCAGGGGTTTCGAACGGTGTAGATCGGTTTAACGACTGATTCGTATCGAGCGAAATTCCAGGCCGTCACAATAGTTCACATTAACATGAACTTCTCACTCAAAATACAAAGTGAGGAATCACCTCAAACAATGTCAAGAAATTTGACCAAAAGAAAAAACCCAAACAGACCAAACCAGACCCCACCAGCAGTTCAGACCAAGATGATACACCTAGAATCCCAAGAACTCGAAAAGAGCAACCATAAACTACCAACTGACAACCAATGGAAATAAAAGCCAACTAAACTCCTTTACAAAATCGATAGGCTTACCAGTGAAAGCTCCAGCACGTCGTTTGTACGATCCACAACCCTTAAAAAGGGCCTGTCTTTCGAAGCGCCACTGAACCACCTGATTAACATAAAAATGTGTTTATTTTTTTTGCTCATATCTTATCTTTATTGTATACAAATAAATGATACTTTGGGTATTTTTGTGTATTTTTACAGATTGTCAATAAATGTCTCCTTCATTTCAATTAAAGGCCAACTACAAAGAAAAAGCTACTTCCATATGTCAGCACTATCTTAATCCCAAATGATGTAGTAGCTCACCGGTAAGGGCCTGGAAATTTGGACAGAGTGACTTGAGTTCAATCCCTGTTAAGCCCTCTTTTTGCTGAAGAAAAGAACATTCACACTACCTCCTTTGCTCAGAAGAATATATGGACTAGTGTTAATATATACACACACACACACACACATACACTTAATAAAGATTTTAGGGATTTGGCATATTCCTCTCAAAAAATTCAAATAAAATCAATTAAGTTTAATTGCCATGCAAAAGAAAAGGGAAGGCTTTGATTACAAATCTCTAATTAAGCACATGCTCGTCTTCCCACTGGTAGTACCATACATCAAAAGGAATGCATTGATTACAATTTTTCAAATCAAGCAGCATGAAAGGAATATTCCTTTATCTTTGGAAATAATTTTTATTTTTTGTGGGCCTTATATTCACATTGATAGGAGGCTACATCTCCTATAAATACATATTGTATTTATTCTAAACCTATATTCCATTTTTTTTGTATTCTCTTCTTATCCTTAGTAAAGTTTTTCTTCATTCCAGTTTATTATCTTTTATTCCGTAATAATACATGTTATCTACTCAATTAGTTTTGGTGGAACGCGAATTGTTATTGTTAATTTTTTATTGCATATTAGTGATTGATCGTTCGATTAGATTCAATGGCAATTCTAATTTTAATTTTCTGCTGTTGTTTTTGTTTGTTGTTTATTTTCTAGTAATTTGTTCTTTTGTCTTAATTGTTGAATTTAGTATAGATCCGATTAGATTCGAATCTATAATAAATTCAAAAGCATCATTTCAAATCTCCAAATATTGTCTAACTCGCCCAAGAAATATAATAATAATAAAATTTAAAATTCCACCATATGTTCGACCTGCATATTACACAATATGTGCGCTTGTAGTTTAAAATAAATTTACACTTTTTTAATTCATAGAAAAGTGTCGATCAAGCTTTTGGCGTCGTTGCCAGGGAGGTAACAATTAAATTTTATTATTTATTTAATTTTCGATTCGCGTTGGTTTTTATTTTTATTTATTTTTTCATTTTGTTTTCTTTTATATGTAGAAAATTTTCTAGAATGGTTGATTGGGTATTAAAACATTAATACTACAATCTTCTAATTAGAAAAAAAACTTGCATTTTTTTTACTTAATTCTTGCCAATTACAAGTCTCTCACTTCCTTCAATCTCTCTTTCCATATTTTTTTTCATTTGTTTCTTTCCTATTCTCTCTTTTACAACAATAATATAAATAGAAATCTAATTTTTCTTTCCTTGTTGTACATTTCCATTGTTTTAATTTCTTTCCTTTTCTCTCTTCATATTTTCCATATTTCTTCTTTCTTCTGCCTTTATTCTTCATGTTTCTTCTCCATCAACCAAAATTCCAGCACAACCGACACCACCATCGACCATTATTTCATACACTTCTATACAGACCTCAAAATCATACTTCTTCAAACAATCCGATCACCAACTCCACAAAACTAGCCTCGTAACCACCGTCCCCTATCATCTTTACGCACTGCACCAATCCCTTCACAACACAAATACCAAAAATCATCTTCTCCATCCATTGTCTAACGCCACAATTTTCATCACAACACAAATACCAAAAATCATCTTCTCCATTCATTGTCTAACGCCACAATTTTCATCACAAACAAATACACTTGCAGATCCTCACATAATTGAAACAATTCAACCTCACCATCATGCAACAATAAATCACAACACCATCAAACTCCAATACCAAAGACATCTCACTGTATCACCTTACAGTCATCATTTAGCACTTTCCTCTCCAAACTCCACAGTAAACTATTGCCACAAAGCCTACCTGAACCCTTCCGCAAATCACTGAATTCGAACACCTTTGCCGCGCTGATCTCAAACCCATACCCAATTCACACCTACCCAAACCCCAAAAAAATCCGGTCAATTCACCTAATTCAAACCCTAGAAACCTGATTCGACAAGCCCAAATCGCAAAAGGCAATTCAAAAAAAAAGGGGAGTGCGAATTTTTTGTATTTCCATTCTACAGTCTTCCTGCGTTTTCTTTTTTTGAGAAAGGATATGAGTTTATTTTTTGCGGCTTTAAAAAGTTTATTAGGTGTTTATTTATCCACGTGAGAAACCATCTGGGTGACTGCGTGAGTTGATTAAGTGCGACCTTGGTTTGAATTTAGTGTTCAACCAATATTTTTTAAAGCAAGCCTAGTCCTTGCTTCTGTTAGGCTTAGTTCTTTTCCTTTTTTTCTAAAGTTTAGTTTAGTATTTTGTTGCAGTTGATTTTACTAAGTGTAATCTGTTTGTTAATTTAGTTTTATTTAATTCCAATTTAAGTTTTTTTGTTCTCTTTTTTTATTTTCTCTCTCTCTCTCTAAAAAAGAAAAGAAAAAACAAAAAAAAAGAGGTGAAATATCAAAACAAATCGAAGGGTCAAAGTGAAGGAACACTGTTAAGCAAACGAATAAGAAATTCAGGGATCAACCGATCACAAATAGCAAAACGGTGGAGTTGAATAGCTAGCACTACTCAATTTTTCTGGACGGACAACCTTACCCCACTGTAAAATTTTCTGAACTCTACAAGTGCTCTGCTGCGAAGAAAAAAATATGGAAATTGCTTGTAAAAAAATTTCTACATAGGCAGTGACTTGCTTGTACAATTTTTATTTTTGCAATTATTTTTGTGTGACAGTTATTTTGGGTGCATACTGAAATAAATCTAGTTATGAGCAAAGCCCAAACAAACATAAGGTGAGGAAGTCATTACCTTTCCTTGGCTCCAAAACAATTAAATTATGTCAGTTTCATACTCCTTGAACTTAAATAAAATTTAATTAGATGTTGGCCTTAGGAGCAAAACTCAAGCTCATTAGGACAAACAAATTGATTAAATATTTTGTTTTGAAAATTTATTTTGCTTATTCTAGCAACTTAACTTTTCTAATCTAATTATTTAAATTGATTTACAAAATATTTAACTACAAGAGTGTTTTTTGTGAAATTGATTCTCTCAAGAGTTTGATCGCGGATAAATATTAGTTTAATTTATTGAATTTCTAGCAAAAGAGGTTGCATACTACCCGTAAAACATTGGTCGTATCCCTTAGTATTTATACTATACGTGAACAACCATAAGACCCTCTTCCCCCTTCAAATCGAGATTATCAATTAATAAGATATACTTGAGTGCGTTATTTATTTTGAATAGGAGTTGTTTGTGTTTGCATTTAACAACGATGAGTGAAAAAAGTGTAAGCCACCATAATTCTCCTAGGGGTTTTCAAATAAAGCAAAATTTTGATACCTAGATGGATCAAAATCGAATAAATCAAAATTTTCAAAATCTCAATGTCGTAATAGATAGACCCTTATCTCTTCAAGATCGATGTTATCCAACTTGGACTGTTTGACCTTCTGCCATTGTGTTCCCACCAGTTGAAGGAAACAATTTTGAGCTTAAGCATTCGTTTATCCAAGGGATACCAAAATATATTGGTTTTGAAAATGCTTACGAATTTCTAAGTGAATTTGAACTGTATGCGTCCACAACAAAAATGCAACAATTGCCTAACGAATCAATCAAGCTAAGGCTAATTTCATTCGCATTACTTGAAAGCACAAAAAGATGGCTAAACTCTCTTCCAAAACATTCCATAAGAAGTTAGGATGAATTTGTCACTGTATTCTTGAAAAAGTTTTTCCCTTTCCATAAAACATTGAAAATCCGAACTGAAATAAATCAATTTTCTCAAAACGAGGGGGAAATTTTTTCAAAATACTTTGAGAGATTCAACCAATTATTACATAGTTGTCCTCATCATGCAATTCCCAAACATCACTTATGTCAAATTGCATATGAAGGGTTTAACTATCAAACTAAAACTCAACTGGAATCAATATATGGAGGAGAATTTATGTCTAAAACGGCCGATGAAGCTTGGAAATTCTTAGAAGATTATTCTGAAAAGGACATGCAATGGGAGTCAATTCGTGTTCCCATTTGTACTTCTACTAGAGGAGTGCATGTCGTGGACCCAAGTCACCTTCCCTTAGAAAATAAAATTCCTCAAGTTGGAGAAGGGATACCCCACTATTACTCTCAAGACCAAGCCAATGCTATAGCTCAAAATAATCCTTACTCATCCACGTACATCCCTAGTTGGAGGAACCACCCAAATTTTTCTTGGTCAAATCCTAATAATTCAGCAAGCCCATCTCACATGCAACCCTTTATTCCAAATCTGAATTACCAAGCTCCATCTCCCAATTCTCAAGCCTCTCAAGCTACACCTCAATCCAAACAACCTTATAGGCACCCCAACTTTCAATCTTCATACCAGTCCCCTCAATCTTTTCAACTGTCACAAGAAATTATGCGTTTAGAGAAACAAGTTGAACAAATGATGAATATGATGAAGGAACTAATGAAATATAACGAGAAGGAAAAATTGCCATGTCGACCTGAGGTGAATCCAAAATATAACTCTCGTACTGTAAATTCTTATGAGGAGGAAAACCATAATCCGGTCAATGCTGTTACAACCCTTAGGTCTGAAAAGAGGATTGACAATAATGTTGACGACCTTGAAAAACCTTCGAACTCACCCCAAATACAAAAGCTTGACGATCACTTAATGGCTACGAATGCCAGTTCTTCTAAACCTCCATGTTCCTTAACTATTGGCAATCCCAACAATTCTCCTCCTAGGGTCGGAAAACCCAGCATGCTTTCGAAAACCAATGTTGGCAATACCAACATTCCAACTTCTACACCTTTACCACTTTCTTTTCCCATGGCTAAACCTTCTTCTTCGAATGATCAAACTGATTAAAGAGTCGAAAAACTAGTAGCTCCATTTCCTCATAGACTCAATAATAAGAAGAAAGCGACAAATTTTGATTAAATTTTGGAAACTTTCAAGCAAGTTCATGTGAAAATTCCTCTTTTAGACACCATTGAACAAATTCCTCAATATGCTAAATGTCTTAAGGAATTCTATACACATAAACGTGACACTATCATTTCAAAAACTACCTTTTTGACTATGAATTCAAGCTCTATTCTTTCGAATCTTACCCCCGTCAAGTACAAAGACCCTGGCTTCCCTACAATTGATTGCAAAATAGGAAACACTCACATCTCTCATTCCCTATTTGATCTTGGCTCCAGTGTCAATCTTCTTCCTTACACTGTTTATTGTCAACTTGGATTATGGGAGATTAAACCCACAAAAATCACTCTTTAGCTAGCTGATCGATCTGTCAAAAAGCCATTAGGGATGATCGAAGACATCTTGATACAAATCGAACAATTTTACTTCCCTGTCGATTTCAAAGTTCTGGAAACTGAGCCTGTCTCAAATCACAATGTTCAAATCCCGTTGATATTAGGACGCCCCTTCTTAGCAACCTCAAATGCTATCATAAATTGTAGGAACAGTCAACTTCGACTTTCTTTCGGGCACCTAACCATTGAGCTAAATATCTTTAATCACAACAAAAAACCTAGGGATTTTTAGATTGAAGAAAATGACATGATTCAAACAACCATTGATGAAGTCTATAATAACATTTCTGAAGCCTTGAGAACAAGTCTTGACCATCTCAAATCCGATTTCGATGAGCTCGAACACATTTATGAACTAAATGAACTCCTTGACTTCAAACCCTCGTCATCTGAATCAAACAAGGAAATGTTGACCAATGTTAACATACAAGAACATCCTAAGTTAAACTTCAAACCCTTGCCTCAAGACCTTAAGTATGCATACTCTGACTCTACAAAAAATTTCCCCATAATCTTGGCCTCTGATCTTACCGAGGACCAAGAAGAAAACTTTTGAAAATTTTAGGGGAAAATAAAGAGGCATTAGGATGGGAAATTAGAGATATCAAAGGAATCATCCCATCAATTGTAGAACATCTCATGCATTTAGTTGATGAGGCTAAACCTACCCATGAGGCTCAAAGGCGATTAAACCTAAATATGAGAGAAGTGGTCAAGGAAGAAATAATCAAATGTCTAGATAATAACATCACCTATCCCATCTCCGATAGTACTTGGGTGAGTCCGGTACAAGTCGTACCAAAGAAATCGAGAATCACAGGGATAAAAAATGAAAGTCATGAACTCGTCCCAACAAAAATTAAAACAAAATGTCGCGAGCGTATTGATAATCGAAAACTCAACTCAACAACACGAAAAAAATCAATTTTTTGCCTTTCATTGACCAAATGCTCGAACGCTTAGCGGGACATGAGTACTATTGTTTTCTTGATGGATATTCTGGCAATAACTTAATTCCCGTTGCTTTAGAAGATCAACATAAAACCATCTTTACATGTCCCTTTGGGACGCCGAGCTATCTTAAAGTTAAGCTCTCTAGGTTAGCTATAGGTAAAGTTCTCTCAGAGCCGAAGAATTATGACTTGGGACTGTCAAAGAAGTCTCGATTATCAGACCTATTAGCTTATCGTCGCATGCCCTTTGGCCTTGGTAATGCCCTGCGACTTTCCAAAGGTGTATGATAAGTATTTTTTCTGATATGGTGGAAGAATTCTTGGAAATATTCATGGATGATTTTTCAATCTATGGATCATCTTTTTCCCAATGTCTCACTCATTTGGAACTCGTCCTAAAATGTTGAAAGGAGAAACCACTCGTGCTTAATTGGAAAAAATGCCACTTCATGGTAAAAAGAGGGATAGTTCTAGGTCATGTCGTCTCAAAAGATGGTCTAGGAGTTGATAAATCCAAAATCGATTTGACTGCTGTTTTACCTCCGCCTAAGTCTGTTAAAGATGTTCGTTCATTTCTTGGCCACGCGGGATTCTATAGAAGATTCATTAAGGATTTCTCAAAAATTTCAAAACCTCTCTCGAACATACTTACCAAAGACATCAAGTTTGAATTTTCCAGTGATTGCAAAACATCTTTTGAAACTCTTAAGTCAATCTTGACCACAACTCCCTTCATTCAACCCCCAGATTGGACCCAACCCTTCGAACTTATGTGTGATGCTTCTGATTTTGCAATTGGAGCCTTCTTGGGTCAGTGAATTGACAACCCCCTCGGGTCATTTATTATGCCAGCAAAACCTTAAACGAGCCACAATTGAATTACTCAACTACTGAAAAGGAATTTTTGGCAGTTGTCTTCACTCTTGAAAAATTCAGACCATATCTCATAGGATCCAAAATCATAGTTTACACTAACCATGTTGCCTTACGATATTTGCTTTCTAAAAAGGATGCTAAGGCCTGCTTAATCCAATGTATCCTTCTTCTTCAAGAATTTGATTTAGAAATACAAGATAAAAAGGGTTCTGAAAATGTTGTAGCAGACCATCTCTCTCGAATTGTGCACGAAAATGTTGATGAATCCCAAATCAATGACTATTTTCCCGACGAACAAATTCTTTCGATATCTAACACCCCTTGGTACGCTGACATTGTGAACTATCTTGTCACACAGCAAACATCCACTGAATGGTCGAAACAAGACAAACAAAAATTTCTCTCTAATGTTCGAAACTTCTAATGGGATGACCCATATCTTTTCAAATATTGTCCAGACCAAATCATTCGAAGGTGTGTACCAAATCATCAACACCAAAGAATTCTCTCTTTCTCACATGACTATGCTTGTGGAGGTCACTTTGGAGCAAGAAAAACTGCTGCAAAGGTATTGCAAAGCGGTTTTTATTGGCCTACAATCTTATATGATGCTTTCGAATTTCGCTCTAAATGCGATCGATGTCAAAGAACGGGTCAAATAACTAAACAGAACATGATGCCTCTCAACCCCATTTTAGTAATTGAGTTATTTGATGTTTGGGGCATCAATTTCATGGGACCATTCCCTAACTCATTCGGGAATCTTTACATCTTGCTGGCGGTAGACTATGTCTCAAAATGGGTTAAAGTCATCCCAACCAAAACCAACGATAACAAGGTTGTTATCAAATTCCTCAAAGAAAACAACTTTTCATGCTTTGGCACACCTCGAGCTATCATTAGCGATAATGGCACTCACTTCTGTAATTGTGCTTTTGAATCCTTGCTCAAGAAGTACTCAATCACACACAAGCTGTCTACCACTTACCATCCACAAACTAGTGGGCAAGTAGAAGATTCCAATAAACAAATCAAAAAATCCTTGAAAAAATAGTGAATTCCAACTGAAAAGATTGGTCCATAAAACTGGTTGATGCACTTTGGGCATTTCGCACTGCTTACAAAACCAATCTAGGGATGTCACCATATCGATTAGTCTTTGGAAAGGCCTGTCACTTACCTTTTGAATTGAAGCATCGTGCTCTTTGGGCTATAAAGTTTTTGAATTTTGACTTAGAGAAAGTCGGTTCACATAGGAAGTTACAGATTTTAGAATTAGTGGAAATAAGAAATGAAGCATACAAAACGCGAAAATCTATAAAGAAAGAACCAAGGCCCAACATGAGAAGAACATACCTCACAAGGAATTAAACGTAGGTTAAAAAGTTCTTTTGTACGACTCTAGACTTCATTTGTTTCTAGAAAAACTCAGATTTCGATGAACTGGACCTTATATTGTGAAAATAGCATGTCCTCATGGAGCAGTTGAAATTGAAAATCCAAAGAATGGAAATGTCTTCAAAGTAAACGGTTAATGACTAAAACTATTTTTGGAATTTGAGCAATACAAAGGTGATGATATTATCGATCTTCGTGGGCCTAATCATCCACCGTGAAATCAGGTGGTAACTTTCTTTTTCCTTTAATTTTCAATTTTTTCCCCACTTGTGTCTGCATACCTTAGACAGTTGGGACATTGTTTCAATCTAGTGTGGGGGAGTCAAGTCTTCATCATGTCTCAATTTTTTTTACCACATGTCTTTGCGTTTTATTTTCAAAAAAAGAAATCAGACACGACTCATTTTAGATTGATACAACAAAATAAGTTAACAATTGTTAGTTAGTTGATAGTATTTTTTTCTCTCAACTAAGATCGAATAAGAAATTTAATGAAAAGTTGAATTTTGAGGGATAATAGTGTAACTGGTACATAGGGAGATTCTTAGGTGATGACCATGAAGTTTATTCCAAATTGTAGTCTTTGTTTAATGAGTGGAGGACTTTAAATAATTATATTGGCTTTTTGAGTCTTTAAAATAAGTTGTGTTAAGCTAAATTCACGTAACTCTCTCTTGTTCTTATATTTTCAATAATAATAGTAATCCAAGCGTATCCAACATTGCTTGTAAATCTAGCATTGGTGTGCAAACTCGTCAAGCTCTATCTGACATGTTGGATACAAAGTCAACGTCGATATATTTTCGTCTCATTTTATGAGTAGGACACCTAAGGATTACCGATATGTGGATGACAAAGTCAGCGCCGGTCTACACAATCTGCCAAGCTCTGTTCCATCTGTCAAAGATGGTATACCTTGGTCTTTTAAGTTAGGTGTATGTAATTAATCATAAATTAAAATTTTTATAAAGATAGAGAATAAGCGATGATGCCCAAGCACTTCTTGACCTTATTGATTTGACCAGTCGTACACAAGGAAATTAGAATATCACCTTGCGAACTATGACAAACAAACTAAAAATTTATTTCATGGCTGCACTATGTTATCAACCGAACCAACGGGCAAAACGAGAATTTAACATTTGAAAACTTGAATTGTGTTGAAAATTTGTGACAAGTTGAGGTATCTAAAATAGAATCAAATGATTAGAAATTGTCAACTTACCTTGTTGTACCACTTTTATGAATAAGTCAGGTTTTCAATTTTTGTTTTCATTTGCACATGCTCACTGCATTCATGTAGTTGCATTAGAATCACAACATACTGCATTTGGATTTTGTGGGTTGTATCGGCTGAAAGCCCTCACGAGACACCACTCGTCCTAATAGGGACACCTAGAAGTTTAACGGCTTGTTGCATACTGTGACGGCCCGCCCCGCACCAGCCGGCATTTCCTCCAAAAGTGCACTGTACACATGCCCGACTAGCACGGAACGGTCACCAAAGAAAGGAAAGAAGAAACTGAACTAATCGAAAACCTGTAGAATGTCTCACAGCGTATGGAACAAAATATAATAATAATATACTTGACATAAAACAGGTGAGACAGTGCATAAGCTGATAACTAAAATCAACATCAACATCAGAGCAACAGAAATCCAAATACAGCTTATTACAACTTTCCAAATTACTATCTCTAAACAAAGGAAAGAAAGGTACACCACTAATGCCCAAAGTAGTGAGCGTAGCAACACAGGGAGAATATATATATATATATATATATCATACGTGGAAGCCTCCTGCTCGTCTCCGGTACAGCTACTCGTGCATACCACCTAACCTGTCTCTAGTCTGCTCGTGAGAGCACCCAGAGTAATAAGAAGAGATATAAAACTCTGGGTCAGACAAAAAGTCTGGTATGAGCGATAAGCAGCTAAACAGAACAATAACAGGTATACTAACCCATACCTGAACCTGGACCTGCAACCAAAGAGTTAGCACTACATACCGTACAATACTCTAAGGTGCCACTAAATAGATGGTGTAAAGATAATGGGGGTGGGGGTGTGCATGTCATAATGATGGCAACCAAATCAAACTTAACATTCATCCTCACATCTCTCACTCAGTGCGTAAAGCATACGATGTCCACCACTGTCAATCACTAGACCCATTGAAGTAGTGACGGAGTTTGACTTGTACAACTACTGCTACTACCAAGCTTGCCCCATGGAGTCATGACCAAATCTTTACAAATGACCCCACTTCATTGGTCTATAACCCTTTAGTCGTACCTAGGCCACTGTGGCCCTGAGTCCGTTCACGTGCTCCCTACACATAGTGATCCAAAGTTATAGACATCGACAACCCCTTAGCACGCGTCCCGCAGCAAAGCCCAACTCATGAAGTCAACTCATTGGTTCCCAACTGGATCCTGAGTACAAACTTCCCATTTGGACTACCTTTGCATCTCGGGTTTCAGTCTTCTTCTCCGGATCGGTCTTTATTCAGTCCATAGCTCATATCTCGCGTTCAAGATTCCTGGTTCAATCTGCATTCACCACACTGGTTCGGGTCGAGTTCCTCCATTCTGATCGGGTCGTGCCATCAGCTCGTGGTCCTCCAGCTCCATCGGATCGGGTCACGGTCACCCAACAGGGTCGGGTCGTGATGAGCTCCTCCTATCCAGTCCTCCTTCCCATTCGCTTCAGGTCGGGTCGAGTTCCTCAAATCCACTCGTGGTGCATCGGCTCGGGTCGTGGCTCCATCCCCGGATCGTGGAAGAGGTTCGGTGCTTCTTCAGGTGAGCGATCCAGGTCATGCCATCGTGCCAAGGTCGGGTCGTGGAGAGAGAGGGGCGATCTGATCCGGTTCAACCAATTTCCTGCACTTCTTTCCAGCGACTGTTTTACGCCATACGACGGCGTTTTCGACCAATCTAACTTTTCTAATCAATCATAAAGCATTCCATACAGTCATAGCAACATATAGAACTGACCACAAACACCAAAACAACAATTTGATAGGTTAAAATGGATCAAACACCATATTTTCCCTTAAGCATGTTTAGGCAAAACTAATCATAGGATTAACAAAACTTAACCAAATCAACCCAAATTTCTAACAGAGGTATAAAACAATATTTCAGAATTTATTAATATTTTTCCAGATTTTTAACATGTATAAATTTGCTAATTATCACTAATTACCCTTAATTAACCGTAACTAGTGAGGAACTATGCAAATCACTCACCTTGGCCACAAATAAAATACCAAATCTGAAATGATTCCCTATTTGGCGCTGTTCCCAATGTAACACAGCAGCTCTAACCTTGCTTTGGTGCTTTCTCTCCTTAATTTGACGTACTTTAAGCCAAAACTTGATTAAGAAGTGATTAGAGGTGTATTTAGATGTTAGAGGCCATTGTTAGGTTGAAGAGAGGGTTTGTGGCGGCTGGAAAACTGAAATGAAATGAAAACCTAACTCATTTCAGCCTCCTCATAAACCTAATCCCGAAATGGGTTATGGGTCCATTTACTAATCACCTCATTTGGCCTGGTTAAGCAGTTTTTCACCTTCTGAAACTTGTTCCTGCCATATCTCCCAAACGGTGAGTCCGTTTGGCTAATGTAACCACTCTACGGAATTGTAAACCATCATCCGGATCTAATGGAAGTGGCTTCAAGTCAAAATTCCTTTCAGTCAAAAGTTATGGTCAAAACAAGATCAGCTAGGGGCAAAATGGTCATTTAAAAATCGGCAAAAATCATGAACATGGGAAATGACCCCAACAGTTGTCTCCCAAAGTTACATGACCATACGACTTCGTATGTGAAAGAAATAAATATTCTACGATTCTTCGATGCGTAGAATGCGGGTCGTTACACTCTCCCCCCTTAAGAAATTTCGTCCCTGAAATTCCTTAACCCAAAACATACAAAGGATCCCGCATGCCTACCAGCCATACATAACAATCAAACATGCAAAACAAATAAACTAACCTATCCTAGCATGCGGAAAGCTAAATCGAAACTGAAATTTTACCAGGCGAAGAGTTCTGGATACGTCTTCCTAATGCTCTACTCTGTCTCCCAAGTACAGTCATTCTCATCTTCGCCCCACTAAACTTTGACTAGATTGACCGCTTTCCTTCGAAGTTGCTTCGTATCATTCCCAACAATACGCATAGGCTTGCGGTTCCCAACCGCCTTGGGTTCAACTTCGATATCATCCAACTGATCAGGTGAAATAGCCACATCTGGGTCGTGTACGAACTTCCTTAACTGGGAAATATGAAATACGTTGTAAACTCCTGCCATCTTCTCTGGTAATTCAACTTTGTACGCCAAATTCCCAATTTGCTCAAGAACTGGGAATGGACCAACAAATCTTGGTGCTAACTTGCCTCTCCTGCCAAATCGTATCACGCTCTTCAACAGAGAAATCTTGACAAACATCAAGTCGCCAATGGAGAACTTTAATTCTCTTCTCCTCTTATCAGCATAACTCTTCTGCCTATCTTGGGCAGCCTTCATTCGCTGTCGGATAACCTTAATATTGTCTGATGTTTCTCTTATTACTTCTGGTCCAAGCACATATTTCTCACCGGTCTCTAACCAACATGATGGTGAGTTACATGGTCTTCCGTACAAAGCTTCAAATGGAGCCATACCAATACTGTATTGATAACTATTATTATATGCAAACTCTACTAGATGCAGATGGTCATCCCATGATCCACCAAAATCCAATATGCAAGCTCTCAAAAGATCTTCTAACACTCGATTCACCCTCTCTGTATGTCCATCGGTTTGAGGATGATACGCGGTACTGAGATGTAGTTCTGATCCTAACGCCTCTTGTAAGCTCTTCCAAAATCCGCTATTGGACAACGGATCTTGGTCACTCACAATGCCTTTGGGTATTCCATGAAATCTCACTACCCACTTTATATACAGTTCCGCTAATTTAGCTGATGTCCTGTTTGACTTGACGGGTATAAACCTTGCACTCTTAGTCAATCGGTCCACAATCACCCAAATGCTATCATGGCCCGATCTAGTCCTTGGTAACCCATCAATGAAATCCATTGACACTTGTTACCATTTCCATTCTGGGATTTCTAATGGTTGTAACAAACCACCTTCTTTTGCTCAGCTTTAACTAGCTGGCAATTCATGCATTTGGATATAAACTTCCCAATGTCTCTTTTCATCCCTTCCCAGTAGTAGGTCTGCTTCATGTCTCGGTACATCTTGTTACCATGGGATGTATAGTCAGTTTTGAGTGATGACATTCTCTGAGCACTTCATCTCTCAATCCATTGACATTGGGTACAACTAGTCTTCCATTCTTCCTAAGCCATCCATCTCGATCAAGCCCATGCTTATTCATCTTTTCGTCGATTCCCATCTCTAACTTTGAGATGATTTCCAATAGGTTAGGATCGTCCCTCTGACTGGAACCAATGCGCTCAATCAAAGTGGGTCTGATCGTCAAACTTGCTAACATTTCTGGATCCAACTCGCACTTTGATCTGAAATCATACCCAGCGATGTACTCCAGTTGCTTCCATTCAAGAAACATAGCCCCTAAACTGGCATGTCTTCTACTCAATGCATCAGCCACCGCATTGCCCTTTCCTAGTGTATATGTGATGTCGAAATCATTGGAAGCTAAAAATTCTAACCATCTTTGCTGTCGGAGATTTAGATCTTTCTGAGAGAAGAGATACTTTAGCGATTTATGATCAGTAAACAACTCGAATCTTTCTCCCAAAAGATAATGTCTCCACATCTTCAATGCGAACACGATCGCTGCTAATTCCAAGTCATGGGTAAGGTATCTTTTCTCGTGCGGTTTCAGTTGCCGACTTGCATAAGCTACAACTCTACCTCCTTGCATCAATCCAGCACCTAGCCCTGTACCACATGCATCCGTATACACTGTCATCTCTTCATTCCCCTTAGGAATGACTAACACTGGTGCACATGTCAACTTTTCCTTTAGGCTCTTGAATGCATTCTCGCACTTTTCGTCCCAGACGAAAGCTTGATTCTTCTTGGTCAACTGAGTCAACGGTGCTGCTATCTTGGAAAAGTCTTGGATAAACTTACGATAATATCCAACTAATCCCAAGAAACTTCGTATGTCTATTGCATTCTTGGGCGTAGACCAATCTTGTACCGTAGCCACCTTCGCAGGATCCACGGCAATACCATTTTCTGAAACAACATGGCCCAAGAATCTCACTTTCCTCCTCCAGAAGTGACACTTAGAAAACTTTGCTTTCAATTGGTGTTTTCTCAACACCTCCATCACTATCCTCAAGTGTTCCTTGTGTTCTTCCTCTTTCCTCGAATAAACAAGTATATCGTCCACGAACACAAGAACAAACTTATTGAACTGATCTATGAATACCATATTCATAAGATCCACAAAATATGCTGGGGCATTGGTCAATCCGAATGGCATGACCAACCACTCATAAAATCCAGACGGCGTCCAAAATGCCATTTTAGCTATACTCTCAGCTTCCACTCTAAGCTGATGAAAACCTGTCGCGAGATCCAACTGAGAAAATACTCTCGTGCCACTCAACTGATCAAACAAATCATCTATCCGCGGTAGAGGATATTTATTCATCCTCATCACTTTATTCAACTCGCGGTAGTCTACACACAACCGAAGGGAACCATCCGCCTTGGTAGCAAACACAACTGGTGCTCCCCACTCAGAAACACTCCTTCTGATAAATCCCTTCTTCAAAAGATCGCTAACTTGCACCCCGAGCTCCCGCTGCTCCCTTGGTGCCATACGACAAAGTGGCATCACTATAGGTCTGGCATCTTTCACCAAATCAATACGGAACTCAATCTCTCGGTGTGGTGGAAGCCCGCTCACTTCCTCGAAAACATCCGGATACTGGCCAACCATGGCCAAACCTGACAACTCACTATGCGGGATGTCGAGGGAATTTAGAAAACTAGCCATTACCCCATCATCGGGTAGACCACCAAACACTACCCTCTGCCCATCATCCGCTCTAACTGTCACCAAAAAGCCCTCACAGTCTACCACCACCCCGTATCTTTGGAGCCAATCGACTCCCAAAATAATGCCAAACCCAGTAAAGCCCAAAACAAAGCAATCCCAAACAAACATGCATCCATGACTCGATAAGACCACATTACGATAAATCATGTTAAGGTTAGTCGAACCACCAATCGGGTTCGTCACTACTAAAGGTCTATCGACAATCTCGGGCTAGAATCCCAACCAATCTACCAGGTCACTAGATATGAAGGAACTGGAAGCTCCGGTATCAAACAAAACTTTAACAGGAACATCATAAACAGAAAGCATAACTTGAATAACGACATTCTTTCCCTTCTCCGCCGCAGTTGGGGCATTCGACGAAGAAGGAATAGTAATAAGGGCATATGCTTTCACCATTTGCTTTTCTTTAGAGGGTTGCAGACACTTGTCCTTGTGATGTCCCACTTGGCCGCAGTTGAAGCACTTCATATCTGCTGCCTTGGCCAGAAAATTACTAGCATAATGGCCCTTCTTACCAAAGCTGAAGCACTCAACATCCTTCTTATTCTTTTTCTTCTGGTCGTCCTTGGTCTGATTCTACTTTCTCTTATTCTGAGAACCATTCTTGCCTCCACCGCTTGCTTGCGGCTTTGGCTCCTCTGCAGATGCGACCTCAGTCTTCGACTTAGGGTAAAGACTCTCTGACCTCAATGCTTTCCCCACAATCAATTTAAACGTCTCATCGATGTGGTTAATAAGTCTTTCCCCCAAGTATTCATTGAAGCCAGTTATGAACTTCTCGTTCTTCTTCTCGGCAGTATTTATCAGGGATAACCCATATTTTGACAAAGTGTCGAATTTGGCAATATACTCCGAGACAGCTCTGCCATTATGACTGAGTTCCAAGAATTTCTTAAACAGCACTGACTTCTGAGCAGCTGGAATGAACTTATCGCTAAAGAGAACGTTAAACTGGTCCCAAGTAATCTGATCCTCGGGAGTAGCTGCCTTTATAGCATTCCACCAATTCATTGCCCGTCCTTGCAGCTGACGGGATGCTAGCCTACTCTTCATCGCATCCTCGATACCCAAATCTTCGAAGATACACTCGCAGCTATCCAACCAATCCTCAACATCCGTAGCCGACTCCGTTCTGTGGAACGGCTTCCCACCAAGACTAGTATAATCCTTATTCAGCTTGGCAAAATCGAACCTAGGCGCCTGCACTATTGGACCACCTCCATTTCCAGCATTGGGAGCTTCCCTCTGCACATCCCTAAGCATCTCCCTCATGAGGTCAGTAAACATCGTCCTCATCTCGGCAGCATTCCCATTATTGGCTCCTCTACCGGTACCCCTTGCGTATCGGCTCATCGTTTAATCTGCACAGAGAAAACGATTAACCATCCTCTTTGTGGTGTTAGTGCAGTGCGACTTCAACCTTAACTATACTAATAGTATATATATATATAGCTTTTGAAAACCAGAATAATCACAAATACGCGCTTTCATATACGTATTATCTCTCCCTGGTATCTTTCCCTAGGTTAACTACGCAACCTGGCTCTGATACCAAGTGTGACGGCCCGCCCCGCACCAATCGACATTTCCTCCGAAAGTGCGATGTACACATGCCCGACTAGCACGGAACGGTCGCCAAAGAAAGGAAAGAAGAAAACGAACTAATCGAAAACCTATAGAATGTCTCACAGCGCATGGAACAAAATATAATAATAATATACTTGACATAAAACAGGTGAGACAGTGCATAAGCTGATAACTAAAACTAACATCAACATCATCATCAGAGCAGCGGAAATCCAAATACATCTTATTACAACTTTCCAAATTAATGTCTCTAAACAAAAGAAAGAAAGGTACACCACTAATGCCCAAAGTAGTGACCGTAGCAACACAGGGAGAATATCTATATATCATACGTGGAAGCCTCCTGCTCGTCTCCGATACAGCTACTCGTGCATACCACCTAACCTGTCTCTAGTCTGCTCGTGAGAGCACCCAGAGTAATAAGAAGAGACATAAAACTCTGGGTCAGACAAAAAGTCTGGTATGAGCGATAAGCAGCTAAACAGAACAATAACAGGTATACTAACCCATACCTGAACCTGTACCTGCAACCAAAGTGTTAGCACTACATACCGTACAATACTCTAAGGTGCCACTAAACAGATGGTGTAAAGATAATGGGGGTGGGGGTGTGCATGTCATAATGATGGCAACCAAATCAAACTTAGCATTCATCCTCACATCTCTCACTCAGTGCGTAAAGCATACGATGTCCACCACTGTCAATCACTAGACCCATTGAAGTAATGACGGAGTTTGACTTGTACAACTACTGCTACTACCAAGCTTGCCCCATGGAGTCATGACCAAATCTTTACAAATGACCCCACTTCATTGGTCTATAGCCCTTTAGTCGTACCTAGGCCACTGTGGCCCTGAATCCGTTCACGTACTCCCTACACATAGTGATCCAAAGTTATAGACATCGACAACCCCTTAGCACGCGTCCTGCAGCAAAGCCCAACCCATGAAGTCAACTCATTGGTTCCCAACTGGATCCTGAGTACAAACTTCCCATTTGGACTACCTTTTCATCTCGGGTTTCAGTCTTCTTCTCCGGATCGGTCTTCGTTCAGTCCATAGCTCATATCTCGCGTTCAAGCTTCCTGGTTCTGTCTGCAGTCACCACACTGGTTCAGGTCGAGTTCCTCCATTCTGATCGGGTCGTTCCATCAGCTCGTGGTCCTCCAGCTCCATCAGATCGGGTCGCGGTCACCCAACAGGGTTGGGTCATGATGAGCTCCTCCGATCCAGTCCTCCTTCCCAAGCGCTTCGGGTCGGGTCGAGTTCCTCAAATCCACTCGTGGTGCATCAGCTCGGGTGGTGGCTCCATCCCCGGATCGTGGAAGAGGTTCGGTGCTTCTTCAGGTGAGCGAGCCAGGTCATGCCATCGTGCCAAGGTCGGGTCGTGGAGAGAGAGGGGCGATCCGATCCGGTTCAGCCAATTTCCTGCCCTTCTTTCCAGCGACTGTTTTATGCCATACGACGGCGTTTTCGACCAATCTAACTTTTCTAATCAAACATAAAGCATACCATACAGTCATAGCAACATATAGAACTGACCACAAACACCAAAACAACAATTTGATAGGTTAAAACGGATCAAACACCGTATTTTCCCTTAAGCATGTTTAGGCAAAACTAATCATAGGATTAACAAAACTTAACCAAATCAACCCAAATTTCTAACAGAGGTATAAAACAATATTTCAGAATTTATTAATATTTTTCCAGATTTTTAACATGTATAAATTTGCTAATTATCACTAATTACCCTTAATTAACCATAATTAGTGAGGAACTATGCAAATCACTCACCTTGGACACAAATAAAATACCAAATCTGAAATGATTCCCTGTTTGGTACTTTTCCCAATGCAACATAGCAGTTCTAACCTTATTTTGGTGCTTTCTCTCCTTAATTTGATGTAGTTTAAGCCAAAATTTGATTAAGAAGTGATTAGAGGTGTATTTAGATGTTGGAGGCCATTGTTAGGTTGAAGAGAGGGTTTGTGGCGGCTGGAAAACTGAAATGAAATGAAAACCTAACTCATTTCAGCCTCCCCATAACCCTAATCCCGAAATGGGTTATGGGCCCATTTACTAATCACCTCATTTGGCCCGGTTAAGCAGTTTTTCACCTTCTGAAACTTGTTTCTGCCATATCTCCCAAACGGTGAGACCGTTTGGCTAATGTGACCACTCTACGGAATTGTAAACCATCATCCGGATCCAATGGAAGTGGTTTTAAGTCAAAATTCCTTTCAGTCAAAAGTTATGGTCAAAACAAGATCAGCTAGGGGCAAAATGGTCATTTAAAAATCGGAAAAAAATCATGAACATGTGAAATGACCCCAATAGTCGTCTCCCAAAGATACATGACCATACGACTTCGTATGTGAAAGAAATAAATATTCTACGATCCTTCGATGCATAGAATGCGGGTCGTTACACATACGCTCAATGCAATCGTGCCTCCTACGAAAGTGGGACCTATCTAGTTTAGTTTTTCAATTTTTTTACTCGAGGACGAGTAAAAGGTAAGTGTGGGGGTATTTAATTAACATATAAATATGTTTATTTTTATGGTCGTACCTTATCTTTATTATAAATAAATAAATGATACTTTGGGTATTTTTGTGTGTTTTTACAGATTGTCGATAAAAGTCTCATTCATTTCACTCAAAGGCCAACTGCAAAAAAAAAAAAAAACCATTTCCATATGTCAACACTATCTCAATCCCAAATGTTGTAGTAGCTCACTGGTAAAGGCCTAGAAATTTGGATAGAGTGACCTGAGTTCAATCCCTATCAAGTCCTCTTTTTGTTGAAGAAAGGAACATTCACATTGCCTCCTTTGCTCTGAAGAATATATGGACTAGTGTTATATATATACACACACATACACTTAATAAAGATTTTAGGAATTTGGCATATTCCTCTCAAAAAATTCAAATAAAATCAATTATGTTTAATTGCCATGCAAAAGAAAAGGGAAGACTTTGATTACGAATCTCCAATTAGAAATATGCTCGTCTTCCCACTGATAGTGCCATACATTAAAAGGAATGCATTGATTACAAATTTTCAAATCAAGCACCATGAAAGGAATATTCCTTTATCTTCTGAAAGAATTTATATTTTTCGTGGGTCTTATATTCATATTGATAGGAAACTACATCTCCTATAAATATGTGCTTTCTGCTCAATTAGTTTTGGTAGAACACGAGTTGTTATTGTTAGTTTTTTATTGCATATTAGTGATTGACCGTTCGATTAGATTCAACGGCAATTCTAATTTTGATTTTCTGCTGTTGTTTTTGTTTGTTGTTTCATTTTTTAGTAATTTGTTCTTTTGTCATAATTGTTGAATTTAGTATAGATCCGATTAGATTCGAATCTATAATAAATTAAATAACATCATTTCAAATCTCTAAATATTGTCTAACTCGCCCAAGAAATATAATAAAAATAAAATTTAAAATTCCTCCCTGTGTTCGACCTGCATATTACACGATCTGTGCGCTTGTAGTTTAAAATAAATTTGCACTTTTTTAATTCATAGAAAAGTGTCGATCACCACCGCATCAGCGAAGTAACCGAAGGAAGAGAGGGGAAAACCATGGTGGAATGGAGAGAGAAAACACTCGTTGTCGGGGAAAGCCAGATCCGAAGTAACCCTACGGAACTCAGGGGGCAAGCCAACTAGCGAAGAGAAAGCCAATTTGAAGAGGCGTGATGGGGAAGGGAAAATGGAGGCGTTAGAGATGATCTGGGAGTCAACGTATAAGGAAGAAGCTAAAAGACATGCAAAAGGAAGCGATAAAAAAAATTGGGTTAAAGAAGGCGGCAGGGAACCCTAACCCCATTGATAGAGATATTATTGTTAATGTGTACATTTTATGTTATGTAATTTAAATATCTTTAGACCTAGATTAAAACAATTATCATTATTTAACATATATATATTATATATTAATATTCTCGTATATTTAGAATTTATTAGATGGATTATTGAATGTTATTTACAGAAAAATACCCTGAAGGACAAAAGGAACAAAAATTTGTTCCATAAGGACAAAGGGACAAAATTTTGTATATAAGGACAAGTTTTAGTGTAAAGAGAAATTATAGTGGGTCCCTGAATTCCTCCCTTTACACTGAATTTTGTCCTTGAGGATAAATTTTGCTCCATTGTCCTTATGGAACAATTTTTTGTTCATTTTGTCCTTGAGGGTAAAAGCCCCTATTATTTAATTAATTTACTTAAGTAGCTTAAACTTAAGGTTACACAATCAACTAAATATATAGACTTTGATGTAAATATTTGAACATATAGACTTGGAGATAATTGAGAAGAGTTTCTAAGTAATTGTAATAAGTTTAAATTTTAGGCAGTTGAAGTGAATAAAATTTTACATTATAATGCATGATGTATCTATTTAGTAAATAAATCATAAAATAAATTAATAATGGTTAAATAAATATTCAGTCTAAATGATCCATGGAACTAACAATCATAAAGTAGCCAAATACTCAATTTAAATGGGAACCTCTTGTTAGTCAAAGCAAAGCTTAATACATACAATTACCCAACGATTAAAAGAATATCAATCTCGATTACCTTTTAGATAATTTCAGTCTTTCGAATTACAGAAGCAACATACAGTTATAGTAGGAGAGGATGAAAATATGTGAAGTAGCAACTTCAAAGGTGAGGCATCCAGATCATTTATTCCAACTAAACTGAAACTAAATACCATTTTAGCATGTTCAAACTTATGGTTTGTTGAAGTAGTAATGTGAAACATCAAGAAAAGGATGAAAAGGCTAGAATAGTAGACGGGTGGACATGGAGGGCAGATAAGTCCAAGCACCACCTTCTTCATTGTCAGGTGTTCTTTTTTTGTTGCTCGACCAAAATAAGGTTTTACCAAATAAGAAAGTGAGTACGAAGTGAACAAAGTAAGAAATAATTTTTGGTAGAGAATGGAAACTAAAAATGAGACCGCGCACTTAGTTTTTTTTAAGAGAGGAAACCAATTGGACGAAGTTAGCAATCTATTGGTTCTAACACATTAAATTCTCAACCGTTTGATGTTCATTGCCTATTAAAATTCTAACCTCTCTTTTTCTACTATTTATCATTCATTTTTTCCATCAAACCTGATGCATTTCATTATACACACACCCACATCCATGTACGTGCAAGTGTGTGTGCATAAGCATATGTGGCTATGTGCACAACCATGTGAACAAGCGTTTGTAAGTTTGTGTTTGCACACACATAATGAGTGTGCGTTAGTCCATGCACATGCCTGGTTGTATTTAAAGTTTGAGCATCTGAAACAATCTTTCATGAATTGACCAAATTAATGTGTGGATGCATACTAATTTATTAATAGAGAAGATAAATATAATGGAGCTATTTCTTTGGTTAAATGAGTTTGCTGCTCTTTCACCTATTACAGATATATATCATTGGACTTGAGTGTCAAGCATACTGAATTATAAAAAGAACATTATATACATTCATCAAATTTAACACATGACTTTCCGACTTAGGAAACAAAATTTATCAATTTTTCTTAATTATTCTACGCTATATTTTGTGCTATCATCGTAATCCTTGATCAAATGCCAAATGATTAGGATCAACTATATAAATTCTCAGTTTTTTTAAAATATATAACTTGATCATATCCTTATGCTTTTAGTTCAATATTTTAGACCATGATAAATACTATCATCCCATGTGAATGTAGACTCCTTATCCTTTTTCTTTCACATAAATATCATCCATTTTCCTCACGGATGCATCACTACTAAGTTTCCACAACTCAATCATGTCTTCACTTGAAATGTCCCTAGGCTATCATTTGTTATTAGCTAGGTGGAAATTATTTTAGTCATGGAAATTGGTCATTTGGTTGATCAATATGTAATTATTTTAATCATGGGAATTACCTTATCGGAAATATTAAACGACATCCTTAGCATCAAACTTAATAACTATAAAACTACTTAGTTTTGATTTATTTTCCATTTTTTCTCATACAAAATCTTAATATGCGCTTCTTCCCATGTGCAAACTCTAATTTGAGTCTGTTAGCGAATCTATAGATTTTATTCAAGTTGTTTTGATCTTAATTTTTTTGGTTCTCATGATAATTTCTACTTTTGGCAAATCTTTTCAAACAATAACCAATTTCCTCTAAAAATAAATTTCACATAGTGATGCTACACTTTTCTAGCAAAATACTTATATGTTTGGAAGCAATCGTTGAAACTTAAAAGAAATAACATGACAAATCTTGACTATTGAATTCATTAGGTTCATAAATGAGGACAACATCAAAGGAGAATTTAGTGATAATCTATTGTGTGATCAATTGTGTCACCGTTTTATGTTCGCATAACCAATTTTCAACTCTATAGCATATGCATTCATTTTGGAAATGTTTAAAAGCTGTGCATTCATTTTGCAAATGTTCCTGAAATCATATGTTCATCCTGCAACCAAAGCATCTTTATTGTAAGAGGATATGTAATTGTTCAACAAATATTTGTAGAAATATATTTCTTTGTACAAGAAAAGGATAGTACTATATGCATCATACAAACATTTTATTTGTTGTATCTTTAAGTTTATAGGCTGATAGATCAATGTATGAAGTTGACATGGAGAACAACCGAGCACCCTACATATGTATTGAAAAACGTAGGATGTATATAATGATAAAGAAATCAGACATGCTCGGTTAATTACAGCAAAACCATTTATACTCGTGGTGCCACATTTAGCTTATCAAAATATATCATGTGTTAACCATATGGTTTTAATGTTATTCATCCATCGTTAGATTTTTTAGCCTGTGTACTTTAAGTAATTTTTCTGCAGCTCCATCTTAGCAAAATCCTGAACCATTTCAGGTCCTTCTATGATACAATACCCAGATAAGTATCGCTCAGTTGACTCTCCAGCCTTATCAGAAGCAGAAAACGGTTAGGAAGATGCATCATTAGTAGAAGCAAGATAACTACTTACTGTTATTACGTTAAATTACTCCACTTAAACTTAGATTTAGATGGTAGGATTTCAGAAATAAGAATATAATGCAAAATGCAGAAAAGAAGACTGAGAAGTAGAAAAAATACATATGTTTTTTTATATGGATACACTGATTAAAATTAAAATTTTAGTAAAAGTTAACGATTATATAAATTAGGGTGGATTAACTTACTAAAATTGTGGATAAGAATAAAAATTACCCTTACTAATTTATTGATAGAGAAGATAAACGTAATAAAGCTATTTCTTTTGTTAAATAGGTTTGTCGCCCTTCCACCGACTACACATATATCATTAGACGTGAGTGTCAAGCATGTTGACTTATAAAATGAATATGATATGCATTCATTAAATTTAACATAAGACTTTCGCTTTAGGAAACAAAATCTATCAATTTTTTTAATTATTTTGTGCTATCATCATCATCCTTGATCAGATCCCAGATGATCTGGATCAACTATATAAATTCTCAGTTTTTTTTTAAATTACAACTTGGTCATATCTTTTTGCTTTTGGTTCGGTATTTTAGATCATATTAAATGCCATCATCCCATGTGAATGTAGACTCTTATTTTTTTTTCTCTTACATAAATACCATCCATTTTCCTCACAAATGCATTACTACTAAAGTTTCATAACTCGATCACGTCTTCAATATGAAATTATTTAAGTCATGGGAATTACTGCAGTAGAAAAATTGAATGACGTCCTTAGCATAAAATTTAATACATAAAAATCCACTTAATCAAGCTTTATAAAACCACCTAATTTCGATTTATTTTTCATTTTTCTCATTCAAAATCTTAATACGCGCTTCTTTCCATGTGCAAACTTTAATTTGAGTCTGCTAGCAAATCTATGAATTTTATTCAAGTTGTTATGATCTTAATTTTTTTTATTCTCATGACTATTTCTTACTTTTACAAGTATTTTTAAACAATATCCAATTTTTCTCTAAAAATAGTTTTTAACAAACTGATGATGTACTTTTTTTTAGCAAAATACTTACATTTTTGGAAGTAATCGTTGAAACTTAAAAGAGATGACACAACAAATCTTGACTATTTAATCTCGTTATGCCCATACATGAGGACAACATCATGAGTGAATTAAACGATTCCGATCAATTGTACTATCAATTGTGTAACCATTTTGTGTTCGCATACCCTATTTTCAACTCTATTCCGTCTGCATTCATTTTGTAAATGTTTATAAACTATGTGTTTATTTTGCAAATGTTCATGAAATTGTACGTTCATCTTGCACATATTTCCAAAGCATCTTTATTGTAAGTGGGTATGTAACTACTAATTAAATATTTGTAGAAATATATTTCTCTTTGTACAAGAAAATGATGCATACTATATATGCACCACACAAACACAATATAACACATATAATTCAAGAACACAAAATACATCCTGCAAATATTCAACCAAAAACTTTTGTATTATAAAAATATGTATTTTTTTCTAGAAAATAATATTTCTAACCATTAACTTTGAAAATATTTGAAAACATGCTTGTTCTGTACGTTATAATCATTCATATTGTAACCTACTTGCATAACAAGCTTATTCTATCTAATTATATGTTTATGTTCAATTATTTTTAGTTATTTGCAAAATAACACTGCTTATTCTAATTCCTTTTGTTAGAAAAAAAATGTTGTGCTTGCAAGTATTAGTTAAATATATTTACTCTTTCAAAAAATAAATTCACATTTCTTTATATATATCAACAAATAGTTAGGATGGCCGAGTGGTCTAAGGCGCAGGACTCAAGTTCTAGTCTTCGAAAAAGGGCGTGGGTTCAAATCCCACTTCTGACATTTATCATTTTTTACATAACTTTCAGGTTTTTCCTATTCTCTCCCTTTTACATACACACATATGGTTCCTCCGATAAAATCTATTGGGTCAAACCTGGATTACAAAATTCTCCACTATCATGCAATCTACCATACCTATTACATTTCAATTCAACTCTTGCTCGCATAAACCATTGTTATTCAACCTATGAAACCTATTACATTGAAATTCTTGAAATTCCATTTTTTTTATTTTTTTGGGAAAAATATATACTTAAACTACTACTGAAACTCACAGTGACAATAAAAGAAAAAAGACTTCGGAATCAGTCAATCAAATCAGCTAAAAGAACTTATACAAATGGATGAGATGATATGAAGGAAGAGGATGCACGTCCCTGACTCAGGCTACCTAGGTTCAAATTCCAGCAATGATGCTTCATATGTATTACTGAACCGAAGTAATAAATTTCAGCAGTGTTGTGGTTGTGCAGCACTTGGGAAGAGTGAAGTGATTTGTAGTTTGTATTGGGAGTTGGAGTGTAATGTGTTTAAATTGTTAGTGTTGTATTCTTACCCATGTATAAATGTGTAGATTTACTGCCTTCTTACTTACATGTACTTTTGTTGATTAATCACCCTACGTGGTGATTTAAATGGGGCTATATTAGTTTGTTGCTAGGGCTTGATAAAATGTCTGTAGTAGATAGACATACTGCCATCTTCTATATAATTTTGTACTTGTTATTTGTTGTAATGAGAAAAATGTTAATGGTCACTTTAAAAGTTGATTGGCCTTACCAAAAAAAATGTTTATTTTTCATTTTGAATTTTTTTATCCTTGTAGTTAGCCATATATAGAATTCATATTGTTGTATTTGAGGGTCTTGCTTACAATTTGATAATTGCATAACAATGTTATGTAGTATTTATTTGAATTATGAGTGGGGTATAGTTCGATAACATGCTAAAAGTAAGAACGTGTATATACTAATTTTTATTGGGGTAATTTGTATGTTCACATTTACAATGTCGTAACATATGAATTTATCTTTTAAATGTTATTAAAGCTAAAATTATGTTGTGTACCATACGAGAATTTTTTAAAGATAAATGAATTAGAAATTAAAAGAGATATTATTTTATTTTATTTTTTGCAAGGCCAACTTGTTTTATAGTGAACTATAACACTTTTCATTACAACAAATAATAATAAAATACAGGAGAGACAGTTTGCATACCCGGTACAAGCATTTTACAAAGTTAAACCACAACAGAAATACCTATGAATAAACTAGAATATCACCACACAAGGTGCAACTTAGAAAATAGAAAATGCAGCATTTTAATTACATTCAAAAACCTGCACCGTTGAAACCACAGTAACTTGGATTCACACCCAGTTGCTTACGTAGTCACTTCAACAATTACACAATAAAGCAGAAAGAGATAAAAGCTTACTACCGCAACCAACCTGCAAATAGCTTCAACAGAAGACTGGAGTTATCACCCAAACTTGAGATTGTGTTGATAGTATTACTTGCTCGACAAACCTGATAGTTCACATTAACATGAACCTCTCATTCACAATACAAAGTGAGGAATCACCTCAAACAATCTCCAGAAGAACTCGCACAAACCCTACCCAGCAAAATTTGGTGTTAACACCAAGAAATTTGACCAAAAGCAAAATCCCAAACAGATTAAACCAGACTCCACCAGCAGTTCAAACCAAGACGATACACCTCAAATCCCAAGAACTCGAAGAGAGCAACCATAAACTACCAACTTGCAACCAACAGAAACAAAAGCCAACTAACCTCCTTCAAAAAAACGACAGGCTTACCAATGAAAGCTCCAGCACGTCGATTGTACGATCCACGACGCTTAAAAGGGGCCTGTCTTTCGAAACTCCACTAAACCACCTCATCGCCGAAGTAATCGAAGGCAGAGAGGGGAAAACCATGGAGGGATGGAGAGAGAAAACACTCGCTGTCGGGGAAAGCCAGATCCGAAGAAACCCTAGGGAACTCAGCGGGCAAGCCAACTAGAGAAGAGTAAGCCAATTTAAAGAGGCATGGTTTAGCAAAAATAAAGAGATAACCAACTGTTGGAAGGAGGGAGGACAACGTAGTCCACATGGGAAAATCTAGGGGAAGAGAAAATGGAGGCGTTGGAAAAGATCTGGTGGTCGACATATAAGGGAGAAGCTAGAAGGCATGCAAAAGGAAGCGATAGAAAAAAGAGAGGGTTGAAGAAGGCGGCGAGGAACCCTAACCCCCTGGTAGAGGTATTATTGTTAATGTGTACATTTTATGTTATGTAATTTAAATATCTTTAGACTTAGATTAAAACAATTATCATTATTTAACATATATAAATATTTTATATGTTAATATTCTCATATATTTAGAATTTAATAGATGGATTAATGAATATTATTTAATTCATTTATTTAAGTAGCTTAAACTTAAGGTTACGCAATCAATTAAACATATAGACTTTTATGTAAATATTTAAACATACGGACTTGGAGAAAATTGTGAAGAGTTTCTAAGTAATTGTAATAAGTTTAAAATTTAGGCTGTTTAAGTGAATAAAATTTTACATTATAATGCATTATGAATCTATTTAGTAAATAAATCATAAAATAAATTAATAATGGTTAAATCTAATTTTTCAATCTAAAAGATATGTGGAACTAACAAACATAAAGTAGCCAATATTCAATATAAATGGGACCGTTTTATTAGCCAAAGAAATCTAAATACCATACAATTACCCAACGATGAAAAAATTATCAATCTCGGTCACCTTTTAGATAATTTCAGTCTTTTGAATTACCGAAGCAATAAACAGTTACAGCAGGAGAGGGTGAAAATATGTGAAGTACCAACCTCAAAAGAGAGGCATCCAAATCATTTATTCCAACTAAACTGAAACTAAATACCATTTTAGCATGTTCAGACTTAAGGCTTGTTGAAGTAGCGACGTGAAACATCAAGAAAATGATGAAAAGGCTGGAATAGTAGATGGGTGGACATGGAGAACAGATAAGTTCAGGGACCACCTCCTTCATTGTCAGGTGTTCTTTTTTTGTTGCTTGACCAAAATATGGTTTTACCAAATAAGAAAGTGAGTACAAAGTAAACAAAGTAAGAAATAATTTTTGGCAGAGAACGGAAACTGAAAATGAGATCGTGCACTTAGTTTTTTTTTTAAGAGAGGAAACCAATTGGACGAAGTTAGCAATCTATTGGTTCTAACACATTAAATTCTCAACCGTTCGACGTTCATTGCCTATTAAAATTCTAGCCTCTCTTTTTCTACTTTCTATCGTTCATTTTTTTTCCATCAAACCCGATGCATTTCGTTATACACACACCCACTTTCATGTACGTGCAAGCGTATATGCATATACGTATGTGTGTATGTGCACAACCATGTGAACAAGCATTTGTAAGTTTGTGTTTGCACACATATAGTGAATGTGCGCGCTAGTCCATGCACATGCCTGTTTGTATTTAAAGTTTGAGCATCTGAAACAATCTTTCATGAATTGACCAAATTAATGCGTGCATGCATACTAATTTTCAACTCTATTACATATGCATTCATTTTGGAAATGTTTAAAAGCATTTATTTTGCAAATGTTCCTGAAATCATATGTTAATCCTGCATCCAAAGCATCTTTATTGTAAGTGGATATGTATCTTCGTTAAATATTTGTAGAAATATATTTCTTTGTACAAGAAAAGGATGCATACTATATGCATCACACAAACGCAATGTTATATAGTTAACGAATATAAAATACATCTTGCAAAATATTGATCCAAAAACTTTTTTATTATAAAAAAAAATGAAAATTAGTGAGGCATCTTTATTATACTTTCATATTGTAAAGTTAGTCTCTGTCAAAATTTTATTTTAAATCCAGTCCCTATTTTCTAGAAACAAAAAAATATTGCTGATATGTCAGCAAGTTTTAAAAATAATTATTGATATGTCAACAACTTTCAATGGAAAAGTTTCATTATAAATCTAGTCCTTGTTGTTCAAAAATCAAGGAAAATTTATTCTTGAAATGTCAGCAACTTCTAAAAATAATTATTGATATATTAGCAACTTTTATACATTGTCCAGAAAAATGAGAAATTATTGTTGAAATATCAGCAACTTTTGTAAATAATTGCTAATATATCAACAAGTTTTATACCATGTACATAAAAGTTACTGATACATCAACAACTTTTATGAAATGTTGCTGATACGTCTACAACAATCAATGATTAAAAACAGAGACCTAACTTACGCTGAAATTTAATGAATCACTTTTCGTGTATTTTAAACCTTAATAAGAACCTATGTCAAAAGTACCCATAAAAATATTTATATTTTTCTTAAAAAACAATATTTCTAATCATTCTTTTTGATAATATTTGTAAACATACTTGTTTTATAAGTTTATATTCATTCATACTGTACCTACTTGCAAAGCAAACTAGTTCTATCTAACTACATGTTCATATTCAATTGTTTTTTCAGTTATTTGCAAAATAACACTTGTTAGACCAAAAAATGGCACTAACACCCAACTGAATAGGATTTGTGAAGAATAATAATCTAAAACATAGAAAATCAAGCAAAGACACGAGATTTATAGTGGTTCAGCATTAACGAGCCTACGTCCACTTCATATTTTCTCATTTCATTCATAGATTACAATTACAATGAATATTTCCCTCAAATACTTGAATTCAATTAATAATTATTTCTGAATTCATTGATTTTTATTGAAGAAGAAGGTAGTTATTTGTGGAGGAATTCGGCCATGGCATACGTGGAGAAATAAAGTGCCAGAAGGTCCCATTCATTCGCTGTATTCTCATGTATTTATAGTTGCGGGTAAATGGTGGGTCAGTTATGCCACGTGGCGGCATCAGAGGGGATTTCGGAAGTAGTGGAGAACGTGGGATAATGGTCTTCAACTGTCCAGAATTCATCATTCCAGGCAAGACGGGTCCTCCCGTTCCGATCCGATCCGATCCGGATGCTCAAAGTTCCAACTTCAGGCCATTTCAGTATAAGGGGATCAGGTCAAATCTGATCCGATCCGAAAGGAAGGATCTGATCCGATCCGAAAGGGGGAATCCGATCCGGTGACATTTGCATGTACAATTCAAGTTTTCCAACCTTCTATCACTCCATCGAAGTGATCGCCAATCAATATAAGTTCATACTCATGTCCCTAGCTTTGGGTAGCCTGGTCACAAAACAGGCTAACATTTTCCCCCTAAAGTACATTTTATCGCAGATGAGATGTGCTTTGGATAAGTCGAGCTGAATCTTTTTGGAACGTCATCCTCCCTTGAGGAGGCTTTATCATATTTTTGTGTCCTATCGAGTAGTTCCGGCATATGGATGTTTTCCTTTATAAATGGCTTGTCATATATCACACTACTTCTACTGATGCTTATCGGGCCAAATTCCATGGCTAGAGTGGTCATGATGATCGACCAATCGTTTAGACCTCATCGAATCAAGTGGTTGAATTTCTTCATCATAATTCATGTAGGATCATCAGCTCCCGTGTGAGATCGTACATGCACAAGTTAATGCCAAACGACGTCATTTTCCTGTGCTAGTCAAGTGTGTTACTGGGTCATGCTTTCTTTTATGTATAAGTCAATGTATGAAATAGTCATCCAAGTCATAAGGTAGTATCAGAATCTTCGGGCTTTGAGCTAGCGTCTAGACCATTGGGATAGAGTGTATCAGAATTGGCATATGAATCTGTCATTTGTGCTTGGAATTAGACTATCTTGATATTAGGATATTAATCTAGGGCTTCATGATTGTATCGAATCATAACAATAAGGTATCTGAAAGCCTTGATCATTCCGGATTGTTTTATAATCCTGTGATCACATACGAGTCAATACGAGATGTTGTTGAAAACATGCAAGTCAATAGCTAGTAGGATCATGACAATCGTAAGGCAGCTGAGGAGTTTATCACACTTTCCATTTGATGCAGTTGCTGATCAAATCTTTGGTCTCAATGCTTGATCTGTTAGTTGACTCACTTGGATGGTCAAGAAGAATTATGTCTTACTCCAGAGATATAGTGTATATGTTTTGAATCGTGCACTGAGTCAGGGTCATGTTCAAAGTCAATCTGTTAGTTGAAGATGATGCTCCCAGAATCAGTGGAGGACGATCGAAGTCAGTGCTTATTCCCCTAGCATTAGTGGGGATTGGGCCAAGTCAATTGGACGTCCAGTCTTCTATCTTTTATTCTTTTTTCGTCGCATTGGGTTGGAGCCGCTGTTCAGCAATCTTAGCCAACCCGTGTTGTTATGTGCTCTTTCTCAAGTCGCCAAGGGTTGGAGTTGTATACGCGAATGGTCGAATCACATTTGTGTCGATGTCATCCTATCTGTTTAGTCAGAAAGCGGGGATCGCCTTTGCGAGTGTCAGCGAACTTAGATACTCACCTCGCATCAACTACGGAGTTGAGTAAGCTCGTCAATCATGTAAGCGAGCGAACATCGTTAGGGAGTTATTTAAGCTCCTTCTTTCATTCTTTCGCATAATTTAGAATAGCCATCACAGTATTGTTGAATCTATCTCTCATGCTTGGTTCCCTTGAGCTTGGCAATCAAGACCGCGGGCTCGATCAATGAATTTGGTCCTTTTTGGATTTGTACATTCTTGTTAGTCTTTTCCGAGGCTTCTCTTTTGTCTTTAACATTTAAGGAGTTAGATGATAATCCATTCTTTGTCATGAAAACACTGTGATCATCCATCTCAATATAGGTATCCTCTTATTGTAGGAATCTGTCTGTTTCAAGATAGAATTCACCAATGTTTCTAGGAAAATCTCATGGTATAAAGATATTGAGGTTTGTTTTAGAGGTGAATCTGCCAAGGCCTTTTGGTGGGTATCGACACGGAGAGACTTTGAAGTTTGAGTTATCTAGAATACCGGATATTACTGCTAAAAACACCATAAATGGTCCAGGTCGATCTGTAGATGTTGCTGCGGCGTTGAACCTTTTGTGGAACGAATGTAGGGTCTCGCTGGACCTTTGTTTGATTGAAGTGGGTAACATTACATTCTTGGATCGACAGACGTGGACTTTTGATCACTCAACGAAGTGGGTGACCAACGCGTTCCAGCGGTTGATCAAATCGGATGGATGCCACCAAAAATCGTGTAACAACTATGTGATCCAAGATCCGGAAATGGTAGCTTGAGGAGCAGGTAGTTGCTGAAATCCCTAATGTCTCATGTGAAAAAGTTTTGACTAACATTGCTTACATTGCCTTTGAGGTGTGCCGCCTCTGGTGAAGCCTCAATTAACATTGGCAATCTGGCCTTTGTTTTCGAGGAGTCATTGCCAATTGTCCAATTTAGCGCTGGTGCCCCCAGCATGAAGTCTTGAAGTGGGTGGAAGTTGGTCTCTGGCTTCTTAGATCCGCATATGCAACAGCCGTCAATCAGGCTTTCGTTCTTTAATTTTGGATGGTGATTTGCTGCTCGGATGTATGCGATCAGTCTTGACGAGTCATTCTTTTGGTTACAGTCTGGGATCTTGCGGGACTATGATGATAGCAATGTGCATAAAGTTGGCGGATAGTTGAATTACGTTACTCGAAACTTGTATCCCATGCATGCCCCTCATCTAGGTGGTTTTGCTATTGGGTGAGCATCAAGTCCATTTCTTCTTTGAAATCATACTTCCTCATCAAATCATGAATTAAAGTTTGATACAAAATGATTTGTATGTGTCCAGCTCATGTTAGTCTTTGGTCTCCCATCCAATCTCTGCGGATCAGAGTCGGGTGGCGATAAAGTCAAATTATAGTCACCTCGTACACTTCCATTTTCCCCCTGTATTAAGGAATGAGGAACTTCATGTTGAAGTTTAGTTGGATGTGAAGCATTCATCTGAATTGGAGCAAAGGTTGGTCGAACTTCGTTTAAGTTTCTAGTGGCACTTGCATTACCATCGTTTTCATCCAAGTTGTTATGGTCAGAAGTTGCATGCGACAAATGTCTGGGAGGAGGTTGATTGCCCCTCGTTTCACTCAAGACGACGTTGCCAACTCGTCCTTGGGTCTCATGCGATCTAAACAGCGGAACAGGGAGTGATTGAGCCAAGTTCGTTGTCGATTGAATTCTCATGTTGCTCGCTCCAAGGATTAAGTCGTAGCTACTTGGCCATTCATCCATCCAAGTAAAGAAGTCATCCATCATTTTCTAACGCTTCTGGAGAAGTTCATTTTATCATACCATCTGGGTTCTTAATTCAGTAATGGCACCATCCGTTTCATATCTAGTCTGACATGCCGAGGGATTACCGCAAGAAGAAATCTGCTGACTTCCTTTGCTCCTAGCGCCTTTTGCACCACCACCCTCAGCACGGAAGAAATTTCTATCTTCCTTATTTTTGGCCCTTGAGTCAGAGTGTCAGGCAATTCGCTTCCTTGCAAGCTGGAAGTCAAAGTAATGGTGTCCCCCTTATCTGGGGTCTTTCAACCGGAAAGTCGGTTGGGACTAGCAAATGGACATTCACTCTACATCCATTTTGTTGTCCTCAAGTGGCCTGTAAAGATCGAGGTATAAGTTAGACACATACATACAAGTTATGTCATTTGTAAATATTTTCAATAGTGTGCCCCCAGTCCAGGGGTAATGGTGAAAGATCGGTAGTTGTATCACATCCCATTCAAATTTAGACATGGATGCATGGAAAAGAGACATTGCTTTCAAAACTTAAGTGATTGAGTTATCCAAGTGCTCGAGCTATCACATTGTCCATTCATTGTATTTGCGAGGTGGAACTCGTCGTTGCACTTAGGCTATGGTCAATCACATGTGGGTGTGTATGTTGATTTAATATATCATTCTTAGGGCCTCCTTTCGGTCGTTGCCTTAAGTCGTGTGACACATCATTGAACAATTCACTCTCAAGGCCTCTTTTCGGTCATCGCCTTGAGTCTCCTGAGAAGTTTAGCATTGGGCATCAGTGTCAGGCTTCTGGACGTGGCCCTTTGTTTGTTTTCCACCGGCCTGCTGCGGTTGTCGCGAGTGCGGCCCTTGCGTTCTTGTCTTGTTATCTTGTACAAGCCTGCATTTTGTAAACAAAGCGAATCTCTAAGTAATAGGTAAAAAAGCACATCACAATCAAGTAAGGGTTCCAATTCAAAATCCCTGCAATCAAATAATATCTAGAAAATCATATAGAATTCATCTAAGGGGGTGATGTGTGTGTATGCCCCCATTCAATCATGAATAAAGTGCCTAGTCTGGGCTTGTTCGGGATTGATTAGGATCGGCATTGTATTGCCCCTCATATCTGAAAATGAGGGGTTCGGGCTCAGCTTTCATTCTTATCCCGATCCTGCAGCGAGGTAGGAGCCCTTTTGTGGCATTTAATTGCAATGCCTTTATACTCTCTTGCCGTATGCCCAGGATAGAGTTCGAACTCAACTTTCAATTTTCCCCCTAATCCTTCAGTAGGGTAGGAGTTCATTTGTGGCGCAGTCTCTGGAGCCTTTATACTCTCCCATTGAATACCAAGGGTACAATGGAATCAAGGCGGTCTTTTAATCGTGGTGCACCTTCACTCCTTAAGGACGCCTTTTTCACGTCCTTTATACTCTCTCTCAGATCATGAGAGTTAGAGTGGTGGACGTCGTCTTCCCGTCCTTTATACTCTCTCTCGAATCATGAGAGTTAGAGTCATGGATCGAGTTGTATTTAGTCTTGGTGTGCCCATCACACTCATCCTAGATTCATACTTCTATCCAAGCTCCAAGGACTAGAGTTAGTCAGGCAAACAATCGGATGACGTTTGCTAAGGCTTTGTGTTCCTCCGATCAATCTATGGGAGGAGTGATTGGCACCGAGCTTCGGGTACCTACATCATTCATATCGCATGAGTTAGTCATGCCAATAACTCAGGAAGCATGTAAAAGTAAATTGTCTGATTTAAAAGTAAGCATATCAAGGGGAAATGCTGCCTCCTTTACTCTAGTGGCATCAAGCATAGGGTCGAGCCATGTAGAAGGTCGAGCCATGTCCATTTAGAATCAGATTTTGACTTTGAAATGCAAAAGATTAATGCACAATTGTCTTGTGGTCTGCCACGTTTGAGCCAAGGAGTGTATGGTCATCTCGAATCCACCTTGAGACATAAAACTTTCTTTAGACGGAGGGCGTGGCTTTGTGGACGAGCAATTCAGTTGAGCTTGTTATGGTTTTGTTCCATAACTCTATATGTGGATGTTACAAGTCTGATCGATAGCAAATCCTAGATACCTACATCATCCACATATTAATTCACCTGAGTTAATTTCATCAATAACTCGTAAAGCATGGAAATATAAGAGTCATGGTTAAAGAGTAATCTTGTTAAAGGAATAAATATCATTCTGTGTGAAAATGGCATTGCATGCTCTTTCTCGGTCCATTTTGCCTCGCCTAATCTCTGCCATGGGATGGCTGCCAAAACCTTTAGCTAGAGATGAATGTCTTTTCAAACCATCGTGGGATGGCGGTCCCAAGAATGAACAGACCTTGATTGGGGTCTTGGAGTGACAAAGGCAATTAGGTAAATATTGTAAGCGAATGACGAGGTCGCATCTCCTTTAAACCGCCTTCTTGCCCCCATGCTGAGGGCAAGGATTGAGTGTCGGGGAGTCATGTATGTATTGCTAACGACAGAGTGCCATCACATTGGTGCTAGGACAGTAATTGGCAGAAGAATAATGGATCCATGCTCATATAAACTTTTGCGCTTTCCATGCTAGGAAATAAAATATGGTTGCTAGGGGGGATAGTCATATCTCATCCGTCCGCAAATATGCCTTCAATCCCATGACAGGAATAAGATCAAATGCATAGATAATCAATCATCATCTAGGCCTAAGTGCTCTAAACTTTTAAATTGCCAATTTTCGAGCAAGGCTGAGGTCGTCGATCATGCATCCCGAATCTTCATCCTCTCTGCGATCTATGTCTTCGGGAGGATCATCAAGCAACTCTTTATGCGATGTTTCCCTTACTTGCTAAACCTATGCATCCTTCACACTACATCTCCTCGGGGGGGGGGGGGGAGCGTTTTTGGGTTCCACGTCATTTCTGTTGCATAGCATATTCCATCCAGCCAAACAGGAGGCTCTTCCCGTGACTTGATCATCACGGACCATTCCTGCTCCAGCTACCGTTGGGACTGAGCAGTAGACACTTGGGTACAATGTAAGCTATGAATTCTGTTGGAGCTGATCAGTTTAGACCTTGATCAAATAAGCTTGAATACGATAGCATAACTTGTGAGACCTGAAGTAATATTCATGCGTTATATCACAATAGAAATAAGAAGTAGAGAGCTAATGGTTGATTCATATTTGATTTAATCTCGGGTTCTTATCACTTGACCAAGGTCGTATAGTGGCTGGTGAGTTGTCAAGTTGTTACAATCCGTGAAAGGATCCATAGGTTCAATCATGGCATGTGGTGGTTCAACTAGTACCTAACTCTGGGCACAAAAGTATGTTGACCTAACCCTTATTCGTGGAAATCAGTCTTCCTTGATGCGGTTGACAGCAAATAGCCATGGCAAGGGTTAGCCAAGTTCCTTGGGAGGTGAACCGCATGACATATTTTATTCATCACATCATAATATTGAAGTGTAGCTTTGAGATGTTGGGATCCATAGCTGCTTTCTGGTATCCCATCATTGACAATTATGGTCACTAAGATCATATGAATCATCTTCGGAGTAGTGCTCAGACTGTTCCATGTAACCGTCATTCGTTGCTCTGCCGATTGAATAAGTTTAAGTCACATAAATAAGGTGGTTGCTACTCGTTACGGAGCAACATCAGTTGCATCGGTGGAATCTATACATCATCCGAGCTATGGAAGAGGAGACTGCTATGAGACAATCATTGTCTCGTATACTGTCGATGAAAACAAGTTGAATCTGATTGATAGCTCTTCACACTGGCTTACTGATGTAAGTAGGTGTCATGGCTCTGGGAAAAATCCCAATCGTTGTCATTTTTCTGTGATATTCTTAGACTATCCATCTAATCTTCATTGACAAGCTTTGACAACTACTGTTGGCCAAAATATATGTCGAGCCGAAGGCGAGCCGTGCTCTGAGCCGAAGGCGAGGCCGTCAGCGAGTCCGGGCGCAGCACAGGTGGGGGTCCGGGGCCCCACAGTCCCGGCGGCGATCCTGTTAGGTCGAAAATGTGGGCACCGCACAACTTTTTCGATTTTGGAAGGTGGAGCCTTTTAAGAAATGATCAGAAAAATGCATTTTTCCCCAAAAACAACTGTTTCGGGTCGGATCGGATCATGCCTTCAAGTGGCGGTTCAAAGATGTCTTCATGTTGGGTCGGATCGGACCAGTTTCTCGGATCCGGATCGGAGCATCGTCAGCTGATCGGTTCGGGTGCCCCTCCTAAGGTTCGGTTCGGGTGCCCCTCCTACTGTAACACCCCACCTCCGCCAGGGTGACTCTTGCAAGCACTCTGACTTTGGAGGGGCGTTTGAATCAGGTAAACATGCATAATGATATATCAAGGCAGAACAAGAACATATGTATATATGTAAACAGAGTAAATAACATAGATAAAACAGCGGAAGATTTCAAACCATTTCAAAAACAAGTCTGGTACAACATAATGTCAATTTTCCAAATACACAAGTCTAGATAAAAAAACAACATTACTGAAAAACTGAAATACATAAGTACTATCCCCAAAATAAGTGATAACCATAGCTAGCTTCATGTCAAGACCGTACATGAGCTAAAATCCCACAAGCAAGCGGTCAGAAATCCAAGCTAAGCTCCAATATTCCCTCCCTGAGAACCTGGGGGGAACGGAAGAAAAGAGGCGAAAGAAAACAGGTCAGTCAAAAAGACTGAGTAAGCCCTACTACAATCAATGTAAACTGATAAAGTTAACTGGCATGAGCAGCAGGGATGAACATAAGGATAACAACATACTAGCATGATGATTAACTAACAAGGTAGATAAAGGTGTCATCGCATAATCAGGTTTAAGGTTTTGCACCACAGGTGTACTAGCAAACTAACATGACTGGAATAAACAAGTATTGATCCCTTGGCCCAAGCTTTGGCCCAATAACATGAAATGACCCTAATACAAGGTCCAACCAAACGGTCTAGTCGATCGGCTCCCTAAGCCTAACTCGTCACGTGTTGGTGTCAATACGGCCCAAACATAATTGTAGTCGAACTGTGCCGGGTCCACCCTTCGGGTGTATCAAGCCCTAGGGTGCCAACCCCTGGACACCATAAACATGAGTGCACAGTCTCGATCTACTGGTACGCATGGGTGACTTCTCCAAATACGGACTACGTGCACGACCATAGTCCGTCCGGAACTACATCGGCGTACCACCCGGCCGTCGTTTATTTGGTCGCTTACCTCCAGCCCAGTAATCGTGCCCCCTCCCTAGCCTAGTCCCTAGGGCCTTAATGATACCAATTTTTTTGGGGATTACTGCGGAGTGGGCCCCCATTGCTAGGATTTTTCTAGTGGGTTAAGTACGGTTTAACCCTCTTGATAATCATGGATTAACTTGGTTAAGTGTAACGATGAGTTCACGACTTAACCCTGACTAATCTACCAAGCCCAAATTGGTTAAGTATTAAGTGGACCATGACTTAACCCTAATCACGAGGCATTAGTTAATTTACTGCGCCTTAACCTCTCACATTAGACCTTGTTGTGGTTACTAGTTAAGTCGGTCGGTTCCGGGTAGCTTTACACCACAACTTGGTCTAACCTCGGGTTCAAGGTACAACATGGCCAACTTCTCACATTGGGTCCTATTGTTTGTAGCAACTAGTTAAGCCGGTCGGTTCCGGGTAGGTTTACGCTACAAACTCAACCCAACCTCGAGTTGGTCACACTTATCTTTTCTAAGTGTCATGTCCATCATGTTTCCAAAACATGTTACAAGTTTTCAAGCAATTGGGTAGACCTAACTTAATAGGTAAATTCCCAATGGGTAGACCTAACTTAATAGGTAAATTCTCAAGCTTATGTTTTTATGTCTTTTAAGTTTACCCAACCCCAAACGCAATCCCATCGCTTACATATCGCAATAGCGCATAAAGGATAGAAAGAGGGAACTTGGCATAATCATGACATAAAGGTGTTGAAGCCACAAGTTCAACATGGTGGCATATGAAATGTACATATGTTCATATACTTGCATATTATATTTTAGGCCTCAAAAGCATGCATAAAACCAAACTAGCATATTGGTGATACATGGTGATAAATGACATGTAGAAATGGCCATAAGTTCGCATTTAGCCTCACATGCAAGTTAACATAAGAGATATGATAACCTACATGTTGCCAAAATGCAACCTTTAGCATAAAGCTTGAAGCTTTAAGCTCATAAACCCAAGATAAGCTTGCATAACATGATAACATGAACAAAAGGATCAACCCAAACTTGCATAACATAACTTGCATATCATATGACAAACTTGCATATCAAACTTGCATAACATAACTTGCATATCATATGACAAACTTGCATATCAAACTTGCATAACATAACTTGCATATCAAACTTGCATAACATAACTTGCATATCAAACTTGCATATCATAACATGATAAACTTGCATATCATAACATGGCAAACTTTGCATATAAACTTGCATATCATAACTTGATAAACTTGCATATCACAACATTTAACTTTAGAGTTTAAGTATGAAAGTAGAATAGGGCTTACAATACTTATGAAGGCACAAAAGATATGACAAAGCCCTTATGCAATCAAATAGACCCAAAATGCAAGCTCTAACATAAAAACCCTTGAGCCAAAATGATCAAAACTCTTTCTTTATGATGCAAATATAGAAACTTGACTTGAATGCAAGCTAATGACACTCATACAAGCTTGAAAACACTTGTATGCATGGAAAATCTCATAGAAATTTATTTAGGAATTGTATGAAGAGAGTGGAGGCCATGAGAGGATTGATTTTGCCATAGTTTAGTTGTATGAATGAATAATGATGATTTAGGCTAGGTTTAGGGGTCCTTTTATAGAAGTTTAGGTTAGTTTAGGCCATAGGATTAACCCTAGTTTAGATCTAAACCATCAAAAATCGTCATAGGCCAGCAGAACAGACCAGAGAACCAAAACAGGTGCACCAAGCCAGCCAGGGTCAAGCCAGAAAGCTGTGCAGGCTTCTGGCTCGACACGGGCGCACTTCCCAAGTGCGCCAGTGTATTTTTGTGCTGGCGCACTTCACAAGTGCGCCAGTACATTCTGGCTTGTTTTCGGTTTTTCTGCCTAACTTCGTTCGTCCATATCTTCTTCATACGGACTCCGATTTTCGAAAACTCGGACTCTATTTCGCGTATTTTTCCGAGACGAACGCAATGGCATAGCCCGTTTCCCTTAATTTAGATTTATAAATTAAATTCTGCCTCGATTTACGTTATAACAGGTTATTGAAAATACGGGTTGTTACACCTACGGTTCGGTTCGGGTTCACTCTTCCAGGTCGGATCGTGATGTCACCCTCGGGTCGGTGGTATACTCATCTGCCTTATTCGAACCTGTTACTTCGATCCCTGTTACTTCGATCCGAGCCGGTTACATCGATCCGAGCTGGTGGTCTGTTTATCTACTGTGTCCACACCAATTTCCATCCGATCTGACCTTTTGCTCGATCCGAACTGCAAGGCCTGTGCAACTTTGTTCAAATCTACTTCGGTATATCCAACTTTGACTTCCAATCAAAACGATGTTGGTTCATCACATCTCCAACTCCTTCAACCCATCTAAGCAGCAAGCGACTCTTTCAGAATTGAAAACGGATCTCCCCTCAATGAACTATGACATCCATTAGTAGATGAGGAGATTGGGTTGAGAATCAGTTCATTCTTAGTGAAAGCACCAAAATGTTAGACCAAAAAATGGCACTAACACCCAATTGAATAGGATTTGTGAAGAATAATAATCTAAAACATAGAAAATCAAGCAAAGACACGAGAATTATAGTGGTTCAGCATTAACGAGCCTACGTCCACTTCATATTTTCTCATTTCATTCATAGATTAAAATTACATTGAATATATCCCTCAAATACTTGAATTCAATTAATAATTCTTTCTGAATTCATTGATTTTTCTTGAAGAAGAAGGTAGTTATTTATGGAGGAATTCGGCCATGGCATACGTGGAGAAATAAAGTGCCAGAAGGTCCCATTCATTCGCTGTATTCTCATGTATTTATAGCTGCGGGTAAATGGTGGGTCGGTTATGCCATGTGGCGGCATCAGAGGGGATTTCGGAAGTAGTGGAGAACGTGGAATAATGGTCTTCAACTGCCCAGAATTCATCATTCCAGGCAAGACGGGTCCTCCCATTCCAATCTGAACCGGATGCTCAAAGTTCCAGCTTCAGGCCATTTCAGTATAAGGGGACCAGGTCAAGTCCGATCCAATCCGAAAGGAAAGATCTGATCCGATCCGAAAGGAAGGATCTGATCCGATTCGAAAGGGGGAATCCGATCCGGTGACATTTGCATGTACAATTCAAGTTTTCCAACCTTCTATCACTCCATCGAAGTGATCGCCAATCAATGTAAGTTCATACTCATGTCCCTAGCTTTGGGTAGCCTGGTCACAAACAGGCTAACAACACTGCTTGCTCTAGTTCCTTTTGTTACAAAAAATAAAATGCCACGATTAAATATCTTTATTCATTCAGAAAATAAATTCACGTTTCCTTATTTCACCAGCCAGTTAGGATGGCCAAGTGGTCTAAGGCGCCAAACTTAAATTCTGGTCTTTGAAAGAGGGCGTGGGTTCAAATCCCACTTCTGACATTTTTCCACTTTTTACATCAACTTTCAGCTTTGTCGTTTTCACCCCCTTACATTTATTCCGTTACGTACACACACATATGGTTTGCTACAATAAAACCCATTAAGTCAAACCTGGATTACAAAATTCTGTGCTATTGTTCCGTCTATCAAAACCAATCACATTTAAATTCAACTCTAGCTCACAAATTTTTTCCATTGTTATCCAACCCACAAAACCTATTACATTTATATTCCATCATTTTTTTTGGGAAAAATATTTACTTAACGATTGCTGAAACCCACAGTGACAGAAAAAAAGGCTTCGAAATCAATCAGTCAGATCGGATAAAAGAACTTATATGAATGAATGAGATGATATGAACGAAGAGGATACACGGCCCGGAGCTAGGTTCAAATTCCAGCAATGATGCTTCGCATGTATCTCTGAGCTAAAGTAATAAAGACATAATTATAAGAAATAGCATTAACTAAATGATCAAACCTTCTGAAATAATTATATTAACTTCTAAAAGATATTATAAACCTTTAAGCCAAACACAATACCATACAAAGTATGAAAAAACAAATCTTTTTCCCTGTTCATATTTAGATATTTTAATACAAAACTTGTTTCTTCAGTTATGGTCAAATCTCAATTCAAAAATAACTTGTTTATTTTTCTGATAGAAAGGCAATTATAGGTTTTTAATGGAATAACTTTCCTATCAAAAAATAATTACATGTTCATACGTGCATGTATGTCAGTCTGTTGTCTTTTTACATCTCTGATTTATGCCCACTTCCTTTTCTAATACTATGGGAATAACAACTTTGTGTGTGCGCGAACGCACACGTACGTGTGTGATTGTGATCGGTCGCTAATTAGATATTTAATTGTGAGGGCGGCATAAGTGCAAACTTGCTATCAATGTTAGTAAGATCCGGTTAAATTCTTTGAAATTTTTAGTAAATTAACAAACCACGAATCAGAATTCAAATTTATATTAATTAATTTAAAATCAGAATTCAAATTTATGAAAGATGCAATAGTTTGGATAACAAACAGATGTTTAAAATAAACAAGACAGTTAACATATTAAATAAGAAAATCAAAACAATATGGTGATAACTTAAATACAAACATAACCAAATATACATACTGCACCATAAAATCTAAATAATAAATTGATCCTCACTTGTAACATAAATTAGCACAAAAACAAACCTGAAATGATCAACAAGTTAAAAGATTAAAAGACCAAAACTATTGAACGCCTAAACAAACATTTTTCTTAAATTAGTTATTACGTGATCTGCCTAGAATTTGAACCCAGACCTCTATAAACATCTCAAATTCATATATTACCATAAGGAAGAGCGATCACTGACATGAACAAGTAAATACTTTTCAAAGAGATATGCATCACAGCTAACACTTACAGTGCTAACACCTATTATAAAAATAAATAAATAAAGAACTCAAATTTATGCCACCTCATAAGTGCACCAATTTCATAAAGCAAGCAATGAAATTGCAAATTAGCATTCAGAAACAGGTTCACAATGGTAAAAGAATTGACCAAAAATGTTAAAAAAATAGCAAATAAGTTTCTTATGACACAAATTTTGAAGTCTAATATAAGGAACATTTTTCATGTGTAATAGAAAAATATTAATATAGTTATAACCCCTTTGGTATCGCATCTTGTGTGAAAGCATATAGTACCAAAAATGACTCTAAATTTTTAAATTAAAATATGATAAATATCCTAGAAAATTAGATCTTTTAGGCATGTTTTTAAAAAGAGAAACCAAAACAATGAAATGAAAAGGAGGGAATATAAACGACAGCATTAAAATAATTAAAATATTTTACATTAGTTTTAAGCTTTCAAATGTAAGATTCACACCTAAACACTGTGTCCTTTATGCTAGCTAAACATTTACTTGAATGTAGCCGCAAATCTCAATCATGGAACAAATGGCTTGGAAAAATCAAAAAATAATTATAAGATAAAGTTGTAAGGGAAAACACATTCAATAATTCCATTGTAGTCCAGCCCTGTTAGGATACCTGGCTTTCACCCAGGCGACCCGGGCTCAAATCCCGGCAATGGAATATTTTTTGCATCATAAGCCCTTTAAATGTGCTTAATTTCTCCTAAATGCCTTAGCTAAGTAGTAAGATTAACATATTCATGGACATTTACACTCTAATTTTACATAATAAATATTGTAAACTGTTTTTCCTGACTCTTCGTTCAGTTAAATGTGTATGTTATAAACAGCTTAGACTACTTTCTTCCTTAGCTCTTTTACCGTCTATAAATAGATATTATAAACGGTTTTCCCTGACTCTATGTTCAGTTAAATAGGTATGTTATAAATAGCTCAGACTACGTACTTCCTTAGCCCTTTTACCTTCTATGTGTTTGTAGACTGAAGTACCTCAAAAAGACATTCCATACAATATGCATAGAAACAAACATATACCAAAAACCCAAAATCATTCATATCAAGCTTTATAAAAAGATGCTTAGAAATATTTTTCCTTCAAGGCTAAATTTCAAGAGATAAAAAGTAAAATGTACAATTTTTGGGCTTTCATGAAGGAAACCAGTTTTGGATACTAACTTTAGAAAAGTTTGGTCAGACATCCAAAAAAAAATAAACCAGGAATAGCGACCCCGATGGAAAATGTCAGCCATATACCTCGTGACCTTCCACGGAAAACCTCATTCAAATCCAAAAGTGATGTTCATTTAATAATGCTTCAATCCCTTCGTAATTAATTTTAATATGTAGTAAACAGTGCCGGCCTTTGGGTAAAGCAATCAAAGCAGCGACTTTGGGCCACTAAAATTTAAGGGCACCATCTCCAGCAATCATTCATAAAAAAAAAGGAAAACCCTCGAATCAAATCCACAACAAACGAAAAAAATATAAAAATAGAAATAAGGGCTTCCATCCACAACAAATCGCTACTCCATATTAAACAGTGAATCAATGATGACGACTTCAACTGACAGTTCGGTCTTCGATGATGACTCGACGACGACGACAATAGGTAGCTTCAAGGTTCACTACAGTCCAACCTCCTTTGGTGCAGCTATGGCAAAGTTAGAAGTTAGCGTTTTTGATTGTTCTGTTGCTTTCATCTAGATTCGCGACTTTATTTAATTCATGTTTGTTTGCTTGTGAAATTATCAAAGGTATTTAATTTATTATTTTCAAGTTCTCGCCTCTTTTCTGAAATTTGACAAATTGTTTACTGTGCGGACGTGTTTATTTCTGTGTATATTTAGTTATTACATCAATGAAATAACAACTGATAAAGTTGCAATTTAATGTTTGCATAAAACTCAAACATTTTGGTTTCTATGTCCTTAATTTAATTTGGTTATACACTTATACCAATGCTATTTACAAGTATTGGTTTTTTTGTAGAAATTGAATTGTTGTTACAAGTAGAGTTTGAGTGCTACTGTCTGGTTCTAAAAATGCACTTACAATTATCCAATTTCAGTGAGTATCAAACTGCCTACAGTCATTCATTATAATCGGCAATACGTTAACTATAATACATTTTTTGAAGTTTATTTGTTACAATCGACGACCTGATCATAATGCATGATGATTGTCAATTTGCTGCTTAATCATTATTTAGACGATTTAGTTAATGATAACAGTATTAGTAAAAGGGCGTTGGTTTTGAATTTGGCTTTAGGTGTCAAAACTTCTAGGACCGACCCTGGAAGTAAACCTACATGTACGTGAAAGGGGAAAAAATCTAGGCTGGTCTAATTTCAACAAACCAATCCAAACCTACAAAGTATACCTCAAAGTACATATCAAATAATCGAATCCAGACCTGCAATCTAGGGGTGGAATCGGTTCGGTACCGGAACTTTGTACTCAAAATCATTACCGTACCGACTTTATATGGTAATAGAAAAATCATCCATTACCAGCCAAAGAAATCGGTTACCAATAGTTCGGTTTAGGGTTGGAATTGGTTGGTAGAAGTCGGTAATAAGTTTTTACCATTCACTAGTATGAGATCTTTTTGTTTACAATATTTCACATTAAAATATTAAATATAATTTTTTTTGTTATTATATTATTATTTATACATCTTATTTTACGTAGTCAAACATGCATGAAAACTTTATGAATGAACAAAAATACCATATAAATTATACCAGTTCTAGGTATAATAAAAATTGCATTCAATCTTGTATCGTAATAGTACTTTCCTAGGTATTTTATTAAATCATTACATATTTAAAATTCTTTGTTATGTAATAAACATATATGTGGTAGGTATGGTAATTACCATTTTCAATGCTCAATTATCGTTACCATACCGCATATTTTCATGTGGTTTGGCATACCGTACCAATCAAATTGGTTACCGATTGTTCGGTACCACTTTCGTTGGCGGCGGTTGGTAATGGCTGATAAGTGGTAATACGGTAAAAAATTCTAGCCCTACTGCAAACAAACAAACAAAAAACGCATATGCAAATAAAAATCCGAACCTACTTTGCTATCCAAGTTTGCTGAAGATCAGTAAGTGACTCGCCGCTGGATTTCAGTCATCCAAAAAAGCGGTGGCACAAAATAGTCCAACAACGCCAGGATTGAGTCCTCTGTTTGGTCTACTTCCATTGCGCTTGCAATTTCAAAATTGGGGTTTTGCTTACTTTCTAAGCTAATTGTTGGAAGAAGAAAGGTTTTCCATTTTGCTTGTTTTTGCTGTGTAGAGACAAATGGACTCATCAAAAGAAGAGAAACGGAAGCTTCTAGGTCGCTATTAGCAGGATAAATAAATTGGAAGAGAGGGATCCCAAATTCAAGCTTTTGTAACTCGCGCGCACGGAAGAATGATAAAAATCAATTGACAGACGGAACCAAATAATTAGCATGGCTTAGAGAGTTGTCGAAAATAAAAAAGAAAGGCTATGTCTTTGTAGTTGCAAACGTTTTTAGAGTATTTTGATGATACTCACAGCTAAATGTACAAATAAATTTAAAAATTGTTGTTCATTTGATTAATTCATAGAAATTAGATATTTTTTAAAATACGTTTTATGCATGTGCATGTAAAGCATTTTTTTTGAAAAGTCGTGTAAAGTCATTTATTAAATTATTAGATTTATAATTTTTATGGTGTTCTATGAGAAATTAATGAAAACATAAGAAACAAATATAAAAAAAAGTTAATTTTTCGACAAATTTAGATTAATTTCGAATTATTTAATGGCTCAAACCAATATGAAAGAAACATATCTTAATTGGGGACTTTGGATAAGTTAGCTTGGAATGTAAAGTCATCCCTATGCAAAATTATGACTGACAGGAGTAGAAATGGAAAAATATACGCATGTGCAAACAAAGAAACAATCTAATCTGGGATACGCAACCATGCTGTGCTATAATTATTAATACGACAGAAACACAAGCCACCTTTACCAATCACTTCACGACTCTTTGCCCGCATTACTGGCATTTCTTTGCACAATCCGAGAAAGCAAAGAACTACACATGAAGTGTGCTTTATAGTAATAATAATAATAATAATAATAAAAGACATTGATTTGATAGAAATCGCCAGACCTTCACAAACACTTCGAAAATTCACCGATTCATTTTTGTTCATAAATTTTTGATTTTGTTTTTACAACACAGCAGCAAAGAAAATTTTCATCATTGCATGTTATATTCTAGTGTCACAGTCGCCACACAGTTGCACTTCTGTCGCAAAGATCACCAGAGAAACCATATGTACATATTACATTTACAGTTAACCCGCCCGTTATCGTCCAGTTGCACCAAAAAAACCATTAACACTAGAAACAAATACATCGTGCTATATGCAAAAGAACAAAAGCAGCAAACGGAAACCATGGACGAAAGAGCTAATTGCCCTTTCGCATTTTAGAGTATTTTGATAATACTCACAGCTAAGCAGACTATTAAATTTTAGAATTGTTGTTCATTTGATTTAATTTATAGGAATGAGATTTTTTTGATACGCATCGCATGTGCATGTAAAGTCATTGATTAAATTATTAGATTTTTAATTTTTGTATTGTTCAATAAAAAGTTAATAAAAACATAAGAAATAAATGTACTTTTTTATTGAAATAATATTTGAACTTGTAACATTATTTATGTTTGAAAATTCCTATTTAAATATATATATTAATTTTTGTTTATGATGAGATTTGAACTTTTATTAGTTTACATGAAAGGGCATTTTAATAATTTTGCATTAGGATAAAAAATTGCGCTTTCAAATCGATTATATATAAAATTGTTATTTGCTTTATTAAATTTTACTTTGCATCTCTTGTTTTTTACTAGGGCGAGCTTATGCTTCATACACGGATTCGGCTGCATAATTAATTTAATATTATTTCTAGTTTTTTTTCCTATTTATATTTGAATTTGAAAGAGTATGTTCATGAATAGTGGCTTTTTTAGATTTTATTTTACATGAACCTTGCAGAAAAACTTTTTTTAGTAAATTTTCTCAACTAATCTAAAGGCACACAAAGTGTTCATGTTTTTAGAGCAAAACGACTTTGTACAACAAATGATAACATCAGTTATCCGTTAATTTGAACTTTGTAAATATTACATTACTAAGAATTTCATTTAATTTTCAAACCTAAGTGACATGAGTTGAGTAACGAGAGTTACGCCACACGATTCCCGCATAGGCTACTTTTCGTACAAAATTTGTATGACTAACGCATTCAAGTGAAAATTATACACATATGTATATTTAGTCATATTTTTCATTGAAATCACCTGATATATTTATATTTATATTTACATTGCAATATCTAATGTTTACCTAGTTAAAATTTCGGAACTTTTTGCCACAATTACCACTAAATATTCGCCTTCCCATTTCCTCGTATCTTCCTCTTAACTCTTTCTTCATTCCACTTTTTTCGTTTTCTCTTCATTTTCATTTTGCCTCTTTCCAGATCTCTTCACCTCTCGATATCCAGCTTTTGCTATCGTGGTAGACGAGTTCCAACTCCTAACTAAATACTTTCGGTTTTCTCGAGATCCAGCCTCTCAGCACTTCATACGCCAGATATGCCTTTTATCTCCTTAACCCGCGGTGTTTCCCCTTTCGATCAGTTACTGGCTTTATTTGCGATTCCCTCGCTCTTTATGCTTTTGCTCAGATTACCCAAGTGCTTGCCGAAAGGCAGATCGTTTTATGATTGTGGATTGATTAATTTCAACGTGCCGGAAAGTAATTCTTCTTATCTAGATCTTTTGTTTTTTGAGTGTATGATGCTGATTGTTGTGGTTCTGGACCGAGGGGTATTCGACTTGAGCTTTTGGTTGTTTTTGGTATTGTCTATGTCGTGAGCTCTATTGGTTCAATTGCGGTGTTTTACTTGATTGTCGTGTTTGGGTTAGGCTATGTAGTTGTGGAAGGAAGTCTTTATGTCCCAAGCTGTACGAAAGTTCCTAGGTTTGTCTACTCTATTGGACATTGGTTGCTCTAGGATAGGAGATCTGTCAGAGCTTCAGTTTGGCTTGAAACTTGTTTTGGGTTGCCTTGCTGTTATGTTTAAGGGAAATTTGCTGGGTGGAAGGTTACTCTCTGCTTGCTACTGTTCAACTCCAAAAAGTAAGTTTCATGCCTAGGATTTAGGGTCGTTAGTTTCATATGTGATTTGGTGGTTTACTAGGTAGAGTGATGAGGTGTTGTCTGCTTTGCTACTGCTTGTGGGGGGGGCTGCTATGCAACCTTTAGTTTTACGTAATTCTTGCTTTGTGGCTTGTTGTTTGTGACTGCTATGCAGCCTTATGTTGCTATGCTTTTATGTTATTTGCACAGTGTTGCAATTGTGATGTAATTTTTAGCCTATGCACTTATTTACAATTCTGATTATTCCCTACGTGGAGTTTATTTCGAACTATTTTAACAAGTGCTAGGATCATGCTATGCAGTTAAAGCCCCTCTATAGCCAATAGCGCTCTCTGGCCGCTGCGCTATTTCAGTTTAGCACTGATGAACAGTAGCTCCGCTTAAATGCCCACTGTTTTCCGCTTCATCCGCTAAATCAATGATATTTAGCACCTGCTTTAGCAATATTAACATACAAAGGATGATTTGACCAATTCTCTTTTAAAAAAATCAAAAAGTTAATGCAAAGAGCTAATTTTAAGTCATAAGTGCCTTATATAAAATAGAAATTTGTAGTAATCCTCGAATCTAGTTTGCATAACCATGATATTCTTTAATTTTGTTATATATTATTAATTAATAGTTTTTTCTTCTACAAAAATTATGTGAGAATGATAATTAATTAATTTTAATTATATACTTTTACATCTAATTAACATTTTTGCACCTCCGCTATATCCCCGCTTTATCCCTGCTACAGCTTTTTACACCTCCACCGCTATAGAACCGCTGAGCGCTTTAACTGCACAGGGATCATGTTAGTAATAGACAACTGTTCTTCTTATTTCCTGTATTATTTTGTACTCATTATTTGTTGTAATGAGAAATTTTTATGGATTACTATAAAACCAGGTGGCCTTGCCAAAAAAATAAAGAACAAATTTACAAGTAAACTTTATGTTGCACCACAATTGTATCGACTTGTAACACCCCAAAATTTAAACACATCATAACCATACTTAAAGATAAGAAATTGGAAATAACTTAATTAAATATTCAGAATTAAGTGAAATTGATATTACCATTGCGTTCGTCTCAGAATTCTAGTTCAGATAGACCCCAAGTTTGCGTAAAACGGATAACGTATGAAGAAGTTAGGAGCATTAGACGTTTGCATACATATAAAGAGCTATGTAAATATAAAATAAAATAAATTCCAGAAAAATCAAAACAAGGCGAGCGGGAAAATAAGCGGGAAATGGACCCGTTGTGGGATGACCCGCACTGGCCTGAGTCGACCCATAGGTCGACCCAAGGAGGCTAGGTCAACCTTAGGGTCGACCCAAGCGGTAGGTGGGTCGACCCACCCCTGATCCGGGCGAATTCGGAATGCATATATGGACTGTTTTGTGCACTGTATTCGTTGCTGACTCAGCATGATTTGTACAGTCTGGATTTAAAACTTAAAATCTATAGGTTGAGGTTGACTCTATACATCTATAAATAAGTGGCTTCTCCCATTCTGATTTACACCATTTCTTCATATGTTCTCCCTCTGTAAATTTACTCTTAAAATATAAATATATAATAGGGGAATGCTGTTGAAGATTGGATCAAACAGAGACAACATCAGGACTTGCATACATACAACTTGGATTGGACTTCTTTTTCTATGGCATAGTGTTATATACATTTATCTTCACCAAGACCCACTATGAGTTTCTGTTATTTACATATCTGATTTCTTAGGCCTTGAACATGACAATTAAATAAAACTGGTTACAATCTACAGGGTTAGTAAAATAAATTTTACACATGTTTTCACTGTTAATCACCTATGTCATTAGGATCAGTTACATATATGCGTGTAATGTTGGATAAATAACAAGTTGTACATATGCCTATGACTCTAGATAAATAACAAGTTAAATGTATTTATCTTTCGTTTTCCATTTTCTATGTTTTATGTTTATTTTCAGTCTTGCTTATATGTCTATGTAATTTGATTCTATTTTCCTTCCTCTGTTTTCCTTTTTTATTTTTACACCAAGGCGAGGCCCTTGGAAGCCTAGGTTATACCCGATTAGAGTGTGCGTATAATTGGGGCAATAATGAATGATATAAAAAGAGGAATTTAGACATGTTATTAATTTGGGACTGGTTGACTATAATTTGGGAAAAAGGATAAATATACACATGTTTAGGCTTGCTGTAAACTGATAAAAAGGGGTAATGTGTATATACTTGCTGTAATTGAATAATATGCATAAACCTATATATGTTGTAATTTGGGGAACATAGTTAATGAATAGTATGCATATGAATTGGACATGTTAAATTTGACTTAAAACGGAAATTAAGTAAGTGACATGTTAAGAATAGGGTAAGTACCAGATGTAGATTAATAAACTGAATTATTGTGGAAATTGTATACATCTGGGCAGGTGTTTTAGAGAAGGGTTGTATACACATAATGACATGTAATAATTACAACCATGCTTATTAGTAAACCTAAACCTGCTAGGTTAAACATAAGTATTACTAAGCTAAGAGGTCCCTCTTTCCGCTGTTGTATCAGGTTTTGGGGACTCTTAAATCCTAGTTTTGGGGGCACAAGCTTAAGGGGTTTAGCTTGTGTCAATATGTTGTTTCGAACCCATATAAATCAGTATCCCTATTGGTATCTTGTTAGAGGGGGCCTCGCACTAGGTAGGCGCCAGGGCACGCTTTACTGAACTAGATAGTAAGAGGTTCACATAGGGGTGGGTACGAGCGTGTTTCGGCAGAGTCATGAGCGTGCATGGGTCCGAGTAGGTAAGATAAGCCATTGTAACACCACTAAATAGGTCTATATTATATAAGTTGTTGGGTTAGGGAGTGATACACCTTACTGTTGAGGCTGACACGGGGTATTTCCATAGTAGGAAGCCAATCGCTTGGTTAGTAATTAGGGTACACATAATCCTTTTGTTTGTAATTAGGTTAAACACCTAATATGGTTTTGTAATTAGGGTACACCTAATATTGTTGTTTAAACCTACTATAAATCCTACTGATATGTAATTAAGCCGAGAACCTATTCTTGTTGAACTTGTTATACTAGTATTGGTGCAGACATACATGTTTAGTGGTATAAATGTGAAGCATTACCTATTCATAGTATATTCATGTTATTCATGTCTATCATGATTACCTATTCATAGTATATTCATGTTATTCATGTCTATCATGTTGTTTAGTTTATCCTATATGACACTGTACCTTTCTCATCCAATCTTATTTACCTGTCTTTGCATTTCTATTTTATGCACATATGTAAATCATTGGAACTCGCCAGACTTTATGTCTGGCCCTTTTTCTTTCGCCTATTTCTTCCTTCTTCCTCCCAGGTCCTCAGAGTGGAAGCACTTAACAGTGACTAAGAATTCTCTTACAGCTTGGACTTGGATTTCTTGAGATGTATCGTTTTGACTTGCTCTCTACTTCAGTATGGCTTATAGCGAGGGATATGATTTCATGTACTCGGATGCTTTGGTTTATGAGATGTTTTTATGAGACATATTTGATGTAACTGGTTTTGAATATAACCAATTTTATGAGACAATGCTTTATTTTTAATAATGAAGTATAAATTTTCCGCTGCTACTTTATTTATGTCTTGTAAATTTTCTGTAATGTTTACCTATTGCGCTTCATGGAACTTAATGCATTCTCTTATGAGTGACAATAATGGGCGTGGGGTGTCACATTTGTTATCAGAGCCGAAGGTTACAAGATTAGAGAAAAAGTTTTTAAATTTGGTTTTAAAAGCAAAGTATTTTCAAATAAAAAACTATTTTTGAAAAACATATCCCCTCAAGTCAAATTTGACAATTATATTACTGTTACTCTTGATGAAGAAGTGAACGTGGTCATTAGTTCAAACTTGACTTTCTTTAGTATGGATCTTCCTTAAGATGAATCTCCCCAAGCCAAAATCACGACATGGTCCCAGGATCTCACATGAAAGCTTACTTTCTATGATTCTCCTAAGACCCTAAATCATATATGTGAGAAGATTGGCCTCCTGATTTCTTTTGATGGTCCACTCCCATTTAAATCACCAACACATGTCCCAACAAACATGTTCAAAAACTTAGTTTAACTTGGTATCTGATCTCTGCTTTTCTCGCATCCTAAATCATCGCAAGCTCAACTTTCATCTCTGAATGAACAGTCTACAGTTTCTAACACTTTCTTCTGGTATATATTATCTCTTCTCGTTTTTCTTGATTTTTATATTCTCATGGCAGGTCTTAACTTGACTTTGTATTTTCTATTCTTTTTCAGGCAACTAAACATTTATTTGAGTTTCATAGCAACACTTTTGAGTTAGCAGGTGAAATGACTGCAGTCAAAGAGGGAGCTTCCCTTTTTCAATTCCAAATCATTACACTTTCAACTACCAAAGATGGAGTGGAAAAAAGATAGAGAAAGGGTGGAGAAGGAGAAAGTTACTATGTCCCTCTAGGAGCTATAGGCAACCATTGAGAAAGAGCAAAAGAGAATCAAGGTTCTAAAGCTCAAGGGAAGGGTTTAACTCAAAAGTAAACTAATTCAAACTCGACATAGATAGGCTTATGAATAACAATTGTACTCCTAAAATTGAAGTTGAAGAGCAAGAAGAGACTCATGTCCAAGTGTATTAACATAATCAAGGATGTCATGAAGAGTGTGCCAAACTTCCTTTAAGATACTATTGACAGTATAATTAGAAGATCCTTTAAGAAAGCCCTTTCTCATTGTGAAGACTGCCCACAACCCCCGCACTAAACAAAAGGAATAATGCGCTGAAAGCAGTGCTAGGAAGTTGTGGACATTGATCATAGGTAAACAAGAACATCAGAACCTGTCATATAACTCACAGCGCAAGGATGAAATATAATGGAACATATACAACACGCAGTAATAGTAAAGGATAATTGCATAAGAATTTAAACTTCCACATCATCAAGGAAATATCCACAACAACTTAGGATCACATCAGTAAATGTTTGTACAAATAGCCTCACTACAACACTCAAGAAAACATGATAGCGGAAACAAAGATACTGGATAGTAGTAAAGATAATATGCCAAACTCCTTCTCGCCTTTGCACAGAAGCATCGTCCTCACTAATCACCTGCCACCTAGTCTGCCCATCCACAACCGGATGAACAACCCAAGGTAATAAGAGGAAACATAAAACCTTGAGTCGGACAACTGTCTTAGTGAGCGATAAAACAGCCAACAAACATCAACAATAAAGTATATGAGAATGGATAGATAAACATACTAATCTACCCACAACACAGGAGAAGAACTCAACTCTATCTTCCCCACATCGGACACTGGTAGCCTTTACAACAACATTCCAACCATACATCCATGGAAACCAGAACACCCACTCAATCATGGAAAAGCACTCATGACAGCCAAATTATATGTCTTATGTAAACCATCCTAATCGAACTCAACATCCCTCAAGCGCAAGCCCCAAAGGCCTAAACTAATATCAGACAAGAACCCATGGAACATCTCCTTCGACGTTGGACAATCTACAAGAGATGGTTCAAACAAAACAACCAATCATCCATGATAGACTCTGGCTATCACTGCCAATCCTGCTTTGAAACCATCGTTAATCGTATGACGACCAACCTTGCCATACGTCAAGGGCTAATTGTTACCCCAGTTCTAGCATAAACTCCAAAACCTTTCAACAATACGTATGTTTGTCCAAACTTGACAACTAGGCCTTTCAACGATACCCAAGGTACTCAACTAGTAACCTTCTGGTCTTTTAGGTGCCCTTATTGTACCGCTGATTCAAGCCTGCTAGAACTTACGACAACGATAATCTCTCGGCCTTCACATCTCTAGTCATCTAACCCGACGACTTTTCTTAGCTTAAGTAACCTTCTCGAGCAACCATTATCCACCAACTCACGACCTTTGAGTTAGCATCTCATTCGTTGTTCTACACCAATCAAGGAACACATTCAACATTTTGAATATTCCCACTTGAGTTTACTTCGAAGTCACAACATTATTGAGCCAAATAACATCACTGCACAATGGTATGGGTTCGCGGGGGTCGTCCCCAAATTTTTTTTTAGGCCCTTTTATTCAAATCTGGGTCATACCCGAAAATTATAATTTTTTTACAAAAGACCCTATGCGACCAACCTATCCTCTAGGAGCCGACCGACCTATCATAACCCTTCCCGATCGATCCATAAATTCAAATAGGAGACCCACCCATCTCGTCATGACCGACCGATCCATGTTCTGGTCCTATGACCGACCCACTCCTCACAATCTCTAGCCGACCCATCGTAAAGGTGCATGACCGACTGACCCGGTATCTGACCGACCGACCCAGCTCCTGGAAGAAGCAAACCAATTGATCCACCTGAACCGACCCCTTTCTAATAGCCTAACCCGACCAACCCATGCTCAACATATTCGGACCGACCCATCACCTTGATGTCGACCGACCCTACCATTGATGATCGACCGCTCATTACGTGCTTTCCAAGCCACACTCCGACCGACCGACCCATATGAAACCGACTAACACAACACCTGGACAGACCCAATTCACCCTCGATTTCAACCTAAACTTCGCCAAATGGCTGATTCGACGAAACCAACTCATCTGATTCATCCAATACATCCACAAGCATGTTATGAAATCAATAACAACATGAAAATGACAATTTTCATCTAGAGTTATGTAAACATCGCCAAAATCATGATAAATGAACGTATGAATAAAACGATGGATCTAACTTGCATAAACATGCGAAAATACATAGAAATTACCGGTTTTAAGTTGCTAAATTAGATCCTATGGCAATTCTGCCTAAGAACTCTTTCATCTTCCATATCCATTTTTCAATATCATTATTTCCATTCCACTTGTCAATAACCAATTGTGATTTAAAAGCTACATACGAACCGCGTACATAAGGTGTTATGCAACTTGGACTAGCTGTAGAGAAACTACTTTAATCTGATTTTGGAATTTCTACAATTATCTACCAACACCAATGCTCCGATACCAATTGTTGTGGAGGATTTCAAATAAAGGGTGCTCAAATTAAATCCCTAAACACTGTAGTAGAAGAGATTGCAGTAGAAGTGCAAAAACAACTAATAAATATCTCAAAACAATCTCAGCCCAATCCAGTAACCAATCTCAATCACCAAACAAAAGATATAATAAATCAATAACAAAAAATAAATCACACATCGATTTATAGTGGTTCTACAAATGTCTTATTAGTGTACATCCACTTTGAGAGAGAGATTTTAATATATACCAATAGAAGAGTACAAGAGATTGAATACAATGATCAAAATTCTCAAAAAAATTGATTTATCACTAAGCCACAAATTGAATCAGACAACAACAATCACACAACATAAGACAGGTTCTTTGTTATCCCATTTTTTGCACAACATAAGAAGAAATCATCTGTTGTCTAGCAAAGCCTATGAAATCATTATGTTATGAAAAATTCATGTATGACATTCAAACAACATTTTATATGTTATTTGATTGCAGTTATAAAAAATTTAGATTTGGCTTCACACAAATGTTTTTCCCTCTAAAATGTTGGTCAAATTTTTATTTCCCTCTCATATTCTTGGTATGATTTTAGACCATACTTTTATGTTGTTTGATTAGAGTGATAAAAATTCAGTTTTGGCTTCAAAGAAATTTGCTCTCACTCCAAAAACTGGTCAATAGTTTGACTTTTTCTTTTCATATTTTAATTTTGTTTTCAGACCATATTTATCAGTTGTTTGAAGAAGTAGTCAAAAAATTACTTTTTGGTTTGTTTCCACCTCTATATTTTATCGTTTCCTTCGTTTGTTGGGGTTGTGAAAATATTACATGTTTAGATCCATATTATACTTTACTTTCCCGCTCACCATTTTATTTTCCCTTTTCTTCTTCTTCTTCTTCTTACTTTTTACTTTCTCTCTGCCGATAATCTCTCTATCCCAAAACCCAATCAAATCCTAACTGAACCCTAATCTCGACGATTCGGCAGCGAAACCCTATTCTATGTGATATAAGGTAAACCCTACTTTTCTTGTGTTTTGTTTATGGAATTATAAAGAGAATTTAGTGATTGTTATCGGTTGTTCTATTGCTGGAAATTTTGGCTATTGTGCTTATACCAATTGTACTCTGTTATTGTTCTTCTTCTTGTTGGTTAAGCTGCTCACTGATTTTGGTTTTTGTTCAGTAGTTTCAACTCTACTGCCTAGTGTCAGTTAGTATTGAATAAAAGATGGTTTGTACTAAAACATGGTTTGATAATTTTACTTATTGTATGTATTTATCATTATGGTTTCAATTTCTCTGAAAAAATGATAAACTTGTTCGTTGTAGGTGGATAATCTCAGTTACAGGATAACAATAAATTTTGTTCATTTTGTTTTATTTGTTTATGAAAAGCCATAAATGCAGGCAGATAGAAGTTCACATAAATTTGAAAAGGGATTAGCAACATTCTTTGAGTTTGCATTAGCTAATTCCATGGATAAAAATAATATCACGTGTCCTTCTTTGAAATGTTGCAACACATATGGATTCTCTATTTCAATTATTAGGGACCATTTTTATTTGGATGACATTAATGAGGGTTATCAGCATTTGAAGTGTCATGGAGAACAAAATATAGTTGGGTCTGAGCATAATAGTGGCGAAGAATCTGAAAGTGGAGATGGGGAATATCATGGTGATGTGTGGGAGGATGAGGTAGATGGTGAAGAAAGTAAGGATGAACATATGTCAAATGACTCGGATGAGTTTTTAAAGTATGTAGAGGATGATGATTGTAACAACCCGCATTTTAAGAATCAGAAAATCATAAAATGTTTTTATTTTATTCCCTGAGTGTTGGATTATTTTCATATTTTAATATGTTGCTTATGGGGTTGTGAAACATGTCCATAATTTTTACCAATTTTGTTTATGACCATTTTTCCCCTATCAGTCTTGTACATGGCATAACTTTTGGCTTAGGACGGATTAGTTGTTGAGACATGTGCCATTGAAAAGGAAATGATGATTCCCTTTCCGTAGAGTAGTTACATTAAAGTTTTGACTCAATGGTTTCGGAGGAATCGCCGTTTTAAGGTTTAAGAGTTGGTTGTTCAGGTTTATAAAGCCATAATGGGTTGATTTGGGGAGACCCATTCGTAGGTTGGTGGAAGGCTATAAATAGAGGGTAGGAGGTATGGGAAATAGTTTACTTTCTCCGTTCTCTCATTTGTAAGAGCCAAGGGATCCTCTATTCCTGCATTTCTTCATCTTTCCACCATTAGAGCTTAGAGAATCGAAGATCTACACCATTTGAGGCTAGATCTACACCTTTTCAAGTGAGATTCATTGAATCGAAAGATTTGGATCAAGTTCTTCGCTATCCGAAATCTAATTTCACCGTTTTTGCTTTGATTTGGAGAATTAGTGAGTGATATGTATCTCTCACATGGATTCAATCAAGTGTATGAGTGTTTGAGCTTGTTTTCATCAAATTCGAGTCGTTTTACTTAGATCTACATCATGGTAATTTCATATGAATCGCCATAGGATCTAATTTAACAAATAAAAACCGATGATTTCTATGTAATTTCATATGTTTATGCAAGTTCGATCCATCGTTTTGATTATATGTCCATTTACCATGATTTTGGTGAAATTTGCATAATTTTAGTGATAATCGTCATATTCATGTTGTTAATGATTTCATAACATGCTTATGATTGTATTGCATGTATTGGATGAGTTGGATTCGTCGAATTTGTCGTTTGGCAAAGTTTTGGACAAATTTCGGGTTGGAAGCAAGTTGGGTCGGATATAGAATAAGTTGGGTCGGTCGGTAGCATTCCAGGGGAGGGATTGGTCGGTCATGATTGGGTCAGTTGGTCGTGCTTTCTCCGCTGGGTCGGTCAGTCTGACTTTCTGGAGATGGTCGGACATTCAGTGCTGGATCGGCCATGGCTTGCGAAGCAAGAAAAGAGACTCGGTCACATGGGGTCGATCGGGTCGGTCTTCTTTGGGTCGGTCGGTCTCGTGTGCAAGTAAGGGGGTCAGTCTTCTTTGGGTTGGTCGGTCTCGTGCCAAGTGGACGATTCGGTCATATATGAAGTGGATGGGTCAGCCGGGTAGGGTAACTTGGTGGGTCGGTCATGCAATGTTGTGGATCGGTTGGTCATGCAATGCTGTGGATCGGGTTGGTCATCTATGTTTGGGTCGAACAGTGCACGATCGGTAGGAGGTTTGAGGCACAGATCGTTCATACGTTGGATCGGTCGGCTATGAGAGGATCGGTCAGTCAGGGAGGAGTCTGGTCGGTTGGATTCAAGAGGATGGGTCGGTCACACAGGGTCATTTTCTGAAAAAATATATTTTTCGGATATGACCCAGATTTGAATAAAAGAGCCTGAAAAAAAATCGGGGACAACCCCCCCCCCCCAAACCATAGCCACAGCGCAGTGATGTAATTTCGCTCAGTGATGTTATGACTTCGAAGTAAGTTCAAGTGGGAATATTCAAAGTGTTGAATGTGTTCGTTGACCGGTATAGAACAATGAATGAGGTGGCAACTCAAAGGTCGTGAGTTGGGGGATAATGGTTACTCAAGAAGGTTGCTCGAGTTATGAAATGTCGTCAAGGTTGGATGACTAGAGATGCGAAGGACGAGAGATTATCGTTGTCGTAAGTTCTAGTAGGCTCAATGCAGGGATAAAATAGGGGCACCTAAAAGACTGGTTGTAGGTCGAGTACCCTGGGTATCGTCGAAAGGCCTAGTTGTCAAGGTTGGATATACATACGTATCGTTGAAAGGCGTATGCAGTTTACGCTAGAACTGGGGTTACCATAAGTCGTTGACATATGGCAAGTTGGTCGTCATACGATTAATGATGGTTTCGAAGTAGGATTGGCGGTGATAGCCAGAGTATGTCATGGATGACTAGTTGCTTTGTTTGAACCATCTCATGTAGATTGTCCAACGTCGAAGGAGATGTTCCTTGAGTGCTTTCCTGATATTGGTTCAGGCCTATGGGGCTTGTGCTTAAGGGATGTTGAGTTCGATTAGGATGGTTTACATAAGACATATAATTTGGATATCATGAGTACTTTGCCATGATTGAATGGGTGTTCTGGTTTCCATGAATGTATGGTTGAAATGTTGTTGTAAAGGCTACCACTGTCCGATGTGGGGAAGATAGGGTTGAGTTCTTCTTTAGTGATATGGGTAGATTAGTACGTTTATCTATCCATTCTCATATACTTTATTATTATGTTTGTTAGCTATTTTATTGCTCACTTAGACTGTTGCCTGACTCAAGGTTTTATGTTTCCCTCTTATTAACTTGGTCTTTTCAACTGGTTGTGGATGGGCAGACTAGGTGGCAGATGGAAAGTGATAGCTTAGTGAGGACGATGTTGCAGTTCGGAGGCGAGCTGGAGGCTTACGTACCAGTTTTATTACTATCTACTATTTCTTTTTCCGCTATTTGAGTTGCTCTATGAGTGTTGTAGTGAGGCTTTATGTACAGACTTTGATATATTCTATGGTGTACGGATAATCTTTCAGGATGTTGAGAAAGTTTCAAAAGTTTGTGATATGATGTTTCACTATTATTACCTGTTGTATATGTTCTACTATATTTTATCCTTGTGCTATGAGTTTTACGACAGGTTCCGCTTGCGTTTACCTACTTTGATGACCGTTCATAGCTGCTTGGCACACCTTTCAACGCATTATTCCTCTTGTTTAGTGCAGGGGTTGTGGGCATTCGACACAATGATAAACCACTGTGCCTTATTTGTACGAAGACAACTAAGTTGAACGCTTTTATTCAAAATTTCAATTTGAAAGCAAGGCATAACATGACTGATAACTGTTTTACATATATTTTATTATTGATTTGGGGTTTGCTTCCAAAAGTTAATTTGGTTCCATACTCCTTATATGAAGTTAGAAAAAGTCTCAATGCATTTGGAATGAAATACGAAAAAATTCATGCTTGTCCTAATGACTGCATGTTGTATAAAGGACAACATGTAGCTAATATCACTGCCATATTTCTCGCTTTTCACACTGGAAAATGGAGAAGGAGAAAAAAGTACTAACAGGTATTCCTGCTAAGATTTTGTGGTACTTTCCACTAATTCCAAGGTTGAAACGGATGTATCAGTTGGCAAATACATCAAAATCTTACATGGCATGACCATAGTCGAAAGAAAGATGGAATGTTGCAACAACTAGCTAATTCCCCAACTTGGAATTTAATTGACAAAAAATGACCGGAATTTGGCAGTGAGCCGAGGAATCTCAGACTAGCACTATAATATGATGGATTTAATCCCTTCGGCAACCAAAGTAGCATGAATTCTTGTTGCCCTATTTTGGTTGTCACGTATAATCCTCCACCATGGTTGTGCATGGAGAGGAAGTTTATGATGTTGACGTTGTTAATTTCTGGAGCAGTCGAGTAATGATATCGACATCTATCTTCAACCCCTAGCAGATGATCTTAAGTTATTGTGGGAGGGTTGCAAAACCCCGTAAATTTTACAAGTATTAATAAATAACTAAATAAAAACAAGAAATTAAATGATATGGCTGGAAAATGAGACTTCACAGTTTTAGGAATTTGGCTATGAAACTCTTTTAATTAGATTCGTGGCGAAATTCTGAATCGTTTTCATATATAATATGCTGAAAATGGTTAATGTATGAAGAAGTTATGAACAAATGAATTTGAACAATGCACACTGAATATATATATATATATATATATATATATAATTATGTGAATATTATATATATTGTCCAAATAATAATAATAAAATAAAAAGAGGGAAATTCAAAATTTGAAATGTTGAGATAAGGTCTAGGGGATAGCGTATATTGGATTATGGAAAAGAATGAAGCAAATTAAGAACGTAATTAATAAAATAAACAGCTCAACAACAGAGCAAAATTGGGCGTTCCAACAGAAGGGGGGTCGACCGCTAGTCCGTTGGCAGGCCCAATTCTGCTTACGTGGATTAGTGTTTTCTTAGAGGTTATATTTATATAAAAGGCTTGGATTAAATCTTATTAATCCATCGACTCATGCTCACATGAGCAAGCATAAATAACCCCTCAAACCTCACACTAGAAACCCTTATTATTCTAAACCTCTGCCTCTATGCTGTTGGATTCCATAGAAAAATAAAGAGAAAAGGGTGAAGGTTTCTTCTACTTCTCTACCTCTATTCTATATCTCTCTATTTCAATTACATAACTTTAGGAATTTGGAATTTAGCATAAAAATATATGTATAAGAATCTAATTCTATGTTTCTTATATGTATATTGTTAGGAGGAGAATTAGAGCTCGCTTGAACGTTAAGAACCGTTGCAGATCTTGAAATTCTACCACATCTCCACCTAATTTGTGAGTGGAATCTAGTTTTGCTTAAAGGCATATTCATGTTTTTCATAGTTTTCCATATGAATTAATATGCCTATGAAGATTTGATTATGCATAATATGAACATAAAAATTCCCAAATCTTCTATTCTGTAATTACGCGTGAAATTGTCATGATAAATTGGGTTTGTAGAATTGTGGTTTTTATATTGGATTAAAGGTAAATATGAGTGTTGTACTATTTTTATATTTTATGCAATTCACCGTTATTATCATTTGATTTAGCCTAAAAAGGTTTGGATTTAGATTGTTTCATTGTTGAATTGGGTTTGGATCCTAATTTTTGTGTAAACGCATACATAAATTGGAATAAATCTAATGTAAACATTTTTGGGTGTATAACACCACAAAAAAGGAGAATTGGGTGAAATATGGATGGTAAACATACATGTGTGAATGTATGAAACATTTACTTTTACTTTAATATTGAAATCATTTCCATATGCCTAAGATGCAAGTTTAAAATTGTTTGTATATATGTTCTTCCATCCACTACTACTTATTATGTTATCATATTGTTATTATGCCTATGTTGCAGCTGTAGCGGTAAAAGTATAGAAAACCTAATTTGCATGCCCTAATTTGGAATAGATGACAATTGCTTCCTCGTTAGAACGTTTCCCCGTTTATACAAATGTTACGTTAACTAGGCGCTATTATTATATTACTTATATAAACATAATAAACGAAATTAACATCCTATTAACGTAATAAATATGATTAGATTAGGGTTTGAATTGAAATGTCCCTTAGCAAGTATACATATATATTTGTTTGCTTGTGTGTGCGTATATATAGAATGGCTTAAATATATATAAATAAGTGACACATAGGCACGAGGTTAGTCGTCATTTGTGGTAGAAGTCCTCCCGGAACCGACCGACAAATCCAACAACCAAAAGTAGGCCCAACTAATGTGAGATATCTAGGTGCCATGGAACATTCATGAACTTAGTACACTAGACACGAGGTTAAACCGACTTGTAGTAGAAGACTGCCCGGAACCGACTGGCATATCCAGCATCTACAGGTATAAGGTTTAATGTGAGAGGTCTAGTGTGTATATATATAACCATACATACATACATATATATATATATATAAGTGATGCGCGAAAACAGATAGGTTTACAATGCCTTAAGAAGGTCTTAAGTGACCGACTCACCTTTTTATCTAAGTTGGGTCTTAAGTGGTTAGGACTAGGATCCCTTCGAAGGTTTATTCCTTGGAGAGGAACCAAAGTCATAGGACACACCTTTATTAGTATTAAGGCAGGTTTTTGGGTCCTCCTTCTTTAAAAGTGGTTAGGCATATTACAGTAACGAAGTAGGGTAGTTCACGGGGATGTCCACTTCCTCTAGAAGCTTGTAAGGCCTTAACTAGCGATAGGTTGGTAATTGAAAGGATATGTGGAAATTGCATGCTCACCATCCTATCTAAGGGAAGTCTTAAGCGACATAAGTGTCCTACCGGGTAATATCAGTTAAGTAATAATGCTCACAATACTACTTCTCATATTACAAATGAGAGAATAGACTTAAGAACATTGACGCACTAGGACGGGGTCTGAAAGGGCTAGGGTCCGCCTCAGGGTTATAAGAGATAGTAAGAATCCACCCTTAATAGGGTCATAAGTGACCGAGAATGCCACCTTGTTGGGTCTTTACCCTAAAAACACTAATGGGCGATTGACTTGGATATTTACCCCATTGGTTAGAAACTTGATGTTGTTGTGTGCTATGTAGACATACCTTGACATATGTAACCTACTAAAAATAAAGGGTATGGACATTAAGTAATATTATATTTCAGTCACACAGAACTTTATGTTCTGACCCCCTCTCCTTAACATCCAACAGGTCAGTAGGTGGGGTAAAGCCATGGATGAAGTTATGACTGAAGCCAGCGGAGAGGATGAAGCTATTATGGTATTATTAATAGTTATTGCTTTACTTCTTTTGGAATCTTATGAAATGGAACTATTTGATGTACCTTTGGAATAATTGTAACTGTGACTTTGTATTTTTGAGATTTTGAAATAATGGTACATCTTATTTGAATATTATATTTTCTCTTTCCGCTGTGTGAGAATTCCATTCTAAGTATATGTTATTATTATCTGTGCAAATGCAATCCTTACAGGAACCAACAACCCATTTAGAATGACTCTAAGTTTTGATAGGCCTTTTCTGGGTCAAATTTTAGGTCCATTCTGTGCGGGTTGTTACAAGGGTGTTGATGGAGTATATGATGCACTAAAAGGTGAATAATTCATGTTAAGAGCAGCACTTCTTTGGACTATTAATGATTTCCCACTTACGGGAACTTATCTGGTAGCGTTGTGAAGGGTTACAATGCTTTTCTAATATGCATCGATAAGACAAAACCAAGACTAATGAAGCACGGTGGGAAAATTTCATTCATGAGGCATCAGAGGTTCTTGCCACGAGATCATCCTTATCGAAGCAGAAAAAAGCTTTTGACAACACAGTAGAGAAGGACATGGCTCCTGCTCCGTTAACGGGTGAAAAAGTGTTGGCAAGAGTGGATGGTCTGAACTGTGTGTTTGGAAAAATGTAGATCCTCCTTCAGTGATGGGTTGTGAAGACCATATCAAACCTGTTTGGAAAAGAAGTCTATTTTTTAGCTATAGTATTGGCCATATATTCAGGTTCGATGTATGCTTGATGTGATACATGTAGAGAAGAACTATGTTGAGGTCATTCATGGTACCTTGTTGAATGTTCTAGGAAAGACAAAAGATAAGGCTTATGATCGATTAGACATGTGCGCTATGGGAATTAGGAAGGATTTGGTAGCTTACGATGGTGCCAAAAGTTCGAAGTTGCCTACGGTTAGTTGGAACCTTCTTGCAAAAGAAAAGAAAATTTCTTGCAACTCTTTCTTCAACATGAGCGTGCTATTAAATTTTTCATCTGACATTAGGAATCTTATCTCTATACATGATTTAAGAGTTATTGGTCTTAAGTCGCATGATTATCACACCGTATTGCAATTTCTTCTCCCTGATGCATTGCGTTCTATTCTAGAGAAGCTGGTAAGGTATGCAATCATACACTTCTGCCTATTCTTCAAGACAATATGCATCAAAGTAATTGATCCGTCAAAGTTGGAAAAAAAGCAAGCTGACCTAGTAGTTAAAATTTGCTTGCTTGAGAAATACTTCCTTCCTTCATTTTTTGACATTATGATTCATTTGACCGTTCATCGTGTGAGAGACATAGAGCTATGTGGCCTGGTTTTTTCTCCAATAAATGTACTCCTTTGAACGATATATGAAGGTATTCAAAGGATGGGTGAAAAGTCGCAGTCATCTGGAGGGGTGAATAGCAGAAAGCAACATAGTTAAAGAGGCTGTTGAATTTTGTGCCAAACGCTTGCTTGATAATCCTAGTACTGTTGGAATTCCACAAAGTTGCGGATCAGATCTCGGTCATGCAAATAAAAGAAGATCAGGAATGTTGTACTTAATAGTTCATGGAGGGAATTTGATCAAGTACATGTCTGTATATTGCATAATATGGAGGATGCAAAGCCCTACTTCGCATAAGTCTTATTTGAATATGAATAAGTGGATTATATTACATTTTTTGCATGGCTAACTTGTTTGAATTTATTTTAATATAGTGAACACTTGGAGATACTAAGGCTGGAAAATGCTAGCAAACCAACCAAATCAGAGAAATGGCCAATGGATAAATAGAACAAGACATTTGCGACATGATTAAATAAGGGTAAGTTGTTGATTTATTGATGGTTTAATGTAGTGCTTCCAACTTGTTATTTTTTGAATTGAAAGCTAATGCATTATTCATGCAGGTATTAGATGAACTTGTTCTTTCAATTTTTGAAATGAAAGCTGATGCATCTTTTGAATTAAAAGCTAATGGATTTTTTAAAACTAAAAGCAAATGCAATTTTTTTTGAATTGTTATTGCAGGTATAAGATGAACTTTCCATTCCTGGAAAAAAGTTTCAAAAGAATTAAGGTGGATTTCAAGAGGTCCAAACCATCTAGTGCCTACCTTTGGTGCATACATGGTTGATGGAGCGCTTTTCAAAACCAAGGATCATGATGGCATTCGATCAGTTCAGAACAATGGAGTATTTCTGCAAGTAGATGTAATGCTAGTAGCTAATGCTAAGGATAAATACCCCACAACGAAGGATATGGAATTTTATGGTGTGATTACACAAATTTGGGAGATGGACTACTACAACTTTAGTGCACCTATATTCAATTGTGATTGGGTTGAGAGCGTTAGGGCATCAAAGTAGATGATCTGGGGTTTACTTTGTTCAGTCTGAATAGGTTAGGACATTTGAATGATTTTTTGTCTTGAGTGCACATGTGCGGCAAATTTTTTACATACAAGATCCACTGGATCCTCTCTGGTCAGTGGTTGTACGATGCCCTGACAGAAACTAGCAAGGTGCTGATGAAGATGAGGAACTAGAAGTACTGAAATGGATCAGCGACCATTTAATGCCACAATGCCAATAGTGGAGACTCTTGATGAAATTAGTAGCGATGAACATAGAAATTATAAGTGACCCGTAGACGAGCAAATAAATGTCTATGAGATTTGAATTTGTGTTCTTCGATATGCTAGGGGGGTTATTTTGTCAAACTGCGTTGAGTTTGTGTTCATCGATATGCTTGATCAGATTTGAATACTTATGTGGATTACTTTATAGTTTGTGTGCTTTGTTGCTTTAAAATATATGCTTTGTTGCTTTAAGATATATGTTTGTTGCTTTAAAATATATTGTGTTAATTACTTATATCTGATTAACTTCTTTATTTTCAGGTTATGGCTCGAAAAAGGACAACTACAGCTTCGCCTTCACCTCACCTTCACACCATAAAGTTCTAAAAAGCAAAGCTTCGCCTTCTCATTCACCTTCACGTCATAAAGTTCAAAAATATGTAGCTTCGCCTTCACTCTCACCACGCTTACCTTCACACCATAAAGTTCTAACAAGTAAAGCTTTACCTTTTCGTTCACTTTCACGTCGTAAAATTCATAAAGACGTAGCTTCGCCTTCACGCTCACTGTCACGTCGTAAAGTTCTAACAAGTGAAACTTCACTTTCAAGCCATAAAGTTCTAACAAGTGAAGCTTCACTGTCATGCCATAAAGTTCAAAGCTAAAAAAACTTGAAAAGACAATAAAGAAGAAGGTTGGTAGTTCTACATCGAATAATGTTGCGGCAACATCCAAGAATATTATGGAAACAATATCCATGTCAGTTTCAAGTGGTAACAATCATGGAAAGCGGAAAATGGTTGAGGATGAAGCTAAGAATGTAGCTGGTGGATTGTAATTGCTGAAGCGAGGAATGGTGACGATGAACAGCGTTAACAAGCGAGTTGTTAGGGGAAAGAGATGAAAGGTTGAATTCAGTGGCAGAGGAGAACCAATTGGCAAGGCTGCGATGTGGATGTATTCCTACATTGGGGGTGCAAGCATGAACAACGATCTCAATAGCTATTACAGATTGGAGACTTGTTCTGCACAAGAGAAGGACAATATATTTGCTTGTGTACAGGTAAATGAACTGTCTAATTGTTACTCTTAGCAATTATAAAAGTATTATTATGTTAATTTGTTCATATACATGTAGAAAGCATTTATGTTGCCAATATAATGCAAAAAACTTATTATAACATCAGCGGGGAATAAATGGAGAAAGTTCAAGAGCAGACTAGTCAGAAGTACGTGGTACTCTATTTGGACTCCCCCGAGATGTTGGAGTTCCCTCTAGATGATTACCGGTTCATTCAGAAGGGCATTTGGGATGATTTTGTTGCTCAACATATTATAGAAGAATTTTTGATACACCATTTTTTTAATATTAACTTTATATAAATTCAAATTACCTTTAATATATAAATTTAAATTAACTTTTCTTTGCGTAATTTGTATACGTTTGTGTGTAATCTGTAGGGAATTTGCAATGCCCAAATAGAAAAATAGAAAGGAAATGTGTACCCTCATCGAATGGCATGCAAAGGATATGCTAATCTGATGCAAGAACTGGTTAGTGTTGCTTGCACAACTATGTGATATCAGATAAATGGATCGATAAATGTAATTTGTATACTTTTGTTAGAATGGACTGATAAATGTTCTATATTTATGTATGTATGCAGTTGCAAACCATTCCTGAGAAAGAACTGTCCCGTGGTATTATGTGTTTAAAGGCATGTCAAGACAAGAGTGGAAACTTCAAGGACCCAGAAACACGTGTCGTTGCCAAAAATATTGTAAGTGTAATTAATTTGTTTTTAACTAATTTTTACTTTGCATTTATTAAAATAAAAGTAGATGAATCCAATATATTTGATTTTTTTTCTCAATAGGCATTGGCTAAAGAAGTTGATTCTACATTGAGGTAAATGGATCTAATGATGTTCTGACAATGGCTTTGGGGAGCCCTGAGTATCCCGAAAGGGTACGAGGTGTTGGTGGCTTTGTCAAGCCTGAGGCTTACTTCAATTTGTCAATAAAGCATCGAAAAGAAAGATCATTGGCAAATTTAAATATGACTCCAGCAAGCGTTCGAAAGATCATAAAAGGAAAAAAAAACTAAGTACGAAAGTGAGAAGAAAGAAGAAATGGGTAAGCAACAGGCATGGTTTAAGGAAAAATCAAAGCAGATAGAATCAAATATTGGAGGCGTACCGGAATTGGCTTATTCACCCAAACTATCTACCTAAGGCAGTTATTCCGAGGATGGTTTGCAGAAGGCAGTTGATGATTGTGAGCATGTAAAGAATCTAGATGTGAAGAAGGGAGTGACAAAGAAAGTGTTGCCAGTGGTTATTGAGGAAAATGTTAAGTCAGAAATAGCGGTTATTGAGGAACATGTTAAGTCCCCAAAAAGTAATTTGTCTGAAGATTTGGAAGTCTATGAAATTTTTTTGGTAAGCATCTGCTACCCTAATTTCGTTGATAATGTTAAATTAATTAGCTGTGGTAACATTTTATAATACATAATGTTATTGATGCAAGATGAAAGAACCCGTGTTTGGCAACAACAGTGTTGAGTTCGCACTCGCAGTTGATCGTGTAGATAATGTCGTTGCATATGGAACCGTCACTGAAATCAATGTCGATGCCATAGACCAGAAGATCCAAGGAATTCCTCTTGCAAATTAAAACGCATATGTATCCATCACCAAAGCTGTTGTTCCCAATGCCTTGCTACCAATTCCTTTCAAGGGTGAATTTATGACAGCGCAAGATGCGCTTGGTGGTATATATATTTCTTGGCCTAGAAATTTGAAATCTAATGCAGTAACTAAGATGGTAATTTCAGTATCTATAACTTGAAAATGAAATTTTTATCATACTTTAATTTGATATTTGATTGTCTATGCAACTTGACTGTTATTTACATAACTTAGAGGTTGTTAAGTCTGATGTTGTCAAGAAGAAGGGGAAAAATGATTATGATGACCAGAGGATGACGACCTCAACACAGTGACTAAGGTTGTTAAGTTTGATGTTGTCAAGAAGAAGAGGAGGAAAAATGATCACAATGAGCCAGAGGATGAAATCTTGACACACTGCATCCTAAACTGCCTGCAGCACTGAGGGTGCTTTGTGAATGGGCGAACACATCCTTGAAGAATGGGGCCACCATCAACACCGTGTTAGACGAGGAAATATTAGGTTTTCGAACAAAAGTGGCTATCATAAGGATCGATATACATGCAATCACAAATCTTCTTCAGGCATCTGCTCAAGCCCTTATTTTTTATATGAGGTATGCGTTAATTATTCTTTGGACATTTCATAAATGGGCATTTCATAAATGTTCTTGTGCATTTCATAAGTGCAGCATTTGAAGATTTATAATCATTATTATTGTACTTTGAGGGATGATTTTATTCCACTATTTCTTGCAGCATGTGAAGGTGTAGAACAACTTGTTTATATTTATATATCTGATAATTAGACATGGTGACTAGGTGCTTCTTTTAATTATAGTCAAATATTACTACTAATGTTACTGCTGAGACATGCAAAGTTCATAAATTTTTAATGTTGCATTTGGTGTCAATTATTCTTTTCTTATATGCTTTTATAGCTACCTTCATGAAGTGCTGAAGAAATGTAAGATGATAAAATGATTGCCTTCGTATATCCTACTCATATAGATGCACACAAATGTTGAACTTCAGTTAAATTAGCTTATGGTTTGGCAAAACGGTATAAACAAGGGAATCCTGATCAAATTTTTTTGGTGTCATATACCTTAAGGTATGTACAGTATGGTTCTTTATATTGATCTACAAAATATTTTGTACTTGATTCACGTTGTGTATACTTTGTTATGAATGCTGAGTGGAATTTTCAATGTTAGCAATCATTGGTGTTTGATGGTTGTGAATCCCACTAAACAAACTATGCATTTAATGGATCCATCGAGAGGACGATTGAGTGAAAGAAATGTTTAATTACTTTGCAGTGTTAATTTGTTTACTTTTTGAGTGATTGAAAAGTTTGTTTACTTTGCATTGTTAACTTTGCAATGTTATATTTGTTTACTTTGCAAAGGTTTACGTTTGAACAGGTATGTGAAATTGTTTTTTTACTTTGCAATGTTAACTTTGCAATATGTGTTTACTTTGCAACTCCATTGCAATTTACAATTAGGAAAACTAAAAGACAATCAAGTTCAATGGAAGCCTTGTGTTAATGATATTTTTTGTTAACACCGGAAATGGATCAACGGGGATAAATCTTAAGGGATAATCAGGTGGATTGGTTCTCTTTCTTGTTCGACATTAGTGGGGGATTGGGATCACTACAACAAAATAGATATATTACAACGGGCAATGCCCCTTGTAGTAGGTGTTTTACAACGGTTAGCCCACCCGCTGTATTAGGCCATGTTGTAATATGTCCTCTTTTACAATGGGCAATGAGCGTGGTAACAGGCAGTTGTAATAGACTTTTTACAACGGTCTTATGTTGTTGTATGTTCCTTTAATGAAATAGCAACCCATTGTAATATTTTTTGCAACATATAATAACTATTGTAATAGGCGTCTATTACAATTGTTTTTTCCTGTTGTTAAAAATATACAGAATTATAAAAAAAACCCATTGATACAACATATATGCAAATTGTACTCACAATTGTTAAAAACCAACATAAACTATATATTCACAGCATTTGTGAAGTCGCACATCTAATTTTTGTATACATATTGTCACACATTTACAAAAATAACAAAGAACATACTCCACGATAAATAATAATGTCTATTGTTTGCCACCATGCTAAATCCTCATCTTTTGCTAGCTTTTGAAGTTTTTCCAGCTTTTATCCGTTAAAGCTTGCACAATTAACAGCACACGAATTACAAAAATAGTGTTGTAGCCAACTAAAAATTAAGACCAAAAACCCAAAGGGTGTGTATAAGGGAATAACCATATGCAAGTGATAGAAAGTACCCTCAAGGGGTTCAAAGAGCTACGCAAACTAATAAATTCTACCATATAAAAACTAATAAATAAACAAAGAATGTTTTTGAAGAAAAGAAAATGCATATTGTAAAATTTTGACATCTAAAAAATCTTATTCACTGTATAATTTGTGGTTTCAGTAGTAAATATTTTAACAGCTTAAGAATTATGTTTCATAAATAAGTTACCAAATATAATGCGAATTTGTTGTTTTTATTATTTAAATCCATTTGTATTGTCGGTAAATTTGCCATCTTTAAAGAGCGTCTGAATGATTAATTTAAACCGTAGACCTTAATAGAAATTCATCTGTTATCTGATATATCTAATACGTGTAAGATAGTGGTGTATTGTAATGGCCCGCAAGTACGTACTATCAGTGTTGACTACATACATCACACGTCCAACCCAAATATCACGAAAATATGAATCAAATTTTTTTTTGAAGAAAAAGATAGAAAAAGAACAGAAACAACAACACATAATCTCACATCGCAGCGGAACAAAATATAATATATCATAATTTTTTAAATAAAATTCTTTAACTGTATAACATACAATTATCAGAGTAAACACTTACAACACAACGGAAATAAAAATAATATATATCTAACACTGAAGCCTCCCGCTCCAAGCTCCTTTAGATAGCTGTAAAATCCTGAACTACTTGACTGCCCGTACAAATTTGGGCACCCAAGAGTTTAGATAAAACAAAACAAAATAAACTCTGGGTCCGTCATGGGACTGGTATGAGTAAACAATTTAGTTCGAGAAAATAAACGATATCTCATAAGACCATGCCATATAACACAAAACGGGGTTTTCCCTTATGAGAATCCAAACACTTGATTCAACTTTCAAAAATCCTTTTGAAAGAAACGATAATCTTCATATTAAAACTCTTTTGATATTATAATAGTGTCTAAATCAAATAAATAACAATCTAATGGAACGTTTGCATCTCACGTTCCACATAATTATATAATATACAATCAAAACCACAAGCACTTATTGGGTAATGAATTTCCAACTATGACAAAGTATGGAACCACCTTCCGATAGTGTATCTCTAGAGGAGAATACACTGGGTTCAACAAGAACATCTTGCAACCCGGCCACACATGACCGACCACTCATTTCGCTTGAGTGTATCGAATGTATATCACCAACGGCTGGGATCAGCAACCGTTTTCCCAAATGGACAGCATCGAATAGAATAAAGAATGATATGAATTTCTCTAGATAGTTGATAATGCACCCTAATTGGGAGCTACCCACTTAGCCATCCTGCCTGCCCGATTTTTGTCATTTCCCGGTTATTGAGGCCTGAGGCTACAATTACTTACATTTCATTAGTAGCACAATCACTTTGAATGCCACATTGTCAGATCCGTTAATCACTAATTGATTGCACAAATATATTATGGATATTATGCTAAGAGAATAAATTCTCTGCCACCATATATATTTATACAAACCAACATATGCGATCATTGGAAATACTCTGTCAGACATTCATCCATACACTTCGTTCTCGGACTGAACGAAACCGAAGGCACAATTTCCATTAATCCATCTTAGGCAATTTCTACCTAGGATTAACAGAAAAAGCCCTTGCACTCTATTCTGCCTTTGATTATCTTTGTATAATCTGGTTCGCAACACTACTGCCAATACAGAGTGGTTCTCAGATAATAATCTAACCGGTCTCTCCATATTGACAACGATATTGGAAAACACTGCGATAGTCGGTTATTTAACTATCGAAGAAAAACAAACATCCATTCAAAACATCAAACAATCACTGGGCCTCTTAATTAATATTTTATTAATTAGATCACTTCTTCATTTCCATACCAATATTTGTTAACCAAATATTTTCAATAATCATCTTGGCCTCTTACGCTATTTGGAAAACATTTCCATATATCGACTCCTTTTATTTTCTATACGTAGAAAATATCTTCTATTTATAATTGGAAATCATTCCAATTATTTATCCCTTTTCCCGACTTGTTTGTTTCCATACTTAGGAAATATTTATTATTATAATTCCAAAATTCCACTTACTTGGGTTAAATCGACTGTTGTGTAAAACATCGTTACAAACAACCCAAAATACTGCATTCAACTAACTCTTATTCAAGCATTTCTCCGTGAGACTAGATATTGTTATTTATCAGTCAAAAATGGGATCAATCAAGTTGGGGTATAACTACCTCTCAGACCTTGACTGAAAACATCCTTAACTTCAAAAAGGACAAGACCACTTCCTCGAATATTTATCATAAAAACCAATTAGTCATTTTTAAACCTGTATACGTTTCTCTTTCTAATTTTACTGTATTTATTTATAAATTTCCTTTTTGTTCATAATATTCTATTTTTAAGTTCGTTTCCTTATCAAATTCTATATATATCGATACATTGATTTCCTAGTTATCCAATTTTCTTAAAAATATTCCAACTCCTTAAATTTTCAGAAAATTTTGCCATAACCTCCTTTGTATGGGTCACTCGGTACAACTACAAAACGCCTCTCTAGGCCTTTTCCATTCAAAAAGGAAATTAAAAAGCCAAGCGGCTTGCCGATTCGGCGCATAAAACCTCATATGGAATTTAAACATGTACCTTTTTGTCGGGAACACAAATTATAATCTTCATATACTTCATTCCAAAACTGCTTAACCTATATACGTCCATTCCCAATTTATTCTGACTCAATCTGGTCATTTTAACTCAATTTGCTAATTTATCTTTATATTAGCCCTTTTTCCTATTTTACTTTCTATCTGAACATAACATGTTCAGATATAAATTTTAACTTACTTATAAACCAATCGAATCCCATTTTTAATTCAAGTTTCAAATTCGATTTCGAATATAAATTTACAAACCCAATTTTCTTATCCAAAGCCCAATTTCAATTCAAAATCCTATTAACTAATTATTCTTTAAATTAGTTTATCTACTCAATAATTAACAAATCTGATTTTTGTTTCAAAAATCATTTCATTACTCCACTTGATTTCAGAAATATTTTATAACTCAAGTCCATATTTTTCTAATGAAGATTCAGATTTTATTTGCTTAAAAATCCTTTTACAAATTTAAATAAATCGTTATGGTTTTATAATGGTTATGGCGCTGTTTTTCTGAAAGTTTGATTTTAACATAACTCAAAATCTATTCGACGAAATCCAGAATTTTCTCTTCCATTAGAAAACTATTATCAAATCGGTCCTGACGGTTCTTGTTTCAAAGAATTCCGACTTAAATTGAGTTCTGTATACTCAATTGAAGTTCGAAACGCCAATTATGAACTGTCATATTATGGCAAGTTCGTTTTAATTATATTTAATATAAAAACATTTTAACTTCGTTTATATATAAATTCTAACTTCAATCTAATATATTTTAATATATATTAAACCAATTTCCCCAATTCAGCTTAATAATTCTGATTATCCCAGATCGCCAATTATTTCGTATCTCAGTTATAAATTTATTTATAATTCAATCTTCTATATTAATTTCAAATTAATTTATAAATAAATTATTTATAAAATTCGATATAATCGAATATCAAATTATAAATCCTTCTGATTTATCTCATCTCTGTTTATATTCCGTATTCCAGAAATAACCTTGGCATTCCTTTTTTGAAATGATTTCCAACTCACTGTTAAATTCATATTTGAATTTAAATTCCTAAATAATCAAATGATAATTTGTTTCACTAAATTTATAACACCGTTTATAAATTCAACTTCCTTGTTTTATATAATAAAACAAGTTTCATTTCAAAATCTGATTGAAACTCAATTCCTTTTATATTCTGAATCCCGGAATAAAACTATCATTCCCTTTTTCAAAATGATTTGAAATTATATTATTAAATTAATATTCGAATTTAATATTTCAAATCTGTCTCATGATAATTAATTCCTTATATTTTTAAACACCATTTATAAATTTTCTTGTTTTATATAATTAAACAAGTTCCATTTCGAAATCTATTTAAAACCAAAATCTTATTTTGGAATATTTTATTTATTATAACTTATCTATATATAACATAGAATCTATTTTAATATTAAATTTAACTTCTATTTAATATAATCCTAATATTTTCTTTCTAGACATATTTTAATTAAATAAATTCGAACTAATCGAATTCAAATCATAAATCCTTACGGATTTATTTAGTTCAATTTATATTTTGAACATCAGAATAAATTTCATCGCTTAGTTCTTTAAAACGATTCCCCATTTCTATTTTTAATTTCACATTTGAATTTAAATATTCAATTTATCAAATGATAATTTTTCCACTTCATTTATAAACACCGTTTATAAATTCATTTCAATTCCCTGATTATCCAGTGAAAATCATTCCATTTTATTTATAAACACCTTTTATAAACTTACTTAAATTTCCTACCTTATTTAATTTATAAACATCATTTATAAATTCAGTACTTATTTTATTTATTCCAAACAAGTTAATATCTTTATCCCATTCTAAATTCAAATTCTATTTTAGAAAAATAGAATTTTCCTTTTAGATCTAAAAATCTCTTTTTACAATATTTTTATAAATTAACATTTTGGCCTAGAGATAATTTAAACATCCACAAACATTTAGTTATCAAAGCACGAGTGTATAACACATCATATGCGAAAATATATATAAACAAACAATAATAAATTTTGAGGAATCTAGTTGGATTCCTCCAACCTGGTTTTCCTGCATCCATAGACGTTAACCAACTTAAATAATACTCATCCCTTTCGGGGCAAGATATCACGGTATAGAAGGTCATCCACTATCATAGCGTGGGGCGCATAGGGTCATCCGCTAATGATACTGCGAGCATCCGCTAATGGTACTACGGGAAATATCCAACCACCAACATATATATACATATATATATATATATAATAGCCACAAACACCAAGCCTAGATAACTAATATATTTTTAAAATAGCCACAATAATATTTTACTACACCCAAACAACCAACAAACATCATATAAAAAATATTTAAAATAAAATTTCATTATAATAAAATTATAACGAACGAAGGAGTGAATTTACTCACCTGGTTTTATTCAATGATTAACGTCGTTTTATCTAATTTTAAACAAATGTTTAAAATTAGATAAAATCCCATTTAGCTCCAATCTGGTTCCATTAAATCCCAGAATGTAGAAATTCCTTTTATGATTGCAACTCAACTTGTTTTGGCCTCGTATGAATTTGAAATTAAATTTATAAGTTGTCGATTAAAACAAATAAATTAATAACTTGATTATTAACACTATGATTACCTTAATCCTTCTTCCAACAAACGATCTCATACAACACAACACTTCATTGCAACCTGTAGCCTTACTCCCCCAACTTCCCAACTCAACATCTTCCACTTGCCATCCAAGACAACACCTTCCTCAAGCAACAACCATCAAACACTTACCAAACTCCCTCCATCGCCACTATGTTTCATTTCCAATGCCTCAACAAACCACAAACCGTTTACTAAAATCTACCGGTCATCCCTCAATACCCAGAACCACCCCATTCACCATTCAGTCTTCACTGAATTCATAAATTACCACCCAGTTCAACATCAGGAACATCGCAGTTCCCAATTCAAACTTCTTTTCCAAACTTCGAAACCGTCCATTGTTGAACGCCTGAATCCTAACTTCTACAGAAAATCAAACTTGCCATATTCGCGATTAGCTCTTGTCACAATATTCTTTGATGACCCAGCTTCCTCACGCAACCCCAAAATACTCCATCGCGATCCCCCAAATCCATCGTACAGTGCTACTCTTCACCGATGCTTCTCTCCTTCCATCACGTACCCTGATAACATTCCCTGACTTCACTGTTAGCCTCTGTATCCAAAACTACTCATACCCATCATTGCGAGATTCAACCCGTCGCTCCCCCAAAACAATCGTGCACCACCCTAGTTCCTTCAATCGCGTCTTTCAATTCCTCAAATCGAGGAGCAACTCGAAATCCCTAATCATGAGCGATTTGATTTATGAATTTGGGGAATTCACAGTTTGATTTTATTTCGTTTCTGGAGAATGAATCGGGGGAGGGGGAATGAAATTAAAGGGGAGAAGGGAGGGGTTACTCATGATATTTATAAATGGAAATGGGGGAACCAGAAGTACACAAGCCATAAATTCTGGTTTTACTTAGTTATGAAGGAAGGGAACATCTCGTACGTGAAGTTAAAGAAGAGGGAGTAGCTTAGTAGGTTTGCAGCGTACTGTTTTGCTTTGCTCAGGGTAGAAGGAAGTAATTTATTTTTAAATTTAATTTGAATTGAACCAGTACCAGTTTAAAAAAATACCCCGTGGTTTCAAACTCCTTTCTGCACACAACAACCGGCATTTCTAGCGTTATACCACTATTTTGGACACACTGGGACAAGTTACAAAGCCCAATTCCATCATATGGAGAAGATATTAATTTAAATCGATATAAATTCAATTCAAAACAATTAATTGCTTAATAAAATATTATTATTGTCGTCTATATTCAAATATAATTTCTATTAATCAATTGAATTAATCTGACTTCGATATAATTTTGAATTGAATTATTTCAGATTCTCGTATTACGATGATTGTATATACATATTTTGTATTTTGATTATTAAATCGATAACTTAATATAAAAATTCATTTATATTATCAACTCAATATTTAAAACAATATTAAATATTTCAAATAAATCGACCCAAAAATCAGGGTCGTTACATGTATGTCCAATAAACATCTCAGTCTTGGTAGCAGCTAAAAATTTTAAATTTTACTATTATTGTAAATCTTTGATTGTTGATGCATAGCCACAATAACATTTGGGTAGCAATATTTTTTTTAATCATTTTAATCATCTTCCCGAAAGCAAGTGATTTAAAAAAAAAGTATTTCGATAGTATTATCGAAAGCAAATTTTTTTCATTCTATTTCAACAACTTGGTTCATTATATTTGTTGCTTATGTAAAGGATTAATACTAAAAATCACAATCTCATTTGCTCTATTTAGCATTTATAGTGTCCCATTGTCATAATTAACTACCATATTAAGTAGCAATATAAATTTTCACTGAAACTAAAATTCCAAATTCTAAATAGAGTAGCTGAAACTTTTAAATTTTATTATTATTGTAAATCTTTGACAGTTGATGCATAGCCACAATTACATTTGGGTAGCTATATTTGTTTCAATCATTTTAATTATCTTTCCAAAAGCAAGTGATTTAAAAGAAGTATTTTGATAGTATTATCGGAAACAAATTCTGTTCATTTTATTTAAACAACATGGTTCAGTATATTCGTTGATTATGTAAAGGATTAATACTAAAAATCACAATCTGTCTTACTCTATATAGAATTCGTACTGTCCCATTATCATAATCACCTAACATTTTAAGTAGCAGTATAAATTTTTATTGAAACAAAACAAGGAAATTATGTTGTAGTGACAAACTACCGTGTCTAATAAGTTTTCAGGCCACGTAAAAAGAAAATTAAGTTTTAAGGATGCTACCCTACCCGTTATTTCATCGTGGCCAACTAAAACTTTTCCAAAACCCTACGAATTCCTTCACTTCTACGAATTCCTTCACTTCGACTTCAAATTTCCTCAGCCCGATTTGATTCTTTTAAAATTTCGATTTCAAAAATAATCAAATCATCACAAATCAGCAAAAATCATCACAAATCAGCAGTAATCGCAGTTGCTCAGCACAAATCGCAGCAACTAAGCAGAAATCGTCACAAATCGAAGGTAATCGCAGGCATTTATCATCTTCAAACTCCATCCGCTGTAAAATCAGCACAAATCGCAGGCAAAACCCTAATCTAAACATTTTTAACTGTCTATGTTTTATATTTAAACAAATATAGGTTTCTACTCAGTAAATCAGTATATATTACAGATTACCTCTTGAATAGAACTGTTATTTCATCAATAGAACTGTTGTTTGTACTCAGTAAACCCTAATAGAACTGTAAATTAGTATATATTATGAATTTATGATTTGTAATTCATAATTAAGTTGTATTATTTCAGTAAACCCTAATAGAACTGTTATTTGTTATTTGTAATTCATAAATCAGTATATATTATGGATTTCTGATTTGGATTTCTGAAACTAATCATTGATTTGTAAATCAGCATATATTGTCGACTATTGATTTGTGTATAAGACTCTTAAGGAAAAATAATGTGTATAAAATACACTGTTGTTGGCTTATTAGTGATTAGTTTCATATATAATGTAATTTATGCTTATAAAATGTCTTGGTACTAAAAAAGATAAATTCCTTTATCTTTAGAAGAAATAAGTTTTTTTTCTATATAACAAGATACATGCATTTTTTACAGTGCTTATATACACCAAAAATTACTTAATGGAAACAATCTACATTCATGTTCCCATCCACAACACATTTTGCTCTCTCTCTCTTAATCATAATATCTACAGGTTGAAATCAGTGTATTAATATGCAAGTTTGTAAGATTGAGTAAAGAACGAATTATCAAAATGTTTGTTAGAAGTTGTATTGATGAATTTTTTTGTACAATATTTAAGCTAATATACCAATAACCTTTAACTTGAATATGCTTACTTTCAAAGTATGGTTCAAATATTAGTTATAGTAATTGTCTAATACTTCAGGTTCGTGGACACAGGATGAAACAGTAAGATATCACCATTATGTCTATTCAGTATGGCATAGATAAAGGAGACTTAACAAATGTTTGTGATTCATTGTTAGTGTATATTTTATAGATATTACTCACTTTATAACTTCATCTGCTCAATAATGTACTTTGACAATATAAAGACCAAGATGCAACTAGATTATATGTAAAACATTGTTAACTACAGTCATGTCATTGTGAGTTTCTGTTGTACCTCTTTGTCAAATTAATATCATGTAGCATAGTCAAGCTCACACTACTAAATTCTAATCAGTTTGAGTTTAATGCACTTAAAAGCATTGAAAGACGATGACATTTTTAAAGAATATTCATGCTAAACTATATTAATGCAGTTATTATTATAGTGATCCTGCTCTTGTTTATTAATTTTTATACATTATGACATTATTATTCATAAAAATGCTATTTATATGCATGATAACATGAGAACGAGAAGTTTAGTCAAAGCTGATCAGAGAGCACAATGCATATTTATCAACTTTAATGGACGGCAATGTTTCAACATAAGACATCAAAATAATGCTTTTTGTGATGTTCATAGCCAACCAACCCAAACACTACCAATTACTCAACCAACACAACCAACCTCTCCACAAATCTCTAAACAAACAACACCAACCTCTGCACAAATGAAACACCCCACCTCCGTTAGGGTCACTCTCAAAGGGAATGCCCTAATTTTGGTGGAGGTTTATAAGTACAAGTCACAGATATACAAGACAGATATAAGAACACATATTTGTAAACAGCGGAAGAACAACAACAAACTTTATTTCATCAAGTCAAAATACGTGTTACAACAACATCCTTTCCAAAAACATAACACTTTCATAATCTGTCTTGAGTACATCATTTAAAGAAGCATAAATAAAACATAGATAAACTGCAAAAGCCCCATAGTGGATTGTCCAAAGCCATAGTTCAAAACAGGAAAGTCCAAGCAATACATTTCTCTTCTTCAAGCTGGATGTTGAGGTTGGTCAAGCTGCTGTGTTCCCTCCCTGAGGACCTGGGGGGGGGGGACACGGAAGAAAAAAGACGAAAGAAAAGTAGAGTCAGACATAAAGCCTGAGTAAGTCTAGTACTATTTTGTCTATGAATAAAGAACTGGGTATGATAAGTATAAACAAGAAGTGGGCAAGCACAATAAACTTGGTTAAGTTGTCTAGGGTCGAATATACTATCGTACCCCAATTTAATCTCTGAACCCATATAAACTAGTTTCCAACTGGCACCCATAATCAGGGTGATGTGATCCATTCTATGATGATCGGCTCCTACTCGCATAGTTACATGTGTCTTACGGCCCCCGATGTCTGTAGTTACCTATGCTGGTCCCACCATGGGGTGTATCAAGTCCCATAGTGGCAACCCGACACAACCTTAGAGTGCACAGGTATGCTACTGGTGTCCAGTGCCTTATTTTTCTGCGCCGGAGTGTGTGCACGCCCGCACTCCGTTAGAACCTACACTGCTACACCACCGCCGTCGATTTGACCTCTTACAATCAGCCCAGTAATCGTGCCCCACCCTGCCTAGTTTCAGGGTATCCTGATACTCCTTTTAGGGTTACTGCTGAAAAGGGTCCCCCGTTACTAGGTTTTCTATCTCTAGCCAACATGCTAAGTTGGTTAAGTGTTTCCTAACCTAACCCCACCGGTCCGTTTAGTTTAGCATGTTCCATTTTGATTAAGTCTTTAGTTCACTTAATCCTAACAATCCTGACTCAGCCTTAATTGTCTTATTAAGGCCCTGACCTCTCACATTAGATAGGTATTGTTGTGGCTGCCTGTTGCCGGTTGGTTCCGGGCAGTCTTACGCCACAACTCAGTCTAACCTCGGGTCCTTGCTGGGCTCCATGTTTAACCTCCCACATTGGATAGGTATTGTTGTGACTACTGGACAGCCGGGCGGTTCCGGGCAGGTTTACATCACAACTCAATCCAACCTCGGGTTAAACACATCGTATGTTCTACATTTACATATTTTGTCATTCTTCTTTATTTCTTATATGTAAATATTTGCGGCCCATTATTAAGTTAATGGTGTAAAGGTTACACCAATCACGGGCCCAACCCATGCTTGAATTTGGGCCCTTCTATTTTATATTTTCATTCATTAATTAATTTTAACCCAACGTTATTTTCCCCCGTTTTTACACGTCCGTTTATATATATTGGGCTTAGCCTTTTAAAGCCCAATTTAGCCATGCGAAAAGGGAAGGCTTAAAGCGTGATTACATACACAAAGAGGGGAAGGTGAGCGCATGAACTTGCATATGACGTTGGAAATACATGATAGAAACTGGTGTACTTGCATAGTGGTAACATAGGTGACATGAATTAAGGCATGTGAACTTGCATAGGTTTAACTGCAACATGAACCTAAATTCTTATTTATGCATAATGTCAAACATAAGCATGGCATAAATATTTCTAGCATAAGCATGGCATAATATCAAACATAAGCATGGCATAAATATTTCTAGCATAAGCATGGCATAATGTCAAACATAAGCATGGCATAATATCAAACATAAGCATGGCATAAGTATAGTTAAATTTGTTCACATAACCATGGCATAAATATACTTATGCATAAATATTCCTAATCATGGTGTTTGCTTTAAACTTGCAAAAAGGGATTTTTGAGTCTAACCTAGCCATGTCTCACATATGACATCATATAATTCTTTTAAACAAGATAGACTTAATCATGGATTTCAATTATGCCAAATATCATTCCTAGCCTAGCCATATTCATAAGTTTGCAAAAGCATGACTTAATACACGGATTATGGTGTCAAAATTCCAACATAGTTTCATATGAACTATAACAACCAAACTTGTTTCAATTACTTGCAAAATGATTTATGCATAAAAATATACATCATGATGGCATAATAACAAAGCCCCAAACTTGCATGAATTTCAATCAACCACATACATGTAGCTTCAACATAGATTACATAATTTGCGCAATATTCCAAACGTATACTTGCATAGAACTACCGCATGTAGTTCTTTATAATTGAATGACATAATTCAGAATATCCAATCGTATATAAATTGATAAGAACGCCCAAATATGAATTTCATTGCCACAATTCAAGCATACATATCTACACAATCATTTGTTCATACCAAAGTAATACTCTACTTACAATGGTGTGATGAATTCTCTAATTTAGGGATTGAAGACGCAAATTCCTTTGTTGAATTGATTTGCTTATGTTGCTTGAATTGCTTTAGGCTTTAGAACTTTCCTCCTAATTCTCTCTCTAGTTGGCGGCTACTCTTTGTCGTTCCTCAGCAACATGGCGGCTATGATCTTATTTTTGAATGAATAGATTAGGGTTTAGTCTAGGGTTGTTTATATAGAGGTTAGGAACTGATTAGGACCATTGATGTTGCCTGGATTGATCGTAGCCATTCATTCGATAGAGAGACCAATTAGAGCTTGCCACCTAGCCCTAGTGACAAAGCAGACCACAGAAAATCGGAGGAACACAGACCTGGCCAGCCAGGTTGACTGGGCTCGACCAGGTCGATACCCCTGTCGACAGGGCTGTCGACAGCCCTGTCGACATGGGTAGCCCAGGTCGACAGCCCAGTCGACCTGGGTGGCCTAGGCGGGTGTTTATCCGCCCTGGCCCATTGGGCCCGATTTTTAATTATTTTATTCTGTTTGAATTTTAAATTTAATTCAAAACTTCCGAAGGCCATATCTTCTTTATACGGACTCCGTTTTTCGAAAACTCGGACTCTATTTCGCGTATTTTTCCGAGACGAACGCAATGGCGTATCCCGTTTCCCTTAGTTCTTTGATTTCAGATTAATTATGCTTTAATTTGTTAATTTCACAGTTATAGAATTTTCGGGGTGTTACATTCTCCCCCACTTAAAAGGATTTCGTCCCCGAAATCTTCAAGTTAGGAGGAATGTATATCCTAACATCCAATCATCCATCTACTCATCCATCAAACACGAGCATCCATTGTCCTTAAAAGACTTCTAATGCTTCATGATCATATGCGAAGTGTGTGTGTACATGAACTTATCTAATGCAAAATCAGGCGGTCTACTGATTCAGTTGACCTCCTTAATGCGAATTATGTAAGTGCCATGAATCCATTATGTATGCAAATTTTCCTATTCTTGATTCTACATGAGTGCACAATCATTCAATACAAATGCAACATCCACATGTCAACATATTAATGTTCAACCATAGACGAAAGCAAACATATATGCATATGCAATATGAAGTGACTGAGCCGATCTAAAACCTAGATTGTGTGTGTATATGCAACCACGAGCAACCACTAGCAATCACTTGCAACCACTTGCAATCATCATCCATAACATGTTTCAATTACATGTTTCCATCCAAAGGGTTTCTACCTAAGAGATAAGGTCGAGGAAATATACCTAAAAAGATAGATAAAAGCGCAACTTAAGGAAAATGAAAGATCAAGGATGTACCCTCGAACAGAAAAGGGTAGGCAGTGCGTATTCTAGCTTCAGTTTCCCAAGTCGCGTCTCCCTCGGCGTCGCTCCACTGAACTTTGACGAGCTTGACTTCGCGGTTGCGTAGCTTCTTCACTTCCGTTCCTAAGATGCGGGTTGGAACTCTCCTTATGGTTGCTTCGCGTTCCACTTCGGCCTCTTCGAGGATGTTTGGCTCTACCACTTCAGCTGACTCATGCAGACATTTTCGGAGATGTGAAACGTGAAAAACGTTGTGGACTCCAGCCAACTTCTCGGGTAGCTCTAATCTATAGGCCATTTTCCCAATTTCTCAATGATAGGGAATGGTCCTACCTAAAGGTATAGTCGAATGATAGAAGCAAGTAAAAACTTTGTGCCCATTAGGCAATGTCGAAACTGGAAATCTATGCCACATATATATTGATTAGGAGAAGAACTCTCTAAGCATCAGCCCCGAAGACCGAAATCAACATCAGACTGATACCCAAAGAATTACTCAACCCAACCACCATATATGATTCTAGGAAACTAAGCATGATGGACTCCTTTTAGGTCACAAGGGAGTCCCTTCCTAAGACCAACCCGTATCCTATAAAGCCCAAAAACTTTAGTAAAATCAACGAACACCCTCGAGCCCCAACATGTGTTACTAACAGATGAGTCATACTCCCTATGGGGTTTGCAATAGAAATTGGATTAAGAATAGGACCGAGAGGATATTCACAAAAGATAGCATGCAAGTGAGCTTTACCGGAAGAGAGGGATCAAGGATATACTCTTAAGAAGAGATACGATGCACGAATCTAGCATTCAATCTTCTAAGCCGCATTTCTTGAGCTTAACTCCATTATGCTTTGTCCGTCTTTAACTTCACAATTTCGTAGCTTCTTAATTCTTGTTTCCAAAATATGAGTTGGAACCTATTTCTCGTTCCTCTTTCACTTATTCTACTTCTAGTATACTTGGCTCAAGCCTAACTGCGTACTCATGGTTCCATGCAAGCTCTCCAAAATTCATTAGTGAATCTTGGATCTTGTTCACTTACTAGAAGGTATTCCACATAGATGAATTATCTCTTGAAAATAAACAAATGTCAACTATGTTTCCAAATGTACTTACTAAGGTGATTCTCCACAACTCATTCATAAGCGAAATGAACTTTCTGCCTTAGTGGCGAACACTACTGGAGCGCCCCATTCTGAAATGCTCCTCCTAATGAAACCCCTTCACTAGAAGCTCTTTAATCTGTTTACTGAGCTCTTTCCTTTCCCGTGGAGCCATGTGTCCAACGGGCAACGCAACGGGCTTTGCATTATCTACAAGATATATGCGGAAGTCTATTTCCCGCTTCGGAGGCAAGCCCTTCACCTCTTCGAAGACATCCGGATATTCCCGGACCACTCTAACTGATTGCAAGTTTTCAACAGAGGCATCTAGCGATTCAAGATAACTAAGCATAACCGCATACGAGGGATTACAAGAAATTTCCAAAGTATTACCGAGCTGGGTTAGGAGCCTAACAACCCTTTTCTCACAATCAAGGATGGCCCCATTACTGGACAGCCAATCCATACCCAAAATCAAACCATACCCCGAAAAGCCCAAAACAAAGGCACTACATTGAAATTCTACACTTAGAATAGAAATTTTCAATCCCACACAGATCATAGACAAATGAGCTGGGCCCCCAATTGGGTTTGAAACAATTAAGGGGTCCTCTACCATACTAGTTTTTAGGTGCAGAGATTCTACTAAAGCAGACGAGATAAAGGAGTGTGATGCGCCAGAATCAAATAAAGTGTGAACGGGGTGATCGTAAAGATAAACTACACTTTCTACAGAAGTGTTTGTACCTCGCTGTTGCAAAGGTGGCGCTTCCAGCACATGAATCTGTGCCCCTGGGGTGGATCCAGTGCCCTGCCCCTGTCCTCGTTTCTTTGGGCAGTCCTTAGCCCTGTGGCCTGTCTCACCGCAAGAAAAGCACCCACCATTCTCCTTGGCCTTCTTTTTCCGGCAGTCCTTTACTAAGTGCCCCACTTTGCCACAGAAATTACACGTCCTCTTCTCTTTGTTGCCTTCCCCGCCTTTTTTAAAGTCTGTCTTCTTAGGCTGCAAACCCTCTTTCTTCCCTTGAGAGCTTTCTGCCTTTGTCTCCTTCTTGCCCTTATCCTCTTCATTCAGCAATGCCATTTGCACCAATCTTTCATACGTGGCTCCCATGGGTATATGGGTCATGGCCAAACTGTGTAATGGCTCATTCAACCCTTTGACGAAACGGAGAGCCTTCTTGTGCGGGGTGTTGACTAGGTCAAGCCCAAACCTAGCCAGCTCATCGAACTGATTCACATACTCTCTGACTGTCTTGTCCCCTTGTTTAAGAAATAAGAATTTTTCCAACTGCAAACTTCTTTCCGCATCTGAGAGAAATTTGGTCTCAAACCTTGCCCTAAAGTCCTCCCATGTCTCCACTGGTCTTTCAGCATTAGTGACTTCCCACCAGTAGGAAGCCTCGCCCTTCAATAGCCACACCGCCAGTTGTACTTTTTGTCTATCCTCTACCTCAAAGATGATGAATAGGTCCTCCGTTTCTTTCAGCCAATTCCTAGCTGCTACGAAGGACTCAGTTCCATGGAAATCCCTTCCTCCCATAGCTTTAAAATCTTTACATATCTTAGAAAAAGCGTTTCCCCGAGGAGGAGGTGGAGGAAAAGGTGCCGCTGCAGCTGGATGATTTCCTTCAGCTGGGGGAGGAGGAACGGTAGGACCTGGCTGAGTGGCCCTAGCTTCTAAGAACCGTCTAAACCAACCAGGTATTGGTACCCCTTCCGGCAAGTTAAGTTCTTGGGACATGCTGAAACAAAAAGGATAGATTCAAAACGAAGGATAAGAGATAGTACCTATGGCTTTGGGGAGTGGACTTTGCCTTTAAAAATAAAATAATATTTTTCTTTTTTAAAAATGCTTCTTTAAATTTCCTTTTTGAAAATAATTTTTCAAAACTTTTTATCTTATCTGGTAAACCTATGCTCTGATACCAAGTGAAACACCCCACCTCCGTTAGGGTCACTCTCAAAGGGAATGCCCTAATTTTGGTGGAGGTTTATAAGTACAAGTCACAGATATACAAGACAGATATAAGAACACATATTTGTAAACAGCGGAAGAACAACAACAAACTTTATTTCATCAAGTCAAAATACGTGTTACAACAACATCCTTTCCAAAAACATAACACTTTCATAATCTGTCTTGAGTACATCATTTAAAGAAGCATAAATAAAACATAGATAAACTGCAAAAGCCCCATAGTGGATTGTCCAAAGCCATAGTTCAAAACAGGAAAGTCCAAGCAATACATTTCTCTTCTTCAAGCTGGATGTTGAGGTTGGTCAAGCTGCTGTGTTCCCTCCCTGAGGACCTGGGGGGGAACGGAAGAAAGAAGACGAAAGAAAAGTAGAGTCAGACATAAAGCCTGAGTAAGTCTAGTACTATTTTGTCTATGAATAAAGAACTGGGTATGATAAGTATAAACAAGAAGTGGGCAAGCACAATAAACTTGGTTAAGTTGTCTAGGGTCGAATATACTATCGTACCCCAATTTAATCTCTGAACCCATATAAACTAGTTTCCAACTGGCACCCATAATCAGGGTGATGTGATCCATTCTATGATGATCGGCTCCTACTCGCATAGTTACATGTGTCTTACGGCCCCCGATGTCTGTAGTTACCTATGCTGGTCCCACCATGGGGTGTATCAAGTCCCATAGTGGCAACCCGACACAACCTTAGAGTGCACAGGTATGCTACTGGTGTCCAGTGCCTTATTTTTCTGCGCCGGAGTGTGTGCACGCCCGCACTCCGTTAGAACCTACACTGCTACACCACCGCCGTCGATTTGACCTCTTACAATCAGCCCAGTAATCGTGCCCCACCCTGCCTAGTTTCAGGGTATCCTGATACTCCTTTTAGGGTTACTGCTGAAAAGGGTCCCCCGTTACTAGGTTTTCTATCTCTAGCCAACATGCTAAGTTGGTTAAGTGTTTCCTAACCTAACCCCACCGGTCCGTTTAGTTTAGCATGTTCCGTTTTGATTAAGTCTTTAGTTCACTTAATCCTAACAATCCTGACTCAGCCTTAATTGTCTTATTAAGGCCCTGACCTCTCACATTAGACAGGTATTGTTGTGGCTGCCTGTTGCCGGTTGGTTCCGGGCAGTCTTACGCCACAACTCAGTCTAACCTCGGGTCCTTGCTGGGCTCCATGTTTAACCTCCCACATTGGATAGGTATTGTTGTGACTACTGGACAGCCGGGCGGTTCCGGGCAGGTTTACATCACAACTCAATCCAACCTCGGGTTAAACACATCGTATGTTCTACATTTACATATTTTGTCATTCTTCTTCATTTCTTATATGTAAATATTTGCGGCCCATTATTAAGTTAATGGTGTAAAGGTTACACCAATCACGGGCCCAACCCATGCTTGAATTTGGGCCCTTCTATTTTATATTTTCATTCATTAATTAATTTTAACCCAACGTTATTTTCCCCCGTTTTTACACGTCCGTTTATATATATTGGGCTTAGCCTTTTAAAGCCCAATTTAGCCATGCGAAAAGGGAAGGCTTAAAGCGTGATTACATACACAAAGAGGGGAAGGTGAGCGCATGAACTTGCATATGACGTTGGAAATACATGATAGAAACTGGTGTACTTGCATAGTGGTAACATAGGTGACATGAATTAAGGCATGTGAACTTGCATAGGTTTAACTGCAACATGAACCTAAATTCTTATTTATGCATAATGTCAAACATAAGCATGGCATAAATATTTCTAGCATAAGCATGGCATAATATCAAACATAAGCATGACATAAATATTTCTAGCATAAGCATGGCATAATGTCAAACATAAGCATGGCATAATATCAAACATAAGCATGGCATAAGTATAGTTAAATTTGTTCACATAACCATGGCATAAATATACTTATGCATAAATATTCCTAATCATGGTGTTTGCTTTAAACTTGCAAAAAGGGATTTTTGAGTCTAACCTAGCCATGTCTCACATATGACATCATATAATTCTTTTAAACAAGATAGACTTAATCATGGATTTCAATTATGCCAAATATCATTCCTAGCCTAGCCATATTCATAAGTTTGCAAAAGCATGACTTAATACACGGATTATGGTGTCAAAATTCCAACATAGTTTCATATGAACTATAACAACCAAACTTGTTTCAATTACTTGCAAAATGATTTATGCATAAAAATATACATCATGATGGCATAATAACAAAGCCCCAAACTTGCATGAATTTCAATCAACCACATACATGTAGCTTCAACATAGATTACATAATTTGCGCAATATTCCAAACGTATACTTGCATAGAACTACCGCATGTAGTTCTTTATAATTGAATGACATAATTCAGAATATCCAATCGTATATAAATTGATAAGAACGCCCAAATATGAATTTCATTGCCACAATTCAAGCATACATATCTACACAATCATTTGTTCATACCAAAGTAATACTCTACTTACAATGGTGTGATGAATTCTCTAATTTAGGGATTGAAGACGCAAATTCCTTTGTTGAATTGATTTGCTTAGGTTGCTTGAATTGCTTTAGGCTTTAGAACTTTCCTCCTAATTCTCTCTCTAGTTGGCGGCTACTCTTTGTCGTTCCTCAGCAACATGGCGGCTATGATCTTATTTTTGAATGAATAGATTAGGGTTTAGTCTAGGGTTGTTTATATAGAGGTTAGGAACTGATTAGGACCATTGATGTTGCCTGGATTGATCGTAGCCATTCATTCGATAGAGAGACCAATTAGAGCTTGCCACCTAGCCCTAGTGACAAAGCAGACCACAGAAAATCGGAGGAACACAGACCTGGCCAGCCAGGTTGACTGGGCTCGACCAGGTCGATACCCCTGTCGACAGGGCTGTCGACAGCCCTGTCGACATGGGTAGCCCAGGTCGACAGCCCAGTCGACCTGGGTGGCCTAGGCGGGTGTTTATCCGCCCTGGCCCATTGGGCCCGATTTTTAATTATTTTATTCTGTTTGAATTTTAAATTTAATTCAAAACTTCCGAAGGCCATATCTTCTTCATACGGACTCCGTTTTTCGAAAACTCGGACTCTATTTCGCGTATTTTTCCGAGACGAACGCAATGGCGTATCCCGTTTCCCTTAGTTCTTTGATTTCAGATTAATTATGCTTTAATTTGTTAATTTCACAGTTATAGAATTTTCGGGGTGTTACAACAAAACTCTGAGCAAATATCAGCAACCTCTCAACAAACACCAGTTGTAAGTTATAATCAGTGTTTACATTATATTCAATATTCAATATTTTGCATTAGTAATTGCTTCTTTTTTGTTTACTATTCAATATTTATTATTTTAAGTAGTCATGTTTTAAATGAACTAGAAAAAAAGATAAAATTTAAGTAGTTGTGTTTGCATTAGTAAAATTTTGTTATTTGAAAAGATAAATACATTTATCTTTTTAAGAAACTTATCTTTTTTTGTAATATTATTATTAATTTACAATTTATTTATTGTTTTAAGTAATCATGTTTTAAGTGAAGTAGTTGTGTTTTGTAACTTTTTTTTTGTGATGGGGCATATAAACAAAGTATATGATTGGTTTTCAATTAAAGTGTACCAATTTTCAAAAAAAAAAAATTAAGTAAAGTTTTTTTCCATATAAAAACAAGTACAGCAAAAGATAAATAATTTTATCTTTTTCAATTTCTATGTTTTTCTGATATAAAAAGATATAGAACTATAATTTTCTTAAAAAATAAACTTTATGATATTCAAATTATTTAATGCCATAGCCAGAAAAGATAAAAACATGCATCTTTTTACAGAAATAATGAAATTATAAAAAAAATAGTTTAATTTTTTCACAAATGATAAATAGTTTTATCACTTAACGATAAATGATAAACAGTTTTATCATCTTATAAATGATTATAAATTCTGGATTTATTAAAACTGTCTAGTCCTCCAACCCTCCAACTGAACATAATTATCATCTTTTCATTCAAAGCCTTAAACATTTTTCAAAATGTTTATATTTTTACAGACAAATGTTTTTAAATAACAAAAAAAAATGTGTATATTGAACTGTTAAAGGTAGCTTTTAAACATCCATACACTATGTCCAGTTTCAACTGAGAATGCCCACAGTAATTTCCTCATCGCTATATATCTTAAATGTGTATGTTAAATTGCTGGTACTTATTTAGAATGTATTCTGAAATGGATTATGAAGTTACTTATTTTATAGCCTCAAAAATAGTTTTTACTTATTAGCAGCTTTATTACAGCATATTAGATTTTTTTTTTATTAAATATTTCACTCATTTGTATAACAGGTTTCAACTTCCGAATTCATTGAAGCTGAGCATAAATTTCTGAATTCACAGACAGAACTTAAACAATCTTCTTATTATGCGGCAAAAAATGTACCAATAGCAGACTTAGATAAAAACATTGATACAGTCGGAGTCTGAGTCTGAGGATGATGTAGATCAATATCAAGTGACACATAGAGATAGCATAAAATATAGTGGTTCATATAGATGTAACTTGGATGCTTTCTTTAAGGTAATGACCAAGATAAAAAGGAAAAACATTTTGTCTTTTACTGGATTGTCTTATCTAAACAAAACCCCCTTCAGCAAATTCTTTCACATATTTCTGAATGATAAAATTCAAATAAAAGATTTTAGAAAAAGTGCGAGAAGCTTAGACGAAGTAATAACATCATTTGTAAAGACTGAAAAAGCATTTAGAATAGGAGGTAATTTGCTAAAATTGGTCGAAGAAGATGTAAGTTTGATTCTTGGTATTCCTTTTGCGGGGAAAGATTTATTTCCAATTAGGATAATAAGTAGAAGTAATTTGGGCGAAGAATGTTCAGTTTTTCTAAATAAGCATTTTGAAAGACATGAAAGAATAAATAAAACAACTTTAAGCAAAAGGATCAAAACAATTATTGATAAGAAAATTAGAGATGAAGACTTGATCAAGTTACTTCTTTTTCTATTAGTTATCACATTTCTTTTCCCCAACAATCAATCTTATCTACAGTGGGGATTTATTCCAAAAGTGCTTAATTTGAAAAATATGAACTCAATTTCTTGGGCAAAAGCAATTCATGCACATGTTTCAAAAAATGTTGAAAAATTTGCTAAAGATCCAAGAGGCATGCACGGATGCTCAATAATCTTATTAGTATGTGTTATAACTTGTCAAGTTACTCTTCAATACTTGAATTGATTTATAAGTAATTGATTTTTTTTCCTAATTTGCAGTATTGGATTTGTGAAAAAACACAAATCATAGCAGCCACAAAAGGATATGAAAATGCAAGCCCATGAATAGTAAAATGGAATTTGTCATTGTTGAAAAGCGTATCTATTAAATTTATCAAGCCAAAATAGGTATTTTTTTATCTTTTTATTTTACGATTGACTGTCAATACGTGCAAATTGTCGGTGGATGCTGTAAGATTCATTTTGGTGCATACGTGTGGTCTGTTGCATTACCATTTTATGCTGTATTTGACTGCATGAGTATAACATATACATATGTATATGAATTTGTCATTTAGTATAATCTAAGATTCTAGCATGGTAATGTAAAATTTGAAAACAGTAAGGAGGATCAAGCTTTCCTGCTTGCCAACTAGAAAAACATTATTCATCATTGACATTTTCAGTTGTTCACGCTAAAATTCCAACATTCAAACATTCAATCTTTTGCATAGTGTAAGTTTTTGGCAAAGTGATTAGTTTACTAAAACATACAAAGCCATCATGATTTCAACACATTTTTGAGCTGTGAATCCAAAAAAATTGAAAAATCTAAAGTGCATTCAACTAGATTTTACATCTTCATTCCAGCCATTTTAGTTATACAATGGAAAAAAAGGACAAACATTGCCCAAGTGGACCAGAAATACATTATTTTTGTGCACTATCCATGCAATTTTGAATGAAAATTATTCATGCATATACTGTGTTATTTCCACTTTGTTACTAAAAGAAAATATACTCAGCTTCATGTGATGATGTTGTTTTCCACTTGAATCCTGAACATGAAACCTCAATGTGATAATGTTGTTTTCCACTTGATCTTCTGTCATTTGAATCCACACCAGACCTGAGTTATTCGCTACACCATCGTCTTTGTAAACATAAAGAAATTTAATGAATATAGAATCTATGTAAACACCATGTTTCTATCAATTATATTTCACAATTGATTAGTCTTAAGATTTTTAAACAGTAATGTGTATTACCTTCTTTTTTAACTTATTTTAAGATAAAAACATGTATCTTTCCACAAATGATAAATAGTTTTATCACTTAAGGATAAATGATAAATAGTTTTATCACTTAATGATGAATGATAAACGGTTTTATCATCTTATAAAAGATTACAAATTCTTGATTTATTAAAACTGATTTATACTCCAACCTTCCAACAAAACATCACCTGCAAAGCCATAAACAAATTTATCATCTTTTTGCATCAACAATTTTTGTATCAGTAATTTTTGCACATGTTATGTGAACCAACATGTTTTTATAGTGAAAGTGACTACTTTTCTCTCTCACATGGGCGTTATTATTATTATTGTAACGACCAAGAAATAGCTCGACGCTAGAGTCTTCGACAACGATACATAAACCTGTATCGCTTGCCAAAACCCCAAGTATCGAACCCCCAGATTGTTATGAGAAAGAATTTAGAGGGTGAGAAAAGAAAGAAAGAAGTATTAGAATAGAAGAAAGAAGAAGAACACATCAGAATCTCACAGCGGAACGAATAAAATATAATATCAAATCTCTTTATACAAAAGAACTGTATAAACATACCAAATATCAGAGTACAACATATAACTACACAGCGGAAATAACTTTACATAACTAGCGGTGAAGCCTCCTGCTTCTAGCTCCTGAAACTCCAAGCGAAACCTAACCTAGAACATACTCGGTCTGACCTGATCACATTTGATTTAAAACAAAATACACCGGGTCAGTCTGGAATACTATCAGTGATAAATTCACAGAACACAAACTTGTTTAACTTTGGAAAATCCTTTATGAAATCAAAGGATAATAGTAAGACCAGTCCACACATAAACACGGACGGTTTTTACCATACTATAACCCAAACCATTTTTGAAAATCATAACTTGATCTGATGTTATCATAATGTCTAAATACAAGTAAATATCAATCTAGAGGAACGCTTGCATCTCACGCTCCCCATATATAGTATACAAACCAAAACCACAGGCGCTTATTGGATATTGGATTCCAACTTGACAAGGTATGGGACCACCTTCCGACTGTGTATCTCTAGAGGCGAATACACTAGGTTCAACAAGAACGTCTTGCAACCAAGCCCTCACATGACCGACCACTCTTCGCTTGAGTGTATCGAATGTATATCACCGACGGTTGGGATCAGCAACCACCTGCCCGAAAAGGGACAACATAGAATACGGATTAAAGAAGCAAATGGAATTTCTCTAGATAGGTGATCATACATCCTAATGGGAGCGACCCACATAGCCATGCTACATGCCCGATTTTTTTCATTTCCCGGTTGATGAGGCTTAAGGCTAGAATTCATCTCTTCGAACATCTTGCCACCATTCACTTTGAATGCCACATCGTCAGATCCGCCGAACATCACTAATTGACGTCCACAAAAATACTCTGCGGTTAGCTAAGAGAAGGTGTACGGCCTCCTCCGCCGTCTACAGAAATACGTTTGAAGAAATCAACGTACGTGACCCCTTTGGAAATACCCTGTCAGACACTCGTCCATACAAGTCATCCAGGAAAAGGATGAACCAAAGGCACTCTCCTACTGCATCTCATATAGGAATCACCCCAAGGATCAGTAGCGAGGAGTCCTTGCAACCTGTAGATTTCAACCACGACAGAATCACAAACCAAATAACTTTGGTTGCAAGCCAGAGAAATTCGACAAGCAGTCCGTCCGCTTATGAAGATCCACGGTCTTCACTTGCTCCGACTTCAATCGACGTCTACACATATTTGTTGATCGGAATGGTTTTCGAATATAAATTCGATCCCGGTCTTTCCATACCAACAAGCGTATTGGTCAGGTTTGATAGTCGGTGTTTTAACTATCAAAATCAATAGTGTGAACACAATGAGTTTTCTGATTCAGTGCTTGGCATGACTTGGCCGGTTTAAAATATATTTAACAAAATCGTTAATCAACTCTAATATTCGATGTAACCCTATTCGCTTGACTCTAGATCGCAGCGATCACAATGGTTACGCCTGATTCCCTCAGGAAACATCCGACCGCCGTAGGCTTTCTGCAGCCCTGCGAATTACGCTAGCAGTCGTACGCAATGGCAACTCTTCCTAAAAAAACTATGTTTAACTAACTCTACCTCAAATACTGTACTCGATCAACTTTAATTGAATAACAAATGTTCAATAAAATTTGAAATCAATATTCTTATTTCTTTTGAACCTAATATTGAAATATTATTTATTTCCCAAAACCTTGCAATAGAGTTCGATATCCCTCGTATAGGGTAAAACTAATCTTAACACCTCCACTCGTTCCAAACTAATACCATCCCTCGATAATAGTGAAGCCAACCAAGTTGGGGTATTTTAGTTACCTCTCAGACCTTGATCGACCCGTTCTTACCTTAGAATAATATTAGTTTAACCACTACATCAAAATTCCATTTCCCCTTTTGGTTTCAAATCTGGTTTTTTAAAACCGTTACTTATATTTGAAATCCTCGTTTGATAGTTCTTTTTACTTAATTCTTTTTAATTAAGTAAATCCTCACTAAAACATCATTTTAGTCTAAACATGATCCCACTTATAACTTTTGATCTTGGGTTTGAAATCAACTTGTCATCTTCTTTACGATAAGGCCTTTAACTTAGATTGTTATTTCAAATATTCATTTACCAATAATTTACACAATCCCATTTGTATGTATTTTCCTTTTACATTCAAAATTCTTATTTCAATTACGCCCTTCCGCTCAAGTCCATCCCTTAACCTTTAAGGTCCTCGATTTGGTTTAAAAATCGTTTTAAAACCTTGTTTGGATTTCTCCCTTATCACTCATACAATTCCCTTTTTAAATTAATTAAATGACTTAATCAATTTAAAATACTATTTAATTGTTTTTAAAACAATTATTCTATCTTACCAGCCCGTAGGTAATTTCTTTTCCCTTTTGCTTTATAACTTGTTTACATCATACGATGTTACTACTTAAACCATTCGAATAATTCCTTTATAAATTTGATTAAAATATTTATTTATAAATTCCTAATTTAATTAACTATATAAAATGACTAAAAAGTTTCCGTTCAGTTATAAAATAATTATAACTTCTAAAAACTGCGTCGATTCGCCGTACGGCCGAACGACGTTAAAACAGCACATTTATGACCATTCACTGCCAATTACCAAATCAACACTATCGATTGATTTTAAACACAACACGGGTGGTTATTTGTTCAACCATCACACTCGAACAGGTTTTTCAACCATATGGTGTTCAATCAGTTCAATATCAACAATATAAACAAACAACAACATATAAAATATTTGAGGAATCCAGTCGGATCCCTCCAACTTGTTCTTCCCTGCGTCACAGCTCGTTAGGCATTTCATAACAATATATGAAATAAATTTCAATAATCTAATATTTAAAACGATAAATAACAGCAACCAACCAATTAAACAATTTTTACTTTTAAAGGTAAATTATATTTTAATATGAATTTACCACATCACAGAATTCTAGAAGGTGTCAGAATTAACTCACCAGGTTATTCTATCGACGGTTGACGCGTTTGTTCCTTTTATTCTTGAACGAACGTTCAAAATTAGCTCAAATTTCAGTGGTGTCAGATCAGAGCCTAGTTAGTGCAATCGCCTAGGTCTCGTCCCTGCGATCCCAACGGATCCAGTTTCGTCAGTTTTCGTTCACGTATGAGAAAGTTACGTTCATTTTAAGTTTGAATAAATATACGATTTATAAACTAATTAATAAATAAACACTTAATTACCTATTAAGGACGCCACCTCAGCCTCGTACTATTGTTCATCCACGCGTTTTCCCTTTCTCACCTGTTCCTCCCCCCCCCCCCCCCCCCCGCCCCCGATTTCCTCTTCTTCAATACATACACTCGACGTCGTTCCACAAATCCAACCGCCGGCACCAGAATTGACCACCGGAGCACCAACCGAGGCCACCACCAAAACCGCCTCTCCGCCAGGGTCCCTCGCCACCAAAATCGGCCCCCCACATCGCCTCGTTCGCCGGAAATCCAGTTTGCCCCCAATTCCGATCAAATGCCAATGGCTGCCACCACGAGGCACAATAGCCGATGCCACTACCACCGTTCGACAGAGCACGCCACCCTCCTCCACTCCGTTCAGACACCCAACGCCAGATCAGGCTAAGGCCACCGGAAAATCCATAAAACCCCACACCACTTCTAGAAATAAACCCAAAAACCAATGTCCCGTTCGTCTCACTGGTTCTCCCTCCTCCGACCACCAGAGGTCTCGACACCGGTGCCAAAAGAAAGCTGGATCTCCCCTCTACAAAACCCCCAAGGTTTGGATCCCTAAAATCGACCACAGCCCATGAATTTTAGCAAAGAACGAAACAGAAAATTCATGGTTTTACCTCGATTTCGGCCACCACAGTCGTCGATACCTCCCTAACTTTTTACTGTAGGTAGATATCGTCCCGATCTATCATTTCCCTTCAGGTTTCCATAGGAAATTCCTTACCAATTTCAAGATATAAATTGTTTTATATTTGAGGACTTATTTGAAAAATTGGATGAGGAGATAAGGTTTTTGGCTGAAAATTCTGATTGGGGAGGGTATATATAGTTGCAAATATTAATAATTTAAGTCGACGTGACGAGCGATGTTGACTGACGATTTTTATTTCGTACCTATCGCTATTTCGAACGTCGTTTATTCGTTGCTGCGCTCACATACGAACCCCGTTCAAGATGCGACTGGACGGCATAGTATAATTTGACGATACGGTCCTAATGAAATTGTTTCGTCAAATTCCGAGTTCGTTTGCTCGAATGGCCCTCGTTCACGTTCAAATGGTCGTTTTTATTTACATTTTATTTTGCCACGCTCACAAATTAACCCCGATTGACGCGCCACTTGAAACCTAGCAATAATTTACTATCGCTGTCCCAATAAAATTTATTTCGTCGAAAACTGAGGTCGTTTGAATAAAGGCCCTTTTATAACTGGCCAATTCGAATAAAATAAACCAATTTAAAAATACCTCAATATAATAATATTAAAATATTGAACTTGGCCATACACGGCTAGAATATCGTATATTACCAAGATAAAATGTCCCGAGTTGAGTTTGAAGCCAAATCGATATTATAAAAATTTAAAAACTCCTTTGTTTAATATAAATAACGATATAATATATAATGAAATTCCACAGCGACCTTTTCAAATTTTGATTTGGCCATAAAATAAAATCTACAACATGAAAACTCGATTATTCTCTTTCATTAGAAAGATATTGGCTAACAGATTTGGACGTTTCTTGTTTCGAGAAAATCCGACTCAGTATGGGCCCTGTACGGCCTTTTAAAGTTCAAAACGTCAAATTACAAACTGTCGCGCCGCTGCAGCTCGTTTTATAATTAAATTATAAATTGAACGTTATAACGTCGTTTTATAAACGAAATCGCCACGATATTTTCAATACGACCAATATTTATCCATTTTAAGTTGCCCGTTCACGTTAAACTGCAAAATCGACATTTTCCCAAATATGCCGAAAATAAAATATTATTTTATTATTCAAAATAATTTTAATATTCAAATTAAAATGGTTAATCTCGATTAATTAAACTCAAATCAATATTTTAAATAAATAAAATATTCCAAATAAAATGGCCAAAAACACGGGATGTTACATTCCTTCCCCCTTAAAATAATTTCGTCCTCGAAATTGCTAAGGTAGAAAGAACGTCACAATCCATTATTTTTATAATAATATTTAATTTAAAATTCGTTTTATTTCAAAAATAAATCCAAATTGGTCGAAAAACCAATTTTATTCAAATTAAAGAATTTTCCAAAAATCTTCAAAAATTTTCTAACACCATAATTTTGGAAAAATTTCGGCAGAGTCTCCCCTGCACGGAGGACATCTGCAAAATCGCAGGTTCAAGAAATATATATACAACGACTCTCCTGGTCGGAAAATCCAAAATCCAAACTCAAAACCCAAATAAAATCCAAAAATTTCTTATTTTCGTAGGCGTACCTTTTTGCGAGCGTTATCATGCGATAATCGATATATTATACTCGAGCCTGCTTAATTATTATGCAGCTCTTATTCAACTGGATTCAGTTTACTCCATAATTTCTCTCTTGGATGGAATTTTAAAGCTAAATAATCACTTATGCTCCTGTTCTCAACTCATACGGATTCATTAGTCCTTAAAACAATATCAATAAGGTGCAAACCATCCATATCATCCATATTGTCCATATCACACACAATTCAATCCACACGAGATTATAATTATTTATAATCACTTCATTTATTTCTTATAATTATCCACTTGGATTTATTTATCTGGATTGGTATATTCAAATTATTTATTTCAGATTGGATTTAGATCAAATCAATTCATGTTCAGGTTCATATCGATGAGATCGAGCACACCATCTAAACACATCATACAAATAAAGAAATCGATTACCCATATTATAATAATTCATGAAAAATCATTACTTTTATAAAATATAATGGGCAAAAATAATTTCGAAAATAATTTTATATCAAATCACAAATACGCGCTCTCGTATATATATACTCAAACTCAATCTAGGGTATTGCTAACCCCATCTCTATCAAGTCACACCATAGAGCCAAGGTAATCTCTAAACCAATAGCTCTGATACCAACTGTAACGACCAAGAAATAGCTCGACGCTAGAGTCTTCGACAACGATACATAAACCCGTATCGCTTGCCAAAACCCCAAGTATCGAACCCCCAGATTGTTATGAGAAAGAATTTAGAGGGTGAGAAAAGAAAGAAAGAAGTATTAGAATAGATAAAAGAAGAAGAACACATCAGAATCTCACAGCGGAACGAATAAAATATAATATCAAATCTCTTTATACAAAAGAACTGTATAAACATACCAATCATCAGAGTACAACATATAACTACACAGCGGAAATAACTTTACATAACTAGCGGTGAAGCCTCTTGCTTCTAGCTCCTGAAACTCCAAGCGAAACCTAACCTGGAACATACTCGGTCTGACCCAAACACATTTGATTTAAAACAAAATACACCGGGTCAGTCTGGAATACTATCAGTGATAAATTCACAGAACACACACTTGTTTAACTTTGGAAAATCCTTTATGAAATCAAAGAATAAAAGTAAGACCAGTCCACACATAAACACGGACGGTTTTTACCTTACTATAACCCAAACCATTTTTGAAAATCATAACTTGATCTGATATTATCATAATGTCTAAATAAAAGTAAATATCAATCTAGAGGAACGCTTGCATCTCACGCTCCCCATATATTGTATACAAACCAAAACCGCAGGCGCTTATTGGATATTTGATTCCAACTTGACAAGGTATGGGACCACCTTCCGACTGTGTATCTCTAGAGGCAAATACACTGGGTTCAAAAAGAACGTCTTGCAACCCGGCCCTCACATGACCGACCACTCATTTCGCTTGAGTGTATCGAATGTATATCACCGACGGTTGGGATTAGCAACCGCCTGCCCGAAAAGGGACAACATCGAATACAGATTAAAGAAGCAAATGGAATTTCTTTAGACAGGTGATCATACATCCTAATGGGAGTGACCCACATAGCCATGCTGCCTGCCCGATTTTTGTCATTTCCCGGTTGATGAGGCTTAAGGCTAGAATTCATCTCTTCGAACATCTGGCCACCATTCACTTTGAATGCCACATCGTCAGATCCGCCGGACATCACTAATTGACGTCCACAAAAATACAGGTGTACGGCCTCCTCCGCCATCTACAGAAATACATTTGAAGAAATCAACGTACGTGACCCCTTTGGAAATACTCTGTCAGACACTCGTCCATACAAGTCATCCAGGAACAGGATGATTCGAAGGCACTCTCCTACTGCATCTCATATAGGAATCACCCCAAGGATCAGTAGCGAGGAGTCCTTGCAACCCGTGGATTTCAACCACAACAGAATCACAAACCAAATAACTCTGGTTGCAAGACAGAGAAATTCGACAAGTAGTCCTTCCGCTTATGAAGATCCACGGTCTTCACTTGCTCCGACTTCAATCAACGTCTTCACGTATTTGTTGATCGGAATGGTTTTCGAATATAGATTCGATCCCAGTCTTTCCATACCAACAAGCGTATTGGTCAGGTTTGATAGTCGGTGTTTTAACTATCAAAATCAGTAGTGTGAACACAATGAGTTTTCTTATTCAGTACTTGGCATGACATGACCAGTTTAAAATATATTTAACAAAATCGTTAATCAGCTCTAATATTCGACATAACCCTATTCGCCTGACTCTAGATCGCAGCGATCACAATGGTTACTCCTGATTCCCTCTGGAAACATCCGACCACCGTAGGCTATCTGCAGCCCTGCGAATTACGCTAGCTGTCGTACGCAATGGCAACTCTTCCTGAAAAAAACTATGTTTAACTAACTCTACCTCAAATCCTGTACTCGATCAATTTTAATTGAATAACAAATGTTCAATAAAATTTGAAATCAATATTCTTATTTCTATTGAAACTAATATTGAAATATTATTTATTTCCCAAAACCTTGCAATAGAGTTCGATATCCCTCGTATAGGGTAAAACTAATCTTAACACCTCCACTCGTTCCAAACTAATACCATCCCTCGATAATAGTGAAGCCAACCAAGTTGGGGTATTTTAGTTACCTCTCAGACCTTGATCGACCCGTTCTTACCTTAGAATAATATTAGTTTAACCACTACATTAAAATTCCATTTCCCTTTTTGGTTTCAAATCTGGTTTTTTAAAACCGTTACTTATATTTGAAATCCTCGTTTGATAATCCTTTTTACTTAATTCTTTTTAATTAAGTAAATCCTCACTAAAACACCATTTTAGTCTAAACATGATCCCACTAATAACTTTTGATCTTGGGTTTGAAATCAACTTGTCTTCTTCTTTACGATAAGGCCTTTAACTTAGATTGTTATTTCGAATATTCATTTACCAATAATTTACACAATCCCATTTGTATGTATTTTCCTTTTACATTCGAAATTCTTATTTCAATTACGCCCTTCCGCTCAAGTCCATCCCTTAACCTTTAAGGTCCTCGATTTGGTTTAAATACCGTTTTTAAACCTTGTTTGGATTTCTCCATTATCACTCATACAATTCCCTTTTTAAATTAATTAAATGACTTAATCAATTTAAAATACTATTTAATTGTTTTTAAAACAATTATTCTATCTTACCAGCCCGTAGGTAATTTCTTTGCCCTTTTGCTTTATAACTTGTTTACATCATACAATGTTACTACTTAAACCATTCGAATAATTCCTTTATAAATTTGATTAAAATAGTTATTTATAAATTCCTAATTTAATTAACTATATAAAATGACTAAAAAGTTTCCGTTCAGTTATAAAATAATTATAACTTTTAAAAACTACGTCGATTCGCCGTACGGTCGAACGACGTTAAAACAGCACGTTTATGACCATTCACTGCCAATTACCAAATCAACACTGTCGATTGATTTTAAACACAACACGGGTGGTTATTTGTTCAACCATCACACTCGAACAGGTTTTTCAACCATATGGTGTTCAATCAGTTCAATATCAACAATATAAACAAACAACAACATATAAAATATTTGAGGAATCCATTCGGATCCCTCCAACCTGTTCTTCCCTGTATCACAGCTCGTTAGGCATTTCATAACAATATATGAAATAAATTTCAATAATCTAATATTTAAAAGGATAAATAACAGCAACCAACCAATCAGTAAACAACCGATGGCAATCAATCAACCAATTTTTACTTTTAAAGGTAAATTATATTTTAATATGAATTTACCACATCACTTCCAGAAGGTGTGAGAATTAACTCACCAGGTTATTCTGTCGACGGTTGACGCGTTTGTTCCTTTTATTCTTGAACGGACGTTCAAAATTAGCTCAAATTTCAATGGTGTCAGATCAGAGCCTAGTCAGTGCCATCGCCTAGGTCTCGTCCCTGCGATCCCAACGGATCCAGTTTCGTCATTTTTCGTTCAGTATGAGAAAGTTACGTTCGTTTTAAGTTTGAATAAATATACGATTTATAAACTAATTAAATAATTAATAAATAAACACTTAATTACCTATTAAGGACGCCACATCAGCCTCGTACTGCTGTTCATCCACGCGTTTTCCCTTTCTCACCTGTTCCTCCCCCCAATTTCTTCTTCTTCAATACACACACTCGACGTCGTTCCACAAATCCAACCTCCGGCGCCAGAATTGACCACCGGAGCACCAAACGAGGCCACCACCAGAACCGCCTCTCCGCCAGGGTCCCTCGCCACCAACGCCGGCCCCCCACATCGCCTCGTTCGCCGGAAATCCCGTTTGCCCCCAATTCCGATCAAATGCCAATGGCCGCCGCCATGAGGCACAATAGCCGATGCCACCAACACTGTTCGACAGAGCACGCCATCCTCCTCCAATCCGTTCAGACACCCAATGCCATATCAGGCCAAGGCCGCCGGAAAATCCAGAAAACCCCATGCCACTTCTAGAAATAAACCCAAAAACCAATTTCCTGTTCATCTCACTAGTTCTCCCTCCTCCGACCACTAGAGGTCTCGACACCGGTGCCAAAAGAAAGCTGGATCTCCCATCTACAAAACCCCTAAGGTCGGGATCCCTGAAATCGACCACAGCCTTTGAATTTTGGCAAAGAACGAAATAGAAAATCGGTTTTATCTCGATTCCGGCCACCACAGTCGTCGATACCTCCCCAACCTTTTGCTGTAGGTAGATATCGTCCCGATCTATCATTTCCCTTCAGGTTGCCATAGGAAATTCCTTACCGATTTCAAGATATAAATTGTTTTAGATTTGAGGACTTATTTGCAAAAATGGATGAGGAGATAAGGTTTTTGGCTGAAAATTCTGATTGGGGAGGGTACATATAGTTGCAAATATTAATAATTTAAGTCGACGTGACGAGCGATGTTGACTGACGATTTTTATTTCGTACCTATCGCTATTTTGAACGTCGTTTATTCGTTGCTACGCTCACATACGAACCCCGTTCAAGATGCGACTGGACAACATAGTATAATTTGACGATACGGTCCTAATGAAACTTGTTTCGTCAAATTCCGAGTTCGTTTGCTCGAATGGCCCTCGTTCACGTTCAAATGGTCGTTTTTATTTACATTTTATTTTGCCACGCTCACAAATTAACCCCGATTGACACGCCACTTGAAACCTAGCAATAATTTACTATTGCGGTCCCAATAAAATTTATTTTGTCGAAAACTGAGGTCGTTTGAATAAAGGCCCTTTTATAACTAGCCAATTCGAATAAAATAAACCAATTTTAAAATACCTCAATATAATAATATTAAATTATTGAACTTGGCCATACACAACCAGAATATCGTATATTACTAAGATAAAATGTCCCGGGTTGAGTTCGAAGCCAAATCGATATTATAAAAATTTAAAAACTCCTTTATTTAATATAAATAACGATATAATATATAACGAAATTCCACAGCGACCTTTTCAAAATTTGATTTGGCCATAAAATAAAATCTACAACACGAAAACTCGATTTTTCTCTTTCATTAGAAAGATATTGGCCAACAGATTCGAACGTTTCTTGTTTCGAGAAAATCCGACTCAGTATGGGCCCTATACGGCCTTTTAAAGTTCAAAACGCCAAATTACGAACTACCGCGCCGCTGCAGCTCGTTTTATAATTAAATTATAAATTAAACGTTATAACGTCGTTTTATAAACGAAATCGCCACGATATTTTCAATACGACCAATATTTAACCATTTTAAGTTGCACGTTCATGTTAAACTGGAAAATCGACATTTTCCCAAAAATGTCGAAAATGAAATATTATTTTATTATTCAAAATAATTTTAATATTCAAATTAAAATGGTTCATCTCGATTATTTAAACTCAAATCAATATTTTAAATAAATAAAATATTCCAAATAAAATGGCCAAAAACACGGGACGTTACAACTATATTGCAAACTTAGTACTCCTAACTACTAAGGACCATATACCGTTATTTTTATTGTATTCATCACATGCAGTTCTTTCACTGTGATTGTGATAAAATTTAATTCCTGTATTGACCATGTAACATGCATACAGGTATATATGTACACACATGTGTGGTTTTGGATGTGTGTTGGGGATGGGGGTAGAGGGGGGAGGTGTGAGTGTGTATGTAGTAGAATAGTGACCATGTTTTACATATGAAGTGACTGAAGCCGCAAAATTTCATTATATAATCAACTCACTCTTTGTTTTCTCGCATGCTTCAAGTACGGTGCATTAATTGCCATAATTTAGCTACTTAATTGCCGTAATTTAGCGGTAGTGACATGATTTGATTTGATTTTTTAACGATGATCAGAGAATTATGACATGTCCCATGTTCGTTCAGCATATTCTGAAACGACCCGAAATTCCCCTTACGGGAAATCACGGATTGAGTTGAGAACAAGCCACGTCGGAACGCAAACAGAAGAACATTTCATTGCATATTACAACAATTCCATCAGAATACAAGAATATACAGAGTATGAATAAATATTACATAGAAAATATCAGAGATTTAAATTACATTTAAATACATAGCATCGGAAAATAATAAAATACACAACTAGAAGTAATACACGGATACAGAGCTTTCTGAGTATCGTTCCAGCTGTAAATCAGGATCCTGTGAATATAAATCTGCAAAACCAAAACTACTAGCTGCCCGTGTCAAAATAAGGGCACCCAGAGTTTAGGTTAAAACAATAAACTCCAGGTCAGTCATGTGACTGATGTGAGAACTAAAGCAGTTATTTAAAACTTTACTATAAAAGAGAGTAATTCAAGGGACCACGCCGTATAACACGGAACGGGTTTCCTCCCAAGAACACTAGTGCATATAATAAAACAGCGCAATGCTTTTTGAAAAAATGAAGCTATTATAAGACCCAGGTCCCATCACACAATGCAACACAAGCCGGAGGATAGGGTTTTCCCTTATAATAGCCAAACTTGCTTGGTACGTTTAAAAAAATTATTTGATACTATTATAAGTGTATAGTTTCAAAACAATTTCAATCATAAATATTAATCATAGGCGGCATGGGTACCATATATAATGTCGCCATACTAGGCTCTACAAATAAAACCGCAATGTCACGTATTGGAAATTGGATTCCATCATGAGTCGAGGCAAGGGGCAAGCTCCTCTCCTTTCGAGACACTTTAGCAAATGTCTCAGGACCCCACACAGCGATCCTTGGAATCGGTTGGGCCGGTCCTCACCTAACTTTGGAGGATTAGTTATTCCTGAACACACGTTTCCCGGTCCTATAGGACCTATATAATGGTCTGTATGTCGGCTCACATACTGCCAGTTAGCGACCATATATTCGAGGCGCCTCGCATTCCAATAACCACACAGGTAAAAAGTATATAAATGTTAGGGCTGGTAGGTCACTGACATCACCCATAGCTAGAAAGAAACGTCGTGTTCTCCCAATGGTCCATATCCCGTTTTTGACTCATACCGAGGTGTGAGGCTCACGAATTCACGTTATACACAAAGCTATGTCACACAGGCCGTGCTTTGATCATCAACCACAAGACTTTGCTTTTCAACAGAAGCCTTGATCATCTTCCACTTAGGCGTGCCAGACAGGCAATTCACTCCATGCGACTGATGTCCATCGATATACAACCTTTGAGCTCGTACGTCTCAGAGAAGGGCGTTAAGCAAGAGAATAAATTCTCCGTCGCCAAACAGATGTATATTTAATAGAGATCAATCAACACAGAATAAAATCCAGTGTCAGATACACAGTCCATTTACAATTTCGTTCTAGGTCTGAACGAAACCGGAGGCACTTTCCTCGCATATCCATCGATCTCCAAGTACGTCTGGACGATCACCAACTGTTTCCCTCCTTTTGGGTGTACAGCCCAATCAAGATCATCAGTAATCACCCAAATGATGAGAAGACTTTCGGTCTTCAACCACCATCTTCATCTTCGACTTATCGTCGAATCAGTTATTCAGAATGGGAATAAACCCGGCCTTTCTGGATAACCCGCGTATAAAATAAACAAGTGTTACACAAACACAACATACGCCTCATTCCAATTCAGAATATTCTTTTATTCAAATTTTCACACTCTTAGGGAAAGGTTCCCATTAATTTTATCAAAGATAAATTCTTCTAAATTTATTCTTTAATCTTCCTTTGGATATCACTTCAAACTGTGTTAAGGTCTTCCAAACTAGTCGGGATTAGCGAACCACACCGAAGTAATTATTTATTTTATTTCCCAATCCCAACCTATTTATCCCATGGAGCAAAACTGGTAATACTCCATATCTAACACCACGGTGTTATCGGTAAATATTAATTAACATTTCACGTTCAAATCTAATTAAAGATTTAATTATCGCTTGGAGCAAAACTGGTGAAACTCCATTCTCGATCACTTTTCAGATTTGATAATCTTGGTGAAACCCCATTCTCGATCACTTTTCAGATTTGATAATCTAAATTATCAATTCACATTTCAACCTAATTAAAAATTCATTAAAACTCCACTTAGTTTTAATCTTCTCAAAAATCAATATCCTGTCCTTAACTGGGTTAAAGAACCATTATCGCCTAAAACACGATTCACGATAAACCCAAAATCACTTTGTATTGTTAATCGGGTTAAAGAACAGGTGTTATTCAAAACACCGCTCACGATAAACCCTAAAAACCAATTCAAATTCAATTCCAATTAAATACTAATTAACTGGACAATTTCACTAAATCTTAATTAAAAGATTTATTCTTTTCTACACTGGGTCCAAGAATAGTGTTATTTAAGACACCCTTCACGACGAACCCAAAATCCCATTTGATATTAAATACAAGGCTCTGAATAGAAAATATACCGGCTTATATTCAATATCAAATTCTGAAACAAACAAATATTGTATTGGAAATAACGATATAAAATATATCTTTCAAATTTCCACAACCATATATGTATAATCACGAAATCCAACATCGAAATATTCCGAAGATAATTTCGATTCAAATCCATTCCAATTCACGTATTGGAAATTCTGATTATTTTCAAAACCATTTTAAATCCAATTTATTTATTTTAAAAATAAATGGAATTACAATTCTAGTTCAAAACTAGTTCATTTGGATAAAAATATATTTTTGTCTTTTCAAATGTGGAATTTTTCATCCCAGTTTTTCACAAATCATTCCTTATGATTTTACACAAATTATTGATATTTTTAATAATTTTATAAAGGCCCGTACAGTCGGTTTTCAATAACGGCCACCGAACTGCAATTACAACGACCTTTTCCAAATTTGATTTGGTCATAATTCCAAATCCAACCGTTAGATTTAAAATTTCTAATATTCATTGGAAAGACCTTTTCGATACGAACCCAGCGGTTCTGGTTTCAGGAGAATCTGACGGTCGGATCTCCCGTAACGTCAACTCGAAGTCAATGGTCGAAATTCGCGAACTGCCGCGGCGCGGCGCGTTCTGTTCAGGCCATTATATATAATATATATATTATATATATTTCATCGATTTCCTTTTAAAACATATTTTATAAATCATTTTGAATTCGTTTTCGAAACGATTTCAACTTCATATTCAATTTCGAATCAAAATTGAATATTTCATATCATTACTATATAAATGATAATATTTTCAAAACGTTATATTTTGAAATCACTTCCTTTTCTATATTCATTATTAAAACGAATATAATCGATATAAATATCGTTCACGTCAAAATAGCGCAACTCTAATCAACACGGCTTTATATATTTTAATAACTTCGTTATTCCATTCAACAAATGAATATTTATTCTATTCAACACATGAATCTATATTTCTTTCAACACATGAATATTATCAACACATGGGTATCGTCAACACATGACTATTTATGTTATTTAATATATTTTATAAAATTATGGTATCTATCGTTTGATTTTTAATCAGACTCCAACCGTAAAGTAGTAAGAGAATGATTCCCTAAGTATTAACCCCGAAGGCCGAAACCAACATCAGATCAATACCCAGGAAACCACTCATCTTATCTAGTTTCCAGTTAGTTTCTAATCTTAAATATGATAAAGATGTAAATCTTATTGTTAAAATATTTTACTCAACACACGATAAGTTTCAACACATGAATATTCTCAACACATGAGCATCGTCAACACATGACTATTTATTCTATTCAACACATGAATCTTCTTTATTCTATTCAACACATGAATATATATTTTATAATATTCTTTATTTTCCCGATTGGAATGAGACCCAATCAATTACCATATAATGTTAATTATATGGTTTCCATACAACACATGTATATAAATAGCAACGATAAATAATCAACCACCATCCAAAGTGCACCACACAACTGCATAAGCATTAAATATAAATAATTAACGCTTACACAGTCTGTCGACTAATCGATCGACATACTATTAAATAATTGGGATTAGTATACGCCAAATCTCATCCCAACACCATGTGGGGTTTCAATCCACAAACACTGAATATTATTTGTGCGGTTGGGCGATGCATAAAATTTAACGTCCCAATCAATATCCTTCAAATAGGTGTACATAAACAAATCGTCTGATTTGTAAATGAATATTTATTTATTCACATTCATGTTAAAAATTATATTTTTAACGATAATTAATTTATTTCAACACATGAATATCTCTTATCTATTTCACATCAACATCACAAACAAATTTCACATCACATCAAATAAGCATACAAGTTGTCCATGGTCTGTGGACGACGGGTGTCGGGTGCTACTAAGCACCGTCTGCATCCTAGTATATATTTTTAACTAGAAAACAAGATTTAAAGTGAGAAGTTCTCACCGACTAGCTAAACCGACGCCACGACTCTTCTTATGTAGAAATCTTCGTCGTGCTCGCCTTTTGTCAATTTCGTTGTCCGTAGCCACTACATATATAAAAATCACATTTTTATATTGTTGCTATGCATATAAAAATTCTATTTTTATAATCACTCTATATGGATAAAAATCACATTTTTATACCACTACTATATAGATAAAAATTCTATTTTTATACCGCTACTATATAGATAAAAATTCTATTTTTACACCGCTACTATGTAGATAAAAATTCTATTTTTACACCGCCACTCATATAAAAATCACATTTTTGCTCCTTCTACATAATAAAGATCGAATTTTTAATACTTCTATAATATAAAAATCATATTTTTAATCTCTACGTTTTATAAAAATTATATTTTTAATGTCTCTATAATATAAAAATTATATTTTTAATTTGCTACAAGCATAAAAATCATATTTTTATACCCTTGAAAATATTTTCAACTTGGCAACAATATTTTCTTTCAATGATAAAAATCATAGCTTTATGCTATTAAAAATCCGATCTTTAACTTTAGAAATCAAATCTTTATGATTATAAAAATCATAGCTTTACGTTAAAAAAATCGAAGCTTTATACTTAAAAAAAATCAAAACTTTATGCTTGTAAAAATCAGATTTTTCAAAAGCCTGTTTAAATAAAAAAACAAAGTAAATAAATTAAAGCATCTTACATTGTTTTAAGGAAGAAGGAAAGGGGGGCTCGCTAGCTGTCGGCGGCGGACTGGTGGAAGAGGGGGAAGTGGCGCCCATGGTGGAAGAGGTCGTGGGGCTCGGTAGTGCGGCTAGGAGTGACGGGTTTGGTGGTGTGGCTGAGGGGAGGGGTTCGCGGTTTAATTCGAGGAGGAGGGAGGAAGAGGAGGAGGCGGAAAGGGGGGGCGTCGGTGGAGGGGTGGTGGCGCCCGCCTTAAGGCGGCGGCGAATGTCGGGGGGGCTGTGAATCGCGATCCCCCCCTTTTTTTATTTTATTTTTTCTATTCTGATCATTGGAATGATTTTAACGAGGGAGGGGGGCCCTGAGACAGGACATAGAGAGGAGAGGGTTTTTATTTTATTTTATTTTGTTAATTTCAAAAAGTAACTTTTTATTTCGACCACGAAATCGAACCCACCGACTATCATTCATAGCTAATTACCCTCATTCCGAACACAATGGGATATGTGTCGTAAGCTGGTTAGATCGTTTCGATCAGTTTTCATCAAAATCAACATATAACTCTATATATTGAATTTGAACGCGCATTTCAATTTACCTGGTCCACATACGAACTCTAAAAATTCCCGAAAAATATTTCTAGCTTTGTATTGACGATACGGTCCTAACAAAACTAATTTCATCGAATTCTGAGACCGTTTGAAAAATGGCCATTTTCCAGTCGATTAAAATCAACTGAAACTGGTTAAACGCGTTTTCCTTTGCCACGCTCAAATATTGATTCGAAAAATTACGAATTTAGGAATCTAGCAATATCTTGACATCACGGATCCAACGGAACTGGTTTCGTCGAAAACCGAGGTCGTTTGCAAAATTTCCATTTTCAAGGGCCAGAATTTCATAGCGACTATTCTGAATTTTCAACTGGACATAACTTTTTATCCCCGCTATGAAATTTCGATTTTTCGGATTCGTTGGAAAGATATTCTCAATTAGATTCAAATATTATTGGTTTCCCCAAAATTCAGTGTATTTTGCACCCAGTACATTCATTCGAAATTTGAAATTGAATTATCGAACTACCGCGCCATTTTCAATTCCTTTTATAATTAAAAATAAATATTTATATTCTAACGACGATTTATATAAATATATACATTCTAATTCTATTCAAAATAAATTTCTCGTCGTTATTATTTAAAATAATTCATTTTAAATATTCAAAATTCGTTAAAATAGCCAAAATAAAATTTTTAAATTGGCTTAGAATTTCCGGGTTATTACAATCTCCCCCACTTAAAACTTTTCGTCCCCAAAAAGGAACGAAGCTGAAAGTTGTTTAACTAATCAACTCAACTTCCATTGTTTTCTTTACGGCTTAAGTTCTTCAACTTTTCAGTTTCTAAGAACTTTTCAAATTTTTCAAAAATTTGGCTAACACCTTAAATTTTCGAAAAATTTCGCCATATCCTCCCCTGCACCAGGGACTTCGGGATATTTTAAATAGCCTCCCATGGCCCTCATCAATCCAAAAAGAAAAAGAAACAGCCAAGCGGCTAGCCAATCGGCTCATAAAATCATCCAAACCCAATAAATTTATAAACTTGTACCTATTTGTTGGGCAAACAATTTTATTCTTGTGCTCTAGCCTCCTTGCTATGACCTGTTCAATGTAAGTACATGTATATGCATGCATTTGTAATCATTTTTCAATACAGTTCAATATTCGGTTCAATTCGGCTAAATGGTTAAAAATTTCAAACAAATCAAAACAATAATCATACAACACAACCATCAATCAATTAGTGAATTACCATTTCAAATTCATAATTTTGATATATATATATATATATGTACAGAAAATCATGTTTTTGATGTCAAATCACAACAAATAATCCTATCTAATTTTGGTTCTCACACCAGTCTAATGGAAATATATAGATATCACACCTTCGAAACCCGAACATAAATATTGGTGATGGAGCTCCATCATCAAAATCATCTCGGAGCGACTAGAGTGTGTTCCTATATCTATCCAGTATATTAAAACTTCGAATATACGTTCATAACGCGTATATGCAAAATCTTTATATACTCGATTGTCCAAATTCAATATAAATGAAATATTCAAATATGAATAAAACGATTCAAATTTCAAAACAAAATTTGTCTTCATTTTAAAAATATACTCTTTACACTCGTTCTAGGATATTACTGATCCCATCTCTAACGAGTCATTCTAATTGGATATTACTAATCCAATATCTGATGAATTCTTTGTTTGGTTCTAATGTGTCTTGTTCTCGAGCTCTGTAAACCAAAGCTCTGATACCAAATTGACACGACCCGAAATCCCCCTTACGGGAAATCACGGATTGAGTTGAGAACAAGCCACATCGGAATGCAAACAGAAGAACATTTCATTGCATATTACAACAATTCCATCAGAATACAAGAATATACAGAGTATGAATAAATATTACATAGAAAATATCAGAGATTTAAATTACATTTAAATACATAGCAGCGGAAAATAATACAATACACAACTAGAAGTAATACACGGATACAGAGCTTTCTGAGTATCGTTCTAGCTGTAAATCAGGATCCTGTGAATATAAATCTGCAAAACCAAAACTACTAGTTGCCCGTGTCAAAATAAGGGCACCCAGAGTTTAGGTTAAAACAATAAACTCCAGGTCAGTCATGTGAATGGTGTGAGAACTAAAACAGTTATTTAAAACTTTACTTTAAAAGAGAGTAATTCAAGGGACCATGCCGTATAACACGGAACGGGTTTCCTCCCAAGAACACTAGTGCATATAACAAAACAACGCAATGCTTTTTGAAAAAATGAAGCTATTATAAGACCCAGGTCCCATCACACAATGCAACGCAAGCCGGAGGATAGGGTTTTCCCTTATAATAGCCAAACATGCTTGGTACGTTTAAAACAAATCATTTGATACTATTATAAGTGTATAGTGTCAAAACAATTTCAATCATAAATATTAATCATAGGCGGCATGGGTACCATATATCATGTCGCCATACTAGGCTCTACAAATAAAACCGCAATGTCACGTACTGGAAATTGGATTCCATCATGAGTCGAGGCAAGGGGCAAGCTCCTCTCCGTTCGAGTCACTCTAGCAAATGTCTCAGGACCCCACACAGCGATCCTTGGAATCGGTTGGGCCGGTCTTGACCTAACTTTGGAGGATTAGTTATTCCTGAACACACGTTTCCCGGTCCTATAGGACCTATATAATGGTCTGTACGTCAGCTCACATAGTGCCAGTTAGCGACCATATATTCGAGGTGCCTCGCATTCCAACAACCACACAGGTAAAAAGTATATAAATGTCAGGGATGGTAGGTCACTGACATCACCCATAGCTAGAAAGAAACGTTGTGTTCTCCCAACGGTCCGTATCCCGTTTTTGACTCATACCAAGGTGTGAGGCTCGCGAATTCAAGTTATACACAAAGCTATGCCACACAGGCCGTGCTTTGATCATCAACCACAAGATTTTGCTTTTCAACAGAAGCCTTGATCATCTGCCACTTAGGCATGCCACATAGGCAATTCACTCCATGCGACTGATGTCCATCGATATACAACCTCTGAGCTCGTACGTATCAGAGAAGGGCGTTAAGCAAGAGAATAAATTCTTCGTTGCCAAACAGATGTATATTTAATAGAGATCAATCAACACAGAATAAAATCCAATGTCAGACACACAGTCCATTTACAAGTTCGTTCTGGGTCTGAACGAAACAGGAGGCACTTTCCTTGCATATCCATCGATCTCCAAGTACGTCTAGACGATCACCAACTGTTTCTGTGACGGCCCGCCCCACACCAACCGACATTTCCTCCGTAAGTGCGCTGTACACGTGTCCAGCTAGCACGGGACGGTCGTCAGAAGAAAAGAAAGAAGAGAGTGAACTAATCAAGGAACCTGTAAAATGTCTTACAGCGCATAGGATAAAATATAATAACAACATAATCTTTGACATAAAACAAGCGAGACAGTGTATAAGCTGAAAACTAAACCAACATAGCAGTGGAAATCCAAATACAGCTTATTACAACTTTCCAAATTTACCGTCTCTAAACAAAAGAAAGCTAAAGTAGAAGATACACGCCTAATGCCCAAGCAGTGATCTTCAACAACACAGGGAGAATACTATATATATATAATACGTGGAAGCCTCCTGCTCGTCTCCGGATCATCTACCCGTGCATCACCAGCTAACCTGTCTCTAGTCTGCTCGTGTGAGCAACCAGAGTAATAAGAGGAGACATAAAACTCTGGGTCAGACATAAAGCCTGGTATGAGCGATAAGAAACAAAACATAACAATAACAGGTATAATCCAATCATATCTGAACCTGGACCTGCAACCAAAGAGTTAGCACTACATACCGTACAACACTCTATGGTGCCTCTAACATACAGTGTAAGAAACACGGGGGTGGGGGTGTGCATGTCAAAGTGATGTCAAACAATCAATCATAGCAACCATCCTCACATCTCTCACTCGATGCGTAAAGCATACGATATCCACTACCATGGTCACCTAGTCCTTTGGGCCATGACGGAATCCAATCCCGTACAACTATCACTACAAGCCCACTATCCATCTCTCAGTGGTGAACCAAAGTTATGAATACCGACAACCCCTTTGCACACGTCCCGCAGCAAAGCCCAATCATGAAGTGAACTCATTGGTTCCCAACTGGATCCTGAGCTCTAACTTCCATTTGGACTACCTTTGCATCTCGGGTTTTAGTCATCACTGGATCGGTTTGGTTCTCAGCTATCCTTCCCTGTTGGTTCGTATCGGTCTTCAACTCTCCATCATCAACATGGTTTGGCTCGTGGCATCTACCTGGTGGTGGTTCGGATCATCATCACCCTTGGCTGATCGGGTCAGGTCTTCAAATCCATCACCATACATCGGTTCGGTTCGGAGGTAGCTATACGGGTCGGGTCGGGGTCTCCAAGTCCATTCGTAGTGTATCGGTTCGGTTCGGGTTCTCCACGTCACATCGGGTCGGTTCGTCAACTGTCTTCCTTCCGTCCCTGTCTTGATCTTCTGGTCCGATCCGATCCCTCATTCCTATTCCCATCCGATCCGATTCGATCTCCCTTACTTCCCTTCGAGTTGATCTGGTTCCTTCTTCCTTAGCCTGATCTGATCCCCTTTCCTTAGTCCGATCCGATCCCAGTTCAACCATTGTGGCCTTCCTTCTCGTCCTTGTGCCAAGTCATCGGTTCGGTTCGATGGTCCCTTGCCCAGTCCTCTATCCGGTCCGAGCCCATTCCTTCGATCCGATCCGAAACCTGCACTGTTTTCCTGCAACTTTTCCAGGGAGCAGTTTACGCCACTCGACGGCGTTTTCGACCATTCCAACTATTCTAATCAATCATAAAGCATACCATACAGTCATAGCAACAAGTAGGAGTGACCTCAAACACCAAAACAACAATCATACCATGTAAAATGGATCAAACATACCCAAAAACCCCATATTTCCCCTTAAGCATATTTAGGTGAAACTAATGATAGGGTTAACAAAACTTAACCAAATCGAACCAAAATTTCTACCAGAAGCATAAAATATTATTTTCGAATTTATAGATATTTTTCCAGAATTTATTAGTGTATAAATTCACTAATCTTCACTAATTACCCTTAATTAACCGTAATTAGTGCAAAACTATGCAATTCACTCACCTTAGCCACAAATAAAACCTCAAAACTGAAATGAATCTCTGGTTGGCGTGAATACTGATGTCCAACAGCAACTCTAACCTTACTTTGGTGCTAATCCTCTTTGATTTGATGTAGATTAAGCCAAAACTTGATTAAGAAGTGATTTGGAGGTGATTTAGAGGTTGGAGGCCATTACTAAGGTTTCTAAGAGGTAAATGGCGGCTAGAAAACTGAAATAGAATGAAAACCTAACTCATTTCAACCTCCCCTTAACCCTAATCCCGAAATGGGTTATGGGCCCATTTGCTAATCACCTCATTTGGCCCGGTTAAACAGTTTTTCACCTTCCAAACCTTATTTCAGCCATATCTCCCAAACGGTAAGTCCGTTTGGCTATTATGACCACTCTACAGAAAGGTAAACCATCAAATGAACCTAATGGAAGTGGTTTCAGGTCAAAATTCCTTTCCAATCAAAAGTTATGGCCACAACAATACCAACTAGGGGCAAAATGGTCATTTAAAAATCGACAAAAATCATGAACATGGGAAATGACCCCAATAGTCGTTTCCCATTGTTACATGACCATATGACTTCATACGAAAAAGAAATAAATATTCTACGATCCTAGATACGTAGAATGCGGGTTGTTACATTCTCCCCCCTTAAGAAATTTCGTCCTCGAAATTCCTTAACCCAAAACATACAAAGGATTCTGCATGTCTACCAACCACATACAACAATCAAACATGCAAAACAAACAGAACCATTCTGCCCTAACATGCGGTTTACTAACAAGGGAAGAATCATCGCCGCTAAAATCTTACCAGGCAAAGAGCGTTGGATACGACTTTCTTATGTCATTCTCTACTTCCTAAGCACAGTCGTTCTCTCGCCATCGATTCCCATCTATACCCTAGAGGTAACTTCTAATAGGTTGGGATCGTCCCTCTAATTGGAACCGATCCACCTAATCAAGACCGATCTAATCGTCAAGCTTACTAGCGTTTCTGAATCCAATTCACACTTAGGTCTGAAGTCATATCCCGTGATATACTCTAGTTGTTTCCATTCCAAAAAAATAGCCTCTAAACTGGCACGTCTCTTACTCAATGCATCAGCTATCGTACCCAGTCCGATACTATGGCATTCGTCTATACTGTCATTTTCTTAGGTAATCCAAACCTATATGCCAAAATTTCAAATACATTCCAAATGTCCTTTCAAGTCCAACTTGAGTCCTTCTTACATTCGTATTGCACGTCCAACGTACATTCACTTCCTAGAGGCAGATTAGACCCATCCAATGGCCCTAGGCACTACACCAACCTCTGCACTGTACGTCTAACGTACATTCACCTTCTAAAGGTGAACTAGATCCATCCAATGAACCCAGGTACCCTACCCATATTCATACTGCACGTCCAACGTACATCCACCTTCCAAAGGTGAACTAGACTCATCCAATGAATCTAGGTACTCTACCTATATCCGTACTGTACGTCCAACGTACATTCACCTTCCAAAGGTGAACTAGACTCATCCAATGAATCTAGGTACTCTACCTATATCCGTACTGTACGTCCAACGAACATTCACCTTCCAAAGGTGAACTAGACTCATCCAATGAATCTAGGTACTCTACCTATGAGTCCAAGTCCAACTGAGACTCCTATATCCGTTGAATCTCCAAGACAACGGACGCTCCACAATGCCCAACATACTTCAAGTCTAACGTAAAGTATCTTACACTCTTCATATCGCCATGATCAACGAACTTACCCTATTTCCATTCAACAGGATCCTACAGGTGATACTCAGGAGAAGAAGGGTAAAAACAAACACAACAACCATAGCATCCATCAAACAAATCCTGTCTATCACCTGCTAAAGCCATGAATATGTCGACATCTACATGACTGGTCTAACCAATCCCGATATGTCGATTCTTGTATGTCTGGTCCAACAAACATCAAGAACCAATGGAAGCCCAGCCTCCAGACGGACTACCGTACGTCCAACATACGTTTATCCTCCAAGGATAACTAGATCACGTCCAACGGATCCAAGGTAACGGGCATCCCCGGATACCCCTGCTTTTAGTCCGCCTGAAACACTCGAGTCCCACCCAAGTCTATCCATTATCTTGCTGCCCTCTCGAGTCCAACTCGAGCCAATCCAATTCCTTGCAGCCTTCTCGAGTCCAACTCGAGTCAATCTATTACCCATAAACTCAGACCCAGTCTTGAGTATCCATTACCTACCAACCCTAGTCCAACATGAGTCGTCCCCCCTATTCGTTACATCTCTAAGATCAACGAACACCCATTTTCTTTTACGAGTTCAAGTCCAACTTGAATCGTCCTAACCTTCGTTGCATCTTCCATGATCAACGAACTCATCCTATTCCTTCAAAGTTCTACTATCCAAAGAGAACATCAGCATAGGGTCCTAAAAATCCATTACTTTGCATCTTTCTCGAGTCCCAGTCGAGTCGTCTTATAACCTTATCGAGTCCAACTCGGGGCAGTCCATACCATCGAATAGTCTTATCCTGTCACAACTTCCCATCACTCCTCGAGTAAACCAAGATATCATCCAATGAAAATCACAACAACTACTTATCTCTTACGCAAACCATCCTAGTCGAACTCGACATTCCCCAAGCATAAGCCCCAAAGGCCTAAACCAATATCAGACAAGCACCTAAGGAACATCTCCTCCGAATTCGGACAATCCACGTGAAGTGATATAGCGAAACAATCCAGCACTGGAGCACTCATTTGCCTCCCAGAGACAACAATAATCTCTCAGCTTCCCTAACTTCAGTTGTTACCACCATCACTAGGTAGGTACCTAATACCACCCCATTCCTTTAGAGTAGATTGACTCCCCAAAATAATGCTAAACCCAGTAAAGCCCAAAACAAAATAATCACAAACAAACATACATTCATGACTCGATAAGACCCCGTTACGGTAAATCATACTGAGGCTAGTCGAACCACCAATCAGGTTCGTCACTACTAAAGGTCTATCGACTAACTCAGGTTTTGTCAAACAAAACCCGATCAAAACATCTTAAATAGAAAGCATACCTCGAATAACGACACCTTTTTCCTTCTGTGCCGCAGTTGGGGCATTCGACGAAGAAGTAACAGCGTTGATAGCATATGCTCTCACGATCTGCTTCTCCCTAGGAGATAGTGGACATTCATTCTTGTGATGTCCCGCTTGGCCACAATTAAAGCACTTCCTTTCCCCAGGCTTTTCCCGACAATCTCTGGCATAGTGGCCCTTCTTGCCACAGCTAAAGCACTCGCCATCTTTCTTACCTTTCTTATTTTGGCTATCCATGGTTTGGCCTTGCTTCCTCTTATTTTGGGAACTATCCTTGCCTCCATCGCCTGCTTGCAGCTTTGGCTCATCCGCAGATGTAATAACAACCTCGGTCTTTGGCTTAGGGTAAAGACTTTCCGATCTCAAAGATTTCCCCACAATCGACTCAAATGTCTCATCGATGTGGTTAATAAGCCTTTCCCCCAAGTATCCATCTAAGCCAGTTATAAACTTCTCGTTCTTCTTCTCGGGAGTATCGATAAGGGATAATCCATACTTCGACAATGTGTCAAACTCAGCAATATACTCCGAGACTGCCCTACCACTCTGCTTGAGTTCCAAGAATCTCTTAAATAATACTGACTTCTGGGCGGCTGGAATGAACTTCTCGCTAAAGCGAGCCTTGAACTGATCCCAAGTAACCTGATTCTCTGGAGTAGCTGTTTTAATGGCATTCCACCAATTCATCGCTCGCCCTTGCAGCTGACGAGACGCTAGCCTTCTCTTCATCGCATCCTCAAGACCCAAGTCGTCGAAGATACGATCACAGCTATCCAACCAATCTTGAACATTTGTGGCAGACTCCGTTCCGTGGAACGGCTTCCCGCCAAGGTTAGTGTAATCCTTGCACAACTTGGCGAAATCGGCCCTAGGCGCCTGCACTACTGGACCAACACCAATTCCGGGATTGGGAACTGCCCCTTGCACTTATCTAAGCATGTCTCTCATGAGGTCAGTAAACATCGCCCTCATGTCAGCGGCATTCCCATTATTGGCTCCCCTAACAGCACCTCTAGCATATCGGCTCATCGTAAATCTGAAAAAGGGAAACGATTAACGACCCCATAGTGGTGCTAGTGCAGTGCGACTTCATTCTTATACTACTAATAGTATATACATATATAGCTTTTGAAAACTAAAGTAATCACAAATACGCTCTCTCATATACGTACTATCTCTCCCTAGTGTCTTTTCCTAGGTTAACTACGCAACCTAGAGCTCTGATACCATGTGTGACGGCCCGCCCCGCACCAACCGACATTTCCTCCGTAAGTGCGTTGTACACGTGTCCAGCTAGCACGGGACGGTCGTCAGAAGAAAAGAAAGAAGAGAGTGAACTAATCGAGGAACCTGTAAAATGTCTCATAGCGCATAGGATAAAATATTATAACAACATAATCTTTGACATAAAACAGGCGAGATAGTGCATAAGCTGAAAACTAAACCAACATAGCAGCGGAAATCCAAATACAGCTTATTACAAATTTCCAAATTTACTGTCTCTAAACAAAAGAAAGCTAAAGTAGAAGATACACGCCTAATGCCCAAGCAGTGATCTTCAACAACACAGGGAGAATACTATATATATCATACGTGGAAGCCTCCTGCTCGTCTCCGGATCATCTACCCGTGCATCACCAGCTAACCTGTCTCTAGTCTGCTCGTGTGAGCACCCAGAGTAATAAGAGGAGACATAAAACTCTGGGTCAGACATAAAGCCTGGTATGAGCGATAATCAACAAAACATAACAATAACAGGTATAATCCAATCATACTTGAACCTGAACCTGCAACCAAAGAGTTAGCACTACATACCGTACAACACTCTATGGTGCCTCTAACATACAGTGTAAGAAATACGGGGGTGGGGGTGTGCATGTCATAGTGATGTCAAACAATCAATCATAGCAACCATCCTTACATCTCTCACTCGATGCGTAAAGCATACGATATCCACTACCATGGTCACCTAGTCCTTTGGGCCATGACGGAATCCAATCCCGTACAACTATCACTACAAGCCCACTATCCATCTCTCAGTGGTGAACCAAAGTTATGAATACCGACAACCCCTTTGCACACGTCCCGCAGCAAAGCCCAATCATGAAGTGAACTCATTGGTTCCCAACTGGATCCTGAGCTCTAGCTTCCATTTGGACTACCTTTGCATCTCGGGTTTTGGTCATCACTGGATCGGTTCGGTTCTCAGCTATCCTTCCCTGTTGGTTCGGATCGGTCTTCAACTCTCCATCATCAACATGGTTTGGCTCGTGGCATCCACCTGGTGGCGGTTCGGATCATCATCACCCTTGGCTGATCGGGTCGGGTCTTCAAATCCATCACCATACATCGGTTCGGTTCGGTGGTAGCTATACGGGTCGGGTCGGGGTCTCCAAGTCCATTCGTAGTGTATCGGTTCGGGTTCTCCACGTCACATCGGGTCGGTTCGTCAACTGTCTTCCTTCCGTCCCTGTCTTGATCTTCTGGTCCGATCCGATCCCTCATTCCTATTCCCATCCGATCTGATTCGATCTCCCTTACTTCCCTTCGAGTTGATTTGGTTCCTTCTTCCTTAGCCTGATCCGATCCCCTTTCCTTAGTCCGATCCGATCCCAGTTCAACCATTGTGGCCTTCCTTCTCGTCCTTGTGCCAAGTCATCGGTTCGGTTCGGTGGTCCCTTGCCCAGTCCTCTATCCGGTCCGAGCCCATTCCTCCGATCCAATCCGAAACCTGCACTGTTTTTCTGCAACTTTTCCAGCGAGCAGTTTACGCCACTCGACGGCATTTTCGACCATTCCAACTATTCTAATCAATCATAAAGCATACCATACAGTCATAGCAACAAGTAGGAGTGACCTCAAACACCAAAACAACAATCATACCATGTAAAATGGATCAAACATACCCAAAAACCCCATATTTCCCCTTAAGCATATTTAGGTGAAACTAATGATAGGGTTAACAAAACTTAACCAAATTGAACCAAATTTCTACCAGAAGCATAAAATATTATTTTCGAATTTGTAGATATTTTCCAGAATTTATTAGTGTATAAATTCACTAATCTTCACTAATTACCCTTAATTAACCGTAATTAGTGCAAAACTATGCAAATCACTCACCTTAGCCACAAATAAAACCTCAAAACTGAAATGAATCTCTGGTTGTCGTGAATATTGATGTCCAACAGCAGCTCTAACCTTGCTTTGGTGCTAATCCTCTTTGATTTGATGTAGATTAAGCCAAAACTTGATTAAGAAGTGATTTGGAGGTGATTTAGAGGTTGGAGGCCATTACTAGGGTTTCTAAGAGGTAAATGGCGGCTAGAAAACTGAAATAGAATGAAAACCTAACTCATTTCAGCCTCCCCTTAACCCTAATCCCGAAATGGGTTATGGGCCCATTTGCTAATCACCTCATTTGGCCCGGTTAAGCAGTTTTTCACCTTCCAAACCTTATTTCAGCCATATCTCTCAAACGGTAAGTCCGTTTGGCTATTATGACCACACTATAGAAAGGTAAACCATCAAACCAACCTAATGGAAGTGGTTTCAGGTCAAAATTCCTTTCCAATCAAAAGTTATGGCCACAACAATACCAACTAGGGGCAAAAAGGTCATTTAAAAATCGACAAAAATCATGAACATGGGAAATGACCCCAATAGTCGTTTCCCAAAGTTACATGACCATACGACTTCATACGAAAAAGAAATAAATATTCTACGATCCTAGATACGTAGAATGCGGGTTGTTACAGTTTCCCTCCTCTTGGGTTTATAGCCCAATCAAGATCATCAGTAATCACCCAAACGATGTGAAGACTTCCGGTCTTCAACCACCGTCTTCATCTTCGACTTATCGCCGAATCGGTTATTCAGAATGGGAATAAACCAGGCCTTTCTGGATAACCCGCGTATAAAATAAACAAGTGTTATACAAACACAACATACGCCTCATTCCAATTCAGAATATTCTTTTATTCAAATTTTCACGCTCTTAGGGAAAGGTTCCCATTAATTTTATCAAAGATAAATTCTTCTAAATTTAATCTTTAATCTTCCTTTGGATATCATTTCAAACCGTGTTAAGGTCTTCCAAACTAGTCGGGATTAGTGAACCACACCGAAGTAATTATTTATTTTATTTCCCAATCCCAACCTATTTATCCCATGGAGCAAAACTGGTAATACTCCATATCTAACACCACGGTGTTATCGGTAAATATTAATTACCATTTCACGTTCAAATCTAATTAAAGATTTAACTATCGCTTGGAGCAAAACTAGTGATACTCCATTCTCGATCACTTTTCAGATTTGATAATCTATATTATCAAATCACATTTCAACCTAATTAAAGATTCATTAAAACTCCACTTAGTTTTAATCTTCTCAAAAATAAATATCCTGTCTTTAACTGGGTTAAAGAACCAATGTCGCCTAAAACACGATTCATGATAAACCTAAAATCACTTTCTATTGTTAATCGGGTTAAAGAACAGGTGTTATTCAAAACACCGCTCACGATAAACCCCAAAAACCAATTCAAATTCAAATCCAATTAAATACTAATTAACTGGACAATTTCACTAAATCTTAATTAAAAGATTTATTCTTTTCTACACCTGGTCCAAGAACAGTGTTATTTAAGACACCATTCACGACGAACCCAAAATCCCATTTGATATTAAATACAGGCTATGAATAGAAAATATACCGGCTTATATTCAATATCAAATTCTGAAACCAACAAATATTGTGTAACACCCCACGTCCATTAATGTCACTCACAAAGGGAATGCATTAACTTCCATGGAGGTTTTAAGTGAATATAGAACAGTAAAATTACAACAAGACAGATATAAAATAGTACTTGGAAATTCAAAAAAACTTTATTTCATTGTAGCAGAAGTCAAAACATGTTTGATTACATCATAACACCATATTCAATGTCAAGTACAATATCTATCTTGATAAAACAAGTACATAATCCCATTACATGAATAGCCATTAAAAAGAAAGATAACAAGCTGGACTTTACTTCAGCAGTCCAAGCTTTCCAGAAGATAAGTGATCCAACTAGACTCCACTAGAACTTGGCCCAACCTGCGGACCTGAAGGGAGAAAAAGGATGGAAAAGAGGGGGTCAGACATAAAGTCTGGTGAATATGATAATTCTACAATACTATTACCAAAATAACTGGACTAAGGCATAAGCTGGAAAACAAGAAAATGTCTATGAAGAGCAGATTAAGGACATAGACAATCGCTAAAGGCAACGTTATAGGCGCTCCTAAATACTAAAGGATAAACACTATACTGCACCACACCAGTCACCCTAAAGATTCATCCCACTTAGCTTCACTTAGAAACTTTCCCAATGGCTTTACGTACCCCTAGCTGACTACATAGGTGTCGCCTGCCCCTATCTCCACTAGGTGTACCCTACTTCCCATTATTCGATCGGCTCCCTAACTCGTAGATACCCGTGCTGGCCCCACAGTGGGGTGTATCACTCCCCTAAAGTGGCAACCGGACATGCACGGCTTATACCTACACGATGCAACAATGTCTTACCTACCAGCCCGGGTCCACACACGCATATGAAACCCGTTGGACTTGCGTTGCCACCGCTCCCTGTTTTGGCCTCTTATAGTCAAACCCAGTATGCGTGTCCCGTCCTCGACTTGGGTCGAGCCCACAAAGATACGTTTTGGGATACTGGTTGAAATGGGCCCCCACTATTTACCACAAGCATTCCACCTAAGCTTGTCCCCATTAGTCCATCCCACTTAACCCACTTAGTCATGTTCATTTACATGTGTGTTTGGTTAAGTCTAATCGTATTTCAAATGCCTCTAAAGGCAACCACCAGATTCCTCATGCCACCCAAGGCACCTACTTAACCCCCATGTCCCACCTTACATGATTATCTGGTTAAGTATTTCTTAGTTCATTAAGGCCATAACCTCATAAAGACCTCTCACATTAGACTGGCATTTATGGCAGCTGGATTTGCCGGGCGGGTCCGGGCAGTCTTACACCATAAACGAGTCTAACCTCGTGTCTTTACAACTGTTATGCTTTAGTTTGGGCCTAGGACCTCTCACATTGGGCCGACATTTGTGACTACTGGATTTGCCGGGCGGGTCCGGGCAGGTTTACATCACAAACGGGTCCAACCTCGTGTCCTAAGCATTGATTATTAATAATAATCCACTTTCCCCCAATTTTAATAATTCCCTACTTGAATTATTAATTACTTCCAATTTTTAACAATGTCCATAATTGACTCAATTATGGACATCCATTCATGGTATGCAAAATCTTACAAAATTGCACCCAATTTATTAATTCCTAATATTACCCCTACCCCACGTTTGAACGTTTATTCGCAAAATATATGTTAGACTCGAATAGCCTAACTCATAGCATAAAAGAGATTATCATAATAACAACATGTATATGTGACCAAATGAATCATAATAAGGGGTGAAACTTGCATATGTCCAACTTGCATAGATTATACATGTCATGGACCTAAAGGTGTCAACTTGTTCAAAATTCACCTAATATAATCTCAATCAATTTTCATAAACTTACATATGAACATGTGTGAATCAACATCATCTAATTTTTTAACAACATGGTTTTATATGGGTACACCTAACTCAATAGGCAAATTCCCATAATCAAGTTTTATTTAATTATAGTTTCAAGTTTATGGGTACACCTAACCTAATAGGCAAATTCCCATAAACAAGATCCATTTAAATTAAAAAAACATAACTTTAAGCATGTTCCAACAACATCATGATTTTACAACATAATATAGCATGATTTATAACATGGCATAGTATGATAGTATAACATATCATGACATGATTCTCAACATAGCACGACATAGCATAAGAGAATTTACCACATAGCATGACACAGCATATATAATTTACATCATACGACAACATAATAACATAATAAGAGATCCACAATATATAGAATTTACAATTACAAATCACATCACTTTCTTGTGATCCATTCATAACTGAGTCAAATTAGTTTGTAATAGTCTTGTGAGAATCATCATACTCACCAACAAAAGAAAAGAATTAGAGAAAGAGAGATCTTTTGATTTGATTTGTGTAGATTTAGTTGTAGATGATTAGGCTTCCTCTTCTTAGTTTGTGACGGCTATGCTGAACTCCATGGCAGCAGCATGACGGTAGCTTCTCTAATTTTACAAGTGATTTAGGTCTAGGGTCTACCCACTTATTTATAGATTTTAGAATTCATTTAGGCCATTAGATTTAACCTAGAAATAACCGCAGCCGTTCAGACAAGATGGGGTTTATCTTGTTGACTCAGCAATGAGTCAGAAGTGACTCAGCAAACACTCAGCATATTAATAAACTTCTATTCATGTCATAAATATATATATATTTTCTACAATGTACATATTAGATACATCCCCCTTTACTTATTATTGTTTTTATATACATATTAGATACATCCCCTCTCTTACATACTTATTAATATTTTTATATTCATATTAGATACATCCCCTCTCTTACACACTTATTAATATTTTTATATTCATAATAGATACATCCCCTCTCTTACACACTTATTAATATTTATATAATAGATACATCCCCTCTCTTACATACTTATTAATATTTTTATATTCATATTAGATACATCCCCTCTTCTACACACTTATTATTATTTTAGCAACTTTAGTGTTAATAGAAAATTCGGGGTGTTACATTCTCCCCTCCTTTTAGGATTTCGTCCCCGAAATCTTCAAGTCTGGAAGAATGTATATCCTACCATCCAAACGTCCATCTACTCATCCATCATACACAGGCATCCATTGTCCTTAAAAGACTTCTAATGCTTTATGATCATATGCAAGTGTGTGTACATGTCCTTACCTAATGCGAAATCAGGCGGTCTACTGATTCAGTTGACCTCCTTAATGCAAATTATGTAAGTGTCATGAATCCATTATGTATGCAAAAGATCCTAATTGCTTACATACTACTTCTATATGCGTGCACACCCATTCAACCGAATGCAGCATCCATATGATGGTACAACCATTATACATCCATTATACTAAATACATCCATATATATGCAATATGCAATATGAAGTGACTGAGCCGATCTAGTGCCTAAAGTGTGTGTATATATGCATCCACGAGCAACCACTAGCAAACACTTGCATCCATTTTGCATCCATCATACATAACATGTCTCAAACACATGTTTCAACCATAGGATTATCCTAACTAAAGGTCAAAGATACTAATGAGAGGACATACTAAAGATAAGATAAGATAAGCTAAGCGATAAAGGAGAAATTAAAAGACATACCCTCAAAAAGAAAAGGGTACAACGAACGCATCTTCTCTTCTGTCTCCTATGTTGCGTTGCTCTCATCATCTCCCCATTGCACTTTAACCAGTCTGACCTCTCGATTCCTCAACTTTTTGATCTCCGACCCAAGAATGCATGTAGGAGCTCGTCTAATTGTTGCATCACGCTCTATTTCCACCTCTTTAAGCAAGCTCGGCTCTACCACCTCCGCGGTCTTGTGCAAACACTTCCTCAAATGTGATACATGGAATACGTCGTGTACTCCACTAAGTTTCTCAGGCAACTCCACCCTATATGCCATCTTCCCAATCCTGTCTTTTACAGGAAACGGCCCTACAAACCTTGGTGCTAATTTCCCCACGGACCCAAAGCGAACAACATTCTGTAACGGAGATACTTTGATAAAAACCATGTCCCCAATGTCAAACTCAAGATCTGTCCTCCTCTTATCAGCATACGATTTTTGCCTATCTTGTGCTGCTTTCATCCTCCTTCGAATCAACTCAATCTTCTCCGAGGTTTCCCTAACCATATCGGGCCCAAGTAGGATTTTATCGGTAGATTCCCACCAACATGTAGGCGAACGGCAAGGCCTTCCATAAAGAGCTTCGAAAGGTGCCATGCCAATACTAGACTGAAAGCTATTATTATATGCGAATTCTACTAACGGAAGGTGCTCTTCCCATGTACCCCCAAAGTCTAGGATACAAAGCCTTAAAAGATCCTCTAGAATGCGATTCACCCTCTCGGTCTGGCCGTCTGTCTGAGGATGATATGCGGTGCTCAAACATAGCTGAGTACCTACCACCTCTTGTAAACTCTTCCAAAATTCGCTAGTAAAGATGGGGTCACGGTCGCTTACTATACTAGAAGGAATACCGTGCAAACGAACTATCTCCTTAATGTATACAGAAGCCAACCACGGAGCAGTCCTCTTACTTTTCACGGGAATAAAATGGGCGTTTTTAGTAAGTCTATCTACTATAACCCAAATCCCCGTGTTATCCTTCCTTGATCTTGGTAATCCATCCACAAAATCCATTGAGATGCTTTCCCATTTCCATAGTGGAACTTCTAATGGGTGAAGCAACCCACCGGGTTTCTTTTGTTCTGCTTTAACTCGTTGGCACACCAAGCATCTAGCGACGTACTCGGCCACATCCTTTTTCATACCGGCCCAAAAGAAAACCCGCTTCATATCTTTGTACATCTTATCCCCGCCGGGATGAATGGTCATTTTTGAGCGATGAGCATCATCAAGAATGGCCTTCCTTAAGTCTTCGTCTTGTGGTACACAAAGTCTATTATCCCTTCGTAACCAACCCTTATCGTCTAGGGTATACCTACGAAGATGGCTTGATGACTCCCCCCCTTTGAGCTTTTCTACTATCTCAACCAACTGTGGGTCGTCTCGCTGTGCCTCACCAACCCGTCCTAGAAGTGTAGGTCTAACCTCCAAGGATGCTAACAGACCGGGTACTAAGTCAATGGAGGGTCTAAAGTCAAACATAGAGATGAATTCTAAGCTTTGTCATTCAACAAACAACGGACTCAAGGACAATCTTTTCCTACTTAAGGCGTCTGCCACCACGTTACCCTTGCCCGGGGTATATGCTATTTCAAAATCGTAGGAGGCTAAGAATTCCATCCACCGTTGCTGCCTTAAATTCAAATCCTTCTGAGAGAATAAGTATTTTAATGATTTGTGGTCAGTGAATAGTTCGAATTTCTCACCAAGAAGATAGTGACGCCAAGACTTAAGCGCGAAAACAATTGCGGCTAGCTCTAAGTCATGCGTGGGGTAATTCTTTTCATGAACCCTCAACTGCCTTCCACCATAGGCTATTACTCTTCCCTCTTGCATGAGGACCGCGCCAAGTCCCGTCCCACAAGCATCAGTATAGATGGTCAACGGTTTATTCCCGTCTGGCAGCACTAAGACTGGGGCTGAAGTTAAGGCTCTCTTTAAACGTTGGAACGCATCATCGCAATCTTTGTCCCACGTAAAAACCAGGTTCTTCTTCGTTAACCGTGTTAATGGAGCTGATATTTTTGCGAAGTCTTTGATAAACTTCCTATAATAGCCAGCCAACCCCAAGAAACTTCTTACTTCGGTTGCATTTTTAGGGACCTTCCAATCTTGGATGGCCACCACCTTTGCGGGATCCACTGCTATCCCTTCTTTGGAAACCACGTGCCCTAAGAACCGTACTTCCTTCCTCCAGAAGTGACACTTAGAAAATTTTGCCTTAAGGTTATGCGCTCGAAGGGTTTCCAACACTTCCCTAAGATGTAGGGAGTGCTCTTCTTTATTCTTAGAAAAGACTAAGATGTCATCCACAAAGACTACCACGAATTTGTTAAGGTATTCCCTAAACACCCTACTCATCAAATCAAAAAAATATGCAGGGGCGTTTGTCAAACCAAAGGGCATCACTAGCCATTCATAGAATCCGTCAGGAGTCCTAAAAGCAGTCTTATCTATACTATCCTCAGCCACTCTCAGTTGATGAAAGCCAGTGGCTAAGTCCAACTGCGAAAACACTGAGGCGCCAACTAACTGATCAAAGAGATCGTCAATCCTCGGCAGTGGGTGTCGGTTCTTTTTAGTAAGCTTGTTTAGTTCTCTATAGTCCATACAAAGTCTAAGAGACCCATCCGCCTTTGTGGCAAAAACTACTGGAGCACCCCACTCCGATATACTACGTCTTATGAACCCCTTCTCAAGCAACTCCTTTACTTGCTTATTGAGTTCCCTCCTTTCACGAGGAGCCATGTGGCGCACTGGCAAAGATACGGGTTTAGCATTATCCACAAGATAAATTCGAAAGTCTATCTCCCGCTTTGGAGGTAAGCCCTTCACCTCCAAAAACACATCCGGATATTCCCGGACCACTTCTACCGATCGCAGGTCCTCTACAGACGCGTCAAGCGATTCAAGATAACTTAGCATAACGGAATTTATGGGATTACAAAAGATGTCGAGAGCATTACCAAGGCGAGTCACAAGCCTAACTACTCTCCTTTCACAATCAAGAATGGCCCTATTTCTAGACAACCAATCCATTCCTAAAATTAGCCCATAGCCCGTGAAGCCCAATACATAAGCATCACATCTAAATTCAACGCTAAGTATAGAGATTTTCAAATCCAAACATATCATGGTCAAATGAGCCGAACCCCCAATTGGATTTGAAACGACCAAGGGATCCTCTACTAAACTGGTGTTCAAGTGCAGTGATTCAACTAATGATGCAGAGATAAACGAATGAGATGCGCCAGAATCGAATAAGGTACGGACAGGATGATCAAACAGAAAAACTAAGCTTTCAACAGAAATTTTTCTACCTCTTTCTTGCAGCGGTGGGGCCGCAATAGCCTGAACTTGCCCCCTTGCCTGCCCTGGTGCCATAAGAGCCTGCACCTGTCCTCCCGAGGTAGACCCTGCCCTCTGCCCCTTCTTTGGACAGTCCTTCACTAAATGTCCCGCATCTCCACAATGAAAACAACCAGTCTTCTTTTTCTTTCTACAATCTTTGCTGAGATGGCCAGGCGTCCCACAATTGAAGCATTTCTTCTTCCCTTTGCCATTATTGTTTTTACCACCCTTCTTATTTTGCTGTTGGGGTTTCTTCTGATCCCCTTTCTTTTCAACTGCCTTATCCTCATGCATAAGTGCCATTTCCACTAGCTTTTCAAAGGTGGCTCCCATAGGGATGTGGGTCATAGCCAACCCTTGCAACGGTTCATTCAAGCCTCTAACGAACCTCAAAGCTTTCTTCTCTGGCGTGTTCACCAACTCCAAGCCAAACCTTGCTAACTGATTAAATTTATTGACATATTCCTTTACTGATGAGCTCCCTTGCTTTAGTGCCAGGAATTTTTCCATATTTAAGTTCTCCTCTGCCCTTGAAAGAAACTTTGCCTCAAACCTTCGTCTGAAATCCGCCCATGAATCAACTGGACGTTCCCCGTTAGTGACCTCCCACCAAAACGAGGCCTCTCCCTTCATTAACCAAGCAGCTAAACGGACTTTCCTCCCATCTTCCACTTCAAAGATATCCAACAATTCCTCGGTCTCCTTAAGCCAATCTCTGGCCTCCACAAACGTCTCAGTCCCTTGAAAAGTTTTTCCTTCCATAGCCTTGAATTCCTTGCACGTCTTTGCAAAAGTGTCAACACGAGGAGGAGGAGGAGGAATGGGTGCAACTAGGGGTGGAGGAGTATCCGCTGGGCCTGCAGTGGTGGCCCTAGCCTCCAAGTATCTCCTAAACCACCCTGGAATCGTCACACCTTCTGGGAGATTAAGATCTTCAGCCATGCTGAAACGAAAAAGGAAAGATTCAAAATGGAGAATTCGAAAGATAAAGATAAGGATGTGGCTATTTGGGATTATGTTTTTCATAAAAACTCTCTTTAAATAACATCTTTTTTTTTTTTTTTGAAAGCACTTCTTCCAAAAATACTTTAGAAAAAAAATATTTTTCTAAAATTTTTTTTATCTGTTCTGGTAACCTTATGCTCTGATACCACGTGTAACACCCCACGTCCATTAATGTCACTCACAAAGGGAATGCATTAACTTCCATGGAGGTTTTAAGTGAATATAGAACAGTAAAATTACAACAAGACAGATATAAAATAGTACTTGGAAATTCAAAAAAACTTTATTTCATTGTAGCAGAAGTCAAAACATGTTTGATTACATCATAACACCATATTCAATGTCAAGTACAATATCTATCTTGATAAAACAAGTACATAATCCCATTACATGAATAGCCATTAAAAAGAAAGATAACAAGCTGGACTTTACTTCAGCAGTCCAAGCTTTCCAGAAGATAAGTGATCCAACTAGACTCCACTAGAACTTGGCCCAACCTGCGGACCTGAAGGGAGAAAAAGGATGGAAAAGAGGGGGTCAGACATAAAGTCTGGTGAATATGATAATTCTACAATACTATTACCAAAATAACTGGACTAAGGCATAAGCTGGAAAACAAGAAAATGTCTATGAAGAGCAGATTAAGGACATAGACAATCGCTAAAGGCAACGTTATAGGCGCTCCTAAATACTAAAGGATAAACACTATACTGCACCACACCAGTCACCCTAAAGATTCATCCCACTTAGCTTCACTTAGAAACTTTCCCAATGGCTTTACGTACCCCTAGCTGACTACATAGGTGCCGCCTGCCCCTATCTCCACTAGGTGTACCCTACTTCCCATTATTCGATCGGCTCCCTAACTCGTAGATACCCGTGCTGGCCCCACAGTGGGGTGTATCACTCCCCTAAAGTGGCAACCGGACATGCACGGCTTATACCTACACGATGCAACAACGTCTTACCTACCAGCCCGGGTCCACACACGCATATGAAACCCGTTGGACTTGCGTTGCCACCGCTCCCTGTTTTTGCCTCTTATAGTCAAACCCAGTATGCGTGTCCCGTCCTCGACTTGGGTCGAGCCCACAAAGATACGTTTTGGGATACTGGTTGAAATGGGCCCCCACTATTTACCACAAGCATTCCACCTAAGCTTGTCCCCATTAGTCCATCCCACTTAACCCACTTAGTCATGTTCATTTACATGTGTGTTTGGTTAAGTCTAATCGTATTTCAAATGCCTCTAAAGGCAACCACCAGATTCCTCATGCCACCCAAGGCACCTACTTAACCCCCATGTCCCACCTTACATGATTATCTGGTTAAGTATTTCTTAGTTCATTAAGGCCATAACCTCATAAAGACCTCTCACATTAGACTGGCATTTATGGCAGCTGGATTTGTCGGGCGGGTCCGGGCAGTCTTACACCATAAAAGAGTCTAACCTCGTGTCTTTACAACTGTTATGCTTTAGTTTGGGCCTAGGACCTCTCACATTGGGCCGACATTTGTGACTACTGGATTTGCCGGGCGGGTCCGGGCAGGTTTACATCACAAACGGGTCCAACCTCGTGTCCTAAGCATTGATTATTAATAATAATCCACTTTCCCCCAATTTTAATAATTCCCTACTTGAATTATTAATTACTTCCAATTTTTAACAATGTCCATAATTGACTCAATTATGGACATCCATTCATGGTATGCAAAATCTTACAAAATTGCACCCAAGTTATTAATTCCTAATATTACCCCTACCCCACGTTTGAACGTTTATTCCCAAAATATATGTTAGACTCGAATAGCCTAACTCATAGCATAAAAGAGATTATCATAATAACAACATGTATATGTGACCAAATGAATCATAATAAGGGGTGAAACTTGCATATGTCCAACTTGCATAGATTATACATGTCATGGACCTAAAGGTGTCAACTTGTTCAAAATTCACCTAATATAATCTCAATCAATTTTCATAAACTTACATATGAACATGTGTGAATCAACATCATCTAATTTTTTAACAACATGGTTTTATATGGGTACACCTAACTCAATAGGCAAATTCCCATAATCAAGTTTTATTTAATTATAGTTTCAAGTTTATGGGTACACCTAACCTAATAGGCAAATTCCCATAAACAAGATCCATTTAAATTAAAAAAACATAACTTTAAGCATGTTCCAACAACATCATGATTTTACAACATAATATAGCATGATTTATAACATGGCATAGTATGATAGTATAACATAGCATGACATGATTCTCAACATAGCACGACATAGCATAAGAGAATTTACCACATAGCATGACACAGCATATATAATTTACATCATACGACAACATAATAAGAGATCCACAATATATAGAATTTACAATTACAAATCACATCACTTTCTTGTGATCCATTCATAACTGAGTCAAATTAGTTTGTAATAGTCTTGTGAGAATCATCATACTCACCAACAAAAGAAAAGAATTAGAGAAAGAGAGATCTTTTGATTTGATTTGTGTAGATTTAGTTGTAGATGATTAGGCTTCCTCTTCTTAGTTTGTGACGGCTATGCTGAACTCCATGGCAGCAGCATGACGGTAGCTTCTCTAATTTTACAAGTGATTTAGGTCTAGGGTCTACCCACTTATTTATAGATTATAGAATTCATTTAGGCCATTAGATTTAACCTAGAAATAACCGCAGCCGTTCAGACAAGATGGGGTTTATCTTGTTGACTCAGCAATGAGTCAGAAGTGACTCAGCAAACACTCAGCATATTAATAAACTTCTATTCATGTCATAAATATATATATATTTTCTACAATGTACATATTAGATACATCCCCCTTTACTTATTATTGTTTTTATATACATATTAGATACATCCCCTCTCTTACATACTTATTAATATTTTTATATTCATATTAGATACATCCCCTCTCTTACACACTTATTAATATTTTTATATTCATAATAGATACATCCCCTCTCTTACACACTTATTAATATTTATATAATAGATACATCCCCTCTCTTACATACTTATTAATATTTTTATATTCATATTAGATACATCCCCTCTTCTACACACTTATTATTATTTTAGCAACTTTAGTGTTAATAGAAAATTCGGGGTGTTACATTCTCCCCTCCTTTTAGGATTTCGTCCCCGAAATCTTCAAGTCTGGAAGAATGTATATCCTACCATCCAAACGTCCATCTACTCATCCATCATACACAGGCATCCATTGTCCTTAAAAGACTTCTAATGCTTTATGATCATATGCAAGTGTGTGTACATGTCCTTACCTAATGCGAAATCAGGCGGTCTACTGATTCAGTTGACCTCCTTAATGCAAATTATGTAAGTGTCATGAATCCATTATGTATGCAAAAGATCCTAATTGCTTACATACTACTTCTATATGCGTGCACACCCATTCAACCGAATGCAGCATCCATATGATGGTACAACCATTATACATCCATTATACTAAATACATCCATATATATGCAATATGCAATATGAAGTGACTGAGCCGATCTAGTGCCTAAAGTGTGTGTATATATGCATCCACGAGCAACCACTAGCAAACACTTGCATCCATTTTGCATCCATCATACATAACATGTCTCAAACACATGTTTCAACCATAGGATTATCCTAACTAAAGGTCAAAGATACTAATGAGAGGACATACTAAAGATAAGATAAGATAAGCTAAGCGATAAAGGAGAAATTAAAAGACATACCCTCAAAAAGAAAAGGGTACAACGAACGCATCTTCTCTTCTGTCTCCCAAGTTGCGTTGCTCTCATCATCTCCCCATTGCACTTTAACCAGTCTGACCTCTCGATTCCTCAACTTTTTGATCTCCGACCCAAGAATGCATGTAGGAGCTCGTCTAATTGTTGCATCACGCTCTATTTCCACCTCTTTAAGCAAGCTCGGCTCTACCACCTCCGCGGTCTTGTGCAAACACTTCCTCAAATGTGATACATGGAATACGTCGTGTACTCCACTAAGTTTCTCAGGCAACTCCACCCTATATGCCATCTTCCCAATCCTGTCTTTTACAGGAAACGGCCCTACAAACCTTGGTGCTAATTTCCCCACGGACCCAAAGCGAACAACATTCTGTAACGGAGATACTTTGATAAAAACCATGTCCCCAATGTCAAACTCAAGATCTGTCCTCCTCTTATCAGCATACGATTTTTGCCTATCTTGTGTTGCTTTCATCCTCCTTCGAATCAACTCAATCTTCTCCGAGGTTTCCCTAACCATATCGGGCCCAAGTAGGATTTTATCGGTAGATTCCCACCAACATGTAGGCGAACGGCAAGGCCTTCCATAAAGAGCTTCGAAAGGTGCCATGCCAATACTAGACTGAAAGCTATTATTATATGCGAATTCTACTAACGGAAGGTGCTCTTCCCATGTACCCCCAAAGTCTAGGATACAAAGCCTTAAAAGATCCTCTAGAATGCGATTCACCCTCTCGGTCTGGCCGTCTGTCTGAGGATGATATGCGGTGCTCAAACATAGCTGAGTACCTACCACCTCTTGTAAACTCTTCCAAAATTCGCTAGTAAAGATGGGGTCACGGTCGCTTACTATACTAGAAGGAATACCGTGCAAACGAACTATCTCCTTAATGTATACAGAAGCCAACCACGGAGCAGTCCTCTTACTTTTCACGGGAATAAAATGGGCGTTTTTAGTAAGTCTATCTACTATAACCCAAATCCCCGTGTTATCCTTCCTTGATCTTGGTAATCCATCCACAAAATCCATTGAGATGCTTTCCCATTTCCATAGTGGAACTTCTAATGGGTGAAGCAACCCACCGGGTTTCTTTTGTTCTGCTTTAACTCGTTGGCACACCAAGCATCTAGCGACGTACTCGGCCACATCCTTTTTCATACCGGCCCAAAAGAAAACCCGCTTCATATCTTTGTACATCTTATCCCCGCCGGGATGAATGGTCATTTTTGAGCGATGAGCATCATCAAGAATGGCCTTCCTTAAGTCTTCGTCTTGTGGTACACAAAGTCTATTATCCCTTCGTAACCAACCCTTATCGTCTAGGGTATACCTACGAAGATGGCTTGATGACTCCCCCCCTTTGAGCTTTTCTACTATCTCAACCAACTGTGGGTCGTCTCGCTGTGCCTCACCAACCCGTCCTAGAAGTGTAGGTCTAACCTCCAAGGATGCTAACAGACCGGGTACTAAGTCAATGGAGGGTCTAAAGTCAAACATAGAGATGAATTCTAAGCTTTGTCATTCAACAAACAACGGACTCAAGGACAACCTTTTCCTACTTAAGGCGTCTGCCACCACGTTACCCTTGCCCGGGGTATATGCTATTTCAAAATCGTAGGAGGCTAAGAATTCCATCCACCGTTGCTGCCTTAAATTCAAATCCTTTTGAGAGAATAAGTATTTTAATGATTTGTGGTCAGTGAATAGTTCGAATTTCTCACCAAGAAGATAGTGACGCCAAGACTTAAGTGCGAAAACAATTGCGGCTAGCTCTAAGTCATGCGTGGGGTAATTCTTTTCATGAACCCTCAACTGCCTTCCACCATAGGCTATTACTCTTCCCTCTTGCATGAGGACCGCGCCAAGTCCCGTCCCACAAGCATCAGTATAGATGGTCAACGGTTTATTCCCGTCTGGCAGCACTAAGACTGGGGCTGAAGTTAAGGCTCTCTTTAAACGTTGGAACGCATCATCGCAATCTTTGTCCCACGTAAAAACCAGGTTCTTCTTCGTTAACCGTGTTAATGGAGCTGATATTTTTGCGAAGTCTTTGATAAACTTCCTATAATAGCCAGCCAACCCCAAGAAACTTCTTACTTCGGTTGCATTTTTAGGGACCTTCCAATCTTGGATGGCCACCACCTTTGCGGGATCCACTGCTATCCCTTCTTTGGAAACCACGTGCCCTAAGAACCGTACTTCCTTCCTCCAGAAGTGACACTTAGAAAATTTTGCCTTAAGGTTATGCGCTCGAAGGGTTTCCAACACTTCCCTAAGATGTAGGGAGTGCTCTTCTTTATTCTTAGAAAAGACTAAGATGTCATCCACAAAGACTACCACGAATTTGTTAAGGTATTCCCTAAACACCCTACTCATCAAATCAAAAAAATATGCAGGGGCGTTTGTCAAACCAAAGGGCATCACTAGCCATTCATAGAATCCGTCAGGAGTCCTAAAAGCAGTCTTATCTATACTATCCTCAGCCACTCTCAGTTGATGAAAGCCAGTGGCTAAGTCCAACTGCGAAAACACTGAGGCGCCAACTAACTGATCAAAGAGATCGTCAATCCTCGGCAGTGGGTGTCGGTTCTTTTTAGTAAGCTTGTTTAGTTCTCTATAGTCCATACAAAGTCTAAGAGACCCATCCGCCTTTGTGGCAAAAACTACTGGAGCACCCCACTCCGATATACTACGTCTTATGAACCCCTTCTCAAGCAACTCCTTTACTTGCTTATTGAGTTCCCTCCTTTCACGAGGAGCCATGTGGCGCACTGGCAAAGATACGGGTTTAGCATTATCCACAAGATAAATTCGAAAGTCTATCTCCCGCTTTGGAGGTAAGCCCTTCACCTCCTCAAACACATCCGGATATTCCCGGACCACTTCTACCGATCGCAGGTCCTCTACAGACGCGTCAAGCGATTCAAGATAACTTAGCATAACGGAATTTATGGGATTACAAAAGATGTCGAGAGCATTACCAAGGCGAGTCACAAGCCTAACTACTCTCCTTTCACAATCAAGAATGGCCCTATTTCTAGACAACCAATCCATTCCTAAAATTAGCCCATAGCCCGTGAAGCCCAATACATAAGCATCACATCTAAATTCAACGCTAAGTATAGAGATTTTCAAATCCAAACATATCATGGTCAAATGAGCTGAACCCCCAATTGGATTTGAAACGACCAAGGGATCCTCTACTAAACTGGTGTTCAAGTGCAGTGATTCAACTAATGATGCAGAGATAAACGAATGAGATGCGCCAGAATCGAATAAGGTACGGACAGGATGATCAAACAGAAAAACTAAGCTTTCAACAGAAATTTTTCTACCTCTTTCTTGCAGCGGTGGGGCCGCAATAGCCTGAACTTGCCCCCTTGCCTGCCCTGGTGCCATAAGAGCCTGCACCTGTCCTCCCGAGGTAGACCCTGCCCTCTGCCCCTTCTTTGGACAGTCCTTCACTAAATGTCCCGCATCTCCACAATGAAAACAACCAGTCTTCTTTTTCTTTCTACAATCTTTGCTGAGATGGCCAGGCGTCCCACAATTGAAGCATTTCTTCTTCCCTTTGCCATTATTGTTTTTACCACCCTTCTTATTTTGCTGTTGGGGTTTCTTCTGATCCCCTTTCTTTTCAACTGCCTTATCCTCATGCATAAGTGCCATTTCCACTAGCTTTTCAAAGGTGGCTCCCATAGGGATGTGGGTCATAGCCAACCCTTGCAACGGTTCATTCAAGCCTCTAACGAACCTCAAAGCTTTCTTCTCTGGCGTGTTCACCAACTCCAAGCCAAACCTTGCTAACTGATTAAATTTATTGACATATTCCTTTACTGATGAGCTCCCTTGCTTTAGTGCCAGGAATTTTTCCATATTTAAGTTCTCCTCTGCCCTTGAAAGAAACTTTGCCTCAAACCTTCGTCTGAAATCCGCCCATGAATCAACTGGACGTTCCCCGTTAGTGACCTCCCACCAAAACGAGGCCTCTCCCTTCATTAACCAAGCAGCTAAACGGACTTTCCTCCCATCTTCCACTTCAAAGATATCCAACAATTCCTCGGTCTCCTTAAGCCAATCTCTGGCCTCCACAAACGACTCAGTCCCTTGAAAAGTTTTTCCTCCCATAGCCTAGAATTCCTTGCACGTCTTTGCAAAAGTGTCAACACGAGGAGGAGGAGGAGGAGGAGGAGGAATGGGTGCAACTAGGGGTGGAGGAGTATCCGCTGGGCCTGCAGTGGTGGCCCTAGCCTCCAAGTATCTCCTAAACCACCCTGGAATCGTCACACCTTCTGGGAGATTAAGATCTTCAGCCATGCTGAAACGAAAAAGGAAAGATTCAAAATGGAGAATTCGAAAGATAAAGATAAGGATGTGGCTATTTGGGATTATGTTTTTCATAAAAACTCTCTTTAAATAACATCTTTTTTTTTTTTTTTTTGAAAGCACTTCTTCCAAAAATACTTTAAAAAAAAAACATTTTTCTAAAAAAAATTTTATCTGTTCTGGTAACCTTATGCTCTGATACCACGTGTAATACCCCACGTCCATTAATGTCACTCACAAAGGGAATGCATTAACTTCCATGGAGGTTTTAAGTGAATATAGAACAGTAAAATTACAACAAGACAGATATAAAATAGTACTTGGAAATTCAAAAAAACTTTATTTCATTGTAGCAGAAGTCAAAACATGTTTGATTACATCATAACACCATATTCAATGTCAAGTACAATATCTATCTTGATAAAACAAGTACATAATCCCATTACATGAATAGCCATTAAAAAGAAAGATAACAAGCTGGACTTTACTTCAGCAGTCCAAGCTTTCCAGAAGATAAGTGATCCAACTAGACTCCACTAGAACTTGGCCCAACCTGCGGACCTGAAGGGAGAAAAAGGATGGAAAAGAGGGGGTCAGACATAAAGTCTGGTGAATATGATAATTCTACAATACTATTACCAAAATAACTGGACTAAGGCATAAGCTGGAAAACAAGAAAATGTCTATGAAGAGCAGATTAAGGACATAGACAATCGCTAAAGGCAACGTTATAGGCGCTCCTAAATACTAAAGGATAAACACTATACTGCACCACACCAGTCACCCTAAAGATTCATCCCACTTAGCTTCACTTAGAAACTTTCCCAATGGCTTTACGTACCCCTAGCTGACTACATAGGTGCCGCCTGCCCCTATCTCCACTAGGTGTACCCTACTTCCCATTATTCGATCGGCTCCCTAACTCGTAGATACCCGTGCTGGCCCCACAGTGGGGTGTATCACTCCCCTAAAGTGGCAACCGGACATGCACGGCTTATACCTACACGATGCAACAACGTCTTACCTACCAGCCCGGATCCACACACGCATATGAAACCCGTTGGACTTGCGTTGCCACCGCTCCCTGTTTTGGCCTCTTATAGTCAAACCCAGTATGCGTGTCCCGTCCTCGACTTGGGTCGAGCCCACAAAGATACGTTTTGGGATACTGGTTGAAATGGGCCCCCACTATTTACCACAAGCATTCCACCTAAGCTTGTCCCCATTAGTCCATCCCACTTAACCCACTTAGTCATGTTCATTTACATGTGTGTTTGGTTAAGTCTAATCGTATTTCAAATGCCTCTAAAGGCAACCACCAGATTCCTCATGCCACCCAAGGCACCTACTTAACCCCCATGTCCCACCTTACATGATTATCTGGTTAAGTATTTCTTAGTTCATTAAGGCCATAACCTCATAAAGACCTCTCACATTAGACTGGCATTTATGGCAGCTGGATTTGCCGGGCGGGTCCGGGCAGTCTTACACCATAAAAGAGTCTAACCTCGTGTCTTTACAACTGTTATGCTTTAGTTTGGGCCTAGGACCTCTCACATTGGGCCGACATTTGTGACTACTGGATTTGCCGGGCGGGTCCGGGCAGGTTTACATCACAAACGGGTCCAACCTCGTGTCCTAAGCATTGATTATTTATAATAATCCACTTTCCCCCAATTTTAATAATTCCCTACTTGAATTATTAATTACTTCCAATTTTTAACAATGTCCATAATTGACTCAATTATGGACATCCATTTATGGTATGCAAAATCTTACAAAATTGCACCCAATTTATTAATTCCTAATATTACCCCTACCCCACGTTTGAACGTTTATTCGCAAAATATATGTTAGACTCGAATAGCCTAACTCATAGCATAAAAGAGATTATCATAATAACAACATGTATATGTGACCAAATGAATCATAATAAGGGGTGAAACTTGCATATGTCCAACTTGCATAGATTATACATGTCATGGACCTAAAGGTGTCAACTTGTTCAAAATTCACCTAATATAATCTCAATCAATTTTCATAAACTTACATATGAACATGTGTGAATCAACATCATCTAATTTTTTAACAACATGGTTTTATATGGGTACACCTAACTCAATAGGCAAATTCCCATAATCAAGTTTTATTTAATTATAGTTTCAAGTTTATGGGTACACCTAACCTAATAGGCAAATTCCCATAAACAAGATCCATTTAAATTAAAAAAACATAACTTTAAGCATGTTCCAACAACATCATGATTTTACAACATAATATAGCATGATTTATAACATGGCATAGTATGATAGTATAACATAGCATGACATGATTCTCAACATAGCACGACATAGCATAAGAGAATTTACCACATAGCATGACACAGCATATATAATTTACATCATACGACAACATAATAACATAATAAGAGATCCACAATATATAAAATTTACAATTACAAATCACATCACTTTCTTGTGATCCATTCATAACTGAGTCAAATTAGTTTGTAATAGTCTTGTGAGAATCATCATACTCACCAACAAAAGAAAAGAATTAGAGAAAGAGAGATCTTTTGATTTGATTTGTGTAGATTTAGTTGTAGATGATTAGGCTTCCTCTTCTTAGTTTGTGACGGCTATGCTGAACTCCATGGCAGCAGCATGACGGTAGCTTCTCTAATTTTACAAGTGATTTAGGTCTAGGGTCTACCCACTTATTTATAGATTTTAGAATTCATTTAGGCCATTAGATTTAACCTAGAAATAACCGCAGCCGTTCAGACAAGATGGGGTTTATCTTGTTGACTCAGCAATGAGTCAGAAGTGACTCAGCAAACACTCAGCATATTAATAAACTTCTATTCATGTCATAAATATATATATATTTTCTACAATGTACATATTAGATACATCCCCCTTTACTTATTATTGTTTTTATATACATATTAGATACATCCCCTCTCTTACATACTTATTAATATTTTTATATTCATATTAGATACATCCCCTCTCTTACACACTTATTAATATTTTTATAATAGATACATCCCCTCTCTTACATACTTATTAATATTTTTATATTCATATTAGATACATCCCCTCTTCTACACACTTATTATTATTTTAGCAACTTTAGTGTTAATAGAAAATTCGGGGTGTTACATATTGTATTGGTAATAACGATATAAAATATATCTTTCAAATTTCCACAACCATATCTGTATAATAACGAAATCCAACATCGAAATATTCCAAGATAATTTCGATTCAAATCCATTCCAATTCACGTATTGGAAATTCTGATTATTTTCAAAACCATTTTAAATCCAATTTATTTATTTTAAAAATAAATGGAATTACAATTCTAGTTCAAAACTAGTTCATTTGGATAAAAATATATTTTTGTCTTTTCAAATGTGGAATTTTTCATCCCAGTTTTTCACAAATCATTCCTTATGATTTTACACAAATTATTGATATTTTTAATAATTTTATCAAGGCCCGTGCAGTCGGTTTTCAATAACGGCCACCGAACTGCACTTACAACGACCTTTTCCAAATTTGATTTGGACATAATTCCAAATCCAACCGTTATATTTAAAATTTCTAATATTCATTGGAAAGAACTTTTCGAAACGAACCCAACGGTTCTGGTTTCAGGAGATTCTGACGGTCGGATCTCCCGTAACGTCAACTCGAAGTCAATGGTCGAAATTCGCGAGCTGCCGCGGCGCGGCGCGTTCTATTCAGGCCATTATATATAATATATATATTTCATCGATTTCCTTTTAAAACGTATTTTATAAATCATTTTAAATTCGTTTTCGAAACGATTTCAACTTCATATTCAATTTCGAATCAAAATTGAATATTTCATATCATTACTATATAAATGATAATATTTTCAAAACGTTATATTTTGAAATCACTTCCTTTTCTATATTCATTATAAAAACGAATATAATCGATATAAATATCGTTCACGTCAAAATAGCGCAACTCTAATCAACACGGCTTTATATATATTAGTAACTTCGTTATTACATTCAACAAATGAATATTTATTATATTCAACACATGAATCTATATTTCTTTCAACACATGAATATTCTCAACACATGAGCATCGTCAACACATGACTATTTATGTTATTTAATATATTTTATAAAATTATGGTATCTATCGTTTGATTTATAATCAGACTCCAACCGTAAAGTAGTACGAGAATGACTCCCTAAGTATTAACCCCGAAGGCCGAAACCAACATCAGATCAATACCCAGGAAACCACTCATCTTATCTAGTTTCCAGTTATTTTCTAATCTTAAATATGATAAAGATGTAAATTTTATTGTTAAAATATTTTACTCAACACATGATAAGTTTCAACACATGAATATTCTCAACACATGAGCATCGTCAACACATGACTATTTATTCTATTCAACACATGAATCTTCTTTATTCTATTCAACACATGAATATATATTTTATAATATTCTTTTTTTTCCCGATTGGAATGAGGCCCAATCAATTACCATATAATGTTAATTATATGGTTTCCATACAACACATGTATATAAATAGCAACGACAAATAATCAACCATCATCCAAAGTGCACCACACAACTGCATAAGCATTAAATATAAATAATTAACGCTTACACAGTCTGTCGACCAATTGATCGACATACTATTAAATAATTGGGATTAGTGTACGCCAAATCTCATCCCAACACCCGTGTGGGGTTTCAATCCACAGACACTGAATATTATTTGTGCGGTTGGGCGATGCGTAAAATTTATCGTCCCAATCAATATCCTTCAAATAGGTGTACATAAACAAATCGTCTGATTTGTAAATGAATATTTATTTATTCACATTCACGTTAAAAATTATATTTTTAACGATAATTAATTTATTTCAACACATGAATATCTCTTATCTATTTCACATCAACATCACAAACAAATTTCACAATACATCAAATAAGCATACAAGTCGTCCATGGTCTGTGGACGACGGGTGTCGGGTGCTGCTAAGCACCGTCTGCATCCTAGTATATATTTTTAACTAGAAAACAAGATTTAAAGTGAGAAGTTCTCACCGGCTAGCTAAACCAATGCCACGACTCTTCGTATGTAGAAATCTTCGTCGTGCTCGCCTTTTGTCAATTTCGTTGTCCGTAGCCACTACATATATAAAAATCACATTTTTATATTGTTGCTATGCATATAAAAATTCTATTTTTATAATCACTCTATATGGATAAAAATCACATTTTTATACCGCTACTATATAGATAAAAATTCTATTTGTATACCGCTACTATATAGATAAAAATTCTATTTTTACACCGCCACTCATATAAAAATCACATCTTTGCTCCTTCTACATAATAAAGATCGAATTTTTAATACTTCTATAATATAAAAATCATATTTTTATTCTCTACATTATATAAAAATTATATTTTTAATGTCTCTATAATATAAAAATTATATTTTTAATTTGCTACAAATATAAAAATCATATTTTTATACCCTTGAAAATATTTTCAACTTGCCAACAATATTTTCTTTCAACGATAAAAATCATAGCTTTATGCTATTAAAAATCCGATCTTTAACTTTAGAAATCAAATCTTTATGATTATAAAAATCATAGCTTTACGTCAAAAAAAATCGAAGCTTTATACTTAAGAAAAATCAAAACTTTATGCTTGTAAAAATCAGATTTTTCAAAAGCCTGTTTACATAAAAAAACAAAGTAAATAAATTAAAGCATCTTACATTGTTTTAAGGAAGAAGGAAGGGGGGAGGGGGTTCGCTAGCTGTCGGCGGTGGACTGGTGGAAGAGAGGGAAGTGGCGCCCGCGATGGAGGAGGTCGTGGGGCTCGGTGGTGCGGCTAGGAGTGACGGGTTTGGTGGTTTGGCTGAGGGGAGGGGTTCGCGGTTTAATTCGAGGAGGAGGGAGGAAGAGGAGGAGGAGGCGGAAAGGGGGGGCGTCGGTGGAGGGGCAGTGGCGCCGCCTTAAGGCGGCGGCGAATGATCGAGGGGGGGCGACTGTGAATCCCGATCCCCCCGCTTTTTCTTTCTTTTATTTTATTTTATTTTTTCTGTTCTGATCAGTGGAATGATTTTAACGAGGGAGGGGGGCCTGAGAGAGGACATAGAGAGGAGAGGGTTTATTTTATTTTATTAATTTCAAAAAGCAACTTTTTATTTCGACCTCGAAATCGAACATACCGACTGTCGTCCATAGCTAATTACCCCCATTCCGAACACAATGGGAAATGTGTCGTAAGCTGATTTGATCGTTTCGATCAGTTTTCATCAAAATCAACATATAACTCTATATATTGAATTTGAACGCGCATTTCAATTTACCGGATCCACATATGAACTCTAAAAATTCCCGAAAAATATTTTCTAGCTTTGTATTGACGATACGGTCCTAACAAAACTAATTTCATCGAATTCTGAGACCGTTTGAAAAATGGCCATTTTCCAGTCGATTAAAATCAACTGAAACTGGTTAAACGCGTTTTCCTTTTCCACGCTCACATATTGATTCGAAAAATTACGAATTTTAGAATCTAGCAATATCTTGACATCACGGATCCAACAAAAGTGGTTTCTTCGAAAACCGAGGTCGTTTGCAAAATTTCCATTTTCAAGGGCCAGAATTTCATAGCGACTATTCTGAATTTTCAACCGGACATAACTTTTTATCCCCGCTATGAAATTTCAATTTTTCGGATTCGTTGGAAAGATATTCTCAATTAGATTCAAATATTTTTGGTTTTCCCAAAATCCGGTTTATTTTGCACCCGGTACATTCATTCGAAATTTGAAATCGAATTATCGAACTACCGCGCCATTTTCAATTCCTTTTATAATTAAAAATAAATATTTATATTCTAACAACGATTTATATAAATATATACATTCTAATTCTATTCAAAATAAATTTCTCGTCGTTATTATTTAAAATAATTCATTTTAAATATTAAAATTCGTTAAAATAGCCAAAATAAAAAAATTAAATTGGCTCAGAATTTCCGGGTTATTACACATTCAGTCTGTACTCTATTTTTTATCCTCATTAGAAATTTGGTTTTTCTCGGAATCAACTTGTGATTGATCATACTATGTTCAATTTATCATCATGTTATTTTAAAACAGTTAAACAAAGGTTATATATATTTCGTTCAAGATAAGGTACTGCCTAGTAAAAGTTTTGAGTTACATGTTTTGTACAAGTTTGTTTACTGAATATAAATTATATTTAACTACGGGTTGATAACATTTGCCAAGACAATAGACAAAAGTACATAACTAACCACTTTTATGTTCCAACGTTTATGACTTATGTTTTATAAATCCGTGTAATAACATTATAGAAGCATATGATACTGGTAATGTGTATCCTAAGAACCCTGGTCAGTATTGACATTTGTATGCCATAAACAAATTTGTTTGATGAAAATATTTGTTTTATTTTTCAAACATATATAACATAGGTTGAACTCACATGATAAATAGTTTTATCACTTAATGATGAATGATAAAAAGTTTTATCATCTTATAAAAGATTACAAGTTCTTGATTTATTAAAACTGATTTATCCTCCAACCTTCCAACTGAGCATCACCTGCAAAGCCTTAAACAAATTTATCGTCTTTTTGCATCAACAATTTTTGTATCAATAATTTTTGCACATGTTATGTGAACCAACATGTTAGCTTCACTTTTAAAAATTAAGTACACAAAATGCCAGAGCACGGGTATATGGTATTTTCTTTGGATACATCTATACATGAAGCAAAATACATATACACATGCTATTACCCCATCCATACATAAATATACTCGAACAACACGCATTTTGAGGAACATACTACACAAGAGTGCATAGCTAATATATTTCAGATTTATAGGACAATGCAATATACATATGTGAACCAACATGTAAGCTTCAGTTTTATAAATTTTTGTACCAGTAATTTTTGCATCAGTAAATCGTTACTTTGTTGTTTACTTAAATTTTTGCATCAGTTATTTTTTTCATATAAAAAGAAATACAGCAAAAGATAAATAATTTTATCTTTTTCAATTTCTCATGCTTTTCAGATACAAAAAGATATAGAACTATAATTTTCTCAAAAAATATATTTTATAATACACAACTTATTTAATGCCATAGTTAGACAAGATAAAAACATGTATCTTTCCACTAATCATAAATAGTTTTATCACTTAATGATAAATGATAAATAGTTTTATCACTTAATGATCAATGATAAACAGTTTTATCATCTTATAAAAGATTACAAATTAATGATTTGTTAAAACTGATTTGTCCTCCAACCTTCCAACTAAACATCACCTGCATAGCCTTAAACATATTTATCATCTTTTTACATCAGTAACTTTTGTATCAGTAATTTTTATATCAGTAATTTTTAAATAAGAACATGTTTCAAAATTACATCATGCTTTATCTTGTTATATGTTTCCAGTTTGCCAACAAATTCAAGAAAATCATGAAAGATGAAAAAAGTCTGCTGCTACAAGTGAAAAATACTGTGCAAGAGGAAAAAAAGAATTAGAATGAAGAAAGTTGTCTCCGAAGTCTAATAGAAGACAAAGATAAAGAAATTGCAAACTTGAAAGAAAAAGTTGAATAGTTGGAAACTCAATTACAAATTGAAAAGAAATTGAGAGTAGAATTCGAAAAGAGATTAAAAGATGACTCCATCAGCACTAAAATTCCAGAAAAAGAAATTATGTTCAGTCATATAAACAGCTCTAAAAATTTCCCATCCTTTGAATTACTTAATTCTCAAGACATTCAAGCATTACGAGAACAACATGAACTTAAAGAAGTTGAAGAAAATAAGGAAACGAGAAAAAGGAAAAGAAAGTTTGCTAAGCCAAGTTCAATGCAAAAGAGGATTAAAGCAAAAGTGCGCAAGCCAAAAAAGGATCCAAACTATGTATATCAAGAAGAAAAACAGAAAAGAGAAAAAGAGAAAACAGAAAAGCAAAAGTGCGCAAGCCCAGAACCCATAGATGTGGATACTCTTAGCACACCAGAATATATGAGGAAAAGCAAAAGCAAAAGGAAAATAGAAAATTGTCCACTGTTCAAGTTATTGCCTGAAGATAAAGTAAACACCATAACCAATTTCTTCAAAATAACCGGAGACATAAAGTAAGCTTATATTCTTAAATTAATAAAAACCATATTCTTAAATTGTCCACTGTTCACGCTCAGTCTGGTAGTGAATTCCATAAAGCAGGGTTAAATGCTAATTATGATTCTCTCCTGACGCTGCTCTGTTGCATTTTCATCCCTGCAAAATAAAGCCATGTTTCTATCTGAGTTGGTCCGACACGCAAAATGAAGCATGCTTCTCCAGTCATCCTCTCACTGTTCTAGCTAATTGCGATTCTGACCGCAGTAGCCCCAACTCTAACTCTAACCGTGATAACCCTAAGAATGCAATAAAGTATTTGGTTGAGTAGGGGCTGGGATTAAGAGAGGAATCATTATTGTAGAAATTTGAAGAGAAATATAAAAATTACTAACAGTGGGGTTGATAATCATGATATCATCAGGGATGAGGTTTTTGGATTTGTTAAGGAATTGGTGAAGTTCCCTGAATCTCAGATTGAGTTTCTTATTCCTTTTGAAAATTGTTAGTTACTTAATAGCTCATATTTATTTTTACATGTTGGCTGGTTAAGTGCATTAACTGGGTGAAAAACAGTTAAACACATTTACATTCTAAGTTTGTGAATCCTGCTAAAGTTTTGTTTTTTCCTTCTAAATTTTGATTGATATTTTAGAAGTTAGATCTTATTTCATTTTTAGATTTTAACTAAGAACTTTCCATGCTTCTCAGCTAATTTGTGGACAAATCATATAAGATTCTTTGGCAACCATTTGTCAGTACATATGTTTATAGTTGCTAAAGTAACAAATTTCACCCTTTCTTTTTTTCCAGCGAAGAGGTTTATAATTCACATGATGAAAACATGATTGTCATATATAGAGATATGCTTGAAGACATTATTTTTGGTGATTTTATTGCTGGCCAGGTAAGTATTTATTATTATTCAGGTCATCACTAATTGATCCAATAAGTATACTCTAAGGTTCTCTACTCTTTTTTTGATATCAATGTTTATATGTGTTTATGATCACTAAAGAATTTTTTTTTTAAAAATGTATGACTTTGAATGAACGTTCTTTTTCTAAAGCAAGTATTTGATTATTTTCAATGTTTTTTACTTTGGCACCATAAATTAATTACACTTTAGTATACAATGCTTAGTCAGCATTAGTATTGAGCATGGATCAACCAGACTACCGGGGGATTCAAGTTTGGAAACAATTAGCCAAACTACAACGCGTGCTTGAATACCATTAATTCACAATTTAATAAGAACAGTTGAATCTCTGTTGTACATTGAATTCCTAATACTTGTACTATCTTCCTTATGTGCTTGTATGTGCATGACCTGATGATTGTTCACTACACCCTTTTTCCATGGTTTATACTCAGAATTGACTAGCCACTTTTTTGCTTTACATATTATTTATTTCTCAGTTCCCATAATCAATTTGGTCAGACGATGTAATTTTGCACAGCATAGGTAATTTACTTTCTGAAATTGAAGTTCCACTTTAACGATACTAATCGAATTAGAGCTAAACACTCCAACAATATTTTAGCTTAAATACACTACTTCTAGGTAAAGGGTAAATTTGCTTAACACATACATATATCACATAGAAAACTAAGATATCTCATATTATATTTTAAATTTATACAGCAAGACAATATACATATATGAACCAACATGTAAGCTTCAGTTTTATAAATTTTTGTATCAGTAATTTTTGCACCAGTAAATTGTTACTTTGATGTTTACTTAAAATTTTATATCAGTACTTTTTTCATATAAAAACAAATACAGCACAAGATAAATAATTTTATCTTTTTCAATTTCTTATGCTTTTCAAATACAAAAAGATATAGGACTACAATTTTCTTAAAAAAAACTTCATAATATACAAATTATTTAATGCCATAGTTAGAAAAGATAAAAACATGTATCTTTGCACTAATGCTAAATGGTTTTATCACTTAATGATAAAAGATAAACAATTTTATCATCTTATAAAATATTACAAATTATTGATTTATTAAAACTGATTTGTCCTCCAACCTTCCAACTGAATATCACCTGCATAGCCTTAAACATATTTATCATCTTTTTGCATCAGTAAATTTTGCATCAGTAATTTTTATAGTGCAAACTAGGCAAGAGTGAACAACCAAATACTCTAATGTTATTTTCTGATAGTTTACTATTTCAAATACTCTAATGGTATTTTCTCTACAGATTATTGATTATTACTGGTTTAGAATAGCCAAAAAAATCGATATCGGTGCAAGCTTAGCTTACTTTAACACCACAATGACGGTAAGATTTATTTTTTAAATATACATCTAACGATTCATTAACGATGGTAAAAGAAGTTTTGTAAACTACAATATTTGTTCCTTTTGACAGAAAAGCGCCACTATTAACATAAAAAATGTCAGAGAAGCACTCTTTATTCCAGCAGTGATTCAGGCACTACAAAACCCGCTATGTTGTATGATGTTATTTCCCGTCCATGAAGATTCACACTGGACACTTCTAACGTTTGAACCTGAATCTTCAACATGGACGCTTTATGATTCTCTCTGCAGCTCAGCAAGAAATGGAAGAATGAGCAGCAGACATAAAAAGCACCTTTAAAAATTGTAAGCCATTTTAAATTTTGTATTTTTCCGTGTTACTTGAATCAATAAATATTCTTAATATAATCAACAACAAAAAATGGTCAACGATATAAACAAGAATCTTCAAAGTGAAGAAAACAAGGAAAACATAAAAAATTCTGCTGTACTTTCAGTTGGACAATGTGCTCAACAACATAATGGGTAATCATATCTATTTGTTTTCTTATTTTCATTAATTTTTCTTTATTTCATTACTATTTTATTCTTTACTACACTGTACTGCTATTTTCTTTGGATATATGTATACTTACAGCGGAATACATATACACGTACTATTATCACATCCATACACAAATATACTCAAACAACATGCATTTTGAGGAACAAACTAGGCAAGAGTGCATGGCAACTATATTTCAGATTTATGAGGCAAGGCAATATACATATGTGAACCAACATGTTAGCTTCAGTTTTACAAATTTTTATATCAGTAATTTTTGCACTAGTAAATTGTTACTTTGATGTTTACTTAAAATTTTATATCAGTAGTTTTTTTCCATATAAGAACAAATGCAGCAAAAGATAAATAATTTTATCTTTTTCAATTTCTTATGCTTTTCAGATACAAAAAGATATAGAACTACAATTTTTTTTTTAAAAAAACTTTATAATATACAACTTATTTTAATGCAACAGTTAGAAAAGATAAAAACATGTATCTTTGCACTAATGATAAATAGTTTTATCACTTAATGATAAACGATAAACAATTTTATCATCTACTGCTGTACTTATTTCAGTTATTGTTGGTAAGCTCATATATACATATATAAAGTGCATAAAGTATTGTACTGCATAGAACATCATATACAAGGTGTACATCAACCAAAGTTGCATTTCTAGCCCAAGCCAGGCTCATAAGTAACGCCAAAGCCACAAAAATCTAAGTACATTAATCATTCAATTTATATCACAAAAGGAAAATTTTGAAGTTATGATTAGTAATTATGCTATAATGTTAAGTTTTTCTCTGTAAAAATGTTATTACTTACACTTTTTATACTCATTTAAACTCCCTAATTTTTTTTTTCTTTCAACAGATATGACTGTGGAATATTTGTTATGATGAACTTAAGAAATTTGGCAGAAGGAAGAAATCTTGTTGCAAACATTCCTCAGGAAGATATTGACGATGTAAGAGCAAAAACCGCATCCAGTATATTACATGATGAACCATACTGCTGGACAATGGATAAATTCTGCTCTTCAACTTGAACGCTTTGTTTATAATTCATACTGCTGGAGAGCACACAATGGACACCAGTTATTAAACACACGATGGATTTATTTCTTTGTTATCAATCACACGACAGTACTGCTGGACAATTAGGAATTTCAGTCTGATATGGGATTTAGGATTTCTATTTAATATAGGTATTTCAATTCTAGTACATTGATGTAATTTGAAATTGTTAATGTTGATTTTAAAATGTTGATGTGGATCCTAGAATATTGAAGTTGTCTAGTTTTCGACATTGCTTTTACATCAAGAATTTATATACTCAATTGAAGTCCGCATTTGTTTAATCTGTTGTTCTCATCTCGTTGGTGAAAACGTAAAGAGTCAATAATACCTTTGTTAGTAGTTATTGAACCTGAGACGGTATTGTTGAATGTACAAATTATTCCTCTGTATGCCTATACATTGCAGTTTTGTTGAAAAAAATTAGATTTTTCCTTCAAATTCATCTACGGTTGCTGGTATTAAAAAATTTGAAGGGTCGGTTGATCATTGGAACTGAGCTGAAGTGTAACAAGTAGCACTGATGAAATTTCCATGATGAAGTTTGTCTGAATGGGTAATGGGTTGCATCATGAGATTTTGAAGTTATTGAGTTTGAATGTTTTGAAAGTTGTACCGTACATCTGATCAAATTTTATCTAATTCAAATGGTGTCTGTTATCATTTGAAATTGATAATTTGTACTAGTTTAATTTGTACACATTATAGAAATGCATAATCAAGTTGTAACAGAAAGGAACAAAAAGTTAAATTGTGCAATTCACTATCATCAAGCATACTGTATCTCAATAACAAATAAATTCCTATGTATTCATTTTAAGAATGAGGTCATATCTTGTTGAAGTATATATGAAGCTGCACGTTGATCCCACTCTCAGAAAATTCACTTTGGCATCTGGCAGCTGGTATTTCATGCAAATCATTTTAGACCTGTATTATTAAACTGCAACCGAACCAAAAAGATAAAATAATTTATCATTTTATAAAACACACTGTTACATTCACAAATAATTATTTTAAAAAAGATAAAATAATTTATCATTTTATCATTTTTTTAAAAGCTCCATCTTGTTTTTTTTCGCACAAACTGTATTCCCACTGTTCAAACATTCGGCTCCTGCTTCAATTACATAAACCATACTTTAATTGGTCCCATCACACTATTATAACGAATTTTGCTTTCTCAGTACATCTTGGTTCCCCAGTTCATGCTTCATTCAACACTTCCTTTTGTTCCTTCCTATCTTCATGCCTCTCCAATATTTTGTTTTGCCAACTTTCTCTCTTTTTTTCTTTTCTTTGAAACCTGCTTGTACCCAACTCCTCACGCACTTCTCATATTCACCACCTTTCCGCCTGAAACCCCCTTCATTATATACTCCTCTAATCACACAAAGCCCAAATTTTAACTTAAAAATTCACATCCTTTATATATAATATATATAACCTGACTTTTAAATTTTGCAAATAGCCTACCAATGAGAAGATAAGACTTCAGATAATACTTATATATGATAACGGTGCTCAGTTTACATCTGTATGTAATAATGTAGTAGAAGATAATACTTCATCTTCCAGTACAAAGCCTACCAATGAGAAGTCCCAAAATCAAACAGAGTAATCCAATGTTCAGCTAAGATTCAATAATGATAATTCAGAAAAACTCAAATTCAAACTCTACTCTGACTAATCGTAATGTCAAAGCATGCAGCACGTCTAAAACAAAAAGTATACAAAAAAACTCTGGAACATCTACAAAATATCAAAGAACTGCAAAATCAAAGCCATTATGTACCACAAAGGGCCAAAAATCACTATGTTGATGGTGTTGCTTACGAATCAAGATACCCCAGTAAAAGCTCAAATGATAAACCAATGTCATCTATTACGAACGAATTCAAGTCCTGTAGTAAATTTCATCATCCATCCCGAAATTCGAAATTTATGATTTCACAGCAACATAAGAATAAAACTGTGTATGTAACTTTACACTATCGGCGTAACATAAGAATAAAACAAATCACAGCAAAACCCAATATATCTTACAATAAAACATAAGAATAAAACTGCAGTAAATGATAAACCAACCATCATAAAACAATATCGGCTGTAATTTTACACTATCAGCTGTAAATGTTAACAATCATAAGAATAAAACTGCCATCATAAGAATAAAACTACAGTAAATGATAAACCAACCATCATAAACAATATCAACTGTAACTTTACACTATCAGCTGTAAATAATAAACCAGCCATCATAAGAAAAAAACTGCAGTAAATGATCTTCTAACTTTACACTATTGGCTGAAACATTAGAATAAAACTGCAGTAAATGATAAACCGGCTATCATCAACAATAAAACATGAAACTCCTTATATAAAAATTCACAGCAAAAACAAATCACAACTGTGCAATAAAAAAAGCAAAATAAACAATGATCCAATATTTCTTACAATTCAACAATATCTCAAACAAAGATAAACAAAAAAACATTAACCCTATTAGTCATAGGTCTACCATAAAACAAACATACAATCAAACATAAAAATAGTTCAACCACTCAGTGCACAACTTCTACGATTATGCCCAAACTTCTTACACTTTCCACACTTATTTTGCATCCCATGAAATACATCCAACCCTCCAAGTCTGTTAACTCTTGGTCTACCAGCTCCACGAATAGCCTTAGGAGGATGAACAATAGAAGACCCATCAGAAATAATATCTTTTTTATCAAAAGTAGGAATAGGATTGTTGACATGTGAGTAAGAAGCTCTATATGCCTTAGTCGTGAAATAATATTCAATAAAATCATAAACATTAAGCCTTGACATAATAATGCATTTCAAAGCATGTATACAAGGGAAACCGGTAATTCTCCACTGATTACAAGTACAAATTCGATTTTCAAGATCAACTTTGTGAGAAATAGGTGAATGCACTTCAAAAATAAATTTAGAAGATCGAGAAACATTCCAACCAAAACCTTCTTCTTTTAATTTTAATAAACGATTCTCCATTTTAGGACAAAGTACAGTGGACCAAGTAGAAGCTTCTTCTCTATGTTTAGACATTTGATTCATAAGCTTGATCCGAATACCATCTAAACAACAAGTAATGGGAAGATGCCTCTCTTTCAAAATCCAAGAGTTAAAGCCTTTCGCAACATTTGATTTATTCTCACCATACCTATTTCCAGGGAAAAATAAATCAACCCAATGATCAAAAAGCTTATCCTTTAGAAACACAATATCTTTTTCACCACCAATTTGCCTATGTTTTGCTATAGCTCTTTCAAAATCATGATAAGTAGCAGCTACAACACATTGTTCCAACAAATGAGCCACCCACAATCCTTTTCCACTTTTTACAATGGAAGCAACATTATTTTGCATATGATGCAAACAATATGAATGAAAAGCAGATGGAAAAACTTTAGGAATACTTAAAAGCAAACCCCAATGCCTATCAGAAATAAAAACTAAAGGACAATCAACTCCAATTGAACATTTTAATTGATCCAAAAACCAAGACCAATTTTCTTCATTTTCCTTTCCAACAATACCCATTGCCAACGGAAAAAATCCTGAAAAATAAAATTAAACAAACGTTACAAAACAATACATATATCAGTGCCTGGGATTATTATATGTTTCGAAACCCAAACTCTAAATTCAAGCTCACAAAACAATACATATAGAAACTTATGTTTACAGAACTTTGCATTAACTTCTCCGAAAAATATGTTATATTGCATACACTATTTCTATGCATATATAGCATTATCTTAATAGCCAGTCATATCAAAATATACTGAATCTTCATATGAAACATGCACAAAACAGCCATCGAAAATTACTGTATCCATGCTAAAAGTACACATTTGCTTAAAACAAATCGCCAGTTTCAAAACCATGCATATGTGAAACTACTATTCTAAACTCAACTCTATGAAGACATGACTACCCATATCCACTCATGTCCAAAGTTATGCAACAAAATAAATTCCTAAACAAAAAACATATGTTATGCATGCTACTTTGTTCTATACATATGTTATGCATGCTACATATTGTTACTACTAACTTACCTGCATACTGTTAGTACTTCATTAGTACCTCATTCTAAACATATTGTTATTACTTAGTACTTTTTTTTCCTCCATTATTCATAAATCCCAAAGTACTAATTAAACGAAATTCATGAGTGTCAAAAAATATAACAAGGCTAGAAAATAAAATGATAAAAACTTTTATCAATTTTTATGTAAAACACAACCAATTTATTTATCTAACTGTACACTTAACATACTTTATAGTATTGCAGTACACTTGTTAAACCAATACTAAACAAGTATACTATGCTATACCATAACTATAATATGTGCCAGATCTCAATCTAAGTATTCATTCATATTCATTCAGTATTACAGTATTACAATAGTTAACATACTTTACAGTATTACAGTATTGCAATTACATAAAATTGCAGACATGCTTAAACAAATAGCCAGATCTCGATCTAATATCATATAATATGTGTAAGTCATGCACATTATATGTACTAAAACAAAAACAAGTAGTCCAATAATCCAAATGGTGACATGCATGCTGCATACTGCCAGGAAATATTTAAAGCAATGCAGGACAAAGCCATTAAACAAGTTGCATGGAATAATTCATGTTATGAAGGTCAAAATGACATGCAAATATTCACATATTGTATAATTCTCGTGATATGCTATAATAATTTTTTATATGCATGTTAGTGTCAGATTTGCCTTTTGGATTTCTGCTACACACAACTACACGAGCATATTCATTCAGTAACGTCCCATTCTTGTACAAATTTCAGGTTTAAAAGTGAAATAATTTATCATTTTATAATACACCCACAATATACATATTTCAGTCTATCACCCACAATATACAATATCCACTCAATTTACTAAAGCATAAAAAAAAATTACATAAATTAAAAAGCAACTCACATACCTAGATTTCCATTTTTAGCTATTGCAGCCATTAAACAGCCATTTCAACCTTTTAAAAAAGTGCCATCTAAAAACACCATTGGTCGGCAATGCTTGAATCCATAAATACAGGCTTCAAATGATATAAAAACTTTTTCAAATTGATTAGTACTTTCATCAACCACCATAGCAGAATGACCATTGGGATTACTTCTATCAAGTGCTTTTAAATACCAAACCAAATCATTATACGATTGTTCTTCATTACCAAAAATTTCCTTTAAAGCCAATTTTTTTTACCCATATAGGCATAATAATAACTCAAATTAATATCATAAATCCTTTTGAAACTTGCAATAATATCACTGGTTTTTCTAGTTGGTTCATCACGAACTTCATCTAATATTAAAGTTTTCACAAGATCGCTTTTAATCAAAGGACTGTTAATTGATCGAAATCCACCACCACAACTATGAGTAGATTCAAATCTTCTAACCAGAAAATGATCCAGCTGTTTCAACTTACAAGAAGCATGAATATTAAAACTGCAACCCTCAACAGCACATTGAACTGTTATTCTCTCTTTGCAATTCTTCAAAAACTTTGGCTTAAATCCATTTTTAGCACAATATGCAATAACAGTTTTACGGAAATCAGAAGCACACCCAAATTTCTGACCAACCCCCATAAAAAATTCTAAGTTCGAACCTTTCTTCATCAACTCAGTAAAATCACGTTCTTTCTCAAAGCTAAATTCTCTGCTATCAACTCCATCAAATTCAATATTCATCGTATCATCAACACAAAGGGACTTACTAGTAGAACAAGACATGCTATTGCTGCCCACCTTAAGACGAGATAGTTCCTTCAACTTAACAAACATAAGTAAAAAGTCTTCTTTCTTGAAATATACTAAGCATAAAATGCCTTGCAAATCACTGTTAGTATGAACAAAAGTATTCTTTGAATCCCGAACATAAAATATATCAAAGCATAAGGGAGTAAGATGATCCCAAACTTCACATATCTTATTTCGCAAGTAAGAAATGGTAGAATCCATAGAAAGCCTAATTCCAAAGTTGTTTTCCTTAAAATCAATGACAAACAAAACACTTGGTAAGTTAGTTGAACCACTACAGTAAGAAAAAACAGAAAAAGGATAAAACTATTTATCACTACACTAAAATTACAATAACAACAACAGCAAGAACAAGTTTATTATGTCATGGTTCTATGAAACGTTTGTATTCATGTATTGCATGCTTTGGCTTAACTGGAAGGTGAGTGAGTTCTTCTACGCTAGGCCTTCAGCAACACAGGGGAAGCTCCGGCTCACAACGTTGTTGTTCTTGCCTTTTCTCTCTTCGTTCCTTTCCTTTTATGGTCGGTGTGCAATTTCAATGTCAGTTGGTAATGGAAATTTTTTGGAAGTGAATGGATGGCCCTTATGGTCCATGCCTACGAATTGGTACAGTGCAGTCCTTTGGTTGTATGGTCTCCAATATGTCAAGCTGGCTACAGCTGCTACCAATGCTATGTGCTGAATTCACTGTTCGTGCATTTGCTGCTTGTCAACTCGTGTACCTTGTACGTTGGTTTACTTTCGGCTGTATTATTTTGAATTCAAATGTAATGGTGATTGTAACACCCCACCTCCGTTAAGGACACTCACAAAGGGAATGCCTTAACTTTGATGGAGCATTTTAGTAAACAGAACAGAAAATTTCAAAACAGATAACCAATACTTGAGAAATTATAACTTTATTACAGCGGGAAACAGAAATCAGTATGGTTACATCTTTACTAAAGAAAAACTCAAGTACATAATATCAGTCTTGTTTAGGAAATCATCAGAGTACAAAACTTTAAAATCATAATCTCCACAGAACAGAAGCTATACAGAGCCAAGCCATACTTTAAGCACTTCAAGCAGAAGGAATCCGGATCAAGCTAAAGTATTCCCTCCTTGAATAACCTGGGGAGAACGGAAGAAAAAGGGGCGAAAACAAGCAAGGTCAGACATAAAGTTTGGCAAGTCCAGTGACTTTCAGCATATGAACAGATAACAATAATTATGACATGAGAATAAAACTGGATGCGAGATAACAGTAACAGGAGCAGCAGATATACTTAGGTTAAACAGAAAAAAACAGAATGATGTAAGCTACTACTTTTCACCTCTCTGCACTAATACTAGTATAACAGGATTAGGTGTCACCCCAATGTCTAAACTGAAACAGAAACAGGAACAAAATAATTTCCACAGAAGAGAATGCTAGTAATGGGCTTTTACCACCCCAACAGAAACAGACAGAAACAGAATGCTAATAATGGGCCTTTACCACCCAAACAAAAGGTACAGAAATAGATTAATCCCTACGGAAACAGAATGTAGAATTAGGTGTACACTAGTAAATGGGCCTTTACCACCCGTACAGACAGATGGTACCATGCAGACAGGTGTTGCCACCCAACAGAAACAGACGGTACCCCACAAAAACAGACAAAGCTAAGTGTACCCCAAATCCTACCCCACGCGATCGGCTCCCTATTACATAAATACCATGTGCCAGCCCCACAGAAGGGTGTATCATTCCCTAAAGTGGCAACCTTTGAATGACACAGACCTATTTACAGATGTCACGACGTCTTACATCCACAGAGGCAGGCCGGGATCCATGCACGCACATGACCCGGTTGGAACGCACCATCAACACCCCTCGCCATTATCAGAATGAACCGCTTATAATTAGTTCAGTAAGCGTGCCCGGACCCTACCTACTGTTGGGTCAAAGTTTTGATACCAGAAAGGGTTACTGACTAATATGGGTCCCAAACAACAGATGACAAAAGTAATTTCCCTCCTAACCTTGTGTCCCCAGACTAACAGATTTCAGATTAACTTGTTTACAAGTTCAGACATACAGAGTTTAGATCAACTAATTCACAGATCAGAAAATCAAGTTAATAAGTTTTCAGACTAACGGATCAGACATACAGATTTAACAGATTTACAGACTTGTCTAACTTTGTATTGGGCCTACAGATTCATGAAATGGGTTTATTAATTTCATTAGCCCAGTTGGTTTAACCCAATCCACCCAACACATTTTAGACATCATATTTATCTCAGATTTTCATTAATTAAATATTAATGCCCAGACCTCTCACATTAGACTGACAATTTGCGGCTACTGGTTAGGCCGGTTGGTTCTGGGCAGGTTTCTGCCACAAACTGAATCTAACCTCGGGTTTCAAGCACGTTATGACTAATTTCTCACATTAGAACCTATTGTTTGCGGCCACTGGATGTGTCGGGCGGTTCCAGGCAGGATTACGCCGCAAACTCGTTCTAACCTCGAGTTAGCCATGTTTATCTTTGTGGCCAATTAATAATTTACCATTTATGCCCATGCCTAATATACATGTCAAATATTCATAACTATAGCCAATTCAGATTATGTCAATAACAGACTAAATATATCAACTCAACAGATATAGCAAATAACAGATTTCGCAGATTAGGCGACTTAACGGATTTAGCAGATTAAGCAATTTAGCAAATTTAGCACATAACATATTAGGCATTTTCAGCAAACTTAGCAGATGACAGATTTAGCAGATGAACAGATCTAGCAGATTAGGCAATATAGCAGAACTAGCAAATTAGGCAATATAACAGATTTAATTATTCCTTAAAGTTTCATTAATACATCTTGCCTAACTATAAATTTGGCCTAAGTTCACATGCCTAAATAATTGTCATGATTCACAATATGATCATATGCCCCATGTTTGCATTGAATTTACATGGCACAGATTATGGTCATAATTTACCATATAACACATGTCCCAAATTTAGTTAAACTTGTCTAGTACAAAAGATTCACATATAAATTATACCATATATAGCCATCGATTTCAATGCATGTCACATACTCAAAAATCTCCCACTTAGGTGTTATTCACATTTAATAGTTATCAAATCTTAATATAGATCTTCACACCTAAGTCATATTCTCTTTTTATCTCAAGTCATGAATTGTTATATAAACAATATGCCCAACAATCTAGAACTTTAAATTATAACAGATCTTAATTCAAAATATGCATTATATCCAATGTCTCAAGTCACATGTTAACATACAATGGTTCCTCTTCTTCCAATTCACAGAATATGCATAGATCTAAATCTAGTTTACAACATATGTCCTTTCAGTCACAGATTAGCCTTGTCCAATTATGCCATCATTCATTATTTGTCCCAAAGTTTAACGTTTGTGCGTTAATCTCTTATGAGATGTGGCGCAGGCTCGTGGTAGCCTGGCTATAGAACAGAAAGGAGAAAGAGATACAGAATAAAATAGATCAGAACAGAACGTACACAACCTCAAATTCAGGATTACCATCATGTCACAATTATAACTAAAGTTTATATCGGAAAATAACTGTACTTGCCTTGATTGGATTAAAGAAGAAGAAGAGTTGCAGTTGTTCTCTTTTAATTTTATTCAGTTTGGAAGAAGATGCTTTAATCCTAGTTCCAGTTCAGATTTTAGCAGAGTAGCGATGCCATTTTTATTTTAATTAGAACAGAGACAGAGTATAGGAAAAATGAAATGGTGTAGAGAGAATGAGGCTAGGGGCTGTTTATATAGGTTTAGAGTCATGAATCTGGTCAGAAAATCGGGCCAAAAACATCAGAATGCATCAGGTTCATGAAGTGGGCTCGGGAGGCAGGTCGACCCCCAGGTCGACTACCCAGTCGACCTGGTCAGGGGGGGGGGGGGTCGACTACCCAGTCGACCTGGGTCCTGGGCGGGAAATTTCCCGCCCAGCCTGCTTCTGGGTCTGAATTCGAATTTCGAGCTGTTTTCGATTCTGAAAATTCCTGAAACTTCGGAGGGTCATAACTTGGTCATACGGACTCCGTTTTTCGAAAACTCGGACTCGTTTTCAAGCAGAATTTCGAGACGAACGCAATGGTGCAACCCGTTTCCCTTGGTTCTTATTTTAAAATTTAATTCTGTCTTGATTTGTTATTCGTATGTTTATAGAAAATATGGGGTGTTACAGTGATACTGTGTATCATGTATTTATTTTGTGATTGTAATATGCAACTTAACATGTGACTCCCTGCGTGGAGCAATGCGTGGACGGAACACTTTAAACTCCGTTGACGGTGGACGGTCCACCTTAAAAACCGATATAGTTGATATGTAAAAAGCATATCACCTGAACTCAATGTATTTTTTATTTTGGAATAAATAAAAGAGTGTTACGGAACACTATAAAAACCGGTCGGCTTTGCCAAAAAAAAGAACAAGTTTATTATGTGTACCTCTGATTATCTGCAATATTCATCTTCCTAAAGCCAAACCAAAAAACAACTGACCAAAAAAAGTGTCCGATGTTAATCTGAAAAGAATCACCTGACGTTAATAATCTGAAAAGAATTATCTGAAATGAATCGATAATCTAAAATTAATTGAGAATCAACTAAATTACCTGACGTTAAGCGAATTATCAATTCAACTTCCACGTTAATCGATCTATCGAATAAACAATAATCTGACGTTAATCGGCCTATCGAATAATCAAAATACCAAAATCGATAATTGAAAAATCAAAATTACGTGAATCGACAGTAGTACAACATGAATAGTTAATTAAAATTGTGTGAATATTAGTAGCGATTAGAACAGACCTTGATAACCGAAAAAGGATTTCAATCGGAATTGAATCGAAGTTATGGACCGTCGCGATAGAAGAAAAAAGAAAACTGACTTTATATAGAAGGACCAGAAACTTATTTTTTGAAACAGGTGTCCTGTAAAAAAATACCGTATGAAATATGGTCACTAGGACCAAATTTGCAGAAACAAAAATTCCAAATTCTTTAAAAGATTCATACTTTAATATTCTATAATGCACTTTGAACTGTTCAATCACAATTTACATTTGTTTTCTCACACATATTTCCATTCAGTCTTCATTATTTTGTCCCTACAATTTTATGGACTTTGTGCTACTCTGTTGATGATTAGATAATTTAAACTAGAGTCAAAAAATTTGCTGGTATTCTAGCACCTATGGAAATAGCACTCAAATCAGGTAAAGACATAAATAGAAATTGGTAATTTTAAGTAGTATAAACCGAATGATAACTTTTGGTAATTTATGATTTTTTAATATAGAAAATAAATTACATATTTTCTTAAGTTCACATTTTTTATATGAAACACTTCATAGAAAATAAATTCTTATCTGTAGTCGATTGATTTTTAGCTAAGTGTACTATGTACATATAGTTTATTTGCGATTTTGATTTTGCCTTTTGTTGTGATAACAACAATCACCCTCATCTCATATCAGTTATACCAAATTCTTAATGGTAGGTAATTGATTTTTTTACTAATTATGTATATAATTTATTGGACACTCATTATTTTGACATCTAACAAATTTTGCTGCTGGATGGTTTCGACAGCCATATTTTGACATCTAAAAAATCTTATTCAATGTATAATTTATGGTTTCAGTAGTAAATATTTTAATAGCTTAACCATTATGTTTCATAAGTAAGTTACCAAGTATAATGCGAATTTGTTGTTTTTATTATTTAAATCCATTTGTATTTCTGGTAAACTTGCCGGCTTTAAAGAGCATCTGAATGATTAATTTAAACCATAGACCTTAATAGAAATTCATCTAGGTTGTTATCTGATATATCTAATACGTGTAAGATAGTAGTGTATGTCCAAAAAAATATTAGTCTTGGTAGCAACTGAAAATTTTAAATTTTACTATTATTGTAAATCTTTGACAGTTGATGCATAACCACAATAACATTTGGGTAGCTATATTTGTTTTAATCATTTTAATTATCTTTCCAAAAGCAAGTGCTTTAAAAGAAGCATTTTGATAGTATTATCGGAAACAATTTTTTTTCATTCTATTTCGACAACTTGGTTCATTATATTTGTTGCTTATGTAAAGGATTAGTTATAAAAATCACAATCTCTTTTGCTCTATTTAGCATTTATAGTGTCCCATTGTCATAATTAACTACCATATTAAGTAGCAATATAAATTTTCATTGAAACTAAAATTCCAAATTCTAAATAGAGTAGCTGAAGATTTTAAATTTTACTATTATTGTGAATCTTTGACAGTTGACGCATAACCACAATTACATTTGGGTAGCTATATTTGTTTCAATCATTTTAGTTATCTTTCCAAAAGCAAGTGATTAAAAGAAGAATTTTGACAGTAAAATCGAAAGCAAATTTGTTCATTCTATTTCAACAACATGGTTCATTATATTTGTTTCAGCCGCCATATTTTGGCAGCTAACAAATTTATTCACTGTATAATTTATGATTTCAGTCATAAATCCAAGACTTTTGGATCAGTGTAGGCTAGGCTATACAAAAGCATACAGCTTTCAATATTACTTTTATATGGATCAAGAATCCAAAATTTCAAAGAAAGTTGAATTACAAGGGCACATGGTATGATACTGATTCTCAAAGAAGTAAGTTTCATCCATATTTGACTGTGTAATGGTATGAACACTGTGCATTCATATTTTGAGTATCTCATACCTTATTAAGGCTGCAATGGTATAAATATTGTACATTCATATTTAGGTATCTCACGTCTCATCTATCAAGTCCTAGCTAACTAACGCATGTGTAAGCATATTTTGAAGCTATTATAGTAGTACAACAATGATCCGCCCTATGTGCAGATGTTCGTTTAATGTAATTTCATTATGCCGCCGATATACGGAAATTGGCGGAACTGGAGTTCGACAACGGCGTAAAATTTCTATTGTCGACCTGATCTTGTTAATCTTTAACTAAATCCAACAAAATAAAGCACAAGAAAAAAAGAAAAGAAGGTGTAGAATACAACAAGCTAGATCTAGGCCACATAATGAAAGATTAATGATATATAAGACAAGTTGAAGAACTTAAGCTAAATCAAGAATAGCTAGGCAACTCATCTGGTTCAAATTTGAGTATTCAATGAGGCTGCATAACTTGAAAAACAACCAAAGCAATTTCAGCATCACAAAGCACAAAAAATTCATAAGCTTTTTCATCAATCCATTCCACCTTTTACAGAAAGTAACTTGGCGATTTGTGTGTTTTCTATCCTGCCAATTTCAAATTTTCCCCTTTCGATGGCAGTTATATGTTTGATGACCTGGTGCATTGCATATTATGGAATTCAATCAGTAGACTGTTATATTTTTTTAGATGTGTGATATTTCATATGATAAACATAATATAACCAAATACTTATACTAGATATTGTGCAAGTCAAATGAGCTATAAAAATGAAATGGGATCTCAAAATATGCAACTTCATAAATGGATCACAGAACTAAACTAATTATGTTGTCATACAATTATCTTTCTTTTTCACCCTGACATTTTTATGAATAGCACATAACCTACCTGGTCCGTTTCACGCTACACTTTATTCTGAAAATACCCTCAGCATTTGCATCTTCTAAGTTTTGTTCAATCTTCTTGCACAGTAAAAACGTTGGTCTATTCTCAAGGCACCTAACGCTCAATTTAATCAAATTTCATAAATTTTCATGCATGCATGCCGTAATGCTCAATTTGATTAATAAAAACATTAAAAGCGAAATATGTCTAATTTTAGAAGTATTGTACCATTGATGCTTGATGTTGTGCATTGGACCAAAAAAATTGCTGCCAAAAAAAGGCACTGTGATTCTCTTCTTATTAACACATGAAGGTGTTGACATACATGAGATTGCAAAATTGTTTCTCCACAATTAGAATCATCTTTGTCCATATGTGATGCCTATTGCCTAATGAGGCTCAGTTGAGTGCCATCTCATCAGATAGAAATACAAGCATATTGAATTACAAAATCAAGTCCTATAAAAATAAAAGATTACTATCAACTGCTGGTTTTTTTTTTGGAACCATGCTGGCTTATTTTGAAGATATATGCATTTTAAATTTTAACATGTCAACTGCTGATTTTCTTTGTTGAAACCAAAAGTTGAGTTCTAACCAAACATAACAGTGAAAACAATTATAACCAATATACAATGCATTCTTATTTATAAGTCTACATGAAACGAAATATAAATGCATTAAAGATGTAGTTATTTTCTTTGAAGTATAACTCCAGTTATCTCTGAAGAATGGAGATTCCACTTATGTGAAACCTGTAATACAAATAAGGGAATTTAAAAATTAAAATGTATTAAGTAAATAGATTATTAAATCCTAAATGTTAAAAGGCTAGCATTAGAGTATACAGTAGGCAACTTAGCAAACATGAAATGGTGTATTCCAATAATTGAAGCTGAAAGTGCAACGGGTTAGAGAGTAACATTTCACATGGTTTCTCAACTATTTAAATTTATGAGTCAAAACTCCTATTTTTCTCAAAACCGGAAGGAGGAAGAATAGATTTCGGAACCCTAGATTCGAGATCGGGTTGGATTCTCAATTAAGATTAAAGGAACCAAAAAATATTGATCCTACAATTCTAATCCCAAGAGTTTATTGGAATCAATAAGTAAATGGAAAATTTACCCTAAAAAAACTTCAACTTACAGATAAAAAATGATAGAATTAGAAATATAAAATACATGATTCGTAACCCTTGATGACAGCCTTCTCCATACAATTCTATCAGCCAAGGTTTCAAATCTCGGATATCGGTCGCGTTTCGTCTCGGGGATTTTATAGACTCGGTCTCGTATCGGGGGAGATCTCGGACGAGATGAGTCTAACTCGGGAGTTCGTCTCGGATTTTCATCTCGGGTCTGAAAGTTCATATTGGAGCAATCTCAGGGTACATGATATGTTAAAAATGATATTTTAACAAAATGATTTTTATGAATGCTATAAAAACATAGTTACTTAAACTTAAAATGCAAAATAACTTTATTATTCTTTATTTTGCGAAAGATCGTTCATACTCTAAATCGTAATATGCTTAAAACAGGAATACTTTTAGATAAGAAACATTAAAAGGATCCAAAACATTAAAAAATTCAGCATAAATAGACGATAAAATACATAATTTCATAAGTAACATGTATGTAAAAAGACGAATATGAAAATCATAAGCATTGTAAAGCATATACGAATATATAATATAGTCATTTAAAATGCAAAATGTAAAATAACAAAAGATTGATATAGCTAGATTTGAGTTTTTTAATTATAGTTCAAGTTCAGGCACAATTTTAAATTTTAACCAAAAAAACTAAGATCTCGGACGATATTGCAGTATTTCGTCTCGGTCGATATATCGTTCGATATTGCAATATCTCGGACGATATATTCGGAAGGAGATTTAAAGTGATATTTGTTGTTTCGTTTCGGAAGGAGCCCAAAACGAGTTCTCGGAGGAGATCTCAGGCGATATTTGCAAGATTTGAAACAGAGCTATCAGCAGATACTTACTAGTATATAGCCGCATGTGTTCCTTTAACTTCGAATACTCATCAGACTGCTACCAGATCTGAAAATCACAAAGATCTGCGCCCTGCTTCTGTACCCAACAATCGATTGATGGGATGCACAAAAAATTTGATGAAGAATTGATTCAATTGACACAAACTAAAATCAATGAAAAGTTGTCGAATTCGCGATTCAGAATGAGAAAACCTAGAAAAAGGAAGAAGAAGAATGTGAGAAAAAAGAAATTGGGAGTCGTTGGTTCCTCTGTGTGGGTTAATTTTGTGAACGACGGATAGTAGCAATGGTTAGATTAAATCCAGCGGTTTAAATTAGGGACTATGTCACTGCCGTTGTTTTTAGTACACCAGCATTGAGTATGGTTTGTGAAATTTCGAATTCTTAAATATTAAATTCTAAGAAATAAATATTGCCACTTGATTATAAAGATTTTTTCATAGTATCTCTCTTGTTTTCAGATAATGCATATCATTTTTTAATTATTTGTCACAATTTTTAGTTAGTGCTTCTAAGTTATTTAATAGTAATATTTAATTATCAATTATTTACTGCTACATAACCAATATTATATACTGAATATTAATTGAAAATTATTTAATAGTAATATTTAGTACTATAGTTATTCATCCTTAATTATATTTATTAATTATCTAATGTAATTAGTAAATATTAACTGTAATTTATCAGTCCTTAATTATAATTTTGAACCAAATCGAACAAGTTAAAATTTTACAATTTATTTATTTGAAATAATTTTTTATTTTAATGAAAATTTCAATTTTTTTCATGCAATTCACAATTATTAAATGAATATTACAAAATAAAAAATAAAAAATCAATTAATTATAAATTAGTTGAATTAAAAATCATGAATTAAATTCCCCTGATTAAGTGCTCTTCTCAAATATCTTGTTCATAGTTGCAAAACTTATACCTCATTCACTTGTCGTTCTTGTTTAAATGTATATAGCACACATATTGAAAAAATCTTGTTGATACGATCCTTTAAAATGGCGAAGATTCCCTCGAAAACTTTTACCAATTTGTATAGTGGTAAATTAGTTATTAATGATTAACTATTAAATATTAGTAAATAATAATAGTGACATATGACTAATATAATATTATTAATAATTAATAAATATTAGTAGCATATGATTAATGTTATAAATATTATTAGTAATGCGATATTATAGTTAATAATTAGTAACATATATGACTAATATATATATATATAATAATGATGATGATAAATTATTAAATACTAATAAATAATAAATATTAATTTTAAGAAAACAATGTGATTATTAATTGTTTATTATTGAAAATTCACAGCAAACATTCATTATAACAATTACAACGGGCATTTTTTGTCCATTGTAAAATTGGCACCTATTGCAACGGTCACTTTTTGCCTGTTGTAAAATTGACATCTATTACAGCGGGCATTTTGTGAATGCTGTAAAATTGATATCTATTATAACGAGCAAGAAAGGACCGTTGTAATAGAGACCTTTTACAACTGGCTTCCAGTGCCTGTTGTAAAAAAGGCATTGTATAGGGCATATATTACAATGGGCCTTAATTGACTGTTGTAATAGTCCTCTATTACAACAGGTAGCCGATGCCCATTGTAAAAATGACGTTGTAATAGATTGTTTTTGTTGTAGTGGATGCAAGGTCCCCAAGGTGCAAGCTCACTGGGGATTACCAGATTGGATCTAGACTCATTAACTGAGGTTCGATCGCCGTTCGTGGGTGTTAATGGATGTGAACTCGGACTTCTCTGTATTATGGACAATGAACTATGACTACTACAATTAGAGAAAATAAAAGTACACACTTACAGAGCAATTTTCTTAAGAAGTTCTCCCTTCGTTAATCTTTTAATGGAAAATACATAGATGTCATAGAGTGGAATTCTCCATTGATGTTATTTTCTAAGTTGCTTTTTTGAGAATCCAAAAGTAAGAGAAAAGTCCCCCCTTTAATGTGACCCCTGGGGTCCTATTTATAATGGTTCTGGGTCCTTTCCATCGTATGGCTATCGGACCCGCCTGGGCTTTTGGCCAGTCGTTTTATTCTCGGTCTCGGGTGCTTGACCTTCAGCCGCCTTGGGTGCATTCGTTTATGATACTTGAATTCTTGGGGGCAGCTTTTAAATGTAGGCTTGCGGACATAAACTTCTGGATGTAGGCTTTCGTCTTTATCGTGAACACGTGGAGGGGCTTGACCCTGTGGTGTGTTGATAACTGTCGGGTTGAAACCGCTACGGGTTTCGATACTAAGTAGACTAGCACGGGTTGCCTGTAATCCCTATCCAAGTTCCAACTAACCCTCCGGTCGAGCCTTTGCGGTAGCCTGTATTCTTGGAGGGTAGCTTCCGGCGTCACTCTTATTTTTTTTGCGGATGTGATCTTTTCGGTAGTTGTGTAGTAGATGTTTTGGAAGCCGGTTTTGAGTGGCTTTTGCGTTCTTCCGGATTAGTGCCTCTGATGTTGTCGCCTTTAGGTGTATCGATATTTGGGTGGGTTATTTGTTAAAGGTTTCTCTTTTGGCTTTGTCTGTCGAATTTGTCACTTCTGACTTCCTTGGTTCTAGATCAGAGTGGTTCCTTATACGGAACCTTTCGTCGAGCCGATATTGCTGGAAGGTCTTGTCGAACTAACTTTGGCGAAGAAGCCGGTTGTGGCGGCCTTCCCAATGCGTCCTCCTACTCTCGCTCTTTTCATTGTCGGGTCCTACTTTCTATTAATCCCTTCCGCTAGCTTTTGTCCATCCAATACCCCTTCACTACCATCTTTCTTCGAAATTTGATTTTGATAGTAACATTTTCCCTCCCCTCCACCCCCCCTCCCCCGTTGAAGGGGTGTTTTTGACTTTTCAATTCAAAATTTTGTCTTTCCTTCGAAGTGTTGCATTTGTGCCCTCTGCCTTCCTTCAATCGAGAGCATTGATCGATCTTCTTTTGATTGATCAGAATCGGCTTTGCATTCTGAATACAAAGCATAATTCCTTCCTTTTATCCTCGTGTAGTATCCTTACTTTCTTCGTACGGATCTCGTCCGTTGATCCATTCGTAGGTGGACAGCTGGAATGCGAGGTAGATCTTTTCCTCCTTTTCCTGCATAGCATTTTACCAAAGCAAGATTACTGTTCATCTAAATTCATTGCATTATTTTTCCCAGGATTTCAGCTCTAGCTGGTGGTAAGTTTTTTTTCTTCCAGTGTAGCAGTGGATAACTCAACCTACTAGCATTGGTTTCCTTAGCCTGGGTTATCGTCTTATAGGATAATGAAATTCCAAATCGCTCATATGCCTATGTGGCGTTTATGCATAATCATCAAAGAAAATTAAATTGAATTACGTGCTTATGCTACGGTATCACCTGGCAGGGTTGTATACGAGTTTACACAAACTGGCAATTCCATTCTGAGTGAGTTCAACCTTTATTCGACGGAGGAGGAGCTGGGGATGAAGGAACACCAAGTGAGCAATGCTTTGAGTGAAATCCCAAATGCCTTGAATCATCATTCCGAACTGTTTCTCTCGCGCTTTTTCCCTGGGTATACTTCTTCTTCTTCGGGGCGGAGTCTTCTAGAACAAACTTCCCCGCCTTGTTCTGCGCTACTTGGAGATGTTTTATTTTCACCTTCCATAACCTCTTCTTTGCCTGAAATCTATCTAAGAAACGGTCTGCTTCAATTTTTGGCAGTGATTCCCTTCGACATCCCAAAAGGGCAAATTCTGTTTCCCGTTCTTCTGAAGGCAAAATTGTTGCGTTGCCTTGTCGTCGGCTACGTGTACCCCTCTTTTCTTTTCTCCTGGGAGTTTTCACAACATTTGCTCCTCCTCTGCAGAGGCCGTTGGAAGCGATTTTGTTACCAGTTTCCTGAGATCTGATTCTCAGGGAATTCCGGATTTAAGGGAGCATGAACCTTCCCTTTCTCCTTATGACCCCGTGGGACCCTCTTTTCAGCCATCAGATTTTGATACTATTGTAGGATTTGTTTTATCCACCATCGACGTCTTCGATATTTAGAAACTGGCTTCTGAAGGATGGTTTGAGTTTTATGTCAATTTTGTTAAACGGAAACTTTGGGTTCATATCCATGTTCCCTTACGGCTTTTTGTCTACCTTATTGTTGTGAGCACTAACGTTGCATTGCTCTTACCCCCCTCTTCTTTCTTCTTTTCCCTCTCCCAACTTTTTTCCTTTTTCTTTTCTCTTTTTTAGATATCCAAGGATTTGTATGTTACCAGATCTATAACTGCTTGTAACACCCCATATTTTCTGTGAACGTATAAGTAACAAATCAGAGGATAATTAATTTTTAAATAAGAATCAAGGGAAACGGGTTGCGCCATTGCGTTCGTCTCGGAATTCTTCTTGGAAACGAATTCGAGTTTGCAAGAATCGGAGTCCGTATGAGGGAGATATGACCCTCCGAAGTTTCAGAAATTTTCAGAATCGAAAACAGCTCGAAATTCGAATTCAAACCTAGAAGCGGGCTGGGCGGGAAATTTCCCGCCCAGGACCCAGGTCGACTGGGGAGTCGACTGGGTAGTCGACCCCCCCTGACCAGGTCGACTGGGTAGTCGACCTGGGGTTCGACCTGCTCCCGAAATCCAGTTTTTGAACCTGGTTCGTTCTGATGTATTTGGTCACGTTTTCTACCTAGATTGGTCCGCCTAACCCTATATAAACAGCCCTCTAGCCTCATTCTCTCTACACCATTTCATTTTGCCTATACTCTGCCTCTGTTCTAATTAAATAAAATAATGGCGTCACTACTCTGCTGAAATCTGAACTGGAACTAGGACTAAAGCATCTTCTTCCAAACTGAATAGAATTAAAAGAGAACAACTGCAACTCTTCTTCTCCTTTAAACCAATCAAGGCAAGTGCAGTTATTTTCCGATATAAACTTTAATCATAATTGTGACATGATTGTAAATCTGAATTTGAGATCATGTATGTTCTGTTCTGATCTATTTTATTCTGTATCTCTTCTTCTTTCTGTTCTATAGCCAGGCTACTACGAGCCTGCGCCAATCTCCTAAGAGATTAACGCACGAACGCTAAAATGTTTGGGACAAATAATGAATGTGGCATAATTGGACATGGCTAATCTGTGACTGATTTAAGAAAAAGGACATAGGTTGTAAACTAGATTTAGATCTATGCATATTCTGTGAATTGGAAGAAGAGGAACCATGGTATGTTAACATGTGACTTGAGACATTGGACACAACGTATATTTTGAATTAAGATTTGTTATAACTAGATTGTTGGGCATATTGTTTATATAACAATTCATGATTTGAAAGAGAATATGACTTAGGTGTGAAGATCTATATTAAGATTTGATAACTATCAAATGTGAATAACACCAAAGTAGGAGATTTTTGAATATATGACATGCATTGAAATCGATGGCTATATTTGGTATAATTTATATGTGAATCTTTTGTACTAGGCAAGATGAACTAAATTGGGACGTGTAAATTATGACCATAATCTGTGACAAGTAAATTCAATGCAAACGTGGGGTATATGATCATAGTGTGAATCATGACAACTATTTAGGCATGCAAACTTAGGCCAAATTTATAATTAGGCAAGATATGTTTGTGAAACTTTAAGGAATGATTAAATCTGTTATATTTGCCTAATTTGCTAGTTCTGCTATATTTGCCTAATCTGCTAGTTCTGTTATATTGCCTAATCTGCTAGTTCTGTTATATTGCTTAATCTGCTAGTTCTGCTCTACTGCCTAGTCTGCTAGATCTGTTCATCTGCCAAATCTGTCATCTGCTAAGTCTGCTGAAAATGCTAAATCTGCTAAATTACTTAATCTGCTGAATCTGTTAAGTCGCCTAATCTGCAAAAATCGGTTATCTGCTATATCTGTTAAGTTGATATATTCAGTCTGTTATTGACATAATCTGAATTAGCTATGAATAATTGACATGAATATTAGGCGTGGGCATAAATGGTAAATTATTAATTAATTGGCCGCAAAGATAAACATGGCTGACTCGAGGTTAGAATGAGTTTGCGGCGTAATTCTGCCCGGAACCGCCCGGCACATCCAGTGGCCGCAAACAATAGGTTCTAATGTGAGAAGTTAGTCATAACGTGCTTGAAACCCGAGGTTAGACTCAGTTTGCGGCAGAAATCTGCCCGGAACCAACCGGCCTAACCAGTAGCCGCAAACTGTCAGTCTAATGTGAGAGGTCTGGGCATTAATATTTAATTAATGAAAATCTGAGATAAATATGATGTCTAAAACGTGTTGGGCGGATAGGATTTAACCCACTAGACTGATGAATTTAATTAATCTGTTCCGTGAATCTGTAGGCCCAATTGCAAAGTTAGACAAATCTGTAAATCTGTATATCTGATCCGTTAGTCTGAAAACTTATCTGATCTGTGAACTAGTTGATCTGAATTCTGTATGTCTGAAACTTGTAAACAAGTTAATCTGAAATCTGTTAGTCTGGGGACACAAGGTTAGGAGGGGAATTACTTGTGTCATCTGTTGTTTGGGACCCATATTAGTCAGTAACCCTTTTTGGTATCAAAACTTTGACCCAACAGTAGGTAGGGTCCGGGCACGCTTACTGAACTAATTATAAGCGGTTCATTCTGATAATGGCGAGGGGTGTTGATGGTGCGTTCCAACCAGGTCATGTGCGTGCATGGATCCCGGTCTGCCTCTGAGGATGTAAGACGCCGTGACATCTGTAAATAGGTCTGTGTCATTTAAAGGTTGCCACTTTGGGAAGTGATACACCCTTTTGTGGGGCTGGCACATGGTATTTATGTATTAGGGAGCCGATCGCTTGGGTAGGGTTTTAGGGTACATTTAGTTATGTATGTTTCTGTTGGTACCGTCTGTTTCTGTTGGGTGGTAACACCTGTCTATTTCTGAGTGGTATCGTCTGTTCGGGTGGTAAAGGCCCATTACTAGTGTACACCTAATTCTACATTCTGTTTCCGTAGGGATTAATCTGTTTCTGCTTCTGTCTGTTTCTGTTCGGGTGGTAAAGGCCCATTACTAGCACTCTCTTCTGTGGAAATTATTCTGTACCTGTTTCTGTTTCAGTTTAGACATTAGGGTGACACCTAATGCTGTTATACTAGTATTAGTGCAGAGAAGTGTAAAGAAATAGCTTATGTCATTCTGTTCTTCTGTAATATCCGCTACATCTATTACTGTTATCTCTCATCCAGTTTTATTTTCATGTCATGTTATTATTATCTGTTCATAACTGAAAATCACTGGACTTGCCAGACTTTTTGTCTGACCCTTGTTGTTTCGCCTCCTTTCTTCTGTTCCCCCCCAGGTTTTGTAGAAGGGAATACTCTAGCTTGATCCAGATTTCTTCTGCTTGAAGTGCTTAAAGTATGGCTTGTCTTCTTCTGTGGGGATTATGATTTTAAACTATGCATTCTGAAGGCTTTTGTACAAGACTGATATTTTGTACTTGAATTCTGATATTGTGATTTGAAAGGATGTAACCAAGCTTATTTCGGTTTCTGTTGTAATAAAGTTATAAATTTTTCAAGTACTGTTTTATCTATCTTGTAAGTTTCTGTTCTGTTTACTAAAATGCTCCACCAAAGTTAAGCATTCCCTTTGCGAGTGACCTTAACGGAGGTGGGGTGTTACACTTGGTATAAGAGCTGAAGGTTACCAGATTGGGTAAAGTTTTTGAAAACTATTTTCAAAAAGGTTTTGAAAGGAAGTATTTTCAAAAGGAAAGTTTTGAAAAAAAACATAATCCCCAAAAGCCATATATCTATCTTTTGATCCTTCGTTTGAATCTTTGTTTCCTTCTTTCTCCGGGGCTCCCGGCTAACTGGGAGGTAACCTCATCGCGGCATGGTTCTGTAGGCTTGATAAGACTACGACACCGGTCAAAGTGCAAATAAGCGCCCGACTTCCATCTGTAGCCGCAGTAGTCCCAACTACGGCTAATTTTCTTTCGAGCTTTGTAGGATTTTCCGTGCGTTGGAGGCCGCTTTCAAGGGACTTGTCAACGTGTTACACACGGATAGTAAAGATGAGAATGAGGGAGTTTGGCTAAGGAGCACAACCCAAGGATGAGAAACTCATGGATATGGACTTGGTTCACAAAGGAGGCAAAAAGGAAACATAAAAGAAGGAAGAAAAGTCTGGTGATAAAGGAGGAGAAATGTGCTTTACTTATGGAAGCTTGACTCATCTGAACATGGATTGCCAAAAGAGGAAGGACACTCACTTCAACTGTGGTGAGATGGGACACTTCACTAGGGACTGCCCGAAGAAACGGGGGCAAGGACAGAGGACATGACCTACTTTGGGAAGGCAGGCGAATGCTCTCATAGTTGGTGGATAGGATATAAGTAGGAAAATTTCTGTAGAGAGTTTAGTTTCCTTATCTGATTATTGGGTTAGAACTCTTTCCGATTATGGCATTCTGATTCTGTAGTCGAGTCTCTGCACTTTAATACTAGTCTTGTTTCTGATCTGGTTATAGTCTCAAACCCCATAGGGGTTACGACTCATCTGCTGGTGATAGGTTGGGGTTTGAGAGATATCTGTGTTAGGCGTCAAGTAGGACGCATACATTCTGGGATTTATCATGCTTAATTTCCTAAGAATCATTCGGTAATCTGATCTATACCAGTAATATGTAAATATCTGAATATTTCTGATAAGGTTAAGATTTCCAGTTTTGACATTATCTAAAGAGGGTAATCCTATGGGTGTCAATCTGATGTTGGTTTCGGTCTTCGGGGCCGATACTTAGGACCCATGTCTAATGGGAACCAAGTTTTTGTTTTATCTGTACTCGCTTCCATCATTCGACTGTATCCTATCGATCGAATCTTCGAACTTTAGGTAGAAACTAATGGGTGTAAACATGTGTTTGAGACATGTTATGTTTGATGGTTGCAAGTGGATGCATATACACACACTAGGCACTAGATCGGCTCGAAAACACTCTCATACTGCATATGGATGTGTGAGCATTTTAAATTTTTGTGGATGCAAAATGATTGACTCAGCACATGGATGTTGCATATGACTGAATGGTTGTGCACTCATATAGAAATGATATGTATCAAATAGGAAAATTTGCATACATGCTGGACTCATGGCACTGGCATAATTCGCATTAAGGAGGTCGACTGAATCAGTGGACCGCCTGATCTTTGCATTAGATAAGGAACATATACACACACTTTTGCATATGTTCATACAACATTAGAAGTTTCTAAGGACAATGGACGCCAGTGATTGATGATTGAGTAGATGGATGTTGGATGGTAGGACACATTCTTCTTAACTTGAAGATTTCGGGGACGAAATCCTTTAAGGAGGGGAGAATGTAACACCCCGTATTTTCTGTGAACGTATAAGTAACAAATCAGAGGATAATTAATTTTTAAATAAGAATCAAGGGAAACAGGTTGCGCCATTGCGTTCGTCTCGGAATTCTTCTTGGAAACGAGTCCGAGTTTGCAAGAATCGGAGTCCGTATGAGGGAGATATGATCCTCCGAAGTTTCAGGAATTTTCAGAATCGAAAACAGCTCGAAATTCGAATTCAAAATTCGAATTCAAATCCAGAAGCGGGCTGGGCAGGAAATTTCCCGCCCAGGACCCAGGTCGACTAGGGAGTCGACTGGGTAGTCGACCCCCCCCTGACCAGGTCGACTTGGTAGTCGACCTGGGGGTCGACCTGCTCCCGAAATCCAGTTTTTGAACCTGGTTCGTTCTGATGTATTTGGTCACGTTTTCTGCCTAGATTCGTCCGCCTAACCCTATATAAACAGCCCTCTAGCCTCATTCTCTCCACACCATTTCATTTTGCCTATACTCTGCCTCTGTTCTAATTAAATAAAATAATGGCGTCACTACTCTGCTGAAATCTGAACTGGAACTAGGACTAAAGCATCTTCTTCCAAACTGAATAGAATTAAAAGAGAACAACTGCAACTCTTCTTCTCCTTTAAACCAATCAAGGCAAGTGCAGTTATTTTCCGATATAAACTTTAATCATAATTGTGACATGATTGTAAATCTAAATTTGAGATCGTGTATGTTCTGTTCTGATCTATTTTATTCTGTATCTCTTCTTCTTTCTGTTCTATAGTCAGGCTACTACGAGCATGCGCCAATCTCCTAAGAGATTAACGCACGAACGCTAAAATGTTTGGGACAAATAATGAATGTGGCATAATTGGACATGGCTAATCTGTGATTGATTTAAGAAAAAGGACATAGGTTGTAAACTAGATTTAGATCTATGCATATTCTGTGAATTGGAAGAAGAGGAACCATGGTATGTTAACATGTGACTTGAGACATTGGACATAACGCATATTTTGAATTAAGATCTGTTATAACTAGATTGTTGGGCATATTGTTTATATAACAATTCATGATTTGAAAGAGAATATGACTTAGGTGTGAAGATCTATATTAAGATTTGATAACTATCAAATGTGAATAACACCAAAGTAGGAGATTTTTGAATATATGACATGCTTTGAAATCGATGGCTATATTTGGTATAATTTATATGTGAATATTTTGTACTAGGCAAGATGAACTAAATTGGGACATGTAAATTATGACCATAATCTGTGACATGTAAATTCAATGCAAACGTGGGGTATATGATCATAGTGTGAATCATGACAACTATTTAGGCATGCAAACTTAGGCCAAATTTATAATTAGGCAAGATATGTTTGTGAAACTTTAAGGAATGATTAAATCTGTTATATTTGCCTAATTTGCTAGTTCTGCTATATTTGCCTAATCTGCTAGTTCTGTTATATTGCCTAATCTGCTAGTTCTGTTATATTGCTTAATCTGCTAGTTCTGCTCTACTGCCTAGTCTGCTAGATCTGTTCATCTGCCAAATCTGTCATCTGCTAAGTCTGTTGAAAATGCTAAATCTGCTAAATTACTTAATCTGCTGAATCCGTTAAGTCGCCTAATCTGCGAAAATCTGTTATCTGCAATATCTGTTAAGTTGATATATTCAGTCTGTTATTGACAAAATCTGAATTAGCTATGAATAATTGACATGTATATTAGGCGTGGTCATAAAAGGTAAATTATTAATTAATTGGCCACAAAGATAAACATGGCTGACTCGAGGTTAGAATGAGTTTGCGGCGTAATTCTGCCCGGAACCGCCCGGCACATCCAGTGGCCGCAAACAATAGGTTCTAATGTGAGAAGTTAGTCATAACGTGCTTGAAACCCGAGGTTAGACTCAGTTTGCGGCAGAAATCTGCCCAGAACCAACCGGCCTAACCAGTAGCCGCAAACTGTCAGTCTAATGTGAGAGGTCTGGGCATTAATATTTAATTAATGGAAATCTGAGATAAATATGATGTCTAAAATGTGTTGGGCGGATATGATTAAACCCACTAGACTGATGAATTTAATTAATCTGTTCCGTGAATCTGTAGGCCCAATTGCAAAGTTAGACAAATCTGTAAATCTGTATATCTGATCCGTTAGTCTGAAAACTTATCTGATCTGTGAACTAGTTGATCTGAATTCTGTATGTCTGAAACTTGTAAACAAGTTAATCTGAAATCTGTTATTCTGGGGACACAAGGTTAGGAGGGGAATTACTTGTGTCATCTGTTGTTTGGGACCCATATTAGTCAGTAACCCTTTCAGGTATCAAAACTTTGACCCAACAGTAGGTAGGGTCCGGGCACGCTTACTGAACTAATTATAAGCGGTTCATTCTGATAATGGCGAGGGGTGTTGATGGTGCGTTCCAACCGGGTCATGTGCGTGCATGGATCCCGGTCTGCCTCTGAGGATGTAAGACGTCGTGACACCTGTAAATAGGTCTGTATCATTTAAAGGTTGCCACTTTGGGAAGTGATACACCCTTTTGTGGGGCTGGCACAGGGTATTTATGTATTAGGGAGCCGATCGCTTGGGTAGGGTTTTAGGGTACACTTAGTTCTGTCTGTTTCTGTTGGTACCGTCTGTTTCTGTTGGGTGGTAACACCTGTCTATTTCTGAGTGGTACCGTCTGTTCGGGTGGTAAAGGCCCATTACTATTGTACACCTAATTCTACATTCTGTTTTCATAGGGATTAATCTGTTTCTGCTTCTGTCTGTTTCTGTTCGGGTGGTAAAGGCCCATTACTAGCACTCTCTTCTGTGGAAATTATTCTGTACCCGTTTCTGTTTTTAGACATTAGGGTGACACCTAATTCCGTTATACTAGTATTTGTGCAGAGAAGTGTAAAGAAATAGCTTATGTCATTCTGTTCTTCTGTAATATCCGCTACACCTGTTACTGTTATCTCTCATCCAGTTTTATTTTCATGTCATGTTATTATTATCTGTTCATAACTGAAAATCACTGGACTTGCCAGACTTTTTGTCTGACCCTTGTTGTTTCGCCTCCTTTCTTCCGTTCCCCCCCCCCAGGTTTTGTAGAAGGGAATTCTCTAGCTTGATCCAGATTTCTTCTGCTTGAAGTGCTTAAAGTATGGCTTGTCTTCTTCTATGGGGATTATGATTTTAAACTATGCATTCTGAAGGCTTTTATACAAGACTGATATTTTGTACTTGAATTCTGATATTGTGATTTGAAAGAATGTAACCAAGCTTATTTCGGTTTCTATTGTAATAAAGTTATAAATTTTTCAAGTACTGTTTTATCTGTCTTGTAAGTTTCTGTTCCGTTTACTAAAATGCTCCACCAAAGTTAAGGCATTCCCTTTGTGAGTGACCTTAACGGAGGTGGGGTGTTACACTGCTTCTTCATTCCGGGATAAGGAAGAACTTCAAAGAGAGAAAGCCACGTTGGAGTCTAAGGTTCATGATCTAACCTTTGCCAAGAATAGTGATGAAGAGATTTGTGGTCAGATGATGGAGTTCCTTAGGAGGGAAAGAGCTATTAACAGCTCCCGGACTTCTAAAGTTTTGGCCCTCAGGCGCGAGCGGTCGGATATGCTGATGAAACTCACGAGGAGACTGAAAACAAGGGAGGCGACTCTTTCTGATGTCAGGCGGATAATTTACGAAACTCGGGATCGGATTTCCTTGCTCTTGAAAGTGAATTTTCTAGATATGATGTCTGATTGTTATGAGAAGGTTCTCCTCTCAGTTTACCACGATAATCATGGCTAGTTTCCTGACACGGACTTTCCTTCTCTTCCTTCGGAACAAAATCTTGAATGATGCTATTGCCTTAGATTAGGGTATTGGGGATTCTGAAGGAGAGAAGGCGAAGGTTGAGGACCTTTTGTTTATTGAAAAGATGTTCGGCTACCAATCATCCAGGGGTGATGAAAATCCTATTTTGCTTCAAGAAGGTGGTAGGGTTGTCAGCTCGTATGGAGATGATGGATTTGCGGAGGGGGGAAATTTTCCGGAGCTTGAGGGGAGAGAGCAGACAGTGCAAAAGGTTCCCCTATTCTCCAGGTATAAGTTTCAGCCTCTGAATCCTTTCTTTACATGTACCAGTTGACTTTTGATAGCTTGTCCTTATGGTGATAGGAATGATGTCCTTGCTGCTTACCCTTCCTCTTTTATTTTTTATTTTTAAGGATGATCCTCATTTTTTTCTAAACTAAAGAGGGAATTTCTCACTAAGCCCCCTTTTAGATCCGGCAGAGAACGCTTCTTCAAAGAACTCAAACATATTTATATGAAGTATCCTCAGTTATCTTTCAACTTCTTGGGGAACGACAAGGAGATAATGCTAAAGAAACTTAGGACTCATCATGCAAAGTTAATATGTAATATGAAGGAAAAGAATACTAGGGAAAGATGATCTATTATATCTATATGTTCCTTGACAATAATACATGTGAATGTGAATTGTATTCATTTTTACCTCTTTTTCTTTCGTCGCATGCTTTTTCCTGGATTCGAAACACCGTTGTAGAGATAGATTATCTGCTTATTTAAATAGGATGATTTACCTGAAGACATTTCCTTTTCTATGGATGGAAGTTCATGTTTCCTTTGCGTTTGGGAGATTTTTTGGGAACTTCTCCTACCAGCATGGGTGTCAGATGTGCCCTATTTGGGGATCGATTGGCGCAACGTCTTGCAGAACAAATACGTGTATTGGAGACCCAAATAAGGTAGAAAGACAAAGATATCCTCGAGGCAAGAAGGATCATGAAGACGAATCCAACTGTCGATTTTCACAAAGAAAGGGATGAGCTGCGGCATCAAGCTAGGGATTTAGAGGTGAGATATGAAGACGTATTAGTAAGATGCAAAGAATGGGAGACTATATTTGGATGTGTCCTTGGGGTTTCTGCCTCTAATAACTCACGGGTCTCGATGGAATGCGTCTCTTCGGAATTTGAGATTGTGGACCTTCCCCTTGGGATAGATCATTCCTTCGCTGCCAGGTGGTATAGACGGGTTAAGGCAGGCGTGGGTAGTCTTTATGTCAGGAAGGAGATCGAGGGCAATTCTCATCGTGCTGACTTTTATACCTCCAAACTTAAGCTGCTACATAAGGAGAAACAGCTCTTGCGCAGAGATGCTTCTGATCTAAGGAAGGAAAACAAAAATATCCGCGTGAAGGGTAAGACTTTCAATCAAGCTTTAAAGTGGCAACCTAAACCCTTGGATGACCTGGGCGACCGCGATTCGTCGCTCCGCCACTTCATTTTGGTTCCATGAATAAGGCACACTCTATCGAAAGTTGGTCTATTTCTCATATGGGAGTTGTCGAGTTGGAGCGTGCTCCCTTCTCCTGTCTTTCTTTCCTTATTTTTTTCTAAAACATCTATATAATGCGTAAAGTACACTGTATTTTAGTAACAGAGTGTAGTATTCTATGTAAATACCATATACGGATAATAGTAAGACCTATAATGATATGGTTTGGTGTGCAACTGTGTATTTTAATCTAGGTGGTTTCCCCTTTAGCCCTCACTACGTCATGACTAGGCACAGAACGTTGTGTTGGGGTCCGTTTCGTGGTTTCGAGAATAGTGTCCCGTACCTTTCTTGGGATTAACAGTGCCATAGTGTGTTTTTTCATAAAAGACCCGAAATACTTCTTCGTGTTTCGCGTATCAGTGTGAGTACTTGGTGCATTCGTGTAAATCAGGGACACTTTCCTGAATACAAAAGAGAAATGATAGAGGCTACCGGTGTGCGATTAGTGTTGTGGTTCGTCATGGAGTCAGAGTTGAATTGCTTCTCCCATCATTTGCGAAGGATTAGGTAGACCTTGATCTGAATATGTACATAAGACTGGAATCTCTATCAGTATTTGCGAAACACCGAATTATCCCGAATTCGGGCATTAGCTTGGAAGACCGGAACCATCTTTGGCATCAGCGAAACACTGATGCTTGCATAGATTCGGGCATTAATAATAGTTGGTCGGAACTCCTTCCGGTATTCCTATAGAGTCGGGTCCACCTAGATTCGGGTTTTAGTATTGAGGAATGGAACCCCCTCCGGTATGGTGAAGCGCCGAATCGACCCAGATTCGGGTATTAGTGTTGAAGACCGGAACCTCCTCCGGTATTGGTGAAGCGCCGAATCGACCCAGATTTGGGTATTAGTATTAAAGACCGAAACCTCCTCCGATATTGGTGAAGTGCCAAATCGACCTAGATTCGGGTATTAGTGTTAAAGATTGGAACCCCCTCCGGTATTGGTGAAGCGCCGAATCGACCCAGATTCAGGTATTAGTGTTGAAGACCGAAACCCCCTCCAGTATTGGTGAAGCGCCAAATCGACCCAGATTCGGGTATTAGTATTGAAGACCGGAACCCCCTCCGGTATTGGTGAAGCGCCGAATCGACCCAGATTCAGGTATTAGTGTTGAAGACCGGAACCCCCTCCAATATTGGTGAAACGCCGAATCGACCCAGATTCAGGTATTAGTATTGAAGACCAAAACCCCCTCCGGTATTAATAAAGCGAGTATCCCCTCGGATTTGATTTGGAAAGCAGAGGTTGTACGTGCTTCTTGAGCCTCCCCTGGGCTTTTGTTGACAAAGCAGAGGATGTACGTGCTTTGTTGGCCACTCTCTGGGCCTGTGCGTCCGAAGCGCTTGGCTAGATTACCCACAAGCAGGGCCCAAGAACTTATCTGACCTCCCTCCAGGAGGCGCCTTATCCTGACCATCGTAGGCAACGATAAGGGCTTATAAACTTAGAGAAGGCCATCGTAGGCACAGAACTAAGGTTTACTCTTTTGACGCTCTACACGAGCCATCATAGGCACATATAGAGGCTTATACGCCACCCCCTCCAAGGGGTGTCCTATCCTGACCATCGTAGGCGATGATAGGGGTTTGCGTTCCCTTCTATGGGTAACGCGGAACATAAGCAGAGGTAGGACGTGCTCTTCTGCGAGCAGAGGTAGGACGTGGTTAGTTCTAGTAGAGGCAGGGCATACTCTTCTACGAGCAGAGGCAGGGCGTGCAAATTTTAGATGCGTCTCCACGACCATTTTTGGTGTGAAACGACGGCTTACGCTTTCGATGCTTTAACCCTGCCCCCTTTGGTTTGGGCATGGAGAAAGACTAACACACCATCCCCCTCCGGGGGATGCCTTGCCCCGGCCAATTTGGCGATGACGAGGGATTTAGTCCATTGGCAATTGAACCCCTTTTGGGCTTTCCGTAAATTGTCACATGCGTATTAATCCTCTTCTTAAGGATTTTCTCAAACTCATCTTGATTTTTTGACAAACTCTCGTAATTGGCCTTGATTGACGAATCTGAAGATGGCATCTTCAAGAGCTCTGCAGTGATTAGTCTTGTGTCCATTCATGAAGTGGTAATGACAGTAAGGTCCTCCTGTTTTTCTTTCATATTTAGGCCTCTTCTTTGTGGAGATCCAATAGTCGAGTAGGTGATTGGTTAGGAAGTAAACATTCTCCCTAAAAGTAGTGAGGTAGCATTTCTGGGGTATCTTTAGCGCACACTTCTCTTTTCACTGATGGAGCCTAATTCTCCTGCGAATCGTTTCAGTTGTGGTTCTAATACTTTCGTCGTTTCTTTCCGGAACATACCGGAATCGAGTCGTCATCTCTTTAGCCCACTTGCCGGCGAAGTGGTTGAAATCGTCCATTATTTCGCATTCGAGCGTCATTCCCTTAACTTGCCTGTAGAGAGCATCCTTTAAGTGGGGGAAAACGCTATTGTCCTCTGATGTGGATCTACTGGGTGGGAACGCCATGGATTGTTATATATGGAAAAAATCGCTATTCCCCTTCTCGTAAGTATGAAGTTCCATTTTCCTCTTCTACTTTATTACTCGCAAAGCCTCTTCTCTCAACTCTTGCTCCCTCATTACCCTACGGCTAGTGGTTCTAAAGGCCTCCGCCTGGGTTTCTTGCTCATAACTTTGCTTTTTCAAAACTAGTCTGATCTGGGACGGAACAACATAGGTAGATGTGTGGCTGTTAACCACAAGGTTGGAGGTTCAGACCCTCCTTCTAGCGCCAAAATGTTAATGATATTTTTCGTTAACACCGGAAATGGATCAATGGGGATAAATCTTATGGGAAAATCAGGTGGATTGGTTCTCTTTCTTGTTCGACTTTAGTGGGGGATTGGGATGCAAGGGCCCCAAGGTGCAAGCTCACTGAGGATTACCAGATTGGATCAATACTCAGTGACTGAGGTTCGATCTCCGTTCGTGGGTGTTAATGGATGTGAACTCGGACTTGTCTGTATTATGGACAATGAACTACAACTGCGGCAATTAGAGAAAATAAAAGTACACACTTACATAGCAATTTTCTTAAGAAATTCTCCCTTCATTAAGCTTTTGATGGAAAATACATAGATGTCATAGAGTGGAATTCTCCATTAATGTTATTTTCTAAGTTTCTTTTTTGAGAATCCAAAAGAAAGAGAAAAGCCCCCCTTTAATGTGACCACTGGGGTCCTATTTATAATGATTCTGGGTCCTTTCCATCGTATGGCTATTGGACCCGCCCGGGCTTTTGGCAGTCGTTTTATTCTCGGTCTCGGGTGCTTAACCTTCAGCCGCCATGGGTGCATTTGGTTATGATACTTGAATTCTTGGGGGAAGCTTTCGAATGTAGGCTTGCAGACATGAACATCCGGATGTAGGCTTTCGGCTTTATCGTGGACACGTGGAGGGGATTGACCCTATGGTGTGTGTTGATAACTGCCGGGTTGAAACCGCTACAGGTTTCGGTACTAAGCAAACTAGCACGGGTTGCTTGTAATCCCAGTCCGAGTTCCGGCTAACCTCTTGTTGAGCCTTTGCGGTAGCCTGTATTCTTGGAGGGTAGCTTCCGGCGTCACTCTTATTTATTTGCGGATGTGATCTTTTTGGTAGCTATGTAGTAGATGTTTCGGAAGCCGGTTTTGAGTGGCGTTTGCGTTCTTCTGGATTAGTGCCTTCGATGTTGTCGCATTTAGGTGTATCGGCATTTGGGTGGGTTATTTGTTGAAGGTTTCTCTTTGGGCTTTGTCTATCGAATTCGTTGCTTCTGACTTCCTTGGTTCTGGATCAGAGTGGCTCCTTATACGAACCTTTCGTCGAGCCGAAATTGCCCGAAGGTCTTGTCGGACTGACTTTGGCGAAGAAGCCGGTTGTGGCGGCCTTTTGGATGCATCCTCCTGCTCTTGCTCTTTTCATTGTCGGGTTCTACTTTCTATTAAGCCCTTCCACGAGCTTTCGGCCCTTCCGCGAGCTTTCGGCCATCCGATACCCCTTCACTGCCATCTTTCTTCGAATGTTGATTTTGATAGTAACACATTGTTTGGTGCGTATACATGCATACTCAATATTTCTCAAGTCTGATGACCTTTTCCTCAACATGATTGACTGAATTATATGTTTACTTGATATCTATGCATGCTTCAGGGAGCTCCAAAACAGAGAGGTCATTTGACGTTTGGATTGTAGGTTATGTGCAACATGAAAGACTTCATGGGAGACAAGAATCAACTATGGACTGCTAAGGTAATATATACATATGTGTGTGTCTTGCATGCTGAATCCTTGTGCTTTGAAAAATACACTTCCAGTACACTACACTCTTGTTGTGTCCATTGTTATGTTGTGTCGCCGCCATTATTGAAATCATGTTGTGTCCGTTGTTGGTGCATCATGTCATTATGCATTTTTCTCCTGTCCAATATTGCACTTGCATGTGGGTATATTTCTTATATAAATAATTGACATGCACTATGGTCTGTTTATTTAAATGTGAATCATGGTTGTTACAATGATAGGCGTTGCACCCATTTTAAAATGTCATCCATTAACATGGCGTATACACTTGCATGGCACAATTGTTCACATCTAATGTCTTGTAACAAATTTGATTTCTGAAATCCACATGTCTTGTTGCCACTTTATGTGATGTCTATAATGAGATCTATTCATTCTCCTTGTTGCTTGGGCCTTACCAATGTTTACTGCACTTATATGCACTACCGTCCATTGTACTACTCATTTATGATATGTTGTTGGCACAAATCTTTACTGACTTGCTTCCTTGCTGGCTGGTCACGACTATTTTCATGTGTCTCCAATCTCATTGCATGATCTTCTTAGATACTTTGAAATTGTTGTTGCATGATTTGTTGGGCATTCCTTAAACATTTGTGTTAGGCTGTTTAAAACTCATGCACTACCATACTTGTATATAGGCATATATGGAGATACATGCCGGGTAAAGTTAACCTCTGCATTTCCTATTTGTTGCAGTAGGAGAAGAGTATAAACAATAATTTTTCAAAAAGGGATATTGATGTCGTGCAGGTGGAATGGGCTATACATGTCTACAACTCTGTATGATCATAACGCATGAATTCTATATCTAACTGCCAATAAAACCTTTTTTAGTCAGCTTTGCTAATGTCGGTATTGTTGAATTTTGTGTACACATAGGTTCAGTTGCCTAGTTTATGTAGTTTATGTTGAACTAATGCTTGTACAATGTATTTGGATTTGGTGTCGATATTGATATTGCTTAATATTGTCTATATGCAGTTGAAATCTGAACTGCTCTGGGTTATCTGAATTGTTCTGAGTTTGTTGAGTGGTTTTATGTCATTTTATTTAAGAAGGAACAAAACATACAAAAACTTATTTGGGTTATGTTAATTGCTTTAAAAAAACATTTATCTGTTGTAAGGAGACGGTTGTGAAAATTAGTGGACATGTGCATTTCGTTAAGATAACGTAAAACGGTTATTTTATTAACTTTCGGACAACATATAATATTCATCACAAATATCTGTAAAATAAGAACACCACATCAGACAACACACGACTATGTTTTTATGTTACTTTAGTTCAAATCAGACAACGGGTAATATCTATGGTCTGATGTAGAATAAGACAACACGAAATTTAATGATAGAAAGATATGCAATCAGACACCGACGGATATCTGTCGTCTGATTCGATTTTTGGCATAGTGTATGGAGATGAGAATTGAAGAAGATTGGGATTTCCAAAACCCTAATTAGAATAGAAGTATTCAATCCCTAAATCATCCTTTGAATCTACGAAAATCTTATATAGGGAGAGACTAATCTTTGGAATTTCCCGAATTGCCCCTTAAAACTACACAAATCAACATACTGAGTCAAAATTCCGAAATACTTGCAGAAGTCGCCTAAGTCATATGACATTATGCCCAGACGACTGTCCCAAGCCTTGGGAAGTTTTTCCCTAGATGACCACACATCTGGTCCATCTTACCAGATGTCTGGAGTGGCAAATGTTTTAGCTCAGACATCTTACCAAAACTCAGAGGTCTGATGCAACTCTCTAGTTGCAATACCAACCCGGTCATCCTGAAACTATCTCCTCCTTTTCACCTGCAACTACCTCCGACGAGCTCCAATTTGCAAACTGTCTCCTCCTTTACGAAGCTACTTCCAAATACTACGGTTCTACTATATAGTGCCGCAAAATTTAACATCACAAGTATTCTTCAAAATATTAAACTTGGTAATAAAAACTAAAATACGTAGTCTATACATATAGGTTATGACGAAGTTATAAGTATATTACATGTTCGTGATGGTGGTATCCGATGTAATAGGCAAGTCTATCAAAATAACTTATTCAATGTGCCTAGAAGTGAGAAAATTTTAATAAATGTTTTGCAATCTGCCAATGAATACAATGTGTTCTTTGAGTTTCACCTTAAATTTTGTTTAGTTAGAGATATACCGAATTAAGATGTATCATTACATGGTAGTTTGGACAAAGGACTATACATATTTGTGACGACCGCCCATAACCCCTTCACTAAATAAGAGAAATAATGCGCTAAATGGTGTGCCAGGCAGCTATGGACGATCATCAACGTAAGATAATAATCGTGGAAGCTATCGTACAACTCACAGCGCAAGGATAAAATATAATAGAACATATACAACAGGCAGTAATAGTAAAGGATAATTGCATAGAAATTTAAACTTGCACATCATCAAGGAAATATCCACAACATCTTAGGATCACATCAGTAAATGTCTGTACAAATAGCCTCACTACAACACTCCAGAAAACATGACAGCGGAAAAAAAGATACTAGATAGTAGTAAGGATAATACGCCAGCCTCCTTCTCGCCTTCGCACAACAGCATCGTCCTCACTAATCACCTGTCACCTAGTCTGCCCACCCACAATCGGATGAACAACCCAAGGTAATAAGAGGGAAACATAAAACCTTGAGTCAGACAATAGTCTTAGTGAGCGATAAAACAGCTAACAAACATCAACAATAAAGTATATGAGAATGCATAGATAAACATACTAATCTACGCACAACACCAGAGAAGAACTCAACCCTATCTTCCTCACATCGGACTATATATCTCACGTAAACCATCCTAATCGAGCTCAAGATCCCTCAAGCACAAGCCCCAGAGGCCTAAACCAATATCAGACAAGCACCCAAGGGACATCTCATTCGACGTTGGACAATCTAAGTGAGACGGTACAAATAGAACATTCAATCATTCATGACTGACTCTGGCTATCACCGACAATCCTGCTTCAAAATTATCGTTAACTGTACGATGGCCAACCTTGACATATGTCAAGGGATAATGGTAACCCCAGTTCTAACATAAACTCTGTACGCCTTTCAACGATACGCATGTTTGTCCAACCTTGACAACTAGGCCTTTCAACAATACCCAAGGTATTCGACTATACGATTGGTTTTTTGGTTCCAAATATGGAAAGGATAAGGATAACGACAAAGAAAAGGTTGCATTTGGAAGTGATCGGAATGTTCTACAGCAGATAGAACCCAAATTCCCTTCATATAAGGAACTCGCTTCTTCTTTAGAAAAGATTTACTTAGACGTTCACCCAACTGCTCCCTTCAGAAAGCCTCCCAGGAGGCAGCCGACTCAAAAAGAAAGGGATTATGGTAAACATTGTCTGTTTCATGAGCGTAATGACCATAATACAAATGAGTGCATGCATCTTTGGGATTTGATCGAGGAACGTGTCAGACATAGGGAGCTAACCAAAATATTAGGAATCAGACTACAATAGCGGAAAAGGCACAATTGCCTACTCCAACTCGAAATAGGAACAAGTCAGGGCTTGGCCCGCGTGGATTAGTCATCGGCTGATTTGGATTTCTTCAGACACTTGGCTTTTGAATTTTTGTTATTTGAATTTTGGCTTTTTGGATTCTGGTTCTTTGGGATTTTGGCTTTTGGCTTTTGTACTTTGGCACTTTTGATTTTTGGTTTCTAGATGTTGGCTCTTTGGTTTTCTAGTTTTTGGTTTTGGATGGCTAAGTCCAGCTACCTATGTACGAAATCTGACGAGATTCCCAGGCATGCTCTTTACGGACGATAAACCATCCACTCCCTAGTTAATGAATTTGTAATCGAAAATGGCTATATTGGCTTACTCGCGTATGGGATTAGGATGTGATCCCTAGGCACGCTCTGTGCCTGACTTTAAACTGTTAGCTTTCTATTGGTTTTGGTAATAAATTAGAATGTTTCGAACTTTAATAAAAATACTTCACTTATGTGGATTATACTCGCGAAGTATGAAATCGAGAATTGGAATTTCAAACTTTAATGGCTTGTTGAGTATGTGTTATGCTCATTAAGTATAAAATTCTTACACTGTCCCCAAGTATGGACTATGCTTGGTAAGAGTCAGGTTGTTTTGTCAGGACTTGATAGGAAAGCTTGGTTAAGGCATGAGTATGAACTATACTCGATTGGATGCAGGTTGTTTTGTCAGTAGTTGGCAAAATAATTTACCTGGTTATTTGCAGGTACGGATTATCCTTACTCAGGTTAGGTCCGGTGAGGCCGTGAATATTGGATTGGATATCTCTGATTTTCTAGATAATTAGATTTCTTTGATTTGGATTTTGGATATTTTGGACTTGGCTTTTTCTTATAATACCATTCGGGGTGATCATGGTATTTCTTTGGATTTCAAAATTCGGCTTACTATTAATACGATCCGGCACGATCGTTGTTTGTTAACCGACCTTTTGGTCTGGTTACCAAAAGTACTCAAGACACGCTCGACCCAACTCATCGCGTGAAGACAGGACTTCAGTCAGACTAAGGCTTCTAGATTCATGAATTTTTGGATTATAGAAAACATGTCTTCCACAGGAAGATATGTTTTAGGGGCAAGTATTGACCTATCTTTTTACAAGGCAGGCACGCTTTGGATATCCGGCTATTGGAGTGCTCAGGATTTGAGTACGAACTTGGGAGAAGATAGACGAACTCACACGAACTTGGTCAAAGTCGCGGAGTTCATGAAAATTTAGGATTTTACCTAAGTGTTTTGAGATCGGTACGTATCCTTAAACACGTGGGGATCGGTAGGGATCAAGGATTGTTTAGGGATTGGTGGAAATTCTCCAAGTCTCGTGAGACCGATATGAACATTTTGTATCCTAGGATCGGTATCACATTTCGTATCCTGGGATCGATGCAAATTCAAGAGGGGTTTCAAGGATCGGTGCTTAGCATTTTCATATCCCAAACCAAATGATTTTTCTAACTTTTTTAGGATCAATATATGGATTTCGTATCCCCAGATCAACTGTAAATTTTCTATCACCTCAGGGATTAGGATTGGCTGCTTCGTAATCTTTGTTCAACGTAAATCTGGGATATGAGATCAGGGAAGAACTTCATAGAGTTAAAGCTTCAAAACGCCAAGATTCAGCTAAGGCATTTGGGATCGGTACGGATCCCGGGATCGGTACCGATCCCTGAGAATATTTTTGTTGGGCTTCGTACCTTCTTAGGCCGTGCCTCCAACACCTATAAATACCCCTTCTCTAGGAAGGATTCAAGATTCTTTTGGCTGGTGGGATTCGTTTAGCTTATCTTGGACTTGGAAACAATTCTTTGGATTCTCTCATGCCTTTTAGGACTTTTGGATTTTCTTCTTGGCTCAAAGCCAGGACTTTGCCATGGCCAACACACCATTTTTTGGTAAATTAAGAAGGAATGTACTTGTAAAAATTCAAGATAAATGAACAAGTTATCTCAAAGTGGACGTAGGCACATTTGCTGAACCACTACAAACGTCTATGTTATTTATTTTTCTACACTTCTGCGTTTGGATTATTTAGATTTGGGTGTTAACTTGAGAAGACCAAATTTTTGGGTTAACACCCATCTTTTACCAACAAGCTGATGTGCTCATGGAAGTGTTAATAGCGGAAAAACATCCATAGATTAAAATATGATTTGGGAATAATTAATGGACACGAGCGTAAGTAGACGCGAGCCCTTGCTCAAGTCAAGATTGGATAATAAAACGATCTCCTAAAGAGTTAAAATTATTATATACAAATCGAACGAAGCATGATATGAAGCGGTTTAAGAGAAAAATCCCACAACTCATATTTTATCAATTGTATAATATACTTTGTATCTATATAATTTTATTTCCAATTTATTTCATTCTTTTACAACAAATTTTGTTTGTAACGTTCTATAATCAATAAAATTGACATTTCCTTTTACATCCACGTCTAAAATCGTTTTACTACCGTATATATGAAATTCAAACAATTAACTTACAACTATGAAGGCTATCATATAAGTATTCATTTTTATTTATTTTTTGAATTTTTTTAACGTTCCTTAGACATGAATGCAAATGAGTTTCATACCAGATAGAATCAATACGCTTGCCTTCACATTTTATTGTGGATGTTAAGGAAGCTTCATTTATAGAGAAGTCAAAAAATCAAAATTAATGTCACATTCATGGAACTTGATCAGGTGATAGCACCAACAAACAACTTATAAATGCAGCAGGCTTGTTTTCCGATGTTTCAAATAGAGAATATTGTCATTTCTATTACCCACTAACACAGGTACAAATATAAACACTAAATTTCCCTTTGCAATAACCACATGTTCAATTTTCTTAAAGTATCACAACACAAAAATGTTTAATGTAACACAATGTGTGTTTAGTACAGATATCGGTGATAAAAACCTCACACAAGGAACTTATAGATGTAGATCCTGAATTAGTCCTAGTTTTGCGTAGTTGCAAAATTAACATTAGATCATCATTTATTAGTTTTCATTGATATTGATACTTTTATAATTGGTTAGACACCTGCCATTGCATTGAACTGTTATCAACTAAAAAAATAGTTTGGTAATACTATTGAAATTAACATTACATAGTTTTCTTTTGGAAGTTAGGATTGAAATTTCAGTTCTGTATGTTTTTTTGGGACTTGACAGTTAAAGATTGAAATTTCATTTTTCTAGTTTGTCTCTTATGGTCTATTATGGATCTAATTGTTTAATTAAAGATCGTAAATTTTGATTTTTAGTTCATCTTTTTAGTAGTGTCATTTGATTTCAGGTCACTTTCATTGCTCGTGAGCAAACGATCTTCTCAATTTGGTGCATTCTTTTGTTTTATATGTCTGCTGGGTCTATTAGCACCCCGATAAATACTCTTCACGTCACCATTTAAAATATTAAATTAATAATTTCAAGTTTGCCCTTGAACAAAATAATTACGTATTTTGTTAAATGTAACTAATAATTTTAATTGTTATTCACTGTGTCATTGATCGAAACCGACAAATGTTTCGAGGATGATATCGACTGATCTAATCAACCCTGCCTTTGAATGCAGCTCAACAATATCGTTGCCTAACCTAGAGGACGATAGCACATGAATATGGATCGACAAATGTTATTATGTGAAAACCTATTAGAATTTCATCAACTAGACTCTATGCTTACTTTCTTCTGTACGACTGAGTGATTTGAGATTGTTTAATATGTATTACTTAGGGCTTTTATGGTAATGGTAAATTTACCAGTACCATACCAATACCAAGTGATTGGTAAAAAAATTGAGCCACTTCGGTTTACCAATGTTATCGGTATGGTAACGGTAAATTTACCATTGTTAACAGTAAATATAGCGGTAAAGAAAAGTCAAAACCAGTGTTAACGGAAAATTTACCAATCATATTAAATTTATTTTTCACTATTAGATCAAACCTTAACCATAGACACTTTTAACGATACATCGTGGTTTTTAAGAAGATTTTGTAGTATTATTTATGATGATGATTCTTTTTAAGTTTTGTTAGGCTCAAAATTTGAGATTATAAATGTTATTATCTCTTATTATTATAAATAAGCTGTGATGGAATAAGAAATACTAAGATGTCAACTAAAACATGTCGTAATATTAATATAAATATCATAGAGTAATAATAATAAAAAAGATAATTGCTTTTTTTTTGAAATTTTAGTGCAACAAAATTTGAATGTTTGTTGTACTGGTAAATTTCTCATTACCTGCCAACGGTATACCAGTTTATTGGTATACTAATGAATATTTTATCATTGGTAATGGTAAATTATCAGTAGCTATTTTTGACTTACTAGTACTACTGGTACGGTAATGATTCTCATGTATCGGTAGCGGTTACCATTACCATAACAGCCTTAGGCCCCGTTCTTTTGTCCATAACGGACACATTGTTAAACGGACGCGTCCGTTTAACAACGGTCCATTATGGACGACGCGTCGGAGCCCAACGGCTCCAATTTGAGCCGTTGGGCACCAAACAACCTTCCTCTATAAACCCCAACCCTCCTCCATTCATCCATCTACCACAAATTCATCTTCTACTTCTCTAAGCACTCTCCTATCTCCACTAAAAAATGACAAATTGACAACAAAAACACCACTGGAACAGTGAACTAACCCAACTGTTGCTGAAATGCGCCGTTGCTGCGTATGGTAAATGTGGTAATAACAAGAAAGGGGTTACCAAAGCGATAGCGGAAAAATTTAATGCTGCAGCGGTCGAAATCAACGTTACAAGATCAGATGAAAATCTGGATTTGATCGACGAAAACAAAGTTCGGCACAAGTATGATAGTCTTCGAAGGGAATGGGTTAAATGGGAAAGCTTGAACAACAAAACTTGAGCTGGTTGGGATCCTAATCGTCAAACTGTTTCATGCTCTTATGAATGGTGGGATGAACGTTTAAAGGTATTCGCGGTAAACTTCTGCTTTGTGTGACGACCCCAAACCCCGTACTGACGGAGACAAGGGTAATCTTTGGAATATAACACAGAAACAGATAATAGCAGAACAGAATTAAATAAATACACCAGATAATGAACAAATAGTACACTGGATAAAAGTAATCATCAGAGTTACACAGTATACAGGATCTTACTTAGTACAAATACAGTTCAGCTATACATAAATGTCTACAGCGGAAACAAACAAAATATGTACAATAGGAGCTTAATAGCATAAAAAGAGATAAATGATAGAATCCATCTTCAGCTCCAGCTATCCAGATAAAGCCTGCTAAACCTGAATACAAGGCTGCCCGTGTAGAAAAAGGGGCACCCGAGTTTGAAAGTGAAACAAACTACGAGTCAGTCATGGAACTGGTATGAGAAATCTACTCAACACGTTTAAATTATGGCTAATCACAGGTCCACGCCACTTTCGTGGAACGGGTTTACTCCATTGGATTGCCAGTGCTTTAAAAACAAATCATTCCTTTAAACATCGCAATGCTTTTTATCAAAATGAAACCATTATAAGACTCAGTTCCCATCACACAATGCAACGCAGACCGGAGGATAGAGTTTTACCTTATAATGGCCAAAATATGCTTGATACGAATAAAACAAAAGCATTTGATATTACTACTAGTGTTTGTATGTTTCAAAAACAATTTCCAATCATAACTATCAATCATAGACGACATGAGCGTCCCATGCCACTATGTCGCCAAATATAGGTATACAATCAAAACCGCACGATGTCGTATTTGGAAATTGGATTTCCGTCATGAACCAAGGCAAAAGATAGTCCTTACCGCCTTCGAGACTCTCTAGCCTGAGCCTCAGGCACAGCCGCAACCGTACCTTGGATCGTCAGGGCCGGTCCACACGAAGTGGATTATAATGCCTGAACAATGCGTCTCTCCGCCCTTTGGGGCGTAAATGAGCCAACGAATGACTCCATTGGACCCGGATCGTCCGATCTAACCGAGGCGCCTCGCAACAGTAACAACCACATAAGTCAAACTCGTCAGGGCGTGTAAAACCACTGACGCCACTTCTAGCTAGAAAGAAAACGCACGCCCCCCTGATGTCCTCTCCCGTTTCTGGTTCATACCGGGGTGTGAGGCTCGCGATTTCACGTTATACACAAAGCTACGCCACACAGGCGGTGCTTTGATCATCACCACAAGACTTTGCTTTTCAACAGAAGCCCTGATCATTTACCACTTAGGCATGCCACACTAGCAATTCATGCCATGCGACTGATGTCCATCGATATACAACCTCTGAGCTCATGCGTTTCAGAGAAGGGCGTTAAGCAAAAGAATAAATTCTCCGCCACCAAACAGATGTATATTTGATAGAGATCAATCAACACAGAATAAAATCCAATGTCAGACACACAGTCCATTTACAAGTCCGTTCTGGGTCTGAACGAAACCGGAGGCACTATATACCTCGCAAACCCATCGATCACCACGTACGTCTGGACGATCACCTCACATTATCCATATTTCGGGATGCCTCCCAATCAGGACCTCGGTTACCATCCAAACGAGGTGAAGATCTCCAGTCTTCGACCACCTTCTTCATCTTCGACTTTCAATCGTCGGTCAATTATTTGAAATGAGAATTAACTCGGCCTTTTCAAATAATTCACGTATATTTAGAATTTCAAATCAATTTATTTCAATGGTTAAATCATTCGACAACACCAATTTTGTTCTTTAATGTAATTTTCACACCAAACACATTCAACCATCAAATACCACATAAATCGAGCAAATTCAGTTTATTTCCATTCCATATCGTTTATGATATTTTATAACGATTTATCGCTATTTTTATTTATTTTAAAATAGCCAATTTATTCAAAACGACGCTTCGGGCCATAACGCGGCTGTGGCGCTGTTTTTCTTCAGATTTGATTTACACATATCTGGAAATCTAACCGTTGGATCTTCACAAAATTTACATCATTAGAAAGATATTTTCAAAACGAATCCAACGGTTCTAGTTTCGGGAAAATCCGACGGTCGGATCCCCCGGTATAATCGTTGAAGTTTCGATTTCAAAATACGAACTGCAGCGTCGTTATTCGATTAATTATATATATATATATATATATATAATCGATTCTGGCGCTGTCTTTCTTCAGATTTGAATTAAACAATCCAGACAATCCAACCGTTGGATTTTTACAAAGTTAGTGCCGTTGGAAAGATATTTCCAAAGCGAACCCAACGGTTGCAATTTCAGGAAAATTCGATGGTCGGATCTCCCGTACAAATCGTTTGAAATCACGGTTTCAAAATACGAACTGCAACGTCGTTATTCGATATATTTCAATTCTATTCCACCAAAAATAGCAGAAGGCTCAGAAAAATATGCGGTCTCTTCTAAAATGTAGAAGACATCCACACGAGTCCACTGTCTCTTGTTTCACTGGATTTCGACAAGAAACGAAAAAAGATATGATTTTTCAAAGTTTGCAACGGTTTAAAGGTGTTAAAACTGTTGAAAATATATATAGCCGTACCTTTCAGAAATCGTTCAAAACTAGGTTTTGAATTTGTGATCAAATGGAGTAACGGTTTCACGATCGGGTTGCGCGAGGTCGAAGGGCTACGTGAGGCGCACGTGCGCCGAGGAGGGGAGCCAGTTCGGTCAACCCAGGTGGCGGCGGCGGCTCTTCAAAGGTGCCAACTTTGGGGCTTCGATTCTCCTTCAATCCTCAACGAAAATTCAAGCAAACGTTATGGATTTGAAGAGTGGAGAGAGCCCTTCAAAATGTTTAACTGGAGCTCGAGCTAATTCGGCGTGGATTGATCGGAAAATGAGGGGGAAGGATTAAGGCAGTTTCCGCCTTCGACGTCGGGGAGAGAGAAAGAATTTTCTCTTTTTTTTTTTAAATTCTGATTGGCCGGTGGGTTTTAAAAGGTGTTTTCTGACACGACCTCCAATCCAAACCCAACGACTGTCGTCCCTAGCGTTTTACCCTCATTCCGAACACAATGGGATATGTTTCGTAGGCCCATTCGACTGTTTCAGTCAGTTTCCATTCAATTTAAAATATATAACATTCAATATTTGATTTGAACGTACATTTCAATTTGCCAGGGCCACAAACTGATTCGAAAAATTCCAGAAAAATAAATCTTGCTATGTTTTGACGATATGGTCCCAACAAAACTAGTTTCGTCGAATTCTGAGACCGTTTGCAAAAAGGCCCATTTCTGGTCGATCCAATTTAACTATAATTGACCAAAACACATTTTCCTTTGCCACGCTCACATATTAGCTTCAAAATTTATGAAATTTGAAACCTAGCAATAACTTCACATCCCGGATCCAACAAAAGTAGTTTCGTCGAATTCCGAGGTCGTTTGCAAAATGGCCAATTTCACAGGCTATATAAATTCCATAGCGACCTTTCTGAAAATTCATTTGGCCATAACTTTTGCATCCCGCTATAAAACTTCGATTTTTCAGATTCGTTAGAAAGGTATTCACTAACTGATTTAAATATTTTTGGTTTCACTCAAATCCGTTTTGTTTTGCACCTGGTACAGTCCGACAAAGTTTGAATTCAATTTTTGAAACTGCTGCGCCATTTCAGGCCTTGTTTAGAATTAGAATTAATTATATTCGTTTTCAAACGTCGATTCAAACTCACTTTTCATTGCTATTATTTAAAATATTTATTTTAAATATTTAAAATCTACTATTTTAGCCAATTTAAAAAATTTAAATTGGTTCAGATTTTCCGGGTCGTTACAGTCTCCCCCCACTTAAAACTTTTCGTCCCCAAAAAGGAACAAAGTCGAAAGTGGTTTGATTTATCAACTCTACGTTCGATCTGGCTTCCATTCTCCAACTTTTTAGTTTCTGAGAATTTTCAAATTCTTCAAAAATTTGGCTAACACCCGGAATTTTCGAAAAATTTCGCCATAACCTCCTTTGTACGGAGAGAGGTTTGGAAATTTATTGGGCCGTATTAGGTACCCAATAAATCCTAATAAGCATACACATATTTATAGTGATATATTCTGGTGTTTACAGGGGAGCGTGTATAGATAATAGCTCCAGAGAATAAATTCTCGTCACCCTGTCAAAGCCTGAGGGAGTGTGTATTTTAAATGCTCCAGAGGATAAATCCTCGTCACCTCGTCCCGTGTGGGAAATAAATAGTCCATGTGCCGTATCTAATAACTAGAGAGACGTGATTATTGTCAACTCCAGACCCGTGTGGGGTTTTTATTAATCTGGCAATTTTATCGTTACAATTTAAATAGTCCATATCAGTCATCAGTTCAACCTGTAAAATATAGTCATCGCCATACAAGCCTCTCGCTCGTATGGTAAATCTTCCACCTCGTCACACAAGCTCCAAATGCTTATGTGGTATATGATGAAGTATGCCTATCCTCAGAAGTATGTCATGTAATGTAGTTCAAAATTAATTGTTACTATCCTATGGTGATATTTATTATTTCACACAGAACAACCAGCACTCCGCATCCAATGGCATTCACAGGAGTTGATATAATAATATTTCGCATCCAACTCATTAAGGTTTACTTATTTGTCGGGTACGCAAATAAAATCTTTACTCAACAGCTATCCATTTACCTGTTTAAACATATATAATGTACATGTATATATATTTCTATCTGTTTTCTAATCAGTTAAATGTGTGATATAATCGAATAAATTCTACCATTCATTCTATTGTTGATTAAATTGACTATCGTTTTAATAATTTAATTAATCAAATCTACTATCACACAATACAAACAACAATCAAATTGTTTTTAACCTTTCAAAAATATACTAATCAATTTTTATACTCTTTTAAAATCATTCAGACTATAGAATTAAAAGTACACATCCATGGAAAGAAAATAACAACAGAGTAGAGAACTAATTAGTAATGCAAAGTATGGTAAATGTACCTTGCATCGGAGTCAAACAGAGATATCTACTCGGCATCTAGGATAGGCTTTCTAAATGCTCTCCTCAGTTTCCCAAGTACAATCTCGTGGATCTCCACTCCATTTCACTTTGACTAAGCGAACCTTCTTGTTCCTCAGCTCTTTGGTTTCTTTGCCGATGATCTTGAGCGGCTCTCTTCTCACAGCTAGTTCTGGAGTAATTTCAATATCCTGCTGAGCTGCTTCTTCCACGATCAAGTCTGGATCATGAACGTGCTTTCGAAGTTGAGATACGTGAAATACATCATGCACTCCAGGCAACCAATCTGGCAATTTAACCCTATAAGCGAGCGTTCCGATCTGTTCCAGAATAGGAAACGGACCAATGAATTTGGGCGCCAACTTTCAAGTTTTACCGAACCGGATAACTCCTCTCATCGGCGATACTTTCAAATATACATAGTCGCCAACAGCAAAGGATATATCTCTTCTTCTCCTATCGGCATAGCTCTTTTGTCGGCTCTGAGCGGCGAGTAATCGCTTCTAGATAAAATCGACTTTGTCGGCAGCTTCTCGGATCATATCAGGCCCTAACACAAGTCTATTACCGGGTTCGACCCAACAAGCAGGAGATCGGCACGGTCTACCATATAATGCTTCGAATGGCGACATTGTCAGGCTCACCTGGTAGCTGTTATTATATGAGAATTCAGCCAAATGCAGATGGTCTTCCCATGATCCACCGAAATCTAGAACACAAGCCCGCAATAGATCTTCTAAAATACGATTCACCCTCTCAGTCTGACCATCTGTCTGAGGATGATAAGCGGTGCTTAGATTCAGCTTTGCTCCCAGCTCGACTTGAAATGCCTCCCAGAATTTGCTAGTGCATATTGTGTCTCTATCACTGACTATACTGAGCGGCACTACATGTAGTCTAACTATTTCCTTGAAGTATATCTGTGTCAGACTCTAAGCAGTTCTGTTTGATCTGACAGGTATGAAATGGGCGGTCTTCGTGAAGCGATCTACGATCACCCAAATATTGTCATTTCCTTTTCTGGTTCTGGGAAAACCATCAATGAAGTCTATGGAAATATGTTCCCACTTCCAACCAGGAACTTCTAGCGGTTGTAACAATCCAGCCAGTTTCTGTTTGTCGCTTTTGACTAGCTGGCAAGTAGGGCATCGACTAACATATATCGAGATGTCTCTTTTTAACGACTTCCACCAGAATGTTCGCTTGATATCGTTGTACATTTTACTCACACCCGGATGGATACTGAGCTTAGATTTGTGGCATTCATCAAGCACATCCCTTCTGAGTTCAGAAATTTCAGGAACACAAATTCGTCCTTCTAACCTCAGAATCACTTCGCTGTCGAGTTGGAAATCCGAATCATTGCCTTCACGAATTCGCTGACTCATTCCTTTAATAAATTGGTCGTCTTTTTGGAGAACCGATATCTTGTTAATCAACGAAGTCGCAATGATAAAACTGGCGATCATTTCATTCTTTTGGCTTAACGCATCGGCCACGACATTGGCTTTCCCTGGAGTGTATAGAATCTCAAAATCATATGTTGCAAGGAACTCTAGCCAACGTTGCTGCCTCAGATTCAGGTCTTTCTGAGTGAACAGATACTTTAACGACTGATGGTCTGTATACAGTTCGAATTTCTCACCCAGAAGATAGTGTCTCCAGATTTTCAAAGAGAATACGATAGCCAACAACTCAAGATCATGAGTTACATAGTTTTTCTCGTGCGGCTTCAGTTGACGGCTAGCATAAGCAATCACTTGGCCCCTTTGCATTAACACTGCGCCAAGGCCTTCTCTAGAAGCATCAGTCCAGACTTTCAAATCCTGATTGCCACCAATGATGGTTAATACTGGAGCAGTCATTAATCTTAACTTTGGTTCTTCAAAATCCTCCTCACTTTCTGGAGTCCATTTGAATTTAGAGTGCTTCTTTGTAAGCTTCGTTAAGTGACCAGATATCTTCGAAAAGTTTTTAACGAACTTCCGGTAATAACTAGCCAATCCGAGAAAACTGCGGACTTCTGTAGGGGTACTGGGCTATTTCCAATTCTGAATAGCTGTGATTTTACTTGGATCCATAGCAATTCCTTCTTTAGATACGACGTAGCCTAGAAATTTCACTTCATCCTGCCAGAATATACATTTGGATAGTTTGGCTTTTAATACATTCTTTCGGAGAATTTCTAACACTTGTCCCAAATGTTTTTCATGCTCGGCCTTTGATTTAGAGAAGATTAGAATATCGTCAATGAAAACCAGAACAAATTTATTCAAAACCCCTCTGAACACTCTATTCATCAGATCGACGAAGTAAGCTGGAGCGTTACATAAGCCGAACGGCATTACTAACCACTCGTAGAATAAGTCGGGACCTCTGAATGCTGTCATTGGAACACACTCTTCGGCAATTCGAAGTTGATGGAAACCTGTAGCTGGGTCCATTCGTGAAAATACTTGTGCGCCATTTAATCGATCCAACAAATCATCAATCCGCGGCAGTGGATATTTGTTCTTTATGGTCTACTTGTTCAAATCACGATAATCCACACATAGCCGTAGAGTACCGTCTGATTTTGGGACAAATACCACTGCTGCACCCCCAATCAGAGAAACTAGGCCTGATCAGACCCTTCCATACTAGCTGTCGTGTTTATTGTCTAATTCCTTTTTCTCTTTCAAGGACATTCTTCGAATAGCGTGAACTACCGGCCTTGCATTCGGAATTAAAGCAATTTTGAAATCAATTTCTCTCTACGGAGGTAAACGAACAACTTCTTCGAACACATCCGCATAGTTCTGGACGACAGGAATATCTTTTATGAGGTCGGGAATATTCTCTGTGACTTCAGGAATATCTTCTATTTGGGCTGGAGAAACATCGAGAGCTGCCCAGAAGTCTTTTCTATTAGATTTCTGACCTTCACACGGTATGGTTATGTAACTTCCTGATTTAATCCTAGCCCTAACAACTCTCTCGACGCAACTAACCTCTGCTTCATATTTGGTTAGCCAATCCAATCCCAGAATAAGATCGAATTCATTAAAATTCATGACGACAGAGATAGCAGGGAATTTATAGCAGGAAAAAGAGACAGGCACCCCACAAACCCAACTGAGATCGATGGAACCCCCAACTGGATTCCGGACAGTCATTGGTTCTTTGAGCTTCTTCAATTTCAAATCCAACTTCTTGACTGCACTCTTTGCAATAAAGCTTCGTGACGCGCCAGTATCAAACAGTACTTTAACTGGAATGTTCTTGACATTGAGCATGCCTTCGAAAACATCAGACCTTTCCTGAGCAGACGAAGATGCAGGCCCTTCGGCTATTTCATTTACCTGAGCTTCTTTGGTTGTTTTTAATAGCCGGCACTCTTGTTTTACATGACCAAACCGATGACACTGATTACATCTTTTACTTTCCTAGAGCTTCTTGCCGGATTTAAACCCATCATCCTTTCGTTTCTTCAGAGATCTGCAATTTATCGAGAGATGTCCTTGCCTATTGCAGTTACTGCATACCGCTGTCGTTACAGGTTCTTTCCCAGATTCAGCCCTTTTTCTCTTGGCACTGGGCTTCTTACTGACCTCAGATGTAACACCCCGTAATTTTGTAACACTAGGATTCACAAATCATGGCAGAATTAAATTTTAAAATCAAAATCAAGGGAAACGGGTTGCGCCATTGCGTTCGTCTCGAAATTCTGCTTGGAAATGAGTCCAAGTTTGCGAGAATCGGAGTCCGTATGAGGGAGATATGACCCTCCGAAGTTTCAGGAATTTTCAGAACAGAAAACAGCTCGAAATTCGAATTCGAAATTCGAATTCAAACCCAGAAGCGGGCTGGGCGGGAAAATTCCCGCCCAGGACCCAGGTCGACTGGGGAGTCGACTGGGTAGTCGACCCCCCCTGACCAGGTCGACTGCCCAGTCGACATGGGTGTCGACCTGGGTTCAAAAACCCACTTTTGGGCTTGGGTGCATTCTGATGTACCTGGTCTCGTTTTCTGCCTAGATTCGTCCACCTAATCCTATATAAACATCCCCTAGTCTCCTTCTCTATTCACAATTCTTCTCTAACCTTATGCTACAAAGATTCTTGGTGGACATGGCTTCTTCTCCTCCTCTAAATTAAATAATATGTAAAATAAATCAAGACGAGGAAATGCTGCTCAAGATTTTCAAGAGGAGATTCAAAACAAGCTAGGATTCAAGTGAAGATTCAAACGACTTCAACGACTGTTTTTCTACGAATCTAATATAATCTTTGTATGTCGGTTACTTTTTAGATTTGAACGTTTTCTCTATTCGTGACATGAAATTAAAGGAATAAAAGAATATGCCAAATCTTTTTGTTCGAATCAGTGCTTATATCCTTGGACCTAATTAAGAACTGTTATGATTCGATGACCAATAAGACTGCGACTATGAAACTATGGACCTTAAAACCATATGCCTCTTTGACTATGAACATTGCCTATGAACATTGCCTATGACTGTGACTCATGACTGTGAGAATTATTTTCCTTTGACTATGAACATCGCCTATGACTGTGATTCATTAACTGTGAGGATTTATTGCCTATGACTATGGATATAAGGTTATTATTTATGCCCATGACACTGTAGTTACAAAATCATGTTGTATCCCAAACTGGCATTATATTGGATCTAGGCTTGACTTTCTATTTCTAGTTGTCCTTGGATCTTGATCTTGGGAATTTACCTATTAAGTTAGGTCTACCCATGTTCTTGAAACTATACTATTCAACCCTTTTCATGTCGTAAGATTTCCAGATCTATATGCCTGTGAATTATCATCTTATGCCAGTTATTATGTTTATTCTTTCATGGCATTTTGGTACATTCCCTTTTCTCCACGAATCTAGATTTATTTATAATCTAGGTTGAATCACGATTATACGAACGATGGGAATACAATTTGGGCAAAATATGAAATTTACTAAAACGTAGTTATAAACTTGGAAATTGGCATAAATTGGGAACATGTATTATGGCATGTTTATAAAAATGCAAATTGGATAAATTTGACATGAATTATAGGATGTGTAATTTGAATCCAGTATTGACTTGTAAATCTAGTATTTACATGAACTGTGAACTAGAATAATAAGCCTAGTTCGACATGAACTGTAATTAGAATATTAAATCAGAATTGGAATAGCTAATTTGGCAAAATAAGTATATTGGCATAAATTTGAAATTGGCCATAATTGTGAGTAATTGTCATGTTTAGCAAAATCATGGTTAGTGACACTTAATTTGGTATAGTTTACATACCAAAAAGCATAAATATGATATAGAGGGGAAAATGGGCCATAATAATAAATGTTGACAATTTACGTTAAAAGAGTAATTATGAAATAAGTAAATTAGGAATAATTCACTTATAGAATTTGTCCTAAATGAGAAAATGTAAATTTAGACAAAAGAAAGGTTTATTAATGACATCTCTTTTAATAATACATACACCAGAAAGTTCTAGGGTGACAGAGAGGATAGTGTCTAGGCTTGGGTTTGGAAAATACAAGTTTCCTGCTCTCCCTTGCTATCCCAAACTGATCCGACGGACGGGATGGTTACTTTCAAAACCTGATTTAAAAATTAATCAAAACCCTTTGAACTTAGAAAACGCGAATATGCCTAACCCGAGGTTAGACTGAGTTGCGATATAAACCTGCCCGGAACCAACCGGCACATCCAGTAATCGCAACAATATCTGTCTAATGTGAGTGCTCGCGGCTTTAATTTATTAATTAAAGCTAGAACAAGAATGGTAGGGTTAAGTTAACTAAAACACTTAACCAACTCAACATGTTAACTAAATCCGATGAGTGGGGTTAGGCTAATCTGGACACTTAACCACTTAACATGTTAACAAGACAAGACTTTTAGGGGTTAAGTAAGTTTAATACACTTAGCCAATTTAACATGTTAACTAAGACTAGAAGGTGGGGTTAAGTAAACTTGGAACACTTAGTCATCATAGCAGGATAAATGAACAGGGTTAAGTTAAAAACATGAAAGGACAATACTTAACCATTAGAACCTGTTAATTAAATAGATGTTAGGGTTAAGTTAGCTAAGGGAACACTTAACCGCTATAACATGTCAGTTAAAACAGATGGGCAAGGTTAGGTTAAAGGGAACGTTTAACCAATACAAGATGAACGGGTAGGATTAAGTAATAAGAAAATACTTAACCAATATAACTCGGTTTGTGGTAGGGGTTAAGTCAACATGAACTACTGATAACACTTAACCAGTTTTATATGGCAAACGAAAGGGTTAAGTTGACTCGAATGGACTAATGACACTTAACCAACCCAACTTGACAAGAACAAGAACTAAGCAGTAAACCTTAGTTAATATGAACTAAGTCGTAAACCTTAGTTAAGAAAACGATGATTCGACAAACTAAGTGGTAAACCTTAGTTAGAGAACTAAGTAGTAATCCTTAGTATATCACGAGTAGGAGCGAACGTCCATATGATCTTAAAGAAGGCTCCAACGAATTGGGTTACGAAGCCTGAGGCTTCGAGGGGACGTGAGGGTACTCTTGGTATCCCTCTGTGAGGTGGCAGATGATCCTCCTGGGCTCACAGAGGTTAAGGTCTGCGTTAGAAGAACCAAGGGTATGCCTTGGTTGCAATATATGGCAACCTAAAGACTAGGGTGGATCAGCGTGATTCGGCGAGACTAGTTTTTGCCCTGTGATAGCAACTCGTCATCTACCTACCATTTTTAGTCAATCGTTGTACGTATGCGGAAAGGCAGAGAACTCCCAACAGACCATCTACTTGCTATCTAGTTATGGGTGAGGCTGGCCAATAGGAAAGTAGGGCATAGGGTGGCAAAAGTACAGTTCTCGCGCTTGATTTTCTTGGATTGCCTTTCATTAGTTGAGGGAGGGGTCACGTGGGACCATAACCACTGGTAGAAAAACAGACCTTAGCATCTGCACCGGCAGATATCTGAAAAGCTCCCTACCGAGTTCCGTGTTTCTAGAGTAGCCCTGCCACGGGACTCGGGTCGCACATTTCAGGACATGTGCATCTAGACAACGATAAACGATTCGCGACACATACGTGGGGAAAGTCTAGGAACATATACCACTCTAGGTAGTGTGTCCTAGACTAGGGACATCGTTCGACAGGTAGCGTAATCCCTAGTGGACCTAGGTGGCATAAACCCTGAATCTGTAAAGCATTAGACAAGTCGCGTAAACCCTAGTTGAATCTAGGAAGCACTCAATAGAAAACCCTAGATTAGATCTAGGTAATAAATAATAAATGTATGCATGAAGGCAATGGAAACTACAGGGACTGGGATCACGTTATCATTACTAGTTGGGACACTAGTTAGGTGGTGCAGAGATATAGAAACCAGTATAACAAGGAAATAGCGAAGCGACGAAAGTATTAGAGCATATCCAGTCTATCTTATCTTAGCATATCTTGTGTTAATCTTGTCTAATCTTGCTGACCCTATCATCATGGTGTTATCTTGTATTCAATTAATTCATGTCGTTTTGTTTTTCCATGTTCCATTCACATACTAGAAGTAACTGAACTTACTCAGGCTTTACGTCTGACTCTGTTTTCTTTCGTCCTCTCTCCTTCCGTTCCCCCCCCCCCCCCCAGGTAGTAAAGGAGGGAATAGTATAGCTCAGGTTAAGTTGGACTGTCACCCTTTCCCAGCTTGAAGATTTGTCGAAGTTTTGCTTGGATTCTCTTTTCAGATGCTATGGTTGGCTCTTGCTACATTGGGGAATATAAATGTATTTTTATGCTTCTTTATTTTGTAAGACAGATGATACTCTGATATTGGAAAACAATTGTTGTACAAACTATCTTATCAATAAAGTAAAGTTTTATTTTCCGTTGTTTAATTTCTGTCTGTCTTGTAATTTATCTGCATCTTTTACCCTAAATGCTCCACAGAACTTAGTGCATTCCCTTTGTGAGTGACACTAACGGATGTAGGGTGTTACATCAGATCTCGTACTAGCTTCAGGAATATCAGTTTCCGACTCTCCTTTGTTACTCGAACTGACTTCGTCTTCATCGCGCAACATTCCTTTCTTATTGAGATCTTCATATTGATAAGCCATATAAATCATTTCAGCAAAAGGGAGCTTCACACTCCTCATTACACTATTCTGATATCTCCTTTGCAGGCCATGAATAAATCTCAAATTCCTCCTCTTTGGATCTTGAATCAGATGAGGAGCAAAGTGAGCAAGTTTGTTGAATTTCTTATGGTATTCTGGGATGGTCATATCACCTTGTATTAGATAAGAAAATTCATCACATAATCTCTCAGTCACTTCAGGAGGAGTAAATCTTTCTAGGAAAATCTCTTTGAATCTGTCCCAGGTGATATCACCTTCTGGATTATCTTTGATGATTGTTTCCCACCAGATTAAAGCTTCTCCATTGAGCGCCCAAGATGCTACTAATCTTTTCTGGTCGTCTCTCAGCTGGATACGCTCAAAAATTCTTTCGACAGAACTCATCCAAGCTTGAGTCTGAATTATAGATTCATTTCCCGAGAACTGTGCTCCGTTCAGATTTCGATATCTCTTTAATAGAGCCTCTAGATCGGGTTCTGCATTTCTCCTATTTCTGACACTCATTTTTCTAGTACTTCTGCAATTAGCAGATCAAGTGTCAGGTCACATAAAAGATAATTTAAAATATAGAATCACATACTTCAATGTAGATGTGTCTATGGAGGTGTAATTTCATTCTGCTTTACTCATACTAGGATATTGCTGATCCTATCTGTATATAGTTACCCATCCTAGAATACTACTGGATCTATTTCTGACGAGTTCGTTCATATGTTATATTCCAGAACTAAGCTTAACCAAAGCTCTGATACCACGATGTGACGACCCCAAACCTCGTACAGACGGAGACAAGGGTAATCTTTGGAATATAACACAGAAACAGATAATAGCAGAACAGAATTAAATAAATACACCAGATAATGAACAAATAGTACACTAGATAAACGTAATCATCAGAGTTACACAGTATACAGGATCTTACTTAGTACAAATACAGTTCAGCTATACATAAATGTCCACAGCGGAAACAAACAAAATATGTACAATAGGAGCTTAACAGCATAAAAAGAGATAAATGATAGAATCCATCTTCAGCTCCAGCTATCCAGATAAAGCCTGCTAAACCTGAATACAAGGCTGCCCGTGTAGAAAAAGGGGCACCCGAGTTTGAAAGTGAAACAAACTACGAGTCAGTCATGGGACTGGTATGAGAAATCTACTCAACACATTTAAAATATGGCTAATCACAGGACCACGCCACTTTCATGGAACGGGTATACTCCATTGGATTGCCAGTGCTTTAAAAACAAATCATTCCTTTAAACATCGCAATGCTTTTTATCAAAATGAAGCCATTATAAGACTCAGTTCCCATCACACAATGCAACGCAGACCGGAGGATAGAGTTTTACCTTATAATGGTCAAAATATGCCTGATGCGAATAAAACAAAAGCATTTGATATTACTACTAGTGTTTATATGTTTCAAAAACAATTTCCAATCATAACTATCAATCATAGACGACATGAGCATCCCATGCCACTATGTCGCCAAATATAGGTATACAATCAAAACCGCACGATGTCGTATTTGGAAATTGGATTTCCGTCATGAACCAACGCAAAAGATAGTCCTTACCGCCTTCAAGACTCTCTAGCCCGAGCCTCAGGCACAGCCGCAACCGTACCTTGGATCGTCAGGGTCGGTCCACACGAAGTGGATTATAATGCCTGAACAATGCGTCTCTCCGCCCTTTGGGGCGTAAATGAGCCAACGAATGACTCCATCGGACCCGGATCGTCCGATCTAACCGAGGCGCCTCGCAACAGTAACAACCACATAAGTCAAACTCGTCAGGGCGTGTAAAACCACTGACGCCACTTCTAGCTAGAAAGAAAACGCACGTTCCCCTTATGTCCTCTCCCGTTTCTGGTTCATACCGGGGTGTGAGGCTCGCGATTTCACGTTATACACAAAGCTACGCCACACAGGCGGTGCTATGATCATCACCACAAAACTTTGCTTTTCAACAGAAGCCCTGATCATTTAGCACTTAGACATGCCACACTAGCAATTCATGCCATGCGACTGATATCCATCGATATACAACCTCTGAGCTCGTGCGTTTCAGAGAAGGGCGTTAAGCAAAAGAATAAATTCTCCGCCGCCAAACAGATGTATATTTGATAGAGATCAATCAACACAGAATAAAATCCAATGTCAGACACACAGTCCATTTACAAGTCCGTTCTGGGTCTGAACGAAACCGGAGGCACTATATACCTCGCAAACCCATCGATCACCACGTACGTCTGGACGATCACCACTCATTATCCATATTTCGGGATGCCTCCCAATCAGGACCTCGGTTACCATCCAAACGAGTTGAAGATCCCCGGTCTTCGACCACCGTCTTCATCTTCGACTTTCAATCGTCGGTCAATTATTTGAAATGAGAATTAACTCGACCTTTTCAAATAATTCACGTATATTTAGAATTTCAAATCAATTTATTTCAATGGTATGATCATTCGACAACACCAATTTTGTTCTTTAATGTAATTTTCACACCAAACACATTCAACCATCAAATACCACATAAATCAAGCAAATTCAGTTTATTTCCATTCCATATCGTTTATGATATTTTATAACGATTTATCGCTATTTTTATTTATTCTAAAATAGCCAATTTATTCAAAACGACGCATCGGGCAATAACGCGGCCGTGACGCTGTTTTTCTTCAGATTTGATTTACACATATCTGGAAATCTAACCGTTGGATCTTCACAAAATTTACATCATTAGAAAGATCTTTTCAAAACGAATCCAACGGTTCCAGTTTCGGGAAAATCCGACAGTCGGATCCCCTGGTATAATCGTTTGAAGTTTCGATTTCAAAATACGAACTGCAACGTCGTTATTCGATTAATTATAATTATATATATATATATAATCGATTCTGGCGCTGTTTTTCTTCAGATTTGAATTAAACATTCCAGACAATCCAACTGTTGGATTTTTACAAAGTTGGTGCCGTTGGAAAGATATTTCCAAAGCGAACCCAACGGTTGCGATTTCAGGAAAATCCGATGGTCAAATCTCCCGTACTAGTCGTTTGAAATCACGGTTTCAAAATACGAACTTCGGCGTCGTTATTCGATATATTTCAATTCTATTTATATATATATATATCGATTCTCCGATTTCAAAACTATATTCTGTTCATACATTTGATAAAAATGATATTTTTATCTAACTGTCTTCTATTTCAACACTTCACTATATTTAACAATTCATGTACATCATAAAAATGTAATTTTTATTGTAAAACAATTCATTTCAAAACACTATTATTTTATATAGTTCAGATAGGTAATAAAAATAGGATTTTTATTATAAAACAATTTTTTACAAAACAAGATTATTTTATATAGTTCATATAGATGATAAAAATGTGATTTTTATATTTAAAACACGAACACCATTCAACACATGAATTTCAATTCAACGAATGAATATAGTTTAAACAAATGAAAATAATTCAAACACATGAATATTATTCAAAATTTCGGCAGCATAACGGCAGGGTAGTTAAAACCGGGACCGTCCCTAGTACGGCTCCTCGCTCTACCTTAAAACCTCGCGGTTTTTGACAATGGGGAATCATGCATCTAGTTTGCACGCAGGCGGCATGTATATTTATTTCATTTCCACAAACTAATCCTATGTGGTTTCAACCAAATATTTCTCAACCACAAATGGGTATTTTTCAACCACAATCAATTAATATCAGCCACAAACAATTCCAATCAACCATTCGCTACCAATCAATTCTCACACCAATCACAACCAATAAATATCGTCCATGGTTTGTGGACGAGGGGCGTGTGTATATATATATAGAAATTCACTTCTATTTCAACACATATATAATTTTTACAATGCATATATAACTTATACATCGAACGTACAACTTATACAATGCTTATACATGAGGTGTACAACGCTTATATAACCCATACATCGACTATATAATTTATACATCGTCGTTTTCCATATCGTTAATAAATTAGAAATCTCGCATTGGGTTCCACTCCACCAAAAATAGCAGAAGGCTCAAAAAAATATGCGGTCTCTTCTAAAATGTAGAAGACGTCCACACGAGTCCACTGTCTCTTGTTTCACTGGATTTCGACAAGAAACGAAAAAGATATGATTTTTCAAAGTTTGCAACGGTTTAAAGGTGTTAAAACTGTTGAAAATATATATAGTCGTACCTTTCAGAAATCGTTCAAAACTAGGTTTTGAATTTGCGATCAAACGGAGTAACGGTTTCACGATCGGGTTGTGCGAGGTCGAAGGGCTACGTGAGGCGCACGTGCGCCGAGGAGGGGAGCCAGTTCGGTCAACCCAGGTGGCGGCGGCGGCTCTTCAAAGGCACAACTTTGGGGCTTCGATTCTCCTTCAATCCTCAACGAAAATTCAAGCAACTGGTATGGATTTGAAGAGTGGAGAGAGCCCTTCAAAATGTTCAACTGGAGCTCGAGCTAATTCGGCGTGGATTGATCGGAAAATGAGGGGGAAGGATTAATGCAGTTTCCCCCTTGGACGTCGGGGAGAGAGAAAGAATTTTCTCTTTTTTTTTTAAATTCTGATTGGCCGGTGGGTTTTAAAAGGTGTTTTCTGACACGACCTCCAATCCAAACCCAACGACTGTCGTCCCTAGCGTTTTACCCCCATTCCGAACACAATGGGATATGTCTCATAGGCCCATTCGACTGTTTCTGTCAGTTTCCATTCAATTTAAAATATATAACATTCAATATTTGATTTGAACGTACATTTCAATTTGCCAGGGCCACAAACTGATTCGAAAAATTCCAGAAAAATAAATCTGGCTATGTTTTGACGATACGGTCCCAACAAAACTAGTTTCGTCGAATTCTGAGACCGTTTGCAAAAAGGCCCATTTTTGGTCGATCCAATTTAACTGTAATTGACCAAAACACATTTTCCTTTACCACGCTCACATATTAGCTTCAAAAATTATGAAATTTGAAACCTAGCAATAACTTCACATCCCGGATCCAACAAAAGTGGTTTCGTCGAATTCCGAGGCGTTTGCAAAATGGCCAATTTCATGGGCTATATAAATTCCATAGCGACCTTTCTGAAAATTCATTTGGCCATAACTTTTGCATCCCGCTATGAAACTTCGATTTTTCAGATTCGTTAGAAAGGTATTCACTAACAGATTTAAATATTTTTGGTTTCACTCATATCAGTTTTGTTTTGCATACGGTACAGTCCGACAAAGTTTGAATTCAATTTTTGAAACTGCTGCGCCATTTCAGGCCTTGTTTATAATTAGAATTAATTATATTCGTTTTCAAACGTCGATTCAAACTTACTTTTCATTGCTATTATTTAAAATATTTATTTTAAATATTTAAAATCTACTATTTTAGCCAATTTAAAATTTTTTAATTGGTTCAGATTTTCCGGGTCGTTACACTTTGCTTTTTAATAAACCCATTATTAATTAATGTTATTAAAATATGAATTTGGGCCATCCATTCTGAAATTTAGAAAGTCACCGTTTGAGCATTTGGAGCTACAACAACAACTGTTTCAAGGAACACATGCAACTGGACAGATGGCTTATACGCCATCATATACGCCTGCTGTTACTCAACCTGAGCAAAAACAACAGTTTACTCCCTCTTTGCCTGGAAATTATGCAAATTCATGGACATTTGATCAATTCCACAGTCAGCTCAATGAAACAGAAGACCATCGGCAAAATATTATTCCCAATTTGAATTCAGCAACACATCATTCTTGGGTTCCTGAACCGTCCACTCAAACAAACGTGCCTGAAACTCCCATTCAACAGCGAACTCGACATGTTGGTTCAACCTCTGATTAAAAAGGGAGGTTTTAGAAAACGTTGTGGTGAAATGGACAATAAGATGGTTGATCTTGTTGATTACATCCATGCCCGAAAACTGCAAAAGCCTACAACTACGGAAAGTCCGACCCCAAACACTCCGACAACAAATAATATACGATCAACAGGAAATTCGTTAAGTCAAGCTGATATGATAGCACACGTTAAACGTTTGAATGAAGGAACAGATTTTAATTTAAGTGAAGCATTACACATAGTTGCATATCCCAACAAGGCAGATATATTCAACCTCTTAAACAATGAAGATACAATACCATGGATGGCATTTGAGACAAAGCGCGATCAACTTTCTGTTGACTACAAGTACTTTCTGATCAAGAACGGACCAAGCAACGTTTAGGATTTCTACTATTATTTCAGTTTTGTATTTCTGCAATGTATCACTTTCTGTACTGGTTTTATGTAATGGACTGTTATGTTTTGTTAACTGTGTTATTCTGCAATAATTATAATGTTATGTCTTAATCGGTAATTAATTAAATTACAAAATATAAATAAAATGCTCCGCTCAAATACTCCGCTTAAATACTCCACTTAACTCGCCAAACACATTCTCCGCTAACTACAATTCTCCGCTATAATACTCCGCTGAAATACTCCGCTCAAATTCTCTGTTTCCGCTTGCGGCGAACACACCCTAAAACAAGGATTGAAATCAGTCTTAAACTATATATATATTAATTTGAATTAAAAATATCAACAATTAACAGTAGAATATTTAAAAAAAATTGTATAATTTAAGCCACAGAGAGACGGATTTTTTTTTACAAATTTAGCATCATATAACGTATGATGTACAAAGTTCCACAACTATAATACAATCATATTGCGCTAAACTGGATGCATAACGTATCCAAAATGCTTATGCACATAATCGAACACTTATTCATTCAGCACTACTCCAAAAGAACATCAGTTTAGACTTGCAGTTAAAAAAACATGGAATACAATTTAGCCCTACTGTCAGTAACACCAGTTTTACTAATGCACTTCTACAAAACTCAAGGCAGTTGCTGGACCTGCATCTCCCCGCTAATTTCACACTCAGTTGTCACCAAAACCCCCACTTCACCAACCCACACCAATGGCCACACAACTGCATACCACTACTTTGCAACCCCATCTCATCTGCCTAACCACATCCTCCGGCACCAGCAACCACTTGCAAATCAGCACAACCTCAACCTCCGCAATCAACAGCAACCAACAAACACTAAGTCAATTATCAACACAATCCCTGCTATGTTTCCAAGGAAATTTGATAATTTAGTATATCTTAGCTTTTGGATCCATAGGCTGCAACTAAAATATGGGTTAATGCAAATGCTTTGAGCTGCGGTTCTTTTTTATTTTCCCGATTTCTGTGGAATTCCATCTGCTAGTTTCCTATAATTTTGTTTTCCATCCTCATACGGGAAAATATTGTTGGAAGGAATTCCTTTCCACAAGTAATGAAAATTGTAGGAAATATTTAGGAATTTTTATCAGAATAATTTTCCTACCATTTACCGTTTACTTACTGGGCCAATCCCATGTAACATGCGAAGGCAACGGGTTCCATTTTGTTTACTTCTGCATTTCATTCCCCAATTTGATTCCCTGAATATCATAACCCCAGTTATTTTTCTTTCCCATTCGTGATTTCTTTTCGCGTCCTTCTCGTTTGCGCTCTAAACAGTCTTCTCCTCCGCACTCTCAATGCTTCCATCTGTGCTTGCATCTATACAATTCGCATCTGGGAATCAATTAAAAACACTAACCGTGTTTTTTTTATCCAGGTACTTTAATTTTTTTGGTTTAAGTTCGTTCTTGTTTTCTTTGTTATTGCTGCATGGTTAAAAAAAGCAATTTTGAAGTGTTAAATATATGAGCTGCTTACGTTGAATTTTGAATTTTTTTGCTAGTATGCTAAAAAAAAAGCAATTTTAACCTTTACTGTTTTTTCCATTTGCATTAATATTAGGGCATGGGTATAATTTGTATTCTAAAATTCTTATTTTATTCAATTTTTTATAAAATTTTCTCTGAGTCGAAGTCTATTTATAAATAAAACTAGCACCAATATGTTCTTACCTGTAAAACCACATTGGTTAGAATAAAAGAAAAGGATGAATCTTTAAAGTGAAGCATTTATAAAGCAATGATTTACGAAAACCAATCTGAATTGCTTAAGAATAAAAAGCCATCACAATAGTTAACATATAAAATGTTAATAAAAAGCAATTATAACCAAGTAACCCAAAAAAATCACATTTAAATTGGCTTGTTGTGAGTAGGGCTGTCAATGGATACCCGAAAAATCTGAAATCCGTCCGCATCTATATCCAAAAAACGAATAATGGTCGATATCGAAAAAACGGATGCGGATACAGATACGTCGATATCCGTATTCAAAAATTATTCATCCGATTTTTTTAAACACCATATGTATTTTAGTGCAATGAATGAGATTTGTTAGTGCTTTATTAAGTTGAAGGCACTAAATGCATATTAGCTTCTTAAATCTATTTGATTTCATCATATTTGTTTATTTTTAACACTTTTGTAATTAATAAAATTGAAAAACATTTATGGTCAACCAAAAAAATTCATTTATATTTCTTGATTTATCAATCTTTGGTGGATAGGATAATTATCCAATATCCGTTTGTATCCACGGTTACGAATATCAAATGATTTCGAATACGAATATCTGATAATTGAAAATGATTTTGGATACAGATACAGATATAACACTATCTGTATCTGAAAGTATCCGTTGACAGCCTAGTTGTGACTATCATAATAAGGATGGCATATATTGTTGAATTAACTTAGACTCCTATGAATTTTCTAGCAGCAACATACCCACAAATTGGAACCATTCAATAACTCGGTAGAATCTAACACATTATTAAATGTTAAACTGAACTTTTAACATAAACAGATTTATGTTGAACGGGAATGTTGATGATGAAGTTTTTGATTGGTTAAATTATTTGCTTTAATTGATGGAATGCTAAACTCATGCATGGACTCAACCAACCCCTATAAATTTGCATTAATTATATCATACAACTATGAAGGCTGGTAACAAAAAAAATTATTTTCATTAATAGAGTGATCGCGCTTATAGTTATTAAAATATATAATATCAAGATACCGCAACTGGCCCACCATGATAGAAATGATGTTTTGATGACTCAAAGTTCATTTCATTTATTTGATGTGAAACTTCATATATTATCATTGTTATGTTGCCTAAAAAGATCTGCTATTTGGTTCTTTAGTTTTTTGCTTTTATCTGCTACAAGATAAATTGCATGTACAATTAGCCTATAATGTTTACATGCTTACAATCTTTGATACCCTTTTTCTTTCAAATTTTTTAAATTTGCTACTGTTAGTAAATTGTATTTCACTTCTGATATATTTAAATCCTGAGTAATGATCATTATTTGTCTGATAGGGAAATAGTAAGTTAACGAAGTACATGTGCGTGCGTGTGTGTAAACATATGCAGTTGCTTGACTTATGAAAAGCGTAATGCTTTGCTATTCATGTTGCAGATTACCTAGGTGTGTTTTATATATATATTTTTTTTAAAAAAAAGATAATTTTGGGGCACAATACTGCTCTCTGCTAGTATTGTAATTTTGTAACGGCTGTGTTCAATTAAGTTTAAATTGATATATCATATATTTAAGCAAAAGTAAAATAGTCTTAGACATATGTGATGGTGCTTATCATATTGTATCTTTATGTTGCAGGATTAAGTTTGGTCCTATTGACCAACTTTCAGGATTCAAGGCTATCTAAATCTTTAGCATGAGATCACATGATGAAAATTGTTAGAAATAATGACAACAGAGAAATGGAGACAATTGCTTCATGCGAGTATTGCAAAATGGAGAGACTCGGCTAGTGCTAAGCAAGATACAAGTGAATTACGGTATCAATATTTCACATATGCCCCACGTCTCCAACATATATATAAAAGGATGTAGACAAAAATCAACCCCAAGAAGGCTTAGTAGTGTCTTTGGTTCCACATTCTTCTAACCAAGACAAACGTATGATCGCATTAGTCAAATTTATTGTTAAGAATGAAATATCGTTTAGAATGGTAGAAAGAGAACCAAGATATCAGATGGGTCAATTAAATCTAATTCGACTTATATGGTGTACTGTATCAGTTGAGCTAAAAGTGGAGTAGCTAGTTGGCTTGTGAAGGCTAGCCTAACTAGTTGATCATCGACTTTGATCCCATCCACAAGCACTCGCAGATGCCTTTTGACCATTGCAACAACTCACCAGTAACTGCTACCATGCCTCTTTCGATCGTACAAAATAGCTGAATTTGATAGGGTAGATGGCTTGAAATGTAGCGAGGAAGGGAAATAGATGATCAAGCATGTGAGAGGAGGAAATGTGAAATAATTTGAGATTAGAGGAATAATGTGAAATAATTTGATAGGGTAAATGATCATTGCATTGTACGGATGCAGTTTACCCTTCAAGATCTTATTCACCCAATTACTCAAAGATTATTTTGATAGAAAACAACACACGGATACGCAAAACGAACACAAACACGAGATATTACATCCAACCACCATCTTTATTGATTCACTAAAAATAAATTTTGTTTACATCTATGGAATAAACCCAAAATAAACAAAATTACAACTGAATCAGTAACTTAATTGAGAAGGAAAAAGAATATTATATGACTAAAATATTGTTAGAGAAGAACAATGAAGAACGACGACAAACCCTTAAATCAACTAATTTCAATCACAATTTCATGCTTTGATTCAATCCTAGAAGCTGCTTATATAAGAGACTAGAAGGCCTAGGAAAATATTCAATTTGCTCTTTAGAAATATCAGAAATATATCTTAGGAAATATTCGGTCAAAACAAGAACATGACGGCTTAGGCGTCTGACCGAACACTTCGGAAACTGTTTTCCTTCAGGTCAAATGTCTGAACTGACATCTCATATATTTGACCACCTGCTCTGGCCATTTTCTGACCTTTTCTGTTATTATTCTTCCTCTTTTATCACAAAGCACTTCCACACATCGTCGTCTTCAGTATACATGTGATTTTATTAGGGGTGGCAATTAGACCCGACCCGATGGACCCAGACCCGACCCGTCGAATCTCGGTTCTAGACGGGTCGGGTTTTGTCGGGTCTAAACTATACATTTCAAAAATCTGGACCCGACCCGATTCAAGCTTCGGGTCAGGTCGGGTTGAAACTCGGGTTGGGTCGGGTCCGACTGAATAATAGCACTAAAAATACATATATTTCAATGCATTTTGGTCGGGTTTGATCGGGTCTTGATGGTATTTCTCATCATCTAGACCCGACCCGAGATCCATCGGGTTCGGGTCTTTTCGGGTCGGGTCGGTTCGGTTCGGATTTTCGGTTCTCGGTTCTAATTGTCAACCCTAGATTTTATATCACAAATCATAAGGAAGTGGGTTGCTTGGAAAAGAGAATGGATAAAATAGAGATGCCTAATTCGCTAATGAAGCTTATTTCAAGTTAGTTCACACCTTGGAGCAAATATTTAAAAATGCTACTAAAAAAATGTCAAGTCTACACGAAACATAATTTTGAAAGGAACATATCACCCCCTCTTGAATCCCCCCAACTCCACCCAAATGCGCTATTCTAGCATTTCGACAAAAAACTGTTTTTGTCATAGTACCAAAACCCTTATTTATTTTGACACATAAGACCAAGGAGACTCATCATGGATCATCAAAAACAATATCGTCTATTCCTCCTAAAAAACAACTCAACCACGGATTTTTAATTACACGATCTAGAATGTTCAATAAGATCAAAGCTAGGGACTGAACTTTGGCATTTAAATAGTCTTGGATATTACAAACCATTACAGACTGATTTTCAGTACTCGATATTAAAATTTAAAAGACCAAATTTAGCAATTACTAAAAGGACCTCTAACAAATACTGAAAGCTTTCAGTCTCCAGTTTACAAGCTCTATTAAAATTATTTTTGTATTATGAGTGGATAATTATTTTAGTGTGAGGAGATTGACAGCAAAGGAAGTTAAAAGAGGTGTGATTACACCCGATATTGCAATTCACCAATAATAAGTATTTTCAAAACGAAATATCGTTAATTTTATAAAAAGTTTGAGTATCCTACTTCATATCAGTTGGTTTATATAAAATTAAGCATGTATCAATGATTCATGGAACTAACAATCATAAAGTAGCCAAATATTCAATCTAAATGGGGTCATTTTCTTTACCAAAGCAAGCAAAACACTATACAATTACTCAATGGGTTTTTAGGCACAAGGATAAACTAAACAAAAAAATCCATAAGGACAAAAGGTTAAAATTTTAACCATAATGACACTTTTTAGTATAAAAGGAAGAAATTCAGGGACCCACTATCATTCCATATTTTGCACTAAAGTTTGTCCTTGTCGTTAAATTTCTTGCTCCTTGTCCTTATGGGTAAATTTTCTGTTAATTTTGTCTTTCACAATACTTTCCTGATTACTCAATGGAGATAAAATATCAATCCTGATTACCTTTTAGATGATTTCAACCATTCGGATCACAAAAGCAACAAATATGAATAGTAGAAGGTGAAAATATGTGAAGTGGCAAGTTCAAAATAGAAGCATCCAAATCATTTACTCCAACTAAACCAAAACTAAATATCATTTTAACAAGTTCAAACTTATTATTTGTTGAAGCAACAACGTGGAGGATCAGGAAAAAGTTGAATAGACTAAAATAATAAAGGGGTCGGCAAGGAGGAGTACAGATAAGTCCACGCACCATCTTCTTCATTGTTAAGTGTTCTTTTTTGTTGCTCGACCAAAATAAGATTTACCAAATGAGAAAGTGAGTACGAAGTGAACAAAGGAACGAAAAAATAATTTTTGGCAAAGAATGGAAACTAAAAATGAGATCGTACATTTGATTATTATTTTTAAGAAAGAAAACCAAAAGGACAAAGTTAGCAATCTGTTAGTGTTGATGCATTAAGTTCTCAACAGTTTGATGTTCATTGTCTAATGAAATGCTGACCTGTGTTAAACACACACCCACACCCATGTAAATGCGAGCATACGTGCATGCATGCATGCATGTGTGCACCGCCACGTGAATGAGCGTTTGTATGTGTATGATCGTACACACATAACGACCGACTGTGCATTTTCACAAGAGTGTGTGCTAGTACATGCACATGCTTATTTGTAACTAAATTTGAGCATGTGAAACAATCTTTCGTGAACATGTGAACAAATTAATATGTACATGCATATTAACCAATTGAATAATAGTAAAACGAAAGAATTTGAAGCTCTCTCATTAATTGTAAAACTATTACCTTTTCTTAATCAATATGTTACATATGATAATGTCATTTAAGAAATAATATTTACATTTTAATTACTACTAAAAACATATTTTATTATGCAAGAAAAATTTATTGTGATATATTAATTATAAATTAAATTGACAAGCGAATCTCGAATGAAAATTTAAGGATCTAATACTTGTAAACTACATTTTTTTGTGAATTAATGCCCTGGCTAAAAATAAATATAAAGTAAAATTGTTAATACTGTATATGTAAATATTTTATGTTATGTGATATATCTTTTGTAAATGTACAAGCAAATACATAATTTTACCCTTTTTTTAATATGAATGTTGTGTATATATTAAATTGTCATTTTTTTAAAAGACTTTAAGCGGATTAATGAACATTAAATAAATGAACCAATGTACACAACTTAAATCAATGATGAACATAACTAATTAAGTAAAAAGAGTCGAATATAAAAAAATTAAGTTGAAGAAAAGCAAGAAATGTTGTGTACATAAGAGAATCTTATGATTAGTTTATCTATAAACAAAGTTCTATCAATTGTTTATTTTTCATTTTGAACATTTTTATCCTTGTAGTTAGCCATAGAATTCATATTGTTGCTGAGAGTCCTACTTACAATTTTGATAATTGCAAAATAATGTTATGTAGCATTCATTTGAATTATGAGTGGAGTATAGTTCGATAACATGCTAAAAGTAAGAACGTTCATATACTAATTTTTACCAGGGTAATTTGTATGTTCACATTTCAATGTTGTAACATATGAATTTATCTTTTAAATGTCATTAAAGCAAAAATCATGTTGTGCACTGTACGATAATTTTTTAAAGCTAAATGAATTAGAAATTAAAAAAGATATTATTTTATTTTATTTTATGCAAGACCAACCGGTTTTTATAGTGATCCGTAATACGAAAAACAAAAATATACAGAAGATACACAGTTTGTCTACCTACTCAAGCATTTTAGAGAGCTAAACCACAACAAAAAAACCCAGAATAAACTAGATATCACCACGCAGGGTACAACTTAGAAAACAAAAAATGCAACACTCTAATTACATTCGAAGACCAACACCTTTGAAACCACATAAACTTTAATCCACACCCAGCTGCTTACGCAGTCACTTCAACAATTACTGCAACCAACTTGCAAACTTCAACAGAAGTCTGGAGTTATCGCCTAAACTGAAGATTGCACTGATAGTGTTACTTGCTTGATAGTTCACATTAACATGAACTTCTCACTCACAATAAACAGTGAGGAATCACCTCTAACCATCTCAATAAGAACTTGCACAAACCCTACCTAGCAGCAACTGATGCTAACACCAAGAAAATTGACCAAAAGCAAAGCCCAAATAGACTAAAACAGATTCCACCAACAGTTCAAACCAAGACAATACACATGAATCGAACTACAGACCCAAGAACTCGAAGACAGCAACCACAACTACCAACTGACAACCAACAGAAACAAAACCAACTAACCACCAATACAAAATCGACAGGCTTACCAGTGAAAGCTCCAACACGTCGTTTGCACGATCCACAACCCTAAAAAAGGGCATGCCTTTCGAAGTGCCACTGAACCACCTCGTCCCCGAAGTAATGGAAGGAAAAGAAGGGGAAACCATGAAGGATTCTCGAGAGAAAACACCCACTATCGAGGTAAGCTAGATTCGAAGTAACCCTAGAGAACTCAGCGGGCAAGCCAACTAGCGGAGAGAAAGCTGATCTAATCTGAAGAGATGCAATTTGGAAAAAAATAAAGAGATAACCGACTGTTGGAAGGAGGGAGAACAATGTAATCCACAAGGGAAAAGCTAGGGGAAGGTAAAATGGAGGCGTTGGAGAAGATCTGGGAGTCAACGTATAAGGGAGAAGCTAGAAGGCAGCGTGGAACCCTAATCCCCCGTGAAAGATATATTATTGTTAATGTGTACATTTTATGTTATGTAATTTAAATATCTTTAAACCTAAATTAAAAAAAATCGTTTTTTTTCATATATATGAATATTGTATATATTGAAATTCTCGTATATTTAGAATTTAACAGATGGATTAAAGAATATTATTTAAGTAGCTTAAACTTAAGGTTACACAATTAATTAAATATATGGACTTTGATGTAAAATATATAAACATATGGACTTGAAGATAACTGAGAAGAGTTTCAAAATAATTGTAATAAGTTTGAATTTTAGGCAGTTGAGGTTAATAAAATTTTACATTACAATGTATGACGAATCCATTTAGTAAATAAATTATAAAATAAAGTAATATTGATTAAATCTAAATATTTAATCTAAATGATCCATGGAGCTAACCACTGTTATTACGGCGCTCGACTAGTCGCGGCTAGTCGTCGACTAGTCGGCTAGTCGAGATGAAAGCCTCGACATGAAACGTCGACTTGCCAAACGTCGACTGGAACTGAAACCCTAGAAATCGGAACCCTAAATCGAAGTCTTGATGTCGATTTGAAACCCTAAAATTTAGTGTTTGAAGTCTCGATGTCGATCTGAGGGATCGATTTAGGGTTCGAACTCAAATCGAGACTAATTTAGGGTTTGAACTCAAATCGAGACTAATTTAGGGTTCGAACTCAGATCGAGACTATAGAAGTATTTTGAATATTCTGAAGTGATACTTGTAGAAGTATTCTGAATATTCTGAAGTGATACCTGTAGAAGTTTACCTATAGAAGTAAAATTAAATATGAATGGAGACTAATTTATTGTTTAAATACGAAGTAAACTATAAGCTTAGTATTTATCGACTAGTCCGACTAGTCTACGACTAGCCTACGACTAGTCCACTAGTCGACTAATTGGACGTCTATCGACTCGCCTCGACTTACCACCGTGATAACCATGGAGCTAACAACCATAAAGTAATCAAATATTCAATTTAAATGGGACTCTTTTGTTAGCCAAAGCAAGCTAAATTCTAATATTTTATACAATTACCAATGGAGAAAAAATATCAATCCCGATTTACCTTTTAGATAATTTCAATTTTTTGAACGGCATTGTTATTGACACTCCATTTTCTGTTAAGGGGGGCCAAAATTTAAGGATTCTCCACTTTTTTAAAATTGTTAAGGAGGGATTAATGTAAATGACTAATTTTTTATAAACTTTTTAAGTTTTAACCCTTATTTCTAAAAATTACTCACTGTAAAATCATAAGTCCGATGAATCACAAAACCCTAATGGACAATTAACGACAAGGACAAAATTAAGGGCTTTTTTATTCATAAGGACAGCCCATTAAAAATTTAACTAAAAGGACAATACACTAATTATATTTTAATTCCCTAAATCACGTGCCTTGTTTCTTCTTCGTCGTTTTTATCTCACGTGATTTTTTTTCTTGTTCTATTTTCCTCCAACGCAGTTTTTTTCTCAATGATTTGATCTTCAAATATCTCTCTCATTCGATCATCTTCAGAATTGTTCGAGCTCCTCTATTAATTCGATTTGCCCTAATTTTATCGTTTCAGTCGTCTTCGTCGATTCATGAAGGTACCGTGGATTTTGATTCGTTTGGCAGTAAATATGATTTCGTGATTTTTTGATTTCGTGAATTCATCGTAAAAAATCGAACGAGAGAGATGAACGAGAAAAAAATCGCTGAAAAAACTTTTTTTTATGGCTAAGTTAGCACCAGTTTTTAGGTATCAGCTTGCTATTTTTTTAGGTATCAGTTTTCGTGTTTTAAGGTGGTGCCTGGCGCAACGGTAAGGTTACCCGGCTGGTAATCTGGAACGCGCAGGTTCGAGTCTCGGCCTCTTCACATATGTGAGGGAAAGGCTTTGGCACTAATCGACCACCCCCAGAGCCCGGAAAGCCGTGAGAATAGTATTAGGACGGGAGACTGACCTGGGAAGTCCTCTTGCGCTTGAGTACGGGAGCCTTTGACACTGGGTATCAAAAAAAAAAGTTTTCATGTTTTAACAGTGTTATGCTTTTATGTTTATAATTTTGATGTTATATCAGTTTTGTTGCATTAGATTTGCAACTCAATCGAAATTATGTCATTTTAATCAATCAAAGTGAGATGTAAACATTTTTTTTATTAGTTTTACTTTAAAATATCAAAGCACTTTTTAGGTATCAGTTCTATATTTTTTTAGGTATCAGTTTTATATTTTCTAGTTGAATTTAAATCATACCAGTTTTTAGGTATCAGTTTTATATTTTTTTAGATATCAGTTTTATATTTTCTAGTTGAATTTACATCATAGCCTTTTTAGGTATCAGTTTTATATTTTTTTTAGGTGTCACTTTTATATTTTCTAGTTGAATTTACATCGTAGCAGTTTTTAGGTATCGGTTTTATATATTTTTTAGGTATCAATTTTATATTTTGTAGTTGAATTTACATCGTAGCAGTTTCTAGGTATCAGTTTTATATTTATTTTTTTAGGTATCAGTTTATATTTTCTAGCTGAATTTACATCGTAGCAGTTTTTAGGTATCAGTTTTATATTTGTTTTAGGTATCAGTTTTATATTTTCTAGCTGAATTTACAGTATTATGTTGGTATAAGTTTTGATTGTGTATGAAATACTTGCAGATACTGCATGCTACTAGAATTTACTTGAATTCAAGACTGGATTGAGTACAAGTAAAAGTAAATGCATGTATGCATGCTTGGAATGGGAAGCAGTGTTCTATGTACTTAGATTGTGTAGGAAAACAATGTATCCTATTAAATCAGTTATGTATCATTGTAGGTATCATATGATACAAGTGAGTATTATTGTGTATTACTGAGAATCTCATTTTTGTGATAATTGAATTGAATTGATTGCTATTATTTTTTTAATCAGTAGGTATTATTGAGAATAAATATTATTTTTGTGAGATATGAATTGAATAGGTGGGTGTTTTTTTAATCAGTGAGTATCAGTTGGAATTAATGTTGTGTATCAAAAAAAGTCAATTACCAAAGCAAACAATACAAATCTACCTACTTGCAACAGTTCTCATACACTAAACCATAAAATTGATACCTAAAAACTGCTATAATATTTAATGACAAAAGTAATACAGAAAATGTTCGAATCACAATTTGATTGTTTAAAATGAAATAAATTTGTTTGAGTAGCAAAACTTATGCAACAATGCAAGAACAAAAATAAAATAGCACCAAAACTATAAATAAAATAGCATAACACTATCAATACAAGAAAACTGATCCCAAAAAATAGCAAAATGATACCTAAAAACTGTTGCACTAATTTAAAACTAAAACTAATGCAACAAAATGTTACATCACAGTTCGGTTGATTATAATGAAATAAGTTCGACTGTAATACATAGACAATACAACTACAAAATAAATACAATATTAAAAACCCAACAAACAAATATAAAAGAATGTTAAATAAACAAAAATGATACCTAAACAAATATAAAACTGATACCCAACTGCTGAAAAGTTGAACATCAAAATTGAAAAACAAAAAAAAACCATGAATCACCTTGCAAAATAAAAAAAACCTAATTGGTAGAAATGAACATTAAATTATAATGACTATAGCAAAAAAAAAAAATCAATCGAGGCTGATTTTTGAGATCAATTTCGTGTCGAATTTTGCTGTTTCGATTGATGTTTGGGGTACGATTATACAACATACCGCGGATTTGATTTCGTTCGATTTCCAGTTGAGATGATTTCGTTAATTTTGATTTGTTGATTTCGTTAATTTCCACAGATTTGAAATCAGAGAAGAGAGAAAGGAGCGACGGAAAGTTTTAGGGTTATGTCCTTTTGGATAAATTTTTAAGCGCGTGTCCTTATGGATAAAATATTAAGGCTGATTGTGCTTGTCATTAGTTTTCTGAAACCCTAAATCGTTTCAACTGCAGAATTACAACAGGGCAAAGTCGAAGAAAAATTGGTGAGAACGAAGAAAACATCACTATCCTTTCTACCAGATCATGGGATAGCGAAGAAGCTAATAGAAAAGTACGTGATATTGAATTTCATTCTTCTTTATTTCAATGGTTGCAGTTAAATTTATTCGTTCTAAAAGTCTCACTTTTGGTGTAATTAATTGAATCGACCCATCGAATTTGGAAAATTTTAGGGAATTACTTGATGCAATTTATTTTTATTTCGGTAGGGGATGTTGTGATAATGATTTTATTTCGGTCAATATCTTATTGTCTATTTCCTTCATGTTTTTTTTGTTAGGGTTTGATTTCTCCATATCTAATGGTGTTGATTAACCATTAAAAAATAAATCAATAAACATAAGAGTGAAATTAAGCCTAAATGGGTTATAAGGTAAAATTACATTTATTTGTTAAGGGGCTACGTTCTTTATTGGTACTCCCCTTAACAATTTTTAAAAAAAATAAGAAATTGGTCTCCCCCTAACAATATTTGGAGTGTTAATAACAATGCCCTTTTCGAATTATCGAAGCAATAGACAAAAATAGCAGGAGAGGGTGAAAATATATGAAGTAGCGACTTCAAAGGAGAGGCATCCAAATCATCTATTCCATCTAAACTGAAACTAAATACCATTTTAGCATATTCGAACTGATTTGTTGAAGCAGCGACGTGAAACATCAAGAGAAGGAAGAAAATACTAGAACAGTAAATGGGTAGAAAGGAAGGACGGACGAGTCCAAGCACCACCTTCTTTGTCAAGTATTCTTTTTTGTTGCTAAACTAAAATAAGGTTTTACCAAATGAGAAAGTGAGTACGAAGTAAATAAAGTAAGAAATAATTTTTGGTAGAGAATGGAAACAGAAAATGAGATTGTGCAATTAGTTTATTTTAAAGAGACGAAACCAATTGGACGAAGTTAGCAATCTATTGGTTTTGATACATTAAATTCTCAACCGTTTGACGTTCACTGCCAATTGAAATTCTAACCACTTTTCCAATTATCTATTGTTCGTTTTTTCCATCAAACCTGATGCATTTCATCATTCACACGCCCACATCCACGTACGTGCAAGCGTGCGTGCATATGCGTACGTGCACAACCGTGTGAACGAGCGTTCGTAAGTTTGTGTTTGCACACACATAATGAGTGTGCACGCTAGTACATGCACATGCTTGTTTGTATTTAAAATTTGAGCATGTGAAACAATCTTTTATGAAGTGACAAAATTAAATGTACATGCATACTTATTTATTAATAGAGAAGATAAATATTATAGAGCTATCTCTTTTGTTAAATGGGTTTACTGCTCTTTCACCTACTATACATATATCATTAGACTTGAGTGTCAAGCATATCAACTTATAAAAAGAATATTATATTCATTCATCAAATTTAACACAGGACTTTCCGATTTAGAAAACAAAATCTATCAATTTTTTCTTAATTATTTTGTGCTATCATCATAATCCTTGGTCAGATCTCAAATCATTTGGATCAACTATATAAATTCTCAGTTTTTTTAAATGTACAACTTGATCATATCTTGTTGCTCTTACTTCAGGATTTTAGACCATATTAAATACTATCATCCCATGTGAATGTAGACTCCTTATCCTTTTTCTTTCACATAAATATCATCCATTTTCCTCATGAATGCATCACTACTAAGGTTTCACAACTCGATCATGTCTTCATTTGAAATTTCCATAAGCTATCGTTTGTTATTAGTTTGGTGGAAATTATTTTAGTCATGGATTTTGGTCATTTGGTCGATATGGAATTATTTTAGTCATGAATTTTGGTCATTTGGTCGATATGGAATTATTTTAGTCATGGGAATTACTTTAGCTGATATATTGAATGACATCCTTAGCATCAAACTTAAAACATTAAAAACCACTTAATCAAGCTTTATAAAACCACCTAGTTTCAGTTTATTTTCCATTTTTCTCATACAGAATCTAAACAAGCACTTCTTCCCATGTGCAAACTCTAATTTGAGTCTATAAGCAAATCTATGGATTTTATTCAAGTTGTTTCGATTTTAATTTTTTTTGGTTCTCATGATGATTTCTTCGTTTTGCAAGTCCTTTTAAACAATATCCAAATTTTTATCTAAAGATAGTTATAACACAGTGATGTTGTACTTTTCTAGCAAAATACCTATATGTTTGGAAGCAATCATTGAAACTTAAGAAGAAATGACACAACAAATCATGACTATTGAATCTCATTATGTTCATATATGAGGACAACATCATGAGAGAATTTAATGATTTAGATCTATTGTGTCATCAATTGTGCCACCATTCTGTATTTGCATAGCCTATTTTCAACTCTATCATGTATGCATCCATTTTGCAAATGTTTACAGAACTTTGCAATTATTTTGCAAATGGTCATGAAATCGTACGTTCATCTTGCACATATTCCAAAACATCTTTATTGTAAGAGGGTATGTAATGGTTCATTAAATATTTGCATAAATATATTTCTCTTTGTACAAGAAAAGGATACATACTATGTGCACCACACAAACACAATATTATACACATAGTTAAAGAATATAAAATACATCTTGCAAATATTGATCTAGAAACTTTTTTATTATAAAAATATGTATATTTTTCTAGAAAATAATATTTCTAACCATTCATTTTGAAAATATTTGTAAACATGCTTGTTATGTACGTTTATATTCATTCATATTGTATCTACTTGCAATACAAGCTTGCTCTATCTTGTTATATGTTTATATTCAATTATTTTTTAGCTGTTTGCAAAATAACGCTGCTTATTCTAGTTCCTTTTGTTAAAAAAAATGTTGTGGCTGCGAGTGTTTGTCAAATAACTTTATTCTTCAAGAAAACAAATTTACATTTCTTTTTACTAACAAGCAGTCAGGGTGGCCGAGTGGTCTAAGGCGCCAGACTCAAGTTCTGGTCCTCGAAAGAGGGCGTGGGTTCAAATCCCACTTCTGACATTTCTCCACTTTTACATTAGCTTACGGTTTTGTCATATTCACTCCCTTTAACACACACATATGGTTTGCTGCAAAAAATTTACATTTAAATTCTCTGCCATCATTCAATCTACCAAACCTATTACATTTAAATTCAACTATGAAACCCATTACATGGAAATTCCAACTTTTTTTTTTTTTGGGAAACATACATACTTAAACCATTGCTGAAACTTACAGTGACAGTAAAAAAAGGCTTCTGAATCAGCCAATCAGATCAGCTAAAAGAACTTATATAAATGGATGACATGAACGAAGAGGATGCACAGCCCTGACCCAGGCTAACCAGGTTCAAATTCCAGCAATGATGCTCCCCATGTATCACTGAACTGAAGTAATATAGACATAATTATAAGAAATAACACACACTTAGTGATCAACCCTTTGAAATAATCAAGTTAACTTCTGAATGATATTAAAACCCTTTAGGCCAAACACAGTACCATACAAAATATTAAAAAAAAACTATCTTTTTCCCTGTTCATATTTAGATATGTTAATACACATGTTCATAAAAAAGGTTTTAAATAGATATTGGCATAAACATGATACATTAATTATTTAGTTTCTCCGGTTATGGTCAAATCTCAATTCAGAAATAACTTTTTTTTATCTGTTTCAAAAAAAATAAAAACAGGATTTTATTGGAATCGCTTTCCTATAAAAGATAATTATATGTTCATACATGCATGTATGTTAGTCCATTGGTTTTTTTACATCCCTTGTTTATGCCCACCTTTTTTTTTAATATATATTTGGAATTGGGAATAACGACTTTGTGTGTGTGTGTGTGTGCACGCACACGTGAATACGTGCATGTGTAATTGTGATCAGTCCCTAATAAGATATTTAATTGTAAGGGCAACGTAAGTGCAAACTTGCTATCAATGTTAGTAAGATCCGGTTAAAAATTTTGAAAAATTCAGTAAATTATCAAACCACAAATCAGAATTCAACTTCATATTAATTAATTTGAAATCATAATTTAACTTTATGAAAGATGTAATACTTTGGTCAACAAACATATGTTTCAGTTAAAATATTAAATAAGAAAATCAAAACAATATGGTAATAACTTAAATACAAACATGTCCAAATATGCACTGCACCACAAAATCTAAATAATAAATCAAGCCTCACTTGTAATTTAAATTAGCTCAAAAACAAAGCTGAAATGTTTACAAGTTAAAAGATTAAAAGACCAAAACCATTGAATACATAAACAAACATTTTTCTTGAATTGATAATTATGTGGTATGTCTAGGATTTGAACCCAGACCTCTATAAACAACTCAAATTCGTATACTACCACAAGGAAAAGCGATCACTGGCATAAACAAGTAAGTACTTTTCAAAGAGATCCTCATCATAGATAACACTTACAGTGCTAACACCTATTATAAAAACAAAATTGCTAGGCAGACAGAAAATGAGTTTTTGGGCTGAATTGCGGCCAAGTTGGAAAGGAATGATTTGTTAAAATTTGCTGCGGAGAGGGAATCTGACAATAGTCAGAGGAAGAAAGACAAATATACCCCCCTGAATTCAACATGGGGGGTACATTTCTGGACTTTTTTCACCCGGTTTGTGTAGCACAGCCCTTATAAAAATAAATTAAAGAAAAAACTCTCAACTTTAGGCCACCTCAGACGCACACCAATTTCAAAAATTAAGCAATGAAATTGCAAATTAGCATTCAGAAACAGGTTTGCAATGGTAAAAGAATTAACAAAAAAGGTTAAAAAAGTAGCAAATAAGTTTTTTAATAACACAAATTTTGAAGTCTAATATAAGGAACATTACATGTGTAATAAAAAAAATATTAATATAGTTATAACTCCTTTGGTATTGCATCTTTTGTGAAAGCATATAGTACCAAAAACGACTCTTAAAATTTGAAATTAAAATATGATAAATATCTTTAAAATTAGATCTTTTGAATAAGATTTTAAAAAAGGGGAAATGTTTCTGGAATTTGAGATTTAAAACTTCTTAAAAGATAAAATCCCAAGAAAACGATCATTTAGACATGTTTTAAAAAAAAGAAACCAAAACAATGAAAAGAAAAGGAGGGCATACAAACAACAGCATTAAAATAATTCAGGAAAAAAGCATAAGTAAATTAGGGTCTTTTACATTAGTTTTAAGCTTTCAAATGTAAGATCCACACCCAAACACTGTGTTCCTTATGCTAGCTAAACATTTACTTGAATGTAGCTGCAAATCTCAATTGTGAAACAAATAGCTTGGAAAAATCTGAAAATAATTATAAGATGAATTTATAAAAGAAAACACAATCAACAAGTCCATTGTAGTCCAGCCCGGTTAGGATACCTGGCTTTCACCCAGGCGACCCGGGTTCAAATCCCGGCAATGGAAGCTTTACTTTTTTGCATCCTAGGACCCCCCCTAAATGTGCTTAATTTCACCTAAATGCCAAATCCCGGCAATGGAAACTTTTTTGCATCCTAAGACCCCCTAAATGTGCTTAATTTCACCTAAATGCCTTAAACAAGTAGTAAAATTAACATATGCATGAACATTTACGCTAAATTTTACATAAACAGATATTATAAACTGTTTTCCTTGCCTCTTCATTCAATTAAATAGGTATGTTATTAACAGCTCAGCCTACTTACTTCCTGTCTCTTTTACCTGTTTATATATTTGTAGAATGAGGTACCTCAAAAAGTCATTCCACACAATATGCTTAGAAACAAACATATATCAAAACTCCAAAATCAATCATATTAAGCTTTATAAAAGATGTAAAAAAATATTTTTCCTTCAACGCTAAATTTCAAGATAAAACGTAAAATGTACAATCCTTGGGATTGACGAGGGGATCCAGTTTTGGATACTAACGGTAGAAAAGTGTGGTCATACATCATTAAAAAAAATAAACAAGAACAGCGAACTCGATGGAAAATGATAGCCAAATTTCTTGTGACCGTCCATGGAAAACCTCATTCAAATCCAAAAGTGAAGTTCATTTGATAATGCTTCAATCCCTTCGTAATTAATTTTAATATGTAGTAAACCTACATGTACGTGAAAGGGGGAAAAATCTCTAGACTGGTCTAATTTCAACAAACCAATCCAAACCTGCAAAGTATACCTCAAAGTACATATCAAATAACCGAATCCAGACCTGCAAACAAACAAACAAAAAACGCATATGCAAATAAAAATCCGAACCTACTTTGCTATCCGAGTTTGCTGATGATCAATAAGCGATTCGCCGCTGGATTTCTGTCATCCAAAAAAGCGGTGGCAAAAAATAGTCCAACAGCACCTGGATTGAGTCCTCTGTTTGGTCTACTTCCATTGCGCTTGCAATTTCAAATTTGGGGTTTTGCTTACTTTCTAAGCTAATTGTTGGAAGAAGAAAGGTTTTCCATTTCGCTTGCTTTTGCTGCGTAGAGACAAATGGGCTCATCAAAAGAAGAGAAACAGAAGCTTCTAGGTCGGCTATTAGTGGGATAAACAAATTGGAAGAGAGGGAGCCCAAATTCAAGCTTTTTGTAACTCGCGTGCACGGAAGAAAGGTAAAAATCAAATTGACCGACCGAACCGAATAATCAGTACGGCTTAGAGCATCTCCAACAGTGGAGGAAATTCATGTTAAGGGGTGTAATTTCGCTTATTTTTGCACCCAACAGTTGTTACGGGGTGTAATATGAAGGGAAATGTTACGGGCTCAATTCAGAGTCCTGAATGGGGCGCGCGAGCCGATTTTATCGGCTCGCGACTTCAGGAGCCGATAAAATCGGCTCGTGGCTATTTTTTTTTTCTCAACTATTTTTACCATATTTTACCATATACAAAACCAAACCCATTAATTTTTTTATAAAATAAACTCCGAAACGTAAAAATAATAGATGATTACTAAGAGAAAAACCATTTTTTTTTTTTTACGTTTTACACTAGTTTGTCATATACAAAAACATAACCGATATTTATTTCGTACCATAAACTTAGAAACATAATAATATATGATTAATAACTCTTACGAATACAAGAGAACAAGTTGGTACAATAGAAAATGACAACATCTTTACTGCATACATGATTGATAAGTTCGGACAAACATAAAATAAAACACAAATTCAGATAATGGTCGTCCACTAACCCGAAGGAGTTATAAAGGAGTTTAAAACTAGGGTCGTCCACTAACCCGTGATATTTACACGTATATAAAAAGGAGTTCAAAAGGAGTTTAAAAGGAGGGTCGTCCACTTAACCTCATAATGTAAACATTTAAGCACCCGAAGGAGTTAAAAAGGAGTTATAAAGGAGTTTAAAACTAGGGTCGTCCACTAACCCGTGTTATTTAAACGTATATACAAAGGAGTTAAAAAGGATTTTATAAGGAGGGTCGTCCACTTACCCTCATTATTTAAACATGTAAACATTTAAGTACCAGGTTTGGCGCTTGGCAAAGTAGCAAAACTTGGCAAGGTAACGGTTTGCAATAAAACAAGCATACATTACACAGAACATATGAAAGGAGCAAACATTACACAGAACATAGGACACGCGCAAACAGTACACAGAACATATGAAATGGCACATATCGCAGAACACATAGAAAAATAACATACAGTCCAAAACATCGAGACATACACATACATACATCGAGCCATACATATATACACCGCGACATACAGAAATATAAATCATGATAAATCTGCGGCATCATCATCATCACCATCCAAAGACATGTCGTCTCCGCTATCAGACGGGTCATAATACGGAATATCGTCATCACTACCTCCAACCACGTCATCCCCTCCATCAACGTCATCCCCTCCAACAACGTCGCCCCCTCCAGCAACGTCGCCCCCTCCAACAACGTCGCCCCCTCCAACTCCTCCTCCTACTCCTGGACCTCCTACTCCTGAACCACCTGCTCCAGAACCACCTCCTCCTGAACCACCTGCTCCTGAGCCACCAGTACACGACCCTACAATGGTACCTGATGCTGCTGTCCCCCCACCCTCTGCTGCAGCTAATCTGGCCTGTAAGTCATATATCTGCTCCTGCAATCCTTGCACAATCGCCTGGTGCTCCTGATACATGGACTGAGTCCATAGCAGTGCCATATGATGAATAGCCGCGATATGTATCCTATGCTGGTCCAACCTGGGTGCATACTGCATATATAGAACATATAAAATCAGTTTCTACAGCATATAACATACAACGTAAATTCACAAGTACAAATGTTACCTCATGTGACGGATATAATCCAGCAGTAGGGACACCATACACCATGTCTGCAGGTGGGTAAACAATAGGCAGGGCTATCTGTGCCCCGCTAAGATCATATGTCTGAAATGTATCGGCGAGAGCAAAATCCTGCGGAGGGTCGGATATCTGTGAAGGGGTCGGGTCGAAAGTAAACGGCGGAGGGTGAACTCTACCACTCACCAATCGGGGTCCAATGTGATCGGAGTTCACACCCCGCATATAATCCGGCAGCAAGTACCGTCTAGGAGCTACCCGAACCCAGTAAGGACCAAACTCTACGTCGGGTAAGTGAAAGTCAGTCGTATCAACCCATCCTGCCTGTCTCAATCCATCCACATACTGTCTCCCTATAACACGCTGCGGCCCGAACATATCAAGTGGCAAAGGTGGATCTACGGGTACGCGCAGCTCACCGGTACTCTGGTAATAGCATCGGTCTCCCAAGTACCAAACAGAAAGGTGGGCCGGTGGGAAGAAGAGGACACGTCGAGTAGATAAGATGCATGCAATGGCTAATGGATGGGCATCAGGTACTGGGCCACCGGCTGCAAGTAACATCCAATAAGAAGCCCAAGGTGCTCGTAATATGTTCCCCCTCTCCCTTATATCCAACTGGGTACGAGCCTCCATCAAGTCGTGTCTCACACCAGAAGGAGAACGCTGAACTACGTGAATACTCTCCCATCTACGCATCCGTGGGAAAAAGGTCTCAGCAGCATGACTGGCGGTGTGATGTATGTGTGGGTGCATGTTGGCCGTGTACTCGTAGTACCAGCACGGCAACATGTACCAAAAACCATACATCTGCTGAACCTCTCTAAAAACATAGGAGTCAAGAGCGGTGTATAGATAACCCAGTATGGCAGAGCCCCAATCAAACATATGCACCTCATCTAAATCGACTAGTGCTGCTAGGTAGCCAAGCCTAATCGAACTCTGTTGGTTCGTAAAGAACGTCGAACCAAGGAGGTATAAAATGGTAGCCCTGTACACTATGTCGTGGAATTCTATCACATCTACATGCGCTGTAATATACTCAAGTAAATATGTGCAGGGAACGGCACCATTAGCTATACGAGCCGCATCCAAACCTGGCAAATACTGTATGTAGGACTCGGGTGACTCAAACTGGGAATCAAATGGAGGTATGACTCTATCTGGAAGGCCTATCTCAATCCCCGAAAGCATGTAAAAATCGGCTGGGGTGATACCTAGCTCAAAATCCGGGAAGTGAAAGGTGTGTGTCGTAGGCCACCATCTCTCTGATAAGGCTTCGACCAAAGGTCGATCGAAGGACTGAGGAGGTATAATACGTAAAAAAACGTCCGAATGGACTGCCAAATAGCCTCTCTCGAATATCCAGAGGTAATATGTCTAAGGCTGATGATACAAACTTCGCCCAACTCCCGCGAACGAAGATGTACCGAGTCTATTAAAATAATACCAGTTAAATGACTATTTAACAGTTAAATGAGTATTAAAGTTCGTACTACTAACGTATAACAAACTACTACATGGTAAATGCACTAATAAAGTTTTAACAGTTAAATGACTATTTAACAGCTAAATGACTATTTAACTAGTACATGCAATAATTTATACTATTTAAATGACTATTGACGTTCAACCTACTAAACCATATAACGTACATGCACTAAACTATAACGTAAAACGACCAGATCATACTTTTTAATAGTTAACTAACTGCGAATATTATAAAAAGTAAAACTAATACCTGAACGGCGGCCAGCGCGGCAACTGATCGATGGGTGAATCCCTGTGGCATCTCGTGGAGGATACGTAAGTCCTCAATCATCGTCCCCGCTGGTGGAGGAAGGTGTACTGGACCAGACATGTCGTCTGGCATAACTCTAACTGTGCGTCTCCCGCTCTTCGTCACGCGTGGCGGCATCCCGACGTTGGAACGATTAAAAAAGAAATTAAAAAGGAGGAAATTAAAATTAAACTAATATAACAAACCCCACCCCACCCCCCTCCCGAGCCATATATAGGCTCGGGACAGGCGCGAGCCGATTTTATCGGCTCGCGAGCTCGCGAGCCGATAAAATCGGCTCGCGCCCGTTGGGAGATATCAAAGATATCTCCCGTAATGTTACGGGCCGTAACGTTACGGCCCGTAACACTGTTGGAGATGCTCTTAGAGAGCATGGTGTGTGCATAGCCAAAAAGGATTTGTAGGTTCGTAGCAATGTCCAAAATAAAAAAGAAAGGCTATGTTTGTAGTTGCAAACATTTTTAGAGTTATTTTGATGATACTCATAGTTAAGCAGACTAAAAAATTTGGGAGTTATTTTGATATCAGTGTTCCGGATCACTATAAAAACGGGTCAGTCTTGCAAAAAAAAAATAAGGGTATAGCCAATCAAAGAATAGAGTTGGTTTTGACTGAAATCGCACATATACAGAATTCAGTGGAACAAGCCATGTTGGAATCGCTGAGGCAAAGGCTATGCAGTCGAACCGGTTTTGATTGAAATCGGAAGCAATCTGGATTTTGTATAATTAGACAAAACAACGCAAATCATCGAACCGGAATGAAAGGTGAGTTAAGTCTCACACCTTCTGAAATTCTTTGAGTGCTAAATTCATATAATTAGGAATTTTAGTTGATATTATAGAATTGGTTGATTGAATGTTATGGTTGGCTATTGGTTGTTATTGTTTGTTTGATCGACATTATTTATCATGTAATTATCTGTGATGCAAGGAAGAATAGGTTGGAGGGATCCAACCGGATTCCTCAAATAATTGTTGTTGTTTGTTTATTGCATTTATATATGAATTGTTATTCGCAATGGTATTATAACCTGTTTTGAATAATGATTGTTGAATAGATGTTGATCGTTGAATTGAAATTAGCTATTATAAATCAATAATCATGTAATTATCTGTAATTATTTATTTTTATTAAAGTTAATTATTCTTAATAACCTTTTAAAAGGGGTTAACTATTCTACTTTAATTAACAAAGAAGTTAACTACCTTGATTGTAGTTAATGTTGAAGTTAGCTATTATAAATCAATAATAATAGAAGTGACTATCTTTTAAATGGAATTCGGTTAAAAAGTAATCGAGTTGTAATAAAGTTTTAGTTGAACTTAGAAAAGGATTTTATACATGAATTGGATAATGAATCCAAATATGATAAACAAGAGTATGAAGGGAATCTCGAGATGAGGCAATGTTTAAAATAAGCATTTACTTAATTAGGTAAAGTAATATAATCAAAAGGAGATTTCCAAATAAAGGAAAACAGAACGGATTGGCATAATGGACCCAAATATCTAAACCTATTTATAAAAAGATTTGAAGCAAGATGTTTACTTAATAATTGCAATTAAGTAAAGCCAATCAAAATCGGGAAAGGGGTCTTAAAGCGTAAATGTAAGTGTTTAAATGAAGTTAGGTAGGGCTTAATAAATGGATTGTTGAATTAAGATCCAAGTTGGGCTATTTTAAGATGCTAAACTAATTAGCATAATAGGAATTGAAATTTAATTCAAATCGTATACACAAGGTTTGTAAAGAGGCCTTTAAACTAGCATGGTAATTTTGAAGATAGAAGATCACTTGAGAAGTAAGTTAAACGATGTTATTGAAATAAGAATTGCAATGGAAAGGGAAGGATATTTAATAGTTGACGAATTAAGAGATTAGCAAATGTTTACTTAGTAAATGAATTAAATAAAGAGATTTCAATTCGGATGAGATGATTTATAACACCATATTTAGAAGCAAATGGTTAATAATACTTTTATGATGTTCCACTCAGTTTAAGTTACAAGATTTTATTTATCTTAAGATAAAAATGTTGTCGATCAAGGTCTGAGAGGTAATTAGAATACCCCAACTTGAACGGCTTCACTATTATTGAAAGATGATATTAGTTTGTAAGGGTTGAAGGTAATATAAAGGAGATTTGTGAATATATATAAAGGAAATAAAGAGTTTTGGAAAGGATATCGATATTTCAAGATAAAGGAAATAATGGAAGGAGTTTGGTAATTATATTTATTTTAAACATTGATTATTGTTTCAAAGAAATCGAAACAAGAGAGATTGGGGAAGATAAGTTATATAATCGATTTTTAATCGATAAAATGGATTGAAATAGAATGTTTTAATATAAAAGGCCGAAGCTACCAATATACTTAGCTATACTGTTGGGTTTGATAGTTAAAGAACCGACTATCAAATCAATATTCCTTATGGCCTTTTGACGAGTTGTTTCGAGGAGACCAGGATGGGAACTAGACCCAAAACCACTTTGAATCAACTATGCGTTCGCAACTAACTTGCAACCATTTAAAGATGGAGCATTGAAGACCGTTGATCTTCAAGAGCGGAATAACTACTTGTTAAGTTTCTCTGGTCTGGTCCGCCAGAGTTATGATGACTTGTGATTCTATCGTGATTGAAATCTCCGGGTTGCAAGGACTTCTTGCTATGATCTATAGAATAATTCCTAGGATGTAGTAGGAGAGTGTCTTCGGTTCATCCTGTTCCTGGATGACTTGTATGGACGAATGTCTGACAGAGTATTTCCCAAAACTCACGTACGTTGATTTTTACAAATATACCAAGTTTGGTGGCGGAGAAATTCTCTTGCTAAACACCCAGAGTGTATTTGTGGACATCAATTAGTGGTTTAACAGATTTGACGATGTGGCATTCAAAGTGAATGGAGATGTGCTAAAAGATAAACGTAACCTCAAGCCTCATCAACCGGGAAATGGCATAAAATCGGGTAGGCAGCATGGCCATGTGGGTCGCACCCATTAAAAGGATATATCATTGCCTGATCTGGAGAAATCAAATCCCTTCAGTTGTCCCTTTTTATTTATACATGTATGCTATCGGTTCGGTTGGTTGGCCCCCAACCGTGTTAATGATATATTCGGTACTCTCAAGAGAAATGAGGGGTCGGTCATGTGTAGCCGGGTTGCAAGACGTTCTTGTTGAACCCCAATGTATTCATCTTCAGAGGTACATTGTCGGAAAGGTGGTCCCATACCTTGCCAGGAAATCCATTCTCCAATAAGAGCCCGCGATTTTGATTTTATACTATATATGTAGAGCGTGAGATGCAAGCGTTCTGCTAGATTATTATTTATTTGTGGTTTAATAGACATTATTATAATATCAGAAAAGATATTGATTTCAAAAATGTTTTGGGTTATAGTAAGGTAAAAACCGTCCGTGTTTATGTGTGGGCTGGTCTTACTATTATCCTTTTCTTTCAAAAAGAATTCTTCAAAGTTAAACAAGATGTTTGTGCTGTGAATTTATCACTAAAAGTATTCCAGACTGATTCGGGTGAATTTTGTTTTGCTTCAAATGTGCTCGGGTTAGACCAAGTATATTTCTAGGTTAGATTTCGCTTGGAGTTTTCCGGAGCTGAAAGCAGGAGGCTTCACCGTTAGATATTTAGAGTTTGTTCGCACATATACAGAATTCCATGGAAAAATACAGAGTTATTTTGATATGTGTTATGCATGTGCATGTAAACCTATTTATTTATTTATTTTTATTTTTTATTTTTTGAAAAGTTGTGTTAAGCTATTTATTAAATTATTGGATTTTTAATTTTTATGGTGTTCAATAAAAAATTAATGAAAACATAAGAAATAAATGTAAAAAAATGTTAACTTTTCGGCAGATTTAGATTAATTTCAAACTATTGAACGGCTCAAACCAATATGAAAGAAACATATCTTAATTGCGGACTTTGGATAAGTTAATTTGGAATGTACAGTCGCCTCTATGCAAAATTGTGATTGGCAGGAGTCGAAATGGAAAAATATATGCATGTGCAAACAAAGAAACAATCTAATCTGAGATACACAACCATGCAGTGCTATACTTATTAATACGACAGAAACACAAGCCACCTTTATCAATCACTTCACGACTTTTTGCATGTATTACTGGCCTTTCTTTGCACATTTCGAGAAAGCAAAGGACTACACATGAAGTGTGCTTTATAGTAATAGTAATAATAATAAAAGACATTGATTTGATTGAAATCGCTAGACCTCCACAAAAACTTCGAAAATTCACCAATTCATTTTTGTTCAAAAAAATTTAATTTTGTTTTTACAACATAGTAGCAAAGAAAATGTTCATCATTGCATGTTATATTCCAGTGTGTCAATCGCCATACAGTTGCTCTTCCGTCGCAAAGATCACCGGAGAACCCATATGTACATATTACATTTACAATTAACCCACCGGTTATCGTCCAGCTGCACCAAAAAAAACCATTAACACTAAAAACAAATACATCGTGCTACATGCAAAATAGCAAAAAGCAGCAAACAGAAACCATGGACAAAAGAGCTAATTCCCGTTTCACATTTTAGAGTATTTTGATAATACTCACAGCTAAGCAGACTATTAAAGTTTAGAATTATTGTTCATTTGATTTAATTTATAGAAATGAGATTTTTTGATACGCATCGCATGTGCATGTAAAGTCATTAATTAAATTATTAGATTTTTTTTTATTTTTGTATTGTTCAATAAAAAGTTAATAAAAACGTAAGAAATAAATATACTTTTTTATCGCAATAATGTTTGAACTTGTAACATTATTTATGTTTGAAAATTCATATTTAAATATATTTTTTAATTTTTGTTTATGGCGAGATTCGAACTTTTATTAGTTTACATGAAAGGGCATTTTAAGAATTTTGCATTAGGATAAAAAATTACGCTTTCAAATCGATTATATACAAAATTATTATTTGCTTTATTAAATTTTACTTCGCATCTTTTTTTTCACTAGGGCGATCTTATGCTTCGCACACGGATTCGAGTGCATAGTTAATTTAATATTATTTCTGGTTTCTTTCCCATTTATATTTGAATTTGAAAGAGTATATGTTCATGAATAGTGACTTTTTTAGATTTTATTTTGCATGAACACTACAGAAAAACTTTTGTTGGTAAATTTTCTCAAAAAATCTCAAGGCACACAAAGTGTTCACGTTTTTATAGCAAAATGACTTTGTACAACAAATGATAACATCAGTTATCCGCTAATTTGAACTTCGTAAATATTACATTACTAAGAAGTTCATTTAATTTTCAATCGTAAGAGACATGAGTTGAGTAACGAGCATTACGCCACACGATTCCCGCATGGGCTGCTTTTCATAAAAAAAATGTATGACTAGCGCATTCAACAGAATAACTATATACATATCTATATTTAGTCATATTTTTTCATTGATATCGCCTAATATATTTATATTTACATTGCAATATCCAATGTTAAGCTAGTTCAAATTTTGGAGCTTTCTGCCACAATGACCATAAAATTTTCGCCTCCCCCTTTCCTCGTATCTTCTTCTTAACTCTTTCTTCATTCCACTTTTTTCGTTTTCTCTTCCTTCTCATTTCGCCTCTTTCCAGATCTTTTCACCTCTCGATATCTAGCTTTTGTTATCGTGGTAGATGGCTTTCGACTCCTAACTAAATCCTTTTGGTTTTCTCCAGATCTAGCCTCTCAACACTTCATAAGACCAGATATGCCTCTTATCTCCTCAAGTCGTGGTGTTTCCCCTTTCGATTGGTTACTAGCTTTATTCACGACTCCCTCACTCATTATGCTTTTTCTCAGATTACTCGAGTGCTTGCCAAATGGCAGATCGTTTTATGATCGTGGATCGATTAATTTCGACGTGCTGGAAAGTAATTCTGCTTATCTGGATCTTGTGTTTTTTGAGTTATGATGTTGATTGTTATGATACTAGACCGAGGGGTATTCGACTTGAGCTTTTGGTTGTTTTTGGTATTGTCTATGTCGTGAGCTCTGTTGGTTCAGTTGGTGTTTTCTTTGATTGTTGTGTTTGGGTTAGGCTATGTAGTTGTGGAAGGAAGTCTTTATGTCCCAAGCTGTATGAAAGTTCTTAGGTCTGTCTACTCTGTTGGACATTGGTTGCTCTAAGATAGGAGATATATCATAGCTTTAGTTAGGCTTGCAACTTGTTTTTGCTACCTTGTTGTTGTGTTTAAAGGAAATTTGCTGGGTGGAAGGTTACTCTCTGCTTGCTACTGTTCTACTCCAGAAAGTAAGTTTCATGCATAGGATTTAGGCTCGTTAGTTTCATATGTGATTTGGTGGTTTACTATGTAGAGTGGTGAGGTGTTGTCTGCTTTGCTACTGCTTGTGGGGGGCTTCTATGCAGCCTTTAGTTTTATGTAATTCTTGCTTTGTGTCTTGTTATTTGGGACTGCTATGCAGCCTTATGTTGCCATGCTTTTATGTTATTTGCATTGTGTTGCAATTGTGATGTAATTTTTAGCCTATGCGCTTATTTTCCAATTTTAATTATTCCCTACGTGGAGTTTATTTCAAACTATTTTAACTAGTGCTAGGATCATGTTAGTAGTAGATAGGCATTCTGCCTACTTCCTGTATTATTTTGTACTCTTGTACTCATTATTTGTTGTAACGAGAAAGTGTTACGAATTACTATAAAACCAGATGGTCTTGCCAAAAAAATGAAGAACAAACTTACAAGTAAACTTTATGTTACACAACGACTTTATCAACTTGTAACACCCCAAAATTTAAAAAAACCATAACCATTCTTAAATATAAGAAATTGGAAATAACTAATTAAATATTCAGAATTAAGAGAAATCGATATTATCGTTGCGTTCGTCTCGGAATTATGGTTCAGATAAACCACAAGTTTGCGTAAAACGGATAACGTATGAAGAAGTTAGAAGTATTAAAAGTTTGCATACATACAAAGAGCTTATACGTAAATATAAAATAAAATAAATTCCAGAAAAATCAAAATGTGGCGAGCTGGAAATGGACCCGTTGTGGGAAAACCAGCACTGGCCTGGGTCGACCCAAGGGGGATGGGTCAACCCTAGGGTCAACTCAGGCGGTAGGTGGGTCGACCCACCCCTGATTCGGGCGAATTCAGAATACGTATATGGACTGTTTTGTGCTCAGTATTCGTTGTTGACTCAGCATGACTTGCACGGTCTAGATTTAAAACTTAAAATCTAAAGGCTGAGGTTGACTCTATACATCTATAAATATATGGCTTCTCCCATTCTGATTAACGCCATTTCTTCGTATGTTCTCCCTCTATAAGTCTATTCTTAAAATATGTACATATAATAGGGGAATGCTATTGCAGATTGGATCAAACAGAGACAACATCAAGACTTGCACACATACAACTTGGATTGGACTTCTTTTTCTATGGCATAGTGTTATATACATTTATCTTCACCAAGACCCACACTATGAGTTTCTGTTATTTACAGATCTAATTTCTTAGGCCTTGAACATGACAGTTAAATAAAACTGGTTAGGACCTACAGGGTTAGTAAAATAAATGTTACACATGTTTTCACTGTTAATCACCTATGCTGTTAGGATCAGTTACATATATGCGTGTAATGTTGAATAAATAACAAGTTGTACATATGCCTGTGACGTTGGATAAATAACGAGTTAAATGTATCTATCTTCCTTTTTCTATTATTTATGTTTTATGTTTATTTCCAGCATTGCCTATATGCCTATGTAACTTGATTTATTCTCCTTCCTCTGTTTTCTATTTTTATGGCAAGCCTACGCCCTTGGAAGCCTAGGCTATACTCGATTAGGGTGCGCGTGTAATTGGGGAAATAATGAATGATATAAAAAGAGGAATTTAGGCATGGTATTAATTTGGGACTGGTTGACTATAATTTGGGAAAAAGGACAAATATACACATGTTTAGGCTTGTTGTAAACTGATAAAAGAGGGTAACGTGTATATATTTGTTGTGATTGGATAATATGCATAAACCTATATATGTTGTAATTTAGAGAACAAAGTTGATGAATAATGTGCATGTGAATTGGACATGTTAAATTGGACTTAAAACGGACATTAAGTGAGTGACATGTTAAGAATCGGGTAAGTACTAGATGTAGATTAATAAACTGAATTGCTGTGGAAATTGTATACATCTGGGCAGGTGTTTTGGGGAAGGGTTGTACACACATAATGACATATAATAATTACAACCACGCTTATTAGTAAACCTAAACCTACTAGGTTAAACATAAGTATTAATAAGCTAAGAGGTCCCTCGTTCTGTTGTTGTATCGGGTTTTAGGGACTCTTAAATCCTAGTTTTTGGGGCACAAGCTTAAGGGGTTTGGCTTGCGTCAATTTACTGTTTGGAACCTATATGAATCAGTATCCCTATTGGTATCTTGTTAGAGGGGGCCTCGCACTAGGTAGGGGCTAGGGAACGCTTTACTGAACTGGATAGTAAGAGGTTCACATAGGGGTGGGTACGGGCGCGTTCCGGCGGAGTCATGAGCATGCATGGGTCCGACTAGGTAGGATAAGTCATTGTAACACCAGTAAATAGGTTTGTATTATATAAGTTGCTAGGTTAGGGAGTAATACACCTTACTGTCGAGGCTGACACAGGGTATTTACGTAGTAGGGAGCCGATCACTTGGGTAGTTATTAGGGTACACATAATCCTGTTGTTTTGTGATTAGGTTAAACACCTAATATGGTTATGTCATTATGGTACACCTAATATTGTTGTTTAAACCTGCTGTAAATCCTTTTCTTTCGCCTCTTCCCCCCCCCCCGGGGTCCTCCAAGTAGAAGCACTCAACAATGACTAGGATTTCTCTTATGACTTGGGCTTGGATTTATTGAGATGTATCGTTTTGACTTGCTCTCAACTTTAGTATGGCTTATGGCGAGGGATATGACTCTATGTACTATGATGCTTTGGTTTATGAGATAGATTTGATGTAACTGGTTTTGAATGTGACTGGTTTTATCAGACAATATTTCTTTATTTTTAATAATGAAGTTTAAAAAAATTCGCTGCTATTTTATATTTGTCATCTAAATTTTCTATAATGTTTACCTATTGCGCTTCACGGAACTTAATGCATTCTCTTATAAGTGAGATTAATCAACGTGTGGTGTCACATTTGGTATTAGAGTCGAAGGTTACAAGATTAGAGAAACAGTTTTTAAATTTGGTTTTAAAAGCAAAGTATTTTTATATAAAAAACTGTTTTTGAAAAACATATAGTCAACCTTGACAATTATATTCCTGTTACTCTTGATGAAGAAGAGAACGTGGTCATTAGTTCGAACTTGACTGTCTTTAATATGGATCATCCTAAAGATGATTCCCCCCAAGCCCAAATCACGACATGGTCCCAGGATCTCACATGAAAGATTACTTTCTATGATTCTCCCAAGACCCTGAATCATATCTGTGAGAAGCTTGGCCTCCTGATTTCTTTTGACGGTCCACTCCCATTTTAGTCACCAACACATGTCCCAATAAACATGTTTAAAAACTTAATTCAGCTTGGTAACCGATCTCTACTTTTCTCGCATCCTAAATCATCACATGCTCAACTTTCATCTCTGAATGAACAGTTTGCAGTTTCTAACACTTTCTTCTAATATATATTATCTCTTCTCGTTTTTCTTGATTTTTATATTCTCATGGAAGATCTTAACTTGACTTTGTATTTTTTATTCTTTTTCAGGCAACTAAACATTTATTTGAGTTTCAGAGCAACACTTTTGAGTTAGCAGGTGAAATTACTACACTCAAAGAGGGAGCTTCCCTTTTTCACTTCCAAATCATTGACCTTTCAACCACCAAAGATGGAGTGGGAAAAAAGATAGAGAAAGGGTGGAGAAGGAGAAAGTTATTATGTCCCTATAGGAGCTATAGGTGACCTCTGAGAAAAAGCAAAAGAGAATCAATGTTCTAAAGCTCAAGGAAAGGATTTGACTCAAAAGTTAACTAATTTAAACTCGATGATCGATAGACTTATGAATAACAATTATACACCTAAAATTGAAGCTGAAGAGCAAGAAGAGACTCATGTCCAAGTGTATTGTAACAACCCGGATTTTCAGAACCAATTTAAATTTTGTATTTTAGCTATTTTAATGAATTTTGGATATTTAAAATGATTTATTTTAAATAACAACAATTAAAAATTTATTTTAATCGAGGTTAGAACATATAAATTTATTTCAATTATAAAACGAGCTTGAAATGGCACGACAGTTTGAAAATTCAATTTCAAATTTTAAATGAATGTACATGATTCAAAACAAATCGGATTTCAGTAAAACCAGAAATATTTGAATATTTGAATCTGTTTAATTATATCTTTCTAACGAATGTGAAAATTTCAGATTTCATAACGGGAATAAAAAAATATGTCCAGTTTAAAATTTAAAATAGTCGCTATGGAATTTATATATATATCATATAATATATAGCCCTTGAAAATAGTCATTTTTGCAGACGACCTCCGTTTTCGACGAAACCACTTTTTTGGATCTGAAATGTCATATTATTGCTAGATTCTCAATTTCATAATATTTGGAATTAATATGTGAGCGTGGTGAGTTTAAACATGTTTGGCAATTTCAGTTTGAATTTAATCGACTGGAAAATGACCATGTTTCAAATGGTCTCCAAATTTGACAAAATTAGTTTTGTTAGGACTGTATCGTCAAAACATAGCCAGATTTATTTTTCTGGAATTTTCGGAGTCCGTATATGACCCTGGTAAATTAAAATGTACGTTGAAACCAATTTTGAATGTTAAATCAATTTATATTTTATTTTTTATGAAAAATGATCGTAACAGTCGAATAGACTTTCCGGACATATCTCATTGTGTTCGAAATGGGGGTATTTAGCTAGGGGCGACTGTCTTTGGGTTCGCATTGGAGGTTAAATGAAAATTTAACTTTTTGGAATTTGAAATAATAATATAAACTATTATATAAAATAAGCCCTCACCCCTCTTTCTCTCTCTCTCTCAGATCAAAATAGAATATTAAAAATGGGGGGAAACGCGATCCCATTCCTCAAACCCCCCATCATAGTCGATCACTGCACCGCTCCCAGGTGCGCCACCGCCTCTTCTGCTCCGCCACCTCCCTCCTCTCTCTTCCTCCTCCTTCTCCAACCCCCCCAAACCCTGACCCTCCTAAAACCGTCGCGCCGCCCTCATTGGCCCACCACCCCCCACCTCCGGCGCCTCCAACCTCCGCCACCCTCCTCCGATGGTGGCCCCTCCTCCATCTAAAAACTGGATTTTTTACAAGAAAAAGGTGAGTTTTTAATTTGATTTTAATTTAATGTAATTAGTTTTAGAAATAAATAAAAAATCATTTTTTTATATGGCATAGTTTTAAAAATCAGTTTTTTTTATACAGTAAAATAAAATTATGATTTTTATATATATAGTAGCGGTATAAAAATATGATTTTTATATATGTAGTAGCGGTATAAAAAATTGATTTTTATTATATAATAGCATAATAAAAATTTGATTTTTATTATACGAATGGCAATATAAAAGTTTGATTTTTATTATATGAATAGCAATATAAAAATATGATTTTTATTATAAGGATAGCAATATAAAAAATGTGATTTTTATATGTGTAGTGTTATGATAAGATGTGATTTTTATATATACTAGCATAGAATAAAAATAGAATTTTTAATATATGTAAAGCGGTTTAAAAAAATGAATTTTTTAATATATATAACATTGATTAAAAATCTGATTTTTATATATATATATATAGCATATATTAAAATTGCAATTTTTAAATATATGAAGCGTTATTAAAAATGTGATTTTTGATATAAACCGTGTGAAACAGATTGAGCTGGAACCATGGTGAAGTACAATGCGCATTGGAAACAAATCCAAATCCAAACCGTTCAATTAAAGAATGACGAAGTGGAAACCAAAGGTGAGAACTCCTTCTCACTCTATTTATTTTACAATTAAAAATATTCTAGGATGTAGACGGGGCTTAGAACCCTCCGACACTATTTATTGTGAAAACCATATTGTTTGATTTGAATTACATGGAGTTCAACACTCGAATTCGCACAATCGCATAAATTGAAAGCGATGTATGGATATTACCAACACACGGATTTCATACTCCGCGAATAGCCAATTATGGCGTCGTAAATGGCATTGGGGTAGTTGAGTATTTATTTGGATGTTCTACATGATTTGATTATGGTTGTAAAAATTGATTTATTTGTTTAGATTTAATTTGGATGTGAATTAGATTGAATTTGGTTTGTGTATGGTGCGAGCCAGTATTAGGCGAGGGATAAGGCTAGACCTTATTCCGGGTCTAGTATCGTGCCGTCATGCTGCCGAATTTTTTTAAAAAGTATTAGAAAATTTTAGTTAGTTGAAAAAATTATTTTAGCTTATAACTGCGATAAATAAAATAATTATTGGATAGTTAAAAATAAGTTTACACATCCATTTACAAGTTGGACGACTTGTTTATGCTCGCCCATTTTTGTGAAATCGATTGGGTCGATAATTTTATACATCGCCCAACTGCACAAATAACATTCAGTATTTGTTGGTTGAAACCCCACATAGGTGTTGGGATAATATTTGGCATACACTAATCCCAATTGTTTAGTCGTATGTTAATCGATTGGTTGACAGACTATTGTAAGTGTTAATTATTTATATTTAATGCTTACGCAGTTGTGTAATGCACTTTGGATGATGGCTGACTATGTATGATTATTGTTGTGTACATGTTTATATGAAATCCATATAAATAAAATTATATGGTAATTGACTGTATCTGATTCCAATTTAGAAAGAATGAGTATTTTAAAATAACGAATATTTTAAAATAACGAATATTTTAAAATAATATTCTGTAAGGGATAAAAATATGATTTTGATGTCCGATTTGGGATGGACACAAAAATATTGAAAATGTGTAAAGCCGTGTTGTTTAGATTTGCGCCATTTTAACGCGAACGATATTTATATCGATTTTATTCATTTTTATAATGAATATAGAAAAGGAAATGATTTCAAAAATCTGATACTTTGAAAATATTATCGACAAAAACTCACCGACCGACCCTTGAGCAGCCAACCGACGCATCAGTAGCCAACCGTCCCATTTACTCAGAAGCGACCGACCCAGCTCACTAGGACCAACCCAATAGCCCCACACAGGACCGACCGACCCTTCAAGTGCCAACCGACCCACTTCATACTAGGAGTAACCGACCCTATCCTATAGGCTCGCTCGACCGACCCTGTTCATCCCCAGGCTCTCTCGCTCGAGCAACCATTCTTCTTCAGGCTCGCTCAACCGACCCCATCATTCAACTTATAGGCTCGCTCGCTCGAACCCCTTTCACCCAGGCTCGCTCTTTTTGAACTATCCACCAAGGAACACACGACTGTCCCTTTCTTTTCTCCAGGCTCACTCGAGCCTGCTTCTTATCTTGTTCCCCAAGAAACCACACTTGATGCGCGACCGACCTTATACGTGCAACCCAAAACCTGCACTTCTCCAATGTAACTCCAATTTCGACCAAAATTTCGCCAATCGACACAATCGACGAAACCAACTCAACCAACCCATTCAACACAATCATAAACATGTTATGAAACCACCAACATCACCAATTTGGTCATTTCATCAATAATTATGTGAAATTCACCAAAATCACCACAAATGCAAATATGAACAAAACCATAGATCTAGCTTGCATAATCATACGAAATAGCTTAGAAATTACCGGTTTAAAACTTACTAAATTGGATATTATGGTGATTCATATGGAATTGGACTTACAAAAGTATAAGATCTAAGAAATCGACTTGAATTTGATGAAAAACAAGAACAAACACCCATATACTTCATTGAATCCATGTGAGAGATGTATATCACTCACTTATTCTCCAAAAAAAGCTAAAATGATAGAAATATGAATCCGGACAGCAAGCACCTCGCACCAAACCCCTTGATCCGATGATTCCTTGCTTCAATTGATGTAGATCTAGCTTCCAATGATGTAGATATATGATTTCCCTCCTTGGATTTAGATTTTTAATGGTCGAAAGGTGTTAGAAGAAGGAGGAGCACAAGGCCACCTAATGAGAGAATGGGGAAGTAAAATATTTCCCATACCTCTCACCCTCTATTTATAGTTTCCACCAACCCACTAATGGGCCTCTCCCAAATCAGCCCATTAAGTTCCCAAAACCTGGACAGCCAACTGAAAAACCTTAAAACAACGATTTCTCCCAAACTGCTAAGCCAAATCTTTAATGTAACCACTCTACAGAATGACAAACATCAATTCCTTTTCAATAGCCCAAGTCTCACCCTCTGATTCAACCTGAGTAAAAAGTTATGCCCTATACAAGATTAATAGGGGCTAAATGGTCACGAACAAAATCTGTAAAAATTATGGACATGTCTCACATCCCCATAAACAACATATCAAAAGATGAGAATCATCCAACCCTCAGGGAATAAAATAAAAATATTTTATGATCTTCTGATACGTAAAATACGGGTTGTTACATTCACCTCCTTAAAAAAAAATCCCCCGAAATTCCAAGTAAACATAAGCAACCACAACAATTCCGCATGCCTATCATCCATGAGAAGTCAATTCTATCACCCAAACTCGCAACCATCAAGCCATGCATCCATAGCCTAATGCTAGCATGCGGAATTCTATCAAACAATAACAAGATACAACAATATAACGATGATACGATATCAAAATTTCCTACCGACGAAGAGTTCTAGATGAGTCGATCTCATGCTCTTTTCCGTCTCCCATGTACAATCGTCACCATCTTCACTTCATTGTACCTTGATTAGTTTAACCATCTTCCTCCTATGTTATTTTTTGTCATTTCTCACAACACGAAGCGGCTTACGAGGTTTTGCAACTGCAGTTTCTACTTCTAAGTCTTCATACTGCTCTGGCACTACAAGAAAACTACTCGTTGACAGCAAAATGGTACTGCGTTCGTCATCTAAATGCGGTCGGTATTTGAATTTTCTTCTCGTCGTCTTTTGTGACACGTTGTTAGGTAATATTTTACTTCGAAGACAAATAAACCCTTAAAATTTTCGCAGGCCATCAAAATTTGCTTTTCCATTTTTTTTTATTTCCTTCTTCCGTAGCCCTAACCTAGGTTCTCATCATCTTCATTCACGAAAATACATAGGCCTCCACCACGCTTTCAATCTTCACAAAATCGACCTAAGAAAGACCCTAGTCACAAATCACTACTTAGTCAACTGCTTCATAAAAATTGCAATACGCAACTTGCAGCGACGCCGCACTTCCTGCAGTGCTCAGTTCATGCCTTCGGCCAATTGGATTAAGATTTGCAAATACCATTGACTGCTTGCTGATTTGATTACTGAATGAACAAGGTATATTTTCCGTATTTGTATGAATATCTCGGAATTCGATTTCGTTATGTAATTACCTAATTTTTGCCATGTTTCATGTTAACATCACTGATAAATGCTTGGTAATGAGCGCCTGACTGCTTGTGCCTCCATGTAAAGCTTAATTTATAAAAACAGTATGTTAATGAGACGCCCATTTTTGATATCTGAACGTATGAGTGCCATATATGCTTGACTCTGATTTTGGCAAAAGATCAGTAATTAATCAGCAGCATACTCAATACTTCACTATATGTTAAATAATTTGATTTTCAGCTATAAGTTTTTCTATATCAAATAAATTCACAGTTTCTCAAGATCTTTTGTGTTTTGAAGATATGCATAAAAATGCACCAAGTCTGAGTTGATTGGTGAAGCATTAATCCGGCCGTTATTAGTACAGTTCAATTGGTGAATTGTTTCAAGCAGGGGTCCTTATTTTTATTTTATTATTGTATTACAAAAAAAAAATTGTTTTCTTCAATCAAAAATGTAAAGTTTTTATATTTGACTGCAATTTTTGATTGAATTGGAATATGAATCAAACAAATCTCCTTTCTGCCTAACGACATATTTATAACACAAATCCTTTGTTTACCGTTTCTATAAAAATTGAAGGAGTAATCGATTTTTTACTGTTATTTACGAGTTATGAACTATTTTGGTGAAAAATTAAGACATGTGCAAAGTACCTTTTTATGTATTTAAAAGTAAAGGCTGTTATTACAAAATAACTGTCAATTTTTGTGCGCTACATTGAAAATACTAATCAAAGAAACCACATAATTGTCAATTTAGCAATCCTGATTTGTAATAGAGAGCTCATATTGTTTTATAAAAAGTCTTCGGTCCTGTTTTAAAAAACTGCTGCATTTTAATGCAAGCGGATTGCACTTTATTAATTTGCTGCATTTTACTTTTTGTTGCGTTGTATTGGAAACAACAAAAATGTTGACAAGTACGTTAGTGTTTTCTATAGTTCCATTGTACTGGTATTACTTTAAATCAAGGTTGAGTGTGCATTTATGTGTGATAAAAACAGTAGCTTGCCTTTTGGTTTAAGTGGGGAAGAAGTTGGAAGATTTGTCATCATTCATAGTTTGACAGCAAATGAAACATAACAAGATTATGGTTAATTCGATAGTATTTACAATAGACTAGATTAGTATTTTATAAATCTCTAATAATGTTGACTAATGTTTTGGTGGAAACTTCGATGCCAGTTGATATTCTTCAGGCTATTGCTGCTTCTGGTCAAAGTGCAATTCAACACGCTTGAGAAACAGAAGGTAGTGATCAAGTTACAGCATTAGACAATAACCAAGGTACATCTATAGTTTTATAAAATTTGTTGTTTTTTCATTATTTATTCGTAGCTGACTTAGTGAGTAAGCATTTGTTACTTTATTTATAATTCTCTTTTTGAGTAAGCATTTGTTACTTGATTCTTTCTTCACTAGTTGGATTTTTTTGAGAAAATTTTGAAAGTCTAATTGTGATTGAATTTCTGTGGAGTGAGATTTGGAATTGACAATAAAAAATAATTGGATTTCGTGTAGGAATTGGTTTCCTTTATTCTCGGGTGTGTCCTCCGATTTGATTGCCATACTTAGTTTATTTTTGCTTTGACTTTGACTTGGTTTTCTTATGAGTTAAGGCATACTATTTTATTTTTGTTTGACTGATATTATTGATATTGAAGTTAGCACTTCTGTTTTATGCATCTCTTGTTTCAGTGGATTACTGTCTAAATCTGGTTGCTTGACTCATGTTGAATGACCTTGTTTTCCTATTTGCCTTTAGAACTTACTGTGTTTTCTTATGTTTCAATTTGTTGTTGCACCTTTGTGCTTGCTAATATACATGTGCATGCATGTTGAACTTCTCAGTCGCTACATTAGTGTTGTGTACTTGCATATGTTGTTCTGTCTTGACCTTTTTTATACTTTATTTATTGAACTGCTGAAACATGTTGCGCGTTAGTTCGTGTTATATGAATATTCAGCAAATATTACTCATCCATCAAGAAACTGCACTTGATCTTCAGTTTTTATATCCATCAAGAAACTGCATTTGATCTTTGGTTTTTATATCCATCAAGAAACTGCGCTTGATCCATCAAGAGACTGCACATGTTGCGCGTATCGTAGGCTCAACACCATGTCACTGACCTGCCATCTTCTTATAGCTCTTCGGTTTTTTCCAAGCTTACCATCAGTTTTGATATGGGCCTAAACTCTAAACATGTTATAAGTTTCAACTTTGTTTTTATCCTTTATTATTAATATCTAATATATATTTTGCATTTGCAGCACATGTTGCAACTGATTGAGTCTCCGGATATTCAAAGGGGTTTGGATTTGTCAAATACACTAGTATAAAGGAATTGACAGTAGGTATCAAGGGTATGGATGGTCAGGTGAGTGCAATATTTTGCACAAGTTGTTTATATTATGCATTCATTTCTATTGGACTTCAATTATGTTGTATAGAAACACCCATCAATTTTACAATTCGTAGAAACATCTCAATATATATGCGTTAAATATAGTATAGTAATTCATTAAATCCCACATTATTAATATTTTAACTATCATACTCTTTCAGAAGAACCGTTGCTGGTCCTATCCTATAAGTGCGACAATTGCTACTAGACATTTGTTAGTCCAAGAACTATTTCTTTGATTAGAGTGCTGTGATGTAGAAGCACGCATTCAATAGAAAGGCGAAGTGATGAAAACAAAACTTTCATTTACACGGTTTTATAGTAGACTTACAGTATGCAGTTGATATTAGTTTCAGACTGAATTTTGTTTTGAGATGCATTTTAGCACCATTCCTACTGGTATAAATGAATATTTTTGACTATTGGCGTAAATAACAATATGATTTAATGGAGATGATGTATGTCATATTGTTTTGTTGGCACTGTACCTTTATCAACTTTAAAGATTGCCATGTTATAAAAATTGCAACCACAATTTCAAGTCATTTAAAACACTTGAACTTCCACTAAAATAATCTGAAGTTGAAAACATGGAACAAGGTTCCTTTAATAGTAGTAAAAAATATACGTTCCAATCATTGGAAGGCAGTTGGATATTCAAAGAGAGCGGAATAAAATTCCTGAGAAACCAACAATTTGAATGTTTTTGAATTGATATTGAATAACATATTAGCGTTCAATGTAGAATCTCCTGGATTGTGCTAATAGCTTAGTAAACCAACTCCACTCTTTGAACATCGCAAATATTTGCAGTCCAAAAGTTTGGAAATTTTCTCTGTAAATATTTGCGAAGTTCTCTGGAAATATTTGCAAATATTTGCGGTTGAGAAATTTTAACAATTTGCATATCTGATATATGTACAAAATATGATCTTTAGTACCTAAATGGAATCAGCTATAATAAGAAGAATAACATAAAAATTATGTGCCATTTTGAATTTGTGTATCATTATATGAATGAAAGATAATGTTTTTCAATCAACAATCACGCCTATAGCTCTACAACGGTCAAAAAAATGGCCGCATCTCTCTGAGCAGTTGCGATTTATTTTTTCTAGTCTTCTACCATGATCGCGTTATTTCTCTCTTCTTATTCTGCTTCTCTAATTGCTTATCGCTTCTGCGTGGGCTCTCTTTTGGCTTCTAGTCTCTTTTGGGGATTAGGGTTTGTTCAGTATGATGGGCTCTTTCAAATTTGGCTTTCGAGGATCTTTCTTCAGAGCTCGGCCAGCGTATGATGTGTTGTTGAAGGCCTTCTCCTCGATTTGCCCTAGGCAAGTTATTGTAGAGGAAATTTGCCTTTTCTTGGTGGTGGTCAAGGTGGACACCATGGCTTCTTTCCCGGCTCCGAACCGCCACGGTTCGTGTTGATTTCTGATGTGTTCTTAGAGATCGCTCCTGTTTCTTCTGAAAATCTCGTGATGCCGAGCTGGATTCCTTCCTTAGTGGTGTTGGTCCGCAACGGCTTTCGGTTTCTCAGTCCCTATAGGCTGATTTGTGCCTGCGCAAAGGGGATTTCACCACCCCGTTTGTGCCGCATTTATCTTTTGTCAGTCATGCTGGTCTTTTTGAAGTGGCTCCCATTTTGAACTTTATGGTTGGCAGCGTGTGTTGTGGTGCTTCTGTGTTAGACGGGTTTGTAGCTCGCATCGGTGATGAGGTTGTTGATGTGAGGGAAGTCATGCCCCAAACTCAACATTCACCAAAGGGCTCGCTCGTCTTCTCCTCTAGCGCCCCTTGTCGGTCTCAGCAAGGTAAGGGCGTTGGTTACACTGCTCGCGTCGTCGACGTCGCTCTAGGCGCTCGAAACGGGTAGCTGTTGTAGCCACTCCTTGGCCTTTTTCTCCTAAGTTTTCGCAGGATGGTCGGTTAGGCTCCCCGAGGATAAGGCCGGTTCATGCTCCGTTCCCCCTAACTGTGTGTAATTCCTTTGCTTCCTTAACTGTGCCTGTTTCATTGGATGTCGAGGAAGTTCCGGTTTGTGCTCCGGTGGGATCGGGCTATGTTCCTCCCCGTAGATGGCTCCGGGGGGCTGAGTTCGGGCGCTCTCGTTCAATGTGCACGGAGGCTTTTGCTGTTGCCGGAAAGGTTCTGCCCAAGCGGTCTGGTGCTTGCTTGCAGACCGGGAGTTTTGTTTGTGGCGAGGCAGCGGTGCTTGATCAGGTGGTCTTTAGTGGTCTTTGTGTATATGGTTCTAGAAGCTTTTCTCCTTTGGCTCCCTCCACTTTCCAGGTTCGGTCTTCCCCTCTCTTCTCCTTTTCTGTTAATGGGAGTGCATTGGTTTTTTGCAATGATATTGTATGGTTTGTGCTTGTTGTTCCTAGTTGTGTTTTTCCTGTCCATAGTGTTCTTACGTGGGATTTTGTCCTTGCTGTGCCCTGCTTTGCTTTGTCTATACGACAAGCATGGGTTTTCTCTTGTGGTATTCCTTTTGGTCCCTTTGCCTTTTTTGTTGTCTTTTGGTCCCCTGTCTCGTTTGTTTTTTGGTACAGGGCATCCACTTCTGCAGGAGTTCTAGTAGTTTTCTGTTGTAGTAGAGTGGTGTGGACTGTACTTTGCATTACGGGCTGCATGGGTCGGTTTAGGTACAACAAGACTTCCAGTGTTTTGCCTGTGTCTTGTGACAGTCTGTTGTGTTTTTCGGTTGGTTATGGCTCTTTTAGGTCTATTGCCTTGTTCGACTCAACAAGTATGGGGTGTTTCTTTGGTCAAGAACGTATAGTCATTCCTGTGTCGGACTACTATTTGGACTTACCAAACGATCACCATACCATGTTGAGTTACACTTCACAATTAGATTGGGACCATACCCACTTGCTTTTTGTGTTCCCAGTTGGTCATCGGTGGGTTCCACCATTGCGGGGTTATCAATCTACTGATAACTCGGCGTTGGGTTCGTCCTTTCAGGTTTCGGATCCGCGCTTCGTTCGCGCCCCTTCATTTTTTAGTTGCCCTTTTCTTCCCTTTAGTTCGATTGCTCCTTCTGTTTTGCCACCTTCCCCCATCGCCGAAGAGGCGACTTCCTCTTTGGCCTTCGTCGCCCCCTTTTTCTCAGTAAAGAGGAGATAGTGATCATTAACGATCGTCTATCTCGCCTTACTAAGAATTCGTGTCCATCGCAGAATGGTGCCTCGCGATCGGCCTCTTCTGCCATTACTCCTCTTTCCCCTCTCGTCGTAGACCTCGAGAGGCTCCTCGCACCCTCCGCACCATTCGCACACGCTCTATAGCAGCGTCTAAGCAGATTGTTAGATCTACTAGACACACCCTATACCGTGTATGATGTGCGAGGGGTGTCTCTCTCCCTGCTTGCTCCCTGTGTTGCCCTGCTTCATCGATGGCAAACTTCCTTTTCTGGAACGTCCATGGGATTGGGAACGATGCATCGTTGGCTAGGTTAAAATACATCATAAGGAAGCACTCAGTCTGCCTTGTGGCACTTATGGAACCGTTTATGGGTCCAGACGTGGCCACTAGTGCTGTTTTGTCTCTTGCCTTCGGTGGTGCCTTAGCCAATGCGCCAGGGAAGATTTGGATCCTTTGGTCTAAAGATTTGATGGTTCATTCTGTTTTCGATTCCGACCAACTTCTTTCCGTGTCTTGTTCGGCTCCTTCGTTCTCCGTGCCATTTCTCTTCTCGGCAGTTTATGCCAAGTGTGACCGGATAGAGAGGTTGACTCTGTGGTCATATATCCTCTATCTTCCGGGTCTTCGGTTTTGAGTTTCGGTTTTGGGAGGCGACTTTAATGTAGTTGCATCTCAAGCCGAGAAACGAGGAGGCATAGCCGCTAACCGTTCAGCAGTAATGGATTTTAATGCCTTCATCCTTAGCTCGGGTCTCTCTGAATTGCCCTTTGTCGGTTCGGCATTCACTTGTGTAATAACCAAGATGGGCCAAACTGCATCTTATCCAGGCTTGATAGGATTTTCGGTTCTGAGGACCAGTTCAACCTTCCCTTCTCCTTTTGTGTTTCCCATCTTCACCGTACCTTTTCGGATCATGCTCTATGGTGATTTGTTTTTCTCCCCTTTCTCTTTCGAGGCCTTCATCTTTTATATTTCAAAGTATTTGGCAATCCCATAGCTCATTCCATCGAGTTGTGGAAGACTCTTGGAACATCCCTGTTTTGGGATCTTCTCTTTCTGTGTTTTCTCGAAAGTTGAAGCGCCTTAAGTCCTGTCTCAAGTCTTGGAACGTGCTTATTTTCAAAAATATTTTCGACCGTGTCAGAGACGCAGAAGAAATTCTTATTTTAGAGGAAGCTTCAATTGATGAAGATCCCTCTTCTGCTAACAAGGAGGCATGGGCACTAGCCCAACTTGCCTTTTCGTCGGAGCTCCGTATCGAAAACGACTATCTTCGCCAAAAGGCGAGAATCAAGTTGGTGGTGGATGGAGATTTGAACTCCAAGTTCTTCCACTCTTCCATTCATAAGAAGAATAGTCTTCTTACGATTCTTCAGCTTCAGCGCCCGGATCTCTCTGTGGCGACCACTTCGGCGGAGGTCAAAGAGACTATCCTAGCTCATTTCCAATCTTTCCTTGGTTCCCCTTTTGTGTCTGTTCTGATCCGCCCTAGTTTGCCTTCATTCCCTGATTAGTTATTCCCTCTGAGAGTGTCGACCTTGTTGTACCTCCTTCCTCAGAAGAAATATGAGCTAGCGTCTTTGCTCTTAGTAAGGATACTGCGAGCGGGCCTAATGGTTTTAATGGGTCTTCTTCAAGAGTGTCTGGCCGATCATCCAATCAGACTTTTGCCTGGCTATTCAGTCTTTCTTCTCCGGTGGAAATCTACCCCAGGGTTGGACTTTTCTACCAATTTGATTCTTATCCCTAAGTGCGAAAATCCCCGCTCGTGTGCGGATTTCCGTCCGATCAGTTTGTGTAATTTCTCTAATAAGGTTATCTCCAAGGTTGTGGCTTCTAGGCTAGCTCCGTTTCTTAAGCGTATCATCTCCTCTTCTGTGGCTGGGTTTGTAAAAGGTCGTATGATTACCGACAACGTCCTTTTGGCCCAGGAGTTGGTCTCTCAGATTGATCGCAAGGTTAGAGGTTCTAATGTGGTCATCAAGCTTGATATGGCTAAGGCTTACGATCCCTTGCCCTGGTTTTTCCGTATTAAGGTACTGAGGGCTTTCGGCTTTCCAGAATCCCTTATTGACTTTATATGGAGGTTCATTTCCAAATGTTGGTTTTCCGTTCTTATTAACAGATCGACCAATGGGTATTTCAAGGCGGGAAGGGGCCTTTGCTAGGGTGACCCTCTCTCTCCTTCTCTTTTCGTGATTGTTGCTGAGGCTTTTGCGCGTGGATTACATTCACTCACGATAACAAATCAGATTCACAGATTTGGCATTCCTGTTGGGTGCCCTCTTATTTCTTGTATTTCCTTCGCTGGCGACATTATCATTTTTACGAATGGTAGCTGTCGATCGGTTCGTCGGCTTGTTACCTTCATTCAGCAGTACGAGAGGTGCTCGGGCCAACTTGTTAAATCTACTAAAAGCTGCTTCGTTCCGGCTACCGGTTAAATCCTTGTGGATTGAAACGTTTACTTGTTTCATGGTCGCCTCCCTTCCCTTAACTTATCTCGATATTGAGCTTTACCGAGGGCGGAAACTCAATGCCATTTTTGATCCCCTTACGGATAAAGCTAGGGCAAAAATAATTCGTTGAAATGCGTCTCTTCTCTCTTAGGCTGGTAGACTAGTTCTCATTAGGTCTGTTCTGGACACTATAGGATCACATGTCTTTGCCGCTATGACTCCTACCTCTTCTTTTTTCCGGTCTTATCGTTCGTTGGCTTTGACCTTTTTCTGGGGTAAAAAGGAAAACGCTAACCGTCAACATTGGATTTCTTGGGACATCATTTGTCGTCCCAAAGGTGAAGGAGGTTTGGGTCTTCGAAATCCAAAGGATACCTGTACTGCTTATGCATGCAAGTTGTGGACTAGGTTCGAAGCGAACGACTCATTATGGGCGTCGTTCCTTCATGCCAAGTAATGCTGACTTTCAACTGCGTATTTTTCCGGAGTTCCGTCCTGTGTTAGTGAGATGTGGAAACGGATGCAATCCGTGAAGGCCTTTTCGAATATACATGGTGGTGGGTCCGGATGGGATGACAGTTCTTTCTCAATTAAGGTTGCGTGGAACTTGGCAAGGTCGTCAAATCCACGACTTGAGTTGTTCTCTTTCATCTGGAATGTCCGAATTCCGCCGAAGGTTTCCTTGTTTATGTGGAGAACTTTGCATGACGGGTTACCACTAGATGAGAACCTTCGCAGAATTGGCATCTGAATCGTGTCTCGGTGTAGATGTTGTGGATCAGGTGAGCAGGAATCCGCTTCTCACTTGTTCTTCAGTAGCTATTCCACTTCTGCTGTGTGGAGTTACTTCGGGAATTTGTTTATCTTCGGGCTAATGTCTCTTCGTGATTTACTGAAATTCTGGTGGGCTGGTATTTCAGTAAAATCGTTGCGATCGATCTTGTTTCGTCTTATTCCTTGCCTTATCTGCTGGCATTTATGGTGTTCGCAGAATAAGGCTATTTTTGACGAAATTCCGATGAATACCTCTTCCATTATTCAAAAAGTAAGGAATGATGTTTTCCTTGCTTTTTGAGGTAGACCGTTCAGGGGAGTGCTTGGCTCCCGTTCGCGGAGGCTTGCGGATTTTTTGTCTTTCATGACACTGTCGCGCGCCTCGAGAGCGGGGATCGGCTGATTCCGTAAGGCTTCTGGAGAAGTTGGGAATGTTACCTTTTTTCCCACTTCCCACCCTCACACCTACCCCCCCCCCCCTTAAGAGCTGACGTTGATTGTTATTGATGCAGGATCTGGTTTTATTGGTTTTACCTCTCTGGGTTTATAGCGGTTAGCCCTTACTTGAGCTTGTTGGAGCTTTTTGGAGTTGAATCATCGGACTTGGAGCTATAGCTAGCAGATGGTGTTCTTTCTTGTTTTCTTGTGGAGTTTTCAACTTCCAGACCTTGGATCTCCTCCCTTTCTTTCTGAGATAGTGGAAGCTCTAGCATCTTCATCATCGATGATGAGTGTCTTCAAAGGGTCTGCCTATTCATGGCCCTTGCTTATTTCTAGTTGTTGGTTGTATCTTGCTTGTTCTCGCCTTATGTTGCTCTCTTTTTTATGTGTGTTCCCAGATCATGTAGCCATCTCTACATAATCTATTTTTGTGAGCCTTTGGAGAATGGCTGAATTCTCTCTTTTGCTATATATATATTTGATGAAAAAAAAGTGGTAGCAAAGGTGAAGCCTGAATTTGAATTGATATTACCATTTCTACTTGAAAGTAGAGAGACTTTTCTGTTATGCATTAAATATAGTTGCAGCATGATATTATGTAACACCCCGAATTTTCTGTTAACACTAAAGTTGCAAAAATAATAATAAGTGTGTAAAGGGGGGATGTATCTAATGTGCATACAAAAATAATAATAAGTGTGTAAAGGGGGGATGTATCTAATGTGCATATAAAAATAATAATAAGTGTGTAAAGGGGGGATGTATCTAATGTGCATACAAAAATAATAATAATAATAAGTGTGAAAAGGGAGGATGTATCTAATGTGTACGTATTTATATGGATTGACAAATAATGGTAAATGTACATTAAGAAAGAAATGGTGAACATAATTGGTTTCTCTTTAGAACGAACGGCTAGAATTAATCTTGGCTTCATCGACGGCTCTCATTTACTTGCAACTCTATATAAACAGCCCCTAGCCTCATTCTCTTTACACCATTCTTCTCTAACCTTATGATGCATAAATTCTCGGTGGACATGGCTTCTTCTCCTCCTCTAAATTAATTAAATAAAATAAAATATAAATCTAAGACGAGGAAATGCTACTCAAATCTTTCAAGAGAAGATTCAAAACAAGCTAGGATTCAAGTGAAGATTCAAACGACTTCAACGACTGTTTTTCTACGAATCTAATCTCTGTAAGTTGGTTACTTTTTAGATCTGAACGCCTTTTTCTATTTGTGACATGAAATTAATGGATATAAGAAATATGCCTTATCATTTCATTGAATCTGTGCTTGTACATACCTTTGGATCTGATTCTTGATTTTGGCCTAGAACATATTGTGACTAAATTTCCAATGCCTAAGACTATGACTATGAAACTATGGACGTTGAAACCATATGCCTTTGACTATGAACATAAGCATTTGAACATAAACCAATGCCTATGACTATGACAAAGACAATTGTGGATAATTACCTATGATTCATGAACATGATATTATTGCCTAGGATTATGACTGTGATATTGGATCTAAACCTGATTATCGATTCAATCTATTCTTAATTATCCTTGGAACTTGATTATGGGAATTTGTCTATTAAGTTAGATGTACCCATATACATGAACCTATGTTATTTATTCAACCCTTTCCATGTCATAATATTATCAGATCTATAAGCCTTCGATGCTTAAAATCAATTGATTCAGTGTAATTTGTTAGATCTGAAATTAGTAAATTATCATCCTATGCCAGTTATTATATTTATCTTTTCATGGCATTTTGGTTCATTCCCTTTTTTGTCCACGAACCTAGATTTATCTATAATCTAGGATGAATCACGATTATACGAACGATGGGAATACGATTCGGGTATAACATGAAATTCATATTAATTGGCATAATTTGGAATGTGTATTATGACATGCCTATTAAAACGCAAGTTGGGAAATTTGACATAAATGATGGAATATGACATTTTAAATTTAGTAATTTCAAGTAAGCTAAATTTTAGGCATAAAACTGTAAACTAGAATAATAATTCTAGTTTTGCCATAAACTGTGAATTAGGTTGTTAAATCAGAATTGGCTAAATTAAAGTTAATTTGGCATAATAAGTATATTAGCAAAATTTTGAATTTAGTCATAATTGTGAGTAATTGTCATGTTTAGAATAATTATGGTTAATGACACTTAATCTGGTATAATTTACATACAAAAAATATAAATATGATAAATAGGAAAAAGGGGCCATAATAATAAATGTGACAATGTACATTAAAAGAGTAATAATGGAATAAGTAAATTAGGAGTAATTTACTTATAGAATTTGTCACAAACGATAAATTGTTCATAGACTAAGTTTTGGCCATAAATTATAAACTAGAATATTAAATCTAGTTTTGACAACGAAATAAGAATATTAGACCTAAGTTGGCCTAAAACTGTAAGTTGGGTTAAATAATAGGTAAGTCAAGACTTGGGCCTAGAATATAAGTATACTAATGGGCATGGCAAATGAACATAGTATAGGCCAAATTTATTTAAAAAAAAAGAAAAGAAAATGGACTTTGAGGATAAATTGTTAACAATTTATTTATAGACAAAAGAAAGGTTTATTAATGACATCTCTTTTAATAAATACAACAGAAAGTTCTAGGGTGACAGAGAGGATAGTGTCTAAGCTTGGGTCTGGAAAATACAAGTTTCCTGCTCTCTCTGGCTATCCCTAACTGATCCGACGGACGGGATGGTTACTTTCAAAACTGGATTTGGAAATTAATCAAAACCCTTTTGAACTTAGAAAACATGAATACACCTAACCCGAGGTTAGACTGAGTTGCGATGTAAACCTGCCCGGAACCAACCGGCACATCCAGTAATCGCAACAATATCTGTCTAATGTGAGTGGTAGTGGCTTTAATTTATTTAATTAAAGCTAGAACAAGAATGGTAGGGTTAAGTTAACTAAAACACTTAACCAATTCAACATGATAACTAAACCGATGGGTGGGGTTAGGTTCATACAGACACTTAACACAGTTAAGCTAGAATGGGAGGGTTAAGTCCATAGGAACACTTAACCAACTTAACACAGTTAAGCTAGAATGGGAGGGTTAAGTCCATAGGAACACTTAACCAAATTTAACATGTTAACTAGACTAGAGGTTGGGGTTAAGTAAAGTTAATACACTTAGCCAATTTAACATGTTAACTAGACTAGAGGTTGGGGTTATGTAAATTTAATACACTTAGCCAATTTGATGTGTTAGCTGAACTAGACCGTAGGGTTAAGTAAACTTGGACACTTAACCATTAGAGTGTGATAAATGAATAAGGTTAAGTTTAAAACATGAAGGGATAATACTTAACCATTAATATCATGTTAGTTAAAACAGATGGGCAAGGTTAAGTTAAAAAGGAACACTTAACCAATACAGGATGAATGGTTAGGGTTAAGTAATAAGAATTACTTAACCAATATAACTTGGTTTGTGGTGGGGTTAAGTCAACATGAATTACTGATAACACTTAACCAGTTTAACAGGATAAATAAAGAGGGTTAAGTTAGCTTGACTAATGACACTTAACCAATCCAACTTGACGAAAAAGAGAACTAAGTAGTAATTCTTAGTATAACACGAGAAGGAGCGAACGTCCAACTAATTTTAAAGAAGGCTCCAACGAATTGGGTTACGAAGCCTGAGGCTTCGAGGGGACGTGAGGGTACTCTTGGTATCCCTCTGTGAGGCTGCAGAAGTTTCTCCTGGGCTCACAGAGGTTAAGGTCTGCATTAGAAGAACCGAGGGTATGCCTTGGTTGCAATATATGGCAACCTAAAGACTAGGATGGACCAGCGTGATTCGACGAGAAAACGGTAGCCCTGTGATAGCAACTCGTCGTCTACAATCCATCTTCAGTCAATCGAGATACGTGAAGCGGGAAGGCGGAGAACTCCTATAGACCATATACTTGCTATCTAGTTATGGTTGCGGATGGCCATAGGTTAGTGGTGCATAAGGGGTCTGCGTATAGTTCTCATTTTTCAAGGTGTGCCTTTCATTAGTTGAGGGAGGGGTCAAGTGGGACCATAGCCACTGGAATAAAAACAGACCTTAGCATCTGCATCGGCAGATATCTGAAAGCTCCTGACCGAGTTCCGTATTTCTAGAGTAGCCCTGACACGGAACTCGGGCAGCACATTACAGGACATGTGCATCTAGACAAGCGATAACGATTCGCGATACATGCGTGGGGAAAGTTTAGGAACATATACCACTCTAGGTAGTGTATCCTAGACTAAAGGGCAACGTTCAGTAGATAGCATGAACCCTAGATTAAATCTAGGTAATAAACAATAAATGTATGCCTGAAGGCAACCGAAACAACCAGGATTGGGATCACGTTAACATTACTAGTCGGGACACTAGTTAGGTGGTGCAGAGACATAGAAACCATAATAACAAGTTAATAGCGAAGCGGAGAAAGTATTAAAGCATATCCAGTTTATCTTGTCTTAGCATATCTTGTGTTAATCTTATTTTATCTTGTTGACCCTATCATCATGGTATTGTCTTGTATTCAGTTAATTCATGTCGTTTTGTTTTTCCTTGTTCACATGCTAGAAGTAACTGAACTTACCAGACTTTATGTCTGACCCAGTTTTCTTTCGTCTTCTTTTCTTCCGTTCCCCCCCCCCTTCCAGGTAGTTAAGGAGGGGATAGTATAGCTCAGATTAGTTTTGGGACGGTTGCTCTTTTCAAGCTTGAAGATTCTTGGATACATCGGCTTTGGATTGCTATGGCTGGCTTATGTTACATTGGGGAATATAAATGTATTTTTATGCTTCTTTATTTTGTAAGACAGATGATACTCTGATATTGGAAAACAATTGTTGCACCAATTATTTTATCAATAAAGTGAAGTTTTATTTTCCGCTGTTTTAATTTTGTCTGTCTTGTAATTTATCTGCATCTTTTACCCTAAAATGCTCCACAGAACTTAGTGCATTCCCTTTGTGAGTGACACTAACGGATGTGGGGTGTTACACGTGGTATCAGAGCTGAAGGTTACCGGATCAGATAAAGATTTGAAAAATTATTTTTCAAAACAGTTTTTAAAGAAGCATTTTCAAAAGAAAAGTTTTGTTTTAAAAGGCATATTCCCCAAGGCCAGAAGCACTATCTTTTGATTCTCTGTTTGAGTCCTAGTTTCCTTCTTTCTTGACTCTCTGGGGCTCCTGGCTTTCTGGGAGGTAACCTCATCGAAGGGCAAAGTAGTGCCCGACTTCCATCTATAGCCGTAGTAGTTTCACCTGCGGCCAGTTTTCTTTCAAGCTTTGTAGGGGATTCTGTACGATGGAGGCAGCTTTCGAGAGATTTGTCAACATGATTACACACGGAAGAGGATGAGGAGTTTGGATAAGGAGCATAACCCAAGGATGAGGAATTATAAAACCTAAGACAAGAGGAAGTATCTTTACTAGGGTATAATATGGCATATAATTAAGGACAAGGGCAAGAACGAGGAACAAGAATTTTAGAAGGGCAAGTACATACTTTCACCTCTAAGCGTACCTAGGAGAAAGGTAGTAATGTTCTGTTGGAAGAGTCTAGTTTTTCTGTTCGTACTCTTTCGGTTTTAGCGCTTCGCATTTGTTCATGTCTACTTCCATAGTTGAGTCTCTGCACCTTAGTACTTGTATAGTAGAAAGACCCCACTAGAGTCTCAAATCCAGCTGGTGGTTCGACCAATTTATTTTTGGTTAGTAGGGATTTGAGAGTAGCTATCGAGTTTGCTTATATCATCTCACGTAGATCGTCTAAATTCGGAGGAGATATCCCTTGGGTGCTTGTCTGATATTGGTTTAGGCCTTTGGGGCTTGTACTTGAGGAATGTCGAGTTCGACTAGGATGGTTTGCGTGAAAGATGGATAGTTGTGGCAGGCGCTCTAAATAGAAAAAAAAAGACTAACCTTAAGAGAGGTAAAAAGTACGTAGTGACCTTTTGACCCTCATAGTTATGGCATGATGGATAAGCTAGGAGGAGAGACCTCTGATCATCCTAGTATATATACACTTGGTACCATGGATGACATCTGTTTATTTTGGAAATGGAGGTCAGAAACTTCGCAATCGTGAAGTTAAATTAGATAAGGTACAGAATAGTGAAGCTCAAGAAGATGCGACTTAGAAGACTGAAGATTAGATACGCGCATCATACCCTTTTTCTTTAGGGTACATCCTTAATTTCTTTTTGTAGGAGCTTTACGCATACTTGTTTCCCTCTTTCCAAAGTATATCCTCTAGGACGTATCATCGATCCTTAGGTAGAAGCCAATGGACGAAAACATGTATTTGAAACATGTTATGATTGATGGTTGCAAGTGGTTGCTCGTGGATGCATATACACACCATAGGCACTAGATCGGCTCAATCACCTCATGTTGCATATATATGCGTGTTTATTTTTCGTTAATGGATGTATGATGGTAATGTTATCATATGGATGTTGCATTCGGATGAATGGTTGTGCACGCATGTAGAAATAATATGTATCATTAGGGTTCTTTTGCATACATAATGGATGCATGACACTATCATGGATTGCATTAAGGAGGTCAACTGAATCAGTAGACCGCCTGATTTTGCATTAGATAAGGACATGTACACACACTATGCATATGATCATGAAGCATTAGAAGTCTTTTTTAAGGACAATGGATGCCTGTGATTGAATGGTTGAGTAGTTGGATGATTGGATGGCAGGACACATTCTTCCTAACTTGAAGATTTCGGGGACGAAATCCTAAAAGGAGGGGAGAATGTAACACCCCGAATTTTCTGTTAACACTAAAGTTGCAAAAATAATAATAAGTGTGTAAAGGGGGGATGTATCTAATGTGCATACAAAAATAATAATAAGTGTGTAAAGGGGGGATGTATCTAATGTGCATATAAAAATAATAATAAGTGTGTAAAGGGGGGATGTATCTAATGTGCATACAAAAATAATAATAAGTGTGAAAAGGGGGGATGTATCTAATGTGTACGTATTTATATGGATTGACAAATAATGGTAAATGTACATTAAGAAAGAAATGGTGAACATAATTGGTTTCTCTTTAGAACGAATGGCTAGAATTAATCTTGGCTTCATCGACGGCTCTCATTTACTTGCAACTCTATATAAACAGCCCCTAGCCTCATTCTCTTTACACCATTCTTCTCTAACCTTATGATGCATAAATTCTCGGTGGACATGGCTTCTTCTCCTCCTCTAAATTAAATAAATAAAATAAAATATAAATCTAAGACGAGGAAATGCTGCTCAAATCTTTCAAGAGAAGATTCAAAACAAGCTAGGATTCAAGTGAAGATTCAAACGACTTCAACGACTGTTTTTCTACGAATCTAATCTCTGTAAGTTGGTTACTTTTTAGATCTGAATGCCTTTTTCTATTTGTGACATGAAATTAATGGATATAAGAAATATGCCTTATCATTTCATTGAATCTGTGCTTGTACATACCTTTGGATCTGATTCTTGATTTTGGCCTAGAACATATTGTGACTAAATTTCCAATGCCTAAGACTATGACTATGAAACTATGGACGTTGAAACCATATGCCTTTGACTATGAACATAAGCATTTGAACATAAACCAATGCCTATGACTATGACAAAGACAATTGTGGATAATTACCTATGATTCATGAACATGATATTATTGCCTAGGATTATGACTGTGATATTGGATCTAAACCTGATTATCGATTCAATCTATTCTTAATTATCCTTGGAACTTGATTATGGGAATTTGTCTATTAAGTTAGATGTACCCATATACATGAACCTATGTTATTTATTCAACCCTTTCCATGTCATAATATTATCAAATCTATAAGCCTTCGATGCTTAAAATCAACTGATTCAGTGTAATTTGTTAGATATGAAATTAGTAAATTATCATCCTATGCCAGTTATTATATTTATCTTTTCATGGCATTTTGGTTCATTCTCTGTTTTTTCCACGAACCTAGATTTATCTATAATCTAGGATGAATCACGATTATACGAACGATGGGAATACGATTCGGGTACAACATGAAATTCATATTAATTGGCATAATTTGGAATGTGTATTATGACATGCCTATTAAAACGCAAGTTGGGAAATTTGACATAAATGATGGAATATGACATATTAAATTTAGTAATTTCAAGTAAGCTAAATTTTAGGCATAAAACTGTAAACTAGAATAATAATTCTAGTTTTGCCATAAACTGTGAATTAGGTTGTTAAATCAGAATTGGCTAAATTAAAGTTAATTTGGCATAATAAGTATATTAGCACAATTTTGAATTTAGTCATAATTGTGAGTAATTGTCATGTTTAGAATAATTATGGTTAATGACACTTAATCTGGTATAATTTACATACCAAAAAATATAAATATGATAAATAGGAAAAAGGGGCCATAATAATAAATGTGACAATGTACATTAAAAGAGTAATAATGGAATAAGTAAATTAGGAGTAATTTACTTATAGAATTTGTCACAAACGATAAATTGTTCATAGACTAAGTTTTGGCCATAAATTATAAACTAGAATATTAAATTTAGTTTTGACAATGAAATAAGAATATTAGACCTAAGTTGGCCTAAAACTGTAAGTTGGGTTAAATAATAGGTAAGTCAAGACTTGGGCCTAGAATATAAGTATACTAATAGGCATGGCAAATGAATATAGTATAGGCCAAAAAAAAAAAAAATGGACTTTGAGGATAAATTGTTAACAATTTATTTATAGACAAAATAAAGGTTTGTTAATGACATCTCTTTTAATAAATACACCAGAAAGTTCTAGGGTGACAGAGAGGATAGTGTCTAGGCTTGGGTTTGGAAAATACAAGTTTCCTGCTCTCCCTGGCTATCCCTAACTGATCCGACGGACGGGATGGTTACTTTCAAAACCGGATTTGGAAATTAATTAAAACCCTTTTGAACTTAGAAAACACGAATACACCTAACCCGAGGTTAGACTGAGTTGCGATGTAAACCTGCCCGGAACCAACCGGCACATCCAGTAATCGCGACAATATCTGTCTAATGTGAGTGGTAGCGGCTTTAATTTATTTAATTAAAGCTAGAACAAGAATGGTAGGGTTAAGTTAACTAAAACACTTAACCAATTCAACATGATAACTAAACCGATGGGTGGGGTTAGGTTCATACAGACACTTAACACGGTTAAGCTAGAATGGGAGGGTTAAGTCCATAGGAACACTTAACCAAATTTAACATGTTAACTAAACTAGAGGTTGGGGTTAAGTAAAGTTAATACACTTAGCCAATTTAACATGTTAACTAGACTAGAGGTTGGGGTTATGTAAATTTAATACACTTAGCCAATTTGATGTGTTAGCTGAACTAGACCGTAGGGTTAAGTAAACTTGGACACTTAACCATCAGAGTGTGATAAATGAATAAGGTTAAGTTTAAAACATGAAGGGATAATACTTAACCATTAATATCATGTTAGTTAAAACAGATGGGCAAGGTTAAGTTAAAAAGGAACACTTAACCAATACAGGATGAATGGGTAGGGTTAAGTAATAAGAATTACTTAACCAATATAACTTGGTTTGTGGTGGGGTTAAGTCAACATGAATTACTGATAACACTTAACCAATTTAACAGGATAAATAAAGAGGGTTAAGTTAGCTTGACTAATGACACTTAACCAATCCAACTTGACGAAAAAGAGAACTAAGTAGTAATTCTTAGTATAACACAAGAAGGAGCGAACGTCCAACTAATTTTAAAGAAGGCTCCAACGAATTGGGTTACGAAGCCCGAGGCTTCGAGGGGACGTGAGGGTACTCTTGGTACCCCTCTGTGAGGCTGTAGAAGTTTCTCCTGGGCTCACAGAGGTTAAGGTCTGCGTTAGAAGAACCGAGGGTATGCCTTGGTTGCAATATATGGCAACCTAAGGACTAGGATGGACCAGCGTGATTCAACGAGAAAACGGTAGCCCTGTGATAGCAACTCGTCGTCTACAATCCATCTTCAGTCAATCGAGATACGTGAAGCGGGAAGGCGGAGAACTCCTATAGACCATATACTTGCTATCTAGTTATGGTTGCGGATGGCCATAGGTTAGTGGGGCATAAGGGGCCTGCGTATAATTCTCATTTTTCAAGGTGTGCCTTTCATTAGTTGAGGGAGGGGTCAAGTGGGACCATAGCCACTGGAATAAAAACAGACCTTAGCATCTGCATCGGCAGATATCTGAAAGCTCCCGACCGAGTTCCGTATTTCTATAGTTTCCCTGACACGGAACTCGGGCATCACATTACAGGACATGTGCATCTAGACAAACGATAACGATTCGCGATACATGCATGGGGAAAGTTTAGGAACATATACCACTCTAGGTAGTGTATCCTAGACTAAAGGGCAACGTTCAGTAGATAGCATGAACCCTAGACTAAATCTAGGTAATAAACAATAAATGTATGCCTGAAGGCAACCGAAACAACCAGGATTGGGATCACGTTAACATTACTAGTCGGGACACTAGTTAGGTGGTGCAGAGACATAGAAACCATAATAACAAGTTAATAGCGAAGCGGAGAAAGTATTAAAGCATATCCAGTTTATCTTGTCTTAGCATATCTTGTGTTAATCTTATCTTATCTGGTTGACCCTATCATCATGGTATTGTCTTGTATTCAGTTAATTCATGTCGTTTTGTTTTTCCTTGTTCACATGCTAGAAGTAACTGAACTTACCAGACTTTATGTCTGACCCAGTTTTCTTTCGTCTTCTTTTCTACCGTTCCCCCCCCCCCAAGGTAGTTAAGGAGGGGATAGTATAGCTCAGATTAGTTTTGGGACGGTTGCTCTTTTCAAGCGTGAAGATTCTTGGATACATCGGCTTTGGATTGCTATGGCTGGCTTATGTTACATTGGGGAATATAAATGTATTTTTATGCTTTTTTATTTTGTAAGACAGATGATACTCTGATATTGGAAAACAATTGTTGTACCAATTATTTTATCAATAAAGTGAAGTTTTATTTTCCGCTGTTTTAATTTTGTCTGTCTTGTAATTTATCTGCATCTTTTACCCTAAAATGCTCCACAGAACTTATTGCATTCCCTTTGTGAGTGACTCTAACGGATGTGGGGTGTTACATATTACCTAATTGGATTCTCAGGGAAAGCGATTTTCCTTTCTTTTGCAGGTCATATTTACTTTTGACATGAGAGCTTTTGCAAAATAATGTTATGTTGCAACTTTCATTGGATTGTTTTGTCGTGATTTTTTATGTGCTAATATTATCTGCCAAAAGTAACGTGTAAAGAAACTTTTCTTAATTTTAGGCAATTTTTTTCATTATTTGCAGAATTGTAGGGCAAGCCGCTACAGTAATATGGTAAGCATTCAATTTCCATTGAAATATTGATTTATATCTATTCAAAGTTAGCTTAATATGGATGAGTTAGTGCGACTAATATTTGAATCTTTCTTTGTTTTTCTACATCCATTTTATGTCTAACAAATTTTGTATATATAGGATTTTTTTTTGAACTGAGAATGTTCAGTTGCATGATTACCTAAAATTATGGTAACGCTAGCCTATTAAATAGAAAATAAATTGCTTTTAGAATAATGTTTTCAATCAATTACATAATAGACTGACAATAATTTGACAAAATATACTCTTAAATGCATTGCCATTGTTCAACAAAGTGGAAATTGTTCCTCTTTTAATTGATTTACTCTTCTAAGCAATAAATTTAGTATGATTTTAAAGTGAATGATGGTTATATATGGTATATTATACGTGTGGTATGATATATATTATCATTTAAAAATACTTCACGTATTCAATGCATGTTTTCAATTTATCCAAACCGTGATTAATGTATGAAATAACCTACATTGGGCATTTAAATGGAGAAGACAAGAACTTTGCCTTCATTTCTGCCTTCTATATGTATTGCACACGTATAATTTACACATTAGTTTAATGCAATTAAGTTGCTTCAGCTGTCTTATGCAAAAAGTCTTCAGTTTTGGTATGTATACATTACTGTATTAATATATTTAAATTGACTGAGATATAATTTTTTTATGGTGCTAATTGGTTATATAGCTTGTTAGATTTTTATAGTTGCATTCCTTTTGCAATTTTTTCAGTCAAGCAGTCAAGAAACAAAATTATTGTTTCTTGTGTCTATACAATATTGTTTGTACATTGACTATCATAGCACATGTATGCTCATGGCATCAGTTTGAATCATTTGCATTTGTGGAGTTTATGGACCCATATGGTGCAATGGAGGATCAGTATCATATGAATGGATAGCGTTTTAAAGGATGAGAAAAAACTGTGGTTGTGGCTTCTGAAAACTATAAAAGGCCTGATGAATTGTGTAACAGAGCCAAAGTGAGGTGTATTCATGGTATTCTTTAAGCTTCCACATGCTGCTTTTTTCATTGGCTTGGTTGTACTCATTTTAAAACGTCATTTCACTATAATTCTTCATTAGTCTATGTCATATCCATGATTCATAACATAATTTTGAATTTAGTTTCAAACGTTCTTTGGTGTGTATAACAAATTTCTTGTTAAGGTCATATGGGAATAGGAAGGATGATAGAATAACGTGTTTTGGCAATTTCAAGCTGAAGTGTCAATATATTCAATTATTTACCACATTGTTCATAAAATCAATTATACACTTTTTTTGTCCAACTTTTTTCTATTCACTCCTATTCTTTGTTATCATAATGCAGTGGACCTTCGGGTGATGGTGGCCATAGATCATCCTCCAGAAATGGTAATCAGTGTTATAAAATATGCTATTGTTGGTTTTTTAAATTAACTTCTATTATTTCAGTTTCTTCTCATGACTGATAACTGTTTAACTGCCAACTATTTGTGCTATGTGTACATTAATAATTATCTATTATATAGTTATATATGCAATACTATCCACACACACACACACTCTTATACATATACATATACACACATATGTATGTATATAGTGCAAATTTAATTTACTTTTAGTGCTTTTCTAATGTAAGCCTGTGCTCACTATTTGCAATATTATTTTCATTTTTAGTGCTTGATTTTTTTTTCTTTTGGTTGTAGAATAGTTGAAACTTGCATTGTGGGGGTCAAGATCATGATGTCCTCATTACTTTACATTTCCAAGATCTCGCCATACATCAAGTTTTGATAAGAAAGGTTTTTCTTAATATTCGTTCACATGATTTTTTTTGGATAGTAGGCGACAAGAGATCCTTGAAAACTTTTGAGCATTCAAAACTTTATAATAAACAAATTAAGAGTAAGATATGCACAGTGCACTTTTCATTGATATTTCAATCATATTTGGGCCTGAATTTTGACGCTTCGTATCTTTTACCATCGCTGACATATGAGAACTCGAAGAACATAATGATAAGCGGATTAACGCCAATCAACAGCAAGTTGTACCTCATTGCGATGGACAGACATGAAGGAGTGACAGTTCAAAATGTCAAAATACCAGCATCTAGAAACAATCCTTAACACTAATGGAATGCATGTGGCGATGTCAAGTAACGTGCAAGTCAGTGAGGATTAGATAAAGAAAGGTAATGATTGCATCTCAATTTATTCTGGCACCGCCAATCTCTAGACTAAGCAAGCCAGTTGTGGCCCGGGTTATGGTATTAGGTAAGAATCTCTTCATATTTTTTTTCAATTTTGGAATCAATATGATGAATATTTAATGTCCATAAAATATGCAGTGTTGGCAGTATGGGAAAATACAGTCAGGTGAATGGAGTACAAAATGGTACAGTAAAATCAACAGTATTCACAGGGAGTCAAAACATGGTACGGATTAAAATATGGGTTAGACCAAGCACGACCTTTGTGAAAAATGTAGTACTATGCAAGATGTTGAGAATCCTATCACCACTGATCAGAATTACTGTCCTGATAATAGAAGCTGTCTTGACCAGGTAATTTCCGAGCAAATGATTAAGTATTCTTATTCACTCGAGTAGCGAGTAACATTATGTTTTTACATGCATGTGCAGAGCTCAGGGGTTAAGATTAGTGGTGTGAGTCACAGTAATATAAAAGGGTCATGAGCCACATAGGTCGCAGTAATTTATTAAACGTAATTATGTTTCATAGAAATTTAACTAGATCAACTAAATTACTAAATAACTTATTAAGTTTCATTAATATTTTAACTATGTTAACTAAGTTCCTAGAACTAGCAAGATTTATTTTCTTAACTAATTTTATAAATTTAGTTTTTTAGAATATAAGCAAGTTGATTTTTTATCAAAATTAACTAATTTTATAAAAATAAAAACCATGCTAAGCAAATTTTATAAAAATCAACACACAAGTTAGCTGAGTATTTTAATGAAAAAACCAAGTTATTAAAAGATAATTAAGATTTATATAAAAATAACCAAGTTGGCTACATGTATACTAAATTAACTAACTTTGATAAAAATTTAACTAATTATGATAAAATAAACTGTGACGGCCCGCCCCGCACCAACCGACATTTACTCCAAAAGTGTGCTGTACACATGTCCAGTTAGCACGGAACGGTCGTTAGAAGGAAAGGAAGAAGACGAAAAATCAACAAGGAACTTGTAGAATGTCTCACAGCGCATAGAACAAAATATAATAACAACATACTTGACATAAAACATGTGAGACAGTGCATAAGCTGAAAACAAACTATCATAGCAGCGGAAAATCCAAATACAGCTTATGTTCCATATTATCATTATTACAACTTTTCAAACTGTCTCTAAAGGTAAAAGCAAGATAAGGGAGGTACACTACTAATGCCCAAGTTGTGAACACCAATGACACAGGGAGAATATATATATATATATATCATACATGGAAGCCTCCTGCTCGCCTCCGGATCAGCTACTCGTGCATCACAAGCTAACATGTCTCTAGTCTGCTCGTTTAGGAGCACCCAGAGTAATAAGAAGAGACATAAAACTCTGGGTCAGACAAAAGTCTTGTGTGAGCGATAAGCAGCTAAACAGAACAATAACAGGTATACTAAACCATACCTGAACCTGGACCTGCAACCAAAAAGTTAGCACTACTTACTGTATAACACTCTAAGGTGCCACTAACATATGGTGTACAAGCATACAGGGGTGGGGGTGTACATGTCATAGTGATGGAAAACAAATCAAACATAGCAACCATCCTCACATCTCTCATTCAGTGCGTAAAGCATACGATATCCACCACTTCGATCGCCCAGTACTTTGCTATGATCACTCTGCCCCATGAAGTCACAACGGATTCATTGCACTGATCCACAACCACTAATCCTTCGCTATGTCCACTTTTCCCCATGGAGTCGTATACACCCCACTGCACTGGCTCATAGCCTTACTAATCCTTTACTATGTCCACTCTGCCCCATGGAGTAACAATGGCCCTACTGCACTGGCTCATAGTCTTACTACGATCACTTTGCCCCTCGAGTCATAATGACTCTACTGCACTGATACGTAGTCCTGCTACGATCACTTTGCCCCTCGAGTCGTGATGACTTTACTGCACTCATACGTAGCCTATCATTCCCTTCAGCGGTGAATCGAAGTTATGAACGTCGACAACTCCTTAGCACATGTCCCGCAGCAAAGCCCAATCATGAAGTGAACTCATTGGATCCCAACTGGATCCTGAGCCTAACTTCCATTTGGACTACCTTTGCATATCGGGCTATTGGTCATCACCGGATCGGTTCGGATCTCCTCACAGCCCTCGGTTCGGTCTTCAGTATCCCCCACTAGATCGATTCGTGCCAAGCTTCTTCGGATCGGATCGGAGGCCTTCATATGATGATGGATCGGATCGGCCTCCATCAGAGCACACCGGGTCAGGTCGTAGTCTCAAGTCGCGTCGCCATACAATGTTGATAGATCGGGTCGGGGGGGGCTTCTGGTGGATCGGGTCGGAGAACTCTAGGCGGTTCGGTTCGGAGGGACTAACCACTATCGGGTCGGGTCGGGCTATACGATCCGGTCTGGTTTCCTGCATTTTCCTGCAACTTCCAGCGATAGTTTATACGCCTCTCGACGACGTTTTTGACCATTCTAACTATTCAAATCAATTACAAAGCATACCACACAGTCATAGCAACAAGTAGAAGTGACCTCAAATACCAAAACATCAATATGATAGGTCAAAATGGATCAAACCTAGCCAAATCCCCATATTTTCCCTTAAGCATGTTTAAGCAAAACTAGTGACATGATTAGTAAAACTTAACCAAATCAAATCCGATTTCTAACAGAGGTCTAAAACATTATTTAGGAATTTACAAATATTTTTCCAAAATTTATTAGTGTATAAATTCGCTAATCATCACTAATTACCCTTAATTAACCATAATTATTGAGGAACTATGCAAATCACTCACCTTAGCCACAAATAAACTTAGATCTGAAATAAATCTCTGTTTGGGCGTGAATAGAAATGCAAAACAATAGCTCTAATCTTGATTTGGTGAAGATCTCCCTTGATTTGATGTTGCTAAGCTTAATCCTTGATTAGAAAGTGATTTGGAGGTGATTTAGAGGTTGGAGGCCATTTTTAGGGTTTCTAAGAGGTAAGTGGAGGTTAGAAAACTAAAATGGAACGAAATCCTAACTCTTTTCAGCCTCCTCGTAACCCTAATCCCGAAATGGGTTATAGGCCCATTCACTAATCACCCTATTTGGCCCGGTTAAGCAGTTTTTCACCTTCCAAACCTTATTTCAGCCATATCTCCCAAATGGTAAGTCCGTTTAGCTATTATGACCACTCTACGAAAAGGTAAATATCAAACGAATCTAATGGAAGTGGTTTCAGGTCAAAATTCCTTTCCAGTCAAAAGTTATGGCCAAAACAGTATCATTTAGGGGCAAAACGGTCATTTAAAAATCGCCAAAAATCATGAACATGGGAAATGACCCCAATGGTCGTTTCCCAAAGCCACATGACCATTCGACTTCATATAAGAAAGAAATAAATATCCTACAATCCTCCGATGCATAGAATGCGGGTTGTTACATTCTCTCCTCCTTAAGAAATTTCGCCCTCGAAATTCCCTAACCAAAACACACAAAAAGTTCCCGCATGCCAGGCAAAGATTTCCGGATACGTTTTCCTAATGCTCTCCTCTGTCTCCCAAGTACAGTCATTCTCGTTCTCGCCCCACTGAACCTTGACTAGCTTCACCGCCTTCCTTCGAAGTTGCTTCGTATCGTGCTCGACAATACGAATCGGCTTGCGGTTCCCAACCGCCTCGGGTTCCACTTCGAAGTCCTCTAACTAATCAGGTGAAATAATCATATCTGGGTCGTGCACGAACTTCCTTAGCTGGGAAACATGAAATACGTTGTGAACTCCCGCCATCTTCTCTGGTAATTCAACTCTATATGCCAAATTCCCAACTTGTTCGAGAACTGGGAATGGGCCAACAAATCTTGGTGCCAACTTGCCTCTCCTGCCAAATCGTATCATGCTCTTCAACGGAGAAACCTTGACAAAAACCAAGTTACCAACGGAGAATTTTAAGTCTCTTCTCCTCTTGTCAGCATAACTCTTTTGCCTATCCTGGGCAGCCTTCATCCGTTGTTGAATGATCTTAATCATATCTGAAGTTTCCCTTACCACATCCGGTCCAAGCACAAACTTCTCACCGGTCTCTATCCAACATGATGGTGAGTTGCACGGTCTTCCGTACAAAGCTTCATATGGAGCCATACCGATACTGGATTGGTAGCTATTATTATATGCAAACTCTACTAGATGCAAATGGTCATCCCACGATCCACCAAAATCCAATATACAAGCTCTCAAGAGATCTTCCAATATACGATTCACCCTCTCTGTCTGACCATTGGTTTGAGGATGATACGCGGTACTGAGATATAATTCCGACCCTAGAGCCTCTTGTAAGATCTTCCAAAACCCACTAGTAAACAACGGGTCCCGGTCATTCACAATGCTTTTAGGTACTCCATGAAATCTCACTACCCACTTCATATACAGTTCTGCTAACTTACTGCCGTTCTGGTCGATTTGACTGGTATAAATCTTGCACTCTTAGTCAATCGATCCACAATTACCCAAATGCTATCATGTCCCGATTTAGTCCTTGGTAAACCATCAATGAAATCCATCGAGACTTGCTCCCATTTCCATTCGGGAATTTCTAATGGTTGCAACAAACCACTAGGCTTCTTTTGCTCGGCTTTAACTAGCTGGCAATTCATGCACTTGGATATAAACTTCCCAACATCTCTTTTCATCCCTTCCCAGTAGTAAGTCTGCTTCATGTCTCGATACATCTTATCACCACCGGGGTGTATAGTCAGTTTTGAGTGATGACATTCCCTAAGCACTTCATCTCTCAAACCATTCACGTTGGGTACAACTAGTCTTCCATTCTTTCGAAGCCATCTTTCTCGATCAAGCCTATACAAATTCATCTCCTCACCGTCGGTATTCATCTCTAACTTGGAGATGATTTCCAATAAATTAGGATCGTCCCTCTGATTGGAACCAATCCGCTCAGTCAAGGTGGGCCTGATCATCAAACTAGCTAATATCTCTGGATCCAATTCGCACTTTGGTCTGAAATCATACCCTGCGATATACTCCAGTTGCTTCCATTTAAGAAACATAGCCCCTAAACTGGCATGTCTCCTACTCAAGGCATCGGCTACCGCATTGCCTTTCCCAAGTGTATATGCGATATCAAAATCATACGAAGCCAAGAACTCTAACCATCTTTGCTGTCGGAGATTTAGATCCTTTTGAGAGAAGAGATACTTTAACGATTTATGATCGGTAAACAACTCAAATCTCTCTCCCAAGAGATAATGTCTCCACATCTTCAATGCGAACACGATCGCTGCCAGTTCCAAATCATGGGTAGGATACTTTTTCTCATGCGGCTTTAGTTGCCGACTAGCATAAGCTACAACCCTACCTCCTTGCATCAATACAGCACCTAGTCCGGTACCACAAGCATCCGTGTATACCGTCATTTCTTCATTCCCTTTAGGAATGACTAACACTGGCGCACACGTCAACTTTTCTTTTAGACTCTTGAATGCATTCTCACACACTCTGTCCCAGACGAAGGCTTGATTCTTCTTAGTCAACTGAGTCAACGGTGCTGCTATCTTGGAGAAGTCTTGGATAAACTTACGATAATATCCAGCTAACCCCAAGAAGCTTCTCACATCTGTTGCATTCTAGAGCGTAGACCAACCCTGTAGCGTAGCCACCTTCGCAGGGTCCACGGCAATACCATTCTCTGAAACAACATGGCCCAAAAATCTCACTTCCCTCCTCCAGAAGTGACACTTAGAAAATTTCGGTTTCAATTGGTTTTTTCTCAACACTCCATCACTATCCTCAAATGCCCCTTGTGTTCTTCCTCTGTCCTTGAGTAAACAAGGATGTCGTCTACGAACACAAGAACAAACTTATTCAACTGATCTCTGAATACTCGATTCATAAGATCCACAAAGTATGCTGGTGCATTGGTCAACCCAAATGGCATGACCAACCACTCATAGAATCCAGACGGCGTCCTAAATGCCGTTTTCGGAATACTCTCAGCCGCTACTCGGAGTTGATGAAATCATGTCACGAGGTCCAACTGAAAGAACACTCTTGCTCCTTCCAGTTGATCAAACAAATCATCTATCCGCGGTAGAGGATACTTATTCTTCCTCATCACCTTATTCAACTCGCGATAGTCCACACACAAACGAAGGGAACCATCTGCCTTAGTGGCAAACACAACTGGTGCTCCCCACTCGGAGACACTTCTTCTAATAAACCCCTTCTTCAAAAGATCGCTTACTTGCACTCCGAGCTCTCGCTGCTCCCTTGGTTCCATACGACGAAGTGGCATCACTATAGGTATGGCATCTTTCACTAAATCAATACGGAACTCAGTCTCTCGGTGTGGTGGAAGTCCGGTCACTTTCTCAAAGACGTCCGGATACTGGCCAACCACGGGAACATCTGACAACTCATCATGCGGGATGTCGAGGGAATTTATAAAACTATCCATTACCCCATCACTAGGTAGACTACCAAACACTACCCTCCGCCCATCATTTGCCCTAACTGTCACCAAAAAGCCCTCGCAGTCTACCACCACCCCGTACCTTTGGAGCCAACCGACTCCCAATATAATGCCATACCCAGTAAAGCCCAAAACAAAGCAATCACAAACATACATCCATGACTCGACAAAACCAAATTTCGGCAAATCATACTAAGGTTAGTCGAACCACCAATCGGGCTCGTCACAACCAATGGTCTGTCGACTATCTCGGGTTCCAGTCCCAACCTATCTACCAGGTCACTAGATATGAAGGAACGGGAAGCCCCGGTATCAAACAAAACTCGAACAGGTACATCGAGAATAGAAAGCATACCTTGAATGACGACATTCTTTCCTTTCTCCGCAGCAGTTGGGGCATTCGACGAAGAAGGAACAACATTAATAGCATATGCTTTCACAATCTGTTTCTCTTTAAGAGGTTGTGGACATTTATCCTTATGATGTCCCACTTGGCCACAGTTGTAGCACTTCCTATCCGCTGGCTTGGCCCGACACTCTTTGGCATAATGGCCCTTCTTACCACAGCTAAAGCACTCAACATCTTTCTTGCTCTTTTTCTGGCCATCCTTAGTTTGGTTCTGTTTCCTCTTGTTCTGTGTGTTATTCTTGCCTCCACCGCCTGCTTGCGGCTTCAGCTCTTCTGCAGATGCAACCTTAGTCTTTAACTTAGGGTAAAGACTCTCGGATCTCAAAGCTTTCCCCACAATCGATTCAAAAGTCTCATCGATGTGGTTGATAAGCCTTTCCCCCAAGTATCCGTCCAAACCAGTAATGAACTTCTCATTCTTCTTCTCAGGAGTATCGATAAGGGATAATCCATACTTCGACAAGGTGTCGAATTCAGCAATATAGTCCGAGACTGCCCTACCATTCTGTTTAAGCTCCAAGAACTTCCTAAATAATTCCGACTTCTGAGCAGCTGGGATAAACTTGTCGCTAGAGCGAGCCTTAAACTGATCCCAAGTAACCTAATCCTATGGAGTGGCTATCTTAATAGCATTCCACCAATTCATCGCTCGCCCTTGCAGCTGACGAGACGCTAGCCTTCTCCTCATCGCATCCTCGATACCCAAGTCGTCGAAGATACGATCACAGCTATCCAACCAATCCTGAACATCCGTGGCCGACTCCGTTCCGTGGAACAACTTCACTATTGGACCACCACCATTACCGGCATTGGGAGCTGCCCCTGCACATCCCTAAGCATCTCTCTCATGAGGTCGGTAAACATCGTCCTCATGTTAGCAGCATTCCTATTATTGGCTCCTCTACCAAGACCTCTTGCGTATCGGCTCATCGTTCAATCTGTAAAGAGAAAATGATTAACCATCTCCATAGTGGTGCTAGTGCAGTGCGACTTCATCCTTAGCTATACTAATAGTATATATATAGCTTTTGAAAACCAAAGTAATCACAAATATGCACTCTTATATACGTACTATCTCTCCCTAGTGTCTTTTCCAAGGTTAACTACGCAACCTAGAGCTCTGATACCAAATGTGACGGCCCACCCCGCACCAACCGACATTTACTCCAAAAGTGCGCTGTACACATGTCCAGTTAGCATGGAACGGTCGTCAGAAGGAAAGGAAGAAGACGAAAAATCAACAAGGAACTTGTAGAATGTCTCACAGCGCATAGAACAAAATATAATAACAACATACTTGACATAAAACAGGTGAGACAGTGCATAAGCAGAAAACAAACTATCATAGCAGCGGAAAATCTAAATACAGCTTATATTCCACATCATCATTATTACAACTTTTCAAACTGTCTCTAAAGGTAAAAGCAAGATAAGGGAGGTACACTACTAATGCCCAAGTAGCGACCACCAATGGCACAGGGAGAATATATATATATCATATGTGGAAGCCTCCTGCTCGCCTCCGGATCAGCTACTCGTGCATCACCAGCTAACCTGTCTCTAGTCTGCTCGTTTAGGAGAACCCAAAGTAATAAGAAGAGACATAAAACTCTAGGTCAGACAAAGGTCTGGTGTGAGCAATAAGCAGCTAAACAGAACAATAACAGGTATACTAAACCATACCTGAACCTGGACCTGCAACCAAAGAGTTAGCACTACATACTGTATAACACTCTAAGGTGCCACTAACATATGGTGTACAAGCATACATGGATAGGGGGTGTACATGTCATAGTGATGGCAAAAAAATAAAACCTAGCAACCATCCTCACAACTCTCACTCAGTGCGTAAAGCATATGATATCCACCACTTCGATCACCCAATACTTTGCTAGATCACTCTGCCCCATGAAGTCACAACGGCTTCATTGCACTGATCCACAGCCACTAATCATTCGCTATGTCCACTTTGCCCCATGGAGTCGTATACACCCCACTGCACTGGCTCATAGCCTTACTAATCCTTTACTATGTCCACTCTGCCCCATGGAGTCACAATGGCCCCACTGCACTGGCTCATAGTCTTACTACGATCACTTTGCCCCTCGAGTCATGATGACTCTACTGCACTGATACGTAGTCCTGCTACGATCACTTTGCCACTCGAGTCGTGATGACTCTACTACACTGATACGTAGCCCATCATTCCCTTCAGTGGTGAATCGAAGTTATGAACGTCGACAACTCTAGCACATGTCCCGCAGCAAAGCCCAACCATGAAGTGAACTCCTTGGTTCCCAACTGGATCCTGAGCTCTAACTTCCATTTGGACTACCTTTGCATCTCGGGCTATTGGCCATCACCGGATCGGTTCAGATCTCCTCACAGCCCTCGGTTCGGTCTTCAGTATCCCCCACTGGATCGATTCGTGCCAAGCTTCTTCGGATCGGATCGGAGGCCTTCATATGATGATGGATCGGATCGACCTCCATCAGAGCACACCGGGTCGGGTCATAGTCTCCAAGTCGCGTCGCCATACAATGTTGACAGATCGGGCCAGGGGTGCTTCTGGCGGATCGGGTCGGAGAACTCTAGGCGGATCGGTTCGGAGGGACTAACCACGATCTGGTCGGGTCGGGCTATACGATCCGGTCCGATTTCCTGCATTTTTGATGATGTTTTTGACCATTCTAACTATTCTAATCAATTACAAATCATACCACACAGTCATAGCAATAAGTAGAAGTGACCTCAAACACCAAAACATCAATATGATAGGTTAAAATGGATCAAACCTAGCCAAAAACCCCATATTTTCCCTTAAGCATGTTTAAGCAAAACTAGTGACATGATTAGTAAATCTTAACCAAATCAAATCCAATTTCTAACAGAGGTTTAAAACATTATTTAGGAATTTATAAATATTTTTCCAGAATTTATTAGTGTATAAATTCGCTAATCATCACTAATTACCCTTAATTAACCATAATTAGTGAGGAACTATGCAAATCACTCACCTTAGCCACAAATAAACTTAGATCCGAAATATATCTCTGTTTGGGCGCGAATAGAAATGCAAAACAACAGCTCTAATCTTGATTTGGTGAAGATCTCCCTTGATTTGATGTTGCTAAGCTTAATCCTTGATTAGAAAGTGATTTGGAGGTGATTTAGAGGTTGTAGGCCATTTTTAGGGTTTCTAAGAGGTAAGTGGAGGTTAGAAAACTAAAATGGAATGAAAGCCTAACTCTTTTCAGCCTCCCCATAACCCTAATCCTGAAATGGGTTATGGGCCCATTCACTAATCACCCTATTTGGCCCGGTTAAGTAGTTTTTCACCTTCCAAACCTTATTTCAGCCATATCTCCCAAATGGTAAGTCCGTTTAGCTATTATAACCACTCTACGGAAAGGTAAACCATCAAACGAATCTAATGGAAGTGGTTTCAGGTCAAAATTCCTTTCCAGTCAAAAGTTATGGCCAAAACAGTATTAGCTAGGGGCAAAACGGTCATTTAAAAATCGGCAAAAATCATGAACATGGGAAATGACCCCAATGGTTGTTTCCCAAAGCCACATGACCATACGACTTCATATAAGAAAGAAAGAAATATCCTACGATCCTCCGATGCGTAGAATGCGGGTTGTTACATAAACTGTTGTATATAACGGTGTTGTATACACAATTATATGATTTTTGTTTGATGATAACAAACAAATAAATATTATTTTATATGTGTTTGTTATTGTACTGTTCATTACAACACAGACTGTAATATAATATTTATATTTAAATAGAATGCGACTGTATACACATTCATATATCTATACAGTATTTTATTTAAATTGAATATTCTATTTCAACTTTCAAACAGTACAACTCTGTATAACTCCACTATTTAAACATTCACTGTATATTGTACTTGTATATAAACAGAATATAATAAGACAAGTTCGTTTGACAACAATAAAATGATATTTTATTTCAATCAAATTTGTTTATTACATATATCTGTACAATTCTCTCACAGCTCCTCAGTACAGTTCATTCATTGTCACTCAGTCATACATACACACAACATATATACAGTTACATTTCATATATATCCATTTTCACTTGTATATACAGACTCATACATTCATTGACACCACACACTGTCTTCTTATCTTCAGCTTTCAGTCCAGTCATCACAGTCAGTCCAGTCATTCCTGCTTACCTGTCACATGTGAAACACACACACAGTACACTGCAATAGAAATAAAACAGAATATATGCAAATATAAATTTTATTTTTAAAAATTTTATTTTCCTCAGTTTTCTGGTGTGTTTCTCATCATTTTTCATGACTTGATCTGAATTATAAAACCATCAATCTGTGTCTAGACAGCTTGTGATATTCACAGTGATACACTGTAAATACCATAAGGCAGACAACATATATCTCAATGCAGGGACAGGGACAACTCTTCGGATGGCTGCATATACACACGTGTATAAATATACACGTGTGCACTACCTCGCCAATCCAATGTGCAGCTGAGGAGTAGCCACGAGGACCTGCTCAACTCAGTGCAACATAGTCAACAAAGTCAAAGTAGTCGAGCAAACATGAATGAAAACAATAAACAAGTCAGCAAGCACAAGTGTGTGCTCATGCAATGTCAACACAGCATAGCATGGCCGAGCAAGCATGGTGATACAACAAGTCAACAAGCACAAGTGTGTGTTCATGAAATGTCAAACCAGCAAGGAAATGGGTTGAAGCATGAACATAGCATGGTGGTGAACAATAGTGCAAAACAGGGTGGACAAAACATCTCAGGAGCTTTCAACTACATGGTGATAAAACAACATGTATAAGTGTATGGCAGCAAGCAAGTTTCTCTTTTCTTTCAGATTGAATGATCACATGGTGCATGCATGTATAACAAGCAGGAACAGCTCAAAGTCATGATGAAACTCATGGCATTTCTTAACAGCATGAATATACAAGTTCAAGTGCAGAAGTGATCTAGACAGACCAAGTTTCAAGTGCAGCAAGTGATCAAACTCAAGTATGGCATGGATGAAGCATAGTCAAGCTAAAGAAGTCAACCATGTTCAAGCCACTGGTGCAAGTTCAATACAATGGAGCATCAATATGAACAAGCGAGACTATGATGAAGAGAAACAACAAGTGAGCAATGATACTCAACATGCATAAAAAAGGGAAATCAGCATGGTAAAGGATAGTTACAGTTTGAACGTATGTAAAAGACAAGCTCACGCTTATATATAATATATAGTTCAGGCAGTATGCAGCAAATCAAACACATATCACGGCAGAAATCAGCAAGCATGTTATGGCAAGAAATTTAAATGCAAATTAAGGCAGTCCATAAATCCCTCAGTCAAGAATAATATTCAAGAGAATTATGGAAGAAATGGCAGTGTGATTTCAAGACAGTTTTTAAATTTATTCCAAGGGCAAATGAATTCAAGATGGCAACAATTTTATTTCAAGAAATCTAGCAACAATCATGGAAAGAGTTTTCTCCTCAGTATTTTTCCAACAAATTCAATCAGAGAATTTAATGTCGAGCAATGCATTTCAAATTAAGGCAACATTTCAAAACCGTTTTTCAATCCAGAAAATCATATTAATTGTTTCCTATTTTGATTCAGTCAGGAAAGTTATTCAAGGCAACATTTCTCAAATTCATTCGAGGAAATCAGAAAGGGAAAACATCACGCAATTAGGCCGAGAATTTCTAAAACAAAAATGGAAATACACACAAACAATTCAAGGCTGTGGTATTTTAAACAAGGCAACCAACATTTCATCAATCCAATCAATCGATTTAAAAGAGGAATTCAAAGCAGATTTATTTTTTTTAAAAGGGGACAACAAATATTTATTCCTGAATTACCATATCTAATCAATGCAGAGTGGGTTCAAATTCGAAAGGGAAATTAATCAGGTTGTTTTTCCTGAAATAAATCATGCCAGAAATGGATGTATGTCCAGAATCATCACAAAGTTTGTTTTTATCTCGGCTAATTTACAGAGAAACAAAAGGGGCAAATCAATTCAAGCCGAGAATCAAAAGGGGAAACAACACAAAATCAGACCAAATCATTCAAGAAATCAGAGCGCAAGTTAAGGATATGAAATCCTATATGACACCACATCATCGCAGGCAGTTTATGCGATCGAAACCAAGCAAATTAACCGAGCAACCAAAGAATTAAAATCAGAAATCTTACCAAGTTTCGACCACCAGAAAATCCGATATCAGACGTGAAGATATACATCGAAGAACTGAAGTTCATCAGAGAACCAGAATTCATCTATCTGGAGCTATCGCAATCGAATTGGGGCAAAGACGAGAAACCCTAGAATTAATCAGCCGCCATTTTTTTTTAGAGGACAAAGCAATCGGGCAAAAAACAAATGAAGTGGGCCGGCCATAATTTACAAAGGGGATGACCCTTATATCTTTAAATCCTAGGGTTTAATTTGTTTTTGTTTTTTTTAATTCTTTATTGTGTTTTGTTTTTGTTTTGTAAACCAAATTCAAACTGTGTCTAGATCTGTAAAGTCTAGGAATCCAGTCAGGGTGCTGACTGTCAGTATCAGAGTCTGTAAAATCTGTGTTACGTGTTACGGGATTGTAATACGGGTAAATCTGGTCGAGGGGATATCGTCCAGTCTAGGGTTTTGAGCGTAGAGTTAGAATAGGAGCGAGAGTCGCGAGTGTACAAGGTCTTGTATGCGGGATCTGTTCTATCATCTAGTAGAAACCTTAGGAATGCAGCAGTAGGCAGGGTTTTGCCGAAGCTGGGTATATCTGTGTGTGATTTATTTTCTGCACTTTTATTTGTGCTGCATTCTGTGATCTGTTTTTATTTTTTTTAATATCCTGTCAATTTTTTAAATTCAGTTTAAAACTGTGATAAACCCTATTCACCCCCCCTCTAGGGTTAATCTAGATCCAACATTTGGTATCAGAGCCAGGTATTCGGTTAACTCTAGAGAAATGGTGAATCCTAGTTGTCAGTCCATAGAAAGTCAGTCCAGTCATATTCCTTCTATTTTTAATGGTACAGATTTTTTAAATTGGAAATCAGAAATGAAATCTTATTTAAAATCTGTTGATATTAAATGTTGGAATAGTATTAAAAATGGGTATGATATTGTAAGTAGGGTTGATATTGAATTTAATTTACATGCTACTCATATTTTATATTCTTATATTGATGATATTCAATATAGCCTTATTTCCCATTGTTTGACTGCGCAGGAAATCTGGCAGACTCTCAACGCGCTATATGGAAAAATTGACAAATGCTCAAAATCCCAGAAAGATAACTCGGCTTCAGAATTGTGCTTGACAGGTTGTACAGATGGAAATCCAGATGGAGACTCAACAGGAAATATTTCTTTGATTCACCGTTTAAATGGTTTAACTGAATCTGTTGAGAAGTTAAAATCTAAAAATAAACTTCTGAAATCTGAGAAGCTTGAGTTGATCTGCAAAAATAATGTTTTGGAATCAAAACTCAAAAACGTTAAGAATTCTTCAAATTCTAATTGCAAAAATTGTTTAAAATTGAAAACCAATCTTGTTCATCTCAATAAAAATATTCAAAAGTTTGAAAAGGAAATTCTGATCTTAAAAGAAAACAAGATTGAGTTATCAAATTTGAACAATCTTCTACAAAAGGAATTTGAAGTTTTTAAGACTGATATAAGTTCCAAATTTGAGATTGCTGAAAATGAAAATTTGGTGAGAAGTGATTTGATTTTGAAAGAACTTGAAAATGAGATTGAAAAATCCAAGATTTTTGAGTCTGAAAAACAAAAACGATTTGAATTTGAAATCTCGGAATCTCAAGCCAAAATTAGATTGCTTGAAAATGAGAATCTGGTTTTAAATCAGACCAATGCTGAACAGATGATCGCTATAAATAATTGCTCAAATTTATTAAAAGAAAATGGCGATCTAAAATCCAAAATTCAACGATTAGAATCCACTTTGAATAAATTTTCTAATGGGGAAAAATCATTGAATATGTTGTTACAAAATCAAGTTTCTATTGGAAATAAATCGGGTCTTGGCTTCGGAAAAAATGATGTTCTTGGAAAAACAAATGAGTTTGAAAAACGGAATTCAATTGTTTTTAAAAATCCTTCAAATCATTTTGGAAATGTTTGTTTTGAAAATTTGAACTCTAACATTCTCAAAGGATTCTTAAATCAAAAACGTGATGTGATTTTGATTGATAACAAATCATTTAAACAATCTTGGACCCCAAATAAAAATAAAACGGCTTCGACTAAATTCAAACAGATTTGGGTCCCGAAAGGTACAAAGGTAGATTCGAATGGTTTGTTATATAAACGAGTTTGGGTACCAAAACAAATGAATACAACTGTGAGTGGTTTTACTAATTTTGTTCGACCACTTGATCATCTCAATCGATAGGTACCAAAGGAGGCTGAGGAACAACTGTGCTGAAAAGAGAAACTGATTCAAACTGCTTCACATCATTGAATCATCTACTGTTCCTTAGCAAAGTCTGACAAGTTAGAGATCCACAACGTTTTTCTGTGAATCAGGTATGATCTCTGACCTCAACTTTGTAAATATTTTTTATTGTTTTTTTTTTCTACTTCTTCTACCCCTTTCTATTTTATTTTCTTCTATTTGTCTTTATTTGATTTGTCACTGCCATATCTTTGTTTATTCTGTGCTCCATTAACTTCCAATTGCAAAACTCATATTTGTCTGGAAATTCATTTTATTTGTAGAAAACTCTCGTGTTTGTAATCATTTCCAGATCTTGAATTTATTTGTGTAAATATCTGCAATTGTTTTGAAGTTTATTTTTCTGATTTTTTGAATTCATAACAGTGTTGATGTATTCTTGTCAAATCTTGAACACTGTTAATTAGGATTCTAAATTTTGAAGATCTGAAAATTTGATGAAGTTTCACACACCACTGCTGTTTTGAGTTTCTTCTAATTCATTTTAGAAAAGCTTGAAATATTATACTCATTACAGCACACCAATATTTATCAGTTGTGTTAATTTCATTATTTTTTCAGATTGGCTTGGATATTTTGAATTGTATTGAATCTGTGATACATCTTGGAATTCATCTTATATTCATGATCATTTTATTTGGAATTTGTTTGTTTGAAATCAACTGAAACTCATGATATTTTGAATTTCACACACCTCTTAAAATCAAAATTATCATTATTGTGTGACTGATTCATTATATCTCAAACCTTGACATCGATTCAATTGATTTCAAATAAATTATTGTTTAATTGTGTTGATCATGAATATCTCTCATTTCTGATGTAAATGATCTGAAATAACTTTTCTGTTTGTCAGAAATATTTGTGTAAATTCTTTGAGAATTGGGATTTGAACGTCATTGGTATTTCATGAATATTTGACTTGAATACTAGTTTGTTTAAAATCATTTGAATTTATTGATTTATTGAATCACACACATATTCTGAATCTAAAGTTTATAAACCGTGTGATTGATTCGTTGAATCCGGATATCTTCGCAATTCGTTCAAATGATTTAAAATAAACTATATTTAATCCTGGATCATGAACAATTCTTCGACTGTTTGAAATATCTTTGGAACATCTCCTTGACAAGCCTGCTTTGAAAATGATTTTTGTGCTGCTCAGTTATAGTTCTGGAAAATATGTTTTGGTGACTGCTTGTTTTTGGAATCAAATACATACCATGCTCTGATACATGAAATTAATTTGCTTGATCTGACTGGGCTTTGTATTTAAGATTCTTTTGTCTGTGGTATACTTGTTTGTCTCAAATGTCTTGTTACCATTCCTCGTAAATAGAGACACCAAGTGGTATCAGAAGTGCCTTATATTTGTCTCACCCATCTGTACTTAGATTCAAATCTTCACCATGTATAAATCCACACACTCTTTTTGTCTTGTACACATTTTTTCCCTTCTTGTCGTGCATAGATCAGCATATTCCTCTTGTATTTGATTTTCAATTTTAAAATTATTTATCAATTATTCATTCAGAAATTGAAATCAATATCCAATTAAACTGTATTTATAATTCAATCAAAATTATTATTTTTAGATTTTGAAATTGTGATGAATTGGGACTGCAATATATTTCACAACAAGAGGAGATTTTTCTTTAATTTTCATGATTGTTGAACATTTATTATAATGTCTTTGAACTGGCAAATTATCTCACGACCATCTTCATTATCTTTCATCATTCTGCCATCCATGATATATTTTTTTAAATGTGGAGAGTTTAATATTTTTAAAATCACCTTGAAAAAACAGTGAAAATAGTTGTGATGGAATTGTGGTTATGCTATTTTTCAGAATTAGTGTCAAATGAAAATTTTCAATAATCCCGGTACAGTTCATGCATATCTCATAATATAATTAATTTAGAAATTTATTTCACAGTCCATCTCTGTACTTACCACATTTCTATCATCCATACTGGTTTTATATATCGAGGAGTTTTTTCTTTTTAAAAGTTGAAAATGATGAAAATATAATTAATATATAAGTGTGTTTCTAACCTCATTTAAAAATCCAAGCTCTGGTCATGAATGGTTAAGAGACAACTTATAATTTAAGCTGCGACTGACCTCATTTAAAAATCCAAGCTCTGGTTATGCGTGGTCAGGGTGCTCTTAAATCAAAAGAAAAAGAAAAGAAAATAATTTGCAATAAATAAATTTTTATGTGAAATTCTCCTTGGTGTATATTAACCAGCCTATCAATCCACTTTCTAATCTGTGAAATGTGTTGAAATTTTATGACGTATTATGATTTGTTGATTGATAGATATTGGAATTTGAGATTATTCGATTTTGTCATTTAAATTGAATTTATAATTATAAGTCCGAATCCATCACTGTTTTTGAACTCATTTTTATAAAATTCTTTTGAAAATATTTGGAAATCATTTTTTTTTCTCCATTTTATATAAAATTCATCGTAAATCCGTCATTCTCTAAAATGTGAAATATGCCACCTGTTCTCAGAATATTATGATTTTTGTTTGACTGATTAAGATTTATGATGATCGTTCTTCCTCTTAAGCTGATATAATATTTGTTAGTCACTATTCATCTATATTTTAAATTCTATATCCTTTTGATGATAACAAAAGGGGGAGAATGGATTAGATTTTGATTTATGAGTGAATATTTTATAAATATTTTTAATTTTGAAAATTCAATTCATTCTATATTCTTTACACTCATGCACAGTTATAGGGGGAGTTTCTGTTGTAGGGGGAGCATTTAAATAGGGGGAGTTTAAATATTCACGAACAAACACATTTATTATATACAAAATCTTTTATTTGTTTGTCATCATCAAAAGGGGGAGATTGTTGTATATAACGGTGTTGTATACACAATTATATGATTTTTGTTTGATGATAACAAACAAATAAATATTATTTTATATGTGTTTGTTATTGTACTGTTCATTACAACACAGACTGTAATATAATATTTATATTTAAATAGAATGCGACTGTATACACATTCATATATCTATACAGTATTTTATTTAAATTGAATATTCTATTTCAACTTTCAAACAGTACAACTCTGTATAACTCCACTATTTAAACATTCACTGTATATTGTACTTGTATATAAACAGAATATAATAAGACAAGTTCGTTTGACAACAATAAAATGATATTTTATTTCAATCAAATTTGTTTATTACATATATCTGTACAATTCTCTCACAGCTCCTCAGTACAGTTCATTCATTGTCACTCAGTCATACATACACACAACATATATACAGTTACATTTCATATATATCCATTTTCACTTGTATATACAGACTCATACATTCATTGACACCACACACTGTCTTCTTATCTTCAGCTTTCAGTCCAGTCATCACAGTCAGTCCAGTCATTCCTGCTTACCTGTCACATGTGAAACACACACACAGTACACTGCAATAGAAATAAAACAGAATATATGCAAATATAAATTTTATTTTTAAAAATTTTATTTGCCTCAGTTTTCTGGTGTGTTTCTCATCATTTTTCATGACTTGATCTGAATTATAAAACCATCAATCTGTGTCTAGACAGCTTGTGATATTCACAGTGATACACTGTAAATACCACAAGGCAGACAACATATATCTCAATGCAGGGACAGGGACAACTCTTCGGATGGCTGCATATACACACGTGTATAAATATACACGTGTGCACTACCTCGCCAATCCAATGTGCAGCTGAGGAGTAGCCACGAGGACCTGCTCAACTCAGTGCAACATAGTCAACAAAGTCAAAGTAGTCGAGCAAACATGAATGAAAACAATAAACAAGTCAGCAAGCACAAGTGTGTGCTCATGCAATGTCAACACAGCATAGCATGGCCGAGCAAGCATGGTGATACAACAAGTCAACAAGCACAAGTGTGTGCTCATGAAATGTCAAACCAGCAAGGAAATGGGTTGAAGCATGAACATAGCATGGTGGTGAACAATAGTGCAAAACAGGGTGGACAAAACATCTCAGGAGCTTTCAACTACATGGTGATAAAACAACATGTATAAGTGTATGGCAGCAAGCAAGTTTCTCTTTTCTTTCAGATTGAATGATCACATGGTGCATGCATGTATAACAAGCAGGAACAGCTCAAAGTCATGATGAAACTCATGGCATTTCTTAACAGCATGAATATACAAGTTCAAGTGCAGAAGTGATCTAGACAGACCAAGTTTCAAGTGCAGCAAGTGATCAAACTCAAGTATGGCATGGATGAAGCATAGTCAAGCTAAAGAAGTCAACCATGTTCAAGCCACTGGTGCAAGTTCAATACAATGGAGCATCAATATGAACAAGCGAGACTATGATGAAGAGAAACAACAAGTGAGCAATGATACTCAACATGCATAAAAAAGGGAAATCAGCATGGTAAAGGATAGTTACAGTTTGAACGTATGTAAAAGACAAGCTCACGCTTATATATAATATATAGTTCAGGCAGTATGCAGCAAATCAAACACATATCACGGCAGAAATCAGCAAGCATGTTATGGCAAGAAATTTAAATGCAAATTAAGGCAGTCCATAAATCCCTCAGTCAAGAATAATATTCAAGAGAATTATGGAAGAAATGGCAGTGTGATTTCAAGACAGTTTTTAAATTTATTCCAAGGGCAAATGAATTCAAGATGGCAACAATTTTATTTCAAGAAATCTAGCAACAATCATGGAAAGAGTTTTCTCCTCAGTATTTTTCCAACAAATTCAATCAGAGAATTTAATGTCGAGCAATGCATTTCAAATTAAGGCAACATTTCAAAACCGTTTTTCAATCCAGAAAATCATATTAATTGTTTCCTATTTTGATTCAGTCAGGAAAGTTATTCAAGGCAACATTTCTCAAATTCATTCGAGGAAATCAGAAAGGGAAAACATCACGCAATTAGGCCGAGAATTTCTAAAACAAAAATGGAAATACACACAAACAATTCAAGGCTGTGGTATTTTAAACAAGGCAACCAACATTTCATCAATCCAATCAATCGATTTAAAAGAGGAATTCAAAGCAGATTTATTTTTTTTAAAAGGGGACAACAAATATTTATTCCTGAATTACCATATCTAATCAATGCAGAGTGGGTTCAAATTCGAAAGGGAAATTAATCAGGTTGTTTTTCCTGAAATAAATCATGCCAGAAATGGATGTATGTCCAGAATCATCACAAAGTTTGTTTTTATCTCGGCTAATTTACAGAGAAACAAAAGGGGCAAATCAATTCAAGCCGAGAATCAAAAGGGGAAACAACACAAAATCAGACCAAATCATTCAAGAAATCAGAGCGCAAGTTAAGGATATGAAATCCTATATGACACCACATCATCGCAGGCAGTTTATGCGATCGAAACCAAGCAAATTAACCGAGCAACCAAAGAATTAAAATCAGAAATCTTACCAAGTTTCGACCACCAGAAAATCCGATATCAGACGTGAAGATATACATCGAAGAACTGAAGTTCATCAGAGAACCAGAATTCATCTATCTGGAGCTATCGCAATCGAATTGGGGCAAAGACGAGAAACCCTAGAATTAATCAGCCGCCATTTTTTTTAGAGGACAAAGCAATCGGGCAAAAAACAAATGAAGTGGGCCGGCCATAATTTACAAAGGGGATGACCCTTATATCTTTAAATCCTAGGGTTTAATTTGTTTTTGTTTTTTTTAATTCTTTATTGTGTTTTGTTTTTGTTTTGTAAACCAAATTCAAACTGTGTCTAGATCTGTAAAGTCTAGGAATCCAGTCAGGGTGCTGACTGTCAGTATCAGAGTCTGTAAAATCTGTGTTACGTGTTACGGGATTGTAATACGGGTAAATCTGGTCGAGGGGATATCGTCCAGTCTAGGGTTTTGAGCGTAGAGTTAGAATAGGAGCGAGAGTCGCGAGTGTACAAGGTCTTGTATGCGGGATCTGTTCTATCATCTAGTAGAAACCTTAGGAATGCAGCAGTAGGCAGGGTTTTGCCGAAGCTGGGTATATCTGTGTGTGATTTATTTTCTGCACTTTTATTTCTGCTGCATTCTGTGATCTGTTTTTATTTTTTTTAATATCCTGTCAATTTTTTAAATTCAGTTTAAAACTGTGATAAACCCTATTCACCCCCCCCCTCTAGGGTTAATCTAGATCCAACATAAACTATGTGAAACAAGTTTATGAAAATTAACCTAGTTGACCATGTTTTTTAAATGTTAAATAATTTTTAAAAATTAACTGAGTGAATTGTGCGTATGAGAGATTTTTTTATGTGCTTATTAATTTACCAACCCTGCAAAGTTAACATGTAAGTTTGAATGTATGAATTTCTTACTCACCAGTACAAGCATTGTGTTTGATCCACTTACCTACTCATCCTTACACTGATCTTCTAGTTCTTCTTCCCTTATATCCCTCTATTCTCTTTTGTTCTTTTCTTTCAATCATATTCCTATGCATTTAATAATAGTTTATCTAACTTCAGTAAGACAAATTCTAACCTGAAGAATACTCTCAGCACAAGTTTGTACTGGAAAAGTTTTACTTAAAGTTGTTTCATTTTGAATAATTCAATGTATAATTAATTTTTTTATATTACATTTTTCAAAAATTTAGAAAAAATAATTTTTTATAGATTTTCTAATTAAATATTCATAGAACTAATTCCAAATGATTGAATCAGTACTTGTTATTTGCTCAGTGTATGATAGTTTGCAGACTATATAAGATTGTAAATACCTCTTTTCAGCTCGATTACTTGCTAAATTGCTTTGTTGACGTATTTTTCTTCAAGTAATTAAATTCTTTATTCATGCTCAAACTCCAGATTTTGAATATTAAAGGGTAATATCATAATCTAATCATTATTTACAGAGATGTAACTGCAGTTTGTTTCATACTTGTAGTTAGAGAAGGGAGAAATATTAGATTTGCAATACAGTCTAAATGCTTCAAACAAGTTTTTTCTTTCTACTATTTATATTTTAGATGATGAAAGATTTTAGGTGAATAATCAAATTGCTTTAGTATCAGCTTCAGATGTGTTATTCTAAATTTGTATTTGATCACTATATATTTTTTTCTTCATTATAGGTGATTAAAGACTTTTGCATGCAAAAGTCTATAAGGATGAGACATTCCTTAAGTTCTCGAAGCTATTTTTTCCGTAGTGAGCACATGAAACCTTTTGGTTCAGCATTTATAAAACTATTTTGTTCAACATTTTGTTATTAGTATTTGGTGCAAGCTATCTTCATAGATATCGCTGCTTTTTTTTTTATAGATTTATGTTTTTGTTTAAAGACATTGTGTGATGTTGATTTATGTATTCTATCTTCATTTACGGATATTATAGAAACTTTTTTTAAGAATATCATGTTGAACTTAATTTATAGAAATGATCATTAGTTGTGTTTATATTTCAGTTTTAGAGTTTGATTTGAATATGTTATAAATACTTGCTTGTCGAAATATCTCTAATGCAGTTTAGTGATATGTGTAAATATTGTGATTGGACAATACAATATAAATGTTATAGAAATAATAATAAAAAGGACCGGGTTTAACCCATGCCATTAATACATTTAGCAATTAATACATACGCTAATATTACAGCATGATACAAGCTACTAACAGCGTTTTTCAAATGCTGTTGAAAATATCATATGCAAATGTAAGTGATATCGATGACAAATTTTAAATGTTGTAGAAAAATATTAACAACATAGTATACACGCCGTGAAACGGGACTTTTAACAGCGTTTTTATTTTGCTGTTTCAAGTTCTACAGCTACGACCGCATGTCGTTATACAGCATTTCTAACAACGCTGTTGTATCATATTACAACGTTTTTTAAACGTTGTTAAAAGATGTTTTTGGGGTAGTGTGGATTCCTTGATTATACGGATATCGTTATGGAAATTTGGAATATATATATATATCGTTATTTCCAATACAATATTTGTTGGTTACAGAATTTGATATTGAATATAAGCCGATATAATTTCATTCAGAGCCATGTATTTAATATCAAATGGGATTTTGGGTTTGTCGTGAACGGTGTCTTTACTAACACTGTCCCTAAACCCAATTAAGAAAAGAATAAATCTTTTAATTAAGATTTAGAGAAGTTTACCAATTAATTAATATTTAATTGGAATTGAAGTAAGAATTGGAATTTTGGGTTTATCGTGAACGGTGTTTTAAATAACACTTATTCTTTAACCGATTAACAGTGAAGTTAAGATTTGGAATTTATAAATCTTTATTCTAAGATTTAATGGAAACTTTCCAAAGTAAAGTTTTCCAATTTAATATATTAAATTGGGATTGAATGGAACTCGATTTGGTAATAATCGAAGTGAGCTTCTGTGGAGGAAGACTGTTAATATATATGGAATTTAAAAGGCTTTGTTGTTATTCCATTTATATTATTAGTTGGATACGGAAATTGATATAATTATATATTGATCTGTTTTCCGTGAATATTCCATAATTAATGGAATGTGATTTTGGGTTTATCGTGAACTGTGTTTTAAATGACATTGGTTCTTTAACCCAGTCAAAGACAGGAATACATCTCTGCTAAATATATATCTGTTTGATGGTGAAGAATTTATTCTCTTGCTTAACACCCTTCTCTGAGACGTACGAGCTTAGAGATTATATATCAACAGAAATCAGTGGTACGTTGTAGATTGTCAATGCGACATGTTTGATTTCCTAAAGTTAAACAATCATTAATATTTATTTTCGGGAAGATTAAAACTAAGTAGAGTTCTAATGAATCTTTAATTAGATTGAAATGAGAGTGTGATAATTTAAATTATCAAATTCGGGAAATGACCGAGAATGGAGTACCATTAGTTTTACTCCAAGTGATAGTTAAATCATTAATTAGATTTGAACGTAAAACGGTAAATGAATTTACCGATAACACCATGGTGTTAGATATGGAGTATTACCAGTTTTGCTCCATGTGATGAATAGGTTGGGGTTGGGAAATTAATCAAATGATTACTTCGGTAAGGTGCGCTAATCCCGACTAGTTTGGATAAACCTTAATTTGATTTGAATTGATATCCAAAGGAAGATTAAAGAATAAATTTAAAGAATTTATCTTTGATAAAATTAATGGGAACCTTTCCCTAATGATGTGAATATTTGAATAAAAGAATATTCTGAATTGGAATGAGGCGTATGCTGTGTTTGTGTAGCACTTGTTTATAATATACACGAGTTATTCGAAAAGGCCAGGTTTATACCCATTATGAATAACTGATTCGACGAGAAATCGACGATGAAGGCAGTGGTTGAAGACCGGAGGTCTTCACATCATTTGGATGAATATTGATGTTTTATTGGGTTGTACACCCAAGACAAGGTAATAAGTGGTGATCGTCCAGACGTACTTGGAGATCGACCGGATATGCGAGGACCTCTCTCCTGTATTGGACATATGGGACGAGGAATAAGGTGCCTCCGGTTTCGTTCAGACCTAGAATGAACTAGTAAATGGACTTGTGTCCGACATTGGATTTTATTCTGTGTTGATTGATCTCTATTAAATATATATCTGTTCGGTGGCGGAGAATTTATTCTCTTTCTTAACACCCTTCTCTGAGACGTACGAGCTCAGAGGTTATATATCGATAGACATCAATCGCATGGCATGAATTGCCTGTGTGGCATGCTTAGATGCAAATGATCAAGGCTTTTGTTGAAAAGCAGAGTCTTGTGGTTGATGAACAAAGCACAGCTTTAAATAGCATAGCTTTGTGTGTAGCGTTAATTCGCGAGCCTCACACCCCGGTGTGAACCAGAAACGGGAGAGGACTGCAGGAAGGACATGCGTTTCTTTCTAGCTAGGAGTGGTGTCATGGTATGGAACCTATACATTTTACTCATGTGGATATTGAATATTATTTGATGGATAGCGAGGCGCCTCGGATATACCGGTCACTACGGGGCTGATGGATGATATGGTCGACATACTGACCAGATTTACGCCCCACAGGGCGGGGAAACACATTGTTCAGGAATAACTAATCCTCAAACGTAAGAGAGGACCGGCCCTAAAGATCCAAGGGCTTGACTAAGTACTTGCCCTGAGACATGGTGCTAGATTGTCTCGAATCGGTAAGGACGATCCCTTGCCTTGGTTCATGATGGAAATACAACTTCTAATACGTGACATTTCGCGTTTTGATGGTAAAGCCTAGTATGGCGACATAGTAGCATAGGATACTATGTCGTCTATGATTGATACATTTATATTTGAAGCTGATTTTGACACTATATACTTATAGTAATATCAAAATGATTTTGTTTTAAACGTATCAAGCATGTTTGGCTATTATAAGGTAAAACTCTATCCTTCGGCTTGTGTTGCATTGTGTGATGGGACCTGAGTCTTATAATAGCTTCATTTTTCAAAAAGCATTACATTGTCCAGAAACTGTTTTATGCACTGGTATTCATAGGGGTAAACCCATTCCGTGTTATACGGCGTGGTCCCTTGATTTACTTTATTTCCAAAGTATAGTTTTGAATAACTGTTTTAGTTCTCACACTGACCTGGAGTTTATTGTTTTAACCTAAACTCTGGGTGCCTCTATTTTCCACACGGGCAGTTAGCAGTTGGGTTTTTGCAGATATTTCTTTTCCAGGATCCTGGATTTACAGCTGGAACTATATTCGGAAAGCTCTGTATCCGTGTATTTCTTTCAGTTGTGTTATGTATTATTTTTCCGCTGCTATGTAATGTATTTTAATCTCTGATATTTTTCTGATGTACAATATTTATTCATACTCTGTCATATTCTTGTACTCTGATGTAAATTGTTGTAATAGCAATGAAATGTTCTTCTGTTTGTATTCTGATTTGTCTTGTTCTCAACTCAATCCGGGCTTTCCCGTAAGGGCGGGTTTGGGTCGTCTCATGTATTAACATAATCAAGGATGCCACGAAGAGTGTGTCAAACTTCCTTTAAGACACTATTGACAATATAATTAGAAGATCCTTTAAGAAAGCCCTTTTTCGTGCTTACATTGACAATATAGAAAAGTGTCCAAACCTCAATTTTCTTCCCTTGATTATAATAAGGCACTAAAAGAGGATTTCAACGCCATGATGAGAAGAGCTGCTTATGCAAAGACATTGATGTCAGAGACTTCCTCCCTTTGATAACTCTTTATAAGGTAGTGAAGCCGAATAAGATGAGAACAATAACTTAGAAATTGAAGGTGCTTGCGGTGGTGGTGATGGAAATGATCACGATGATGATGGCACGGTGACAATAATTTGGGTCACAATGTTAACAACTATAATGGTAATGACACAGAACATGGTGGCATCCCATCCTAGCCTCAAGACAAAAAATAACGTAAAAGAGACTGAAATAACAAATGTTCTTAATTTTGCAACGGAGAGGCTCCATCAAAAGAAGACATATTTCAATGGAAGCAGGCTATGGAGAAGCTTAAATCTCCAACTGCATAGTCTCACACAAATAGGTATGGTATTCTTTGTCTTCGAGCTTAAATTTACTACAAGCTACTTAGTTATTCATGAAATGTTTTAGCCGTAAATTAGGTTAAAGTATCTATTTGATTCCCTACTTTAAATGAAACAAGAGGAGGTGGATCAATTGAATAGGGAGTTGGATGGGTGGACAAAACAATACGATAAATTATTTGAGAAATACAAAAAAAATTAACCTTAGTGTGGCTACTTTGAGGAAGTTTAAGGAAAAATAGTTTTTCTCTGATTATAAAGAAAGCATACCATCATTAGGAACTACTGTTGAAGGAAAATGCTGAGAGCTGTACCCTTTTATGAATGTTGATTGATGATAGAAATGTGCTAGAAGAAACCCTCTGTAGAGTTTATTGGAGAGGCAAGTTTGTAGATTTCACATATTTGGGTAACGAATGTGCATGATTAATTAGGCGATTCCACCATCGGTATTTGAATGACTATGGTTCTGATCTTAAAGATGGTCGATGCTGGAACCTCACAAGAGTAGCACCTGTTTCCCCTTTGATCGCATTATACACCCTAAAAACAGTATTATGGAAATAAGTTTGCTCTTGAGTACTTTGAGAAATTTATATTGTACAAACCTAGTGATTAGCCATACAAACTTTTGTTTAGTTTGTGGATTCTCTCAGTATGTTCTTTTGTATTTAGTCCATTTTTCCATGTGTTATGCGTACTAAAGAAACATCAAGTAGTCATGTTTCCATAGAACTCTTAAATAGGTAAGCTAAATTAAAAAGGGATTTTAAGACAAATACGTAACTTTAAAACTTTGTAATTAGGTAGAAAATTATTTTTGAAATATTTACAAAAGACATGCAACTACCTAGTTTCAAATTTGACTTTCTAGGCGAGAGGAAATACAAACGGTTGACGTTGCACAAAACTATCACGCTAACTTTTGGAGTGATCAAACTATACTACCAATTAGTCCTTGGGATTACTACAAATTTCCTCCAGTTTATAGCCCAAATAGAGTGAATGTCGCTTTTGAGACTTTCGTTATCTTATTGTCTAAAATGTTGGGGAAGGTGAAAATTGTAGTTTCAAAAATGTAGAGAGTCTAGTAAACGTAATGTTGATTGAGTTGGATATGAGTCTGTGAAATTTCTTTCTTTGAATAAAAGTTTCTTTTCCAAATGATTAATCTTATTTTCCTACGTTATTATAGAAAAAAATCACTAACTTGAGGCAAGATTGGGTCCATCATCAATGCTCTATTAAATGAGATTAAATATAAACTTTTTGATTGGTTCGAGAAGAGGTTTGCTATGGGCCTTCGATTTTCGAACAATCCAAAAGCCCAAAATGACATGATTTTTATTACAAATAGAAAGTTATTATAGGAAAAACAAAAGAGATGGTCGAGAACCTAGAGACACAACTTGAATAAAAGGACGACGTTTGAGAATTATCTGAGAAAATTGAGTTAGTAATTGTGTGTAACGACCTGCCTTTTCTTATCATTGAAGTTGATAATAAAACTAACTCAAATCATTCGTAAAAACAGATTGTTTTAACTATGGGGTTTAATAAAATCAAATCATGGAACATAGACATACCACTAATACAAAATAGCAGGATAACTCGCAGCAAGATAATAACTTAGAAGTTCGTGAACTAGTCATAAAACTCAAAAAACAAAATACATAATATCAGAGCCACAAATCAATAAATTAAAAAACTTGAGATACATAAATTCCTAGTATACAAACAGATGATGAAAATGGGATAATTAGATCACCAATATATTAATAGCAGATAGATAATAAGCTGAATCTCCAATAGATCTCCAGCTCTCAAAGGATTAATCGCCAAAGTTGGACTCCTTGATCTGACCGAGCATAAAGTCAAAACAAAACTGTGACGACCGTCCATAACTCATGCACTAAAAAAGAGGCATAATGCACTGAAAAGTGTGCCAGGAAGCTATGGACGGTCATCAAGGTATGATAACACATGCGGAACATGTCGTAGAACTTACAATGCAAGGATAAAATATAATAGAACATATACAATAGGCAGAAATAGTGGAGCATCATATAACAAACTTTTAAACTTTCATAACATCCTGAAAGATCATCCATACATCAACTGCATATCACATCAAAGTCTGTACATGAAACATCACTATAATCACTCAGAGTCCAACATTAAACAACGGAAAGAGCAAATACTAGATAGTAGTAAACTGATACGTAAGCCTCCAGCTCACTATCGATCAACATCATTGTCCTTACTAAGGCATCACCTGCCACCTGCTACTCAGTCTTCCCATCTAAACCGGATGAACAACCCAAGGTAATAAGAGGGAAGTATAAAACCTCGAGTCAGACAACAGTCTTAGTGAATGACAAAACAACTATCTAACATCATCAATAAAATATATGAGAATAGGTAGACTAATAAACCAATCTACCAAAAACTCCAGAGAAGAACCCACATTTGTCTTCCCCACATATGACAGTGATACCCTTTACATGCAATCATTTCAACCATACATCCATGGAAACCAGAACAACAATTCATTCATGGCAATCCGAAGTAACCAAGCAATAGCAATCATAGCAACCAAATTATATATATCTCACGTAAACCATCCTAATCGAGCTCAACGTCCCTCAAGCACAAGCCCCAGGGGTCTAAACCAATATCAGACAAGCACCCAAGAAACATCTCCTTCGATGTCAGATGATCTATGTGAGACGTCAAACAAACATCCAACATCCATGGCTGACTCTGCCTGCAACTGCAAATCCTTCTTTGAAACCATCGTTAATCGTATGACAGTCTCCTGCTATATGTCAAGGGCTAATGGTAAACTCTAGTTCTAACAAAAAACCCATACGCCTTCACGACTCGTATGTTTGTCTTCTCAAATCTCGAAAACTAGGCCCTTCACGACTGTCCAAGGTACAAGGCCCTTCACGAATGCCTAAAGTACCCATGCTTTGAGTCCACTGGAAGTTACAACAACGATAATCTCTCAGCCTTCGCATCTTCAATCATCACCGACGACTATTCACAACTCAAGTCCCCCCTTGAGTAACCATTATCCACAACTCAACATCCTAGAGTTGTCTTCACATTCGTTGCTTTACACCGATCAACGGATACATCACATCCCTTCGAACATTCCAACTTGAACTCGTATCAAAGCCAAAACCATCGTCGAGCCAATAAACATCATTTGGTCATATATTTGATGGATCAATATCAGTTCATCCGATGGACCACTACCAATGGACCATTGTCGATGGACCACTACTGATGGACCACTACTGATTGACCACTGTTGCTGGACCACTACTGATGGACCACTACCGCTAGACCATTACTGCTGGACCAGTACTACTGGACAACTACCACTGTACCACTACAACAAAAGTGGGCATATTCGACACTAATTTTTGTGTGTTGCATGAAAAGTGTGGCGAAAGCTATGCTTTCTTTGATCTTCTGCAACAATATTTATATATTGGCATTAGACGTAAATGCGCTATCGCGGTTGAAATTCTAGTGTTTTGATGTGCAACACCAATTAAAAGCGTAGCTTTACATATATACAATCCAGCTAGCAATCCGCGTTGTCAGCAAAAACAAAACCCCAACCGTAGATGCATGATTAATCCAACGGTTCAAACCAATATATGGTTCTGATGATTTTAAACATTAGCCATCATCCAACCAATGACAACCGCCTCATTGCATTCTTTTGATGAAATTTTGGCGCGATCTTCCCCCTTCATGAAATAATGTAAAAATACTCTGGTCATAAATTGTTCTTCTTCTCTATCATCTAATCGTTCTTTCCCCCTTTTTACCATTGACAAAAACTTAAACATAAATTCACATCACAAATTTTATTCCGAAAAGGTTGAAGCTTTGAAATGCTTTCTAGCTTTAATTGCTCAGGGCATTGACACCACCAGTTATTTCCCTCAGGTTCAGTATGGATAGCACTGGGAATTAGTTGCGCTTAATATAGATTAGATTATGAGTAATTAGTAATTTGTTCATTTGTTCGCTTATGAGTAATTAGTCGCGTGGACATCCCAAACTTAGGAAAACTCATTCGCTTATGAGTGATTAGTCGGTGAAATATTAGATTATAAGTAATTAGTTGCTCTTTGACCATTGATTTGGGATTTGGGATTATGCTGAAGAGGTTTATTCGAAAATTGTACCTAGTAATAAATAAATAAAAGGAGATGGCGCCGGTGGGTTTGCCACTAGGATTTAGGTTTCACCCAACTGAAGGGGAGTTTTTTAATTATTATCTTAAAATGAAGGTTCATGGTCTCAACATTGAGCTGGATATTGTTCCTGAAGTTGATCTTCATAAATGTGAACCGTGTGATTTGTCAGAAAAATCATTTCTGCAAAGTAGGGATCCTGAGTAGTACTTTTTTGGGCCATGAGATCAGAAGTACCCAAATGGGTTCCGAACGAACAGAGCAACTAGAGCAGGATAATGGAAATCAACTAGAAAAGAAAGGTGGCTTTGTTAACAGAACCGGGCTATTGGCATGAAAATGACATTGGTTTATTATAGAGGCCGAACTCATTAAGAAATGAAGACTAACTAGGTTATGCATGAGTTCGGCTTGATGATAAGGAATGCGAAGATACTATGGGTTTGCAGGACTCGTATGCACTATGTAGAGCTCTCAAGCAATCACAAGTGATAATATCAATAACGATCAATACCAAAACATGTCTCCTGATGTTGGTCCGATGAGCTCATCTTCGTGCGTGGATGAAGATGACAGAGACGATGCATGGATGCAGTTCATAATGGATTATGTATGTTGAAATATATATATATCGGGTGAGTGTGTGGTTATCAACAACATGTTTTTGGTTTTTTATATGCTGATTATGAAATAAGAAGAGTCTTGACAAGTACACTAACATACAATGCAAAAACCTTTGAAGTAAGGGTATTTTTATATAAAGTTAAATCACTTTACTATCAAAATTGATTTGCAACTTGGGTTCATTTACAGTAACATATAATTGTATGCTTGAGGTTTTGTGATACAGATACAGTGTAGCAAACAGTTCTATTTATGAACAAAGGTTTCATAGTTTATTATTCAAACACAAACATTTTTATATGAGTAGTAAATGGTATATGAGTAAACTTATATGTTATACATGGGTCAGCAGATACTGATGTTTATGACTTACTGCAATATGTTTGCACTGCGGTGTGTTTGTGTAGAGGCTTTGGAAATTACCAATTTCCCGATCCGGACAAGTCGTTCACCCGTATCTAATCTTCTACATGCACAGGTATTTTCCATTTGATTTTGGAAACTACCAATTTCAGTGTTTAGATTTTGGAAACGTATGCTCAGTTTTGCAAACTGAGCTCACTTCATGTATGCATCCATATTATGCCTTGCTACGTATCATAAATCGGTCATACATAATACTACATATCAGTTCATAAGGGCAGCAAAAGTATCATAAAGCAGTCATACATAATACTATGTATGAGTTCATACCAGATTAGGGCAGCAAAAGTATCATAAGGCGGCAAAAGTTAAATTAATACATACATATATAGACACCCAAAAAATGATATTATAGTAGCATAAGTTCATACCAGATCAGGGTTTTGCGGAGTTATGGAACTTCCAACAGATTCGTTAGGGCTTTGCGGCTGTGGGAGAGCAAGTCTGAAGTGAGCAGCCACATGTGATGGACCCACAGCATCAAGACAAGGGGTGAGGTAGTTTGGCCAATCATATTTTTGATCAAGTTCCAAATCTACCCATTGATAATTCCTCTGGTTCATTAGGTCTCGGTTATCAACATGTATGTCATAGGTGGCTTCAGGAAATAAGCTTGGCAAGGGGGGTAGCAAAGCATATTTATGCATCATTACGTCAAATATTTCATCTGAATCCATTTCCACTCTGTGATAACACAAACATGGAACCACTCGTTCCTCCTTATTTCTCACAAAAATAAGTTCAGGCCTTGTTCCAGGATGAGCATGGGTACAGCTGAACCTTAATGAGGTGAACCTTGTTATTGAATTGAGCAGCAAAAGTATTGATAAAGCCAATGCCTTCATAAACTTGCATTTTTAGGTAGAAAGATATATGGTCATAATGAGACCAGTTACAGTCGTCAATTCCAAGCACACGTCCCATTGGCTTCATTATTTCTTCAACAACAAGAACATTATTCTTTAAGAACTCAGGAAAGCCATCAACCTTAGCCCATGATTCCACTTCTAACGCTGGTTCAGGCTCAAATTCTTCATTAAACCATGCTTGCAGGTAAATATCACCTCCAGGTTTTGTTAAAACTTTCAACATTAGCGCATGATCACGCTTACTGTAAGATGGGCATGATACTAGAAAAGAGTTATTAGGTATTACCCGCATAGGCCAAGAATTATTATTTAGAGTCACCTGAAGCATGTGATGCACAGCTTCAATATTCTAATATCCTTTAAGAACAGTGGTAGTGATATATAGTGACGAGTTCTCCATTGAATTTTTTTCTTTGAAACTTTTGAAGCTTGGGGTTTAGGGGATATATAGACGATGATGTTCTAAAGCTTGAAAGGGTATGAATAGTTCGAGACTTAAAACTTGATCATTTTTAATCTAATTTGGAAACATTGCATTTCTCTCACGGCTATGAATAGTTCGAAACTTAAAACTTTGCATGTGTTGATCAATTTTTGAACCCACATTTACTGCATTTGCTTTAGTTCCACGTCCTTATCTTGCGAACTTGATCATTTAAAAGTCTTTAACACCATTCTGTAAATCGTTAGCTTGCTTGCCCAACTCGCATTGGTTGACCATGCTCGAGCCTCCTAAATTCAGGCTTGCTTGACCCCCATGGGGTCGATCACGCTCGAGCCAGCTGGATTCAAGCCTGCTCGACCCTTATGGGGTTGATCACGCTCGAGCCCGATAGGTTCAAGCCTGCTCAACCATTATGGGGTCGATCACGCTCGACCCTACAGGTTTGAGCATGCTCGACCCTCATGGGGTCGATCACGCTCGACCCTTATGTGTTCAAGCATGCCTAACCCTACAGGTTTTGAGCATGCTCGACCCTCATGGGGTTGATCACGCTCGACCCTCATGGGTTCAAGCTTGCTTGACCCTATGGGTTTTGAGCATGCTCGACCCTTGTGGGGTCGGTCGTGCTTGACTCGTGGGTTCAAATAAGTTCGATCCTCTTGGGGTCGATGAGGGTCGATCGAGCTTAACCCTGTTTGGGCTTGAGTATGGTTAATAACTTTGGTATTTGGAGATCTGGTTAATGGTTTTTGTTGATTTCCAATCTTTCCCACTTCTATACCTGTAATAACTAGAACACTTGCATGTTTTTGAGCTATCATGTTGCTATTGGATGCTCACACCATTAGCAGGTTATTGTAGAAAGTTAGAAATGCAGTATAGCCTAAATTAAATGATTTATTTGTGTAGTATTATTTTCATTTGATTACTTAAGAATATTCTTTACTCGAATATAATCATTCTAGAATCAACTTCTAATGATGCTTGGAATTGGTTAACCAGTACATACTGATTATAAATTTCAAGCCTTACTTCTAGAAATCATACACAATTATACATAATATTCCTTATGAGCAAGGGAGCGCATACCTATGATTTTAAGGCATAACCATTCGTGTAGAAATGTTAACTCGACAACAGTTACGTCAGAATCCCAAGGAAGGAACCATGTCTAATCAAGTTGGGAGTTCTGTTCAAGTTACTAAAACTACATCAGCTACTGTTCCCGTAGTGAACGTTAATCACAACTTTCCTCAACCCCGTCCACTTGCCAATATACCTCTCGAAAGGCATGAAACAACTCTTTCTTTTAGCTCGTATCAGCAATTGTGTAAACAGTTCAAGATTTCAGAAAAGGACGAGGCCAAATTCCTTGGAAAGGAGGAATTTGTTGATATTCCATTTGCCGGGTACGTTGTAGTTAATTTTTGCATGCTCTTGAGCGGGGTGATTCCGCCTTTCAATCCTTATCTAGAGTTGATTCTTCGGCGTTTGGCCATTGCCCCATACTAGTTGCACCTGAACGGTTATTTTGCTTAATGGTGCTTTATGTACTGTTTATGAGGGTCAAACAGCGTGCGCCTACGTTTCAAGATATCTGCTCTTTATTTATTTTTTTAAAGGATGGAGAGGATCAGCCCTCAATTATTTTTGTTGAGAATTGAGGCTCCAAAATTATCACTGATCTGATAGAGAGCGTTTGAGGATTTACGAACCAGTAATTCTTCGTTTCGTGTCTTGAAATTTTGTTAGCCGATGGATGGAAGGAGGTGAATACACCTACTTTACAACCTTTTTATTTCTCTCTCTTTCTTTATTTCAATGCTCTAATCTTTAGTTATATTATAGAGCTCCCTTCCGATCTGGATGTTGCATTTGACCAAGCTCTTCTCGATTCTTTAACAGTTGTTAATGAGAGTGAACGGATTAGAAAATTCTTGGATACAAGAGAATTCCTCCATCGATGCCATATGCTTCATCCCTCGCGATCTCTTGCGATATATTCGGCTGATAAGAAAGATACTGCTAGCAAATCTCCAGCTAAGAAGGCTAATCTAATGAAGCGCTCCGACCCTGCGGGAAGCAGTAAAATCCTCCTAAATCTAAGTTGGTTTATAGCGAGAAAGAAGTTTCCAAACTACGTGAGGGCAAGGGTCTCATGACTTTATCCGACCAGGTTGAGAAGGAAGGCACTGTCCTGGGTCCTACGGTAGAAATCGAACTGGATGATGTAACAAACCGCACCTCCGTTCACGCAAGATATTGTCCCCAACTTAGCCACTGTATAGGTGTGGGGTTTTGTTCCTCAAAAGGCCTCGGCATTAGTAAGAGATGGACTCTACTATACAAGTACCCACTTCACACAGGCTTCCACGATGTGGGACTTAGGGGTGTTGCATTCTCCCATCCTATAGAGCCCAACGTCCCCGTTGGCTCACAAGCACCTCACTCAGGCGCTGTGGTCCACACATGAGCCACAATTCCGGCTGGGTATTGGCTCTGATACCAAATGCAACACCCCTAAGTCCTACATCGTGGAAGCCTGTGTGAAGTGGGTACTTATATAGTAGAGTCCATCTCTTACTAATGCCAAGGCCTTTTGAGGAACAAAACCCCACGTCTATACGGTGGCTAAGTCGGGGACAATATCTTGCGTGAACGGAGGTGGGGATTGTTACAGATGAGGTGGATGAGACTACTTTGAGAACTACTTCGGACCCCAGGGAGGAAACCGAGCAGCTTGGAGAAATTGGAGCAACTTCTAAGGACAACTTTAGTACTAAAATAAGAATCATGTTATTTACGATAGTCAAGGGGAAGGTATTTTTGACACTTTTAAGGATCTTGGTGACCTTAGCTCAGCTAAAGATCTCATTCAAGGTGATATTGCTGCCCAAAAACTCAAACCCCAGATCTTGAATATAGGAATTAGTGCACTTAATGCTCCTGTCTCTAGACCAAGAAAATTACTCGTAAAGATAGGGATCAACTTGGAACCATCACTTAAGATTGGTTCGTTAATAGATACACATTAGCAAATTCTTTTACTTATGCCATACGTTTCCAATCTACTTAAGTCCTTTTTAACTTGCTTCAGTACTCTCTAATTCAAATAGTAAGAGCTTGTTTTGTCTTTCCTCTAGGTTCAGAGATGAGACATTCATTTGCAGATAGCTTTGAACAAGGCACCAAGTAATTCAATCCCAAGAACTCTCTCAAACCTCGGTTTTCTCAATATTCAACACAATCTCAATGCTCGCAACCTGCCTACTAGCCTCAACAAACTCGTGATCTTATTAAGACCGAGCAAAAAAGGCAGTGGAGGCATGAGCACTTTGATATGCTAGAAGCTAAGAGGTGAGAAGAAGAGGAAAACCGAAAAGAAGAGAGACAGGGGTGACAAAGGCAAAGGTGACTCTCGAAAACATCACAAATCGGATAAGCTTCCAATGCCAGATCCTCCTATGTTAGATATTCAAACTACTGGTGATCAAGTATCTTTAGTTTCTCCATCCGTTACCCCCACTCCCACTGGTCTTCAGACTATTATCGATAGACCTCATTATATTCTCGGACCAACCAACTTTGGCCTTGCTGATCAATTTTCGGGCTGGTGTCTAAGAGGGATGTATTTCAATTTAGACATATACCCTTCCGACAAATGAGACATTCTCGAAGAATTTGATAGTTTGAAGGGTAGTATGTTCACACAGCTTGAGACGGCCAAAAGTCAGCTCAAAAACAGTTGAGTGAATGGCGTACTCTCGCACATGAACTCCAAAGAGTTAACTGAATTAACATCGTTCGAATTGCCACATTAGAGAAGGACAAAGCTGAGTTGATCAGAGTTATGAGGTCACAGGAGAAAACTATTGCATCTTCCGCTCAAAGAAATACGGAGGTAGTAGGTTTAGAAGCTGAGATTAATAGGCTCAAAGAGGAACTTGCCACTATGAAACAAAAGGAAAGCACATTAGTAACACAGGTCCAAGAGGCTCAATCTTCCCAACAACTTGCGGAATCCCAACTAGCCATAGAAAGGAGTGCTTCCGCTACTCTTCAACAAGAGAATATGACTCTCCAGCCCAAGATTTCTTCTCAAAGTCTGGCTCTTGAGGCGCTAACTACCAGTGTTAAATTTCTTGAAGAGGATAAAGCCAAAGTTGTGGCCGCTTACAAGAAAGTTAAAGCAAAGATCGAAGATACCTTATTTAAATTCTATGTTTATAGCATCATTGGCTGTGGTAGTTTGCATTATTTGGAAAAGGATTTTGCTGAAACTTTAGCTCTTGTCTGGGAAGAGGTACTTAAGATTGATGGAGGCGATCGCGATGAGGATGATCTTATTGAGGATCTCTTAGATGAAGAGTCCCATGAGGCCTTAGTTGAGGGGAATATTTTGCTAAAGAAAAAGCGAGGATTGCTAAGTGACCAGACTAGGCCTTCTGGAGAGCAAGCTCAGGATGCAACAAATGTTGATGCCCTTACTCTTCCTGCTAATGTTGAAGCTTCTGGTTCACAAACTCCAATTAATCCTTCTACTGCTTTCAAAGACAAGGATACAATTACTAAGGAACATGATGTTAAGGAAGGTATTTCTGAAGAGCATAACGAAGAAGGTGAGGATGATGATGATAATGATGCAGATAGGTTTGAGGTCGATGAGCATAGAGACATTCAAGAACGTATTACAACCGCAGGTAAAATTGAAATTATCCAAACTATGCTATACTTATATTGTCTATGCCCTTCACCTGGAACGTCCGCATTGCGTGCTCACTGTTCATCTATTTTAGGTCTAATCTCACCACCGTCTTCTCCTGTTGCAGGAAAGACAACGACGAATAAAGCTATTATAACTGACTCGACTTTGATGTCAGTTCCTCTTGCCCCAGTCATTACTCCTCCTCCTGGCGATGCATTCCTTCTTGCTTTTACCACTCCGGGCTCTCAGGATACTCATATTCCCGCAATCACTGACTTGGGTAATGACGTTGACTACATCCCAAGTGACGAAGATTCTGACCATACCGGTGAGACTCCAGACAAGGAGGATGAGGATCCAAAAAAGAAAATATCCAAGTCCTTATCAGCTTCAAGACGAAGAAAGCGTGCTACTCATAAGAAATGAATCATAACATTGTCCTCCCAAGAAAGCCCTAACGGTCCAATGGTCAAGGATGGGGAACAACCTACTAGTACTCCTACTCCTTTCTCCATTAAGCCTTCTTCGAGGTCTGGCAGTAAGAAGAAGTAGTGTTCATGATCAGCTTGCCTTAGTTCCTTGATTTCTTACTTCTGTGTATTCCCCTTAGATCGGTTGTATATGCGAGGGCCGGTCCCGACTTATCACTTTATGCTTATTACTTTAAGCACATTTATGTCTGAGACTTTTGTACTTGACTTGTGATTCTGTGATCCGACTCTGTGTTATTGCAATGAAACTGTGTTTTTCTTGTTGAACTTAAGCTTTTTTACTTTAGCTTTGTCACACTTTCTTGTTTTGCATTCCACACCTATTTTCAGTACATGCTTATAACACAAGTTTATATATCATAAGTCATTTGTTATTGCAATGGCTGGTGTTATAATGATCTTGTGGTATGTTTTTGTAAATAATATTTTTTCAGTTGTAGCCACGGATCATTACTAGCTAGATCTACTTGATCAATTTTTTTGAATTTTCTTGATTTTGACTGGGGCAACACTTGAGACTACTTTTCCGTGAATAAGCGCCTTTTGTGTTTACCATTGTATTGAAGTCCTCGAGTTTGCCTTAACCATTTCAAGGGATTCAGCTTTGTTGATTGGAGTAGTCGTTGCAAGCGCCAAGCCTTTTCGTTTGATGTAAAGTTATGACGAGCTTGTGGTATGCTTAAGTGAGCATTATTGATTTATCTTAATGCGGTAGTGATGCCCCCATACCAAAGTTCGTCACGGACTTTTATAGGTTTGTATGATTGAACATATTTACAATCTCTTGGTTACGACTGAAACACCGAAAATTCCTGCAGTAATGGCTAAGTCTATTTGTTGATTCACTTTTTGGTCAAAGATGTACACATGGAATATCTGGATAACATCGCGCTCGGGTATGGAGAACATCGTCAGAAGATAGGAAGCAATTTGGTTGAAGTCGCATCACAAACAAAGAATGGCCCGAAACTCCTACCAGAAGAACTCTTTTAGGCCCAAAAACATCATTTATGGAGCTTTGCTCCATATCTCTTGTAGCCCTCTGAATTAGCTTCAGGAAGAGCTTTCATTGGGGCAAAACGGACTTACGGTTTGGAAGTTATTCCCGTTTCCGTGAATGGGTGTAATCTGGCATCGACTAGCAGTCACTTGGATTAAGTGACGAAGCATCACTAGCTCGAATTATGGATCAGCTCGTGGGACCCACCTCGGCTCGTGAAGAACCACCTCAGCTCGTGGGACCCACCTCGGCTCATGACCCAACCCGACTCGCCCCCTAGGGCTTGCCCTCTCCTTATACTCGTGAAGACTCCCCCGGCTCGTGATGCACATAGGGGTCACGACCCGACTACTAGTTCTCCACTCCAGCTCGTCGCTCCAGGTCGCAAGAGGGAATCACGAACCGCTTGGGACTGACGCTCCTGCACATAGTTTTGACCTATTCTCATGCCATGTCTTTCCCTTATCAACCCGGATCTCACCACACTTGTCCTGGGACGACTTGGAGAGGATTTCTGGACATTTTCTACCACTTTTCGAGATTCTTGCGATGCGTGCCACATGTCTCACGAACCGCTATCAGGAAATGGCTATAAATACACCATTCGAAGGCATTTTTCGGGGATTCTCTTGGCTTTTTGGCACTAACACCTCCTGACCTCCATTTCCAAATATGCAAGGACTTTGTGTACTCCTCAAATCAGTTTAACACGAGGATTTCCTGTATAAAACCACACTCTTTTCTCCACTTATTCATGAAAAATACAAGGATGTTGTATGTGAATGAATCCTACAGATTGTAGGAAGGCATTGTAATTGTAATTTCTTAGGATATAAGAAAATATAAAGTGAACGTAGGCTTGGTTTGAGCCGAACCACTATAAAAATATCGTGTGTTCCATGTTTTTATCACTTTAACTGCATTCTGTGATCTGATATTTGTGATTGTGAGGTTTCACACTATATTTGGGAGTTAGGCCCAGATTTTAGTCTAGCACTATTGCTTTCACCATCACATTCGGGATTTCTTAGTTCGCTCATGACCCAAGGATTTTTAACTTAGTTGATCAAACATAAACCTTAAAATAAAGAGGAGTTTTTGTTTTTGTGCTGCTACTTGAGATGTCTTATATTTTTAATACATTCAATCATTTTTCTCGCTAACCCGGCAGTGCAGGCCCTCCGGAGATTAGGTTTGAATATGTGCCCCCAGAGAGGTCTTGGTTTTTGTGCCTCCAAAGAGATCTTTGTAAATCCGTTATTCGTTGTGACTGAACAATTCAGCTGCTTGTTGAATTTGTCGAACGCCTTCGAAAAGGTCTATAGAGTCCGCCACTAACTGAATTTGGAGGACACGACTTATGGTCAGATGCCCCAGAAGGGGTCATTTGAGTCCGCCACTAGCCGAGTTTGAAAGACCCAGCTTATGATTGGATCCCCCCGAAGAGGTCTTTTAAGTCCTCCACTAACCGAATTTGGAAGACCCGGCTTATGGTCGGATGCCTACGAAGAGGTCTTTTGAAGCCCAGTGTTTGTCGCAATCGGGTCAGATTTTACTACCACTGACAATCAACTGAGTGCCCACAGAGAGGTCTTTGGTTTGAGGTTGCATCGTTCCATGGGGCAGACGCTTGAGATGTCCCAATCAAGATGTGCTATAATGGTCACCAGTCTTTGCTAAGTTACGGATGTGTCAACGTTCTTTTGGAAGTCCTACAATCAAAATCAAATTTTAGCAACTTGTAAATAATTAACAAGAATTTGCAAATGTACGATTTATGCAAGCAATGCAATTTCTTCCATTAATATGTAAAAAGTTTGTCAGCTATACTTGCAGAATATTTACAAGGCATATGAAAGAAATTTCATGGAAAGTATCGCCGGAGGTGGATGTTATTCCAGGCTCTTGGAATTTCAATACCGTCTGTTGTCTTTAGTTTGAAGGTTCCATCTAAGAGCTCTTGGATTATTATGTAAGGTCCTTCCCAATTGTGTCTGAAAACACCAGTCCCCATTGAGACTATTTTCAGAATAAGGTCCCCAATTTTGAAGGTCCTTTGTTTGACTTTAGTATTAAAATGTCTGGCGACCCTTCTTTGATGAGCAGCGATTCTGAGTTTTGCTTCTTGCCTTCTTTCTTTGAGCAAATCCGGTGCTTCAAGTTGCAGCTTCTTATTCTCCTTTTGGTTGAAATGAATTCTACAGTGAGTGGGAACTTCCAGCTCTACCGAAATCATGACTTCAGAACCAAATGCAAGGGAGAATGGAGCGTGCCCAATTGCAATTTTATGAGTTATACAACATGCCCATAGTGCAAATGGAAGCTCTTCTACCCAACCACCTTTAGCTTTCTTGAGGCATTGCTTGATTGTTGATTTTATAATTTATTCACTGCTTCAACTTGCATGTTGGCCTATGGATGAGCAACGGCTGCAAAAATCTTTTAATCTTGTATTTGGAATAGAAATTCTTAAACTCATCACTTTCGAATTGAGTCCTATTGTCTGTGATTATTTTATGTATCACACTTAATCTGCAAATGATGTTTTTGGGGACAAAGTTGGTGACTTTTTTTGAAGTAATGGTGGCCAGTGGCTCTGCTTCAGCCCACTTTGTGAAATAATCGACGGCTACAATATCGTACTTCATGTTGGACTTGGCCGTAGATAAAGATCCGATTAGATCGATGCCCTAAATTACAAATGGCCATGGACTGACCATTTGGGTTAATTCTGTAGCTCTCGGAATCTTTGCGATTCTCTAGCGTTTGCCACACTTTTTAGCATATATCATAGCATCTAGGTTCACATTAGGCCAGAAGTAGCCATATCGCAAAACTTTCTTGGCCACCGCCTGTGTGTCCCCCACATTCACCCTCATGTAATTCTGCCAAGATTGCTTTGGACTCTTCTTTAGTCACACACCGAAGCAGGGTCGTGAAAAAACCTCGTATGTACAATCTTCCATCTTGAGTAATATATAATATAGCTTTACACAAAAAAATTCATCGGTTCTTAGAATCCTCTGGAAGTATTCTGTTAAGGAGGTACTCTTTGACCGGGGTCATCCATGAGATTGACTCTTCATCAGTCTGCATGACCCAGTTGATGTAAGCATGTTCGATACTGGGATTTGAAAGAACTTCAACAAGCACTAATCCCAGCACCCGAGCATCTCTAGAACTGGCACACTTGGCGAATGAATCAGCTTTCATATTTTCCTCTCTTGGAATATGGGATATGGTGTAGTAATCAAGATCATCGAGTAGTTCCCAAGCTTTGGAAAGATAAGCAGGAAGATTTCTGACCTTAGCTTGGAATTCTCGTCGAACTTGATACACTACTAACTGTGAGTCGCTAAGAATTTGCTGGGATTTTAGGTTCAATTCTTTGGCCAACTTCAGTCCTGCAATTAGAGCTTCATACTCGGCTTCGTTGTTGGTTGATGGGAATTCCAATCTTAAAGCATAGCATTGAGGATGGCCCTCAGAGTTTTCCAAAACTACCCCTGCCCCTGAGCAGTAATCATTTTTGGACCCATCAATGAACAACTTCCATCTCACGGATGCTTTAACTAGTTCCTCCTTCTCTTCCCCTCTTTCAATGAATTCTGTGATGAAATCGGCTAAAGCCTGCCCATTTATAGCTGTTCGAGGGTGGTAAATGATGTCATATTGGCTAAGCTCAATATTCCACCTCAACAGCCTTCCCGAAGTTTCTGTGCGAAAGAGAACTTGCTTTAGCGGCTGATCGGTAAGAACTTTGATAGAGTGGGATTGGATGTACGGCCTTAGATTCTTTGAGGCGATGAGCTCTGCCCCAGCAAGCCTTTTGGCTAAGCTCAATATTCCACCTTAATAGCCTTCCCGAAGCTTTTCCAACTTAGGATAGTTCAGCTCTGCCGCAGCAAGCCTTTTGCTGATGTAGTAAACTGGTCATTGAACCTTCACATCCTCCCAGACAAGCGCAATGCTTAATGCGTGAGATGAGACAGCCAAGTATAAGAACAATTCTTCTCCAAATTTAGGCTTTGATAGCATTGGTGGTGACTCCATATTTTCGATCATCTCTTCGAACGCTATTTGGCGTTCAGGAGTCCAGTGCAAATCTTTCTTCCCTTTCTTCAAAACATCAAAGAGTGGAATGCACGGATCCGCGACCTTAGAGATAAATTGATTAAGCGCTGCTACCTTCCCTTTCAGACTTTGAAGTTCTCTCTTTTGTTCTTGGAGCTCGCATTTCTCTCAAGGCAATAACTTGAGCAGGATTGGTGTGACGACCGCCCACAGCCCCTGCACCACATAAGGGCAAAAATGCACTGAAAGGTGTGCTAGCCTGCCATAGGCGATCATCAAAGTAGGTAAGCACCATCGAAACCTATCGTAAATCTCACAGCGCAAGGAAAAAATATAATAGAACATATACAATAGGTAATAATAGTGAAATCCAATTGCACAGAAACTGAAAACTCTTAATAGAACCCGTAGAAAGATACATACAACTTAGGCTAATATTTCTATACAAAGGTCCTCACCACATCCCTCAGAGTATATAGTATCAGCGAAAACAGAAAATACTAGATAGTAATAAAACTGATACGTGAGCCTCCTGGTCACCATCAATCGGCATCATCGACCTCACAAAAGCATCACCTGCTACTCAGTCTGCCCATCCACAACCGGATGAAAAGCCTAAGGTAATAAGAGGGAAACATAAAACCTTGAGTCAGACAATAGTCTTAGTGAGCGATAAAACAACTAACAAACTTCAACAATAAAATATATGAGAATGAGTAAATTTACCAACCACTACCCAACATTAGAGAAGAACTCACACCCATCTTCCCCACAACCGACAGTGATAGCCTTTACAACCCATAACATCATAGATAACAACAATTTGTCCATAGCAAACAGAATAACCACTGGTAACATTCATAGCATCCAGATTACATAGGTCTCAAGTAGACAATCCTAATTGAGTTTAATATCCCTCAAGCACTTTCCCCAGAGGCCTAAACCAATACCAGTCATGCACTCGAGCAACATCTCCCACGACGTTGGATAATCCACGTGGGATGGGATAACAAAACATCCAGACATTCATACATCCATGACAGAATCTGGCTATCACCGCCAATCCTGCTTTGAAACCATTGTTAATCGTATGACGGCCCATCATGACTGCTATATGTCAAGGGGTAATGGTAATCCCAGTTATAGCACAACTCCATACGCCATCATGACTCATATGTTTGTCTTCTCACATCTCGACAACTAGGCCCTTCGCGACTGCCAAAGGTACGAGGCCCTTCACGACTGCCCAAAGTACCTCTGCTTTGAGTCTTCTGGAACTTAAGATAACGATGATCTCTCAGCCTTTGCTTCTCTAGTCGTCATCACCGACGACCAGTCACAAACTCAAGTCCAACTCGTGTAATCATTATCCACAACCCAACACCTTTTGACTTGTCTACTCATACGTTGCTTTTCATCGATCAACGAATACATCACATCACTTCAAACATCCTCATCTGGACTCTCGTCAAAGTTACAACATCGTTGAACCGAACGACAATCAATATAAGGCTCAACTTCAATATCCAAGGCATCACGACCGACCAGGCTGTTCTCAACAAGACCGAACGACCCCATTACCTCAGGAGAGACCGTCCCTTATATCACCATATGACCAACCGACCCTTCAGCAGCCAACCGACCCATGAGTAGCCAACCATCCCTTCTACTCAGGAGCGACCGACCCACCTCACTAGGACCAACCCAATAGCCCCACACAGGACCGACCGACCCTTCAAGAGCCGACCGACCCACTTCATACTAGGAGTAACCAACCCTATCCTATAGGCTAACTCGACCGACCCTGTTCATCCCTAGGCTCGCTCGTTCGACCAACCATTCTTCTTCAGGTTCGCTCAACCGACCCTATCAGTCAACTTGTAGGCTCGCTCGCTTGAACCCGTTTCACCCATGCTCGCTCTTTTTGATCTATCCACCAAGGAACATATGAATGTCCCTTTCTTTCCTCCAGGCTCACTCGAGCCTGCTTCTTGTCTTGTTCCCTAAGAAACCACACTTGATGCGCGACCGACCTTATGCTTACGACCCAAAACTTGCACTTCTCCAATGCAACTCCAATTTCGACCGAAACTTCGACAATCGACGAAACCAACTCAACCAATCCATTCAACACAATCATAAACATGTTATGAAACCACCAACATCACCAATTTAGTCATTTCATCAATAATTATGTGAAATTCACCAAAATCACCATAAATGCAAATATGAACAAAACCATAGATCTAGCTTGCATAATCATACGAAATAGCATAGAAATTACTGGTTTAAAACTTACTAAATTGGATCTTATGGTGAATCATATGGAAATGGACTTACCAAAGTGTAGATCTAAGATATCGACTTGAATTTGATGAAAAACATGAACAAACACCTATATACTTCATTGAATCCATGTGAGAGATGTATATCACTCACCTATTCTCCAAAAAAAGCTAAAATGATAGAAATATGAATCCGGACAGCAAGCATCTCACACCAAACCCCTTTATCCGATGAATCCTTGCTTCAATTGATGTAAATCTAGCCTCCAATGATGTAGATATATGATTTCCCTCCTTGGATTTTGATTTTTAATGGTGGAAAGGTGTTAGAGGAAGGAGGAGCACAAGGCCACCTAATGAGAGAGTGGGGAAGTTAACTGTTTCCCATACCTCTCACCCTCTATTTATAGTTTCCACCAGCCCACTAATGGGCCTCTCCCAAATCAGCCCATTAAGTTCCCAAAACCTGGACAACCAACTGAAAACCTAAAAACAATGATTTCTCCCAAATCGCTAAGACAAATCTGTAAAGTAACCACTCTACGGAATGACAGACATCAATTCCTTTTCAATGGCACAAGTCTCACCCTCTGATTCAACCTGAGTCAAAAGTTATGCCCTGTACAAGACTAATAGGGGTTAAATGGTCATAAACAAAATCTGTAAAAATTATGGACATGTCTCACATCCCCATAAGTAACATATCAAAAGATGAGAATGATCCAACCCTCAGGGAATAAAATAAAAATATTTTATGATCTTTTGATACGTAAAATACGGGCTGTTACATTCTCCCCCTTAAGAAATTTTGCCCCCGAAATTCCAAGCAAATATAAGCAACCACAACAATTCCGCATGCCTTTCATCCATGAGAAGCCAATTCTATCACCCAAACTAGCAACCATCAAGCCACGCATCCATAGCCTAATCCTAGCACGTGGAATTCTATCAAACAATAACAAGATACAAAAATATAACGATGATACGGTATCAAAATTTCCTACCGATGAAGAGTTCTGAATGAGTCGATCTCGTGCTCTTTTTCGTCTCCCATGTACAATCGTCACCATCTTCACTCCATTGTACCTTGATTAGTTTAACCGTCTTCCTCCTAAGCTATTTTTTGTCATTTCCTACAACATGAAGCGGCTTACGAGGTTTTGTAATTGCAATTTCTACTTCTAAGTCTTTATACTGTTTTGGCCACATTCGAATCATGCACGAACTTCCACAGAAACGACACATGGAACACATTATGCACACTTGACATCTTCTCGGGTAACTCCAATCTATGTGTCAGCTTTCCAATTCGCTCGACTATTGGAACGGTCCAACAAATCTTGGAGATGGTTTCCCTTTATTTCTGAATCGAACCACATGCTTTAATAGCAAAATCTTCAGGAAAACCATATCGCCCACGTCGAATTCCAAGTCCTTGCGACGCTTAACGGCGTAACTCTTTTGATGGTCTTGGGTTGCCTTCATTCGTCGCCAAACGATCTCGATACAATCTGAGGTTTCACTAATCATTTTAGGCCTAACTACCAACTTATCTCCAGTTTCTAACCAACAAGCGGGAGAATTGCGCGGCCTTCTATACAACGCCTCGTAAGGCGTCATCCCAATGCTCGACCGATAGCTGTTGTTATATGAAAACTCAGCTAGATGTAGATGGTCTTCCCATGATCCTCCAAAATCCAACACACAAGCTCTTAGGAGATCTTCCAAAACTCGGTTGACCCTTTCGGTTTGACCATCGGTTTGGGGATGGTAGCCATACTTAAACACAAATCGGTTCCCAAAGCTTCTTGCAAACTCTTCTAAAATCCACTCGTAAATAATGGATCTCGGTCACTGTCTATACTCTTTTGGATACCATGAAATCGAGCTATCCATTTCACATAAAGTTCAGCAAGTTTCGATGCCGCCCTACTCAACTTGACAGGAGTGAATCTCACACTTCTGGACAAACGATTCACAATGACCCAAATCCCTTCATTCCCTACCCTGGTTTTAGGTAGCCCATCGATAAAATCCGTCGATACTTGTTCTCACTTTCACGTAGGAACTTTCAATGGATGAAGCTAAGCACTCGGCTTCCTCTGTTCAGCTTTCACGAATTGACAGTTCATACAGTTGGAAATGAACTTTCCAATATCTCGCTTCATCCCCTCCCAGTAGTAGGCTCGCTTCATGTCCTGATACATCTTATTACCACCAGGGTGAATCGTCAACTTCGAGTGATGACATTCCCTCAGAACCTCATCTCTCAATCCGTCGATATCAGGAACAACTAATTGTCCTTGCTTTCGAAGCCAACCTTCTCGATCGACCTCGAACTCTTTATCTACTGGTTCCAGTTTCTGGATAAACTCGACAAACTTTGCATCTTTCTTTTGGATCTCGCCAATCCTTTCGATGAGAGTAGGTCTTATCGATAAACTTTCCAACATTTCAGGTTCCAATTCACATCTTGGCCTGAAATCGAACTCCGCTAAGTACTCGAGGCTCTTCCATTCTGAAAACATCGCTCCCAAACTTGCGTGTCTTCGGCTCAACACATCTGCCACTGCGTTGCCTTTACCAGGAGTATAGGTTATACCGAAATCATAAGATGCCAGAAACTCTAACCATTGTTGCTGCCGAAGATTCAAATCCTTTTGGGAGAAAGATACTTCAACGACTTGTGATTCGTAAACAACTCAGATCGAACTCCCAATAGGTAATGTCTCCACATCTTTAGAGAAAACACAATCTCTTCCAACTCCAAATCATGAGTTGGGTAATTCTTCTCATGCGGCTTTAGCTGTCGACTTGCGTAGGCCACCACCTTATCCTTTTGCATCAGTACTGCTCCAAGTCCCATACCACATGCATCGGTATATACCACCATTTCTTCATTCCCACTCGGAATGGTCAACACAGGAGCACTCCTCAGTATCTCTTTCAGGATCCCAAACGCTTGTTCACACTTTGCATCCTATATGAACACTTGGTTCTTTTTCGTCAGTCCTGTCAATGGTGCAACTACCTTGGAGAAATCCTTGATAAACCGTCGGTAATAACCAGCTAACCCAAGAAAACTCCGAACACTCGTCGCATTCTTAGGTCTATCCCAATCCTGGATTGCCGCTACTTTAGCGGGGTCAACTGCTATCCTATTTCCAGAAACAACATTGCCTAAGAATCTCACTTCAATCTTCCAGAAGTGACACTTCAAAAACTTAGGTTTAAGTTGATGCTTTCGCAAGATTTCCAACACAACTCTCAAGTGCGTCCTGTGTTCTTCCTCATTCCGAGAGTAAGCCAGAATGTCATCCACGAACACAAGAATGAACTTGTTCAACTGATCCCAGAAAATCCTATTCATAAGATTCACGAAATACGTTGGCACGTTATTCAACCCAAATGGAATCGCCAACCATTCAGAGAAACCGGATGGTGTCCTAAAAGTAGTCTTCGTCACACTATCCTTTGCCACCCTCAACTGGTGAAATCTCGTTGCTAAATCCATCTGGGAAAAACACTTTGGCTTCGTGAAGCTGATTGAACAAGTCATCAATCCTTGGCAACAGATACTTGTTCTTCTTAGTCACCTTGTTCAGCTCACGATAGTCCATACACGATCTTAACGAGCCATCTGCCTTGGTGGCAAACACGACTGGTGCACCCTATTTGGAAACACTCCTCCGAATGAATGCCTTTCCTAGAAGGTCTCTAACTTGCACCTCCAACTCTCATTATTCCGTAGGCGTCATCCTCCTAAGAGGCATAACGACTTGTCTAGCACCCTTGACCAAATCGATCCTAAACTCAATCTCACGATGCGGCGGCAACTCTTTAACCTCATCAAAGATATCTACATACTCATTAGCGATCAACACTGATGACAAGTCTTCTTGTGGAATCCCAAGCGAATATAGATAACTCCAAAGACCCCGTCTTCGTGCTTACATCTAATCAACATCTTTCGCCCTTCCATATCCCCGACCCTCACCACTAGCTTCTTGCAATTCACCCTTGTCGCATACCTCTTGAGCCAATCCATGCCCAAGATGATCCCAAACTCAGCGAAGTTAAGAACAAGGCAATCACATACAAAAGAGCAACCATGACTTGACAACACTAGACCACGACATATCATGCACAAAATGGACAGACCCCCAACTGGATTAGTCACTATCAATGGTCTATCACAGATCTTGGGTTCCAAACCCAAGCGATAAACAAGTTCATTGCAAATGAATGAATGTGATGCTCCAGTATCAAATAACACATGAACTGAAACACATTGAATAGAAAGAGTACCTTGCACCACGACACCCTTTCCTCTATAGCAGGATCTCTTAAGGAAGTTGGCATGGCTTCCAAATCATATGCCTTCACAATCTGCTTCCTATTCGCTGGTTCCGGACAGTCCTTCTTGAGATGCCCGGTCTTGCCACAATTGTGACACTTCCTCTCAACCTTCAGATTCTTGCACTAATTAGCAAGATGGCCTTTCTGTTGGCAATTGAAGCAAACAGACTCACTCTTAGGCTTCTTCTGGCCATTCTTTCCTTTTTGTTGTTACTGCATCCTTTTCTTGTTATTACCACCATGTTGTGGCTTCTGTTCTTCCTTAGGTGCAACAACAAACATCTTCTTATGAAATAGACTTTCATGCCTCAAAGCCTTCTCGACGATCTTCTCAAAATTATCATCAAGGTGATCCATAAGCTAATTCCCAGGATATTCATTCAATCCTAAGACAAACTTCTCGTCCTTTTGATAAGGAGTATCTGCATATTAACAAGCATATTTCGAAAAGACTTGGAAGTAAGAAATATAGTCAAGAACTAGGCGACCATTCTGCTCAAGCTCCACGAATCTCTTAAACATAATAGACTTTTGCACGATGGAGATAAACTTTGCTTCAAACTTAGCTTGGAACTACTCCCATGAGATTTGTTCTTCTGGAGTCTCAAGTGTGATAGAGTTCCACCAGTCCATTGCTCTGCCCTCTAACTGCCTTGATGCAAGCTTCCTCTTTATTGCATCATCAATGCCCAAGTCCTTGAAGATCCTAACACAAGTATCCACCCACCTCTAGACTTCTTCAACTAGTTTAGTGCCCTTGAATTGTTTTCCTCTCAATGAAGAAAAGTCTTTGCATAGCTTTGTAAATGCTACAGCTCTAGGCTTTGGGACTCAAACATCAACCGTAGCCACCAATGGAGCGGGAACCCTATTCATGATCACTATCGCCATGGCCTCGAACATGGCTGGGTAGTCTGGTTCGCCACCATTTCCCCCTTAAGTATTAACTCCCCTAGTAGCCTGTCTTGATGGTTGTCTACTCATTCCAAATCTGCAATTTAGAATAATTAGCCACTTCCAAGAAAAACTGCTAAAGCAAAACAACCGTTACTAATATATATACTAATATATATAGTAAGCATCCAACTGAAACCTACAAGTACATCCTGTTAGAGTTTATGCCCTAGAGGCAATCCATTTGATGAGATTGATAACACTATTGATGTTATTTTTAATTTTTTTGCATAGCAAGCAGGGTTAAATGGCCCCTGCCATCTTTATTAAAATAAAGCGATTACAAAGAACTATAGTCCTATACATACCACATCAAATACAAGAAATGATAGAACGGACCAATATGTGTTTAGAAATAGAGACATTTGTAAACACCCTAGTGTTCCGCTCCATCCACAAAAAGTAAATCGACTTCTTCAAAACTTTAAGAAGTAAGGATCCACTTATATTCTTCCATCTAGTATATTTGAAGATAAGATACCATTCTTTCGTTGAATCAAAAGTAGGAGTGTGCAGACCAAAGTGAAGAAGGATATGCGCCCACACAAAACTAGAATAGGAACATTCAAAGTATAAGTGCCTTAAGGTTTCAGCATACTGACCACAGAAGACACACACATCAGAATTTATAATACCCTTATCTAACAACTTCCTCTTTATATGAATACCATTTTGAAGAATACGCCACATCATTAAGTTCTCCTTAGGAATACTGTTGGACATCCACACACGAGAATGCCATGGAAAATATACATCACTTCGAATTAAAGCATTGTATACAGTTCCAACAGAGTGCTGCTTACCAATCCATAATGCATGAAAAGAGGGTGAAGGTAATATAGCATTTATTATGTTGGACCAAACAGAGAGAATTAATGTAGAGCTACAGTGAGGGAGACGAGGAACACCATTAATCATTAAATTTGCGACGACAACACCATCAGTAATACCAGTCATTCTTCTTATATTATACTCTACAAAATCAGGACACCTTTATCATACCATGGATCAAACCAGAAAGAAATGTGATCCAAATGCAAAAAGGCACACTGAAACAAGGGCAGAAATCTCCTTCGCTGCTTAAGCATATTCCTCCATGACCAGCTATAATCATTTGGAGCAGACATAGTCTAGAAATGATCATCCTATATCAGATTCATTCTACACCAAACAACCCATAGATTTGAATCATGTGAATGAAGTTTGTCAACTCTAGAAGAGAGAGCAGCCTTATTTCACTCTTTTAGATCCATAACCCCTAATCCACCATTAACATAAGGACGACACACTCTCTTGAAAGAAACAGGTACAAGTTTTTTTGAAAATGGATTATCATACCATAGGAAGTGGTTAGGACCAGAACACACCATATCAATAACCTTTGATGGAAGAATAAAGAGCCTAGCATAATAAATGCACATAGACAAGGCAACCTAGTTAACAATTATTAATCTTCTAGCCATGGAGAACTTTGCAGCAGGCCAACTGGATATTTTAGATATAACGTTCTCAAATAACGGAAGATACTGAGATGATTTCAGTCTAGTAGAGCACATAGGAGCACCTAAATACTGGTCATCATCAAGCATATGGGATAAACCAGAGAGGGCATACAAACCAGATTTTTGCTCTTTATTTGATTTTAGATTTGTTTCTATTTATAGATAGACCAGTCAACTTCCTGAAGTACTCAAGCTTTACCAGAACACCATTAATAGATTTATGATTTGGCTTGGTAAATAAGAGAAGATCATCCGCAAATAAAAGAGAAGATATATTTGCACTTTTTCAAAAAGGATGATATTCAATCTGTTTAGATATCGAAGTTGTGCAAGATATGATCGTGAACAGCTCCATTACGCACAAGAATAAAAAAGGGGAAATGGGTCCCCTTGTCTTAATCCCTGTTTAGCATGAAAGTAACCAAAAGTATTTCCATTTATACTAAGGGAGATATGGACAGAGGAAATGCATGTGTGAATCCAGCATAAGAAAGGAATAGGAATATTCATTTTGAATAAAATATAAATAATGGAATCTACCTTACAGTGTCATATGCCTTCTGAATGTCAAGCTTGAGGACACATCTCGTCTATATATACGACCTATTGTATCCTCTCATCAATTCTGTGGCTAGTATAATATTGTCTGTAATGTCTCTCTTCCAAATGAATGCACTTTGATTTGGAGAAATAATATTAGAGATTGCTGTCTTAAAGCGAGAAGCCAGAATTTTAGCAATACATTTATACAAAACATTACAACAGGCAATCGGACGAAAGTTAGTAACAGATAGAGGTTTTTTATCTTTGGTATTAAAGCCAATCTAGTAGAGTTAATACCAGCTAACATTATACTGTGCATGAAGAAATTTTTAATGGCTTTAATAACCTCCCTACCAACCACTGACCAACAACACTTGAAAAAGTGTGCATTAAATCCATTAGGCCCAGGGGAGCTAGAGCTTTTCATAGAGAAAATGGACTTAACTATTTCATCCTCCCTTATTTCAAAAATTAAACTATTCTTTATATCATCAACAATGGAAGGGAAATTAATATGAGAGAACGAGTCCAAACTAACTGGAGTAGAAGAGGAGTTACCCAGCGTTGACGTGAAGTAGTTCAAGAAGGCATTTTGCACTGCATCAGGTTCAATACAGATGTTCCCATCAATATCAGTAGTAGCGGTAATATTAGTTGCGGCTTGTTGAATCTTTAGAGCATTATGGAAAGTGGAAGTGTTCTTGTCCCCGAAAAGTTTCCATTTATTCTTGTTCTTATGTTTTGCCATTTTAGCCACTTCTATAATAGCTTTTGATAGTTCAGCAGACAACCTATTTTTGTTTTCAAAGATAATACTACTGGCAGCACCATCAATAAAACTCACAATTTCATTTTGAGTTGGAAAAAGAGACTGTCTGATTGTATTTGATAGTTTATTCCAATTTCCAAAGATCTCGGAGGACAAAATTTTCAGATCACTCTTCAATCTTTAAAGTCTTTCCTGCACAATAAACATCAGGTTACCATGAATTTGAATATTCCAGCTATTAGTGACCGTATGTAAAAAATATAGGTGATCAACCCAGTTTTTAAAAAATGAAAAAGAGGAATGTTTTCTTGAGATTCTCTTGCCCCAGTCCAAAATATTGAGAGAGTGGTCAGAAAGAGAAGGTGGAGGAATGAGAGATGTAAGATAAGGCCAAGTGGGCACAAAAGGGAAGTTTTGGTATGCTCTGTCGAGCTTACAATACGTTCTAATCCCATTTGTGGAGCAATTATTCCATGTGTAAGTGGCTCCAGTGAAAGATATAGGAATCAAGTTGGCATCAAAAATTGGATTGTTAAGGGGTCTGAGTTGTCTAAATGTAAGAGGAAAGCCACCTTATTTTTCCGATGAATGCTGCATACAGTTCCGATCTCCAATGCAAATCCAAGGAAGAGTAGAATGTTGAAGATAGGGAAGGTAATCCAGGAAAGGCTGTCTGTTGGTAATACTATTCTCAGCATATATGATTGTTAGGAAAAAGGTAGAATTGGTTGGAAGACGAGTGATTTCTGAATGCATGAATTGACGCTGCACAGTCAAAGGATTAAGAGAGAGAATATTGGGGTTCCATAAAATCAATATTCTCCTAAAAGGAGCTTGAGCTTGATTATGAATGGAATTCCAAGAAGGTTGAATATTGAAACAAGCTTTTAGAGGTATTGATATGGTTAAATTTAGTTTCAGCTATTGCCATGAGGTGAATATTATAAGTCATGATTAAATTCTTAATTCAAGCTGTTTAGAAAGGGGATTTGCACCCCTGATATTCCAAAAAGAAATTTTGTCTATCATTGAGAAAACAATGAGGATGAAGCTCTGGTTTGAACTCCAAAGGAAGAATTCTTGGAAGGTTGATGAGAAGGGAAAGAAAGAACAGATTCATCCATGGTGTAATTAGTAGCATTGTCCAGATCAAGGGTTTTGGATGTATTTTTCTTAGGCCTCCCCCTGTTTTTCTTGGTAAGTCTATTCCTAGGAATTAGGAATGATGGGGCAATGGGAATTTTAGAAGCAGTTGAAGATGAATTTATTTGATGAATATGTAGAGGTGAATTTGTAGAGATTGGGAGATTGTTTATATCACCAAAGATATGATTCGGAATTGAAAGAGTAGAATAAGGAGATTTAAGAACAGGAAGTACCAAGTTTGATGGCATACCATCAACAATGATTAGGGTGTGCATGACGGCAGAGGAAACAACATCATGCACTGGAATGTGCACAGAAGTTTCAATCAGTGGACCATGCAAAGGATTTTGGTTAATATCAAGTATCTCAAAGGGATTGGTAGTGATAACTGGTTTTGGTATGGGCGAATTAGAAATTGAGAACCTGGAAGCTTTAACTATTAGCTGGGAATGTAAATATATTGGAGCTGTCATCAGAGTTCTTCACAATTGGGACATTAGAAACATCACGTTTATCATTTATTTTAACTGCATCAAATTTCACTTCATCCCTATTCATACAAATATCACTTATCTTGTCAGCATCAACATGTACATTTCCTTCATTTCCAACTAAATATTCAGCAGACAAGACTTCCACTTTCTTATTTTCATCATTCATTATATCTTTTTCTACCCTTCTCCATTCCTTTTTTGAATTTCTAGTCCTCTTCCTTTGCACCACAGTAAAACCCTCCTGAACTTCATGTTCATCACCTTCATTACCCTTTGCGTTACGTTCACCTTCTCTAACATTTCCATGCCTTGTATTTTTATGTCCAACCTCTGTTGCCTTATTCTCCTTATACTTTTCACACTGCATTGTTGCATGTCCAAAAATTTGGCATTTCGTACATATCAAAGGTTTCCAAGGATACTCAACTACAACATTTGGACATGTATCGTCTCCAACAACTAAGAATTCAGGTAGTTCTTTATCAGGACTAACCTATATTAGACATTTCGCATATTCAAACCTCTTCATTTTTTCAGTATTCTCGTCATAGCATAGCACCTTTCCTACATGACAGCCTATCCAGTTAATGCCTAAGAGAGACCAAAATATCATCAGAATTATATAGAAATGGATCCAGATGGGGGCAGTTCTGACTACAGCTTGAGCTGATGACAGAGAAGGAGACTAATTAGAAACGATGAACATTTGCCCCCTAATAAACATTGGATCTTTTTTTAAAACAGCTAACTTATCCTCCAGGTTCACAAACTTAAAGAAATAGTTTTGTTTATCATAAAACATTTCATAATCACCCCTTAACTTCCAAACCCTTTCAACATGTTGTTTAACCGCCATAAAATTGACATTACCGGCTAGGAAAGAGCCTACCAAGCAATCAGTCCATGATTTCGTGCCCTCTTCCATGACAACATTAGGCGGTGGAACCGATCTACCTTCATACTTGACTTCAAAGTGAACAGGGACATAAGCATCTGCATTCTTAGGTTTCAAATTGGAAAGAGAGGAAAATTTCACTTAAGAGGTAGATAAGATAGGAGGGGAAGACTGATGACCATCTGGCAGAGGAATACGAGAGGGAGGTAAAGGCGGAGGAGGGGTGGGAGTAGGAATGGCGATATGGCTAGGGACGGCTATAGGGATAGAAGCAGAGAGGAGAGAGGAAGAAGCGTTGATGACAGAGGGAAGGATGATTGGACAAGGCAAGAAAGGATCTGGAGAAGACATTTTTGATTGCGATCGATCAATTATTGGAATAAAATAATATTGTATTGTATTATATTTACTGCGTAATATAAATATTAATATATTAGAAGTCCTTAGAATTGTAATACGGAGTTATATAGTTCAAGTAAGTGACTCGAACTTGAGATTATAAAATATACTGAGTATTATAATTCTTAAATGTCCCTAGTCAAGTTTTATTGTTTATATAAAGGACAACAATAAAACGTTGAGACAAGTATGTTGATTGACATATGATCACATCTCATTGATCATTAATGTATGTGATATTAATGTCAAAACATAAATACGTATTGTAGAATATCGTATTGGGCTGACCCACCGTGAGATAACTACATGGAATATAATTAACAGTATCATAAGTTATTCTCATAGTGAAAGTGATGTAATGCTCCTCAGGCCTGAAATCATTATAATTTTATTCGAGGACATTTGTGTTTTGATATCATCTAAAGTTATTCGTAACCGAGTAACGATAACGGCGATTATTGGATACATCTCGATTCGAATGAAAATTATGAATGATCTAGATGGAATTTAACCTTACGATATATTCGTAGTGATATCCATGGGCCTCTTGATTGAGTGAGATTGTGAAATGCATGGCCGTGCTCAAATATTGATTTGTTTTAAACAGTCTACTCATCGATTAAGATAAACGGATTAAATCATAAAGAGGATGATACGATCCATGCATTGAGTTTAATCCTGGATATATTGGTTAAAAGGATTATATTACATTGTTGCACTGGTCACGAAAGGTTGTATCGAATCATTGGATGTATTGCTAGATGCCAATCACAGTTTATAATTTAAATACAATTTAAATTATTGCCAATGTTATAATAACCTATCGGGTCACACACTTTAATTTTTATATAGAAAGAACATGTATTGGGTAAATAAAATATCAAAATCGTTGATATTTTATATTACATTGAAACAGTATATAAATGGTTCCCTTATTTAAAGGAGCATTTTAGTTTTAGAAGGGTTTTGACCACTCCATATATATATATATATATATATATATATATATATATATATATTGGGAGCTGTCATTTAGATTAGATCAGATTGTAAAATAAAACCCTAAAAAAAGGCCGACTTTCCCCAAAACCTATTACATGGCGGCTAGCACCTGATTTTCTTTTTTCCTTTCGATTTGATTGGGATGAAAGGCGTTCGTGTGGATATCCAGTAGAGGGCCGGTGTTATTATCGAGCCTGTGATTCGATCGTTCCAAGGTTCTTCAAGGCGGCAAGTTATCATTTAGATCATCACGACAGATATGAAATTTTCACTTAAATTGATTTCGATTTACGATTTTGCAATTGATCTCTTAGTTTAAATTGTTAAACTGTTGAATTCGGGATTTGATTAGATCGTATAAATTCCAACAATGGTATCAGAGCAAGGTTTTTGCAATTATTTGTACTTTGAATTCAATTTTAAGTTTGTTTTGTTGATATTCCTAATTGTTCGATGATATTGGATATAGAAATTTGGCATTCAATCTACTCAATTTGTAACAGAACCAACAGTATTATGAACACAGGTTCTAAGATAATTTAATCGTAAATTTTGTCAACAATGAAATTGTTTCATTGGAAATACTTTCTATATGATATGAATAGTACATGGATTTTTGGATTAAATTACTTGTTTCAAATTATGGATTAAAATGTTTAAACCATCGTATTTGATTCTGATATGATATAATATGAAGAACAAACCCATATTTAAAATTAGTATAAATCTGAGATCTTAAATTTATATTATATATATGATACTTATCTAACTAAGACCCAGATCTGTTTTATCATACTGGACGATATAAGATATGTTAATATCTAGTTTAGCCATTGGCTTTGCATGTTTTATTAAACAAAATTGGGTACATTTTTTTTAATATTATCTGTATAAATTCTGTACTTGTATTACAAGTATACAAAAACAATATGATTTGTTTGGTTTCTGTCTTGACAAATATGATTTGTTGGGAAGAACCATTTAACACGTTTTATATTAGAACTTTGTTGATCAAATTTATCACAATTGTAAACATAAACAGATATGCTTTTAATTAAAAGGAACCAAAATTTGATTGATGATCAAATGAGTGAATATGAGATTCATAGTTGATTTCCTTTTGTTTTACAAGTTTGTGATATTGATCATGAACAAATAATAACTTTTAGGTCAATGTATATATATACACATTATGATATATATACACACACATATTATTCCTGGTCATGATTTAAGCTAAGACTTATGTGTAGATAAATATATAAGATTATTGATCTGTTGTGATATAATAGACTATGTGGCTACTGCAATTTTTTAATTATTATTGCAACCATGATTTATCTAAAATACTTCATTGAAAAGTTTGATTTGAAGCAAAGATGATGATAAGTATGACTTATTAATGTCAAGACAAATTGGATAATTAAGATTATTCAATTTGGTTTTGTGAGACCTGACATAATATGGATCATTATTATAGGATAACACATATGTATATCTGCATAATGTATGCAATAAGATGAACGATCCTAAAATCTTTATTTTGATTAAATAAAAGATACTAGAAATAGTGTTTAAATACATTAGCAGATTTTAGAAGTATGATTCTTCTGCAATGTTGCATATACTGAAATGCAATATTTTTTTCCATATTATTAGATACTTATGGATGAAAGGTATTTGTATACCTGGACACCTAAATATATATATATATATATGATATATGTATGTATGTATATATATGTTCACAATTATATCCTATTGTTTTTACAGGTACACATATTTGATGTGTATATGTATAACCAAATTTTAACTTTAAAACTCTGCATCAAAGCTGATTGATTATTTAAGGCCAGAAGTTTTAATACATATGGATATATATGTATATTTGATACACATATAAATATTAAAAACCAATTGTGGATTTTTAATATGATTGTAAAATAGAAGGATTATTTTATAGTTTGTGTTAACAACACTTATATTGTTTTGAGTAAATTGCGTGAATTGTTCTTATAATTCACAGTTCATCATATGTATGTATGTGTGTGTGTGTATATATATATATATACACACACATAAAATTATAACATATGTATTGATTTGATGATACATGCTAATTACATGTTATATATATATATATAGTCCTTACTGTGTTAATTTCAGAGGAATGATCTACAATGGTGATACATATTGATGTATCTTTATATTCTGAATTTGACTTGCATGTATATTGTTTTGATGTTTTCTAACTAGACCTATATAAATTAGAACACCATATATAGTTTATATTTAGATAGACAATACCATGTTGCACATGCTAATCATATTCAGATATATATATTGATAAATGCTATTATTAGAATAAATATAAACATATGAAAGAGTTTCATAATAGATAGGAAATTGATTTGTTGCTAGATTAACACTTACTGTAAGTGTATATCTGCTATATAAAATATTAAATAGTGATTCTTAGACATATTTAGAAATAAAATGATAATGGGTGATTAATAGATGATAAACGCAGATTACGTTAATATAATTTCCACCTTCTTTCAAAATGTTTGGGACTGAAAGGTTTAATTCTGTATGACACTTGATATTTAATAACCTTTATCTACTACATACCATGTGAATTTGAAGATCACCCGTTTTTCAATTTTTGTCATTCTTTTAAGAATCAAAACCCAGATCCTTGCTTAACTAAAATGTTATGGTTTTATTTGGATATTGATTCCAAGAAGCACACAAATGTGAAAACTTAATGTGTGTATATATATATATATATATTTAAACCATTGATGTAAATATGGTTTAGATAAAAAAAACAGTTTGATTTAATTTCGTACTTTCTTTGTTAATTGTATGATCTTTTAACACTTCTGTTCTTATTAGCATATATATATATATATATATATATATATATATATAGACTCTAGTGTCTTAGTCTTTCTTTTAAACACTGAGTCGTAGAATTTGCTAGTTATACTTCATTTTATTGTAACTATTGCCTCACATATATAGATGTACTGATATGTGAGTATATACAACACATTAGCCATAGATGCGTCCCTTTTAAATTTCAGATGAACATAATGTGAAAATAATTGATTTCATTTTATTAATTCTGTGTGACCACATACTAGTTCATCTATGGCTGCAAATTTCATGTATGACATGGATGATTAAATTTGCATAATTGTACTAATTACATTTTTCAAGATTTAATCATAATTATGCATGTCAAATGTGCATATTGATGTACAGATGCTTGGGCTTGGATCCGTTCAATGTTGATACTCTGCTTAAATAAGCAAATGTGCATAATGATGCATCTTAAAATGCAACAAGTTTTGCAATTCACAAAAACCTGTACGTGTGTGACACTATTTATATAGATCTGTATATTATATATGTGTGTGACACATTCTTACAGAACTGAATGTAAATATATAAATGAATGTATGAGTATAAATCTTGTTTGTATGTTTATTTGCGAAGGTCTTATGTTCAATATATAGATGTATGATTTATACACTGTGTATTTATCAGATTATATTGATATGTCATGCAAACATGCATTTATACATATTAAATTGTCTGATGGTCCTAATGTTAGCATTGGCTTTGAAATATGTTTTAAATGGCCTATATACTACTTATTATCATTTAACACTTCTTGTTGAAATATTTATGAGTATGAAATTAAATATGCATCTGGTAAGACGATACACTTCATCCAGTTAAATGGCTAGTATCCTAAGCATTTATAGGCTAATCATTCATATGTATGTCTTTAACTATATGTATATTGGCCATGATATATCAGTACTGTTTGGAATAAATTGGGAATAGGAACATCAAGTTGAGCATTCTATACGTGTTACACCATTTTAAAATGGTACATAGATATAATGATATATTTATTTAAAATCAGAGTACAAGTTTGTTATACATAAGACATATATGATTGCACTCATATGCAACGTATATTTAATATAATACATATATGTTTGATATATGCAAATAACTTTGATATTGCCTGCTACTACGAATTATAAAATTCCCTTTAAAAGCAAATTTTGTTATATTAAGTCAAGGTGACATCTTCCAATAATACACTCATCAATGTCCAAAATCACTGGATGTAGGTAATGCCAAAGCATTGTGCATCCTTTTATTTTGGTTATATGCGACGGAGTAAAAGTGATACTTGAACTGTATTATTGGGTCTGACTTAACTAAGCTGCATAATAAGATTATGGCTTAGAGACAACATCATGAATTATTCTACATTTGAGCAAATGAATAATACTGAACAAAATGTTTATCACGCGATCCAGGAATTATATATGCGATATAATTGACATAAGATGTCTACCTAAACGCTTGTTTTTTGGGGATTAGCCAAAGCTAGGTCAAGGCATGACTAGATATGGGTCTTGGAACACCATTATATATATAATGATATATGTATATAAATAAAGGGATGTTAATTTGAGTGGGAGCATATTTTAGTTTAAATTATACATTAATATAAATATAATGTTTGATTATCAAAATTTTGTATTTATATTAATAAATATAATAGAATTAGTTAATATTTATTATCCGCTGTAGATATTAAATAGTGAAAATTAGGCTAGGGTCCCTAAAAATGTTTAAAAATAAAGCCACGTCCAGCCAAACTTTCCCATGCGTTTCTGGTCCCTAAAATGATGGTGCCGCCGAAAAATTTATGTCTCTCCCGCCTTCCGGGTCCTCCCACTCCGCCTTTTCCATTTTTGGAAAAAAAATGCTCTCATGCATAAAAAATATATTCTAAAATCTGGAAATAATCCCAGGAGTCCACGCAAATTGAAAAAAAAAAAGTTGCATGCATGTATGCAACTATTACTTATAGTTGCATACATGTATGCAACTTTTTAAATACACGTGGAAAAAAAATTCGCAAGCCTGCTGAATAATTGCATACAAGTATGCTGTTATTCAGAATAGTTGCATACTTGTATGCAGTAATGCGTTGAAAGCCGAAGGCATGGAAATATGTGCGTGCTTGAATGCACATTTTCTGCATAACTGCATACTCGTATGCACATATGCAAGCATGTGTGCTTTCCATACGGATATCGAATACATGCATGAAATCATGCATGTATTTCAGAAAATCTGCATACATGTATGCATATATGCTGTTGTATGATGCGGAATTGAAATAGATGCGTACATGTATGCAACTATTTGAAATATGTGCATGTTTTCATGCATTTTATTGCTTTTTTTGCTGTTTTGTTTATTTTTTGATTTTGACGTGGTTTTTGATTGTTTTCCCACCTGATTTTTTTGGCGTGAATGTGTTTTATTTAATAATGAATTTTCGTGATTTTTTTAATTTTTTTATATGTTTTTGAAAAATAGGGACCTAATTTACATGAAAAATTAGACCGGATGTGAGCCTAATTTTGAAACTTAATAGGGACCTATTTTTTTATTTTCTGTTATTTAATAACAGAAAAACTCCAATAATTTAAATTATTCTTTAAGAAGGATAAATTGAATTAAATCAAATTTCTTGACTAACACTGAAGTTTGAGGATTGTCCTTAAACAAATTAAAATGTAATTGTTTTAACAAATATAGAGGATCTAAAATAAAAGTTAAAGTGTGACTTCAACTGAATAAGATATAAACGTTATAATAATCTACTTATACATTTCTAGTATTAGATACTAGATATAAATCACATAAATGTATGTTGATTTACAGAAATTGCAGAATAAGAAGAAATCTGATAAAAGGACAAGCAGACTTACGATTGGAAATGAAGCAAATGTTGCTGGATTATCCATAGGAAGTTGATTCTTGTTGATTATACTGGCTTAATTAAATAAATAAAATAATTGTTGTAATGAAATTCCACTTACGATAAATGTTATAAAAGATCTTGTTTAGACAAGTTTGAATTTCATTTGTAATAAAAGAGCAATTCATTTTATTTAAATGAAATATCATATGGAATTTCACAAATAGTTAATGATCTTTGTAAATCCTTAACTATAATGTACTTGACATTAATAATGAGTGGATTAAATTTAGTGATTTAAATTTAATATACCTTTAGTATTGCCGATTAGCCCAGTAAACAAGAAAGTATATCAAAACTCCATAATGATGGAATTTTGAGATCATTTGATTTTGAATTATATGAAGAATACAGATCTTGTTTATTAGGAAAAATAACTGAATCATCTTTCACTTGACACAGTGAATGAGTGATAAGCATTAGGTCTAGTGCATAGTGATGTATATGGAGCAATGAATACATAATCTAGAGGTAGGTTTTATTACTTCATTATATTTACTGATGATATTAGTAGATATAGATATGTGTATCTTATGAAACACATATCGGAATCCTTTGAAAAGTTCAAAGAATTCAAAGCGGAGATAGAAACTAATTTTAATATAAAATAAATACTTTCTGAACAGTTCGAAAAGGAATACTTACGCCAACCATTTAATGACTATCCAGATGAGTTTGAAATTATTTCACGACTCACTCCACCTAGAACACCATATTGAAATGGTGTGTCTGAAAGGAGTAATCACACGTTATAAGATATGGTACGACCAAGATAAGTCATATAGATTTTCCAATAAATTAAATTTAGAACAATTGCATTTAACCCTACTAAAATGATTTTAAAGACACCATATATGATATGGACTAGGGAATGTCCTAGTGTGTCTAATGCGCAGATTTGGATGCAAGGCGTTTATTAAACGTCCTTCCTCTGATAACTATTTTGTGTAATATACATAAGATGTAAATGGATATTATTTCTATAAATTCTCTGAGAATAAAATATTTATTTCTCTAGTTGGTATCCTTTATAAAGGAGAACCAGTCTCTAAGATACCGATAGGAATGAAATAGAAGTCGAAATGTCTCGAAACCACAAAATACCATTGAATCTTGTATATAAAAGAAATTGAGTGAGAGTGACACAATAATTCTAATGTTATATATTGATAACACATTAATTATTATAATTTATGTTAGTTGTAAAACAAAAAATAAATACTGATTCTAAGAAAGAAAATGTTTGGATTAAGAAGGTCATGATTGAACTTAATTCATTGTTGATCCGATGATATACATTGCGATAACAATATGGCTGTTGCTCAGGCCTAAAACATTAAACTCATTATCAATCCAAACATATATTAAAGAAATATAATTCCCATGTGAAGTTGTTCACAGAGGAAATGAACATATCTGCAAAGTTACAAATGTTGTAATGTTGCAGACCTGCTGAATTAAACTCTGTCGCAGCAAAAGTTCAATAGTCACACTAGTTTCATGAGTATACGATACGTGAATGATTAACTCTAGTGCAAGTGGGAGATTGTTAGAGTTTATGCCCTAGAGGCAATCCATTTGATGAGATTGATAGCACTATTGATTTTATTATTTTATTTGAAATAAAATAATATTCTATTATATTATATTTACTGCATAATATAAATATTAATATATTAGAAGTCCTTAGAATTATAATACGGAGTTATATAGTTCAAGTAAGTGACTGGAACTTCAGATTATATAATATACTAAGTATTATAATTCTTAAATGTCCCTAGTCAAGTTTTATTGTTTGTGAAAAAGGACAATAATAAAACGTTGAGACTAGTATGTTGATTGACTGATGATCACATCTCATTAATCATTAATATACATGATATTAATGTCAAAACATAAATACGCATTGGAGAATATCGTATTGGGCTGACCCACTGTGGGATAACTACATGGAATATAATTAACAGTATCATAAGTTATTCTCATAGTGGCAGTGATGTAATGGTCCTCGGACCTAAAATCATTATAATTTTATTTGAGGATATTTGTGTTTCGATATCATCTAAAGTTATTCGTAACAGAGTAATGATGACGGTGATTATTGGATACATCTCAAATCAAATGAAAATTATGAATGATCTAGATGGAATTTAACCCTACGATATATTCGTAGTGATATCCATGGGCTTCTTGATTGAGTGAGACTGTGAAATGCATGGTCGTGCTCAAATATTGATTTGTTTTAAACAGTCTACTCATCGATTAAGATAAACGGATTAAAACATAAAGACGATACGATCCATGCCTTGAGTTTAATCCTGGATATATTGGTTAAAAGGATTATATTACATTGTTACACTGGTCACGAAAGATTGTATCGAATCATTGATCTTATCATAACTTGGGTAGCAACAATGTATTGCTAGATGCCAATCATTGTTTATAATTTAAATACAATTTAAATTATTGCCAACGTTATAACAACCTATCAGGTCACACACTTAGAAAGTTATAAAGAAAGAACATGTATTGGGTAAATAAAATATCAAATTCGTTGATATTTTATATTCCATTGAAACGGTATATAAATGGTTCCCTTATTTAAGGAGCATTTTAGTTTAAAAGTGTTTTGACCACTCCATATATATATATATGATATATTGGGAGCTGTCATTTAGATTAGATCAGATTGAAAAATAAAACCCTAAAAAAAGGCCGACTTTTCCCAAAACCTGTTACATGGCGGCTAGCACCTGATTTTCTTTTTCCTTTTGATTTGATAGGGATGAAAGGCATTCGTGCAGATATCTAGTAGAGGGCCGGTGTTATTATCGTGCCTGTGATTCGATCGATCCAAGGTTCTTCAAGGCAGCGAGTTATCAGTTAGTTCATCACGACAGGTATGAACTTTTCACTTAAATTGATTTCGATTTACAATTTTGCAGCAGATCTGTTAGTTTAAATTGTTAAACCGTTGAATTCGGGATTCAGTTAGATCGTATAAACTCCAACACGTCCCTCATACGTGATTATGTCCTTGAACATTGGCTAAAATCGCTAACCAGATCTCTGATACCAAATGTGTGACGACCGCCCATAACCCCCGCACTATACAAGAGGAATAATGCACTGGAGGGTGTGCCAGGCAGTCATGGACGATCATCAGAATAGGGAAAACACAAGCAGAACCTGTCGCAACTCACAGCACAAGGATAAAATATAATAGAACATATACAACAGGTAGAAATAATGAAGCAGAAACACAGGACTTTCATATACCAGAAAGTAGTATCCACAACTTGGAAATAGTGTTTGTACAAAGTTGCCTCATTACATCACTTAGAAAAGCAAACAACGGAAATCCAATTATTAGATAGTAATCAAACTGGTACGTGAGCCTCCTGCTTGTCGTCGATCAGCATCATCGTCCTCACTAAAGCATCACCTGTCACCTGCTACTCAGTCTGCCTATCCACAACCGGATGAACAGCCCAAGGTAATAAGAGGAAACATTAAACCTTGAGTCAAACAACAGTCTTAGTGAGCGATAAAATAGCTAACAAACTTCAACAATAAAGTGTATGAGAAGGGATAGATAAACATACTAATCTATCCACGACACCAGAGAAGAACCCAACCTTGTATTCCCCACATCGGACAGTGATAACCTTTAGTATAAATAATTCAACCCTTCATCCATGGAAACCAGAAGACCCATTCAATCATGGAAAACATTCTTTACATCCAGATTATATAAGTCTCACATAGACAACCCTAATCGAGTTTAACATTCCCCAAGTACTCTCCCCAGAGGCCTAAACCACTATCAGTTAAGCACTCAAAGAACATCTCCCTCGACTTTGGATAATCTATGTGAGATAGTACAAACAGAACAACCAATCATTCATGACTGACTCTGGCTATCACCGCCAATCCTGCTTTGTAACCATCGTTAATCATATGATGACCAACCTTGCCATATGTCAAGGGATAATGGTAACCCCAGTTCTAGCATAAACCCCATATGTTCAACCTTGACAACTAGGCCTTTCCCCAAGGCCCAGGGTACTAGAACTTATGACAACGATAATCCCTCGGCCTTCTCATCTCTAGTCATCCATCATGATGACTTTTCATGGCTCAAGCAACCTTCTCGAGCAACCATTATTCCCCAACTCACGACCTTTGAGTTGTTACCTCATTCGTTGTTCTACTCCGATCAACGAGCACCTTCCAACACTTCGAACCTTCCTACTTGAACCACTACGAAGTTACACCATCACCGAGCCATATTACACCACTGCGTTGCGGCATAGGTTCGGACACCGCTATCCTTTTTTTTTTAAAAACACCTTTTTATTAAAATCCGAGCCGTACTCGAAAAATAAAATTTTCAGAAAATCGACACCGGTCGGTCGGTCCTCTCAAAACATCACCGGTCAGTCATTCCAAAACATACTGGTTGGTCCTCCCAAACACACCCCTGGTCGGTCCTTCCAAATACAACTGGTCGGTCCTCCCCAGTCACCACCGGTCGGTCCTCCCTAGTCACCCCCGGTCGGCCCTCCCTATTCACCACTGGTCGGTCTCGTAGTTCCTTCTGGAATCACCAAAACCTGTTACCTTGACCGGTCAGTCCTTCTTGGAACTCCACTGGTAAGTTATCCAGTCACTACACCGATCGGTCTGGAAAGCAACTGCAACGATCGGTACGGAAAGCAACTGCACCGATCGGTCATCCTTCTGCTTCTGCCACCGGTCGGTTGATCTTCCGTCTGACTTGTTTTCCAAGCCATGAATTTTACGACCGATCGGTCCCCTGTACAGACCTATACCAAATCCAATTTCGACCCAAACTTCGCCAATCGATCGAATCGACGAAATATACTTGTCTAACTCATTCAATACAATCATAAGCATGTCATGATCACACTAACAACATGAATATGACGATTTCTGTAACAACCCGTATTTTTAATAACATGTTATAATGTAAATCAAGGCAGAATTAAATTCTAAATTCTAAATCAAGGGAAACGGGCAGTGCTATTGCGTTCGTCTCGGAAAAATACGCGAAATAGAGTCCGAGTTTTCGAAAAACGGGGTCCGTATGACCAAGTTATGGCCCAATGAAGTTTTCAGAAAATTCCAAGCCCGAAAACAGTTCAAATTCGAATTCAGATTCGAATTGCAACCAAGGCAGAATGGGCGGGAATTTTTCCCGCCCCAGGAAGGGTCGACATAGGGGTAGACACCAGTGTCGACCCCCCCAATGGGTCGACACCCATGTCAACCCAGGGGTCGACACCCATGTCGACCCAGAGGTCGACCCCCCCTGTCGGACCAGTTTTTCTGGTGCACCATTTTTACATGTTGGGTCTTGTTCTGGAAGTTTCTGACGTGAGTGGATGGCTCAGATTCGATTTAGGGTTAATCCTATGGTCTAAACTACCCCTAATCTCTATAAAAAGACCCCTAGACCTAGCCTAAACCCTCATTAATCATTCCTACAACTAAATGCTGCCCAAATGTTCACTAATCATGGCCTCCACCTTCTTCATGAGAGCATGAGTGTCTCAAATCAATCTATGTCATAAAGGAGCCATCTTTCTTAAGTAAAAGAGCCATCTTTCTTTGTCTTTGGGGTTATTCCTCCTTGTTCTCAAGTCTTGAAGTGGAGTTTATCGTCTTTGGTTGCGGATTTGCTAGTGTGGCTTCGTCTCAATCTTATTTTATATTAATTCTAGTCTTCATAGCATTGTAAGCCCTATACTACTCTTAGATTCTAACTATGAAGTTAAATATGACATGTTGCAAGTTGAGTTTGGGCCTAAGTTTGATATGTGCTTTGATCCTATCATGTTATGCATAGATTTACCCTATGCAAGTTTGTAAAGCTATCACCTTGACTATGTGCATAGAAAGCTATGACCTTTGATTTGGAATGTTGCATTATGCAACATGAGAACTCTCATAACCTTCATGATAACTTGCATATAATGTTATATGTGAACTTCTAGTCATCATCCTATGTCATTTATGATCATGTTCACCTATTTTCTTAAGTTGACATTATGCATGTTTTGAGGCCCATGATGTGATATGCAAGCTTATGAACATATTTATGCCTCATATGCCACCATGTTTAACTTGTGGCCAACCTTATTACCTTATGCCCTTTTGTCATGCTTTTGCCAAGTTCCCTCTTTTGATCTATGATGCAAAACGTACATGCGATGGGAATGCGTTGGGTTGGGTAATATTAATGACATGAAAACATGGTTTTAAAATATGACATGAACATTGGCTTGTGATTATGTTTGTAAACATAAATTTGGACATGACTTCTAGAAAACATGAGAGTGGCCAACTCGAGGTTGGGTTGAGTTTGTAGCATAAACCTACCCGGAACCGACCGGCTTAACTAGTGGCTACAAACAATAGGACCCAATGTGAGTAGTTGGTCATGTTGTGCTTAAACCCGAGGTTAGACTAGGTTGTGGTGTAAAGCTACCCGGACCCGCCCGGCTTAACTAGTAACCACAACAAGGTCTAATGTGAGAGGTTGGGTGCATTAAATTAATTAATGCCACATGATAGGGTTAAGTCATGGACTACTTGAATACTTAACCAATTAAACACGATGGATTGGTAGGGTTAAGTCATGGACTACTTGAATATACTTAACCAATTAAACACGATGGATTGGTAGGGTTAAGTCATGAACTACTTGAATATACTTAACCAATTAAACCCGATGTATTGATAGGGTTAAGTCATGAACTGCTTGAATACACTTAACCAACTCAATACATGGTTAGGATAGGGTTAACCACACTTAACCCGCTTGAAACCCTAGTTACGTGGTCCTTTTCAGCAGTAACCAACTTCGAAGTATCATGGGTACCCTGGACTAGGCTAGGGTGGGGCACGATTACTGGACTGATTGTAAGAGGCCAAAAGAGACGGCTGATGGGTGCACCGGTTGTTCAGGCGGACCATGGTCGTGCACATTAAGTCCGGGGTTGAACATGGGCACCAGTAGGTTTAGACTGTGCGTGCTTGAATTGTGTCTGTGGTTTACACCTTAGGGCAGGATACACCCTGGGGTGGACCTAGCACAGTTAACTACAATCCGCGATTAAGCCGTATGACACCGATACACGACGAGTTAGGCTTATAGGGAGCCGATCGACTAGACCGAGTAGTTGGACCTCGATTTAGGTCATCTCATGATGTGGGCCAGCTTTGGTCCAAGGGATCATTTCTTGATTATACTTGACATGAATGGGGATACTAGTACACACCTGGTGCAACTTAACCTTGTATATGCGATGCCACACTTGATCTATCTTGTTAACTTTTCACCATGCCAGTTATCACCCCATGTCTCATCCCTGTTTACATGTTTAGTTAACTTTATTAGTTTTTATACTAATAGTAGATAGGACTTACCAGTCTTTTGACTGACCCGTTTTCTTTCGCCTCTTTTCTTCCGTTCCCCCCCAGGTTTACAGGGTGGGAACACTGGTATCTAGCTTGGATCTTTAGCTGCTTTTCTGGATAGCTCATGTACGGTTTGGACTTGAGCTCGCTATGGCTTTCTTCTACCTTGGGGATAGTTTACTTTATGTTATTTCTAGTTTTCAGTTTATGTTTTTCTAGACTTTGTTTTGTGGAAAATAATGACTCAGTACTTTGATGTAACTTGACTATGGTTTTGAAATACTAGTTTTATTCGCTGCTTTATTTACTCTGTTTTTACTTATATGTTCTGCCTTGTGATATCTGCATGCATGTTTACCTCGTTTAACGCCCCTCCAAAGCTAGTGTCCTTGCAAGAGTGGCACTGGCGGAGGTGGGGTGTTACATTTGGTATCAGAGCATAAGGTTTACAAGATTTGAGCAAAAGTGTTTTTAAAACTTACCTTTTTGGAAAACTATTTTCAAAACCAATTAAGTATTCTCCAAGAAAAGTCTAGTTATTTTAAAAGGCTATTCCCCAAAAGCCATTAGCACTATCCTTCGTTTCCTCGTTCTGAATCTATCTTTTTCCTTTTTCAGTATGGCCGATCTTAACCTTCCCGAGGGAGTAACCATTCCCGGATGGTTCCGGAGGTACTTGGAAGCTAGGGCCAACGATGCGGGCCAAGCAAACACCCCCACCGTAACTGAGGTTCCTCCTCCTCCTCCTCAGAATCCACAAGCAGATCTCGCTAAGGTTTGCAAAGACTTTAAGGCGATGGGTGGCAAGAATTTTATTGGGACGGAGACTTTTGTGGAGGCGAGAAATTGGTTGAAAGAAACTGAAGATCTTTTCGCTATCTTTGATGTGGAAGACCATAGAAAGGTTTTATTGGCAGCATGGTTATTAAAAGAAGAAGCTGCTTATTGGTGGGAGGTCACCAATGCTACTAGACCTATAGAGACTTGGGCCGACTTTAGGACGAGGTTTGGGCTTAAGTTTCTATCATCAGCTGAGGCGAATCTGCAATTGGAGAAGTTTATATCATTGAAGCAAGGGGACATGACGGTAAGGGAGTATGTGAATAAGTTTAACCAGCTCGCTCGATTCGGTTTGGACATGGTTAATACTCCCCAGAAGAAGGCTTTACGCTTTGCACGAGGGTTGAATGAGCCATTACAAGGTTTAGCCCTGTCTCATATACCCATGGGAGCCACTTTTGAAGGCCTAGTAGACATGGCATTGCTTCAAGGAGACGATAAGAATGGCAAGAAAGAAGTCAAGCCTAATAAGACTCAAGCCAAGAAGAAAGACTCCAAGTGGGGAGGAAATCAGAGAAATCAGAGCAACAAGAACAACAAGGGCAACAAGGCCAAGGCAAAGGACCCAAGAAAATGCAACTTCTGTGGGATTGTTGGGCACATAGCCAAGGATTGCAGAAAGAAGAAGAGGAAGTTGGGTGAATGCTTTCACTGTGGAGAGCCTGGACATCTTAGCAAGGATTGCCCCAAGAAGCAAGGACAAGGGCAAGGGCAGAATCAGCGTGCAGGACCTTCTGAAGGGCAAGTGCATGCCCTCAACACTGCTCCAGTTCAGGACCGAGGTAGTATTTCTGTAGAAAGCCTTGTTTATATTTCTGATTATCCTGTTCGCACCTTATTTGATTCTGGCGCATCGCATAGTTTTATTTCTTCTGACATTGTTGAAAGTTTGCACCTAAGTACTAGTCTAGTTGAGGATCCCGTTAGTGTTTCAAATCCAATTGGGGGTTCCGCCCATCTATCTATGATTTGTGTGGATTTGAAGATTTCTATCTTGACCGTAGAATTCACGTGTAATGCTTATGTTCTCAGGTTCACGGGATATGGGTTGATTTTGGGCATGGATTGGTTGTCCAGTTATGGAGCCATCCTCGATTGTGAGCATAGGGTGGTGAGGCTCATGACTCGCCTCGGTAATACCCTAGAAATTTCTCGTAACCCTAGAGGTCCCGTCATGTTATGTTATCTTGAATCTCTTGACTCGTCCATCGATGATCTGCAATCTGTAAGGGTGGTCCGAGACTATCCTGATGTCTTTGAAGAAGTTAAGGGGTTACCCCCTAAACGAGAGATAGATTTCCGCATTTATCTAGTCGATAATGCCAAGCCAGTATCATTGCCCGTTAGGCACATGGCCCCACGAGAGAGAAGGGAGCTCAGTAAGCAAATCAAGGAGTTGCTTGAGAAGAATTTTATTAGGCGAAGCATTTCTGAATGGGGTGCTCCGGTGGTATTCGCTACTAAGGCGGATGGTTCGCTTCGTCTATGTGTTGATTATCGAGAGTTGAACAAGCTGACAAAGAAGAATAGGCACCCGTTACCGAGGATTGACGATCTCTTTGACCAGCTGGTTGGTGCTTCTGTTTTCTCTCAGCTCGATCTAGCCACCGGATTCCATCAGCTTAGAGTGGCTGAGGATAGTATTGATAAGACTGCGTTTAGGACTCCAGATGGATTCTTTGAATGGCTTGTCATGCCATTCGGTTTGACTAATGCATCCGCCTACTTCGTAGACTTGATGAGTAGGGTGTTCAGGGAGTTCCTTAACAAGTTCGTGGTTGTCTTCGTGGATGATATTCTGATCTTCTCAAAGGATGAGGAAGAACATGCCAGACATCTCAAGGAAGTGATGGATACGCTTAGAGCGCATCAGTCGAAAGCCAAGTTCTCCAAATGCCATTTTTGGAGAAGGGAAGTTCGGTTTCTTGGACATATAGTTTCTAAGCAAGGCATAGCGGTGGATCCTGCGAAAGTGGTTGCAGTTCAAGACTGGAAGTCTCCTAGGAATGCAACCGAAGTAAGAAGCTTTCTCGGTCTGGCGGGCTACTATAGGAAGTTCATCAGGGACTTCGCTAAGATTTCGGCCCCTCTTACTAAGTTGACGAAGAAGAACTTAGTTTTTGCATGGGACTTAGAGTGTGAGCTTGCTTTTCAAAAGCTCAAGAGGGCCCTTACTACAGCCCCAGTTTTGGCATTACCCGATGGCGGTAAGATGTTTACCGTGTACACCGATGCATGTGGCACAGGGTTAGGTGCTGTTCTGATGCAGGAAGGAAGAGTGATATGTTATGGGGGTAGGCAACTTAAAGTTCATGAGAAGAACTATCCCACTCATGATTTGGAATTGGCGGCGATCATCTTTGCTCTCAAATCCTGGCGCCACTATCTTCTAGGCGAAAGGCTTGAGTTGTATACTGATCACAAGTCACTCAAGTACCTCTTCTCGCAGAAGGATCTGAATCTAAGGCAGCAAAGGTGGATGGAATTCTTGGCATCTTATGACTTCGAGATAGCTTATACCCCTGGCAAGGGTAATGTTGTGGCAGATGCACTAAGCAGAAGTAGGTTGACTTTGAGTCCCTTGTTTGTTGAAATGAAGAACTTAGAGTTCTTGGCAACCTTTGATTTTACAACAGCTGTTGAGTCGACGACGGGTTCGATAGCATCTCTTGAGCTTAGACCTATACTTCTTGATCAAGTTGGGGCTTCGCAGAAAGGAGACCCGCAGATAGTCGAGGTCATGGACAAGTTGATTCGTGGTGAGACGTCTAGTCACCTTGCTAGATATACTATTGATGACAAGGGTTGGCTAAGGCGTGATGGAAGGCTATGCGTTCCACAAGTAGGAGACTCGGTGCATAATGTTCTCGAAGAAGCACATCACTCGAAGATGACTATACATCCTGGAGGAGATAAGATGTATAGGGATATGAAGCGCATTTTCTTTTGGGCCGGAATGAAGAAAGATGTGGCAGAGTATGTTTCAAAGTGCATGGTGTGCCAACAAGTGAAAGCCGAGTCAAAGAAACCAGGTGGGCTATTACATCCATTGGAGGTCCCGCAATGGAAGTGGGAGAGTATTTCTATGGATTTTGTGGATGGATTGCCTAGGTCAAGGAAAGGGAATACGAGCATATGGGTCATAGTTGACAGACTTACGAACAGTGCTCATTTCATTCCAGTAAAGAGCAAGAGGACCGCATCATGGCTAGCATCTATTTATCTTCGAGAGATAGTGCGGTTGCATGGAGTTCCTTCTAGCATAGTTAGCGATCGTGACCCAATTTTCACTAGCCAGTTCTGGAATAGTTTGCAAGAAGCGATGGGTACGCGATTGAATCTGAGTACAGCCTATCACCACCAGACGGATGGTCAAACCGAAAGGGTGAATAGAGTGCTAGAAGATCTTTTGAGGCTTTGTGTTCTTGACTTTGGTGGTACTTGGGAAGACCACCTTCCTCTTGTAGAGTTTGCTTATAATAATAGCTATCAAGCCAGCATAGGGATGGCACCATTCGAAGCTCTGTATGGAAGGCCGTGTAGGTCACCATCTTGTTGGTGGGAGACAACAGATAGGCTTATACTTGGGCCCGATATGATACGGGACACATCCGAGAAAGTTGAATTGGTGAGAAGGCGGATGAAAGCGGCCCAAGATAGACAGAAATCCTATGCTGACAAGCGAAGGGCAGATTTGGAATTCGAAGTGGGAGACATGGTTTTCGTGAAGGTTTCTCCTTTGCGTAATGTGGTACGTTTTGGAGCAGTTGGGAAACTGGCACCAAGGTTCGTAGGACCCTTCCCTATCATAGAGAGAATTGGAAAGATGGCCTATAAGGTGGAATTGCCCGAGAAGCTAGCCAGAGTGCATAGTGTCTTTCATGTCTCGCATCTCCGAAAGTGCCTACATGAGTCCACTGAGGTGGTTGAACCAAGCATTCTTGAAGACGTGGAGGTAGAGAAAGAGGCAACCTTGAGGAGAGCTCCGATTCGTATCTTGGGAACAGAGATCAAGAAGCTAAGAAATCGAGAAGTCAAATTGGTGAAAGTTCAGTGGAGTGAAGCCGATGAAGACGCAACTTGGGAAACCGAGGAGAAGATGCGTGGGCTTTATCCATTCCTTTTTGAGGGTACATTCTCAATCTCCGTTCTTAATCAGCATATCTTTCTTTTTGCTATCCATGTTTATCCTGTTTATCTTGTTATCTCGTTAACCTTGTCATGGGAACCTTAGGTAGAAACCCTTTGGATGAAACATGTATTTGAAACATGTTATGCTTGATGTTTGCAAGTGGTTGCAAGTGTTTGCAAATGGATACTCGTGGATGCATGATACTCATTAGGCACTAAGATCGGCTCACACACTTTCATACCGCATATGCATGAGTGTTTATGCTTATTCATGGATGAAACTGTTATGCTATCACGTGGATGTTGCATATGGATGGATGTTATGTGCACTCATGTAGAGATTATAAATTATGTTAGGATTTTGCATACATATGGACTCATTTCACTAACATACCTTGCATCAAGGAGGTTTACTGAATCAGTAACCGCCTGATTTTTGCATTAGCTAAGTACATATACACACACCTTTGCATATGTTCATACAGCATTAGAAATCTTTTAAGGACAATGATTACTTGTGGATGATGTTTTGAGTAGATGGATGATGGATGGTAGGATACGTTCTTTCTAACTTGAAGATTTCGGGGACGAAATCCTTTAAGGTGGGGAGAATGTAACAACCCGTATTTTTAATAACATGTTATAACGTAAATCAAGGCAGAATTAAATTCTAAATTCTGAATCAAGGGAAACGGGCTGTGCCATTGCGTTCGTCTCGGAAAAATACGCGAAATAGAGTCCGAGTTTTCGAAAAACGGGGTCCGTATGACCAAGTTATGGCCCAATGAAGTTTTCAGAAAATTCCAAGCCTGAAAACAGTTCAAATTCGAATTCAGATTCGAATTGCAACCAAGGCAGAATGGGCGGGAATTTTTCCCGCCCCAGGCAGGGTCGACGCAGGGGTCGACACCAGTGTCGACCCCCCCCAATGGGTCGACACCCATGTCGACCCAGGGGTCGACCCCCCATGTCGGACCAGTTTTTCTGGTGCACCATTTTTACATGTTGGGTCTTGTTCTGGAAGTTTCCGACGTGAGTGGATGGCTCAGATTCGATTTAGGGTTAATCCTATGGTCTAAACTACCCCTAATCTCTATAAAAAGACCCCTAGACCTAGCCTAAACCCTCATTAATCATTCCTACAACTAAATACTGCCCAAATGTTCACTAATCATGGCCTCCACCTTCTTCATGAGAGCATGAGTGTCTCAAATCAATCTATGTCATGAAGGAGCCATCTTTCTTAAGTAAAAGAGCCATCTTTCTTTGTCTTTGGGGTTATTCCTCCTTGTTCTCAAGTCTTGAAGTGGAGTTTATCGTCTTTGGTTGCGGATTTGCTAGTGTGGCTTCGTCTCAATCTTATTTTATATTAATTCTAGTCTTCATAGCATTGTAAGCCCTATACTACTCTTAGATTCTAACTATGAAGTTAAATACGACATGTTGCAAGTTGAGTTTGGGCCTAAGTTTGATATGTGCTTTGATCCTATCATGTTATGCATAGATTTACCCTATGCAAGTTTGTAAAGCTATCACCTTGACTATGTGCATAGAAAGCTATGACCTTTGATTTGGAATGTTGCATTATGCAACATGAGAACTCTCATAACCTTCATGATAACTTGCATATAATGTTATATGCGAACTTCTAGTCATCATCCTATGTCATTTATGATCATGTTTCACCTATTTGCTTAAGTTGACATTATGCATGTTTTGAGGCCTATGATGTGATATGCAAGCTTATGAACATATTTATGCCTCATATGCCACCATGTTTAACTTGTGGCCAACCTTATTACCTTATGCCCTTTTGTCATGCTTTTGCCAAGTTCCCTCTTTTGATCTATGATGCAAAACGTACATGCGATGGGAATGCGTTGGGTTGGGTAATATTAATGACATGAAAACATGGTTTTAAAATATGACATGAACATTGGCTTGTGATTATGTTTGTAAACATAAATTTGGACATGACTTCTAGAAAACATGAGAGTGGCCAACTCGAGGTTGGGTTGAGTTTGTAGCATAAACCTACCCGGAACCGACCGGCTTAACTAGTGGCTACAAACAATAGGACCCAATGTGAGTAGTTGGTCATGTTGTGCTTAAACCCGAGGTTAGACTAGATTGTGGTGTAAAGCTACCCGAACCCGCCCGGCTTAACTAGTAACCACAACAATGTCTAATGTGAGAGGTTGGGTGCATTAAATTAATTAATGCCACATGATAGGGTTAAGTCATGGACTACTTGAATACTTAACCAATTAAACACGATGGATTGGTAGGGTTAAGTCATGGACTACTTGAATATACTTAACCAATTAAACACGATGGATTGGTAGGGTTAAGTCATGAACTTCTTGAATATACTTAACCAATTAAACCCGATGTATTGATAGGGTTAAGTCATGAACTGCTTGAATACACTTAACTAACTCAATACATGGTTAGGATAGGATTAACCACACTTAACCCGCTTGAAACCCTAGTTACGTGGTCCTTTTCAGCAGTAACCAACTTTGAAGTATCATGGGTACCCTGGACTAGGCTAGGGTGGGGCACGATTACTGGACTGATTGTAAGAGGCCAAAAGAGACGGCTGATGGGTGCACCGGTTGTTCAGGCGGACCATGGTCGTGCACATTAAGTCCGGGGTTGAAAATGGTGTAAAAACCCTTAACTTCCCCGTAAAGGAAAGCGTCGGATAGTTCGAGAACAAGCCACAACAAAACGCATATAAAAGAACATTTCATTGTATATTACAACAATGCATCAGATTACAAGAATATACAGAGTATAAAAGAATATTACACAGAAATATCAGAGATTTAAATTACATTTAAATACATCGCAGCGGAAAATAATACAATACACAACTAGAAAAGATATACGGATACAAAGCTTTCCGGATATCATTCCAGCTGTAAACCAGGATCCTGTGAATATAAATCTGCAAAACCAAAACTACTAGCTGCCCGTGTCAAAATAGGGGCACCCAGAGTTTAGGTTAAAACAATAAACTCCAGGTCAGTCATGTGACTGGTGTGAGAACTAAAACAGTTATTAATCTTTACTTTTAAAGTTTGGTAAATCAAGGGACCACGCCGTATAACACGGAACGGGTTTCCTCCCAAGAATACCAGTGCATAAAACAAACAGCGCAATGCTAAATAAAGAAAAATGAAGCTGTTATAAGACCCAGGTCCCATCACACAATGCAACGCAGCCGAGGATAGGGTTTTCCCTTATAACAGCCAAAGAATGCTTGATACGTTTAAAACAAATCATTTGATACTATAATAAGTGCATAGTGTGTAAAACAACTTCAAATCATAAGTATCAATCATAGGCGGCATGAGCGTCCCATGCCACTATGTCGCCATATATAGGTTTACAAATAAAACCGCAAATGTCACGTATTTGGAAATTGGATTTCCGTCTATGAACCGAGGCAAAAGATAGTCCTCAACCTATTCGAGACAATCTAGCCCATGTCTCAGGATCAGAGCTCGAGTGACCCTTGGAGCGACAGGGCCGGTCCACCGATGTGGATTAAAATGCCTGAACACTACGTTTCCCCGCCCTTTGGGGCGTAAATGAGCCAACTAAATGACTCCATCGGTTCGAGAACGACCGATCAATCCGAGGCGCCTCGCAACAGCAACAACCACATAAGTCAAACTCGTCAGGGCGTGTAAAACCACTGACGCCACTTTTTATCTAGAAGGAAACGCATGCCCTCCCTGAGGTCCGTCTCCCGTTTTTGGTTCATACCGGGTGTGAAACTCGCGAAGTAAACGTTACACAAAGCTACGCCACAAAGGCCGTGCTTTGATCATCACCACAAGACTTTGCTTTTCAACAGAAGCCTCGATCAATTGCCACTTAGGCATGCCACACAGGCAATTCACTCCATGCGTTTGATATCCATCAATATATAACCCCTGAGCTCGTACGTCTCAGAGAAGGGCGTTAAGCAAGAGAATAAATTCTCCGCCGCCAAACAGATATATATTTAATAGAGATCAATCACACGGACTAAAATCCAATGTCAGACACACAGTCCATTTACAAGTCCGTTCTGGGTCTGAACGAAACCGGAGGCACCTAGTACCCCGCATATCCATCGATCTCCAAGTACGTCTGGACGATCACCAACTGTTTCCATCTTCTTGGGTGTACAGCCCAATCAAGATCATCAGTTATCACCCAAACGACGTGAAGACCTCCGGTCTTCGACCATCGTCTTCATCTTCGACTTATCGTCGTATCAGTTATTCAGAATGGGATAAACCCGGACTTTCCGAACAACTCGCGTATATTTTAAATAAGTGTTACACAAACACAACATACGCCTCATTCCAATTCATCAGTCACTAACCGTAAATTAATCAAGAGAATAATTCCCCAAATATTAACCCCGAAGGCCGAAACCAACATCAGATCAATATCCAGAAAACCATTCTGCTTAGCTAACCGACAGTTAGTTTCTAAATTTCACATTCATAGGGAAAGGTTCCCATTAATTTTATCCAAGATAATTTCTTGAATATATTCTCTAATCTTCCTTTGAATTTCGATTCAACTAGTCGGAATTAGCGAACCTTACCGTAGTAATCATTGGTTTTAATTTCCCAATCCCAACCTATTAATCCCATGAAGTAAAACTGGTAATACTTCATATCTAACACCACAGTGTTATCGGTAAATTCAGTTACCATTTCACGTTCAAATCTAATTAAAGATTTAACTATCGCCTGGAGTAAAACTGGTGATACTCCATTCTCGATTTTTTTTCAATCTAATTAAAGATTCATTAAAACTCCACTTAGTTTTAATCTTTAACTGGGTTAAAGAATCAGTGTCATTTAAAAACACAGTTCACGATAAACCCAAAATCACATTCATTAATTATCGGGTTAAAGAACGAGTGTTGTTTAAAACACTGTTCACGATAAACCCAAAAATCAATATCAATTCAATTCCAATTAAATATTATTTAATTGGTACACTTCATTAAATCTAAATAAAAAGATTTAATCTTTTCTCAACTGGGTTCAAGAACAGTGTTAGTGAAGACACCATTCACGACAAACCCAAATCACATTTGATATTAAACACAAGGCTCTGAATAGAAAATATATCGGCTTATATTCAATATCAAATTCCACGATTAACAAATGTCGTATTGGAAATAACGATATAAGTATATATCTTTCAAATTTCCATATCAACATCCGTATAATCACGAATTCCAACATCGAAATATTCCAAAGACAATTTCGATTCAATTCCACTCCAATGCAATCATTGGATATTCTGGTTATTTTTAAAACCATTTCAAATTCAATTTATTTATTTAAAAATAAATAGAATTATAATTCTAGTTCAAAACTAGTTCATTTCGATAAAAATCTATTTTTATCTTTTCAAATATGGAGTTTTTCATCCCAAATCTTCACAAATCATTTCTTATGATTTTACACAAATTATTACTATTTTTAATAATTTTATCAAGGCCCGTACAGTCGATTTCCATCAATGGCCATCGAACTGCACCTACAGCGACCTTTTTCAAATTTGATTTGGACATAATTCCAAATCCAACCATTAGATTTCAAATTTCTAATATTCATTAGAAAGCTCTTTTCGATACGAACCCAACGGTTCCGGTTTTAGGAGAATCCGACGGTCGGATCTCCCGTAATGTCCGTTTGAAATAAATGGTCGAAATTCGCGAACTGCCGCGGCGCGGCGCGTTCTATTCAGGCCATTATATTATATATATAATATATATAATATATACTTCGTCGATTTCTATTTAAAACGAATTATATAAATAGTTTTAAATTCGTTTCAAAAGCAATTTCAACTTCCATTTCAATTCAAATCAAAATTGAATTCTTCTTTATAAATTCGTTTTAAAATTCATTTCTATTCAATTCAAATTTCAATTCAATTTGAATTCATTTCAATTCGCTTTCAATTCAATTCGAATTCAAAGTCGTTTCAATTCATTTCCTTTCGAAATCGTTTTCAATTCAATTCCTTTCGAAATCGTTTTCAATTCAATTCATTTCGAAATCGTTTTCAATTCAATTCATTTCGAAATCGTTTTCAATTCATTTTATTTCGAAATCGTTTTCAATTCAATTCATTTCGAAATCGTTTCAATTCATTTTATTTCGAAATCGTTTTCAATTCAATTCATTTCGAAATCGTTTCAATTCATTTTATTTCGAAATCGTTTCAATTCATTTTATTTCGAAATCGTCGATTTCGAAATCACTTTTCAATATTCATTTCAAAATGAATAAAATCGATATAAATATCGTTCACGTCAAAATGGCGTCAATCTAATCAACACGGCTTCATATATTCCTTTATTTTCAAATATTCTATTTCAAATATTTCTTTTTTTCAAATATTTCTTTTTTTTCAAATATTTCTTTTTTTCAAATATTTCTTTTTCAAAACTGGAATGAGGCCCAATCAATTACCATATAAAATTAATTATATGGATTTTCATACAACACATGTATATAATAGCATTGAAAATAATCAACCATCAACCAAAGTGCACTACACTGTATAAGCATCAAATATAGATATTCAACGCTTATAACAGCCTGTCAATCAATCGATCGACATATTTAATCAATCAGGATGAGTGAAATTCATATTTCATCCCAACACCCGTGTGGGGTTTCAAACAATCAAACACAGATTTTATTTGTGCAGTTGGGCGATGTGTAAAATTTATCGACCCAATCAATATCAGTCAAATCAGTGTATATAAACAAATCGGCCGATTTGTTTATAAATATTTATTTATTTACTTTCACGTTAAAAATTATATTTTCAACGATAAAACATTTTATTCAACCTATGAATATTCTATTATTCATTTACAAAATAAAATGATATTTTTATTTTTCTAACATATTTTAGAAAATTTCGGCGGCATAACGGCACGATACTAGAAACGGGACGAGGCCTCGCCTTATCCCCGGTCTAGTGAAGGCCCACGCCATTCACACATCAATCGAAATCAATTCATTTCACCAAACAACTCAAATTTCAATCAAATAATTTAACCAACTACTCAACCAAACAATTTAACAAACAAGCCATCCATGGTCTGTGGATGACGGGTGTCGGGTGCTACTAAGCACCGGCTACATCCTAGTATATATATATAACTAGAAAAATTAAATTGAAAGGTGAGAAATTCCCACTGAAAGCTATCCAAGCTCCACGGCACTTCATTTGCAGAAGTCTTCGTCGTTTCGCCTTTTTGTCACCTTCGTTGTCCGCTTTCACTACATATGTAAAAATCGAATTTTTTACTTCGCTATTCAATATATAAAAATCGAATTTTTACTTCGACTTTCAATATATAAAAATCGAATTTTCACTTTGCTATTCAATATATAAAAATCGAATTTTTACTTCGTAAAGCTCAAATCCTTTTTCTCTTTAAAGATTAAACCTTTTTCCTATTTAAAGTTTTTACTTTTAAACAAAATCAGTTTTTGAAAACATAAAAATCAGTTTTTTTCTTTAAACAAAATCAGTTTTTGAAAACATAAAAATCAGTTTTTTTCTCTGTAAATATAAAACAGAAATAAAATATTAATAAATAAAAAAAACGAAAACTTACAGTCGAGGGGGGGTTTCTTCCTGCGTCTGAGGAGGATGGTAGGGGGGAGCGCGAGTCAGCAGGGAGGAGGAAGAAGAAGGTGGAGGTGGGGAAGATCGGAGGAGGGGGTCGGCTTCGTCGGAGTTTGCAGGTCGGAGGGGGGGTCGGGCTTCATTCCAATTCATCAGTCACTAACCGTAAATTAATCAAGAGAATAATTCCCCAAATATTAACCCCGAAGGCCGAAACCAACATCAGATCAATATCCAGAAAACCATTCTGCTTAGCTAACCGACAGTTAGTTTCTAAATTTCACATTCATAGGGAAAGGTTCCCATTAATTTTATCCAAGATAATTTCTTGAATATATTCTCTAATCTTCCTTTGAATTTCGATTCAACTAGTCGGAATTAGCGAACCTTACCGTAGTAATCATTGGTTTTAATTTCCCAATCCCAACCTATTAATCCCATGAAGTAAAACTGGTAATACTTCATATCTAACACCACAGTGTTATCGGTAAATTCAGTTACCATTTCACGTTCAAATCTAATTAAAGATTTAACTATCGCCTGGAGTAAAACTGGTGATACTCCATTCTCGATTTTTTTTCAATCTAATTAAAGATTCATTAAAACTCCACTTAGTTTTAATCTTTAACTGGGTTAAAGAATCAGTGTCATTTAAAAACACAGTTCACGATAAACCCAAAATCACATTCATTAATTATCGGGTTAAAGAACGAGTGTTGTTTAAAACACTGTTCACGATAAACCCAAAAATCAATATCAATTCAATTCCAATTAAATATTATTTAATTGGTACACTTCATTAAATCTAAATAAAAAGATTTAATCTTTTCTCAACTGGGTTCAAGAACAGTGTTAGTGAAGACACCATTCACGACAAACCCAAATCACATTTGATATTAAACACAAGGCTCTGAATAGAAAATATATCGGCTTATATTCAATATCAAATTCCACGATTAACAAATGTCGTATTGGAAATAACGATATAAGTATATATCTTTCAAATTTCCATATCAACATCCGTATAATCACGAATTCCAACATCGAAATATTCCAAAGACAATTTCGATTCAATTCCACTCCAATGCAATCATTGGATATTCTGGTTATTTTTAAAACCATTTCAAATTCAATTTATTTATTTAAAAATAAATAAAATTATAATTCTAGTTCAAAACTAGTTCATTTCGATAAAAATCTATTTTTATCTTTTCAAATATGGAGTTTTTCATCCCAAATCTTCACAAATCATTTCTTATGATTTTACACAAATTATTACTATTTTTAATAATTTTATCAAGGCCCGTACAGTCGATTTCCATCAATGGCCATCGAACTGCACCTACAGCGACCTTTTTCAAATTTGATTTGGACATAATTCCAAATCCAACCATTAGATTTCAAATTTCTAATATTCATTAGAAAGCTCTTTTCGATACGAACCCAACGGTTCCGGTTTTAGGAGAATCCGACGGTCGGATCTCCCGTAATGTCCGTTTGAAATAAATGGTCGAAATTCGCGAACTGCCGCGGCGCGGCGCGTTCTATTCAGGCCATTATATTATATATATAATATATATAATATATACTTCGTCGATTTCTATTTAAAACGAATTATATAAATAGTTTTAAATTCGTTTCAAAAGCAATTTCAACTTCCATTTCAATTCAAATCAAAATTGAATTCTTCTTTATAAATTCGTTTTAAAATTCATTTCTATTCAATTCAAATTTCAATTCAATTTGAATTCATTTCAATTCGCTTTCAATTCAATTCGAATTCAAAGTCGTTTCAATTCATTTCCTTTCGAAATCGTTTTCAATTCAATTCCTTTCGAAATCGTTTTCAATTCAATTCATTTCGAAATCGTTTTCAATTCAATTCATTTCGAAATCGTTTTCAATTCATTTTATTTCGAAATCGTTTTCAATTCAATTCATTTCGAAATCGTTTCAATTCATTTTATTTCGAAATCGTTTTCAATTCAATTCATTTCGAAATCGTTTCAATTCATTTTATTTCGAAATCGTTTCAATTCATTTTATTTCGAAATCGTCGATTTCGAAATCACTTTTCAATATTCATTTCAAAATGAATAAAATCGATATAAATATCGTTCACGTCAAAATGGCGTCAATCTAATCAACACGGCTTCATATATTCCTTTATTTTCAAATATTCTATTTCAAATATTTCTTTTTTTCAAATATTTCTTTTTTTTTCAAATATTTCTTTTTTTCAAATATTTCTTTTTTTCAAATATTTCTTTTTCAAAACTGGAATGAGGCCCAATCAATTACCATATAAAATTAATTATATGGATTTTCATACAACACATGTATATAATAGCATTGAAAATAATCAACCATCAACCAAAGTGCACTACACTGTATAAGCATCAAATATAGATATTCAACGCTTATAACAGCCTGTCAATCAATCGATCGACATATTTAATCAATCAGGATGAGTGAAATTCATATTTCATCCCAACACCCGTGTGGGGTTTCAAACAATCAAACACAGATTTTATTTGTGCAGTTGGGCGATGTGTAAAATTTATCGACCCAATCAATATCAGTCAAATCAGTGTATATAAACAAATCGGCCGATTTGTTTATAAATATTTATTTATTTACTTTCACGTTAAAAATTATATTTTCAACGATAAAACATTTTATTCAACCTATGAATATTCTATTATTCATTTACAAAATAAAATGATATTTTTATTTTTCTAACATATTTTAGAAAATTTCGGCGGCATAACGGCACGATACTAGAAACGGGACGAGGCCTCGCCTTATCCCCGGTCTAGTGAAGGCCCACGCCATTCACACATCAATCGAAATCAATTCATTTCACCAAACAACTCAAATTTCAATCAAATAATTTAACCAACTACTCAACCAAACAATTTAACAAACAAGCCATCCATGGTCTGTGGATGACGGGTGTCGGGTGCTACTAAGCACCGTCTACATCCTAGTATATATATATAACTAGAAAAATTAAATTGAAAGGTGAGAAATTCCCACTGAAAGCTATCCAAGCTCCACGGCACTTCATTTGCAGAAGTCTTCGTCGTTTCGCCTTTTTGTCACCTTCGTTGTCCGCTTTCACTACATATGTAAAAATCGAATTTTTTACTTCGCTATTCAATATATAAAAATCGAATTTTTACTTCGACTTTCAATATATAAAAATCGAATTTTCACTTTGCTATTCAATATATAAAAATCGAATTTTTACTTCGTAAAGCTCAAATCCTTTTTCTCTTTAAAGATTAAACCTTTTTCCTATTTAAAGTTTTTACTTTTAAACAAAATCAGTTTTTGAAAACATAAAAATCAGTTTTTTTCTTTAAACAAAATCAGTTTTTGAAAACATAAAAATCAGTTTTTTTCTCTGTAAATATAAAACAGAAATAAAATATTAATAAATAAAAAAAACGAAAACTTACAGTCGAGGGGGGGTTTCTTCCTGCGTCTGAGGAGGATGGTAGGGGGGAGCGCGAGTCAGCAGGGAGGAGGAAGAAGAAGGTGGAGGTGGGGAAGATCGGAGGAGGGGGTCGGCTTCGTCGGAGTTTGCAGGTCGGAGGGGGGGTCGGGCTTCAGGGCGCTGGAGAGCTAGGGAGGGGGAGGAGGGCGCTCCGTCGAGGGGGGGTCTAGTAGTGGGCGGCGCCACCTGGTGGCAACGGAGGAGGACGCTCCGTCGAGGGGGGCTGCGCGATTTAGATTAGGTTTCCATTTTTTTTTTTTTTTCCTTATAGAATAACGACGGGGGGGGGGGCCTGAAAGGGAGAAAAGGGGTAGAGAGAGAATGAGGGTTGACTAGGTTTAATTATTATTTTATTATTCTCTTTTAAGTTGACATTTATTTTGAATCCCAATTCGAACCCACCGACTGTCGTCCCTAGCGTATCACCCCCATTCCGAACACAATGGGATATGTATCGTAGGCCAATTCGATTGTTACGATCAGTTTCCGTTAAATCTACATTTAAATCACTATATTGAATTTTAAACGTACATTTCAATTTACCGAGGTCACATACTAACTCGAAAAATTCTATAAAAATATTTTCTAGCTTCGTATTGACGATACGGTCCTAACAAAACTAGTTTCGTCGAATTCTGAGACCGTTAGAAAAATGGCCATTTTCCAGTCGATTAAAATCAACTGAAACTGGTCAAACACGTTTTCCTTTGCCACGCTCACATATTGATTCAGAAAATTATGAAATTTGGAACCTAGCAATAACTTTACATCCCGGACCCAACAAAACTGGTTTCGTCGAAATCCGAGGTCGTTTGCAAAATGTCCATTTTTAAGGGCCTTATATATATAAAAATATATATAAATTCCACAGCGACTATTTCTAATTTTAAACTGGACATACCTTATTATTTCTAAGATGAAATCTCAGTTTGTTAACTTCGTTACAAAGATATAGTTATACCGATTCAAATATTTCTTGTTTCGTTCAATTCTGACTTATATTGAATTCTGTATATTCATTTGAAATTAGAAATCGAATTTTCGAACTACCGCGCCATTTTCAATTCCTTTTATAATTATATATAATTATTATATATTCTAACGACGACGTATATAATATATACGTTCGAATTCTATTTAAAATAAATTTCTCGTCGATATTATTTAAAATAATCTATTTTAAATATTCAAAATTCGCTAAAATTGCCAAAATAAAAATTTTAAACTGGCCCAGATTTTCCGGGTTGTTACAATCTCCCCCACTTAAAACTTTTCGTCCCCGAAAAGGAACAAAGTCGAAAGTGGTTTGATTAATCAACTCTACGTTCGATCTGGCTTCCATTCTCCAACTTTTCAGTTTCTGAGAATTTTCAAAATTTTAAAAATTTGGCTAACACCCTAAATTTTCGAAAAATTTCGCCATAACCTCCCCTGCACCGGGAGCATCGGGGAATTTCAAATAGCTTCCCCGGTCCTTCAGATCTCAAAAAGAAAAAGAAAAAGCCAAGCGGCTAGCCAATAGGCTCACAAAATCATCATCACCCAAACAAAACAGGAAATTATGTGGTAAACATGTACCTATTTGTCGGGCAAACAAATTTTATTCTCTGCTCTAGCCTCCTTGCTATGACCTGTTCAATGTAAGTACAAGTATATGCATGCAATTGCAACCAATTTTCAATATAATTCAATATTCGGTTCAATCAGGCTAAATGGCTAAAAATTAGCAAACAAATAAACAAACAACACAAACATCAATCAATTAGTGAATTTAACGTTTCAAATTCATAATTTTGATATATATACTGAAAATCTTGTTTTTGATGCCAATTCACAACAAAGTGTTCTAGCTATATAAGATTTGGTTCTCACACCAGTCTAATGGAAATATATAGATATCACACTTTCGTCACTCGAAAATAAATGCTGGTGATGGTATACTTCATCATCAGGACCATGTCCGGGCAACTAGAGTGTGATTCTATACCTATCCAATATATTAAAATTTCGAATACACGCGGATCAGACGTATACGCAAAATCTATATATACTGGATTGTCCACATCAATATAAATAAATAACCAGATACGAATAATTGATTTAAATTTTCAAAACAAAAATTTGTTTTCACTTTTATTTTTAAAAATTTACTCTTCACACTCGTTCTAGGATACTACTGATCCTATCTCTAACGAGTCATTCCATTGGATATTACTAACCCAATATCTGATGAATTCTTTCGTATGGTTCTAATGTGCCTTGTTCTTTGCTTTGTAAACCAAAGCTCTGATACCAACTGTGAAAACCCTTAACTTCCCCGTAAAGGAAAGCGTCGGATAGTTCGAGAACAAGCCACAACAGAACGCATATAAAAGAACATTTCATTGTATATTACAACAATGCATCAGATTACAAGAATATACAGAGTATAAAAGAATATTACACAGAAATATCAGAGATTTAAATTACATTTAAATACATCGCAGCGGAAAATAATACAATACACAACTAGAAAAGATATACGGATACAAAGCTTTCCGGATATCATTCCAGCTGTAAACCAGGATCCTGTGAATATAAATCTGCAAAACCAAAACTACTAGCTGCCCGTGTCAAAATAGGGGCACCCAGAGTTTAGGTTAAAACAATAAACTCCAGGTCAGTCATGTGACTGGTGTGAGAACTAAAACAGTTATTAATCTTTACTTTTAAAGTTTGGTAAATCAAGGGACCACGCCGTATAACACGGAACGGGTTTCCTCCCAAGAATACCAGTGCATAAAACAAACAGCGCAATGCTAAATAAAGAAAAATGAAGCTGTTATAAGACCCAGGTCCCATCACACAATGCAACGCAGCCGAGGATAGGGTTTTCCCTTATAACAGCCAAAGAATGCTTGATACGTTTAAAACAAATCATTTGATACTATAATAAGTGCATAGTGTGTAAAACAACTTCAAATCATAAGTATCAATCATAGGCGGCATGAGCGTCCCATGCCACTATGTCGCCATATATAGGTTTACAAATAAAACCGCAAATGTCACGTATTTGGAAATTGGATTTCCGTCTATGAACCGAGGCAAAAGATAGTCCTCAACCTATTCGAGACAATCTAGCCCATGTCTCAGGATCAGAGCTCGAGTGACCCTTGGAGCGACAGGGCCGGTCCACCGATGTGGATTAAAATGCCTGAACACTACGTTTCCCCGCCCTTTGGGGCGTAAATGAGCCAACTAAATGACTCCATCGGTTCGAGAACGACCGATCAATCCGAGGCGCCTCGCAACAGCAACAACCACATAAGTCAAACTCGTCAGGGCGTGTAAAACCACTGACGCCACTTTTTATCTAGAAGGAAACGCATGCCCTCCCTGAGGTCCGTCTCCCGTTTTTGGTTCATACCGGGTGTGAAACTCGCGAAGTAAATGTTACACAAAGCTACGCCACAAAGGCCGTGCTTTGATCATCACCACAAGACTTTGCTTTTCAACAGAAGCCTCGATCAATTGCCACTTAGGCATGCCACACAGGCAATTCACTCCATGCGTTTGATATCCATCAATATATAACCCCTGAGCTCGTACGTCTCAGAGAAGGGCGTTAAGCAAGAGAATAAATTCTCCACCGCCAAACAGATATATATTTAATAGAGATCAATCACACGGACTAAAATCCAATGTCAGACACACAGTCCATTTACAAGTCCGTTCTGGGTCTGAACGAAACCGGAGGCACCTAGTACCCCGCATATCCATCGATCTCCAAGTACGTCTGGACGATCACCAACTGTTTCCATCTTCTTGGGTGTACAGCCCAATCAAGATCATCAGTTATCACCCAAACGACGTGAAGACGTCCGGTCTTCGACCATCGTCTTCATCTTCGACTTATCGTCGTATCAGTTATTCAGAATGGGATAAACCCGGACTTTCCGAACAACTCGCGTATATTTTAAATAAGTGTTACACAAACACAACATACGCCTCATTCCAATTCATCAGTCACTAACCGTAAATTAATCAAGAGAATAATTCCCCAAATATTAACCCCGAAGGCCGAAACCAACATCAGATCAATATCCAGAAAACCATTCTGCTTAGCTAACCGACAGTTAGTTTCTAAATTTCACATTCATAGGGAAAGGTTCCCATTAATTTTATCCAAGATAATTTCTTGAATATATTCTCTAATCTTCCTTTGAATTTCGATTCAACTAGTCGGAATTAGCGAACCTTACCGTAGTAATCATTGGTTTTAATTTCCCAATCCCAACCTATTAATCCCATGAAGTAAAACTGGTAATACTTCATATCTAACACCACAGTGTTATCGGTAAATTCAGTTACCATTTCACGTTCAAATCTAATTAAAGATTTAACTATCGCCTGGAGTAAAACTGGTGATACTCCATTCTCGATTTTTTTTCAATCTAATTAAAGATTCATTAAAACTCCACTTAGTTTTAATCTTTAACTGGGTTAAAGAATCAGTGTCATTTAAAAACACAGTTCACGATAAACCCAAAATCACATTCATTAATTATCGGGTTAAAGAACGAGTGTTGTTTAAAACACTGTTCACGATAAACCCAAAAATCAATATCAATTCAATTCCAATTAAATATTATTTAATTGGTACACTTCATTAAATCTAAATAAAAAGATTTAATCTTTTCTCAACTGGGTTCAAGAACAGTGTTAGTGAAGACACCATTCACGACAAACCCAAATCACATTTGATATTAAACACAAGGCTCTGAATAGAAAATATATCGGCTTATATTCAATATCAAATTCCACGATTAACAAATGTCGTATTGGAAATAACGATATAAGTATATATCTTTCAAATTTCCATATCAACATCCGTATAATCACGAATTCCAACATCGAAATATTCCAAAGACAATTTCGATTCAATTCCACTCCAATGCAATCATTGGATATTCTGGTTATTTTTAAAACCATTTCAAATTCAATTTATTTATTTAAAAATAAATAGAATTATAATTCTAGTTCAAAACTAGTTCATTTCGATAAAAATCTATTTTTATCTTTTCAAATATGGAGTTTTTCATCCCAAATCTTCACAAATCATTTCTTATGATTTTACACAAATTATTACTATTTTTAATAATTTTATCAAGGCCCGTACAGTCGATTTCCATCAATGGCCATCGAACTGCACCTACAGCGACCTTTTTCAAATTTGATTTGGACATAATTCCAAATCCAACCATTAGATTTCAAATTTCTAATATTCATTAGAAAGCTCTTTTCGATACGAACCCAACGGTTCCGGTTTTAGGAGAATCCGACGGTCGGATCTCCCGTAATGTCCGTTTGAAATAAATGGTCGAAATTCGCGAACTGCCGCGGCGCGGCGCGTTCTATTCAGGCCATTATATTATATATATAATATATATAATATATACTTCGTCGATTTCTATTTAAAACGAATTATATAAATAGTTTTAAATTCGTTTCAAAAGCAATTTCAACTTCCATTTCAATTCAAATCAAAATTGAATTCTTCTTTATAAATTCGTTTTAAAATTCATTTCTATTCAATTCAAATTTCAATTCAATTTGAATTCATTTCAATTCGCTTTCAATTCAATTCGAATTCAAAGTCGTTTCAATTCATTTCCTTTCGAAATCGTTTTCAATTCAATTCCTTTCGAAATCGTTTTCAATTCAATTCATTTCGAAATCGTTTTCAATTCATTTCGAAATCGTTTTCAATTCATTTTATTTCGAAATCGTTTTCAATTCAATTCATTTCGAAATCGTTTCAATTCATTTTATTTCGAAATCGTTTTCAATTCAATTCATTTCGAAATCGTTTCAATTCATTTTATTTCGAAATCGTTTCAATTCATTTTATTTCGAAATCGTCGATTTCGAAATCACTTTTCAATATTCATTTCAAAATGAATAAAATCGATATAAATATCGTTCACGTCAAAATGGCGTCAATCTAATCAACACGGCTTCATATATTCCTTTATTTTCAAATATTCTATTTCAAATATTTCTTTTTTTCAAATATTTCTTTTTTTTTCAAATATTTCTTTTTTTCAAATATTTCTTTTTTTCAAATATTTCTTTTTCAAAACTGGAATGAGGCCCAATCAATTACCATATAAAATTAATTATATGGATTTTCATACAACACATGTATATAATAGCATTGAAAATAATCAACCATCAACCAAAGTGCACTACACTGTATAAGCATCAAATATAGATATTCAACGCTTATAACAGCCTGTCAATCAATCGATCGACATATTTAATCAATCAGGATGAGTGAAATTCATATTTCATCCCAACACCCGTGTGGGGTTTCAAACAATCAAACACAGATTTTATTTGTGCAGTTGGGCGATGTGTAAAATTTATCGACCCAATCAATATCAGTCAAATCAGTGTATATAAACAAATCGGCTGATTTGTTTATAAATATTTATTTATTTACTTTCACGTTAAAAATTATATTTTTAACGATAAAACATTTTATTCAACCTATGAATATTCTATTATTCATTTACAAAATAAAATGATATTTTTATTTTTCTAACATATTTTAGAAAATTTCGGCGGCATAACGGCACGATACTAGAAACGGGACGAGGCCTCGCCTTATCCCCGGTCTAGTGAAGGCCCACGCCATTCACACATCAATCGAAATCAATTCATTTCACCAAACAACTCAAATTTCAATCAAATAATTTAACCAACTACTCAACCAAACAATTTAACAAACAAGCCATCCATGGTCTGTGGATGACGGGTGTCGGGTGCTACTAAGCACCGTCTACATCCTAGTATATATATATAACTAGAAAAATTAAATTGAAAGGTGAGAAATTCTCACTGAAAGCTATCCAAGCTCCACGGCACTTCATTTGCAGAAGTCTTCGTCGTTTCGCCTTTTTGTCACCTTCGTTGTCCGCTTTCACTACATATGTAAAAATCGAATTTTTTACTTCGCTATTCAATATATAAAAATCGAATTTTTACTTCGACTTTCAATATATAAAAATCGAATTTTCACTTTGCTATTCAATATATAAAAATCGAATTTTTACTTCGTAAAGCTCAAATCCTTTTTCTCTTTAAAGATTAAACCTTTTTCCTATTTAAAGTTTTTACTTTTAAACAAAATCAGTTTTTGAAAACATAAAAATCAGTTTTTTTCTTTAAACAAAATCAGTTTTTGAAAACATAAAAATCAGTTTTTTTCTCTGTAAATATAAAACAGAAATAAAATATTAATAAATAAAAAAAACGAAAACTTACAGTCGAGGGGGGGTTTCTTCCTGCGTCTGAGGAGGATGGTAGGGGGGAGCGCGAGTCAGCAGGGAGGAGGAAGAAGAAGGTGGAGGTGGGGAAGATCGGAGGAGGGGGTCGGCTTCGTCGGAGTTTGCAGGTCGGAGGGGGGGGTCGGGCTTCAGGGCGCTGGAGAGCTAGGGAGGGGGAGGAGGGCGCTCCGTCGAGGGGGGGGGTCTAGTAGTGGGCGGCGCCACCTGGTGGCAACGGAGGAGGACGCTCCGTCGAGGGGGGCTGCGCGATTTAGATTAGGTTTCCATTTTTTTTTTATTTTTATTTTTTTTCCTTATAGAATAACGACGGGGGGGCCTGAAAGGGAGAAAAGGGGTAGAGAGAGAATGAGGGTTGACTAGGTTTAATTATTATTTTATTATTCTCTTTTAAGTTGACTTTTATTTTGAATCCCAATTCGAACCCACCGACTGTCGTCCCTAGCGTATCACCCCCATTCCGAACACAATGGGATATGTATCGTAGGCCAATTCGATTGTTACGATCAGTTTCCGTTAAATCTACATTTAAATCACTATATTGAATTTTAAACGTACATTTCAATTTACCGAGGTCACATACTAACTCGAAAAATTCTATAAAAATATTTTCTAGCTTCGTATTGACGATACGGTCCTAACGAAACTAGTTTCGTCGAATTCTGAGACCGTTAGAAAAATGGCCATTTTCCAGTCGATTAAAATCAACTGAAACTGGTCAAACACGTTTTCCTTTGCCACGCTCACATATTGATTCAGAAAATTATGAAATTTGGAACCTAGCAATAACTTTACATCCCGGACCCAACAAAACTGGTTTCGTCGAAATCCGAGGTCGTTTGCAAAATGTCCATTTTTAAGGGCCTTATATATATATAAATATATATAAATTCCACAGCGACTATTTCTAATTTTAAACTGGACATACCTTATTATTTCTAAGATGAAATCTCAGTTTGTTAACTTCGTTACAAAGATATAGTTATACCGATTCAAATATTTCTTGTTTCGTTCAATTCTGACTTATATTGAATTCTGTATATTCATTTGAAATTAGAAATCGAATTTTCGAACTACCGCGCCATTTTCAATTCCTTTTATAATTATATATAATTATTATATATTCTAACGACGACGTATATAATATATACGTTCGAATTCTATTTAAAATAAATTTCTCGTCGATATTATTTAAAATAATCTATTTTAAATATTCAAAATTCGCTAAAATTGCCAAAATAAAAATTTTAAACTGGCCCAGATTTTCCGGGTTGTTACACATGGGCACCAGTAGGTTTAGACTGTGCGTGCTTGAATTGTGTTTGTGGTTTACACCTTAGGGCAGGATACACCCTGGGGTGGACCTAGCACAGTTAACTACAATCCGCGATTAAGCCGTATGACACCGATACACGACGAGTTAGGCTTATAGGGAGCCGATCGACTAGACCGAGTAGTTGGACCTCGATTTTGGTCATCTCAAGATGTGGGCCAGCTTTGGGCCAAGGGATCATTTCTTGATTATACTTGACATGAATGGGGATACTAGTACACACCTGGTGCAACTTAACCTTGTATATGCAATGCCACACTTGATTTATCTTGTTAACTTTTCACCATGCCAGTTATCACCCCATGTCTCATCCCTGTTTACATGTTTAGTTAACTTTATTAGTTTTTATACTAATAGTAGATAGGACTTACCAGTCTTTTGACTGACCCGTTTTCTTTCGCCTCTTTTCTTCCGTTCCCCCCCAGGTTTACAGGGTGGGAACACTGGTATCTAGCTTGGATCTTTAGCTGCTTTTCTGGATAGCTCATGTACGGTTTGGACTTGAGCTCGCTATGGCTTTCTTCTACCTTGGGGATAGTTTACTTTATGTTATTTCCAGTTTTCAGTTTATGTTTTTCTAGACTTTGTTTTGTGGAAAATAATGACTCAGTACTTTGATGTAACTTGACTATGGTTTTGAAATACTAGTTTTATCCGCTGCTTTATTTACTCTGTTTTTACTTATATGTTCTGCCTTGTGATATCTGCATGCATGTTTACCTCGTTTAACGCCCCTCCAAAGCTAGTGTCCTTGCAAGAGTGGCACTGGCGGAGGTGGGGTGTTACAATTTCACCAAAAATTATACCAATTCACTCTAAACTAGTGATAAATGAACATATGAACAAAAATGATTGACCTATATGCAAAATCACAAGAAAACATATGGAAATTATCAATTTAATCTTGCTAAATTAGGTCCTATGGTGTTCATATGAAAATAGACACATAATGGTGTAAATCTATGGTAAAACATTCCAATTTGATGAAAAACATGCAAAATGCTCACATACTTCATTGCATTCATGTGAGAGATGTAAATCACTTACCAATTAGCCAAAACAAAGCAAAAATGATGAAATAGAATTTCGGACAGCGAATACTTCAAATCAAACTCCTTAATTCGATGAATTCGCCCTTGAAATGATGTAGATCTAGCCTCGATTGGTGTAGATCTTCGATTTCCCGCCTTGGAATTGGATTTCTAATGGTGGAAATGTGTTTAGAGGAAGAAGTAACACAAGGCCTTCAAATGAGAGTATGGGAGAAGTAAACTATTCTCCATACCCCTCACCCTCTATTTATAGACTCCACCATCCCACTAACGGGCCTTCTACAAATCAGCCCATTAGCCTTCCAAAACCTGGACAACCAACTGAAAAACCTTAAAACAGTGATTTCTCCCAAACCGCTGAACCAAATCCTTAATGTAACCACTCTACGGAAAGGCAATTACCAATTCCTTTCCAATGGCACAGGTCCCACCCTCTGATTCGACCTGATCAAAAGTTATGCCTATACAAGACTGACAGGGGCAAAATGGTCACAAACAAAATCGGTAAAAATTATGGACATGTTTCACGTACCCATAAGCAGCATATTAAAAGATGAGAATGGTCCAGCCCTCAGAGAATAAAATAAAAATATTTTATGATCTTCCGATACGTAAAATACGGGCTGTTACATTCTCCCTCCTTAAGAATTTCACCCTTGAAATTCCAAACAAACACAAGCAACCACAACAATTCCGCATGCCTATCATCCATAAGAAGCCAATTCTATCATCCAAACTAGCAACCATCAAGCCATGCATCCATAGCATTATCCTAGCACGTGGAATTCTACCACATAATAACAAGATACAACAATATAACGATGATACGATATCAAAGGGTCCTACCGACGAAGAGTTCTGGATGAGTCGCCTTCATATTCTTTTCCGTCTCCCACGCACAATCGTCATCATCTTTGCTCCATTGTACCTTTTCAAGCTTAACCGTCTTCCTCTTAAGTGGTTTCGTTCATTCCCCACAACGCGAAGTGGCTTACGAGGTCTCGTAACTGCGGTCTCTACCTGTAGATCTTCGTACTAGTCGGGAGATACCACCACATTCGAATCATGCATGATCTTCTGTAGAAATGACACATGGAACACATTATGCACACTCGACATCTTCTTGGGTAACTCCAAACTACATGCGAGCTTTCCAGTTCGCTCGACTATCGGAAACGGTCCAACAAACATAGTAGCCAACTTTCCTTTACTTCCAAATCTCACCATATGCTTCAACGGTTAAACCTTCACAAAAACCATATCGCCTACGTCGAATTCTTAATCTTTTCGACGTTTATCCGCATAACTCTTCTGACAGTCTTGGGCTGCCTTCATTCGTTGCCGAACAATCTCGATACAATCCGAGGTTTCTCTAATCATCTCAGGCCCAAGTACCAACTTATCTCTAGTTTCTAACCAACATGCTGGAGAATTGCACGGCCTCCCTTACAATGCCTCGTATGGTGCCATCCCAATGCTAGACTGGTAGCTATTATTATACAAAAACTCAATTAGATGTTGATGGTCTTCCCATGATCCTCCGAAGTCTAACATACAAGCCCTCAGGAGATCTTCTAAAACGCGTTGACTCTCTCAGTCTGACCATCAGTTTGGGTATGATATGTCGTACTCAAGCACAACTCGGTTCCCGAAGCTTCTTGCAAATTTTTCCAAAATCCACTCGTGAGTAGTGGATCTCGGTCACTCACTATACTCTTTGGGATACCATGGAATCGAACTATCCATTTCATATAAAGTTCAGCCAATTTCGATGTCGTCCTAGTCGAATTGACAGGAATGAATCTCACACTTTTGGTCAAACGATCCACGATGACCCAAATCCCTTCGTTCCCTGCCCTAGTTCTAGGTAATCCATCTATGAAATCAGTCGATACTTGCTCCAACTTCCACGTAGGAACTTCCAATGGCTAAAGTAAACCACTGGCTTCTTCTGTTCAGCTTTCACCAACTGACAGTTCATACACTTGGAAATGAACTTTCCAATATCTCGCTTCATCCCTTCCCAATGGTAGATTCTCTTCATGTCCTGATACATCTTATTACTACCGGGATGAATCGTCAGCTTCGAGTGATGACATTCTCTCAGAACCTCATTCCTCAGTCCGTTGATATTAGTAACAACTAATCGCCCTTGCTTTCGAAGCCAACCTTCTCGATCGACCTCGAACTCTTTATCTTCTAGTTCCAGTTTCTGAATGAACTCGACAAGCTTTGCATCTTTCTTCTGGCTCTTGCCAATCCTTTCAATAAGAGTAGGTCTTACCAACAAGCTTGCCAACATTTCAGGTTCCAACTTGCACCTTGGCCTGAAATCAAACCTTGCTAAGTACTCGAGGCTCTTCCATTCCGAAAACATCGCACCCAAACTTGCGAGTCTTTGACATAATGCATCTGCAACTGCATTGCCTTTGCCAGGAGTATAGGCTATACCAAAATCATATGACACCAGAAACTCTAACCATCTTTGCTGCCGAAGATTAAAATCCTTTTGGGAGAAAAGATACTTCAATGTTTTGTGATCTGTAAACAAGTCGAATCGAACTCCCAATAGATAATGTCTCCACATATTCAGAGCAAATACAATCGCCGCCAACTCCAAATCATGAGTCGGGTAATTCTTCTCATGTGGCTTTAGCTGTTGACTCGCGTAAGCCACAACCTTATCCTTCTGCATTAGTACTGCTCCAAGTCCAGTACCACACGCTTCAGTATATACCACCATCTCTTCATTCCCATTTGGAATGGTCAACACAGGGGCACTCGTCAATCTCTCCTTCAGGATTCTGAACTCTTGTTCACACTTTGCATCCCATGTGAGCACTTGGTTCTTCTTTGTCAATCCTGTCAACGATGCAACCACTTAGGAGAAACCCTTAATAAGCCGTCGGTAGTAACCTGCCAACCCAAGGAAACTCCGAACATCCATCGCATTCTTTGGTCGATCCCAGTCCTGGATTGCTGCAACTTTAGCGGGGTCAACTGCTATCCCTTTTCCATAAACTACATGGCCTAAAAATCTCACTTCACTCTTCCAGAAGTGACACTTGGAAAACTTAGCTCTCAGCTGATGCTTCCGCAAGATCTCTAATACAACTCTCAGGTGCATCTTGTGCTCTTCTACGTTCCTGGAGTTAACCAGAATATCATCCACGAACACAAGCACGAACTTGTTCAACTGATCTCTGAACACTCTATTCATAAGATCCACGAAATATGCTGGTGCGTTAGTCAATTCGAATGGCATCACCAACCACTCGAAGAAACCAGATGGTGTCCTAAAAGCAGTCTTCGGCACACTATTCTTAGCCACCCTCAATTGGTGAAATCCCGTTGCAAAATCCATTTGAGAAAACACTTTGGCTTCGTGAAGCTGATCAAACAAGTCATCAATCCTTGGCAACGGATACTTGTTCTTCTTAGTCACCTTGTTCAGCCCACGATAGTCCACACATAATCTTAACGAGCCATATGCCTTAGTTGCAAACACGATTAGTGCAGCCCACTCGAAAACACTCCTCCGAATGAATCCTTTTCCCAAAAGGTCACGAACTTGCACATCTAACTCTTGCTATTCCTTAGGCTCCATCCGCCTAAGAGGCATAACAATTGGTCTAGCACCTTCGATCAAATCGATCCTAAACTCGATCTCACGATGCGGAGGCAACCCTTTGACCTCGTCAAAGATATCTACATACTCATTAGCGATCAGCACAGGACTTCTTGTGGAATCCCAAGCGAATATAGATGATTCACGAAGACCCCGCCTTCGCGCTTACATCTAATCAACACCTTTCGCCCTTCCACATTCCCGACCCTCACCTCTAGCTTCTCGCAATTCACCCTTGTCGCATACCTCTTGAGCCAATCAATGCCCAAGATGATCCCATACCCAGCGAAATTAAGAACAAAGAAATCACACACAAAAGAGCAACCATGACTTGACGACACTAGACCATGGCAAATCATGCACAAACTGGACGAACCCCCAATTGGATTAGTCACGATCAATGGTCTATCACAAATCTCGGGTTCCAAACCTATAACACCCCGAGTTTTTCGATTAACAGTAAATTGATAAATTAAAGTATACTTAATTCAAAACTTAAGAATTAAGGGTAACGGATTACGTCATTGCGTTCATCTCGGAATTCTTCTTAAGATAGAGTCCGAGTTTACGTAAATTGGACTCCGTGTGAAAAAAAATCCTTAAATTAAATATTGCAGCAAAACATGAAAAAAAAAGAGGAATGAGAAAAGAATAAATATTTGGAATTGTTCTAAGGGTTGTAAGCAAAAGACTTAGTAGCTCATTTGGTTGGAACACGTGACTTGCATACAAGAGGTTCAGAGTTCGATCCCCGCCAGCGCCATATTTTTGTTTTAGGGGAATGGCTCAAAAATGGCCTAGTGTGAACGCAGTTCAAAAAGTGGTTTAGTGTGAAAATGGGTATTTGGGAAGATAGATAAAAAGAAAAAGAAATTAAATACATATATATATATATATATATATGCATTTAGTTAGGTGGTGCAAAGATAAAAAGAAAATGGGTAGTTAGGACACTAGTTAGGTGGTGCAAAGATATAGAAATCAGAACAACAGAGTAGTAGCGAAGCAGAGAAACAGTAGAAGCGCATTCAGTTATCAGCGCATTTAGTTTATCTTGCCTTATAATATCTTATGCTTATCTTGCATAAGTTATCTTGTTTTTCTCTGGTATTGTCCTGTTCTCTGCTTATGAATGTCACGGTCTTTGTTCTTGTTCTCATGCTAGAAAATAACTGAGCTTACTGAGACATTATGCTGACCCCATTTTCTTCGTCTTCTTTTCTTCCGTTTCCCCCCCAAGTAGTCAGGGAGGGAATTGCTCAGCTTAGTTTGGACCATTATTCTTTCCGAGCTTGAAGACTCTTTGATGTGCTGCTTTGGACTCTCTTTTCCACCGCTATGGCTGGCTAATGCTACATTGGGGAATATAAATGTTATTTTATGCTTCTTTATTTTGTAAGGCAGATGATACTCTGGTATTGGAAAGCAATTCTTGTACAAACTATTTTATCAATAAAGTAAAGTTTTATTTTCCGCTGTTTTAATTTTGTCTGTCTTGTAATTTATCTGCATCTTTTACCTTAAATACTCCACATAACTTAGTGCATTACCTTTGTGAGTGACACTAACGGATGTGGGGTGTTACACGTGGTATAAGAGCTGAAGGTTACCGGATCAGATAAAAGATTTGAAAAATTGTTTTCAAAACGGTTTTAAAAGAAGCATTTTCAGAAGAAAAGTTTTGTTTTAAAGGCATATTCTCCAAAGCCATACGCACTATCTTTTGATCCTCTGTTTGAGTCCTTGTTTCCTTCTTTCCTGAGTCTCCGGGGCTCCTGGCTTTCTGGGAGTTAACCTCATCGCAGCATGGTTTCGTAGGCTTGAAGAAACTACGACATCGGTCAAAGGGCGAAGAAGTGCCCAACCTCCATCTATATTTTTTTAGGTATATCCTCTAGGACATATCATCGATCCTTAGGTAGAAGCTAATGGATGTAAACATGTATTTGAAACATGTTGTGATTGATGGTTGCAAGTGGCTGCTTGTGGATGCATATATATTAGGCACTAGATCAACTCGGATACTTACATATTGCATTTACAAATATGTATTTGTTTATGAATGGAACTTGATGTGTTATCATATGTACGTTGCATTTGTATGAATGATTATGCACTCATGTAGAAAATCTTGAGTAAGAAAAAATTTGCATACATAATGGATTCATGGCACAGACATAATTCGCATTAAGGAGGTCAACTAAATCAGTAGACCGCCTGATTTTGCATTACATACGGACATATACACACACTATGCATATGATCATGAAGCATTAGAAGACTTTTAAGGACAATGGTTGCATGTGTTTGATGGTTGAGTAGATGGACGATTGGATGGTAGGATATGTGTTCTTCCAGAGTTGAAGATTTCGGGGACGAAATCCTTTAAGGAGGGGAGAATGTAACACCCCGAGTTTTTCGGTTAATAGTAAATTGATAAATTAAAGTATACTTAATTCAAAACTTAAGAATTAAGGGAAACAGATTACGTCATTGTGTTCGTCTCGGAATTCTGCTTAAGATAGAGTCCGAGTTTATGTAAATTGGACTCCATGTGAAAAAAATATCCTTAAATTAAATATTGCAGCAAAACATGAAAAAAAAGGAATGAGAAAAGAATAAATATTTAGAATTGCTCTAAGGGTTGTAAGCAAAAGACTTAGTAGCTCATTTGGTTGGAACACGTGACTTGCATATAAGAGGTTCAGAGTTTGATCCCCGCCAGCGTCATATTTTTGTTTTTGGGGAATGGCTCAAAAATGGCCTAGTGCGAACGCAGTTCAAAAAGTGGTTTAGTGTGAAAATGGGTATTTGGGAAGATAGATAAAAAGAAAAGGAAATTAAATATATATATATATATACGCATATATATATATGACGTGTACGCATCATATAGCGTACGTTGCACATTTTTGGTTGTCAAGGATTTGTTTTTTTAAAGAGGAAGAATATGTATACGGTAAAGGGAAGATGTATCTATTAAATACGTATTTATGTTTGATGGATTGGCAATAAATAATAAATGTTGATAATGTACATTTAGAGAGTAATTATGGCATAAGTAAATTAGGAATTATCTACATATAGAATTTGTCCTAAATGAGAAATGTGTACATTGTAGAAAAAATATATATATGCTAAAACGTGAAATTACATGCATAGTAATTATGACATAATTTAAAATGGGGGTAAATTACATGTATGGTAATTATGACATAATTTAAAATAGGAGTAATTTACAGTCCTTTATTGTGAACATAATTGGCCTCTTTTGAAATTAATGGCCTTGATTAACTCTAGCATCATCGGACGTCTCAAATTAAAATACAATTCTTTATAAACAACCTAGGTCTCCTACTAAAGTTCATAAGAAAATAAGACTTGGAGCCGTCATGCTGCTGGGAGCAAGCCAAGAGTAGCCTCCGTTTGTAGAAAGCTAAGAGACGAACACAAAACCAATTCAAAGCTAATTCAAATTAGAGATTAAAGCTACAACTCAAATCAAGAATTCCTTTTTGATTTGTAAGTACAGTTATATTCTAGATGTGAATGAAATCAAAATCATAATTTGAAATAAAGTGACAATAGAACCTTACCTGTTATGTTATATTAAATTTATGATGATTCATGTATGTTTTCTTATGACAACTCTATCATGCCTGTGGTTCTATTGTGATTATCATGCTAGTTAGGAATTGGTGAATAAACCAATTCATAAGCATAGAAAGTTGGGAATAGAAATAACATGTTGTAACAAGTTTGGTGAATTATCATGCCATGTTATTATGCAAGTTTTAGGTTACAAATCATATCACAAAAATTGCAAGTTCATACATGTTTATGTATATATGTTAACTTGATTATATTAAATTGCAAGTTTATACATGTTTATGTATATATGTTAACTTGATTATGTTCAATTGCAAGTTCATACATGTTTATATATGTTAACTTAATTATGTTGAGATTCATGAACCTATGCAAGTTATTATGTTGAGATTCATGAACCTATGCAAGTTGTTAATTCATGAACCTATGCAAGTTATTATGTTGAGGTTCATGAACCTATGCAAGTTGTTAATTAAGTTGTTAATTCATGAACCTATGCAAGTTAGTGTGTGATGAATTCATGAACCCATGCAAGTTGTTAATTATGAACTTATGCAAGTTGTTATGTTGAGGATCATGAACCTATGCAAATTGTTAATTATGTACATGTTTATGTTAAAGTTGCAAGTTCACACCTATGTACATATTATTGTTGATTATGTTAAAGTTGCAAGTTCACACCTATGTACATGTTTATGTTGATTATAAAAAAAATTCAAGTTCATAGTTAATGTTGATTTTATGCCAATTTTGTGAATGTTAAATTAGGCTAAGTTATTAGCCTAATACTTTATGTGAAATCATGCGAACAGTAAATTAGGCTAAGTTATTAGCCTAATATTTAGACGGGGGTAACGTTGGGTAAAAACTTAATTATAGGAAAATTGACATAGTTGGCTTATAATCACATAAGTGATTTATGGCATGAAACGATATAAATTATATACCCAAAATGATGAACTTGATTTAGAGGGAAATTGGGCAAGACATGAATTTGTGGATAATTTACATAAATAAAATATAAATTTAGAAAATACGAATATGCCTAACCCGAGGTTAGACTGAGTTGTGGCGTAAGACTGCCCGGAACCAACCGGCATACAGACAGCTACAACAATACTTGTCTAATGTGGGTGGTTAGAGCATTGAGCCCAATAAGGACCCGAGGTTAGACTGAGTTGCAGTGTAAACCTGCCCGGAACCGACCGGCACATCCAGTAACCACAACAATACCTGTCTAATGTGAGTGGTTGGTGCTTTAATGAATAAATTAAAGCTAAGTCAGGATTGGTAGGGTTAAGTCAATTAAGGAAACACTTAACCAAATTCAACATGTTAACTAAATCTGATGGGTGGGGTTAGGTTAATCTGAACACTTAACCAACTTAACATGTTAACAAAACAAGACTTGTAGGGGTTAAATAACCATTACAACATGTTGACTAGACAAGTGGGTAAGGTTAAGAAAAGGTTTAACCATTATAACATGTTGACTAGACAAGTGGGTAAGGTTAAGAACAGGTTTAACCATTATAACATGTTGACTAGACAAGTGGGTGAAGTTAAGAGAAGGTTTAACCGTTATAACATGTTAACTAGACTAGACGGTAGGGTTAAGTAAAGTACATATAGCGAATTTAATATGTTTACTAGACTAGAAGGTGGAGTTAAGACTTAGCCATCGTGGTGTGCCGAATGAACAAGGTTAAGTTAAAACAGGGAGGGACAATACTTAACCATTAGAACATGTGAATTAAACAGATGTTAGGGTTAAGTTAACTAAAAGAACACTTAACCGCTTTAGCATGTTAGCTAAACAGAAAGGGCAGGGTTAAGTAAAAGGGAACACTTAGCCAATACAAGGTGAAGGGGTGGGGTCAAGTAATAAGAAATACTTAACCAATATAACTTGATTTGTGGTAGGGTTAAGTCAACATGAACTACTGATAACACTCAATCAGTTTATCATGACAAATGAATGGGTTAAGATAACTTGAATTGGCTAATGACACTTAACCAATCCAACTTGACGAGAAAGAGAACTAAGTAGTAAACCTTAGTTAAAAGGACTAAGTTGTAAACCTTAGTTAAGAAAACGACGGTTCGGGGACTAAGTAGTAAACCTTAGTTAAGGGAACTAAGTAGTAAACCTTAGTACGCCATGAGAAGGAGCGAACGTCCATCTGATCTTAAAGAAGGCTCCAACGAACTGGGGGACGAAGCACGCGACTTCGAGGGGACATGAGGGTACTCTTGGTATCCCTCTATGAGGCTGCAGATGATCCGCCTGGGCTCACAAAGGTTAAGGTCTGCGTTAGAAGAACCAAGGGTACGCCTTGGTTGCAATATAGGGCAACCTAAAGACTAGGATGGACCAGCGTGATTCGGCGAGACCAGTAGCCCTGTGATAGCGACTCGTCGTCTACCTACCATCTTGAGTCAATCGAGATACATGAAGTGGAAAGGCGGAGAACTCCAACAGACCATATACTTGCTATCTAGTTATGGTTGCGGATGGCCATAGGTTAGTGGGGCATAGGGGGGCCTGCGTATAGTTCTCATTTTTCAAGGTGTGCCTTTCATTAGTTGAGGGAGGGGTCAAGTGGGACCATAGCCACTGGAAAAACAGACCTTAGCATCTGCATTGGCAGATATCTGAAAGCTCCCGACCGAGTTCCGTGTTTCTTGATTAGCCCTGCCACAGGACTCGGGTCGCACATATACAGGACATGTGCATCTAGACGGCGATAATGATTCGCGACACATACGTGGGGGAAAGTCTAGGAACATATACCGCTCTAGGTAGTGTGTCCTAGACTAGGGGACATCGTTCGACAGGTAGCATAATCCCTAGTTGGACCTAGGTCGCATAAACCCTGAATCCGAGAAGCAATAGATAAGTCGCGTAAAACCTAGTTGAATCTAGGAAGCGCTCGATAGGAAAACCCTAGATTAGATCTAGGTAATAAATAATAGATATACGCCTGAAGCCAACCACAATTACAGGGATTGGGATCACGTTATCGTTTTATACAGATTACTAGTGGGACACTAGTTAGGTGGTGCAAAGATATAGAAATCAGAACAACTGAGTAGTAGCGATGCAGAGAAAGAGTAGAAGCACATTCAGTAATCTGCGCATTTAGTTTATCTTGACTTATAATATCTTATGCTTATCTTGCATAAGTTATCTTGTTTTTTCTGGTATTGCCCTGTTCTCAGTTTATGAATGTCATGGTCTTTGTTCTTGTTCTCATGCTAGAAAATAACTGAGCTTACTGAGACATTATGTCTGACCCCGTTTTCTTTCGTCTTCTTTTCTTTCGTTTCCCCTCCAGGTAGTCAGGGAGGGAATTGCTCAGCTTAGTTTGGACCATTATTCTTTCCGAGCTTGAAGACTCTTTGATGTGCTGCTTTGGACTCTCTTTTCCACCGCTATGGCTGGCTAATGCTACATTGGGGAATATAAATGTTATTTTATGCTTCTGTTGTAACAACCCGTATTTTCAATAACCTGTAATAACATAAATTGAGGCAGAATTAAATTATAAAATGGGAATCAAGGGAAACGGGCTATGCCATTGCGTTCGTCTCGGAAAAATACGCGAAATAGAGTCCGAGTTTTCGAAAATCGGAGTCCGTATGACCCAGTTAAGGCCCATGGAAGTTTTCAGAAATTTCCATAATTAAAACAGATTTAAAAATAAGGATTTGGGCCAGCTGGGCCAAGGCGGGAAAAATCCCGCCAGGACCCGCATGTCGACAGGCCTGTCGACAGGGTCCTAGGCATGTCGACTGCCCTGTCGACAGCCCTGTCGACAGGGGGTGCCCGGCTGATTAGCCTGGTGCACCATTTCTGATTGGGGTTGGGTCTAGTGGCTGGTTTCTAGAGAGTTCCGGGATCTGATGGCCCTAATTCAATCTAGGGTTAATCCTATGGTTCAAATCACTAACCTAATCTATAAATAAGACCCTAACCTACCCTAAATCATTCATTATTCATCCTAGTAACTAAACTATGCCAAAATCCATCCTCTCATGGCCTCCACCCTCTTCATACAAATCCTAATTTAATTCCTAAGTGATTTTCCATGCATACAAGCATATTTAGGCTTGTATGATCCTCCTTAGCTTGCATTAAAGGCTTGTTTTTCAATTGGCACCATAAAAGAGGAGTTTTGATCAAGTTTGCTTGCATTTGGGGGTTGTAATTAGTTGCATAAGGGGTTCTTTACATTTGCTATAGTCATTTGAGCCCGCATAAGCATTGTAAGCCCTCTTACTTTCACTTTGTAAACTCTAAAGTTAATATGTGGTGAAAATTGAGATTTATGTGAGTTTATTTGATTATGCTTGCTTATGCGAACTCACTATGCCATGTTTTACATGTTTCACAAGTTATGCATGCATATGCGGATTTACTATGACATGATTTGCAAGTTTATTTGAGTATGCATGTTTATGCATGTTTGCTAAGCCATGATTTACAAGCTAAATGAGTTATGCATGTTTATGCATGTTTGCTAAGCCATGATTTACAAGCTAAATGAGTTATGCATGTTTATGCATGTTTGCTAAGCCATGATTTACAAGATAATTGAGTTATGCATGTTTATGCATGTTTGCTAAGTCATGATTTACAAGTTAATTGAGTTATGCATGTTTATGCATGTTTGCTAAGTCATGATTTACAAGGTAATTGAGTTATGCATGTTTATGCATGTTTGCTAAGTCATGATTTACAAGTTAATTGAGTCATGCATGTTTATGCAAGCTTACTAAGCCACGATTTGCAAGATTATTTAGTTATGCATGCTTATGCAAGTTTAAAAATGACAAGTTGTGCATATTTTACATGTTATGCATGTTTATGGTAATATGCAAGTTCACTATGCTAAGTTGTACAAGTCTAACATGTTATGCATGGTTGTTGTGCAAGTTTATCATGTATGTTGTGCCAAGTTCCCTCTTCCTATCCTTTATGCGTTACTACAAATATGTAAGCGATAGAATGACGATGGGGGTTTTGGGGTAAACTTAAAATACATAAAAATATAAGATTGGGAATTTACCTATTAAGTTAGGTCTACCCCTTGGGAATTTACCTATTAAGTTAGGTCTACCCAAGTAATTGTTTGACTTGTGATTATGTTTTGAAATAAAGTGGACATGACACTTAGAAAACATAAGTGTGGCCAACTCGAGGTTGGGTTGAGTTTGTAGCGTAATTCTACCCGGAACCGACCGGCTTAACTAGTGGCTACTAACAATAGGACCCAATGTGAGAAGTTGGTCATGGGGTGCCAAGACCCGAGGTTAGACCAAGTTGTGGTGTAAAGCTACCCGGACCCGCCCGGCCTAACTAGTAACCACAACAAGGTCTAATGTGAGAGGTTGAGGTGCATTAAACTAATTAATGCCTCATGATTAGGGTTAAGTCAGGGTCCACTAATACTTAACCAATTTGGGGATTCGAGGGATTAGAATGTGGTTAAGTCGTGAACCATTGGTTACACTTAACTAGTTTAATCCATTTGGGAGCTCAAGGGATTAGAATGGGGTTAAGCCACACTTAACCAGTTTAATCCAGGATTAGTGAAGGGTTAAATCACACTTAACCCTCTTGGGAAACCCTAGCAACGTGGTCTGTTCTAACAGTAATCCCAGTTTGGTATCATTCACAACCCTAGAAGCTAGGCTAGGGCGGGGCACGATTACTGGCAGATGTAAGCGACCAAAGGGCGATGGCCGAGTGGTACAGCGGTGCGGGTTCGGCGGGCTACGGACGTGCACGTAGTCCGATATTGGACAAACTCGAGGCACGGGTACCAGTAGATTAGAGCTGTGCATTATTGCTTAAGTGTCTGGGGTTGACATCTGAGGGCTTGATACACCCAAAAGGGGGACCCAGCACAGTCTAACTACAACCATACGTGGGCCATATGGACACCAACACTTGACGTGTTAGGTTTATAGGGAGCCGATCGACTAGACCGTGGGCTGGACCTTTTATTAAGGTCACTTCATGTTATTGGGCCAAAGTTTGGGCTAAGGGATCAATACCTGTTATGTTGGCTTGCTAGTACACCGTGGTGCAAAAACTTAACCATGTTTATGCGATGACACCTCTATCTATTTTGTGGTTAATTTATCATGTCAGTATGTTGTTATCTATGATCATCTCAGTTTCCATCATGATGTTAACTTTATTAGTTTATAGACTGATCGTAGCAGGGCTTACTCAGTCTTTTTGACTGACCCGTTTTGTTTCGCCTCTTTTCTTCCGTTTCCCCCCCCCCCCCCAGGTTCTCAGGGAGGGAATACTGGAGCCTAGCTTGGATTTTAGCTGCTCCCTTGGATAGCTCAAGTATGCCTTGGACTTGAGTCGCTATGGTTTATCACTCTTATTTGGGGATAGTACTTATGTATTTTCAGTTTATCAGATGATGTATTTATCTAGACTTGTAAATTTGGGAAAGTGACATTTTGATGTACCAGACTTGTGTTTTGAAATGATTTATAAATCTTCCGCTGTTTTATTTACTTACTCTGTTTATTTACATATATATATATATGTCATGTCCTGCCTTGCTATATCATTATGCATGTTTACCAATAATGCCCCTCCGAAGCTAGTGCATTCCTTTGCGAGTGACCCTGGCGGAGGTGGGGTGTTACATTTGGTATCAGAGCATATGGTTTACGAGAAGGGATAAAAAGGTTTTTAAAACTTTTGAAAAACTATTTTCAAAACCAAGTATAAAGTATTTTCCAAAGAAAGGTCTAGTTGTTTTTAAAGGCTATTTCCCCAAAAGCCATTAGCACTATCCTTTGACTCCTCGTTTGAACTCTTTTCTTTTCGTTTCCAGCATGTCTGATAATCTCATCTTGCCCGAAGGAGTAACGATACCCGATTGGTTTCGTCGATACTTGGAAGTCACGGCACCGGTCCCGGGTGTCCCTAATGTTGTTCCCCCAGTCGAGGCCGCTGTTCCCCCTCCTCCTCCCGTAGCTGATGTTCCTCTTTCCCCTCAGCCTCCACAAGCGGATTTCGCGGAAACTTGCAAGAACTTTAAGAGGATGGGTGGCAAGAATTTTAATGGGACAGAGACTTTTGTAGAAGCAGGGAATTGGTTGAAAGAGGCCGAAGATCTTTTAGCCACCTTTGATATAGGTGACCGCAAGAAGGTTTTATTAGCAGTATGGTTGCTAAAGGAAGAAGCTGCACGTTGGTGGGTAGTCACCACCGCTACTAGGCCAATTGAGACTTGGGATGACTTTAGAGGAAGGTTTGGACTGAGATTCTTATCACTGAGGCAAGGGGACATGACTATTAGGGAATACATAGATAAGTTTAATCAACTGGCTCAGGACGATTTAGACTTGGTTAATACAGCTCAGAAGAAGGCCCTACACTTTGCTCTAGGATTAAACGAGCCATTACATGGTTTGGCCATGTCTCATATACCCTTGGGGGCGACTTTCGAGAATTTGGTAAATTTGGCCCTACTTCAAGAAGAAGATATCAATGACAAGAAAGAGGCCAAGACAAATGAGTCTCAAGGCAAAAGAGTAAATTCCGGGAAACGGGGCAAGAATATGAAATGCAACTTCTGTGGTAAAGTTGGACATATGGCCAGGGAATGTAGGAAGAAGGAGAAGAGAAAGCGGGGCGAATGCTTTGATTGTGGTGAGTTTGGACATTTCAGCAAGGATTGCCCGAGGAAACGAGGGCAAGGTCAGACTCGGTATGCAGGACTATCTGGAGGGCGAGTTCACCCCCTCAACACCGTTCTTCCAGCTTATGATAGAGGTAGTGTTTCTGTCGAAAATCTTGTTTGCATTTTCTGATTTTTCCTGTTCGAACTTTGTTTGATTCTGGCACATCGCATAGTTTTATTTCATCTGATCCAGTTGAAAGTTTTTGCACCTAAGTACTAGTGTAGTTGATGATCCCGTATGTGTTTCAAATCCAATTGGGGGTTCTGCCCGTTTGTCTATGGTCTGAGTGGATTTGAAAATTTCTATCTTGAGTATAGAATTCTCGTGGGATGTTTTATTCTCAGTTTCAGGGGATATGGGTTGGTTTTGGGCATGGAATGGTTATCCTGTTTTGGAGCCATTCTGGGTTTTTGTATATAGGGTTGTGAGGCTCATGACTCGCCTCGGTAATACCCTAGAAATTTCTAGCAACCCTATGGGTCCCGTCATGTTATGTTATGTTGAATCCCTCAACACGCCTATCGATAGTTTGCAATCGGTGAGGGTGGTCCGAGAATATCCTGATATCTGAGGATAGATTTCCGTATTATCTGGTTGGTAATACCAAGTCAGTTTCGTGGCCGGTTAGGCACATGAACTCACGAGATGAGAGTTAAGAAAGCAAGTCAAGGAGTTGCTTGAGAAGAACTTCCTGAGACGAAGCATTTTCGAGTAGGGTACTCCAGAAGTATTCGCTACTGATGTGGACGGTTTGCTTCGCTTATGTGTTGATTTTCATGAGCAAAATAGATAACCGTTACCAAGGATCAATGATTTGTTGATCAGCTTGTAGGAGCATCTGTTTTCTTTTGATCTAGCTACCGGATTCCATCAGCTTAGGATGGCTGAGGATGGAATTGACAAGACTGCGTTTAGGACTCTAGATGGATTTTGGAATGGCTAGTCATGCCATTTGGTTTGACTAAGGCACCCGCATATTACGTGATTTTGATGGGTAGGGTGTCTAGGGAGTCCTTGAGCAAGTTTGTCAGGGTCGTCATAGACGATATTTGATCTCCTCAAAAGAACGAGGAAGAACATGCTATACATCTCAAAGAGGAGATGGATACGCTTAGAGCCACCGGATTGAAGGTCAAGTTCTCCAAATGCCACTCTGGAGGAAAGAAGTTGGATTTCTTGGGCACATAGTTCTTAAGTAAGGCTTAGCGGTGGATTCCGCTAAAGTGGTTGCGGTTTGAGACCGGAAAGCTCTGAGAAGGGCAATTGAAGTAAGAAGCCTCCTCCGTTTGGCTAGTTAGTTGGCATTCCTGGGGGCTTAGACTTACTCTTCTGGATCAAGAAGGGGGTTCCACAGGGAGAAGACCCGCAGTTAGTCAAGAACATGGACCAGTCGACTCGAGGCGAGATGTTAGGTCACCTCGCTAGATATATTATAAAGGATGACTAAGGCGCGACAAGAGATTATGTGTTCCTCGAGTGAAAGACTTGGTAAAGAAGGTTCTTGAAGATGCGCATCACTCGAGGAGGTGGCCGAGTTGGTTCCAGGATACATGTTGGGCCACCAGGTTGAGGCCAAGTCATAGAAGCCCAGTGGGCCATTACCTCCATTGGAAGTTTCGCAAGGGAAGTGTGAAAACATCTCGATAGATTATGTGGATAGACTACCTAGATCAAAGAAAGGGAATACGGGTATGTGGGTAGACTTACGAAGAGTGCTCATTTCAGTCCGGTGAAGAGCAAGAGGACTGCATCATGATTAGCAACGGTTTATCCTCAAGAAGTTGGCCAGTTTTGAAATAGCCTACAGGAAGCCATGGGTAGGCAATTGAATCTAGGTATGGCCTCTCACTCATAGGCGGATGGTTCATTTCGATTAAGCATGAGTTATGGAAAATCACGTTTATAAGGGCAATTGGCAACATGGATTGGTATTTTCAAGAAGAGTTCTGTTGCATGGAATACTTTATAGTAAGTAGACGAGGTCCAGGATTCACTAGTGAATTTTGGAGAGCTGGCATGAGATCATGAGGTTATAGTAGGTTTAAACCAGGTATACAGAAGGAAGAATAAGTGGAAAAGAAAGACGAGAGGCGATAATGAAATGCGTTCCAACTCGAATTTGGGAAATAGGAGTTAGGAAGCCAAGGAATCATGAAGTAAAAGACGGCCAAAGCACAGTGGAGTTAAGTTCAAGGAAACGTGACTAAGAAGAGTGAAGACTAGATACACGCATCATATCTCTTTTTAAGAGTACATCCTTGATCCTTGTTTTCCTGTGAAGCTTGCTTGCAAGTTATCTTTTGTATATATCCTCTCGGTCCCATTCTCGATCTTATTTCTGTTGTAAACTCCATAAGGGGGTTAAGGGCTCATCGGTTAGTACTATATGTCAAAGTTTGAGTGGATTTCTTGTAATCCAAAAAGGAGTTTATCTAGTTTATCTAGTTTATCGTGTTTATCTTGTCATGAGAACCTTAGGTAGAAACCCTTTGGATGAAACATGTGTTTGAGACATGTTATGCTTGATGGTTGCAAGTGGTTGCAAGTGTTTGCAAGTGGTTGCTCGTGGATGCATTATACACGATTAGGCACTAGATCGGCTCACACACTCCTCATATTGCATGTGCATGAGTGTTTATGCTTATTCTTGGATGAAATTCGTATGCTATCACATGGATGTTGCATATGGACGTATGATTGAGCACGCATGTAGATATTATACATTATGTTAGGAATTTGCATACATATGGATTCATTTCACTGACATACATATGCATTAAGGAGGTTTACTGTATCAGTAACCGCCTGATTTTTGCATTAGGTAAGTACATATACACACACACTTTTGCATATGTTCATCCAGCATTTAGAATCTTGTAAGGACAATGATTGCTCGTGGTTGATGCTTTGAGTAGATGGATGGTTGGATGGTAGGATACGTTCTTCCTAACTTGAAGATTTCGGGGACGAAATCCTTTAAGGAGGGGAGAATGTAACAACCCGTATTTTCAATAACCTGTAATAACATAAATTGAGGCAGAATTAAATTATAAAATGGGAATCAAGGGAAACGGGCTATGCCATTGCGTTCGTCTCGGAAAAATACGCGAAATAGAGTCCGAGTTTTCGAAAATCGGAGTCCGTATGACCCAGTTAAGGCCCATGGAAGTTTTCAGAAATTTCCATAATTAAAACAGATTTAAAAATAAGGATTTGGGCCAGCTGGGCCAAGGCGGGAAAAATCCCGCCAGGACCCGCATGTCGACAGGCCTGTCGACAGGGTCCTAGGCATGTCGACTGCCCTGTCGACAGCCCTGTCGACAGGGGGTGCCCGGCTGATTAGCCTGGTGCACCATTTCTGATTGGGGTTGGGTCTAGTGGCTGGTTTCTAGAGAGTTCCGGGATCTGATGGCCCTAATTCAATCTAGGGTTAATCCTATGGTTCAAATCACTAACCTAATCTATAAATAAGACCCTAACCTACCCTAAATCATTCATTATTCATCCTAGTAACTAAACTATGCCAAAATCCATCCTCTCATGGCCTCCACCCTCTTCATACAAATCCTAATTTAATTCCTAAGTGATTTTCCATGCATACAAGCATATTTAGGCTTGTATGATCCTCCTTAGCTTGCATTAAAGGCTTGTTTTTCAATTGGCACCATAAAAGAGGAGTTTTGATCAAGTTTGCTTGCATTTGGGGGTTGTAATTAGTTGCATAAGGGGTTCTTTACATTTGCTATAGTCATTTGAGCCCGCATAAGCATTGTAAGCCCTCTTACTTTCACTTTGTAAACTCTAAAGTTAATATGTGGTGAAAATTGAGGTTTATGTGAGTTTATTTGATTATGCTTGCTTATGCGAACTCACTATGCCATGTTTTACATGTTTCACAAGTTATGCATGCATATGCGGATTTACTATGACATGATTTGCAAGTTTATTTGAGTATGCATGTTTATGCATGTTTGCTAAGCCATGATTTACAAGCTAAATGAGTTATGCATGTTTATGCATGTTTGCTAAGCCATGATTTACAAGATAATTGAGTTATGCATGTTTATGCATGTTTGCTAAGCCATGATTTACAAGCTAAATGAGTTATGCATGTTTATGCATGTTTGCTAAGCCATGATTTACAAGATAATTGAGTTATGCATGTTTATGCATGTTTGCTAAGCCATGATTTACAAGCTAAATGAGTTATGCATGTTTATGCATGTTTGCTAAGCCATGATTTACAAGCTAAATGAGTTATGCATGTTTATGCATGTTTGCTAAGCCATGATTTACAAGCTAAATGAGTTATGCATGTTTATGCATGTTTGCTAAGCCATGATTTACAAGATAATTGAGTTATGCATGTTTATGCATGTTTGCTAAGTCATGATTTACAAGTTAATTGAGTTATGCATGTTTATGCATGTTTGCTAAGTCATGATTTACAAGGTAATTGAGTTATGCATGTTTATGCATGTTTGCTAAGTCATGATTTACAAGTTAATTGAGTCATGCATGTTTATGCAAGCTTACTAAGCCACGATTTGCAAGATTATTTAGTTATGCATGCTTATGCAAGTTTAAAAATGACAAGTTGTGCATATTTTACATGTTATGCATGTTTATGGTAATATGCAAGTTCACTATGCTAAGTTGTACAAGTCTAACATGTTATGCATGGTTGTTGTGCAAGTTTATCATGTATGTTGTGCCAAGTTCCCTCTTCCTATCCTTTATGCGTTACTACAAATATGTAAGCGATAGAATGACGATGGGGGTTTTGGGGTAAACTTAAAATACATAAAAATATAAGATTGGGAATTTACCTATTAAGTTAGGTCTACCCCTTGGGAATTTACCTATTAAGTTAGGTCTACCCAAGTAATTGTTTGACTTGTGATTATGTTTTGAAATAAAGTGGACATGACACTTAGAAAACATAAGTGTGGCCAACTCGAGGTTGGGTTGAGTTTGTAGCGTAATTCTACCCGGAACCGACCGGCTTAACTAGTGGCTACTAACAATAGGACCCAATGTGAGAAGTTGGTCATGGGGTGCCAAGACCCGAGGTTAGACCAAGTTGTGGTGTAAAGCTACCCGGACCCGCCCGGCCTAACTAGTAACCACAACAAGGTCTAATGTGAGAGGTTGAGGTGCATTAAACTAATTAATGCCTCATGATTAGGGTTAAGTCAGGGTCCACTAATACTTAACCAATTTGGGGATTCGAGGGATTAGAATGTGGTTAAGTCGTGAACCATTGGTTACACTTAACTAGTTTAATCCATTTGGGAGCTCAAGGGATTAGAATGGGGTTAAGCCACACTTAACCAGTTTAATCCAGGATTAGTGAAGGGTTAAATCACACTTAACCCTCTTGGGAAACCCTAGCAACGTGGTCTGTTCTAACAGTAATCCCAGTTTGGTATCATTCACAACCCTAGAAGCTAGGCTAGGGCGGGGCACGATTACTGGCAGATGTAAGCGACCAAAGGGCGATGGCCGAGTGGTACAGCGGTGCGGGTTCGGCGGGCTACGGACGTGCACGTAGTCCGATATTGGACAAACTCGAGGCACGGGTACCAGTAGATTAGAGCTGTGCATTATTGCTTAAGTGTCTGGGGTTGACATCTGAGGGCTTGATACACCCAAAAGGGGGACCCAGCACAGTCTAACTACAACCATACGTGGGCCATATGGACACCAACACTTGACGTGTTAGGTTTATAGGGAGCCGATCGACTAGACCGTGGGCTGGACCTTTTATTAAGGTCACTTCATGTTATTGGGCCAAAGTTTGGGCTAAGGGATCAATACCTGTTATGTTGGCTTGCTAGTACACCGTGGTGCAAAAACTTAACCATGTTTATGCGATGACACCTCTATCTATTTTGTGGTTAATTTATCATGTCAGTATGTTGTTATCTATGATCATCTCAGTTTCCATCATGATGTTAACTTTATTAGTTTATAGACTGATCGTAGCAGGGCTTACTCAGTCTTTTTGACTGACCCGTTTTGTTTCGCCTCTTTTCTTCCGTTTCCCCCCCCCCCCAGGTTCTCAGGGAGGGAATACTGGAGCCTAGCTTGGATTTTAGCTGCTCCCTTGGATAGCTCAAGTATGCCTTGGACTTGAGTCGCTATGGTTTATCACTCTTATTTGGGGATAGTACTTATGTATTTTCAGTTTATCAGATGATGTATTTATCTAGACTTGTAAATTTGGGAAAGTGACATTTTGATGTACCAGACTTGTGTTTTGAAATGATTTATAAATCTTCCGCTGTTTTATTTACTTACTCTGTTTATTTACATATATATATATATGTCATGTCCTGCCTTGCTATATCATTATGCATGTTTACCAATAATGCCCCTCCGAAGCTAGTGCATTCCTTTGCGAGTGACCCTGGCGGAGGTGGGGTGTTACATCTGTATTTTATAAGGCAGATGATACTCTGGTATTGCAAAGCAATTCTTGTACAAACTATTTTATCAATAAAGTAAAGTTTTATTTTCCGCTGTTTTAATTTTGTCTGTCTTGTAATTTATCTGCATTTTTACCTTAAATGCTCCACAGAACTTAGTGCATTACCTTTGTGAGTGACACTAACGGATGCAGGGTGTTACAAAACACAAATGACACACAAGCTCATTGCAAATGAATGAATGAGATGCTCCTGTATCAAAAAGCACACGACTAAAACATCATTAACGGAAAGAGTACCTTGCACCATGACACACTTCCCCTTTTCCTCCGTAGTAGGAGCCCTTGAAGAGGTTGGTACGACATCCAAAGCATATGCCCTCACAACCTGCTTGCCCTTAGCGGATTCTGGACAATCTTTCTTCTCATGCCCATGCTTCCCACATTTGAAGCACTTCTTCTCAGCTTTGGGATTCTTGCACTCATTAGCAAAATGACCTTTTTGCTAGCAGTTAAAGAAAACCACCTCACTCTTAGGTTTCTTTTGGCCATCCTTTCCTTTCTGTTGCTGCTGCTTCCTCTTTTTATTATTACCACCCTGTTGTGGTTTCTGAGCTTCCTTGGTTGCAACGACAACATTTGCTTCCTTGGGAAACAAGCTCTCATGGCGAATAGCTTTTTCCATAATCTTCTCAAATGAATCATCAAGATGGTCCGCTAATGGCTTTCTGATATAAGCATCCAAACCCAAGACAAACTTCTCGTTCTTTTGATAGGGTTTATCAATGTATGAACGAGCATATCTGGACAAGGCTTCAAAGTCAGAGATGTAGTCAAGAACAGAACGACCATTCTGTTTCAGCTCCACGAACTTTTTGAAGAGAACGAACTTTTGAGCAGTGGAGATAAACTTTGCTTCAAACTTAGCCTGGAATTTCTCCCATGAAATTTCTTCCTCTGGAGTCTTGAGCGTAACAGAATTCCACCATTCCATGGCCCTGCCCTGTAGCTGCCTTGATGCTAGCTTTCTCTTTATTGCATGCTCAATACCCAAGTCTCCAAAGATTCGGACACATGAATCCATCCACCTCTGATCCTCTTCAGCTAGTTAAGTTCCCTTGAATGGTTTTCCCACTAGAGATGTAAAGTCCTTGCACAACTTTGCAAAATCTACTCCTCTAGGAACTTGCACACCTACATCTACCATAGCCACCACTGGAGCGGGGACCCTATTCGTGATTGCTGCCGCCATGGCCTCAAACATGGCTGGGTAGACTGGTTCGCCACCATTTGCCCATCTAGTGTTAGCCTTCCTAGCAGCGTGTCCTGATGGTCGTCTACTCATTCTAAATCTGCAATTTAGAACAATTAGCCACTTTCAAGAAAAACTGCTAAAGAGATACAACCGCTTCTACTATATATGTAATATATATAGTAAGCATTCAACTGAAATCTACAAGTACGTCTCTCATACGTAGTTACGTCTTCGAACTTTAACAAAAAATCATTGACCAAAGCTCTGATACCAAAGGTGACGACCGCCCATAACCCCCGCACTATACAAGAGGAATAATGCACTGGAGGGTGTGCCAGGCAGTCATGGACGATCATCAGAGTAGAGAAACCACAAGCGGAACCTGTCGTAACTCATAGCACAAGGATAAAATACAATATAACATATGCAATAGGTAGAAATAATGAAGCAGAAACACATGACTTTCATACAACCAGAAAGTAGTATCCACAACTTGGAAATAGTGTTGTACAAAGTTGCCTCACTACATCACTCAGAAAATCAAACAGCGGAAATCCAATTATTAGATATTAATCAAACTGGCACTTGAGCCTCCTTCTTGTCGTCGATCAGCATCACCGTCCTCACTAAAACATCACCTGTCACCTGCTACTCAGTCTGCCCATCAACAACCGGATGGACAACCCAACGTAATAAGAGGAAACATAAAACGTTGAGTCAGACAACAGTCTTAGTGAGTGATAAAATAGCTAACAAACTTCAACAATAAAGTGTATGAGAAGGGATAGTGAACATACTAATCTACCCACGACACCAGAGAAGAACTCAATCTTGTCTTCCCCACATCGGATAGTGATAGCCTTTACGATAAACAATTCAACCATTCATCCATGGAAACCAGAACACCCATTCAACCATGGAAAACATTCATAACATGCAGATTATATAAGTCTCACACAGACAAACCTAATCGAGTTTAACATTCCCCTAGTACTCTCCCCAGAGGCCTAAACCAATATAAGTTAAGCACTCAAAGAACATCTCCCTCGACTTTGGATGATCTATGTGAGATAGTATAAATAGAACAACCAATCATCCATGACTGACTCTGGCTATCACCTCCAATCCTTCTTTGAAACCACCGTTAATCGTTTGATGGCCAACCTGGCCATATGTCAAGGGCTAATGGTAACCCCAGTTCTAGCATAAACCCCATATGTCTAACCTTGACAACTAGGCCTTTCCCCAAGGCCCAGAGTACTAGAACTTACGACAATGATAATCCCTCAGCCTTCTCATCTCTAGTCATCCATCCTGATGACTTTTCATGGCTCAAGCAACCTTCTCGAGCAACCATTATCCACCAATTCACGACCTTTGAGTTGTTACCTCATTCGTTGTTCTACACCGATCAACGAGCACCTTCCAACACTTCGAACCTTCCTACTTGAACCACTTCGAAGTTACACCATCACCGAGCCATATTGCACCACTGCACTACGACACGGGTTCGGACACCGCTATCCGATATTTTTTTAAACACCTTTTTATTAAAATCCGAGTTGTACCCAAAAAATAAAATTATCAGAAAATCAAAACCTGTCGGTCGGTCCTCCCAAAGCATCACTGGTCGGTCCTCCCAAAACATACTGGTCGGTCCTCCCAAGCACACCCCTGGTCGGTCCTTCCAAACACCACTGGTCGGTCTTCCCCAGTCACCACTAGTCGGTCCTCCCCAAGTCACCACCGGTCGGCCCTCCCTATTCACCACCGGTCGGTCTCGTAGTCCCTTCTGGAATCACCAAAACCTGTTACCTTGATCGGTCGGTCCTTCTTTGAACTCCATTGGTAAGTTATCCAATAACTACACCGATCGGTCTGGAAAGCAACCCGTCGATCGGTCAGCCTTCTGCTTCTGCCACCGGTCGATCGGTCTTCCGACTGACTTGTTCTCCAAGCCATGATTTTTCCAACCGATGGGACCCCTGTACAGGCCTATACCAAATTTAATTTCAACCAAAAATTCTCCAATCGATCGAATCAACGAAATATACTCGTCTAACTCATTCAGTACAATCATAAGCATGTCATGAACACACTAACAACATGAATATGACGATTTCACCAAAAATTATACCAATTCACTCAAAACTAGTGATAAATGAACATATGAACAAAAATGATGGATCTATATGCAAAATCACAAGAAAATATATGGAAATTATCAATTTAATCTTGCTAAATTAGGTCCTATGGTGTTCATATGAAAATAGACACATAATGGTGTAAATCTATGGTAAAACATTCCAATTTGATGAAAAAGATGCACAAATGCTCACATACTTCATTGCATTCATGTGAGAGATGTAAATCACTCACCAATTAGCCAAAACAAAGCAAAAATGATGAAATCGAATTCCGGACAGCGAACACTTCAAATCAAACTCCTTAATTTGATGAATTTGCCCTTGAAATAATGTAGATCTAGCCTCGATTGGTGTAGATCTTCGATTTCCCGCCTTGGAATTGGATTTCTAATGGTGGAAATGTGTTTAGAGGAAGAAGGAACACAAGGCCTTCAAATGAGAGTATGGGAGAAGTAAACTATTCTCCATACCCCTCACCCTCTATTTATAGACTCCACCATCCCACTAACGGGCCTTCTCTAAATTAGCCCATTAGCCTTCCAAAACATGGACAGCCAACTGAAAAACCTTAAAACAGCGATTTCTCCCAAACCGCTGAACCAAATCCTTAATGTAACCACTCTACGGAAAGACAATCATCAATTCCTTTCCAATAGCACAGGTCTCACCCTCTGATTCGACCCGAGTCAAAAGTTATGCCTATACAAGACTGATAGGGGCAAAATGGTCACACAAAAAATCGGTAAAAATTATGGACATGTCTTACATCCCCATAAGCAACATATTAAAAGATGAGAATGATCCAGCCCTCAGAGAATAAAATAAAAATATTTTACGATCTTTCGATACGTATAATGCGAGCTGTTGCAAAATGTGACGATTGCCCACAGCCCCTGCACCATATAAGGGGAATAATGCACTGAAAGGTGTGCTAGGCTGCCATGGGCGATCATTAAAGTAGGTAAGCACCATCGAAACATGTCGTAAATCTCACAACGCAAGGATAAAATATAATAGAACATATACAACAGGTAATAGTAGTGAAATCCAATTGCACAAAAACGGAAAACTCTTAACATAACCCGTAGAAAAATCCATACAACTTAGGATAATATTTCTGTGCAAAGGTCCTCACTACATCCCTCAAAGTATATAGTATCATCGGAAACCGAAAATACTAGATAGTAATAAAACTGGTATGGAGCCTCCTGCTCGCCATCGATCAACATCATCGACCTCACTAAAGCATCACCTGTCACTTGATACTCAGTCTGCCCGTCCACAACCGGATGAACAGCCCAAGGTAATAAGAGGGAAACATAAAACCTTGAGTCAGACAATAGTCTTAATGATCGATAAAACAATTAACAGACTTCATCAATAAAGTATATGAGAATGGGTAGATTTACCAACCACTACCCAAAACTAGAGAAGAACTCACACCCGTCTTCCCAACAGCCGACAGTGATAGCCTTTACAACCCATAACATCATAGATGACAACAATTCGTCCATAGCAATCAGAACAACCATTGGTAACATTTATAGCATCCAGATTATATAGGTCTCCCGTAGATAATCCTAATTGAGTTTAATACCCCTCAAGCACTCTCCCTAGACGCTTAAACCAATACCAGTCATGCACTCAAGCAATATCTCCCTTGACGTTGGATAATCCACGTGAGATGGGATAACAAAACATCCAGACATTCATACATCCATGATAGACTCTGGCTATCACCGCCAATCCTTCTTTGAAACCATCGTTAATCGTATGACGACCCATCATGACTGCCATATGTCAAGGGATAATGGTAAACCCAGTTCTAGCACAACTCCATACGCCATTATGACTCATATTTTTGTCTTCTCACATCGCGACAACTAGGCCCTTCACGACTGCCCAAAGTACCTCTGCTTGAGTCTGCTAGAACTTACGGTAACGATAAACTCTCAGCCTTCGCATCTCTAGTCGTCATCACCGACGACTAATCACAAACTCAAGTCCTACTCGACTAACCATTATCTACAACCCAACACCTTTTGAGTTGTCTGCACATTCGTTGTTTTTCACCGATCAACGAATACATCACATCACTTCGAACATCCTAAACTGGACTCTTGTCGAAGTTACAACATCGTTGAACCGAACAACAATCAATATAAGGTTCAACTTCAATAACCAAGTCATCACGACCGACCAGGCTGTTTTCAACAAGACTGACCGATCCCATTACCCCAGGAGCGACCATCCCTTATATCACCATATGACCGACCGACCCTTCAGCGGCTAACCGACCCCATTACCCCAGGAGCGGATTTAGCGTTACATCATTGCTTGGAGATGATTGGTGATATTAGAATCACCTGAAATCGTGAAGGGAACAATTGGGCAGCCCTTCAGGGTCTTCGAAAATCAATCCCCATTAAAGTGAAGGACATGGGATATTTATAGGAGAGTTTGGAATGAAGTGGAGGGCTGAAACTTGTATGTGTAAGCTATGAGTCGCTCATGCAGTTAATTACGAAAATGCGGCTGCTACCTGTTGTCAGCTGTAACCAGTTGTCTTCCTGGCCGACCAGGGTGTTGCTCGACCGACCCTTTTAGCACTCGACCAACCCTACCAGTGCTCAAATGGACCACTGCTCGATTGACTAGGAAGATGAACGACCGACCAAGGAGGTGCATAATCCCATCTATGCTCGACCAACACCTGCTCGACCCACCGATAATGATCGACCCATCTCACATGGATGCGCTCGACCGACCCCTTGCGCTCGAGTTGCTTCGTTGCGGGCAAGATTTTGGTGCACGACCCTGGGATGCTAGAGCTTTATTAATGCTTGAACCATGTCCGTGCTTGACCCATAGTTTTGGTACATGCTTGATCTATAAATAAGTGCATGATTTTTTTAATGGACAAATACCTGGTTATTTGCAGGTATGGATTACCCTTACTCAGGGTAGGCCGTGGATTTTGGATTGGATATTTCTGGTTTTCTAAATACTTAGAATTTTCTTAGATTTTTTGGATTCGAATTTTGGAAATTTTGGACTTGGCTTTCTTTTATAATACGATCCAAGGTGATCGTGGTATTTCTTTGGATTTCAAAATACTACTTTTTATTCATACGATTTGACACTATCGTGGTTTACTGGATTTCTTGTTTTTGGATTTTAGATTTCTACTTGCACATCTGTCAAATTACAGCTTTTGGATTTTTGGATTATACAAATCATGTCTTCCACAGAAAGATATGTTTTTGGAGGCAAGTATTGATCTGTCTTTTTACAAGGCAGTGACGCTTTGGATTTCTGGCTATTTGAGTGCTTAGGACTTAAGTACAAACTTGGTAGAACCTAGATGACCTCACACAAACTTGGTCCAAGTCGCGGAGTTCATGAAAATTTAGGTTTTTACCTAAGTATTTTGGGATCGGTACGTATGCACGAAACACGTGGGGATCAATAGGAATCAAGGATGGGCTCAGGAATTGGTGGAAATTCATCAAGTATCGTAAGATCGATATGAACATTTCGTATCCTAGGATCGGTATTGCATTTTGTATCCTGGGATCGACGCTAATTCGAGAGGGGTTCAAGGATCGGTGCTTAGCATTTTCGTACCCCAAACAATATGATTTTGCTAACTCTTTTAGGATCGGTATATGGATTTAGTATCTCCGGATCAATTGTAAATTTGTTATCTCCTCATGAATTGGTATTGGCTACTTTGTAATCCTCAATAGGTGTAATTCTGGGATATGAGATCAGGGAAGAACTTCATAGAATTAAAGCTTCAAAACACCAAGATTAGGCTAAAGCATTTGGGACCAATACTGATCTAAGATCGGTCCCTGGGCATATTTTTGTTGGGTTTCATGCCCTCTTGGTTGTGCCTCCAGCACCCATAAATACCCCTTCTCTAAGAAGGATTCAAGATTCTTTTGGCTAGTGGGATTTATTTGGCTTCTCTTGGACATGGAGATGTTGAACCCATGATTTTTTTTTGATGATAACAAACATTTTTTAATGTGTTTGAAACTGTACTGTTTACTGCTCTTCACATCATATTGGAATAAAATTATTTTTGTCTAATAATGCTCCTACACAGAAATTGAAAATTTACATAAGCATTTATTATTCAAAAATCATATTTTTATTTCATAATCAAAACAGTACAATACTTTCTGAACTTTCAGCTATACAAATTTTCACTCATTATTTCAGTACAAATGAATCTCACTACATGTTTCACTCTCACTCATCAATACATTCTTACTATCTCTTTATCCTGTTTTGCTCCTGTTGCATCATCCTGAAACCAATCACAAAAAAAAGGAAATGCACACAGTAGACTGGAACTAAAATTTTATTTTATAATTTTTTATGTGCCTCAGATTTTCTGTGTGTTTTTCTCATCATTTTTTCTGACTTGCCTGACACATATTTTACAAGTATGGCACAATACTATACAAGATCAGAAACGATCAAGTATAGCAAGAAAGCCAAATACTTGTGTATACCAAAACCAACACATTCAAGTTGGATCAAGAATGGTATCTGTTCTTTTCATTTTTGTGTTACAGGGTCACAGAAGCATATATGGCAATAATAACAAATCAGTTCAGGGTCAAGCAGCATTCAAAGAGAAATGGTCAAAGCAGTGTGCACAAGATTTCACAAGGTTTCAGAGCTACATATGGAAAGCATTCAAACTGCATAGATTTCATATGCAATACAGGAAATTCAGACAAACACAAGGCAGCAAACATGCAACATGACATTACAGGATGGAAATATATAGCAAGTTGTTCAGCATTGAAAAAAAATCCTGTTTTCTATTTACATGAAACTAAAGCATGTGCAAATGAAGCAGATTTGATTTACTAGACTGGAAATGAACACAATTAACATGCAAGAATTATATGGACATAATTAAGTGGTGATGGCATTTAATACAGTGGAAAAATTCGACATCAAAGAATAAAATGAGGGCCTAAAATCATGCAGTTTGTTTTCTGAAGATTTTTTGTGAATAATGGTTGACAAGATAATCAGTTTCCACTTATCTTGTTTCCTGGTTTGAGTTGTTAAAATTGGAAATGTTTCAACACGACTTTATGGGCAATACAATTTTAGGCAAGTGTTTAATACATTCTTGGGTAATTGTTTTTTATGCTAGTCAATCAATCCCAAGCTCATTTTTAGCAAGGAAATTTTTCTCTGGAAATTAATACACACAGTAAAATGGGCAAGCAAGAAATCAAAATCTTCCAGAAATGATTCAATTTATTCAAGGGGACAAATTAATATTTTTTTAGGATTCAATCAAGCAATACACGCAGGCAACAAACAAAAGCAGTGAATAAATTAGTTCATTCATATATGGAAAGATCAATTCGTGCATGTTAATATTTGTTTCCAGGTGGCAATTCATTTTTCCAAATTCATCGATGGACAAATTCATGTCTATAATCATCAATTCAATCAGAAAGGGAAATCATGGAAAATTCAGAACAATTAAAAGAGGAAATTCAGGAATAATCCTTCCAAATATTCATCAAACCAAATCAAGCAAGTCATAAGTGAAATCAGAGAATAAGGATTCAAATTTCCCATATAAATTCACATGTTTCCTCATAGGCAAAATCATCCAACTCATTCGAAATCAACTAAAACTCTACAGTCACATCAGAGAGCTTACAGTGTTGGATTGGAGCAGAAAGATATTCGGAGTCAAGCTAGAAAGCATCGCAAATCATCTGAAACATAATCAAAGCCATCAAAACCTCAAACTGAAGAAACCTCAGCCGCCATGTTTATTTGCTTGAAGAAATAAAGAAAAAGGAACGACGGATTTCTAATTGAAGATACAAAGGGGGTGTTTTCATTTAAGGGTTTTTTTTTGTTTTTTTTAATGTACTTTGTTTAGTTCTGTTTTAAAAACAATCTGTGGTTTACTAGTTACGTCCATAAAACTAGGGTTTACAGATTACGGTTTTGTGGTCTGGGAAAATCTGGTCTAGGGATTTTAGACCAGTCTAAGACTTCGAGCGTAGGTTTAAATCAGTAGCAGGTGTTGCAAGTTTGCAAAACTCATTAGGCGGTAGCAGGGTTTGCAAGTTTATTGAGTGTTTGTAAGCGGGAGACTGTTTTAAATCCTAGTAGATATCTTAGTAATGCAGCAGTAGGCACAGTTTGCCGAAGCTGGGTAATTTCTGTGTGTTTTCTTTTATTGCATTTCTTATTATTTTGTGACTGTTCTAAATATTGGATAAACCCTATTCACCCCCCCTCTAGGGTTAATCTTGATCCTACAATTGGTATCAGAGCATGTGTTTATTTAACTCTAGAGTCATGACATCAATGAATAATGCTTTTTCTGAGGGACAATCTATTGCTAGACCACCCATGTTTAATGGTAGTGATTACGCGTATTGGAAAGCTAGAATGAAAATCTATCTTGTGTCTGTTGACTATGATGTCTGGGATATCATTGAAACTGGTTATAAACCACCCACTATAATTGTTAACGAAATTGAAATGCTTAAACCAAAAGATAAGTGGGATGCGAATGATAAGAAACTGTACTCTATTGATTCTAAAGCTATGAATGCTTTGATCTATGCCTTAGATAAAACTGAATATAACAGAATTTCTCATTGTAAAACAGCTAAGGAAATCTGGCATACACTGGAGGTCACTCACGAAGGAACGTCGCAAGTGAAAGAATCTCGTCTTGCTCTATTCAGCAATGAGTACGAAAATTTCACTATGCAGAAGGATGAGAGTATCAAGGACATGTATGGACGTTTTTCTGTGCTAGTGTACAATGCTAGAGCCCTTGGAAAAGTTTTTACTGAAGTTGAACTTGTGAGGAAGATTCTGCGTGTTTTGCCAATGAATTTTGAGGCAAAAGTCACAGCTATTCAAGAATCAAAGGATCTGAGTAAGCTGAGCATGGAGGAGCTTGTTGGAAATCTAATGACGTATGAAATGGAACTAAAATCACGAGAAGATCGCAACAACTCTGATCTGAAGAAGAAGTCAATTGCTTTGTCCAATACTGTCAACAGCGATGGCGAAGACCCCACCAAACAGCTGGCAATGGCCGTTAGACAAATCGCAAAGTGGAGCAAATTCAAACCTCGAAGAAACAAACCAAAATCCAACCAGCTGAAGAACTCTGACTATTTAGATGAGGAACCACTTTGCTATAACTGCCAGAATCCTGGACATCTGAAACCAAATTGTCCCCTTCTTCAGCATAAAAGAAACAAGAAGAAAAAGAAAGCTTTTTCTATAACTTGGGATGACGAGGAAGGAGAAGAAGAATCAGACAACAGCAAGGAAGAAAGTAACCTATGCTTCATGGCAAAATCAGATTCAGAAGATGATAGAAAGGAATCAACTGAGGTATACAGTTATGATGATTTGTTTTTAATGTGTAAACATCTTTCTGAAATCATTGATACACTAGAAGCAAAAGTAGAAAAACTTAAAGCAAAAAATTTAGAACTATCAACTCTCAAGTCCACCATTGAAAATCTTGAAAAAGAAAATTTGACTTTGAAAGAAACTGATGAGATTAAGAGAGAGAATTTTATTAAAAGATGCACTTCACTTGTGGAAGAAAATACAGCACTAAGAACCAAAGTCCAGAATCTTGAAGTCACCTTAAATAAGGTTTCAATTGGACAAACATCCTTCAAAATGTTGTTAGGAAACCAATTGTTTGCTAACAATGGAAAAGGACTAGGTTTTGGTAAAGTACAAAATGATGTGACTGTGATTGACAATGCAAAAGGTAGAAGCATCTTTCCTAAGTGTGTAAAGTGTGGGGAAATTGGCCATAATTTTGAAAATTGCAAGAATAGGAATAAAATCAGAAAATCTACTAGAGTTTGGGTTCCTAAACACTTGGCACACAATTACAATAAATTTTGGAACACAGATAAGAGGACAAAACAAATGTGGGTTCCAAAAGATTCTTGCTTTCATCATATTTCAGTCACTGATATTTTTGGACCTAGGAACGTCTCTAGGTCATCTTTCTCTCTTCTTGTGTAGGTATGTTGGCGGGCTAACGAGCAACAAAAATGGTATTTGGATTCAGGTTACTCTAGACATATGACTGAAGACAAGAGATTGTTCCTTAGCCTAGAAAGATATAAAGGTGGGAGTGTGACATTGGGTGACAACAGCAAATGTAAGATTATTGGTAAAGGAAAAGTAGGTAACAGCATTTTTGCCTTAGCTGATGTCTTATATGTTGATAATTTGTATCACAATCTTATTTCCATAAGCCAACTGTGTGACAAAGGAATGAATGTAGTTTTTGATAGTGAGATTTGCAAGATCATTGATACATCCACTGGAAAAGTTGTTTTTACTGGCAAAAGAAAAGGAAATATTTACACACTCTCTTTTGATGATGTAATTGTTTCTAGATGTTTGGTTGCCACTGAAGAAGAGGCAGTTTTATGGCATAGAAGGCTAGCACATGCTAGTATGCATCTTCTTGAAAAACTAGAGACAAATGAGCTTGTCAGAGGTTTACCTCATCAGAAATTTAAAAATAACAAAGTGTGTAAGGCTTGCTCCATAGCCAAACTTAGTCGTTCGTCATTCCATCCAAAAAATGTTGTTAGCACTTCACGTGTTCTTGAATTGATTCATATGGATTTGTTTGGACCTACTAATACTGCTAGTTTAAATGGTAAACGTTATTGTTATGTACTGGTTGATGATTACTCTAGATTTACATGGGTTTATTTTCTAGCCAAAAAGTCTGAAACTTTTGATTATTTTTCAAAGTTTTCAAAACTTGTTCAAAATGAAAAAGGTGTTTCAATTAAAACTTTGAGAAGTGATCATGGAGGTGAATTTGAAAACTTAGTTTTTGAAAAATTCTGTGAAGAAAATGGCTTTAAACATGAATTTTCCGCTCCTCGAACAACTCAACAAAATGGGGTGGTCGAAAGGAAAAATCGTACATTGCAAGAGATGGCTAGATCTATGTTATGTGAATATAAATTACCTCAAACCTTCTGGGCTGAGGCAGTTAATACTTCATGCTATGTAATGAATAGAGTCATGATTAGACCAATACTTAATAAAAAGCCATATGAACTGTGGTTTGACAAAAAGCCTAACATCTCATATTTTCGAGTTTTTGGATGTCCTTGTTATATTCTGAACACAGGAGATCAACTTGGAAAGTTTGAAGCAAAAATAGTTGATGGAATCTTCATGGGTTATTCTTCAAGGAGCAAAGCTTACAGAATCTTCAATAAACAATCAAGAACAATTGTGGAGACCATTAATGTGAAGTTCAATGAATCAGACATAGAGATGGCTTCTGAAAATGATAAATATGAAGGCGGTGTGCAAGAAGGCGAGAAAGATAGCAATGAAGTTGAGGCAAACAACGAAGAAGTCACAGAAGCAACAGCTGAAGCTGAAAGGCTGAAATTCAAACCCAATCATCCTCCAGATTTGATAATTGGAAGCCCAACGGCTGGCATTTGCACCCGTTCCTCTCTCAATAAGAATGTTTGTGCTTTCTGTATTCACAATGCTTTTATTTCTGAAATAGAACCAAGTTCATATGATATTGCTCTTAATGATGAATCTTGGATTTTAGCTATGCAAGAGGAACTTAACCAGTTTGAGAGGAATAAAGTCTGGAAGTTGGTGCCTATGCCAAAAGACTATCCAGTTGTTGGAACAAAATGGGTGTTTAAAAATAAACTTGACGAATCTGGTAATGTAATTAGAAACAAAGCTAGGTTGGTTGCTCAGGAATACAATCAAATTGAAGGCATTGATTTTGATGAAACATTTGCTCCAGTTGCTAGGTTAGAAGCAATTAGAATTTTGCTAAGCTTTGCATGTTTTAAAGGTTTTAAACTTAAGCAAATGGATGTTAAGAGTGCCTTTTTGAATGGTGAGCTGAAAGAAGAAGTTTTTGTTGAACAACCCCCTGGTTTTGAGAGTCATGAATTTCCAAATCATGTGTAAAAACTAGAAAAAGCATTATATGGTCTTAAGCAGGCTCCTCGAGCTTGGTATGATTTTCTTTGTTCATATCTTTTGGAAAATGGTTTTAAAAAGGGATGTGCTGACACTACTCTGTTTCTATTACATGATGGTAATGATTTCTTGATTGTTCAGATTTATGTTGATGATATCATTTATGGTGCTACTAATGATATTTTGTGTGAGAAATTTGAAAAATTCATGCAGGACAAATTTGAGATGAGCTTGGTTGGAGAGCTAAAATACTTTCTTGGATTTCAAATCAAACAGAGCAACAAAGGAATCTTTATTTCTCAGACCAAGTATGTAATGGAGCTGTTGAAGAAATTTGGAGTTGAAGATGCAAAACCAATGAGAACACCAATGAGCCCAACAACTAAGCTTGACAAAGATGAAAAAGGTGTTGCTGTTGATCAGAAAAAATATCGTGGTATAATCGGTTCACTTCTCTATCTCTCTGCTTCTAGACCCGATATTATATTTTCTGTCTACTTATGTGCTCGTTTTCAATCTAATCCAAAAGAATCTCATTTAAAAGCCACAAAACAAATTATGAGGTATTTGTTGCACATACCAAAACTTGTCTTGTGGTATCCATCTAGTGACAATTTTGATTTAGTTGGTTTTACTGATGCTGATTATGCTGGCTCACTCACTGATAGGAAGAGCACTAGTGGAACTTGTTTCATGCTAGGACATTCTCTTGTTTCTTGGTCAAGTCGTAAACAAAATTGTGTTGCATTATCCACCACTGAAGCTGAGTATATTGCATTAGGAAGTTGTTGTGCACAGATTTTATGGATGATGCAAACTCTTTCAGATTTTGGCCTATTCTATAAACAAGTTCCTTTGAAATGTGACAGTAAGAGTGCAATAGATCTATCAAATAATCCTGTACATCATTCACGCACAAAACACATTGATGTGAGACACCATTTCATTAGAGATCATATTGCTAGCGAGGACATTTGTATTGAATTTATTCCAACTGAATCCCAACTTGCGGATATTTTTACTAAACCCCTTTCTGAAGATAGATTTTGCAGATTACGATTGGATTTGGGAATTATAGAAATTAATTAATCTCTTTTCATTTTTGGGTAATTTTTTTTCTTAAGATGTTATGTTATTATTTTCATTTTCTGGCAAATTAATCCAATCATCAAGAAAAGAACAGTTTATTTTGGACATTTATAATAAAATTGTGACTGTGTTAGATCTCAGAATATGAGATGGATGAAAGCTTCCCTATAACCCTGATTTGATTGAATGTATTTTATAATATGAGTAATTTAGGAATTATTTTTCACATCCATCTCTATCTATATCACCCTTCTATCATCCATTATTGTTCTCATATATTAAGGGGATTTTGTATATAATAATAATAATAAGTATTTCTCTGATCTCATTTAAAAATCCAAGCTCTGGTCATGAGTTTACTTATTTAATTTCATGCTGCAACTAATCCCATTTAAAAATCCAAGCTCTGGTTATGCGTGGTTAGTGTGCTCTTAAGATTAAAAAAAAAAGGAAAATGTATATAGAATCCTCCCTGGTATATGTTAACTAGCTTTCCATTCCATCTTCTAAATTGTGAAATGTATTCCTCTCTTACAGATTATTATGAATTTTTGTTTGATTGATTGGGGTTTGCGGTTTCTGATTCGGTCAAATGACTTGATCTCTTACTATGGTCCATATCATTAGTAAATGTCCAGCCCTGTTCATCTTTTGATGATTACAAAGGGGGAGAAAGAGCTAAGATTTTGATACATATACAGACATCTATAGATTTTATTTTGCCATTAATGCAAAAAGTTTAGTTATTTTCTATTCTTTTTAAAAATTTTGCTATGTCTGTTTACTGTTATAGGGGGAGCACATATATAGGGGGAGTTCTCATTTTTTTTTCCATACCAAACACATTTTGCTGTATTCAAAATCTTAAGTATGTTTGTCATCATCAAAAGGGGGAGATTGTTGAACTCGTGATTTTTTGTTTAATGATAACAAACATTTTTTAATGTGTTTGAAACTGTACTGTTTACTGCTCTTCACATCATATTGGAATAAAATTATTTTTGTCTAATAATGCTCCTACACAGAAATTGAAAATTTACATAAGCATTTATTATTCAAAAATCATATTTTTATTTCATAATCAAAACAGTACAATACTTTCTGAACTTTCAGCTATACAAATTTTCACTCATTATTTCAGTACAAATGAATCTCACTACATGTTTCACTCTCACTCATCAATACATTCTTACTGTCTCTTTATCCTGTTTTTCTCCTGTTGCATCATCCTGAAACCTGTCACAAAAAAAAGAGGAAATGCACACAGTAGACTGGAACTAAAATTTTATTTTATAATTTTTTATGTGCCTCAGATTTTCTGTGTGTTTTTCTCATCATTTTTTCTGACTTGCCTGACACATATTTTACAAGTATGGCACAATACTATACAAGATCAGAAACGATCAAGTATAGCAAGAAAGCCAAATACTTGTGTATACCAAAACCAACACATTCAAGTTGGATCAAGAATGGTATCTGTTCTTTTCATTTTTGTGTTACAGGGTCACAGAAGCATATATGGCAACAATAACAAATCAGTTCAAGTTCAAGCAGCATTCAAAGAGAAATGGTCAAAGCAGTGTGCACAAGATTGCACAAGGTTTCAGAGCTACATATGGAAAGCATTCAAACTGCATGGATTTCATATGCAATACAGGAAATTCAGACATACACAAGGCAGCAAACATGCAACATGACATTGCAGGATGGAAACATATGGCAAGTTGTTCAGCATTAAAAAAAATCCTGTTTTATATTTACATGAAACTAAAGCATGTGCAAATGAAGCAGATTTGATTTACTAGACTGGAAATGAACACAATTAACATGCAAGAATTATCTGGACATAATTAAGTGGTGATGGCATTTAATACAGTGGAAAAATTCGACATCAAAGAATAAAATGAGGGCCTAAAATCATGCATTTTGTTTTCTGAAGATTTTTTGTGAATAATGGTTGACAAGATAATCAGTTTCCACTTATCTTGTTTCCTGGATTGAATTGTTAAAATTGGAAATGTTTCAACACGACTTTATGGGCAATACAATTTTAGGCAAGTGTTTAATACATTCTTGGGTAATTGTTTTTTATGCTAATCAATCAATCCCAAGCTCATTTTTGGCAAGGAAATTTTTCTCTGGAAATCAATACACACAGTAAAATGGGCAAGCAAGAAATCAAAATCTTCCGGAAATGATTCAATTTATTCAAGGGGACAAATTAATATTTTTTAGGATTCAATCAAGCAATACACGCAGGCAACAAACAAAAGCAGTGAATAAATTAGTTCATTCATATATGGAAAGATCAATTCGTGCATGTCAATATTTGTTTCCAGGTGGCAATTCATTTTTCCAAATTCATCGATGGACAAATTCATGTCTATAATCATCAATTCAATCAGAAAGGGAAATCATGGAAAATTCAAAACAATTAAAAGAGGTAATTCAGGAATAATCCTTCCAAATATTCATCAAACCAAATCAAGCAAGTCATAAGTGAAATCAGAGAATAAGGATTCAAATTTCCCATATAAATTCACATGTTTCCTCATAGGCAAAATCATCCAACTCATTCGAAATCAACTAAAACTCTACAGTCACATCAGAGAGCTTACAGTGTTGGATTGGAGAAGAAAGACATTCGGAGTCAAGCTAGAAAGCATCGCAAATCATCTGAAACAAAATCAAAGCCATCAAAACCTCAAACTGAAGAAACCTCAGCCGCCATGTTTATTTGCTTGAAGAAATAAAGAAAAAGGAACGACGGATTTCTAATTGAAGATACAAAGGGGGTGTTTTCATTTAAGGGTTTTTTTTTGTTTTAATTTTTAATGTACTTTGTTTAGTTCTGTTTTAAAAACAATCTGTGGTTTACTAGTTACGTCCATAAAACTAGGGTTTACAGATTACGGTTTTGTGGTCTGGGAAAATCTGGTCTAGGGATTTTAGACCAGTCTAAGACTTCGAGCGTAGGTTTAAATCAGTAGCAGGTGTTGCAAGTTTGCAAAACTCTTTAGGCGGTAGCAGGGTTTGCAAGTTTATTGAGTGTTTGTAAGCGGGAGACTGTTTTAAATCATAGTAGATATCTTAGTAATGCAGCAGTAGGCACAGTTTGCCGAAGCTGGGTAATTGCTGTGTGTTTTCTTTTATTGCATTTCTTATTATTTTGTGACTGTTCTAAATATTGGATAAACCCTATTCACCCCCCCTCTAGGGTTAATCTTGATCCTACAGGAGACATTTCTTTGGATTCTCCCATGGCTTCTTGGACTTTTGGTACTTCTTCTTGGCTCTAAGAAAGGACTTTGTCATGGCCAACACACCATTTTTCGTAAACCAAGAGGGGTTGTACTTGAAAAAAAAATTCAAGATTAATAAACAAGTTATTGTACAATGGACGTAGCACACTTGCCAAACCATTATAAACATCTATGTCATTTGCTTTTTCTACACTTCTAGGTTTAAAGTATTTGGATTTGGATGCTAACTTGACAAAAACAACTTTTCGGTTAGCATTCATCTTTTACCAACAAGCTGATGTGCTCACGGAAGTGTTACCAGTGGAAAAACTTCCATAGATTGAGATATGATTCGGGAATATTTAATGGATGTGGAGAGGCGTAAGTAGATAAGAACCCAAGTCAAGTGAGCGTGATAAAGCGACCTCCTTGAGATTAAAATATATTATCTACAAAATGAACGAAGCATGATATGAAGCGGTTTAAGAGAAAAATCCCACAACTCATATTTTATCAATTGCATAAATATACTTCGTATCTGTATAACTGTATTGTCAATTGATTTCATTCTTGCATAATAATTTTCGTTTGTAACATTCTACGATCAATAAAACTGACATTTCCTTTTACATCCACATCTAAAATCGTTTTACTACAGTATATATGAAATTCAAACAGATAACTTGCAACTGTGCAGATTATCTTATAAGCATTCATTTTTATTTATTTTTTGAATTTTTGAACGTTTCCTGAATGCAAATGAGTTTCATACCAGATGGAATCAATACCCTTGCCTTCACATTTTATTGTGGACATTGAGGAAGTTTCATTTACAGAGAAGTCAAAAAATGAAAATTAATGTCACATTCATGGGACTTGATCAAGTGATAGTACCAACAAACAATTTATAAATGCAGTAGGCTTGTTTTCCCATGTTTTAGATAAAGAATATTGTCATTTCTATTACCCATTAACACATGTACAAATATAAACACAAAATTTCCCTTTGCAATAATCACATGTTCAATTTTCTTTAAAGTGCCACAACACAAAAATGTTTAATGTAATACAATGTGTGTTTAGTACAGATATTAGTGATAAAAACCTCACACAAGGAACTTGTAGATGTAGATACTGAATTAGTCCTAGTTTTTTGTAGTTGCAAAATTAACATTAGATTGTCATTTATTAGTTTTCATTGATATTGGTACCTTTACAGTTGGTTAGACACCTGCCATTGCATTGAATTGGTTATCAACTAAAAAATAGTTTGGCAATGCATATTAAACAATCCTAAATCACTCAATCGTACAGAAGAAAGTAAGTATAGACTTGGGTTGATGAAATTCTAATAGGTTTTCACATAATAACATTTGTTGATCCATATTCATGTGTTATAATCAATCAAATATTCTTCTCGTTTTCCAAAGAAACTTAAGGTTTTCCTAATGCTAGATCATTTGCATTATGTTTTGAGTAGGTCAATTTTGTGTAAAACTTCAAATTATTTGTAGTGCTTAATTTTTAATCTCTTTCAGCTGCTAAATGCATTGCTCATGTAAAAGAGTCGTAGTGTGTAGGTACTAACTTAAGTGTGTGTAGGTGAGGATAAATCAGCTACTAATATGTATTGATCTGGTTTTTAGGGGATTGTTAAAGGGACTCCACTTTTAGTTAAGGGAAGTACAATTTTCAATTTATTTTAAAATTGTTAAGGGGGGTTAAAAACTTAAAATAAATTAGCCTCCCCTTAAACATATTAATAAAATTTCCAATACTAACCTTATACTCTTCATTAATGCAACCTTAAAACATCAACTCTAATTTAATTCTGTACATAGAAAAAAAAACTTGACACATAAACGTTATGCACACATGAAAATAACATATTCTCAAGCATTGTATTACTTTAGTTTTCACTATCACAGTAAGCGTGGAACACAATAACAACAAATAAACACATACAAAACACACTAGCCACAAATGAAAAAAAAGAGTAACAACATATACATACGCTTAACACAACATGAACATAAGCATAAATTCACTTAACAAACATTTGTTTTAATGTTGGAATATGTACACTATTTTAATGTAATTACTTTTGACAAATCTTCTCATGGTGAGGTTGTTTTTCTTATTAAAGTGTAAGATTTAAACTGTAACACACTGTATTCACCCTCGAACAAAATATAAACTTTCCATGATGAACTATATTCATCATTCGTGCAAATGAACGAAATTCATCCGCTTTCTGTAAATTGTATTCATCTTTTTCAACAAAATCTAAAATTTCGAAAAGGGGATTTATCAACATTTGATTTTTTTTAACCTCGCGGCGTGTTTGGATCGAATTGAGATTGAATTTTGACCGATAGGGTTTAAGGGATGATGAGGGCGGGGGTACTTTAGTCTATATTTTAATTTATTTTTAAAATTCCAAACCCCCCTTAACAAATAAAAAATAAGATGGAGTCCCCTTAAATTTATCCTCCCCTTAACAAAAAATGGATTCCCTTTAACAATCCCCAGTTTTTGTGGCACCATCACATAAAAACAATAAAGACTAATACAAAAGCCCTTAAAACCTGAATCATAAATTGTTCTTTCTTCCTTTCTGCTTCCAAATTCAAAATCATAAATTAGGTGCATTACTACATGTCTTCCTGTAAATTAAGCAATGAATATCCAAGCTTCTAATATTTTGTTGTTGTACGCAATCCGAAAGCATACCCACATAGTAATACTAAAACATATAAAACAAAAGAATGCACCAAATTGAGAAGATCGTTTGCTCATGAGCTATGAAACTGAAATCAAATGGCATTACAAAAAATGATGAATTAAAAATCAAAATTTATGATGTTTAATTAAATAATTAGATCCATTATAAACCAATAGAGACAAGCTAGAAAACTGAAATTTCAGTCTTTAATTGTTAAATCCGAAAACACATCTGGAACTGAAATTTCAATCCTAACTTCCAAATACTCAAGCGCCAGTCTTAAATAATTGTAAAGAAGACTAAAACATGTTTTGAAATAATCTTAAACTACATATGTTTATTTCAATAAAAATATCAACAATTAATAATAGAATATTTAAAACAATAAATTATATAATTTAAGAGAGAGAAAGAGAGGGAGATGGAAGAAATACAAATTTAACATCGTATGATGCAAATGTACAAAGCTTCCAAAATTATAATACCCTCATACAGTGGCAGATTTACGTAGATGCATGGTGTGTCAGGTGACACACCATTATTTTGAAAAAGTAGTAAAAAAACAAAAACAAAAAGAAGAGGTAGATATTAGCGCAGCAACAAAGTGCTTTTAACTGAAGTACTCCACAGCAGCAGCTGCAGCTGCTATTGCACGTGCTTAATTGATTTATAACAATATTGGGGACCCCATTCTCATTTTCAGCAAAAGAAATTTGCAGACTTGCATGGCTGCTTCTCCATCTCCATCTTCACTCTTTGTCCATTCTTGACTTTGATAGCTTTGCCATCTCCATCCATTTTCCAGTTTCATCCATTCTTTAGGTTATATTTATATTTTCATATTATCTAATTTGCTACAATTCGGAAATGAAAAAAATAAAGGTTTACAAGGTGTATGACAAAACGTCACAAAGAGTTATTGTTGTCTATTACCTGTTTGTGTGCTGATTTGTTGAGCTTGTTTACAATATGTTAATTTGTTGTTATACTTTTAGAATGAAAAGAACAAATACATAGAATATTTCAAGTTTCTTCCTAAAAGAACATTAAATGCTCCTATCGGCTATTTTGGTTGTAATATGAATATTTATTACTTTTGAGAAGAAACTATTTTATGAATATTTTTTTATACTCTATTGATTGGTGACACACCATCCGTAAAATCCTGTATCCGCCACTGCCCTTATATTGTGCTGAAACTGAATGCGTAACACATCCAAATTGTTTATGTACATATTTTCACACTTGTTCATTCATCACAACTCCAAAAGCACATCAATTCAGACTCACAGTAAAAAAACATGGAATATAATTTAGCCCTACTATCAGTAACATCAGTTCTACTAATGTACTTCTACAAAACTCAAGACAGTTGCTCGACCTGCATCTCCCCGCTAATTTCACACTCAGTTGTCATCAAACCCCCTACTTCACCAACCCACACCACTGCATACCACCAACTTCACAACCCCATCTCATCTTCCTAATCACATCCTCCAGCACCGGCAACCGCCTGCAAATCGGCACGCCCTCAATTAACGTAATCAACAACAACCAACAAACACCAAGTGAATAACCAGCAAAGTCCCCACTATGTTTCCGAGGAAGTTTAATGATTTTGTATACCTTAGCTCTTAGATTCAAATAAGATAATGAGCGAATGGATGTCGTTATTCTCCACAAAAAGATATTTTATATATTTTGTATTGGGCTTATATTTGTGGGCTTTCTAACCCATTGCTTAATCTGTTGCCAAACATTACATGGAAAATATAAATAAGTGTGTATTATGTATAATTTATTTATCTATCAATAATACAAATTCACAACTTACTTTCTCTTTCCAATTACAATACAAAATTGTTCGATTATCAACTTCAGCAATACAAGAAATTCAACATGGTGTCGGAGCCTTGTTTGATCCACCTTTATGTTGCAGAGTTTATTTGTTTGGGAAGATTCATCAGTTAAATCTCATCATCTGAATCTGACTCATCAAAGATCATTGTTGATCTCATCATTTGATATTTTGCTCCTGATTGATCAAAACACGGTGTCGTGCCTATATAAACTGGCTTCATCTGTGTTCAGCCACCAAGAGAAAGGTAAACATATCTATATCTGTCTCTACCAATCATATTCTCTACAAAAGATTCACAATCAAGAAAAGCATAAGAATCAGTTTCACTGAAAACTTAGGAAGAAAATTAGGATTTCATTGTTTAAAACCTTTCTGCTACTCAGTTTCATGACTACAAATCAGATTCTTGAGCAATTCAATTCAAAGTAAAGTCGATCAGAGTATGTTACCTTTATTTTCTTACATAATATCCTCATTGTTGTTGCAGTCATGGCCAACAACAACTCTACATAATCTGAAAACACAGGGGCTTCTAAAACTTTATCTATTGAACAATTAATCAAGACTGTCATTAGTCCTCAAAGCCAACTGATCAATGTTCATCTTGAAGAAAACAGCTATCTACTTTGGAAACTGTAGGTTAACACAACAATCCAGGGGTATGGCTTAGAAGGGTATGTTCATGGAACACTACCATTAACCAATCCCTCCAAAGTTCATAACTAATGCAATAAACAATATTGTCAGTAATGAGGAATGCACAAAGTATCATAGGCAAGAAAGATTAATCAGTGTATGGTTACTATCATCTATAAGTCCAGCCATACTGCCTCAAATGATAGGTTGTAAAAATGCCAATGAAATATGGTCAACAGTTGAAAAAGTTTTCAACACACAATCTGCAGCAAAAGCTTTATTTTACAAGAGACAACTTCAGAACAGTAAGAAAGGTGGTATGTGCACAAGAGAATACTTAGCAAAAGTCAAGAATATATGTGATATGTTGAAAGCAACAGGGTGTAATATTGAAGAATCTGAACAAGTTCCATGTCTATTTAATGGTTAGTTGATGTATATGAAGTTGTAGTAGCTATTATAACAACACAAAAAGTTACACTACCTCTTAATGATGTTCATGCCATGCTATTTTCTCATGAGGCAAGAATTGACAGCAAGAAGTCAAGTGATACTGATTATTCTATTAACTATGCTGCTAACAACAAAGGCAGAGGACAAGGCAATTATAAGAATAACAACTCTACCCAAAGAGGAGGTTGCCCTCCACGAGGAAGAGGAAGAGGTAGATGGAATAACAACAACAAATCCAAATGTCAAATTTGTGGAAGAATTGGTCACAATGCACTTAAGTGCTATTTCAAATTTAATAATAATTACACTGGAAATCAGGGAAATACCAGCCAAAGTGAAAGCAATCCTACTGCTAACGTTGCATAAACATAGCAAGAAGCATCAAATCAATCCAATGGGAAACAGTGCAATCAAACAGAAAGTACCATATCTGAATCTATACTAGATGACAACTGGTTTCCTGAATTAGGTGCAGCTAATCACATGACCAACAATCTAGATAATCTCAATGTTGGAAATAAAGAATATAGAGGTAAATAGTTAATAACCATGGGTGATGGTAAGTGCATTAGCATCTCTCATACCGGTAATGCTATTTTAAAAGGCAAGAAACCGTTGTTTCTGAATAAACTTCTCGGGTAACCAAAAATAAAGAAAAAATTAATGAGTGTATTTCAATTCTCTAATGACAACAATGTTTTCTTTCAATTTTATCCTAGTTACAGTGTTTTTAAAGATATGCTCACTCATAAAATTCTTTTGTAGGGTAATAAAGCTAATGGCTTATACAAGTTCAAACTTGGTGATCAACTAAACTCGGCAAAAGAGAGACACTATTTCACATCCATCATTCAGGATGAAAACAATAACAATAATATTTTTGATCTATGGCATCATAAATTGGGTCATCCTAGTGTAAATGTAGTTAAAGACATTTTGAATAGCAATAATATTTCATATAATGTTTTCAACTTGCCATATATTTGTACTTCTTGTCAAATGGGTAAAAATCATAAATTACCATTTGATAATTCAATAACTATTTACTCTAAACCATTTGATCTAATTGCCACTAACCTGTGGGGTCCTGCACCAGTTACTTCTAATTTTGGGTATAAGTACTATATTTCTTTTATTGATGCTCACTCTAGATATACTTGTATTTATTTTTTTAAATCCAAGTCTGATACGTATGACACTGTCATAAAATTTATGAACATGATAGAAAATCAATTCAATACTAGAGTGAAAATGTTTCAATCAGATGGTGGTATTGAGTATAAAACACTTTTCAAATATTTTGACTGTAAGGGAATACTTCATAGATTAACATGTCCATATACATCTGAGAAAAATGGTCTAGCTGAAAGAAACCATAGGCATATTGTAGAAAGTGGCTTACCTTCATTAGCTGAAGCATGACTACCCATGAAATTTTTGTCTGAATCATTTAATACTGTTGTGTATTTAATTAACAAAATTCCAACTAAGGTATTAAATAATGTTAGTCCTCTTGAAGTTCTGCATAAAGTTAAGCCAAATTATCTTGATTTTAAATCATTTGGATGCTTATGCGTTCCTTATCTTAGACCATATAATGAAAATAAACTGAATTTCAGATCAAAACCATGTACCTTTCTAGGTAATGCTGTTAAATAAAAGGGATATAGGTGCATTAATGAGAATGGTAGAATATTTATAAGTACACATGTTACTTTCAGTGAGAATGTTTTCCCTTATGCTCATACCAATATTAAAACCACTAATAAAGAGATAAAAAAAATCAAATATACCTAGCATCCCACAGTACACTGAATTTCTTCAAATAGCAAGTGATCAAATGGCTGCTGATGCTTAAAGAATGAACATTACCGAGCATAATCAACTAAGTAATAACAACACTGAATCATTCAGCCATGCCAATCTACCACCTAAAAATGGAAATTATGAAAGTACAAGCTCAGATAGACACCAGGTTACAAAAGAAGAATAAACAGGCCCATGTGAAAACTCACTAGCCATTGAAGACAATTTGACTCGAACCAAATCCCCACACCACGGTGGCAAGGTTGGTCTTTGGAAAATAACACATTAATCACATCAGCAACATACAAAAAATTGCATAATACATAAAAATGGAGAATAATTTACATCATCTCATAACAGTAAAATCATAATCATCATCAGAGTTACATAGATACAGGATTATACTTAGTACATAACAAGTTTCATCAAATAGATAATAAGTCTACGTCGAAATCAAATATAAACATACATAAGGTAGTGTTTAAATGTTCAAAAGAAATGATAAAAGTGAAGTTTTCATCTTCAGCCAAAAGAGCACCCAATGCTATGGTGCATATCCAAAAGAAATTTAATCACCTATTCACTTAGATGCCCATGTAAAAATATGGGCACCCGAGTTTGCAAGGGAAAAACAAACTACGAGTCAATCATGGGACTGGTATGAGAAATTCTACAATTACTTAACTTATTTAAAGTATAAGGCAAATCATAGGACCACGCGGTATGTCACGGAACGGGTTTACTTCATTGGATTACTGGTGCATAAAATAAAGTAAATCAAGTAAATATCGCATGCTTTTTAGAAAAATGAAGTCGTTATAAGACTTAGGTCTCATCTCACAATTCAAACACAAACACAAATCAGAGGATAGAGATTAACTTTATAATGGCCAAACATGCTTGGTACGCAAAAAACAAAAATCATTTGATATTATTATTAGTGTCTAGATGTTTCAAAAACAATTTCAACATAAAGGTATCAAATCATAGACGACATAGTACCCCATCCTACTATGTCACCATATAGGTTTACAATTAAAACCGCACAACGTCGTATTGAAAATTGGATTTCCATCATGAGTCAAGGCAAGGGATATCTCCTTACCAGTTTTGAGACACTCTAGCAAATGCCTCAGGATTACACAATTGGGTAACACTTGGATCTTCAGGGCTGGTCCTTTCTTTCGTTTGAGGATTGTTTATACCTAAACAATACGTTATCCGGTCCTATCGGACCTATCTCTGAGCCTTTTAGTTGACTAGATATCCTCCACATAAGTAAAAATGTCTGGGCTCCATACCATGACACCACTTCTAGCTAGAAAGAAACGCATGCACTCCCTGCAGTCACTATCCCGTTTTAGACTCATACCGGGTGTGAGGCTCGTGAATTAACGCCCTACACAAAGCTGTGCTACTTAAAGTTATGTTTTGATCATCATCGACAAGACTTTGCTTTTCAACAAAATCGTTGATCACTTGCATCTTGGCATGTTACACTGCCAATCCATACTATGTGATTGATTTCCACCAATATATAACCTCTAAGCTCGTACGTCTCGGAGAGGGGTGTTAAGCAAGAGAATAAATTCTCCACCACCAAATAGATATATATTTAGCAGAGATCAACAACATAGCACAAACTATAATGTCAAACATACAATCCATTCATACATCCGTTCTGGGTCTGAATGAAACCGGAGGCACCTTATTCCTCGTTCCATATGTCCAATACAGAAGAGAGGTCCTCGCATCTCCAAACAATCAACAACTATGTCGGACAACTACCACTACAACCCCCTTCAAGGCAGCAACTCCAACCAAGGGCATCAGTAGCAATCCATTCAATGTGAAGATTGTCGGTGTTGCACCGTCTTCAATATCTTCGATTTTTAGTTGTTGTTCAATTACTTGAAATGAGATTTAACTCAGTCTTTTCAAATAATTCTCGTATAAAGTTTCAGAACAAATTCTTGCCTTTGGTTAAATCATTGGCCTTCATCAGTCATTACCTTAGGTAAAATTGTTTACTCGAGAACTTAATTCGGTCATCGAATTAAATACTCCAGTCATATCATATCCATAATTCATTTTACACTTTCTCATGCCAATTCGTACTTAACCATTTTATTTTACAAACCAAGCAAAATTGGTTTGCACACATTTTAAATTGCGTAAAACAAATTGAAACGATTTCGAATAAAATTGAGTGCTGCAATCTGCGAATTAATGAAACTGACAAGTCACAAATGAAGTCAAAATGGGCCGAAACTCGGCCGGGAAAGAGCCTGGATGGACCTAAACTGTTGACCGTGGTCCCCACTGGTCAACAACCCAAAATAAGAATTCAGACGTCTGAATTAAAAATTCAGACGTCTGAATTTGTAATTTCCTAAAATAGAAAGGATTTAGTTCATTTTAAGTCCATTTCAGACGTCCGAATTATTTTTGACCAGACATCTGGATTAAAAATTTCAGACGTCTGAGTTGCTCTGCTTGATTCCATGATTATTTGGAGCAAGTCAGACGTCTGACCTAAATAATTCAGACGTCTGAATCCTATTCCAAAGCACAATTAGCGTAGAAAACATATTCAAAATGATATCGACAAATGCCCGAAGGCCTATGATGTAATGTACATGTATATGAGGCTTCTAAGACTTGCCGAACCAATTTACAACACCCAAATGCACATGCACAAACATTCATACGAGAGACTTGCAATGGTTTTGATTATAAATTCAAACGTGAACTAAATTCCACATCAAAGCATGCAAAAGCGATTCAAATGACTTGTGAAGACTTAAGACTTTGTCGGGGCGGTAACAGAGCTTCACAAGATCACCAAATCCACTCATAGCATATGAATTAATCATATGGACAATCCTCATCATAGTTTTCAACTCAATGCAACATAAATTCATGAATTCGTCTAAATTACACTAGCATATTCATTATTCCACTAGCATATGCAAACCCAAATGAACATTAAGTTACTCTTTTACAAGCCAATAGCTTGTGGCATAGTTGTGAGTTCATGAATAACTCACCTATATTAGATAAAAATGATTTTTATTGCAATACTTAACATTTATCCTCATGTTAAACTCATATGATCTATCAATACTCATTTCATCAACCCAAACTTAATCAATTACTACATATTTACCTAGTACTAGCCCTTTTTGTTTGTTACAACAAACATTATGATAGAAAATCCCACCTTTGCTTGTTTACAAACAAGGAATGGACCCAAAGCAAGCGAAATCAACTTCTCTTCTAATATTGCATGAAAATCTCCAATCTAAGCACATATAAATAGATTTCCTAAGAATTAGGTCGTAGGAATCATCAAAAATTAAAGAGGAGATAAGCTAGAGAAAATGGAGAAAATGAAGAGGAGTTTACCCAGGCTTCTACACTTGATTTCAACAAGAATTGGGCTTAGAATCAAGAACCCTAGCTAAGGAATTTCTATTTCCCTTTCCATTCCCCATTTTTTAATTTTGCTTAAGTGTTTTGAGTAAATGAAGAGGAGAGGCTCATTTGGGGCTCTTAAGTGAGTGGTTAGGTTTAGCCAACCAAGACCCAACCCATGTCCCAATTTTCACCAACTCGAAACACATCGAATCTTATAGTTTTCGAACATGCAAACGCCGTTTTGAACTCAACGGAAGTGGTTTTGAGTCCAAATTCACCAACTCTGAGCTGTTCTAGTTGATTTCACTGGAATAAAATGGGCGCTCTTCGTGAAACGATCAACTATAACCCAAAATGCTATCATTTCCCTTCTTTGGTTCTAGGTAACCCATCAATGAAATCTATGGATATCTGATCCCACTTCCATTCTGGAATCTCTAAAGGTTGCAACAATCCAGTTAGCTTCTGCTGATCACTCTTGACTTGTTGGCATGTAGAACACCTACTAACATAAATAGAAATGTCTCTCTTCATACACTTCCACTGGAATGTACGCTTAAGATCATATTACATCTTGCTCACCCCTGGATGGATACTAAGCTTGGATTTGTAACATTCATCCATCACTTTTCTTTTGAGCTCAATAATATCCGGAACGCATATACGGCCTAACAATCTCAGAATTCCCTTGCTATCAACTTGGAAACTCGAGACTTCGCCTTGCTAAACTCTCTTAATGATGTTCTGAATAAAATCAACATATTTCTGAAGAGCAGAAATCTCCTCAATCAGTGAAGGCATAATAAAAAGATTAGCGATGATTGCATTCTTCCTGCTAAGTGCATCAACTACAACATTGGCTTTCCCTGTAGTATACAAAATATCTAGATTGTATGCTGCAAGAAATTCTAGCCTACGCTGTTGTCTCAAATTCAAGTCCTTTTAGGTGAACAGATATTTCAATGATTTATGATCCGTATATAATTCGAACTTCTCACCCAAAAGTTAGTGCCTCCATATCTTCAAAGCGAATACCACGGCTAACAGCTATAGATCGTGTGTAACATATCTCTTCTCATGCGGCTTCAACAAACGGCTAACATAAGCAACAACTAGGCCTCTTGCATTAACACTGCACCTAAGCATTTGTATAGACAGTTAAATCTTGATTGCCATCCATAATAGTCAATACTGGAGTAGAAAGCTGCTCACATTCTGTCGTCCAATTAAACCTTGTAGGCTTCGTCTATGGATAGATAGATTCGCAAAATCCTTAATGAATTTCTAATAATAGCCTGCCAATCCCATAAAACTTCTGACTATTATGGGAGTGCTAAGTTGCTTCCAATCTCTAATGGCTGTAATCTTGCCTGGATCCACTGAAATTCCTTCCTTTGATACTACATGACCGAGGAAATTTACTTTTTCTTGCCAAAATATGCATTTAGACAATTTGGATTTTAATACATTATTTCTCAAAATTTCCAAAACCTGTTCCAAATGCTTCACATGCTCGCTATTTGACTTAGAGAAGATTAAAATATCATCAATGAAGACTAGCACAAATTTATTCAAAACTCCGTGAAATACTCGATTCACCAAATCAACAAAATAAGCAGGAGTGTTACATAAACCGAACGACATTACAAACGATTCATAAAATAAGTCTGGACCTCTGAAATTTGTCAAAGGAACACATTCTTCGGCAATCCGCAGCTGATGGAAACCTATAGCTAGGTCCATCTTCGAAAACACTCTCGCTCCATTCAAGCGATCTAATAAATCATCAATGCATGGAAATGGGTATTTATTCTTCAATGTTTGCTTATTGAAGACTCGGTAATCTACGCATAATTTGAGAGTACCATCTGACTTAGGAACAAATACCACGGCTGCTCCCCAGCTCGAGAAACTAGGCCTGATTAGACCTTTCCATAGCAATTGTCGAGTTTGATCACCCAACTCTTCTTTCTCTTTAAATGTCATTCTTCGAATTGCATGCACAACTGGCCTTGCATTTGGAACGAGATCGATTTTGAATTCAATTTCTCTTTGCGGAGGTAAGCTATCAACTTCTTCGAATACGTCCGCATAATCTCTAACAATGAGAATATTCTCAATAAAGGTAGCAGAAACTTCAAGAGAAGACCAAAATTATTTTCTATCTGAACTTGAGCCTGTGCATGGTATAATAATACCCCCAAGTTTTGCTTAATCTTTTACTACTCTCTCGGCGCATTTAACTTCGGCCACATACTTCATTAACCAAGCCAATCCAAGTACAATGTCAAATTCGGAAAAATTCATGATGATCAAATCAAAGGAAAACCGATAACAAGAATAGGAGATAGGTACTCTACAATATAAACAAAGAACAAGAGAACCTCCTATTGGGTTGTGGACACTAATAGATTCTTCTTCTCAATTTTAAATTTAACTTTTTAACCGTGTTGCTCGAAATAGAACTTCGTGATGCTCCTATATCAAATAATACTTTAATAGGAATATTTTTAATTGTAAGTGTACCTTCCAACACGTCGGGTCTTACTTTGCCTGTAGAAGAAGCTGGCGCATCTGCCACATTATATACATGAGCCACTTCGTACTTTTTCAGCAATGGGCAATTCCTGCTAATATGCTCTATCTTATGGCATTGTAGCATTCTCTAGTATCCCGAGGTTTCTGGCTAGGGTCGGATTCATTTTGTCTTGGCCTATTAGGAGCATTGCATTGTTTAGTCCAATGCCCATACTGGTCACAGTTGAAGCATTTACCCTTTGGTTTTCTATCTTCCTGGGGCTTAGCCGCTTCAGTCTTGCTTGCTTCAGACTTTGTGTTGGGAAGCTTTCTCTTGTTGCTAGCTTGACTTCTCTCCCGATCCACTTGAGAATTTTTCTTATCGATGCCCACATATTTACAAGCCATCTCGCCAACTTTAGCAAATGGAAGTTCTATACGCCCTATCATTCTATTTTGGTACCGCCTCTGAAGACCGTCCATGAATTGCTTGTTCTTCCTGATCGGTTCTTGAATTAATTATGGTCCATAGAAAAAGAGTTCATTAAACTTACTTACAAACTCATGAATGGTTCTGTCGCCTTGCTGGAGATTTGCAAATTCATCATGAAAGCACTCGACCTCCTGTCGTGGGACAAATCTTTCCTTAAAGACTTCTTTAACTCTGACCCAAGTCATATCAACTTCTAGCTCGCCTACTGTCATAGCTTCCCACCAAATTAGGGCCTCGTATTTAAGTAGCCAAGATGCTAAAAATCTTTTCCTATTATTTACCAATTCGAGTCCCGCGAAGATCCATTCGTAAGACCTCAACCAATCTTGAGCCTCCATTACGGTTCTAATGCCTGTGAATGGCACTCCACCCAAGTTCTTATATTTCTTGGCGACAACACCAAGATCAAACGGTTGCTATTGCAGTACTGGCTCATTATTAGTCGTTGATCCTCCCTCATCGAGATCAGGCTTATTATTAACAGCGGGGATATCACCCCTTCCTTAGCCTCTGCCTCTTCTGCCCCTACCTAGTCCACTCACTTCCTTTCAGTGTTGAGGATAGCAAGTAAAGAGTCAGGCCAAAAGAAAAGATCGCTAAAGGAATGATAAAAGTATATAGATATATGCATAGATAATGATGTAATGATCTAGTCATATGTTATTCTGATGTACTCGTTCTAGGATATTACTAATCCTACCTTTAATGAGTTACTCGTCCTAGTATAATACTGATTCTATCTCCGAATGTTATCTTCCAGAGCTAAGGTTAAGCTCTACCTGACATGAATCAAACTCCCTCTCCACAGTGGCAAGGTTGGTCTTTGGAAAATAACACATTAATCACATCACCGAATACAAAAAATAGCATAATACATGAAAATGGAGAATAATTTACATCATCTCATAACAGCGGAATCATAATCATCATTATAGTTACATAGATGCAGGATTATACTTAGTACATAACAAGTTTCATGAAATAGATAATAAGTCTACATCAGAATAAAATATAAACATACATAAGGTAGTGTTTAAATGTTCAAAGAAATGATAAAAGTCAAGTCTTCATCTTCAGCCAAAAGAGCACCCAATGCTATGGTGCATATCCAAAAGAAAGCTAATCACCTGTTCACTTGGTTGCCCATGTAAAAATATGGGCACCCGAGTTTGCAAGGGAAAAACAAACTACGAGTCAGTCATAGGACTGGTATGATAAATTCTACAATTAATTAACTTATTTAAAGTATAAGGCAAATCATAGGACCACGTCGTGTGTCACGGAACGAGTTTACTCCATTGGATTTCCGGTGCATAAAATAAAGTAAATCAAGTAAACATCGCAATGCTTTTTAGAAAAATGAAGTCGTTATAAGACTCAGGTCCCATCACACAATGCAAACACAAACCAGAGGATATAGTTTTACCTTATAATGGACAAACATGCTTGTTACGCAGAAAACAAAAATCATTTGATATTATTATTAGTTTCTTGATGTTTCAAAAACAATTTCAACATAAAGGTATCAATCATAGACAACATAGTACCCCATCCTACTATGTCGCCATATAGGTTTACAATTAAAACCGCACAATGTCGTATTGAAATTGGATTTCCATCATGAGTCAAGGCAAGGGATGTCTCCTTACCAGTTTCGAGACACTCTAACAAGTGCCTCAGGATTACACACTTGGACAACCATTGGATCTTCCTCTTACGTTTGAAGATTGGTTATTCCTAAACAATATGTTTCCTTGTCCTATCAGACCTATATCTAATCCTTTTAATCATCTCGATACCCGAGGCGCCTCACAATCCATCATCCGCATAAGTAAAAATGTGTGGGCTCCATACCATAACACCACTTCTAGCTAGGAAGAAACACATGCACTCCCTGCTATCACTATCCCGTTTTAGACTCATACCGGGGTGTGAGGCTCGCGAATTAACGCCCTACACAAAGCTATGCTACTTAAAGCTATGCTTTGATCATCATCGACAAGACTTTGCTTTTCAACAAAAGCCTTGATCACTTGCATCTTGGAATGCTACAATGTGAATCCATACTATGTCATTGATTTCCACCAATATATAACCCATCTTAGAGAAGGGTGTTAATAAAGAGAATAAATTCTCCACCACCAAACATATATATATATTTAGTAGAGATCAACAACGTAGCACACACTACAATGTCAATCATACAACCCATTTTGTAACACCTCGAATTTTTAACAACACAAAAGAGGATAAATTAAAGAATAATTTATTTAATATTAAGAATTAAAAGAAACAGGCTAAGTCATTACGTTCGTCTCGAAATTCTGGTCAGGATAGACACCTGGTTTGCGTAAAACAGACAACATATGAAGAAGTTATGGACGATAAAAGTTTGACTAATCAAAACAGGGATAACTGGCGCACTTCACAAGTGCGCCAAGGCAATTTCACACTGGCGCACCTGTAAAGTGCGCCCATAGGAGTTTTTTGTGTATTCGGGCCTTTTTCAAGTGGGTGGCGACGCGTGATCTAATTCACTCTAGAGATGAGGTGGCATTCGAATTCTGGACATTGGCAGCTATAAATATACCTCAATACTCTTGTTTTCTTCACAAAGAATCAATGGCGACCAAACTCTGCCGGTGTCTAAATTGAAATGGATCCCTTATCTTCTACTATCAACTAAGGAAAATCAATTGGAGATTCAAGATCCAATCTCATCTAGTTTTATCTTCTAATCCAAACTTAGTGAGTATAGTTACTTTTAGAATTAATATTTAAAAGTTAACCTGATAGGATTATCTTTTGGATTTGTTCATATATTATATTGGATCCATTGTAAATTATGAACATATAACATTTTGGATTGATCACTATGATGTAGATCTTGATCCCTATTTGTGTTAGATCTACTTTTATCTATAGATCTAAATTATGTGGACACTCTATGATGTAGATCTTAATCCCTATTTGTGTTAGATCTACTTTTATCTATGGATCTGAATTATGTGGACATTCTATGATGTAGATCATATCCCTATTTGTACTAGATCTACTTTTATCTATTAGATCTGAATTATGTGGACATTCTGTGATGTAGATCTTAATCCTAATTTGTTAGACCTACTTTTACCTATTAGATCTGTATTATGTGGACACCTAAATCATTAATCAGATCTAGTTTATTATTTGGATCCCCTTGTGCTTCTCATATTAGATCTGAACTTATAGGATATCTAAATTAAAATTTAGATCTTGTCATGTTCATCTTATCACTTTTGCTATGTTACAACTAGTTAACTGCCACAAGTTCATTAGATCTATGCTTATATGTTCACCATGTTAGTATATGTTTATGCTAATTATGTTAGAACATTCACCTTTGTCATATTTCCATTACCTTGCCTTTTTATCGTTTATGATTAGGCTATTATTTAGCCTATACATGCCGCAAATTATGAACACGCTAGTAAGGGAATGAGGAGGGAAAAAGTTAATATTGGCATAATTTGAATGTGAACATGAGTTGGCGTATGATTCAATAATTGGGTAAATGGGCATAAATACATAATAAGGCATTGGTATAATTAACTGGACATATAATTCAAAAGGGGGAAAGTGGGGACATAATAATTACCTATAAAGACATAGGTAAGAATATGACAAAATAGAATGTTTAATAATTACAATTAGAAACTGTAATTGCACTTATGACACGAGGTTAGTTTGCATTAGTGGTGGAAGTCTGCCCGGACCTGACCAGCATATCCAGCAGCCACTAATGTTGAACCTAATGTGAGAGGTCTAAGTGCGCGAAAACGAATTGGGCTAAGACACGAGGTTAGGCCCAACTTGTAGAATAAGACCGCCTGGACCCGATCGATATATCCAGCATCCACAAGTTGTAGGCCAAATGTGGGAGGTCTAGCCCATTATGAACCATAATTGGACATGGTAATGAATTAGAATACTTAACCTAATTTAATCCATAGGGATTGTATGATTTAGAACAAAAGTTAGGGTTAAGTAAAAATTGGTTGGACAGTGGGTGGGTTAAGTGAGAGGGTGGGTAATATTTACATATAGGCCCACAAACTTAACCCAATAAGGTTATGTAATTAAAGACACCTAGTGGTATACATAACCGGTGGAAAATATAAAAGTTATGTAATTAAAGACACTTTTTAGGGTAAGCATAACTAGTGGAAATTAATAGGGCTACGTAATTAAAGACAACTAGTGGTATACATAGTCAGTGAGAACCTAGTGGGGGATACAAGACAAAGGGGAGAGCTTGTATCATATTATGTGGGACCCATTTCAGTTGGTAACCCGGAGTAGGTATCAAGCGAAGTACTTTGTACTAGGCGGAGAAGGGGCACGCTTGTTGGTTGATTGTAAGAGATCCAAACGTGTAGGACGGTGTGGGCGGCACAAACCGAGCAGGCCATGTGCGTGCATGAGCCGGGCAGACGGGGATAAGATGACCGTGACATCCGTAGATATAGGGTTGTGCATATCAGTGAGGGGTTGCCACTTTAGGGCATGATACATTCTAATGTGGGACCGGCATATAGTATCTACGGAGTAGGGAGCCGATCGATTAGGGTAGTGGTTAGGGTACATTTGGACGTATGCCTAAGTCTACCATCATATAGTGGAAAGGATCATCTCATTTTGGTTGTACTAGTAATAGTGCAGAGTAATCATTAGAAGCATATGTACCTTATCCTTTCTACCTTACCAGACCTGCCATTTATGTAGTGATCTCTCTTATCCACTTTATATGTCTGTCATGCTACTTTTATTTATTTACTTGCTAAACGTCACTAGACTTTATGTCTGACCCTTTTTGTTTCTCCTTCTTTCTTCCGTTCCCCCCAGGTTCTCAGGGAGGAAACACTCAAGCTTGATCGTGATTCTGCTTACTTTTGCTAGAGATGCCGGTATGTATGGCTCAAGCTCCTATCCTTGTTGTTATGGCTATATTTTGTTCTTGGGGAATTTTACCTCTTTTATGTACTTTGATATTTTTGAAGTACAAGACAATAACATTTATGTTGTAATGGGCTTTTATGTTTCATACGTGTGATGTTTTTGGACTACGGTATCTTATGATAAACAAGGTTTTTATTCTGCTGTTATTCTATATATCTGTCTTGTAATATTCTATGTCTGTTTACCTATAACGCTTCGCGAAACTTAATGCATTCCATTTGTGAGTGACATTAACGGACGTGGGGTGTCACATTTGGTATCAAAGCTGAAGGTTACCAGATTGGATAAAGTTTTTGAAAATTATTTTCAAAAAGATTTTAAAAGAAAGTATTTTCAAAAAGAAAAAGTCTGTTCTGAAAAACATTCCCCAAAAAGCCATATGTAATATCTTAGATCCTTTGTCTGAACCTCTTCCTTTTTCTTTTCAGCATGTTTGGGGAACCAAACATTCCTAATATCCCAGAGGGCGTTACGATACCCGGATGGTTCCGAAGGTATCCAGAGGCCACGGAGCCTGCCGAAGGCTACGGAAACGTTCCTCCCCTAGCTACACCACTTATTCCTCCTCCTTCCCCTCCAAGAGCAAATAATTTCGCTAAGATCTACAAAGACTTCCGTGCTATGGGAGTGAAACGTCCTGAAAATCGCCCTTGCGGAAAATCGCCGGATATGCTTACTTCGGGCTACAACACATCAGAACAACAACAACAGATTTTATAAACATTGCAATAATGTTACATCAGAGTAGAGAATATCAGAGTACATCGAATAAAATTACAGCGGAAGATAAATTACAACAAATACAATACAGTGCAGTGGAAAAGAACTATGCTCTGGACACAGCTTTAAACTTCAATTCAGGATCCTGCTCGAGATGAAGACCCGTAGACAAACTACTCGACTGCCCGTGTGGAAAAGAGGACACCCGAGTTTGCAAAGGTGGAAACAAACAACGGGTCAGTCATGGGACTGGTGTGAGAATTCTTAACTAATTTCACTAATAGTAATAAGGCAAATCCAAGGACCACGCCACTAACGCGGAACGGGTTTTATCCTAATGGATTGCCGGTGCATAATTAAAAGTAAATCGTTAAACAACGCAATGCTTTTTAGAAAAATGAAACCATTATAAGACCCAAGTCCCATCACACAATGCAACGCAAACCGGAGGATAGAGTTTTACCTTATAATGGTCAAAAATGCTTGATACATTAAAAACGGATCTGATATTATTATTAGTGTATATATGTTTCAAAAACATTTCAATCATAATGTATCAATCATAGACGACATAGTATCCCATCCTTCTATGTCGCCATACTAGTTCTACAATCAAAACCGCATGGTGTCGTATTGGAAATTGGGTTTCCATCATGAGTCAAGGCTAGGGAGGAGCTCCTTACCGATTCGAGAACTCTAGCTAATGTCTCAGGATTCCCCGCAGTTAACCCTTGGATCCTGCAGGGTCGGTCCACACATACAGCTTCGTGGATTGGCAATTCCTGAACACACGTTTCCCGGTCCTATAGGACCTATCATCCGAGGCGCGCCACATTCCATCATCCACATAAGTAAATATCAGCCAGTTTAAGCACCGACATCACTTCTAGCTAGAAAGAAACGTGCTGCTCTCCCTGCGTTCCCTTCTCTCGTTTTAGACTCAACCGGGTTGTGAGGCTCACGAAGTAACGTTATAACCACAAGGCCTTCTTTTCAACAAAGCCTTGGTCATCTTCATCTTAGCGTGCCACGTTGACAATTCACGCCATGCGATTAGTAACTGTTAATACACAACCTCTAAGGGTGTTGAGCAAGAGAATAAATTCTCCGCCACCATTGGTCGTATATTAATAGAAATCAATTTACATAGAACAAAATTCAATGTCAGACACACATCCATTTAAAAGCTTATGCTCTGGGTCTGAGCGAAAGCCAAATCCGTACAAATCAACACTACGTCCGGATAACTACCATCTTAGCCCCGTCTTGGGAGCAAATCAATCAAGGGCCTCAACACTAGTTACCCATTTGATGTGAAGATCGTCGGTCTTCAATCGTCGTCTTCAATTCTTCCATTTAAAACGTCGTATGATTATTTGAAGTGAGTATAACTCGGTCTTTTCAAATAATCTTCGCATAATTATCATTTAAATTATTTCATAACGTTATTACTTATCACTATTTTCATTTTAATAAAAGTAGATATAAATCTTTTCATGTAGTCATTAACATATAAGGACAACGAATCAACCAAACAAACAGCGCATAATCATGTTCATGTATCATATCAAGGTATCATGTTCAATAAATATTTCAATTCCATTCCCACATTTATTTATTTATAAATAACAACTAAAAGGTAACTTTCAATTTATTCTTTTACTGCATAGAAAATGTCATTAAAGCATCTCTTTTTCTTATTTATTTACGCTACATGTGAATAAATGTTTTCCTTTTCTTCTACATATCTTATTTACATGAAAATGTAAATGAAAGTGTCATCTAAAATAGTTCTTTTTATTTACATAAGAAAAGGTAAATAAAGTTTTCACTAATAATATGTTCATTTTATTTACATAGAAAATGTAAATAAAGTTTTCCTCATATATTGTTCTTTTTAATATATTAACGTTTATACTAAAAATATGTTCATTTTTACTAAAACGACATAACGCTAAATACGTGTTCATTTTCTCTAAAAGGACATACCGCTAAAAATGCGTTCATTTTCTCTAAATTGACATAACGCTACATATGTGTTCATTTTCTGTGTTAATCTAATTTCATATAAAAATGATATTTTATATGTAAACAATTTCTATGAATTCATAAAATTACATAAAATGTTATCCTTTTATATAATCATGTTTTAATTTTCATTGAAAATGCAAATAAAAGTACTATGCTGAATTTCATTATTTTATTTACATGAAAAATTTAGGGAAGATTAAACTGTAAATTGGAATAATAAATTTAGCTTGGGCTTAATTATTGATTTCGGAAGCCAAACATAATGCATAGTGATTTTGGGCATGACTATTATTGCAAATTTAGGGAAGACTGGGTATAGCCAATTTTGATTAATAGCTTGAAATTGCAATTGGTTGGGCATAACTTGGGAATTGGAACGTGACTAGTTTTGGTGAATTTGGTAATTAGCATGTAAAATCTAGATTTGGGTATATGTGGTAAATGTGTAAATTAAAGATGAACATGCCTAACTTGAGGTTAGATTGAGTTGTGGTGTAAAACTGCCCGGAACCGCCCGGCACATCTAGTAACCACAACACCACCTATCTAGTGTTTGAGGTTAGTGCGTCATGCCCAAGAAAAACCGAGGTTAGATTGAGTTGTGGTGTAAAACTGCCCGGAACCGCCCGGCACATCCAGTAACCGCAATAACACATATCTAATGTGAGAGGTTGGTGCATTAATAAATCAATTAATGCTAACGAACAAGATGAATGACTAGGATTAAGTTAATGAGAAACACTTAACCAATATAACAAGATGAATGACTAGGGTTAAGTTCATAGGAACACTTAACCAATATAACATGAATGACTAGGGTTAAGTTAATGAGAGACACTTAACCAATATAACAAGATGAATGACTAGGGTTAAGTTCATAGGAACACATAACCAATATAACATGAATGACTAGGGTTAAGTTAATGAGAGACACTTAACCAATATAACAAGATGAATGACTAGGGTTAAGTTCATAGGAAACACATAACCAGTATAGCATATTGAATGGGTAGGTTTAAGTAATAAGAAACACTTAACCAATATATTTTGATTTGTGGTATGTTTAAGTTGACACACGAAGGCAACACTTAACCAAATTAACATGACAAGTAGGTGGGTTAAGTAACTTGAATTGATTGATAACACTTAACCAATACAACATGATGAACACGTGGGGTTAATTTAATAAGAAACACTTGACCAATATAACTTGATGGACGAACGAGGTTAAGTTAATAGGAAACACTTAACCAATCCAACATGATAAGTGAGGAGGGTTAAGTTAATAAGAAACACTTAACCAACATGACATGATGAATGGGTGGGTTAAGTTAACATGAATGGACAACACTTAACCAATATGGCATAATGTGCGGGAGGGTTAAGTACATATCAAGTTGGGTGGGTAATATTAGTAAATATAGGCCTACAAACTTAACCATTAAATAAACATGCTTGAATCAGTAGGAGGGTTAAGTACATATCGGGTTGGTGGGTAATATTAGTAAATATAGGCCCACAAACTTAACCATTAAATAAACATGATTGAATCAGTGGGAGGGTTAAGTACATATCGGGTAGGTGGGTAATATTAGTAAATATAGGCCCACAAACTTAACCAGTAGGAAACCCTAATAACGGGGACCCATTTCAGCAGTAACCCACATAGATGTATCATGGTACCCTGAACTAGGCAGGGTGGGGCACGATTACTGGGCTAATTATAAGCGGTCAAAACAGCGGCAATGGGTACGTCAGTGTTGGTTCCGACGGTTTACGGGCATGCACGTACTCCGGAGTGGGAAAAAGCAGGCACTGGGTACCAGTAGTTATACACTGTGCATCTTGAATCGTGTCGGGTTGCTATCATAGGGATTAATACACCTTATGGTGGGACCAGCGCAGGGTATCTACACACAAGGGAGGGCCGATTGACACAGACACAAGACAAATTAATACAAGTAGGGAGCCGATCGATAGGGTAGTAAGGGTACATCTAACACATTCATGGCAATTAGGCAGATTGAGGTGGAATCTTCATAATAGATGTACACCTGAATGCTACCACAATTGCGGGGATTGGGATCACGTTATCATATTATACAGATTACTAGTTGGGACACTAGTTAGGTAGTGCAGAGATATAGTAATCAGAATAACAGGGTTGTAGCAAAGCAGAGAAAGAGTAGAAGCGCATTCAGTTTATCTTGCCTTATCATACCTTATGCTTATCTTATGTTATCATGTTATCCATGTTATCACGGTATTGTCTTATATTCAGTTTATTCATGTCATGTTGCTTTTACCGGGCTACATGCTGAAAGTCACTGAGCTTACCAGACTTATGTCTAACCTAGTTTGTTTTCGCCTCTTTTCTTCCGTTTCCCCCCAGGTTCGCAGGGAGGGAATATTACAACTTAGCTCAGTTTTCTTTCCAAGCTCGAAGATAGTCGATGTATTGCTTTGGATTCTCTCTTCCACTGCTATGGCTGGTTCATGCTTTATTGGGGAATATCATTGTTATTATGCTTCTTTTATACTTGGAAGTTTTTAAATCAAGACAGAAGTTCTATATATTACTTTTAAGTATGATTGAGACAACTATTGTAAAAGCTTGACTGAACCACATTGTTTATAAAATGACTTTATTTTCTGCTGCTTTATTTGTCTGTCTTGTAATTCATCTGCATCTTTTACCTATAATGCTCCACCGAAGTTAAGGTATTCCCTTTATGAGTGACCTTAACAGAGGTGGGGTCTTTCACTCGGTATCAGAGATGAAGGTTACCGGATTAGATAAAAGATTTGAAAAATTATTTTCAAAATGGTTTTAAAAGAAGCATTTTCAAAAGAAAAGTTTTGTTTTAAAGGCATATTCCCAAAGCCATATGCACTATCTTTTGATCCTCTATTTGAATCCTTGTTTCCTTCTTTCCTGAGTCTCCGGGGCTCCTGGCTTTCTGGGAGGTAACCTCATCGCGGCATGGTTCCGTAGGCTTGATGAGACTACGACACTTGTCAAAGGGCAAATAAGCGCCCAACTTCCATCTATAGCTGCAGTAGTTTCACCTACGGCTAATTTTCTTTTGAGCTTTGTAGGACTTTCCCTGCGATGGAGGCAGCTTTTGAGAGACTTGTCAACGTGTTACACAAGGATAGTAAAGATGAGAATGAGGGAGTTTGGTTAAGGAGCACAACCCAAGGATGAGAAACTCATGGATATGGACTTGGTTCACAAAGGAGGCAAAAAGGAAGAGGTGTAATTGGAAGAATCACAGGACAAGAAGGGAGGAAAGAATACTGAAATCTAAGACAAGAGGAAGTGTCTTTACTATGGTATAATGGGTCATATAATTAAGGACAAGGGAAAGAACAAAGAACGGGATTTTCAGAAGGGCAAGTGCATGCTCTCACCGCCAGCATACCTGAGAGAGAGGTAATAAAGTTTCTGTTGAAAAAAAAGGTTTAGCTTTTCTTTTTGATCCTCCTGTTAGTACTCTCTGTTTTTTAGCGCCTCACATTCGATTGTATCTGCTTCCATAGTTGAGTCTCCGCACCTTAGTACTTGTATAGTAGAAGATCCCATTATTGTCTCAAATCCAATTAGTGGTTCGGCTCATTTATCTTTGGTTTGTAAGGATTTGAGAATATCTATATTAAGGATTGAGTTTAAGTATAATGCTTATGTTTTTGGTTCCATGGGCTATGGGTTGATTCTAGGAATGGGTTGGTTAGCTAGTAATTGCGAAAAGAGGGTAGTTAGACTTTTTACTTGCCTCAGGAATACCCTCGAGGTTTCGTGCGATCCTGAGGGGATCAGTTAGGCTTAGCTACCTAGAATCACTTGATGCATCTATCGACGATTTGCGATCCGTTAGAATAGTCCATGAGTACGCAGATGTTTTTGATTAATTAGGGGTTTTCCCTCTAAAACTCGAGATAGACTTCCGCATATGTCTAGTTGACAATGCAAAGCTAGTTAGGCGATCAACGACAGTTTTGGAGCAATATTGGCAAGGATAGCCAGAGTCAGTTAAGTGCTCAATTGTTTGGTTGTTTTGCTAGTATCATCTCACATAGATCGTCCAAATTCGGAGGAGGTATTCCTTGGGTGCTTGTCTGATAATGGTTTAGGCCTTTGGGGTTTGTACTGGAGGGATGTCGAGTTCAATTAGGATGGTTTGCGTGAGAAATAAATGGTTGTGGCAGGCGCCCTAACTAAGACTGACCTTAAGAGAGGTAAAAAAGTACATAGCAACCTTTAGCTTTAGACCCTCATATTTGTGACATGATGGATAAACTAAGTAAAGGAGAGAATCTAATCATCTTTGTATATACACTTGGTAACATGGTTAGCATCTGTTTATTTTCAAGAGATAGTTCTGGGAATGTTAGCATGACACGGCAGAAGTTGTAGTGCCAATTGTACTATAAGAAAAAAAAAGTGGAACGGGAGGTGACAGTGAAATGAGTTCCAACGCATATTCTGGAAACAGAAATTTAGAAGCTACGCAAATCATGAAGTTAAGACAGTCAGAGCAATATGGAATGAAGCTCAAGAAGATGCGACTTCGAAGACTGAAGACTAGATACGTGCATCATAACCTTTTTGAGGGTATACCCTTGATTCCTCTCTTTCTGTAAAATTTATTTGCATGCTATTCTTTTAAGTATATCCTCTTGATCCTATCCTCAATCCTTAGGTAGAAGCCAATGGATGTAAACATGTGTTTGAAACATGTTATGATTGGTGGTTGCAAGTGGTTGCCAGTGGTTGCTCGTGAATGCATATACACAAATTAGGCACTAGATCGACTCAGTCACTTTCATATTGCATATGCATGAGTGAATTTTTATATATATGAACTGAAAATTGATGTGTTATCATATGGATCTTGCATTTGTATAAATGATTGTGCACTCATGTAGAAGTTATAAAGTACGATTAGGAATAATTGCATACATGATGGACTCATGGCACTGACATAATTCGCATTGAGGAGGTCAACTAAATCAGTAAACCGCCTGATTTTGCATTAGATAAGGACATATACACACACTATGCATATGATCATGAAAGCATCAGAAATCTTTTTTAAGGACAATGGACGCCTGTGAATGACTGGTTGAGTAGATGGATGTTGGATGGTAGGATATACATTCTTCTTGACTTGAAGATTTCGGGGACGAAATCCTTTAAGGAGGGGAGAACGTAACACCCCGTATTTTCTAAGAATATTAAAAGTAACAAATTAAATCATACTTATTTCTTTTTAAAAGAAGAACTAAGGAAAATGGGTTATGCCATTGCGTTCATCTCGGAATTCTGCTTAGAATAGAGTCCAAGTTTTCATAAATCGGACTTCGTATGAGAAAGTTATGGCACTTAGAAGTTTCAGGAATTAAAAAAAAAGTTCAAAATTCAGATCACACAACCGGGCTGGGCGGGAAATTTCCCGCCCAGGACCCAGGCCGACCTGGGGGTCGACCTGGATAGACATAGGTCGACCTGGGGGTCGATCTCCCCCTATTTCCAGATCCGAGGACTGGTTCGTTTTTCTGCATTTGGACGCCCGTTCTGACCAGATTCATTGATCCATATGCTATATAAACATCCCTAAGGCTACAGTTTTCTTTACACAACTTCATTACGCCTATACTCTACCCTAATTCATATCAAAACAAATTAAAGACGTCCTTATGCTGCTCTAGTTCTTCAAGAAATCAAGTTTAGAATTTAAGTAGAGATTCAAAGGCTAATTCAACGACTTCAACAACTATTTTCTAAGAATCAAATCTAAATTAGAGAGTCGATAATCTATGTCAAAGGATAGCTTTTCAGTTTCAGAAAACAGATTCCAGAAATATAAGGATCATTCTCTTTTTATAAGTTCAAGTTACTTTCAGATGTGAATTCTTGATTGAAATTCTTGGCATGAAATAATCTGGATCTAAGCTATACTTGATTATGAGATAATCCTTTTAGATTTATCAAATCTAATCTATAAGATTTATGCCTGCGATGTTATTCAAATCTAATCCATTAGATTTATGCCTGATGTAAGTATTCCTTTCATTTGAATCCGTGCTTGTATATGCCTTTGGGAATCATTATTGACTATGGAATTGGTCCAATCATATTTATCCTTGTTGTATATCGGAATTGTAATCCTTTTTAAGTTCATGATATAACTCTTGTCAAACCTATACGCCTGTGATGGTTCATAATGATATTCATATCATATCTATATGCCTGTAATGTATTTTATGCAAAACTTGTCAATTTGGCATATCAAATTTATTGGACCAATAGTTCTTATCGGCATATGCCTATTCTTATGCCTCTTATGTTTCATATTGTTTCTCCGCTTATTTTATGAATCTTGCGTTGAATCTCGAAATACGTACTTTATAAATGCAGGGCTAATTGGGTATAACATGAAATTGACATTTATTTGGCATAATTTGGAACATATATTATGGCATGACTGTTAAGATGCAATTTGGGGTAATTTGACATGAATTATGTAATTTGACATATTGAACCTAGAATTGGCATGAAGGACAAAGTATGAAATTTGGCATGAAAAACAAGTTTTGGGCATAAACTGTAAATTGGAATAATAAATTTAGCTTGGGCTTAACTATTGATTTCGGAAGCCAAACATAATGCATAGTGATTTTGGGCATGACTATTATTGCAGATTTAGGGAAGATTGGGTATAGCCAATTTTGATTAATAGCTTGAAATTGCAATTGGTTGGGCATAACTTGGGAATTGGAACATGACTAGTTTTGGTGAATTTGGTAATTAGCATGTAAAAACTAGATTTGGGAATATGTGGTAAATGTGTAAATTAAAGATGAACATGCCTAACTCGAGGTTAGATTGAGTTGTGGTGTAAAACTGCCCGGAACCGCCCGACACATCTAGTAACCACAACAACACCTATCTAGTGTGAGAGGTTAGTGCATCATGCCCAAGAAAAACACGAGGTTTGATTGAGTTGTGGTGTAAAACTGCCCGGAACTGCCCGGCACATCCAGTAACCGCAATAACACATATCTAATGTGAGAGGTTGGTGCATTAATAAATCAATTAATGCTAACGAACAAGATGAATGACTAGGGTTAAGTTAATGAGAAACACTTAACCAATATAACAAGATGAATGACTAGGGTTAAGTTCATAGGAACACTTAACCAATATAACATGAATGACTAGGGTTAAGTTAATGAGAGACACTTAACCAATATAACAAGATGAATGACTAGGGTTAAGTTCATAGGAACACTTAACCAATATAACATGAATGACTAGGGTTAAGTTAATGAGAGACAATTAACCAATATAACAAGACGAATGACTAGGGTTAAGTTCATAGGAAACACATAACCAGTATAGCATGATGAATGGGTAGGGTTAAGTAATAAGAAACACTTAACCAATATATTTTGATTTGTGGTATGTTTAAGTTGACACAAGAAGGCAACACTTAACCAAATTAACATGACAAGTAGGTGGGTTAAGTAACTTGAATTGATTGATAACACTTAACCAATACAACATGATGAACACGTGGGGTTAAGTTAATAAGAAACACTTGACCAATATAACTTGATGGACGAATGAGGTTAAGTTAATAGGAAACACTTAACCAATCCAACATGATAAGTGAGGAGGGTTAAGTTAATAAGAAACACTTAACCAACATGACATGATGAATGGGTGGGTTAAGTTAACATGAATGGACAACACTTAACCAATATGGCATAATGTGCAGGAGGGTTAAGTACATATCAAGTTGGGTGGGTAATATTAGTAAATATAGGCCTACAAACTTAACCATTAAATAAACATGCTTGAATCAGTAGGAGGGTTAAGTACATATCAAGTTGGTGGGTAATATTAGTAAATATAGGCCCACAAACTTAACCATTAAATAAACATGCTTGAATCAGTGGGTGGGTTAAGTACATATCGGGTTGGTGGGTAATATTAGTAAATATAGGCCCACAAACTTAACTTAGTAGGAAACCCTAGTAACGGGGACCCATTTCAGCAGTAACCCACATAGATGTATCATGGTACCCTGAACTTGGAAGGGTGGGGCACGATTACTGGGCTGATTATAAGCGGTCAAAACAGTGACGGGGTACGTTAGTGTAGGTTCCGACGGTTTACGGGCGTGCACGTACTCCGGAGTGGGAAAAAGCAGGCACTGGGCTGATTATAAGGATTGATACACCTTATGGTGGGACCAGCACAGGGTGTCTACACGCAAGAGAGGGCCGATTGACACAGACACAAGAGAAATTAACACAAGTAGGGAGTCGATCGATAGGGTAGTAAGGGTATATCTAACACATTCATGGCAATTAGGCAGATTGAGGTGGAATCCTCATAATAGATGTACACCTGAAGGCTACCACAATTGCGCGGATTGGGATCACGTTATCATATTATACAGATTACTAGTTAGGTGGTGCAGAGATATAGAAATCAGAATAACAGAGTAGTAGCGAAGCAGAGAAAGAGTAGAAGCGCATTCAGTTTATCATGCCTTATCATACCTTATGCTTATCTTATGTTATCCCTGTTATCACGGTATTGTCTTATATTCAGTTTATTCGTGTCATGATGCTTTTACCAGTTTACATGCTGAAAGTCACTGAGCTTACTAGACTTATATCTGACCTAGTTTGTTTTCGCCTATTTTCTTCCGTTCCCCCCCCCGGTTCGCAGGGAGGGAATATTACCATTTAGCTCAGTTTTCTTTCCAAGCTCGAAGATAGTCGATGTATTGCTTTGGACGCTCTCTTCCACTGATATGGCTGGTTCACTCTTTATTGGGGAATATCATTGTTATTATGCTTCTTTTATACTTGGAAGTTTTTAAATCAAGACAGAAGTTGTATGTATTACTTTTAAGTATGATTGAGACAACTGTTGTAAAGTTTGACTGAACTACATTGTTTATAAAATGACTTTATTTTCGGCTACTTTATTTGTCTGTCTTGTAATTCATCTGCATCTTTTACCTATAATGCTCCACCGAAGTTAAGGCATTCCCTTTGTGAGTGACCTTAACGGAGGTAGGGTGTTTCAACTGTAATAAAAGGAAGAACACTTGCTTTAATTGCGGAGAGGTCATACACTTCGCTAGAGAGTGCCCGAAGAAACGAGGACCACAAGGACAAGGTCAAAGGGCAGGAACTTCTGGAGGGCAGGTGCATGCTCTCGCGACCAGTGCTCCTGGTAGAGGTAGAAACATTTCTGTGGAAGGTTTAATTTCTCTTTCAAACCATCTTATTAGAACACTTTTTGATTCTGGCGCTTCACATTCATTTATATCAAGTTTTGTAGTTGAATCTCTGCACTTAAGTACTAGTATGGTAGTGGATCTCGTAGTTGTTTCAAACCCCATTAGTGATTCGGCTCTTTATCTATGGTCTGTCGGGGTTTGAAAATATATGTGTTAGGCGTCAAGTTTGAATGCGACATATATGTGCTCGGGTTTTTTGGCTATAGGCTGATTCTAGGAATGGATTGACTTACCACATATGGTGTCATTCTGGATTGTGAGAAGAGGGTCATTAGGCTTCTAACTTGTCATGGGAGGACCCTCAAGATTTCTTGTGACCCACAAGGGTTGGTTATGCTTAGTTTCCTAGAGTCTCTTGATGCATCTATCGATGACTTGCAGTCTGTTCCAGTAGTACGAGATAAATCCGATGTTTTTGACGAGGTTCAGGTTTTACCTCCGAGGCGCGAGATCGACTTTCGTATATATTTGGCGGACAATGCAAAGCCAGTTGCATTGCCAGTGCGCCACATGGCTTTGAGGGAAAGGAGGGAGCTGAGTAAGCAAGTAGGGGAGCTACTTAAGAAAAGGTTTATCAGACGAAGCATATCTGTAACGACCCAGAAAATCTGAACCAATTTAAAATTTTTAAATTGGCTAAAATAATGGATTTTAATTATTTAAAATAAATATTTTAAATAATGGCGATGAAAACTGAGTTTGAATCGACATTTGAAAACGAATATAATTAATTATAATTATATATAGAATTGAAAATGGCGCGGTAGTTCGATAATTCGATTTCAAACTTCAATTGAATATACCGGGTGCAAAACAATCCAGATTTTAGTGAAACCAAAAATATTTAGATCTGTTAGTGAGTATCTTTCTAACGAATATGACCAATCGAAATTTGATAGCGGGAATCAAAAGGTATGTCCAGTTGAAAATTCTGAATAGTCGCTATGGAATTCAGGCCCTTAAAAATGGACATTTTGCAGGTGACCTCGGATTTCGACGAAACCACTTTTGTTGGGTCCGCAGTGTCAAGTTATTGCTAGGTTTCAAATTTCATAATTTTTCGAATCAATATGTGAGCGTGGCAAAGGAAAACGCGTTTGACCAGTTTCTGTTGAATTTAATCGACTGGAAGTTGGCCATTTTACAAACGGTCTCAGAATTCGACGAAACTAGTTTTGTTAGGACCGTATCGTCAATACGAAGCTAGAAAATATTTTTCTGGAATTTTTCTAGTTAGTATGTGACCCCGGTAATTTGAAATGTGCGTTTAAAATTCAATATAATGATTTAAATGAAAATTCAAAAGGAAACTGATTGTAACGATCAAATCAGCTTGCGATACATATCCCATTGTGTTCGGAATGGGGGTGAAACGCTATGGGCGACAGGCGGTGGGCCTCGTTTCGAGGTCATATGTAAAAGTCAACCTTTTTTGCAAAATATAATAATTAAATAATAAATAAATAATAAAAAAGTACTTTTCCCCCCTTTTTCCTTCTGCAAAGACCCCCCCCCCCCCCCCCCGTTTCATTATACAGAAACAAAAAAAAAAAAAAAAAAAAACCTAAGGCGAATCGAGCCGCCGCCTGAACCCTCGGAGCCGCCCCCCTCGTCTCGACGCCGACGAAGAACTCCGAGCCATCGCCTCGAAGCTAGAAGCCCCGCCTCCATCGATCGAGCTCCGAAGCCACCGCCTCCATAAATCGAAGACCGCCTCCCCGTTCGAACCCCGAGCCGCCCCTCGAAGCCACCTCCGACGTCTGCAAAGACCCCCCCCCCGTCTCTGTAAGTTTTATTTTATTTATCTATTTTATTTTAATTCTGATTTTATTTAAAAGATTAGACTGTTCTTTTAAAAAAGTATGAAACTGTTTTAAAGGAAGATAAACTGAATTTTTAAAAGTATTTTTAAACTGAATTTTTAAAAGTATTTTTAAACTGAATTTTTAAAAGTATTTTAAAACTGAAATGATTTTTAAAAGTATTTTAAAACTGAATTTTAAAGTATTTTAAAACTGGATTTTTAAAAAAAGAATTGAAAACTGTTTTTTTAGAAATGAAAACTGCATTTTTAAAAAAGATAAAAACTGCATTTTTTATAAAAAGATAAAAACTGAATTTTATAAAAGAATTGAATACTGATTTGGTTTTTAAAAATTAAAAACTGATTTTATAAGATTTTAAATAAACTGATTTTATAAAACCTTTTAAAAACTGATTTTGTTGAAAGAGATTTTAAAAACTGATTTTTTTTATGCATATAAAACTGATTTGTTTTAAAAATAAAAACTGATTTGTTTTAAAGGTAAAAACTTTAAATAGGAAAAAGGTTTAATCTTTAAAGAGAAAAAGGATTTGAACTTTAAGAAGTAAAAATCATATTTTTATATATTGGTAGTAAAAGTAAAAATCATATTTTTATATATCGAAAGTCGAAGGAAAAATCATATTTTTATATATTGAAAGTCGAAGTAAAAATTCGATTTTTATATATTGAATAACATAGTAAAATTTCGATTTTTACATATGTAGAGAATACAGGCAACGAAGCGACAAATAGGCGAAGATTTCTAAAGGAAGAGTCGTGCAGTTGGATAGCTATTGGTGAGATTTCTGATTTAAAATTTATATATATATATGTGTGAAGTAAAAGTGAATTGCTATATATAAATATATATATATATATATATATATATATACGCCCCTCGTCCACAAACCATGGACGATATTTATTGGTTGAAATTGTTGTGGAAATTTGATTGATAGCGAATGATTGTTTGGGATTGTTTGTGATTGATATTGGTTGATTGTGGTTGAAAAATACCCATTGGTGGTTGTGAAATATTTGGTTGAAACCACTTAGGATTAGTTTGTGGAAATGAAATAAATATATACATGCCGCCTGCGTGCGAACTAGATGCATGAACCCCATTGTCAAAAACCGCGAGGTTTTAAGGTAGAGCGAGGAGCCGTACTAGGGACGGTGCCGGTTTAACTACCCTGCCGTTATGCTGCCGAAATTTTGAATAATATTTGTGTGGTTGAATTATTTTCATATGCTTAAACTATATTTATTCATTGTATAGAAAACATTCATGTGTTGAATTGATATTCATTCGTTGTTTAGAAATTCATGTGTTGAATGGTATTCATATTTTGAAATAAATTGTTAGATAATAAAAATCACATTTTTATCTATATATAAAAACCATAGAAAACATTCATGTGTTGAATTGATATTCATTCGTTGTTTAGAAATTCATGTGTTGAATGGTATTCATATTTTGAAATAAATTGTTCGATAATAAAAATCACATTTTTATCTATATATAGAAACCATAGAAAACATTCATGTGTTGAATTGATATTCATTCGTTGTTTAGAAATTCATGTGTTGAATGGTATTCATATTTTGAAATAAATTGTTCGATAATAAAAATCACATTTTTATCTATATATAGAAACCATAGAAAACATTCATGTGTTGAATTGATATTCATTCGTTGTTTAGAAATTCATGTGTTGAATGGTATTCATATTTTGAAATAAATTGTTTTATGATAAAAATCCTATTTTGTCACCTATATGAACTATATAGAAAAATAGTGTTTTGAAATGAATCGTTTTACAATAAAAATCACATTTTTATTGTATGCATAAATCGTTAAAATGTGAAGTGTTAAAAATAGCCACTTGTTCAAAATAAACATATATGAGTTGAAATATTCATTAATTAGCTAATGAAATAATTTGCACCTATTTATGTAACATTAGAATGAATGGTGTTTTTAAACCAAATAGAAATCAAATATGAAGTTGAATAGAAAATGAAAAATGATATGAACTGTATATATATGTACATGCATATTCATTGAACAGGTTATAGCAAAGGGGCTAGAGAAGAGGAATAAAATTTGTGCCCGACAAATAGGTACACATTTACTGATTTGTTTGGGTGATGATTTTGAGCCTGTTGGCTAGCCGCTTGGCTTTTTCTTTTTGAGATTAGAAGGACCGGGACGCTATTTGCGATTTCCTGACGCTCCCGGTGCAGGGGAGGTTATGGCGAAATTTTTCCAAAATTTAAGATGTTAGAAAATTTTTTGAAGTGAAAACGATATTGAAATTGTTGAATGAACTATATTTATATAAATATATAAATATAAATAAAATTAAAACGAAACGAAGCCGTGCAGTTCGTATTTTGAAACCGTGATTTCAAACGACTAGTGCGGGAAATCCGACCATTGGATTTTCCCAAAACCTCAACCGTCGGGTTCGCCTTGGAATAATCTTTCCAACGGCACCAACCTTGTTAAAATCCAACGGTTGGATTGTCTGGAATGTTTAATTCAATTCTGAAGAAAAACAGCGCCAGAAACGATTATATTTATTTATATATATAAATATAATTATATTTAATCGAATAACGACGCTGCAGTTCGTATTTTGAAATCGAAATTTCAAACGATTGTACCGGGAGATCCGACCGTCGGATTTTCCCGAAACTGGAACCGTTGGATTCGTTTTGAAAAGACCTTTCTAATGATGTAAATTTTGTGAAGATCCAACGGTTAGATTTTCAGATATGTGTAAATCAAATCTGAAGAAAAACAGCGCCACGGCCACGCTATGGCCCGAAGCGTCGTTTTGAATAAAATGGCTATTTTAAAATAAATAAAAATAGCGATAAATAGTTATAAAATACCATAAACGATATGGAATGGAAATAAACTGAATTTGCTTGATTTGTGTGGCTTTTGATGGTTGAATATGTTTGGTGTGAAAATTACATTAAAGAACACAATTGGTGTTGTCGAATAATTTAACCATTGAAATAAATCGATTTGAAATTCTAAATATACGTGAATTATTTGGAAAGGCCGAGTTAATTCTCATTTCGAATAATCGACCGACGATTGAAATTCGAAGATGAAGACGATGGTCGAAGACCGGAGATCTTCACCTCGTTTGGATGGTAACCGAGGTCCTGATTGGGAGGCATCCCGAAATATGGATAATGAGTGGTGATCGTCCAGACGTACGTGGTGATCGAAGGGTTTGCGAGGTATTTAGTGCCTCCGGTTTCGTTCAGACCCAGAACGGACTTGTGAATGGACTGTGTGTCTGACATTGGAGTTTATTCTGTGTTGATTGATTTCTGTTAAATATACATCTGTTTGGCGGCGGAGAATTTATTCTTTTGCTTAACGCCCTTCTCTGAGACGTACGAGCTCAGAGGTTGTATATCGATGGACATCAATCGCATGGCGTGAATTGCCTGTGTGGCATGCTAAGATGCAGTGATCAGGGCTTCTGTTGAAAAGCAAAGTCTTGTGGTGATGATCAAAGCACCGCCTGTGTGGCGTAGCTTTGTGTATAACGTGAATTCGTGGGCCTCACACCCTGGTATGAACCTAAAACGGGAGGAAGGACCTCAGGGAGGGCATGCGTTTCTTTCTAGCTAGGGTGGTGTCAGTGACCTACCAGCCCTGACATTTATATACTTTTCACCTATGTGGTTGTTGCTGTTGCGAGGCGCCTCGGTTTGATCGGACGATCCGGGTCCGATGGAGTCATTCGTTGGCTCGTTTGCGCCCCAAAGGGCGGGGAAACGTATTGCTCAGGCATTTTAATCCACATCGGTGGACCGGCCCTGTCGCTCCTAGGGTCACTCGAGCTCTGATCCTGAGACATGGTAGGCTAGATTGTCTCGAATTCGGTAAGGACTATCTTTTGCCTTGGTTCATGACGGAAATCCAATTTCCAAATACGACATCGTGCGGTTTTGATTGTATATATATATGGCGACATGATATATGGTACCCATGCCGTCTATGATTGATAGTTATGATTTGAAAGTGTTTTCAAACATATAGACACTAGCAATAATATCAATTGCCTTTGTTTTATTCGTATCAATCATATTTTGGCCATTATAAGGTAAAACTCTATCCTCCGGTTTGCGTTGCATTGTGTGATGGGAACTGAGTCTTATAACGGCTTCATTTCATAAAAAGCATAGCGATGTTTAAAAGAAAGATTTGTTTTAAAGCACTGGCAATCCAATGGAGTAAACCCGTTCCACGAAAGTGGCGTGGTCCTGTGATTAGCCAATTATATATGTGTTGAGTGGATTTCTCATACCAGTCCCATGACTGACTCGTAGTTTGTTTCACTTTCAAACTCGGGTGCCCCTTTTTCCGCACGGGCAGCCTTGTATTCAGGTTTAGCTGGTTCTTTTTCTGGATAGCTGGAGCTGAAGATGGATTCTATCATTTATTCTTTTTATGCTGTTCAGCTCCTATTGTACATATTTTGTTTATTTCCGCTGTAGACATTTATGTATAACTGAACTGTATTTGTACTAAGTAAGATCCTGTATACTGTGTAACTCTGATGATTACTTTTATCCAGCATATTTTGTTGTTCATATCTGGTGTATTTATTTAATTCTGTTCTGCTATTATCTGTTTCTGTGTTATATTCCAAAGATAACCTTGTTTCCGCGAGAACAGGAAATCGGGTCGTCTCATCGTGGTATCAGAGCTTTGGTTAAGCTTAGTTCTGGAATATAACATTTGAACGAACTCGTCAGAAATAGAACCAGTAGTGTTCTAGGACGGGTAACTCTATACAGATAGGATCAGTAATATCCTAGTATGAGTAAAGCAGAATGAAATTACACCTTGATAGACACATTTACATTTGAAGTATGTGTTTCTATATTTTAAAATACCTTTTCTGTGACCTGACACTTGATCTGCCATTTGCAGAAGTACTAGAAAAATGAGTGTCAGAAACAGAAGGAATGCAGAGCCGGATATTGAGGCCCTATTAATCAAATATCGAAATATGGGTGGAATACCGTTCTCTGGTGAAGAATCAATTATGAAGACACAAGCTTGGATTCGTTCGGCTGAGAAAATCTTCGAAGCATTAAAGCTTAGAGATGACCAGAAAAGATTGCTGGCCTCCTGGGCTCTCAAAGATGAAGCTTTGTTCTGGTGGGATTCGGTTATGGAGAATAATCCAGAAGGTGATATCACCTGGGATAGATTCAAAGTGATTTTCTTAGAAAGATTTACTCCTCCCGAAGCAACTGAGCGATTATGCGATGAATTTTCTTATCTGATACAAGGAGACATGACAATTCCCGAATATCATAAGAAATTCAATGAACTTTCTCACTTTGCCCCTCATCTAATTCAAAATCCGAAGTGGAAGAATATGAGATTTATCAACGGGCTTCAAAGGAAATATCAGAATAAAGTGTTGGGGCATGTGAAGCTCCCTTTTCCAGAAATGATATATATGGCCTATCAGTATGAAGATCTCCATAAGAAAGGAATGTTACACGACGAAGAAGAAGTCAGTTCTAGTGACAAAGAAAAGTCGGAAACTGATATTCCTGAAGCCAGTAAGAAGCCCAGTGCCAAAAGAAAATGGGCTAAATCTGAGAAAGAACCCGTAACGACCGCCATATGCAATAACTGCCATAAGCCAGGGCATTTTCAGGGGAATTGCAAACCCTCGAAGAAGCGAACAAAGAGTGGATCTAAATCCAAGGAGAGATTTCAAGAGAAAAGAGGTTGCAGTAAATGCAAGCAGACTGGTCATCTTGCAAAGGATTGCTGGCTCTTGAGGAAACCTGAAGTAGTTCAGGTGAATGAATTGGCAGAAACTTCTGATCCCTCAGCAAGTCAAGAAAGGGCTGATGTTTTAGAAGGAACGCTTACTGTCAAAAACATTCCAGTTAAAGTACTGTTTGACACAGGCGCGTCCCGAAGCTTCATTTCAAAGAGTGCCGCTAAGAAACTTGATTTGAACTTGAGAAAGCTCAAGGAACCAATGACTGTCCGAAATCCAGTCGGAGGTTCCATCAATCTCAGTTGGGTTTGTGCAGTACCCGTCTCTTTTTCTTGCTATAAATTCCCTATTATCTCTGTCGTCATGAATTTTGATGAATTCGATCTTATCTTGGGATTGGATTGGTTAACCAAATTTGAAGCAGAGGTTAGATGCGCCGAGAGAGTTGTTAGAGCTAAGATTAAATCAGGTGATTATATAACCATTCCCTGCGAAGGTCAGAATGCTAATAGAAAGGACTTCTGGGCAGCTTTGAATGTTTCTCCAGCCCAAATTGAAAATGTTCCTGAAGTCACAGAGAATATTCCTGACCTCATCAAAGACATTCCTGTCGTCAAGAACTATGCGGATGTGTTCGAAGAAGTTGTTCGCTTACCTCCGCAGAGAGAAATAGATTTCAAGATTGCTTTGATTCCCAATGCAAGGCCGGTAGTTCACGCTATTCGAAGAATGTCCTTGAAAGAGAAGGAGGAATTAGACAATCAAACACGACAGCTAGTATGGAAAGGTCTGATAAGGCCTAGTTTCTCTGATTGGGGTGCAGCAGTGGTATTTGTCCCAAAATCTGACGGTACTCTACGTCTATGTGTGGATTATCGTGATCTGAACAAACAGACAATAAAGAACAAATATCCATTGCCGCGGATTGATGATCTGTTGGATCGATTAAATGGAGCACAAGTATTCTCAAGAATGGACCTAGCTACAGGTTTCCATCAACTTCGAATTGCCGAAGAGTGTGTTCCAATGACAGCGTTCAGAGGCCCCGACTTATTCTACGAGTGGTTAGTAATGCCGTTCGGCTTATGTAACGCTCCAGCCTATTTCGTCGATCTAATGAACAGGGTATTCAGAGGAGTTTTGAATAAATTTGTTCTGGTTTTTATTGATGATATTCTAATCTTCTCTAAATCAAAGGCCGAACATGAAAAGCATCTGGAACAAGTGTTAGAAATTCTCAGACGGAATGTATTAAAAGCCAAGTTTTCCAAATGTATATTCTGGCAAGATGAAGTGAAATTTCTGGGCCACGTTGTATCGAAAGAAGGGATCGCTGTGGATCCAAGAAAAATCACAGCTATTTAGAATTGGAAACAGCCCAGTACTCCCACTGAAGTCCGTAGTTTTCTCGGATTGGCTAGCTATTATTGGAAGTTCGTTAAAGACTTTTCGAAGATATCTGGCCACTTAACGAAGCTTACAAAGAAGCATTCTAAATTCAAATGGACTCAAGAGAGTGAGGAGGCTTTCGAAGAGCTTAAGTTGAGATTAACCACAGCTCCGGTGTTAACCATTATAGATGGCAACCAAGATTTAAAGGTCTGGACTGATGCTTCTAGAGAAGGCCTTGGCGCAGTGTTAATGCAAAGGGGCCAAGTAATTGCTTATGCTAGCCGTCAACTGAAGCCACATGAGAAAAACTATGTAACTCATGATCTTGAGTTATTGGCTATCATATTCTCTTTGAAAATCTGGAGACACTATCTTCTGGGCGAGAGGTTTGAACTATTTACAGATCACCAGTCGTTAAAGTATCTGTTCACTCAGAAGGACTTAAATCTGAGACAGCAACGTTGGCTGGAGTTTCTTGCAGCATATGACTTTGAAATTATATATACTCCAGGAAAAGCCAATGTCGTGGCCGATGCATTAAGCAGAAAGAATGTAATGATCGCCAGTTTTATTATCACGACTTCATTGCTAGATAAGATATCTGCTCTTCAGGAGGATGATCACTTCATTCAGAAGATCAGAGGGATAATTCAACAAGGCGAACCCTCGAGTTTTCAAATAGACAACGATGGGATTCTAAGGCTCAAAGGTCGAATATGCGTTCCTAACATTCCTGAACTTCGAAAGGAAGTATTGGATGAATGCCACAAGTCAAAACTCAGTATCCATCCGGGAGTAAGCAAAATGTATAATGACATTAAACGCACTTTCTGGTGGAAGTCGATGAAAAGGGACATTTCCATATATGTTAGCCGATGCCCTACTTGCCAGCTAGTCAAGAGTGATCAACAGAAATTGGCTGGATTATTACAACCGCTAGAAGTTCCTGGCTGGAAGTGGGAACATATTTCTATGGATTTCATTGATGGTTTGCCCAGAACCAGAAAGGGAAATGACAGTATTTGGGTGATCGTAGATCGCTTCACGAAGACCGCCCATTTTATACCTGTCAGATCAAACAGAACCGCTCAGAGCCTGACACAGATGTACTTCAGGGAAATAGTTAGACTGCATGGAGTGCCGCTCAGTATAGTAAGTGATAGAGATACAATATTCACTAGCAAATTCTGGGAAGCATTTCAAGTCGAGATAGGAACGAAGTTAAACCTAAGCACCGCTTATCATCCTCAGACAGACGGTCAGACTGAGAGGGTGAATCGCATTTTAGAAGACCTATTGCGGGCTTGTGTTATAGACTTCGGTGGATCATGGGAAGACCATCTGCATTTGGCTGAATTCTCTTATAACAACAGCTACCAGGCGAGTCTGACAATGTCGCCATTCGAAGCGTTATATGGTAGACCTTGCCGATCTCCCGCTTGTTGGGTCGAGCCAGGAAATAGACTTGTGTTGGGTCCCGATATGATTCGAGAAGCTGCCGACAAAGTCGATTTTATCAAGAAGCGATTACTCGCCGCTCAAAGCCGACAAAAGAGCTATGCCGATAGAAGAAGAAGAGATATATCCTTTGAAGTTGGCGACTATGTATATTTGAAAGTATCGCCGATGAGAGGAGTTATCCGGTTCGGTAAAACTGGAAAGTTAGCGCCCAAATTCATAGGTCCGTTTCCTATTCTGGAACGGATTGGAACTCTCGCATATAAAGTTAAATTGCCAGATTGGTTGCCTGGAGTGCATGATGTATTTCACATATCTCAACTTCGAAAGCACGTTCATGATCCAGACTTGATCGTGGAAGAAGCAGCTCAGCAGGATATTGAAATTACTCCAGAATTAGCTGTGAGGCGAGAGCCGCTAAAGATTATCGGCAAAGAAACTAAAGAGCTGAGAAACAAGAAGGTTCACTTAGTCAAAGTGCAATGGAGTGGAGATCCGCGAGATTGTACTTGGGAAACTGAGGAGAGCATTCAGAAAGCTTATCCTAGATGCCGAGTAGATATCTCTGATTGACTCTGGTGCAAGGTACATTTACCCTACTTTGCATTACCATTTAATTCTCTATTCTATTGCAATTTTCTTCCTATGGATGTGCACTATTTATTCTATACTCTAAATGATTTTTGAAGGAATATAGGATTTGATCAGAATATTTTAGAAAGGTTAAAAACAAATTGGTTGTTGTATTGTGGGATTGTAGGTTTATCAAACCACTTTCGACTTTGTTCCTTTTCGGGGACGAAAAGTTTTAAGTGGGGGAGATTGTAACGACCCAGAAAATCTGAACCAATTTAAAAATTTTAAATTGGCTAAAATAATGGATTTTAATTATTTAAAATAAATATTTTAAATAATGGCGATGAAAACTGAGTTTGAATCGACATTTGAAAACGAATATAATTAATTATAATTATATATAGAATTGAAAATGGCGCGGTAGTTCGATAATTCGATTTCAAACTTCAATTGAATATACCGGGTGCAAAACAATCCAGATTTTAGTGAAACCAAAAATATTTAGATCTGTTAGTGAGTATCTTTCTAACGAATATGACCAATCGAAATTTGATAGCGGGAATCAAAAGGTATGTCCAGTTGAAAATTCTGAATAGTCGCTATGGAATTCAGGCCCTTAAAAATGGACATTTTGCAGGTGACCTCGGATTTCGACGAAACCACTTTTGTTGGGTCCGCAGTGTCAAGTTATTGCTAGGTTTCAAATTTCATAATTTTTCGAATCAATATGTGAGCGTGGCAAAGGAAAACGCGTTTGACCAGTTTTTGTTGAATTTAATCGACTGGAAGTTGGCCATTTTACAAACGGTCTCAGAATTCGACGAAACTAGTTTTGTTAGGACCGTATCGTCAATACGAAGCTAGAAAATATTTTTCTGGAATTTTTCTAGTTAGTATGTGACCCCGGTAATTTGAAATGTGCGTTTAAAATTCAATATAATGATTTAAATGAAAATTCAAAAGGAAACTGATTGTAACGATCAAATCAGCTTGCGATACATATCCCATTGTGTTCGGAATGGGGGTGAAACGCTATGGGCGACAGGCGGTGGGCCTCGTTTCGAGGTCATATGTAAAAGTCAACCTTTTTTGCAAAATATAATAATTAAATAATAAATAAATAAATAAAAAGTACTTTTCCCCCCTTTTTCCTTCTGCAAAGACCCCCCCCCCCCCCCCCCCGTTTCATTATACAGAAACAAAATAAAAAAATAAAAAAAAGAAAACCTAAGGCGAATCGAGCCGCCGCCTGAACCCTCGGAGCCGCCCCCCTCGTCTCGACGCCGACGAAGAACTCCGAGCCGCCGCCTCGAAGCTAGAAGCCCCGCCTCCATCGATCGAGCTCCGAAGCCACCGCCTCCATAAATCGAAGACCGCCTCCCCGTTCGAACCCCGAGCCGCCCCTCGAAGCCACCTCCGACGTCTGCAAAGACCCCCCCCCCCCCCCCCGTCTCTGTAAGTTTTATTTTATTTATCTATTTTATTTTAATTCTGATTTTATTTAAAAGATTAGACTGTTCTTTTTAAAAAGTATGAAACTGTTTTAAAGGAAGATAAACTGAATTTTTAAAAGTATTTTTAAACTGAATTTTTAAAAGTATTTTTAAACTGAATTTTTAAAAGTATTTTAAAACTGAAATGATTTTTAAAAGTATTTTAAAACTGAATTTTAAAGTATTTTAAAACTGGATTTTTAAAAAAAGAATTGAAAACTGTTTTTTTTAGAAATGAAAACTGCATTTTTAAAAAAGATAAAAACTGCATTTTTTATAAAAAGATAAAAACTGAATTTTATAAAAGAATTGAATACTGATTTGGTTTTTAAAAATTAAAAACTGATTTTATAAGATTTTAAATAAACTGATTTTATAAAACCTTTTAAAAACTGATTTTGTTGAAAGAGATTTTAAAAACTGATTTTTTTTATGCATATAAAACTGATTTGTTTTAAAAATAAAAACTGATTTGTTTTAAAGGTAAAAACTTTAAATAGGAAAAAAGGTTTAATCTTTAAAGAGAAAAAGGATTTGAACTTTAAGAAGTAAAAATCATATTTTTATATATTGGTAGTAAAAGTAAAAATCATATTTTTATATATCGAAAGTCGAAGGAAAAATCATATTTTTATATATTGAAAGTCGAAGTAAAAATTCGATTTTTATATATTGAATAACATAGTAAAAATTCGATTTTTACATATGTAGAGAATACAGGCAACGAAGCGACAAATAGGCGAAGATTTCTAAAGGAAGAGTCGTGCAGTTGGATAGCTATTGGTGAGATTTCTGATTTAAAATTTATATATATATATGTGTGAAGTAAAAGTGAATTGCTATATATAAATATATATATATATATATACGCCCCTCGTCCACAAACCATGGACGATATTTATTGGTTGAAATTGTTGTGGAAATTTGATTGATAGCGAATGATTGTTTGGGATTGTTTGTGATTGATATTGGTTGATATTGGTTGAAAAATACCCATTGGTGGTTGTGAAATATTTGGTTGAAACCACTTAGGATTAGTTTGTGGAAATGAAATAAATATATACATGCCGCCTGCGTGCGAACTAGATGCATGAACCCCATTGTCAAAAACCGCGAGGTTTTAAGGTAGAGCGAGGAGCCGTACTAGGGACGGTGCCGGTTTAACTACCCTGCCGTTATTGTGCCGAAATTTTGAATAATATTTGTGTGGTTGAATTATTTTCATATGCTTAAACTATATTTATTCATTGTATAGAAAACATTCATGTGTTGAATTGATATTCATTCGTTGTTTAGAAATTCATGTGTTGAATGGTATTCATATTTTGAAATAAATTGTTAGATAATAAAAATCACATTTTTATCTATATATAAAAACCATAGAAAACATTCATGTGTTGAATTGATATTCATTCGTTGTTTAGAAATTCATGTGTTGAATGGTATTCATATTTTGAAATAAATTGTTCGATAATAAAAATCACATTTTTATCTATATATAGAAACCATAGAAAACATTCATGTGTTGAATTGATATTCATTCGTTGTTTAGAAATTCATGTGTTGAATGGTATTCATATTTTGAAATAAATTGTTCGATAATAAAAATCACATTTTTATCTATATATAGAAACCATAGAAAACATTCATGTGTTGAATTGATATTCATTCGTTGTTTAGAAATTCATGTGTTGAATGTTATTCATATTTTGAAATAAATTGTTTTATGATAAAAATCCTATTTTGTCACCTATATGAACTATATAGAAAAATAGTGTTTTGAAATGAATCGTTTTACAATAAAAATCACATTTTTATTGTATGCATAAATCGTTAAAATGTGAAGTGTTAAAAATAGCCACTTGTTCAAAATAAACATATATGAGTTGAAATATTCATTAATTAGCTAATGAAATAATTTGCACCTATTTATGTAACATTAGAATGAATGGTGTTTTTAAACCAAATAGAAATCAAATATGAAGTTGAATAGAAAATGAAAAATGATATGGACTGTATATATATGTACATGCATATTCATTGAACAGGTTATAGCAAAGGGGCTAGAGAAGAGGAATAAAATTTGTGCCCGACAAATAGGTACACATTTACTGATTTGTTTGGGTGATGATTTTGAGCCTGTTGGCTAACCGCTTGGCTTTTTCTTTTTCTTTTTGAGATTAGAAGGACCGGGACGCTATTTGCGATTTCCCGACGCTCCCGGTGCAGGGGAGGTTATGGCGAAATTTTTCCAAAATTTAAGATGTTAGAAAATTTTTTGAAGTGAAAACGATATTGAAATTGTTGAATGAACTATATTTATATAAATATATAAATATAAATAAAATTAAAACGAAACGAAGCCGTGCAGTTCGTATTTTGAAACCGTGATTTCAAACGACTAGTGCGGGAAATCCGACCATTGGATTTTCCCGAAACCTCAACCGTCGGGTTCGCCTTGGAATAATCTTTCCAACGGCACCAACCTTGTTAAAATCCAACGGTTGGATTGTCTGGAATGTTTAATTCAATTCTGAAGAAAAACAGCGCCAGAAACGATTATATTTATTTATATATATAAATATAATTATATTTAATCGAATAACGACGCTGCAGTTCGTATTTTGAAATCGAAATTTCAAACGATTGTACCGGGAGATCCGACCGTCGGATTTTCCCGAAACTGGAACCGTTGGATTCGTTTTGAAAAGACCTTTCTAATGATGTAAATTTTGTGAAGATCCAACGGTTAGATTTTCAGATATGTGTAAATCAAATCTAAAGAAAAACAGCGCCACGACCACGCTATGGCCCGAAGCGTCGTTTTGAATAAAATGGCTATTTTAAAATAAATAAAAATAGCGATAAATAGTTATAAAATACCATAAACGATATGGAATGGAAATAAACTGAATTTGCTTGATTTGTGTGGCTTTTGATGGTTGAATATGTTTGGTGTGAAAATTACATTAAAGAACACAATTGGTGTTGTCGAATAATTTAACCATTGAAATAAATCGATTTGAAATTCTAAATATACGTGAATTATTTGGAAAGGCCGAGTTAATTCTCATTTCGAATAATCGACCGACGATTGAAATTCGAAGATGAAGACGATGGTCGAAGACCGGAGATCTTCACCTCGTTTGGATGGTAACCGAGGTCCTGATTGGGAGGCATCCCGAAATATGGATAATGAGTGGTGATCGTCCAGACGTACGTGGTGATCGAAGGGTTTGCGAGGTATTTAGTGCCTCCGGTTTCGTTCAGACCCAGAACGGACTTGTGAATGGACTGTGTGTCTGACATTGGAGTTTATTCTGTGTTGATTGATTTCTATTAAATATACATCTGTTTGGCAGCGGAGAATTTATTCTTTTGCTTAACGCCCTTCTCTGAGACGTACGAGCTCAGAGGTTGTATATCGATGGACATCAATCGCATGGCGTGAATTGCCTGTGTGGCATGCTAAGATGCAGTGATCAGGGCTTCTGTTGAAAAGCAAAGTCTTGTGGTGATGATCAAAGCACCGCCTATGTGGCGTAGCTTTGTGTATAACGTGAATTCGCGGGCCTCACACCCCGGTATGAACCTAAAACGGGAGGAAGGACCTCAGGGAGGGCATGCGTTTCTTTCTAGCTAGGGTGGTGTCAGTGACCTACCAGCCCTGACATTTATATACTTTTCACCTATGTGGTTGTTGCTGTTGCGAGGCGCCTCGGTTTGATCGGACGATCCGGGTCCGATGGAGTCATTCGTTGGCTCGTTTGCGCCCCAAAGGGCGGGGAAACGTATTGCTCAGGCATTTTAATCCACATCGGTGGACCGGCCCTGTCGCTCCTAGGGTCACTCGAGCTCTGATCCTGAGACATGGTAGGCTAGATTGTCTCGAATTCGGTAAGGACTATCTTTTGCCTTGGTTCATGACGGAAATCCAATTTCCAAATACGACATCGTGCGGTTTTGATTGTATATATATATGGCGACATGATATATGGTACCCATGCCGTCTATGATTGATAGTTATGATTTGAAAATGTTTTCAAACATATAGACACTAGCAATAATATCAATTTCCTTTGTTTTATTCGTATCAATCATATTTTGGCCATTATAAGGTAAAACTCTATCCTCCGGTTTGCGTTGCATTGTGTGATGGGAACTGAGTCTTATAACGGCTTCATTTCATAAAAAGCATAGCGATGTTTAAAAGAAAGATTTGTTTTAAAGCACCGGCAATCCAATGGAGTAAACCCGTTCCACGAAAGTGGCGTGGTCCTGTGATTAGCCAATTATATATGTGTTGAGTGGATTTCTCATACCAGTCCCATGACTGACTCGTAGTTTGTTTCACTTTCAAACTCGGGTGCCCCTTTTTCCGCACGGGCAGCCTTGTATTCAGGTTTAGCTGGTTCTTTTTCTGGATAGCTGGAGCTGAAGATGGATTCTATCATTTTTTCTTTTTATGCTGTTCAGCTCCTATTGTACATATTTTGTTTATTTCCGCTGTAGACATTTATGTATAGCTGAACTGTATTTGTACTAAGTAAGATCCTGTATACTGTGTAACTCTGATGATTACTTTTATCCAGCATATTTTGTTGTTCATATCTGGTGTATTTATTTAATTCTGTTCTGCTATTATCTGTTTCTGTGTTATATTCCAAAGATAACCTTGTTTCTGCGAGAACGGGAAATCGGGTCGTCTCAATATCTGAGTGGGGTGCTCCAATAGTATTCGCGACCAAGGCAGATGGTTCACTTCGTTTGTGTGTTATCTATAGAGAGCTGATCACTAAGAAGAATAGGCACCCGCTTCCAAGGATTGATAATTTATTTGATCAGCTTGTTGGTGCCTCAGTATTTTCTCAGTTAGACTTGGCCACGGGGTTTTATCAGTTGAGGGTGGCTGAGGATAGTATAGACAAGACTGCTTTTAGGACTCTGGATGGTTTCTTTGAATGGCTAGTTATGCCTTTTGGGTTTACGAATGCACACGCCTATTTTGTTGATTTGATGAGTAGGGTTTTTCAGGAGTTCTTAAACAAATTTGTCATAGTCTTTGTTGATGATATTTTGATCTTCTCTAAGAGCGAAGAAGAGCATGCCCAGCATTTGAGAGAAGTTTTGAAAACTCTCTGTGACCATCAGCTTAAGGAAAAGTTCTCCAAATGTCATTTTTGGAGAAAGAAGGTGAGATTCTTAGGGCATGTATTCTCCAAAGAAGTGATAGCTGTAGATCCCGCGAAAGTAGTTGCGGTGCAAGATTGGCAGATTCCTAAAAATGCAACAGAGGTGAGAAGCTTTCTTGGGTTGGCAGGTTACTATAGGAAGTTCATTAAGGACTTCGCAAAGATATCATCCCCACTCACCAGGCCGACGAAGAAAAACTTGGCGTTTTCATGGGATATAGACTGTGGTGATGGTTTCCAAAGACTGAAGAGGTCTCTAACAACAACCCCAGTTTTGACCTTGCCTGATGGGTGTAAAGTGATTACCGTTTACACTGACGCGTGTGGCACAGGGCTTGGTGCGGTTCTGATGCAAGAAGGGAAAGTAGTATGTTATGGGGGTAGATAGTTGAGAGTTCATCAGAAGAACTACCCCACCCATGATCTAGAACTAGATGCCATTGTATTCGTGTTAAAGACGTGGCGTCACTATCTACTTGGAGAGAAGTTCGAGTTATACACCGATCATAAATCTCTCAAGTATTTGTTCTCGCATATGGATCTCAATTTAAGGAAACAACGGTGGATCGAGTTCCTAGCTTCATATGATTTTTAGATTGCTTATACCCCTGGCAAGGGTAATGTGGTGGCTGACGCACTAAGTAGGCAAAGGATGGCCTTAAGTCCTCTGTTCGTGGAGAGGAAGGGCTTGGAATTCATCTTATCTTTTGATTTTAAACCCTCCATTGATATTTTGCCTGACTTATTTGCATCATTAGAAATACGATCAACTCTTATGGATCAGATAGGAGCTTCGCGACAAGGTGACCCATAGATTTTAGAAATCATAGAAAAGCTCAGAAGAGTGGAGACTTGTAGTCACCTCAGTAGATATGTCATAGATGAAAGGGGTGGTTGCGATGAGATGGAAGGATTTGTGTTCCTCAAACTAGAAGCTTGATAAAAACAATCCTAGAAGAAGTCCACCATTCTAGGATGACTTTTTATCTAGGCAGTGATAAGATGTACAAAGACATGAAAAGGGTTTTCTTTTGGACTGGGATGAATAAAGATGTGGCCGAATTTGTTTCTCAATGTTTAGTTTGCCAGCAAGTCAAAGCTGAGCAAAAGAAGCCCGGTGGTTTACTTCATCGTTTAGAGGTTTCTTGGTGGAAATGGGAGAGCGTCGCTATGGATTTCATTGTTAGTTTGTGTAGATCGAAGAAAGACAACACCAATATCTGGGTTGTGGTGGATAGAATCACTAAGAGCGCTCACTTTATTCCCATTAAGAGTAAGAGGACAACATCATGATTGGCAACAATTTATGTTCGTGAGATAGTTCGTCTTTATGGGGTGCCTTCCAGCATCATAAGCGATCATGAACCCATCTTTACCAGTGAATTTTGGAGGAGCTTGCAAGAAGAAATAGGTACCCAGTTGTGTTTAAGCACCGATTATCATCCTCAGACCGATGGATAGACGGAGAGGGTGAACAGAATTCTTGAAGATCTTTTAAGGCTGTGTATCCTAGACTTCAGAGGGACTTGGGAAGAGCATCTTCCTTTAGTATAGTTTTCCTATAATAACAGTTATCAAGCTAGCATCGGCATGGCACCCTTTGAAGCATTGTATGGACGACCCTGTAGATCACCAACTTGTTGGTGGGAATCTACAAAAAGATTATGACTTGGACTAGATATGGCTAGGGAAATGTTCGAGAACATTGACCTTATTCGACGGCGGATGAAGACAGCTCAATATAGGCAGAAATCCTATGCAGACAAGAGAAGGACTGACATCGAATTTGAAGTGGGAGACTTAGTTTTTATCAAAGTATCACCTCTGAGGAATGTGGTTCGCTTCGGATCAGTAGGGAAGTTGACACCTAGGTTTGTGGGACCATTTCCCATAACCGAGAGGATTGGCCAAATGGCCTATAGATTAAAGCTTCCAGAAAATCTGTCCGGCGTTCATGATGTTTTCCATGTTTCTCATTTGCATGACACCGCGGAAGTTGTTGAGCCGAGTGTATTGGAAAAGGTGGAAGTGGAACGGGAGGCGATGGTCCGGCGAGTCCCTACCCTTTGGATCAGAAGTTAAGAAGTTACGCAATAAAGAGATCAAGTTGCTAAAGGTTCAATGGAGAGATAACCCAGAGAATGCGACTTGGGAGACCAAAGACAAGATTCGTGCTTCATACCCTTTTCTTTTCGAGGGTATATTCTTAACTCCTTTTTCCAAAGCTTTAGTACTTGTTTATATCATTTGACTATATCCTATCCATAGTATTTTCGACCTTTAGATAAGAATCCTATAAATGTAAACATGTGTTTGAGATATGTTATGTTTGATGGATGCAAATGTTTGTTAGTGGTTGCCTATGGATGCATACACACACATTAGGCTCTAAACCGGCTCAATCACTCTCATACTGCATATGGATGTGTGTGCATTTTCTTTTCTTTTATGGATGAAAATGGATGAATTAGCATATGGATGTTGCATTTGGACGAATGAATGTGCACACATATAGAGCGTACATCTTATAATAGGACTATTTGCATACATATTGGATTCATGGCACAAACATATATTGCATTAATCAGGTCAACTGAATCAGTAGACTAACTGGTCTTTGCATTAGTATTGGGATATATACACACACCTTTGCATATACTCAAGTAAGCATTATAATTCTCTAAGGACAATGGATTCCATTGATTGGTGGATGAGTAGAAGGATGATGGATGATAGGATACATTCTTTTCAACTTAAAGATTTCAGGGACGAAATCCTTTAAGTAGGAGAGAATGTAACACCCCGAATTTTTAACGACACCAAAGAGGATAAATTAAAGAATAATTAATTTAATATTAAGAATTAAAGGAAATAGACTACGTCATTACGTCCGTCTTGTAATTCTGGTCAGGATAGACACCTGCTTTGCGTAAAAGGGATAACATATGAAGAAGTTACGGACGATAAAAGTCTGACAAATCAAAACAGGGATAACTGGCGCACTTCACAAGTGCGTCATGGCAATTTTACACTGGTGCACCTGTAAAGTGCGCCCGTAGGGGTTTTTGGGTATTCGGGCCTTTTTTCAAGTGGGTGGCGACCCGTGACCTGATTCACTCTGGGGATGAGGTGGCATTCGAATTCTGGACATTGGCAGCCATAAATATACCTCAATTCTCTTATTTTCTTCAAAAAGAATCAATAGCAGCCAAACTATGCCGGTGTCTGAAATGAACTGGATCCCTTAACTTCTATTATCAATTTAGGCAAATCAATTGGAGATTCAAGATCCAATCTCTTCTAGTTCTATCTTCTAATCCAAACTTAGTGAGTATAGTTGCTTTTAGAATTAAATATTTAAAAGTACACTTGATAGGATTATGGTTTGGATTTGTTCATATATTATATTGGATCCATTGTAAATTATGAACATATAACATTTTGGATTGATCTCTATGATGTAGATCTTAATCCCTATTTGTGTTAGATCTACTTTTATCTATAGATCTGAATTATGTGGACAATCTATGATGTAGATTTTAATCCCCATTTGTGTTAGATCTACTTTTATCTATAGATCTGAATTATGTGGACATTCTATGATGTAGATCGTATCCCTATTTATAGTAGATCTACTTTTATTTATTAGATCTGAATTATGTGGACATTCTATGATGTAAATCTTAATCTTTATTTGTTAGATCTTCTTTTACCTATTAGATCTGTATTATGTGGACACCTAAATCATTAATCAGATCTAGTTTATTATTTGGATCCCCTTATGCTTCTCATATTATATCTGAACTTATTGGACATCTAAATTAAAATTTAGATCTTGTCATGTTCATCTTATCACTTTGCTATGTTACAACTAGTTAACTTCCACAAGTTCATTAGATCTATGCTTATAGGTTCACCATGTTAGTATATGTTTATGCTAGTTATGTTAGAAAATTCACCTTTATCATATTTCCATTACCTTCCCTTTTTATCGTTTATGATTAGGCTATTATTTAGCCTATACATGCCGCAAATTATGAACACGTTAGTTAGGGAACAGGGAGGGAAAAAGGTCAATATTGGCATGATTTGAATGTGAACATGAGTTGGACGTATAATTCAATAATTGGGTAAATGGGCATAAATACCTAATAAGGCATAGGTACTATTAATTGGACATATAATTCAAAAGGGGAGAAAGTGGGGACATAATTACCTATAAAGACATAGGTAAGAATGTGATAAAAATGGAATGTTTAATGATTACAATTAGAAATTGTAATTGCACTTATGATACGAGCTTAGATTGCATTAGTGGTGGAAGTCTGCCCGGACCCGACCGGCATATCCAGCAGTCACTAATGTTGAACCTAATGCAAGAGGTCTAAGTACGCGAATACAAATTGGGCTAAGACACGAGGTTAGGCCCAACTTGTGGAATAAGATTGCCCGGACCCGACCGACATATCCAGCATCCACAAGTTATAGGCCCAGTGTGGGAGGTCTGGCCCATTATAAACCATAATTGGACATGGTAATGAATTGGGCTATTTAACCTAATTTAATCCATAGGGATTGTATGATTTTGAACTAAAGTTATGGTAAAGTAAAAATTGGTTGGACAGTGGGTGGGTTAAGTAAATTTGAGGGGGTGGATAATATTTACATATAGGCCCACGAACTTAATTCAATAAGGTTATGTAATTAAAGATACCTTGTGGTATAAATAACCAGTGGAAGATATAAAATTTATGTAATTAAAGACACTTTTTAGGGTAAGCATAACTAGTGGAAATGAATAGGGCTATGTAATTAAAGACACCTTGTGGTATACATAGTCAGTGAAAATCTAGTGGGGGATACAAGACAAAGGGGATAGCTTGTATCATATTATGTGGGACTCATTTCAGTCGGTAACCTGGAGTAGGTACCAAAAAAGTACTCTGTACTAGGCGGAGAGGGGGCACGCTTACTGGCTGACTGTAAGAGATCCAAACGTGGAGGATGGTGTTGGCGGCGCAAACCGACCGGGCCATGTGCGTGCATGAGCCGGACAGAGGGGGATTAGATGACTGTGACATCTGTAGATATAGGGCTATGCATATCAGTGAGGGTTTGCCACTTTAGGACGTGATACATCCTAATGTGGGGCCGACACATAGTATATACGGAGTAGGAAGCCGATCGATTAGGGTAGTGGTTAGGGTACATTTGGACGTATGCCTAAGTCTACCACCTTATAGTGGAAGGGATCATCTCATTCTGGTTATACTAGTAATAGTGCAGAGTAATCATTAGAAGCATATATACCTTGTCCTGTCTACCTTGGCACACCTACCAGTTATGTAGTGTTCTCTCGTATCCACTTTGTATGCCTTTCATTCTACTTTTATTTATTTACTTGCTAAAAGTCACTAGACTCGCCAGACTTTATGTCTGACCCTTTTTGTTTCTCCTTCTTTCTTCCATTCCCCACCCCCAAGGTTCTCAGGGGGGAAACACTCAGGCTTGATCGTGATTCTGCTTACTTTTGCTAGAGATGCTGATATGTATGGTTCAAGCTCCTTTCCTTGTTGTTATGGCTATATTTTGTTCTTGGGGAATTTTACTTCTTTTATGCACTCTGATATTTTTGAAGTACAAGACATTAACTTTTATGTTGTAATGGGCTTTTATGTTTCAGACATGTGATGTTTTTGGACCATGGTATCTTATGATAAATAAAGTTTTTATTCCGCTGTTATTCTATATATCTGTCTTGTAATATTCTATGTTTGTTTACCTATAACGCTTCACGAAACTTAATGCGTTCCCTTTGTGAGTGACATTAATGGACGTGGGGTGTCACACTTGGTACTAGAGATGAAGGTTACCAGATTGGATAAAAATTTTGAATATTATTTTCAAAAAGGTTTTAAAAGAAAGTGTTCAAAAATAAAACGTCTGTTTTGAAAAATATTCCCCAAAAAGCCAAATGTAATATCTTAGATCCTTTGTCTGAGCCTCTTCCTTTTTCTTTTCAGCATGTCTGGGGAACCAAACATTCCTAATATCCCAGAGGGCGTTACGATACCCAGATGGTTCCGAAGGTATTTGGAGGCCACAACGCCTGCCGAAGGCCAGGGAAACGTTCCTTCCCTGGTTGCACCAGTTATTCCTCCTCCTCCCCTTCCAAGAGCAGATAATTTCGCTAAGATCTGCAAAGACTTCCGTGCTATGAGAGGGAAGCCATTCCATGGGAACGAGACATTCGTAGAAGAGCGGAATTGGCTCAAGGAGACCGAGGACTTGTTCATTATCTTTGAGGTAGAGGATAGAAGGAAGGTTCAGTTAGTCGCCTGGCTACTGAAAGACGAAGCCTCATTTTGGTGGGAAGTCACCCAAACTGGACGTCCGGTGGAAATTTGGGAAGATTTTAGACAGAGGTTCGAAATGAAATTTCTCTCCCAAGCTGAGAGAAGCATGCATATGGAGAGATTCTTAGTGCTCAAACAAGGAAACTTGACGGTGGAAGAATATGTGAACAAATTCAACCAACTAGCAAGGTTCGGGTTAGAATTGGTGGATACTCCGCACAAGAAGGCGTTGTGGTTTGCTAAAGGGCTGAATGAACCTCTGCATGAGTTAGCCATGTCTCATATTCCAATGGGGGTCACTTTTGAAAAGCTTATCGATATGGCCCTAATGCATGAGGAAGACAAGGGAGAAAAGAAGGAAGCAAAGGCTAAGGAAACATCGCAAAATAAGAAGGTGTGGCCCCAGAAGGGGCAGCAGCAACAACAACAGCAACAACAGCAGAAGAAAGATGGAAGAATAACAAAGGCAAGGATAAGAGAAAATGTCACAACTGTGGACAAGAGGGTCACTTGATCAATGACTGTAAGAGAAGGAAAAACACTTGCTTTAATTGCGGAGAGGTCGGACACTTCGCTAGAGAGTGCCCGAATAAACGGGGACCACAGGGACAATCCCAATTTCTTACATTTGTTAGAAAATTACAATTCAAAATATTCCAACGTTTCTTGTTTTACCAAATTCTGGTTTATATTGAATTCTACGCATTCATTCACTAAAATCAAAATTTCAATCTGCCATGCCATTTCATGCTCATTTTAATGAAATTTTAAATTTATACGTTCTAACTTCGATTTAAAATAAATTTTAAATCGTTTATTCTTAAAATAATTCCTCTAAAATATTTAATCTCTCTGAAAATCAATCAAAAATAAATTTTAAATTGGTTCCAAAAATATGGGTTGTTACACAACTCAAGACAACCTAAACATCATACTGAAAGACCACAAACTGCCACTGGCCATCATATGATGAAGAGAGAAAAAAGTGGAATATTCAAGCCAAAGCTTACATGGCTGCTGAGAGTAAAGAAGAGCTTCTCACTTTTAACCAAGCTATCAAACACAAAGAGTGGAAAATAACCATGGATGAAGAATTCAATGCTCTCATATGAAATCAAACCTGTGATATTATACCTCAACCAAACAACAAAAATTTATTTGGATGTAAATGGACCTACAGAGTTAAAAAGAACCCAGATGGCACTGTCAACAGATATAAAGTAAGATTGGTGGCAAAAGAGTTCAACCATGAGAATGGGTTTGACTACAATAAGACATTCTCAACAGTAGTCAAACCAACAATAATTAGGTTAATATTCACCATTTCCCTAAAAAAATATGTGGAATATCCAACACTTAGATGTGAACAATGCATTTCTTAATGGACTGTTTGAAGAAGAGATCTACATGCAACAACCTAAAGGATATACACAAGATCCCAATCTAGTTGCAAGCTTAACAAGGTCATCTATGGTTTAAAGAAAGCATCCATATTATGGTTTGATAGACTCAAATCAACTCTGAGTGCATTGGGATACATGCACTGTTTCAAATGTTGAAAATATCGCCCAAGATCTCCTACGATATCTCGTTTTAGAATCCTACCGAAACGAAATAGTAAATCCCACTGTAAATCTCGTTTTGAATATATTGCCTGAGATAACGATATATCGACCGAGACGAGATCCTATAATATTTTCCGAGATGTTGGATTTTTTGGTTAAAATATAAATGCATACCCAAAATAGAACAATATTTAAAAGACTCAAATCTAACCACAATAATCTCCTGCTATTTAACATTTTGCATGTTAAATGACCATATCGCATGTTCATATATATTCTACAATGCTTATGATTTTCATATTCATCTTTTTTTTACATACATATTACTTATGAAATTATGTATTTTATGTTCTACTTATGCTGAAATTTTAATGTTGTATACCTTTTTTATGTCTAACAATAATTCATGTTCATAGATGATATGTTGTAAGCACTAATCTATTTGCATTGTATTATATTTTTACGTTAAGCATATTACGATTTAGGATATGAATGATCTTTACTAAATTAAGAAAAATGAAATGATTTTATAGCTCAAGTTTAAACTGCTATATTTATAATAGCATTCATAAAATCACTGTAAGAATATCATTTTTAACATATCATGTACCCCGAGATTGTTCCGATACGAACTTTCAGAGCCGAGATGGAAATCCGAGACGAACACCCGAGTTAGACTCATCTCATCCGAGATCTCCCCCGATACGAGATCTAGTCTCTAAAACCCCTAGACGAAATGCGACCGATATCTAAGATTTAAAACCTTGGATATAGGCCCATGAAATCCGATAACTCTTTATTTATTAAAATTACTCAAACATCAACTGTTTATATACTTGTTTATGTTGATGACTTGATAATTACAAGAAGCAGTGATGTTGAGATATCAAGCATAACAAAATACTTAAATAAAGTGTTCTCATAGGCAAATTCCTTATTTTCTAGGAATTGAAGCACAAAGAAATTCAAAGTCAAAAATGTTTTTGTGCGAAAAGAAGTATATAAGAGAACTTCTGATAAAGACAGACATGATTGAAGCCAAATCTCAACCAACCCCTATGATATCTAGTCAGCATTACTCCATAAACAAGGGAGAAAGCATAAATAATATTAAAAAATACAGGAGTGTTGTGGGAGCATTACAATATGCAACCATAACATGGCCTGACATATCATTCAGTGTTAACAAGGTATCTCAATTTTTGCAGAATCCTAAAGATGAACACTGGAAAGCGGTAAAGAAAATCTTGAGATACCCAAAAGGGACACCAAATTATGGTTTAACTCTGAAAGGTGCAAATCACTTATACATAACTGGATTTACAGACTCAGATTAGGCATCATATCCAGATGACAGAAGATCTATCAGAGGCTATCGTATCTATATTGGTGACAACCTAATATCATGGAGTTCTAAAAAGCAATCTACAATATCAAAGTCTAGTGCTGAAACTGAATATAGGAGTATTTCTAGTGCAACAGTAGAAATAATGTGGATATAATCTATTTTTAAAGAACTACAGCTCAGTAACTTATCAAAAGCAACCATTTGGTGTGACAATCAAAGTTTTATTTACACGTTTGCAAACCCTATTCAGCATGCTCGAACTAAACACATAGAAATCAACATCAACTTTGTTTGAGATCAAGTTAAGGAAGGAAAATGACAAATCAATTATATACCTTCATTTCATCAAAGGGTAGATATTCTTACAAAGGCTTTTTCATCAAAGAACTTTACCAGACTACGTGAAGAACTGAAGATTCATCACTGTCCATCTCTAAATTTACCGCAAGTTCTTCAATTGAATACACTCAGCAACAATCTGCCTCAGATCTCAAGTCAAAGCTACAAATCCAGCAATTTTCTTCTCTAATTCGCAATAGCAAAGATAGAAGAAGCTACTAGAAGTCTGCTTTGATCTCATGATTTTTAATAAAAATAATTTGAAGATGGAGGCAGCGATTCGTTTCTCAATGTCAAAATTAGGGTTTCATCTAATCCTAGATTTGAAGAGGCAAATAAGATAATGAATAATGGTTGTTGTTATTCTCCACAAAAAGACATTTTATATATTTTGTGATGGGCTTGTATTTATGGGCTTTGTAGCCTTTTGCTTGATCTATTGCCAAACGTTCTACGACAATTATAAATACAAGTGTATTCTGTACAGTTTACTTATCTATCAATAATACAAATTCACAACTTACTTTCTCTTCCAACTACAATACATTATTGTTCGATTATCAACTTCAGCAATACAAGAAATTCAATAAATTTCATAGGCTGCAACTAAAATATGGGTTCATGTAAATGCTTAAGGCTGCAATTTTTTTTCATTTACCCGATTTCCCTGGAATTCCATCTACTAGTTTCCTATAATTTTGCTTTCCATCCTCGTCTAGGAAAATACTGTTGGAAGGAATTCGTTTTGAGTTTTTTTTACGTCCAAACCAACCGAACCGACCGAACGCTCACCCCTACCCAAGAACTCGAAGACTGTAACCACAACTACCAACTGACAACCAACAGAAATAATAGCCAACTAACCACCAATACAAAATCGACAGGCTTACCAGTGAAAGCTCTAATACGTCGTTTGCACGATCCACAACCCTAAAAAAGGGCCTGCCTTTCGAAGTGCCACCGAACCACCTCGTCCCCGAAGTAATAGTAGGAAGTGAAGAGGAAACCGTGAAGGATTCTGACTCTGTCGAGGTAAAATAGATCTGAAGTAACCCTAGAGAACTCAACGGGCAAGGCAACTAGCAGAGAGAAAGACGATCTGATCTGAAGAGATGCAATTTGGGGAAAATAAAGAGAAAACCGACTGTTGCAAGGAGGGAGACCAATGTAGTCCAAGCTAGGAGAAGGGAAAATGGAGGCGTTGGAGAAGATCTAGGAGTCAACTATAAGGGAGAAGTTAGAAGGCATGTGAAAGGAAACAATAGAAAAAAGAGAAGGTTAAAGAAGGCAGCGTGAAACCCTAATCCCCATTGAAAGAAATACTATTGTTAATGTGTACATTTTATGTTATCTAATTTAAATATCTTTTTGAGGAAGAAGGGTGTATCTTTAGACCTAAATAAAAAAAATCATTTTTTCGTATATATGAATATTGTATATATTGAAATTCTCATATATTTAGAATTTAATAGATGGATTAATGAATATTATTTAATCAACTTATTTAAGTAGCCACACAATTAACTAAATATATGGACTTTGATGTTAAATATTTAAAAATATGGACTTGAAGATAATTGAGAAGAGTTTCTAAATAATTGTAATAAGTTTAAATTTTAGGCGGTTGAGGTTAATAAAATTTTACATTACAATGTATGATGAATCCATTTAGTAAATAAACTGTAAAATATTTAATATTAACTAAATGTAAACATATTATAACAACCAGGATTTTCAAAACCAATTTAAAAATTTTATTTTAGCTAATTTAATGGATTTTGAATATTCAAAATGATTTGTTTTAAATAATAACGACTAAAAATTTATTTAATTACGTACAAATTTTTTTTAATTATAAAAAACAAGCCTGAAATGGCGGAGTAGTTTAAAAATTCAATTTTAAATTTCAAATGAATGGGCATGATTCAAAATAAATCGGATTTCAGTAAAACAAGAATATTTGAATAGGTTTAATTATATCTTCCTAGGGAATTGAAAAATTCAGATTTCATAATATAAATTGAAAGTTTTGACTAGTTTAAAATTTATAATAGTCGCTATGGAATTTATATATATTTTTAAATTACATATAGCCCTTAAAAATAGCCATTTTGCAAACGACCTCCATTTTCGACGAAACCACTTTTGTTGGATCCGGAATGTCAAATTATTATTAGGTTTCAAATTTCATAATTTTTGCAATTAATAAGTGAGCATGGTAAATTTAAATGTGTTTGGTCAATTTAGTTTGAATTTAATCGATTGGAAAATGACTATTTTTCAAACCGTCTCCAAATTCCGCGAAAATAGTTTTGTTAGGATGGTATCATCAAAACATAGCTAGATTTATTTTTTGGGAATTTTTGGAGTCAGTATGTGGCCGGGGTAAAATAAATGTATGTTTGAATTCAATATATATTGATTTATATTTTAATTTTGATGAAAACTGATCGAACAGTAGAATTGGCTTATGAAACATATCCCATTGTGTCCGGAATGGGGGTAGGTGGTTAGGGGCGACAGTCGTTGGGTTTGGTTTGGAGTTCGGAGCCATAACGATTCTAATTGGAATTAAATAAATATTATATATACCCAACAATTAGTAAAAATCCTAGAATTATTCAAACCCGCGGTCAACACCTTTCTCCCAGTCGACAAAACGCGATTAAGGGTGGAAATCGTTCCAAACTTCTTCCCAAAATTCAGGCCAATCCGCTTCACGATTCCAGTAACTCATGATGGGTAAATCGAAGAGATATGAAGGAGCTTTAAATCCTTATAGGGATGATCGGATTTGGGGTTGTAATCTGTTCGTATCAATGCCCCATACTTCCGGCGTTCGCATGCAATGTCATGCCTCTTCTGGCCGGTGAGTTCAACTGGAAGCACAGGGGTGGGGGAGCGAGGTGGCGGCTTCAAGATGGCAACCTCCGATCGAAGCCTAGTGTCCCGTATTGCATGTGGTACTCAACCCTAGGTTGGAGCTTTATTCGACGTTGGGTTTCCCTATTCCAGAATAACGAAGAAGAAGGGTTAGAAATGTAATTAGGGGATTAATTATTTACTTAATTATATAATTGTGTAATTAATGTTTAAAATATGATAACTTTGTCATGTAGCGTAAGACTTGCAAACTCAGTTGCGTTGCGATCGGTATCTACAACATGGAACTGACCAAAACGGAAATGCAGGATGTTAGAATTTCAGGCAAATTTGAATGCGAACGGAATTAGAACTGAAATTCAGAAATAAATGAGTGGCGGAGTGGATCCCAATGTGAGAACTCCTTCTCATTCAAATTATGTTACAGTTAAGTATAACCTAGGTTGCAGACGGGGCTTAGTAGCTTCTGACACTATTTTATTGTACAAACCGTGGATGTTTGTTTGGATTAAATTATGGTGTAATTGATTGTATTGTGTGTTGATTGTGATGCTGAAATGTTTAAATATTAAAAGTAATTTAATATTGTTTTGTGATAGTTGAAATTATAAATATTTATTTATAATTTAAACAGTGAAAAATTGGCGAATTAGAAATATAATTCAAACTGAATTTGAATTGGTTAAATTCATTAACCAATGATTTATTTAAATAGACTGTTGTTCTTTGAAAACCCCATATGGGTCCGGGGACGATAATTTGTCCACATCTCCCCTGAATTTAATTATATGTCAATCGATGGGTTGACAAGCTGTGATGAGCGTTAATTATTTATATTTAACGCTTATGCAGTTGTGTAATGCACTCTGGATGATGGTTGATTGTTTATCATTGTTGTTGCATACATGTGGTGTGTGAAATCCATATAACTGAAATTATATGGTAATTGATTGAGCCACATTCCGATTCAGAAAATAACGAATATTATAAAATAATATTCAGTGAATAATCAAAATATGATTTTTGATGTCTAATTTTGGATGGACACGAAAATATTGAAATGTGTGAAGTCGTGTTGATTAGATTTGCGTCATTTTAACGCGAACAATATTTATATCGATTTTATTCATTTTTATAATGAATATCGAAAAGGAAATTATTTCAAAATCTGATATTTTGAAAATATTATCATATAAATAATATAATGATAAGAAGTATTCAATTTTGATTTAAAATTGAAATGAAAGTGGGAATCGTTTTTAAAATGAATTTATAAAATACGTTTTGAACGAAATATTATATATATATATATATATATTAGTGGCTTAAATAGAACGCGCCGCACCAAGACCGTTCGCGAATTTCGACCATTAACTTCGAATTGACATTACGGGAGATCCGACCGTCGGATTCTACTAAAACTGGAACCGTTGGGTTCGTATCGAAAAGAGCTTTCCAATTAATATAAGAGATTTGAAGATATGTTAGATTTGGAGATATTAGCTTTCCAATAAAATATTGAAATTTGATATGTTAGCTTTCCAATGAATATTTATATCGTATCGAAAAGAGCTTTCTAATGGTTAGATTTGGAGATATGTCCAAATCAAATTTGGAAAAGGTCGTTATGGATGTAGTTCGGTGGCCGTTATTGGAAACCGGCTGTGTGGGCCTTGATAAAATTAATAAAAATATGGAAAATTATGTAAAATCATAATAAATGATTTGAAAAGATTTTGGATGAAAAATTCCAAAGTTGGAAAGATAAAAATATATTTTTATCAAAATGAACTAGTAATTAACTAGAATAATAATCTAATGTTTTAAATAAATTGGATTTGAATTGGTTTTGATATAACCAGAATATTCTAACATATGAGTTGGAATTGATATAAATGGAAATAATCTTCAGAATATTTCGATATTGGATTCTGTGATTAAACGGATATTGTGGTGGGAATTTGGAAGATACAGATATCGTTCTTCCCAATACAATATCCGCTGGTTTCAGAATTTGATGTTGAATATAAGCCGATATAATTTCTATTTAGTGCCTTGTATTTAATATCAAATTGGATTTTGGGTTTGTCGTGAATGGTGTCTTTATTAACACTGTTCTTAAACCCAGTTGAGAAAAGAATAAATCTTGTAATTCAGATTTAGAGAAGTTTACCAATTAATTAATATTTAATTGTAATTGAATTGAAATTGATTTGAAATTGGATTTTTTGTTTATCGTGAACAGTGTTTTAAATAACATTTGTTCTTTAACCCGATTAACAGTGAAGAGATGATTTGAAATTTATAAATCTTATTATTAAGATTTAATGGAAAATTTTCAAAGTAAAGTTTTCCAATTTAATATATTAAATTGGAATTCGATTTGGTAATAATTGAAATGAGCTTTTGTAAAGGAAGACCATTACTATATATGGAATTTAAAAGCTTTGTTGTTATTCCATTTATATTATTGATTGGATACAGAAACTTATATCGATTATATATTAATCTGTTTTCCATGAAGATTCCAATTTGAATGGAAGATGATTTGGGATTTGTCGTGAATGGTGTTTTAAATGACACTGGTTCTTTAACCCAGTTAAAGACAGAATTAATTTTCCTAAAGTTGAATGATCATAAAGTAATGATTTTTGAGATTAGAACTGAACTATAGTTTTAATGAATCTTTAATTAGATTGAAATGAGAATGGAATAGTTAAATTTATCGAATTCATGAAATGATCGAGATGGAGTACCGCCAGTTTTACTCCAGGCGATAGTTAAATCTTTAATTAGATTTGAACGTGAAATGGTAATTTAAATTTACCAATAACACCGTAGGTGGTAAATATGGAGTACTACCAGTTTTGCTCCATGGGATGAATAGGTTGGGATTGGGATAAATAAATAAATGATTACTTCGATAAGGTTCGCTAATCCCGACTGGTTAATAAACCTTAATTTGGTTTAGAATTGGGAAAATATCAAATAAAATCTGTTGAAATAATATCCAAAGGAAGATTAAAGAATAAATTTAAAAGAATTTATCTTTGATAACATTAATGGGACCCTTTCCCATACGATGTGAATATTGAATAAAAGAATATTTTGGATTGGAATGAGACGTATAATGTGTTTTTATAGCACTTGATTATAAAATACTTGAGTTATTCGGAAAGACCGGGTTTATTCCATTCTGAATAATTAGTTCAACGATAAGTCGACGATGAAGACGATGGTTGAAGAGCGGAGTTCTTCACATCGTTTGAATGACTACTGATGTCTTGATTGGGTTGTACACCCAAGACGAGGTAATAAGTGGTGATCGTCCAGACGTACTTGGAGATCGATCGAATATGTGAGGACCTCTCTCTTGTATTGGACATATGGGACGAGGAATAAGGTGTCTCCGGTTTTGTTCAGATCCAGAACGGACTAGTAAATGGATGCGTGTCTGACATTGGATTTAATTCTATGTTGATTGATTTTTATTGAATATGTATCTGTTTGATGGCGGAGAATTTATTCTCTTTCTTAACACCCTTCTCTGAGACGTACGAGCTTAGAGGTTATATAAAGATAGACATTAGTTGCATGGCGTGAATTGTCAGTGTGGCATGCTGAAATGCAAATGATCAAGTTTTTTTTTTGAAAAGTAGAGCCTTGTGGCTGATGATCAAAGCATGGTTTTAAATAACATAGCTTTGTGTATAGCATTAATTCGCGAGCCTCACACCCTTGTATGAGCCAGAAACGGGAGAGGACTGCAGGGAGAACATGTGTTTCTTTCTAGATAGGAGTGTTGTCATGGTACGAAGCCTAGACATTTTTACTTATGTGGATGTTGGAAAGTGAGGTACCTCAGATATATCGGTCACTACGGGGCCGATGGATGATATGGTCGACATACTGACCATTACGCCATATAGGGCGGGGAAATGTATTGTTCATGAATAACCAATCCACAGACGTAAGAGTAGACCGGCCCTGAAGATCCAAGGTACAGTTGCGGCTGTAGCTCGAGACATGGTAGGCAAGATTGTCTCGAATTCGGTAAGGACGATCCCTTTCCTTGGTTCATGACGGAAATCCAATTTCCAATATGACACTGTGCGGTTTTAATTGTAGAACTAGCACGGCGACATGATATAGGGTACCCATGGCGTCTATGATTGATACACTTATATTTGAAGTTGTTTTTAACACTATGCACTTAAAATAGTATCAAATGATTTTTTTAAAACGTACCAAGCATGTTTGGCTATTATAAGGGAAAAATCTATCCTTTGGTTTGTGTTGCATTGTGTGATGGAACCTGAGTCTTATAATAGCTTCATTTTTCGAAAAGCATTGTGTTGTTAGTAAACTGTTTATGCACTGGTATTCTTGGGGTAAAACCGTTCCGTGTTATACAGCATGGTCACTTGATTTACCTAACTTTAAAATTCAAGTTAATAACTGTTTTAGTTCTCACACCAGTCCCATGACTGACCTGGAGTTTATTGTTTTAACCTAAACTCTAGGTGCCCCAATTTTCCACGCGGGCAGCTAGTAGTTTTGGTTTTCACAGATATTCTTTTCCCAGGATTCTAGATTTACAGCTGGAGCTATATTCGGAAAACTTTGTATCCGTGTATCTCTTTCAGTTGTTATATGTATTATTTTTCCATTGGTATGTAATGTATTTAATCTCTGGTATTTTTCTGATGTATATTATTTATTCATACTCTATTATTTTAGTACTCTGATGCAATTGTTGTAACAACAATGAAATGTTCTATTGTTTAGGTCTGGATTTCTCGTGTTCTCAAATCAATCCAGGCTTTCCCGTACGGGCGAGTTTGTGTCGTTATAGTTTGGTATCAGAGCTTTGGTTTACAAAGCTTGAGAGCAAGACACATTAGAACCGAACGAAAGAATTCATTAGACATTGGATTTGTAATATCCAAAGAGAATGACTCGTTAGAGATGGGATCAGTAGTATCCTAGAATGAGTTGGAAGGGTGTTATTTTAAAATGAAAACAAATTTAATTTTGAAAATTATATCATATAATACATATCTTAAATATACTGGGTAGATATAGAATCACACTCTAGTCGCCCGGAGATGATACTGATGATAGCACGTGCATCATTAGTATTTATGTTCGAGTTTCAAAAGTGGGATATCTATATATTTCCAGTTGGCTGATGTGAGAACCAAAACTAGATAGGGTTGTTTATTTGTGATTTGGCATTGAAATATGATTTTTGACTATATGTAAAAGTTATGTGATTGAAAAGCCAACTAACTAATTGATTGCTGGTTGTGATGCTTGATTATTAGTTTAACTAATAAAAATATTGGAATGATAATTAATTTAACCAATATGTGAATGAATGGTAAATTTAACCAAATTGAATTAATATTGAATTGAATTGAAAATTGATTGAAATTGCATACATGTACATATATATGTGTGAACAGGTCATAGCATGGAAGCTAAGAAGAGGAATAAAATTGTATGCCCGACAAATAGGTACATGTTTACTGTATTTCTTGGGTTTTGATTATTTTATGAGCCGATTGGCTTTTTCTTTTGGATTGAAGAGGGCCCTGTGAGGCAAGTTGCGGTTTTAAAGGTCTCCCCGTACAAAGGAGGTTATGGCAAAAAAATTCGAAAATTTAGGGTGTTAGCCAAATTTTTGAAGAATTAGAAAATTCTTAGAAACTGAATAGTTGAAGAATGAAAGCGAGAATGAAAGTTGAGTTGGTTACTTAAACAACTTTCATCTCCGTACCTTTTCGAGGACGAAAAGATTTTAAGTGGGGAAGATTATAACAACCCGGATTTTCAAAACTAATTTAAACATTTTAATTTTAGCTAATTTAATGGATTTTGAATATTTAAAATGATTTATTTTAAATAATAAAGACAAAAAAATTATTTAATTTGAAGTAAGAACATATAAATTTATTTTAATTATAAAACAAGCCAGAAATGGCGCGGTAGTTTGAAAATTCGATTTTAAATTTTAAACGAATGGACAGGATTCAAAATAAATCGGATTTCAGTAAAACAAGAAATATTTGACTCGGTTTAATTATATCTTCCTAACGAATGTGAAAAATTCAGATTTTATAATATAAGTTGAAAACTATGACCAGTATAAAATTTAGAATAGTCGCTATGGAATTTATATATTTTTTAAATTATATATAGCCCTTAAAAATAGCCATATTGCAAATGAACTCCATTTTCAATGAAACCACTTTTGTTGGATCCGGAATGTCAAATTATTGTTAGGTTTCAAATTTCATAATTTTGGAATTAATATGTGAGCGTGGTAAATTTAAACGTGTTTGGTCAATTCAGTTTGAATTTAATCGACTGAAAATGACCATTTTTCAAACGGTCTCCAAATTCAACGAAAATAGTTTTGTTAGGACCGTGCCATCAAAGCATAACTAGATTTATTTTTTTTGGGAATTTTTGGAGTCAGTATGTGTCCTTAGTAAATTAAAATGTATGTTTGAATTTAATATATATTGATTTATATTTTAATTTTGATGAAAACTGATCGAAATAGTCGAATTGGCTTACGAAACATATCCCATTATGTCCAGAATGGGGTATTTGGCTAGCGGCGACAGTCGTTGGGTCTGATTTGGAGTTCGGAGCCATAACAGATTGACTTGGAATTAAATAAATATTATATATACCCAACAATTAGTCAAAACCCAAGAATTATTCAAACCAGCGGTCAACACCTTTCTCCCAGCCGACAAAACGCGATTAAGGGTGGAAATCGTTCCAAACCTCCTCCCAAAGTTCAGGCCAATCTGCTCCACGATTCTAGCAACTTGAAGAGATATGAAGGAGCTTTAAATCCGTATAGGGATGATCAGATTTGGGGTTGTAATCTGTTCGTACCGGCGCCCCAAACTTCCGGCGTTCGCATGCAATTTCATGTCTCTTCTGGCCGGCGAGTTCAACTGGAAGCACAGGGGTAGGGGAGCGAGGTGGTGGCTTCAAGATGGCAACCTCCGATCGAAGCCCAGCGTCCTGTATTGCGTGCGGCAGTCAAACCTAGGTTGGAGCTTTTGTCGACGTTGGGTTTCCTTGTTCCAGAGTAACGAAGGAGAAGGGTTAGAAAATTAATTAGAGGATTAATTGTTTATTTAATTATATAATTGTGTAATTAATGTTTAAAATACGATAACTTTGTCATATAGCGTCAGAAAATTGCAAACTCAGTTGTGTTGCGATCGTGACGACGATATCTACAACATGGAACTGACCAGAACGGAAATGGAGCACGTTAAAATTTCAGGCAAATTTGAATGCGAACAGAATTAGAAATGAAATTCAGAAATAAAAGAATGGCGGAGTGAATCCCAATGTGAGAACTCCTTCTCACTCAAATTATTTTATAGTTAAATATATCCTAAGTTGCAGACGGGGCTTAGTAGCTCCTGACACTATTTTATTATACAAACCATGGATGTTTGTTTGGATTGAATTGTGGTGTAATTGATTGTATTGTGTGTTGATTGTGGTACCGAAATGTTTAAATATTAAAAATAATTTAATATTATTTTGTGATAGTGGAAATTATAAATATTTATTTATAATTTAAACAGTGAAAAATTGGCTAGTTAGATAAATAATTCAAGCTGAATGTGAATTGGTTAATTCATTAACCAATGATTTATTTAAATAGATTGTTGTTGTTTGAAAACCCCACACGGTCCCGGGGACGATAATTTGTCCACATCTCCCCTGAATTTAATTATATGTCAATCGATGGGTTGACAGGCTGTGATGAGCGTTAATTATTTTTATTTAATGCTTATGCAGTTGTGTAATGAACTCTGGATGATGGTTGATTGTTTATCATTGTTGTTGCATACATGTGGTATATGAAATCCATATAACTGAAATTATATGGTAATTGATTGAGTCGCATTCCAATTCAGAAAATAACGAATATTATAAACTAATATTCAGTGAATAATCAAAATATGATTTTGATATCTGATTTTGGATGGACACGAAAATATTGAAATGTGTGAAGTCGTGTTTATTAGATTTGCGTCATTGTAAAGCGAAAAATATTTATATCAATTTTATTCATTTTTATAATGAATATCGAAATGGAAATTATTTCAAAATCTGATATTTTGAAAATATTATCATTTACATAATATAATGATAAGGAGTATTCAGTTTTGATTTAAAATTGAAATGAAAGTGAGAATCGTTTTTAAAACGAATTTATAAAATATGTTTTGAACGAAATATATATTATATATTATATATACATATTAATGCCTTGAATAGAACGCGTTGCGCCATCACCGTTCGCGAATTTCGACCATTAACTTCGAATTGACATTACGGGAGATCCGACCGTCGGATTCTCCTAAAACCGGAACCGTTAGGTTCGTATCGAAAAGAGATTTCCAATGATTATAAGAGATTTGAAATCTAACGTTTAGATACAGAGATATGTCCAAATCAAATTTGGAAAAGGTCGTTATGGATGAAGTTCGGTGGTCGTTATTGGAAACCGACTGTACGGGCCTTGATAAAATTAACAAAAATATGGAAAAATTATGTAAAATCATAATAAATGATTTGGAAGGATTTTGGATGAAACATTTCAAAGTTGGAACGACAAAAATATATTTTTATCGAAATGAACTAGTAATTAACTAGAATAATAATCCAATGTTTTTAAATAAATAAATTGGATCTGAACTGGTTTTGATATAACCAGAATATTCTAACATATGAGTTGGAATGTATTTAAATGGAAATAATCTTTAGAATATTTTGATATTGGATTCCCTGATTATACGGATATTTTGTTGGGAATTTGGAAGATACAAATATAATTATTCCCAATACGATATCCGTTGGTTTCAGAATTTGATGTTGAATATAAGCCGATATAATTTCTATTTAGAGCCCTGTATTTAATATCAAATTGGATTTTGGGTTTGTCGTGAATGATGTATTTATTAACACTGTTCTTAAACCCAGTTGAGAAAAGAATAAATCTTGTAATTCAGATTTAGAGAAGTTTTCCAATTAATTAATGTTTAATTGGAATTGAATTGAAATTGGATTTTGGGTTTATCCTGAACGGTGTTTTAAATAACATTTGTTCTTTAACCTGATTAACAGTGAAGAGATGATTTGGAATTTGTAAATCTTATTATTAAGATTTAATGGAAATTTTTGGAAGTAAAGTTTTCCATTTTAGTATATTAAATTGGAATTGAATGTAATTCAATTTGGTAATAATTGAAATGAGCTTCTGCAAAGGAAGACCGTTAGTATATATGGAATTTAAAAGGCTTTTCCATTATTCCATTTATAGTATTGATTGGATACAAAAACTTATATCAATTATATATTGATCTGTTTTCCGTGAAGATTCCAATTTGAATGGAAGATGATTTGGGGTTTATCGTGAACTTTGTTTTAAATGACACTGGTTGTTTAACCCAGTTAAAGATAAAATTAATTTTCCTAAATTTGAATGATCATAAAGTAATGATTTTTGAGATTAAAACTGAACTAGAGTTTTAATGAATATTTAATTAGATTGAAATGAGGATGGCATAATTAAATTTATCCAATTCATGAAATGATCGAGAATGGAGCACCTTCAGTTTTAATCCAGGCGATAGTTAAATCTTTAATTAGATTTGAACGTGAAATGGTAATTAAAATTTACCAATAACACCGTGGGTGTTAAATATGGAGTACTACCAGTTTTGTTCCATGGGATGAATAGGTTGGAATTGGGATTAATAAATAAATGATTACTTCGATAAGGTTCGCTAATCCTGACTAGTTAATAAACCTTAGTTTGGTTTAGAATTGGTAAAAGATCAAATAAAATCTTTTGAAATGATATCCAAAGGAAGATTAAAGAATAAATTTAAAAGAGTTTATCTTTGATAAAATGAATGGGAACCTTTCCCATAAGATGTGAATATTTGAATAAAATAATATTCTAGATTGGAATGAGACGTATAATGTGTTTTTATAGCAGTTGATTATGAAATACTCGAGTTATTCGAAAAGACTGGGTTTATCCCATTCTGAATAATTAATACGACGATAAGTCGACGACGCAGATGATGGTTGAAGACTGGAGATCTTCACATCGTTTGGATGATTACTAATGTCTTGATTTGGTTGTACACCCAAAATGAGGTAATAATTGGTGATCATCCAGACGTACTTGGAGATCGATCGGATATGCGAGGACCTTTCTCCTATATCGGACATATGGGACGAGAAATAAGGTGCCTCTGGTTTCGTTCAGACCCAGAACGGATTAGTATGTGGATGCGTGTCTGACGTTGGATTTTATTCTGTGTTGATTGATTTCTATTGAATATATATCCGTTTGGTGGCGGAGAATTTATTCTCTTGCTTAACACCCTTCTCTGAGACGTATGAGCTTAGAGGTTATATATATATACATATGTAGACATAGGTTGCATGGCGTGAATTGTCAGTGTGGCATGCTGAGATGCAAATTATCAAGGTTTTTGTTGAAAAGCAGAGCTTTGTGGTTGATGATCAAATCACGACTTTAAATAGCGTAGTTTTGTGTATAGCGTTAATTCGTGAGCCTCACATCCCGGTATGAACCAGAAACAGGAGAGGACTGCAGGGAGAACATGCGTTTCTTTCTAGCTAAGAGTGGTGTCATGGTATGGAGCCCAGACATTTTTACTTATGTGGAAGTTGGAAAGCGATGTACCTTGGATATATCGGTCACTACGGGGCTGATGGATGATATGGTCGACATACTGACCATTACGCCCCATAGGGCGGGGAAACGTATTGTTCAGGAATAATCAATCCACAAACGTAAGAGTGGACCGACGCTGAAGATCCAAGATGCAGTTGCGGCTGTAGCCTGAGGCATGGTAGGCTAGATTGTCTCAAATTCGGTAAGGATGATCCCTTGCCTTGGTTCATGGCGGAAATCCAATTTCCAATATGACACTGTGCGGTTTTAATTGTAGAACTAGTATGGCGACATGATATATGGTACCCATGCCATCTATGATTGATACATTTATATTTGAAGTTGTTTTTATCACTATGCACTTATAATAGTATCAAATGATTTGTTTTTAAAACGTACCAAGCATGCTTGGCTATTATAAAGGAAAACTATATCCTCCGGCTTGCGTTGCATTGTGTGGTGGGACCTAAGTCTTATAAAAGCTTCATTTTTCGAAAAGCATTGCGTTGTTTATAAATTGTTTATGCACTGGTATTCTTGGGGGTAAATCCGTTTCGTGTTATACGGCGTGGTAACTTGATTTACGTAACTTTAAAATTCAAGTTAATAACTGTTTTAGTTCTTACACGTCCCATGACTGACCTAGAGTTTATTGTTTCAACCTAAACTCTGGGTGCCCTTATTTTCCACGCGGGAAGCTAGTAGTTTTGGTTTTCGTAGATATTTCTTTTCCCAGGATCCTAGATTTACAGCTGGAGCTATATTCGGAAAGTTTTGTATCCGTGTACCTCTTTCAGTTGTATTATGTATTATTTTTCCGCTTCTATGTAATGTATTTAATCTCTAGATTTTTTTTGTTGTATATTATTCATTCATACTCTATTATATTCTTGTACTCTGATGTAATTGTTGTAATAACAATGAAATGTTCTAACGTTTGGGTCCGGATTTTTCATGTTCTCAACTCAATCCGGGCTTTCCGGTACAGGCGAGTTTGGGTCGTTATACATTTGATCTAAATGATCCATGGAACTAACAATCATAAAGTAGTCAAATATTCAATCTAAATGGGACCCTTTTGTTAGCCAAAGCAAGCTAAATTCTAATATTCTATACAATTACCCAACGGAGAAAAAAATATCAATCCTGATTACCTTTTAGATAGTTTCAATCTTTTAGAATTAGCGAAGCAACAAACAAAAATAGCAGGAGAGGGTGAAAATATGGGAAGAAGCAACTTCAAAGGAGAGGCATCCAAATCATTTATTCCAACTAAACTGAAACTAAATACCATTTTAGCATGTTCAAACTAATGATTTGTTGAAGCAGCGACATGAAACATCAGGAGAAGGAAGAAAATACTAGAATAGTAAATGGGTAGACAGGGGGAACGGATGAGTTCAGGCACCACCTTCTTCTTCGTCAAGTATTCTTTTTTGTTGCTAAACCAAATTAAGGTTTTATCAAATGAGAAAGTGAGTACAAAGGAAATAAAGTAAGAAATAATTTTTGGTGGAGAATGGAAACAGAAAATGAGATTGTGCAATTAGTTTTTTTTTAAGAGACAAAACAATTGGACGAAGTTAGCAATCTATTGGTTTTGATACATTAAATTCTCGAATGTTTGACATTCATTGCCTATTGAAATTCTAACCTCCTTTTGTATTATCTATTGTTCCTTTTTCCCATCAAATCTGATGCATTTCGTTATACACATGCATGTACGTGTGTGCGTGCATATGTGTATGTGCACAACCATGTGAACGAGTGTTTGTAAGTTTGTGTTCGCACACACATAATGAGTATGCACGCTATTACATGCACATGCCTATTTGTATTTAAAATTTGAACACGTGAAACAATCTTTCATGAAGTGACAAAATTAATGTGTACATGCATACTTATTTATTAATAGAGAAGATAAATATAATAGAACTATCTCTTTTGTTAAATAGGTTTGTTGCTCTTTCACCTACTATACATATATCATTAGACTTGAGTGTCAAGCATATCGACTTATAAAAAGAATATTATATTCATTCATAAAATTTAACATAAGACTTTCCAATTTAGAAAACAAAATCTGTCATTTTTTCTTAATTATTTTTTACTATATTTTGTGGTATCATCGTAACCCTTGGTTAGATCTCAAATCATTTTGATCAACTATATTAATTCTCAGTTTTCTTAAAATGTACAACTTGATCATATCTTTTTTGCTCTTAGTTCAGGATTTTAGACCATATCAAATACTATCATCCCATGTGAACATAGACTCCTTATCCTTTTTCTTTCACATAAATATCATCCATTTTCCTCATGAATGCATCACTACTAAGGTTTCACAACTCGATCATGTCTTCACTTGAAATTTCCATATGCTATCGTTAGTTATTAGTTTGGTGGAAATTATTTTAGTCATGGATTCTGGTCATTTGGTCGATATGAAATTATTTTAGTCATGGGAAATACTTTAGCGGAAATATTGAATGACATCCTTAGCATCAAACTTAAAACATAAAAAACCACTTAGTCAAGCTTTATAAAACCACTTAATTTCAGTTTATTTTCCACTTTTCTCATACTGAATCTTAACACGCACTTCTTCCCATGTGCAAACTCTAATTTGAGTTTACAAGCAAATCCATGGATTGTATTCAAGTTGTTTCGATCTTAATTTTTTTGGTTCTCATGATTACTTCTTCGTTTTGCAAGACTTTTTAAACAATATCCAATTTTTCTTCAAAGATAGTTTTTAACACAGTGATGTTTTACTTTTCTAGCACAATACTTATATGTTTGGAAGCAATCGTTGAAACTTTAAAAAAAAAATGACACAACAAATCTTGACTATTGAATCTCATTATGTTCATACATGAGGACAACATCATGGGAGAATTTAATGATTTAGATCTATTGTGTCACCATTCTGTATTTGCATAGCCTATTTTCAACTCTATCATGTATGCATTCTTTTCGCAAATGTTGATAGAACTATGCATTTATTTTGTAAATGATCGTGAAATCGTACATTCATCTTGCACGTATTTTCAAAACATCTTTATTGTAAGAGGGTATGTAATGGTCCATTAAATATTTGCAGAAATATATTTCTCTTTATACAAGAAAAGGATGCATACTATGTGCACCACACAAACACAATATTATACATATAGTTAAAGAATATAAAATACATCTTGCAAATATTGATCTAGAAACTGTTTTATTATAAAAATATGTATATTTTTCAAGAAAATAATATTTCTGACCAGTCATTTTGAAAATATTTGTAAACATGCTTGTTATGTACGTTTATATTCATTCATATTGTACCTAATTGCAAAACAAGCTTGCTCTATCTTGTTATATGTTTATATTCAATTATTTTTTAGTTGTTTGTAAAATAACACTGCTTGTTCTAATTCCTGTTGTTACAAAAAATAAAATGTTGCGGTTGTGAGTGTTTGCCAGATAACTTTATTCTTCGAGAAAACAAATTTAAATTTATTTTTATTAAGAAGCAGTTAGGGTGGCCGAGTGGTCTAAGATGCCAGACTCAAGTTCGGGTCCTCGAAAGAGGGTGTAGGTTCAAATCACACATATGGTTTGCTGCAAAACTTTTACATTTAAATTCTCTGCTATCATTCAATCTACCAAACCTTTTACATTTTAATTCAACTGTAGCTTTATAAAACCATCTAATTTCGATTTATTTTCCATTTTTCTAATACAAAATCTTAATAGCGCTTTTTCCCATGTGCAAACTTTAATTTGAGCCAGTTAGCAAATCTACGAAATTTATTCAAGCTGTTATGATCTTAATTTTTTTTTATTCTCATAATGATTTCTTCTTTTTACAAGTCTTTTTAAACAATATCCAATTTTTCTCTAAAATAGTTTTTAACAAAGTGATGTTGTACTTTTCTAGCAAAATACTTGCATGTTTGGAAGTAATCGTTGAAACTTGAAAGAAATGACACAGCAAATCTTGACTACTGACTCTCATTATGTCCATACATGAGGACAACATCATGGGTGAATTTAATGATTCAGATCTATTGTATTATCAATTGTGTCACGATTTTGTGTTCGCATACCCTATTTTCAAATCTATTCCATCTGCATTATTTTGGAAATGTTTATAAAACTATGCATTTATTTTGCAAATGTTCATGAAATTGTATGTTCCATATTTACAAAGCATCTTTATTGTAAGTGCTAATTAAATAATTATAGAAATATCTTTCTCTTTGTGTAAGAAAAGGATGCGTACTATATGCACCACACAAACACAATATAACAAATATAACTAAAGAACACAAAATACATCTTGCAAATATTCATCCTTGCAAATATTGAATCAAAAACTTTTTTATTATAAAAATATGTATGTTCATCTAAAAAATAATATTTCAAACCATTAATTTTGAAAATATTTAAAAATATGCTTGTTTTGTATGTTACATTCGATCATATTGTTACAATACTTGCAAAACAAGCTTGTTCTATCTAATTATATGTTTATATTAAACTACTTTTAGCTATTTGTAAAATAACACTGTTTATTCTAATTCCTCTTGTTACAAAAAAAAATATGTTGCGCTTGCGAGTATTTGCTAAATATCTTTATTCTTTCAGACAATAAATTTACATTTCTTTTTGTCAACAAATAGTCAAGATGGCTGAGTGGTCTATGGTGCCAGACTCAAGTTCTGGTCTTCGAAAGAGGGCATGGGTTCAAATCCCACTTCTGAGATTTACTCATTTTTTACATAACTTCCACCCTTTTCCTATTAGCTCCCTTTTACATACACATATATGGTTCCTACAATAAAACCTATTGGGTCAAACCTGTATCACAAAATTCTCCACTATCATGCAATCTACCAAACCTATTACATTTCAATTCAACTCTTGCTCTCAGAAACCATTGTTACTCAACCTATGAAACCTATTACATTGAAATTCCATCTTTTTATTTTTTTTTGGGAAAAATATATACTTAAACTATTGCTAAAATTCACAGTAATAGTAAAAAAATAGGACTTCAGAAATAGTCAATCAGATCAGCTAAAAGAACTTATATAAATGGATGAGATGATATGAAGGAAGAGGATGCACGACCCTAACTCAGGGTACCCAGGTTCAAATTCCAACGATGATGCTTTATATGTATCACTAAACTGAAGTAATAAATTCCATCAGTGTTGTGGTTGTGCAACACTTGGGAAGAGTGAAGTGATTTGTAGTGCAATCAGTTTGTATTGGGAGTTGGAGTGTAATGTGATTAGAGTTTTATTCTTACCCATGTATAAACGTGTAGATTTACTGCCTTCTAGCTTACATGTACTTTTGCTGATTAATCACCCAACATGGTGATTTAAATTGGGCTATATTAGTTTGTTGCTAGGGCTTGATAAAATTTCCGTAGCAGATAGGCATACTACCATCTTCTATATAATTTTGTAATTATTATTTGTTGTAATCAGAAAAGTGTTAAGGAACACTTTAAAAATCGGTTAGCCTTACCCAAAAATTTCGTTTACTTTTCATTTTGAACATTTTTATCCTCGTAGTTAGTCGTGGAATTCACATTGTTGTATGAGGGTCTTACTTCAAATTTTGATAATTGCAAAACAATATTATATATGATTTATTTGAATTATGAGTGGGGTATAGTTCGATAATATGTTAAAACTAAGAGCGTGTATATACTAATTTCTATCTGGGTAATTTGTACGTTCATATTACAATGTTGTAACATATGAATTTATCTTTTAAATGACCGTACGAGAATTTTTTAAAGGTAAATGAATTAGAAATTAAAAGAGATTAATTTATTTTATTTTTTTGCAAGGCCAACCGAGTTTATAGTGAACTGTAACACTTTTCAATACAACAAATAATAAAAGCAAAAATATAAAGGAGATAGACAATTTGCATACCTGGTACAAGCATTTTACAAAGCTAAACCACAACAGAAACAACTAAGAATAAACTAGAATATCACCACACAAGTTGCAACTTAGAAAATAGAAAATACATCATTTTAATTACATTCAAAGACCTGCACCTTTGAAACCACAGAAACTTGAATCCATACCCAATTGCTTACGCAGTCACTTCAACAATCACACAACAAAGTAGAAAGAGATTAAAGCTTACTACCGAAACCAACTTGCAAACAGCTTCAACAAAAGACTAGAGTTATCACCTGAACTAGAGATTGCATTGATAGTATTACTTCCTCAACAAACATGATAGTTCACATTAACATGAACTTCTCACTCACAATGCAAAGTGAGGAATCACCACAAACAATCTCAAAAAATTTGACCAAAAGCAAAAACCCAAACAGACCAAACCAGACTCAACCAGCAGTTCAGACCAAGACGATAAACCTAGAATCCCAAGAACTCGAAGAGAGCAACCATAAACTACCAACTGACAACCAATGGAAACAAAAGCCAACTAAACTCCTTTACAAAATCGATAGGCTTACCAGTGAAAGCTCCAACACATCGTTTGTACGATCCACAACCCTTAAAAAGGGTCTGTCTTTCGAAGCGCCACTGAACCACCTGATTAACATAAAAATGTGTTTATTTTTTTTGCTCATATCTTATCTTTATTGTATACAAATAAATGATACTTTGGGTATTTTTGTGTATTTTTACAGATTGTCAATAAATGTCTCCTTCATTTCAATTAAAGACCAACTACAAAGAAAAAGCTACTTCCATATGTCAACACTATCTTAATCCCAAATGATGTAGTAGCTCACTGGTAAGGGCTTGGAAATTTGGACAGAGTCACCTGAGTTCAATCCCTGTTAAGCCCTCTTTTTGCTGAAGAAAAAAACATTCACACTACCTCCTTTGCTCTGAAGAATATATGGACTAGTGTTATGTATATATATATACACACACACACACTCTTAATAAAGTATGAATTTGGCATATTCCTCTCAAAAAATTCAAATAAAATCAATTATTTAATTGCCATGCAAAAGAAAAGGGAAGGCTTTGATTACAAATCTCCAATTAAGCACATGCTCGTCTTCCCACTGATAGTGTCATACATCAAAAGGAATGCATTGATTACAAATTTTCAAATCAAGCAGCATGAAAGGAATATTCATTTATCTTTGGAAAGAATTTATATTTTTCGTGGGCCTTATATTCACATTGATAGGAGACTACATCTCCTATAAATACATATTGTATTCATTCTAAACCTATATTCCTTTTTTTTGTTTTCTCTTTTTATCCTTAGTAAAGATTTTCTTCATTTCAGTTTATTATCTTTTCTTTCGTAACAATACGTGTTATCTACTCAATTAGTTTTGGTAGAACACAAATTGTTATTGTTAATTTTTTATTGCATATTAGTGATTGATCGTTCGATTAAATTCAATGGCAATTCTAATTTTAATTTTCTGCTGTTGTTTTTGTTTGTTGTTTATTTTCTAGTAATTTGTTCTTTTGTCTTAATTGTTGAATTTAGTATAGATCCGATTAGATTCGAATCTATAATAAATTCAATAGCATCATTTCAAATCTCCAAATATTGTCTAACTCGCCCAAGAAATATAATAATAATAAAATTTAAAATTTCACCCTATGCTCGACCTGCATATTACACGATCTGTGCGCTTGCAGTTTAAAATGAACTTACACTTTTTTAATTCATAGAAAAGTGTTGATCAAGCTTTTGGCGTCGTTGCCAGGGAGGTAACAATTAAATTTTATTATTTATTTAATTTTCGATTCGTGTTGGTTTTTATTTTTATTTATTTTTTCATTTTGTTTTCTTTTATATGTAGAAAAAATTTCTAGATTGGTTGATTGAGTATTAAAACATTAATATTACAATCTTCTAATTAGAAAAAAAAAAACTTGCATTTTTTTTACTGATTGCTTGCCAATTACAAGTCTCTCACTTCCTTCAATCTCTCTTTCCATGTTTTTTTTCATTTGTTTCTTTCCTATTCTCTCTTTTACAACAATAAAATAAATAGAAATCTAAATTTTCTTTCCTTGTTGTACATTTCCATTGCTTTAATTTCTTTCTTTTTCTCTCTTCATATTTTTCATATTTCTTATTTCTTCTGCCTTTATTCTTCATGTTTCTTCTCCATCAACCAAAATTCCAGCACAACCGACACCACCATCGACCATTATTTCATACACTTCTATACAGACCTCAAAATCATACTTCTTCAACCAATCCGATCACCAACTCCACAAAACCAGCCTCGCAACCACTATCCCCTATCATCTTTACGCACTGCACCAATCGCTTCACCACACAAATACCAAAAATCATCTTCTCCATCCATTGTCTAACGCCACAATTTTCATCACAAACAAACACACTTGCAGATCCTCACATAATTGAAACAATTCAACCTCACCATCATGCAAGAACAAAACACAACACCATCAAACTCCAATACCAAAGCCATCTCACTGTATCACCTTACAGTCATCGTTCATCACTTTCCTCTCCAAACTCCACAGCAAACCATTGCCACAAAGCCTACTTGAACCTTTCCGCAAATCACCGAATTCGAACACCTTTGTCGCGCCGATTTCAAAACCATACACAATTCACACCTACCCAAACCCCAAAAAAATCTGGTCGATTCACCCAATTCAAACCTGATTCGACAAGCCCAAATCGCAAAAGGCAATTCAACAAAAAAAGGGGGAGTGCAAATTTTTTGTATTTCCGTTCTACAGTCTGCCTGCGTTTTCTTTTTTTGAGAAAGGATCTGAGTTTATTTTCTGCGGCTTTAAAAAGTTTATTAGGTGTTTATTTATCCACGTGAGAAACCATCTGGGTGACTGCATGAGTTGATTAAGTGCAGCCTTAGTTTGAATTTAGTGTTCAACCAATATTTTTTTAAGCAAGCCTAGTCCTTGCTTCTGTTAGGCTTAGTTCTTTTCCATTTTCCCTTTTTTTTCTAAACTTTAGTTTAGTATTTTGTTGCAGTTGATTTTACTAAGTGTAATCTGTTTGTTAATTTAGTTTTATTTAATTCCAATTTAAGTTTGTTTGTTCTCTTTTATTTCTCTTTTTTTATTTTCTCTCTTTCTCTCTCTCTCTAAAAAAAGAAAAGAAAAAGAAAAAAACGAAAAAAAGAGGTGGAATATCAAAACAAATCGAAGGGTCAAAGTGAAGGAACACTGTCAAGCAAACGAACAAGAAATTCAGGGATCAACCGATCGCAAATAGCAAAACGGTGGAGTTGAATAGCTAGCACTACTCAATTTTTCTGGACGAACAGCCTTACCCCACTGTAAATTTTCTGAACTCTACAGGTGCTCTGTTGCAAAGAAAAAAAATATGGAAATTTCTTGTAAATAAATTTCTACAGAGGCAGCGACTTGCTTGTACAATTTTAATTTATGCAATTATTTTTGTGAGACTGTTATTTTGGATGCATACTGAAATTAATCTAGTTACGAGCAAAGCCCAAACAAACATAAGGTGAGGAAGTCATTACCTTTCCTTGGCTCCAAAACAATTAAATTATGTCATTTGCATACTCCTTGGACTTAAATAAAATTTAATTAAACATTGGCCTTAGGAGCAAAACTCAAGCTCATTAGGACAAACAAATTGATTAAATATTTTGTTTTGAAAATTTATTTTGCTTATTCTAGCAACTTAACTTTTCTAATCTAATTATTTAAATTGATTTGCAAAATATTTAACTACAAGAGTGTATTTTGTGAAATTGATTCTCTCAAGGGTTTGATCGCAGATAAATATTAGTTTAATTTATTGAATTTCTAGCAAAAGAGGTTGCATACTACCCGTTAAACATTGGTCGTATCCCTTAGTATTTATACTATATGTGAACAACCATAAGACCCTCTTCCTCCTTCAAATCAAGATTATCAATTAATAAGATATACTTGAGTGCGTTATTTATTTTGAATAGGAGTTGTTTGTGTCAACATTAAGTCTAGGATTTTTTGTGTTTGCATTTAACAACGATGAGTGAAAAAAGTGTTAGCCACCATAATTCTCCTAGGAGTTTTCAGATAAAGCAAAATTTTGATACCTAGATGGATCAAAATCGAATAAATTAAAATTTTCAAAATCTCAATGTCGGAATAGATAGACCCTTATTTCTTCGAGATTGATGTTATCCAACTTGGACTGCTCAACCTTCTGCCATTGTGTTCCCACCAGTTGAAGGAAACAATTTTGAGCTTAAGCATTCGTTTATCCAAGGGATACCAAAATTTACTGGTTCTGAAAATGCTTACGAATTTCTAAGTGAATTTGAACTGTATGCGTCCACAACAAAAATGCAACAATTGTCTAACGAATCAATCAAGCTAAGGCTAATTTCATTCGCATTACTTGAAAGCTCTAAAAGATGGCTAAACTCTCTTCCAAAACATTCCATAAGAAGTTGGGATGAATTTGTCACTGTATTCTTGAAAAGTTTTTCCCTTTCCATAAAACATTAAAATCCGAACTGAAATAAATCAATTTTCTCAAAACAAGGGGGAAACTTTTTCAAAATACTTTGAGAGATTCAACCAATTATTACATAGTTGTCCTCATCATGCAATTCCCAAACATCACTTACGTCAAATTGCATATGAAGGGTTAAACTATCAAACTAGAACTCAACTAGAATCAATATATAGAGGAGAATTTATGTCTAAAACGGCCGATGAAGCTTGGAAATTCTTAGAAGATTATTCTAAAATGGACATGCAATGGGAGTCAATTCGTGTTCCCATTCGTACTTCTACTAGAGGAGTGCATGTCGTGGACCCAAGTCACCTTCCCTTAGAAAATCAAATTCCTCAAGTTGGAGAAGGGCTACCCCACTATTACTCTCAAGACCAAGCCAATGCTATAGCTAAAAATAATCCTTACTCATCCACGTACATCCCTAGTTGGAGGAACCACCCAAATTTTTCTTGGTCAAATCCTAATAATTCAGCAAGCCCATCTCACATGCAACCCTATATTCCAAATCTGAATTACCAAGCTCCATCTCCCAATTCTCAAGCCTCTCAAGCTACACCTCAACCCAAACAACCTTATAGGCACCCCAACTTTCAATCTTCAAACCAGTCCCCTCAATCTTCTCAACTGTTACAAGAAATTATGCGTTTAGAGAAACAAGTTGAACAAATGATGAATATGATGAAGGAACTAATGAAATATAACGAGAAGGAAAAATTGCCGTGTCAACCTGAGGTGAATCCAAAATATAACTCTCGTACTGTAAATTCTTATGAGAAGGAAAACCATAATCCGGTCAATGCTGTTACAACCCTTAGGTCTGAAAAGAGGATTGACAATAATGTTGACGACCTTGAAAAACCTACGAACTCACCCCCAAATGCAAAAGCTTGACAATCACTTAATGGCTATGAATGCCAGTTCTTCTAAACCTCCATCTTCCTTAACTATTGGCAATCCCAACGATTCTCCTCCTAGTGTCGGAAAACCCTTCAAAAATCAATGTTGGCAATACCAACATTCCAACTTCTACATCTTTACCACTTTCTTTTCCCATGGCTAAACCTTCCTCTTCGAATGATCAAGCTGATCAAAGAGTCAAAAAACCAGTAGCTCCATTTCCTCATAGACTCAGTAATAAGAAGAAAGCGACAAATTTCGATAAAATTTTGGAAACTTTCAAGCAAGTTCATGTGAACATTCCTCTTTTAGACACCATTGAACAAATTCCTCAATATGCTAAATGTCTTAAGGACTTCTGTACACATAAACGTGACACTATCGTTTCAAAAAATACTTTTTTGACTGTGAATACAAGCTCTATTCTTTCGAATCTTACCCCAGTCAAGTACAAAGACCCTGGCTTCCCTACAATTGATTGCAAAATAGGAAACACTCACATCTCTCATTCCCTATTTGATCTTGGCGCCAGTGTCAATCTTCTTCCCTACACCGTTTATTGTCAACTTGGATTATGGGAGATTAAACCAACAAAAATCACTCTTTAGCTAGTTGATCGATCTGTCAAAACGCCATTGGGCATGATCGAAGACATCTTGATACAAATTGAACAGTTTTACTTCCCTGTCGATTTCATAGTTCTGGAAACCGAGCCTCTCTCAAATCCCAATGTTCAAATCCCGTTGATATTAGGACGCCCCTTCTTAGCAACCTCAAATGCTATCATAAATTGTAGGAACGGTCAACTTCGACTTTCTTTCGGGCACCTAAATATTGAGCTAAATATCTTTAATCACAACAAACAACCTAGGGATTTTGAGATTGAAGAAAATGACATGATTCAAAAAACCATTGATGAAGTTTATAATAACATTTCTGAAGCCTTGAGAACAAGTCTTGACCATCTCAAATCCGATTTCGATGAGCTCGAACACATTTCTGAACTAAATGAACTCCTTGACTTCAAACCCTCGTCATCTGAATCTAACAAGGAAATGTTGACCAATGTTAACATACAAGAACATCCTAAGTTAAACCTCAAACCCTTGCCTCAAAACCTTAAGTATGCATACTTGGACTCTACAAAAAAAATTCCCATAATCTTGGCCTCTGATCTTACCGAGGACCAAGAAGAAAAACTTTTGAAAATTTTATGGGAAAATAAAGAGGCATTAGGATGGGAAATTAGAGATATCAAAGGAATCAGCCCATCAATTATAGAACATTGCATACATTTAGTTGATGAGGCTAAACATACCCATGAGGCTCAAAGGCGATTAAATCCAAACATGATAGAAGTGGTCAAGGAAGAAATAATCAAATGTCTAGATAATAACATCATCTATCCCATCTCCGATAGTACTTGGGTGCGTCCGGTACAAGTCGTACCAAAGAAATCAGGAATCACAGTGATCAAAAATGAAAGTAATGAACTCGTCCCAACAAAAATTAAAACAAAATGTCGCGAGCATATTGATAATCGAAAACTCAACTCAGCAACACGGAAAGATCATTTTCCTTTGCCTTTCATTGATCAAATGCTCGAACGCTTAGCGGGACATGAGTACTATTGTTTTCTTGATGGATATTCTGGCTACAACTAAATCTCGTTGCTTTAGAAGATCAACATAAAACCACCTTTACATGTCCCTTTAGGGCGCCGAGCTATCTTAAAGCAAAGCCCTCTAGGTAGCTATAGGTAAAGTTCTCTCAGAGCCAAAGAATTAAGACTTGGGGCTGTCAAAGAAGTCTCGATTATCAGACCTATTCGCTTATCGTCGCATGCCCTTTGGCCTTGGTAATGCCCCACGACTTACCAAAGGTGTATGATAAGTATTTTTTTGATATGGTGAAAATTTTCTTGGAAATATTCATGAATGATTTTTCAATCTATGGATCATATTTTTCCCAATGTCTCACTCATTTGGAACTCGTCCTAAAATGTTGTAAGGAGAAATCAATCATGCTTAATTGGGAAAAATGCCACTTCATGGTAAAAAGAGGGATAGTTCTAGGTCATGTCGTCTCAAAAGATGGTCTAGGAGTCGATAAATCCAAAATCGATTTGACTGCTATTCTACCTCCGCCTAAGTCTGTTAAAGATGTTCGTTCATTTCTTGGCCACGTGGGATTCTATAGAAGATTCATTAAGGATTTCTCAAAATTTCAAAACCTCTATCGAACTTACTTGCCAAAGACATCAAGTTTGTATTTTCCAATGATTGCAAAACATCTTTGGAAACTCTTAAGTCAATCTTGACCACAACTCTCTTCATTCAACCCCCAGATTGGACCCAACCCTTCGAACTTATGTGTGATGCTTCTGATTTTGCAATTGGAGCCATCTTGGGTCAACGAATCGACAAACTCCCTCGGGTCATTTATTATGCCAGCAAAACCTTAAACGAGCCACAATTGAATTACTCAACTACTGAAAAGGATTTTTTGGCAGTTGTCTTCGCTCTTGAAAAATTCAGACCATATCTCATAGGATCCAAAATCATAGTTTGCACTGACCATGTTGCCTTACAATATTTGCTTTCTAAAAAGGATGCTAAGGTCCGCTTGATCCAATGCATCCTTCTTCTTCAAGAATTTGATATAGAAATACAAGATAAAAAGGGTTCTAAGAATGTTGTAGCAGACCATCTCTCTCGAATTGTGCATGAAAATGTTGATGAATCCCAAATCAATGACTATTTTCCCGACGAAATAATTCTTTCGATATTTAACACCCCTTGGTACGCTAACATTGTGAACTATCTTGTCACACAGCAAACACCCACTGAATGGTCGAAACAAGACAAACAAAAATTTCTCTCTAATGTTCAAAACTTCTAATGGGATGACCCATATCTTTTCAAATATTGTCCAGACCAAATCATTCGAAGGTGTGTACCCAATCATCAACACCAAAGAATTCTCTCTTTCTCACATGACTTTGCTTGTGGAGGTCACTTTGGAGCAAGAAAAACTGCTGCAAAGGTATTGCAAAGGGGTTTTTATTGGCCTACAATCTTCCATGATGCTTTCGAATTTTGCTCTAAATGCGATCGATGTCAAAGAACGGGTCGAATAACTAAACGGAACATGATGCCTCTCAACCCCATTTTAGTAATTGAGTTATTTGATGTTTGGGGCATCGATTTCATGGGACCATTCCCTAACTCATTCGGGAATCTTTACATCTTGCTTGCGGTAGACTATGTCTCAAAATGGGTTAAAGCCATCCCAACCAAAACCAACGATAACAAGGTTGTTATCAAATTCCTCAAAGAAAACATCTTTTCACGCTTTGGAACACCTCGAGCTATCATTAGCTATAATGGCACTCACTTCTGTAATTGTGCTTTTGAATCCTTACTCAAGAAGTACTCAATCACACACAAGCTGTCTACCCCTTACCATCCACAAACTAGTGGGCAAGTAGAAGATTCCAATAGACAAATCAAAAAATCCTTGAAAAAATAGTGAATTCCAACAGAAAAGATTGGTCCATAAAACTGGTTGATGCACTTTAGGCATTTCGCACTGCTTTGAAAACCAATCTAGGGATGTCACCATATCGATTAGTCTTTGGAAAGGCATGTCACTTACCTTTTGAATTGGAGCATCGTGCTCTTTGGGCTATAAAGTTTTTGAATTTTGACTTAGAGAAAATCGGTTCACATAGGAAGTTACAGATTTCAGAATTAGAGGAAATGAAGCATACAAAACGCGAAAATCTATAAAGAAAGAGCCAAGGCCCAACACGACAAGAACATACCTCACAAGGAATTCAACGTAGGTTAAAAAGTTCTTTTGTACGACTCTAGACTTTATTTGTTTCTAGAAAAACTCAGATCTCGATGAACTGGATCTTATATTGTGAAAATAGCATGTCCTCATGGAGCAGTTGAAATTGAAAATCCAAAGAATGGAAATGTCTTCAAAGTAAACAGTTAATGACTGAAACCATTTTTGGAATTTGAGCAATACGAAGATGACGATATTATGGATCTTCGTGAGCCTGATCATCCACCGTGAAATCAGGTGGTAACTTTCTTTTTCCTTTAATTTTCAATTTTTTCCCCACTTGTGTCTGCATACCTTAGAAAGTTGGGACATTGTTTCAATCTAGTGTGGGGGAGTCAAGTCAGCATCATGTCTCAAATTTTTTTTTTTACCACATGTCTTTCCTTTTTATTTTCAAAAAAAGAAAAAAAGAAATCAGACACGACTCATTTTAGATTGATACAACAAAATAAGTTAACAATTGTTAGTCAGTTGATAGTATTTTTTTCTCTCAACTAAGATCGAATTAGAAATTTAATGAAAATTTTAATTTTGAGGGATAATGGTGTAACCGGTACATAGGGAGATTCTTAGATGATGGCCACGAAGTTTATTCCAAATTGTAGTTTTGTTTAATGAGTGGAGGACTTAAAATACTTATATTGGCTTTTTGAGTCTTTAAAAGTAAGTTGTGTTAAACTAAATTCGCGTAACTCTCTCTTGTTCTTATATTTTCAATAATAATAGTAATTCAAGGGTATCCAACATTGCTCGTAAATCTAGCATTGGTGTGCAAACCCGTCAAGCTCTATCTGACATGTTGTTGACAAAGTCAACGTCGATATATCTTCGTCTCATTTTATGAGTTGGACACCTAAGGATTACCGATATGTGGTTGACAAAGTCAGCGCCGGTCTGCACAATCCGCCAAGCTCTGTTCCATCTGTCATAGGCGGTATACCTTGGTCTTTTAAGTTAGGTGTATGTAATTAATCATAAATTTAAATTTTTACAAAGATAGAGAATAAGCGATGATGCCGAAGCATTTTTTTAATTCATAGAAAAGTGTGTCGATCACCACCGCATCATTCAAAGAAGCAATCGATAGTGGTATTGTCAACATGCAAGGCAGAGTACATTGCGGCTTCTTTATGTGTGTGCCATGCAATATGGCTAAGGAAATTGTTGTCTGAGTTAAAGCTCCCACAACAAGAACACACTGAGATACGGGTCGATAACGAGTCTGCAATCGAATTAGCAAAGAATCCAGTTCACCACGAAAGGAGCAAGCACATAGATGTTCGTTTTCACTTCATCCGGGAGCATGTCAAGGAAAAAGATGTGCAGCTGAATCATGTTACGAGTCGTGATCAGGTAGCTGATATCTTCACTAAGCCATTGCCAAAGCTGTTGTTTGAAAATTGCAAGACGGTGATTGGAATAAAGGATGGTAGATGCTTGAGCTTAAAGGAGGAATTTGTTGAGAATTAATCTCAAGCATTTTAGGCAAGTTTTTAGGAATAGAAAGAGTCAAATCTCTATTATAGCGCGATTAGTAATAATTCAAATTTATGATCCTATTTTTATTGAGAGAGCTTTTAAAGTTGCTATTATTTAGAAAAAGATATTTTTTTCATATATATTTAGATATATTCCTAGAATATTGCAAATCTAGAATGGTCCATTGTATGCTATAAATAGAAGAGCTCTCTCCTCATTTGTATCAAGCAAAATGTGAATAAAAAAAAGTAGAGTTTTTTATTTTCTTGCAGTATTTGTTTTATCCTTCTGTGTTTGCTATAATTCTCAGAGACTATCCAGTAGTTCATATAGTTAACAGTGAGTACAAAGTAAACAAAGTGGCAGAGAACGGAAACTGAAAATGAGATCATGAACTTTTTTTTTTGTTAAGAGAGGAAACCAATTGGATGAAGTTAGCAATCTATTGGTTCTAACACATTAAATTCTCAACCATTCGACGTTCATTGCTTATTAAAATTCTAACCTCTTTTTCTACTTTCTATCGTTCATTTTTTTTTTTTCCATCAAACCCAATGCATTTCGTTATACACACACCCACTTCCATGTACGTGCAAGCGTGTATGCATATACGTATGTGTGTATGTGCACAACCATCTGAACAAGCATTTGTAAGTTTGTGTTTGCACACATATAGTGAATGTGCGCACTAGTCCATGCACATGCCTGTTTGTATTTAAAGTTTGAGCATCTGAAACAATCTTTCATGAATTGACCAAATTAATGCGTGCGTGCATACTAATTTTCAACTCTATTACATATGCATTAATTTTGGAAATGTTTAAAAGCATTTATTTTGCAAATGTTCCTGAAATCATATGTTCATCCTGCATCCAAAGCATCTTTATTGTAAGAGGATATGTAATTCTTCATTAAATATTTGTAGAAATATATTTCTTTGTACAAGAAAAGGATGCGTACTATTTGCATCACACAAACGCAATGTTATATAGTTAATGAATATAAAATATATCTTGCAAAATATTGATCCAAAAACTTTTTTATTATAAAAATAATGAAAATTAATGAGGCATCTCTATTATACTTTCATATTGTAAAGTTAGTCTCTGTCAAAATTTTATTTTAAATCCAGTCCCCATTTCCAAAAAAAAAATTGTTGATATGTCAGCAAGTTTTAAAAATAATTACTGATATGTCAACAACTTTCAATGGTAAAGTTTCATTATAAATCTAGTCCTTGTTTTCAAAAATAAAGGAAAATTTAATCTTGAAATGTCAGCAACTTTTAAAAATAATTATTGATATATCAGCAACTTTTATACATTATCCAGAAAAATGAGAAATTATTGTTAAAATATCAACAACTTTTGTAAATAATTGCTAGTATATCAACAACTTTTATACCATGTACATAAAAGTTACTGATACATCAGCAACTTTTATGAAATGTTACTGATACGTCTACAACAATCAATGATTAAAAACAGGAACCTAACTTACGTTGAAATTTAATGAATCACTTTTCGTGTATTTTAAACCTTAATAAGAACTTATGTCAAAAGTACACATAAAAATATGTATATTTTTCTTAAAAACAATATTTCTAATCATTCATTTTGAAAATATTTGTAAACATACTTGTTCTGTAAGTTTATATTCATTCATACTGTACCTACTTGCAGCACAAGCTTGTTCTATCTAATTACATGTTCATATTCAATTGTTTTTTTAGTTATTTGCAAAATAACACTGCATGCTCTAGTTCCCTTTGTTACAAAAAATAAAATGCCACAGTTAAATATCCTTGCTCGCTGAGAAAATAAATTCACATTTCTTTTTTCAACAAACAGTCAGGATGGCCGAGTGGTCTAAGGCGCCAGACTCAAGTTCTGGTCTTCGAAAGAGGGCGTGGGTTCAAATCCCACTTCTGACATTTTTCCACTTTTTACATCAACTTTCAGCTTTGTCGTTTTCACCCCCTTACATTTATTCCCTTACGTACATACACATATGGTTTGCTACAATAAAACCCATTGAGTCAAACCTGGACTACAAAATTCTGTGCTATCGTTCAATCTATCAAAAAAATTTCCATTGTTATCCAACCCACGAAACCTATTACATTTATATTCCATCATTTTTGTTGGGAAAAATATATACTTAACGATTGCTGAAAGCCTGAAACCCACAGTGACAGTAAAAAAAAGGCTTCGGAATCAATCAGTCAGATCAGATAAAAGAACTTGTATGAATGGATGAGATGATATGAACGAAGAGGATACACAGCCCGGAGCCAGGCTACCCAGGTTCAAATTCCAGCAATGATGCTTCGCATGTATCTATGAGCTGAAGTAATAAAGACATAATTATAAGAAATAGCGTTAACTGAATGATCAAACCTTCTGAAATAATCATATTCACTACTAAAAGACATTAGAAACCTTTGAGCCAAACACAATACCATACAAAATATGAAAAAACAAATCTTTTTCCCTGTTCATATTTAGATATTTTAATACAAAACTTGTTTCTCCAGTTATGGTCAAATCTCAATTCAAAAATAACTTGTTTATTTTTCTGATAGAAAGGCAATTATAGGTTTTCAATGGAATAACTTTCCTATCAAAATATAAGCATGCATGTTCATACATGCATGTATGTCAGTCCGTTGCCTTTTTACATCCCTGATTTATGCCCACCTCCTTTTTTATTACTATGGGAATAACAACTTTGTGTGTGCGCAAACGCACACGTACGTGTGTGATTGTGATCGGTCGCTAATTAGATATTTAATTGTGAGGGCAGCGTAAGTGCAAATTTGCTATCAATGTTAGTAAGATCCGGTTAAATTCTTTGAAAATTTCAGTAAATTAACAAACCACAAATCAGAATTCAACTTTATATTAATTAATTTAAAATCAGAATTCAACTTTACGAAAGATGTAATAGTTTGGATAACAAACAGATGTTTAAAATAAACAAGACAGTTAACATATTAAATAAGAAAATCAAAACAATATGGTGATAACTTATCACCATATTGTTTGCTTATCACTGATAACTTAAATACAAACATAACCAAATATACATACTGCACCACAAAATCTAAATAATAAATTGATCCTCACTTGTAATATAAATTAGCACAAAAACAAACCTGAAATGATCAACAAGTTAAAAGATTAAAAGACCAAAACTATTGAATGCATAAGCAAACATTTTTCTTAAATTAGTTATTACGTGATCTGCCTAGAATTTGAACCCAGAACTCTATAAACATCTCAAATTCATATATTACTATAAGGAAGAGCGATCACTGGCGTGAACAAGTAAGTACTTTTTAAAGAGATCCGCATCACAGCTAACACTTACAGTGCTAACACCTATTATAAAAATAAATAAATAAATAACTCAACTTTATGCCACCTCAGACGTGCACCAATTTCATAAAGCAAGCAATGAAATTGCAAATTAGCATTCAGAAACAGGTTCGCAATGGTAAAAGAATTAACAAAAAATGTTAAAAAAGTAGCAAATAAGTTTCTTCTGACACAAATTTTGAAGTCTAATATAAGGAACATTTTTCATGTGTAATAGAAAAATATTAGTATAGTTATAACTCCTTTGGTATCGCATCTTGTGTGAAAGCATATTTTTTAAATTAAAATATGATAAATATCGTAGAAAATTAGATCTTTTAGGCACGTTTTAAAAAAGAGAAACCAAAACAATGAAATGAAAAGGAGGGAACATAAACAACAGCATTAAAATAATTAAAATATTTTACATTAGTTTTGAGCTTTCAAATGTAAGATCCACACCTAAACTCTGTGTTCTTTATGTTAGCTAAACATTTACTTGAATGTAGCTGCAAATTTCAATCATGAAACAAATGGCTTGGAAAAATCAAAAAATAATTATATGATAAAGTTATAAAAGAAAACACATTCAACAAGTCCATTGTAGTCCAGCCCGGTTAGGATACCTGGCTTTCACTCAGGTGACCCGGGTTCAAATCACGGCAATGGAATTTTTTATGAGCCATAAGCCCTTAAATGTGCTTATTTTCTCCTAAATGCCTTAACTAAGTAGTAAAATTAACGTATTCATGAACATTTACGCTCCAATTTTACATAATAAATATAGTAAACTGTTTTTTCTGACTCTTCATTCAGTTAAATGCGTATGTTATAAACAGCTTGGACTACGTTCTTCCTTAGCTCTTTTACCGTCTATAAATAGATATTATAAAACGGTTTTCCCTGACTCTTAGTTCAGTTAAATAGGTATGTTATAAATAGCTCAGACTACTTACTTCCTTAGCCCTTTTACCTTCTATGTGTTTGTAGACTGAAGTACCTCAAAAAGACATTCCATACAATATGCATAGAAAGTAGAAACAAACATATACCAAAAACCCAAAATCATTCATATCAAGCTTTATAAAAAGATGTTTAGAAATATTTCTCCTTCAAGGCTAAATTTCAAGAGATAAAAAGTAAAATGTACAATTTTTGGGCTTTCATACCAGTTTTGGATACTAACTGTAGAAAAGTTTGGTCAGACATCCGAAAGAAAATAAACCAGGAAGAGCGACCCCGATGGAAAATGTCAGCCAGATACCTCGTGACCTTCCACAGAAAACCTCATTCAAATCCAAAAGTGAAGTTCATTTAATAATGCTTCAAAGTTCAATCCCTTCGTAATTAATTTTAATATGTAGTAATTAAGTATACCTGCAAAGTATGCCTCAAAGTACATATCAAATAACCGAATCCAGACCTGCAAACAAACAAACAAAAAACGCATATGCAAATAAAAATCCGAACCTACTTTGCTATCCGAGTTTGCTGAAGATCAGTAAGTGATTCGCCGCTAGATTTCTGTCATCCAAAAAAGCGGTGGCACAAAATAGTCCAACAGCGCCTGGATTGAGTCCTCTGTTTGGTCTACTTCCATTGCGCTTGCAATTTCAAAATTGGGGCTTTGCTTACTTTCTAAGCTAATAATTGTTGGAAGAAGAAAGGTTTTCCATTTCGCTTGCTTTTGCTGCGTAGAGACAAATGGACTCATCAAAAGAAGAGAAACGGAAGCTTCTAGGTCGTCTATTAGCAGGATAAACAAATTGGAAGAGAGGGAGCCCAAATTCAAGCTTTTGTAACTCGCGCGCACGGAAGAATGATAAAAATCAATTGACCGACGGAACCAAATAATCAGTATGGCTTAGAGAGTCGTCGAAAATAAAAAAAGAAAGTCTATGTCTGTAGTTGCAAACATTTTTAGAGTATTTTGATGATACTCACAGCTGAACGTACAGATAAATTTAAGAATTATTGTTCATTTGATTCAATTCATAGAAATAAGATATATTTTTTTAAATACGTTTTATGCATGTGCATTTAAAGTTTTTTTTTTTTTCTGAAAAGTCGTGTAAAGTCATTTATTAAATTATTAGATTTATAATTTTTATGGTGTTCTTTGAAAAATCAATGAAAACATAAGAAATAAACATAAAAAAATGTTAATTTTTCGACAAATTTAGATTAATTTCGAATTATTGAACGACTCAAAAAGAAACATATCTTAATTGGAGACTTTGGATAAGTTAACTTGGAATGTAAAGTCGCCCCTACGCAAAATTATGACTGACAGGAGTCGAAATGGAAAAATATACGTATGTGCAAACAAATAAACAATCTATTCTAGTGCTATAATTATTAATACAACAGAAACACAAGCCACTTTTACCAATCACTTCACGCCTCTTTACATGCATTACTGACATTTCTTTGCACGATCCGAGAAAGCAAAGAACTACAACTACTCGTGAAGTGTACTTTAAAGTAATAATAATATAATAATAATAATAATAAAAGACATTGATTTGATTGAAATCGTCAGACCTCCACAAACACTTCGAAAATTCACCAATTAATTTTCGTTCATAAATTTTTAATTTTGTTTTTACAACACAGTAGCAAAGAAAATGTTCATCATTGCATTTTATATTCCAGTGTCTCAGTCGCCATACAGTTGCTCCTCCGTCGCAAAGATCACCAGAGAACCCATATGTACAAATTACATTTACAGTTAACCCGTTGGTTATCGTCCAGTCGCACCAAAAAAAAAAAAAAAAAAAAAATCATTAACACTAAAAACAAATATGTCGTGCTACATGCAAAAGAACAAAAAGCAGCAAACGGAAACCATGGACAAAAGAGCTAATCGCCATTTCACATTTTAGAATATTTTGATAATACTCACAGCTAAGCAGACTATTAAATTTTAGAATTGTTGTTCATTTGATTTAATTTATAGAAATGAGATTTTTTTTATACGCAATATCGGATGTGCACGTAAAGTCATTAATTGAATTATTAGATTTTTATTTTTGTATTATTCAATAAAAAGTTAATAAAAACATAAGAAATAAATGTACTTTTTTTATTGAAATAATGTTTGAACTTGTAACATTATTTATGTTTGAAAATTCCTATTTAAATATATATTTTAATTTTTGTTTACGACGTGATTCAAACTTTTATTATTTACATGAAAGGGCATTTTAAGAATTTCGCATTAGGATAAAAAATTGCGCTTTCAAATCGATTATATATAAAATTATTATTTGCTTTATTAATTTTTACTTCGCATCTTTTTTTCTTTTTTTTAACTAGGGCGAGCTTATGCTTCGCACACGGATTCGACTGCATAATTAATTTAATATTATTTCTAGTTTCTTTCCCATTTATATTTGAATTTTAAAGAGTATGTTCATGAATAGTGACTTTTTTAGATTTTATTTTGCATGAACGCTGCGGAAAAACTTCTGTTAGTAAATTTTCTCAACTAATCTCAAGGCACACAAAGTGTTCAAGTTTTTAGAGCAAAACGGCTTTGTACAACAAATGATAACATCAGTTATCCGCTAATTTGAACTTCGTAAATATTACATTACTAAGAATTTCATTTAATTTTCAAACATAAGAGACATGAGTTGAGTAACGAGCGTTACGCCACACGATTTCCGCATGGGCTGCTTTTCGTAAAAAAAATGTATGACTAATGCATTCAAGTGAAAACTATATACATATCTATATTTATTCATATTTTTTCATTGATATCACCTAATATATTTATATTTACATTGCAATATCCAATGTTTAGCTAGTTCAAATTTCGGAGCTTTCTGCCACAATGACCACAAAATTTTCGCCTTCCCCTTTCCTCATATCTTCCTCTTAGCTCTTTCTTCATTCCACTTTTTTCGTTTTCTCTTCCTTTTCATTTCGCCTCTTTCCAGATCTTTTCACCTCTCGATATCCAGCTTTTGTTATCGTGGTAGATGGCTTTCGACTCCTAACTAAATCCTTTTGGTTTTCTCCAGTTCTAGCCTCTCAACACTTCATACGACCAGATATGCATCTTATTTCCTCAAATCGCGGTGTTTCCCCTTTCGGTCAGTTACTGGCTTTATTCGCGACTCCCTCACTCATTACGCTTTTGCTCAGATTACTCAAGTGCTTGTCGAATGGCAGATTGTTTTATGAACGTGGATCGATTAATTTCGACGTGCTGGAAAGTAATTCTGCTTATCTGCATCTTGTGTTTTTTGAGTTATGATGTTGATTGTTATGGGACTGGACCAAGGGGTATTGGACTTGAGCTTTTGGTATTGTTTATGGCGTGAGCTCTGTTTGTTCAGTTGGTGTTTTCTTTGATTGTCGTGTTTGGGTTAGGCTATGTAGTTGTGGAAGGAAGTCTTTATGTCCCAAGCTGTACGAAAGTTCCTAGGTCTGTCTGCTCTGTTGGACATTGGTTGCTCTAGGATAGGAGATCCGTCATAGCTTTAGTTTGGCTTGCAACTTGTTTTTGCTACCTTGCTATTGTGTTTAAAGGAAATTTGCTGGGTGGAAGGTTACTCTCTGCTTGCTACGGTTCTACTCCAGAAACTAAGTTTCATGCGTAGGATTTAGGCTTGTTAGTTTCATATGTGATTTGGTGGTTTACTAGGTAGAGTGGTGAGGTGTTGTCTGTTTTGCTACTGCTTGTGGGGGGGCTTCTATGCAACCTTTAGTTTTATGTAATTCTTGCTTTGTGGCTTGTTATTTGGGACTGCTATGCAGCCTTATGTTGCCATGCTTTTATTTTACTTGCATTGTGTTGCAATTGTGATGTAATTTTTAGCCTGTGCGCTTATTTTACAGTTCTGATTATTCCCTACGTGGTGTTTATTTCAAAATGTTTTAACTAGTGTTAGGATCATATTAGTAGTAGATAGGCATTCTGTCTATTTCCTGTATTATTTTGTACTCATTATTTGTTGTAATGAGAAAGTGTTACGGATTACTATAAAACCAGATGGCCTTGCCAAAAAATAAATAAAGAACAAATTTACAAGTAAACTTTATGTTACACCACAACTATATCAACTTGTAACACCCCAAAATTTAAAAACACATAACCATACTTAAATATAAGAAATTGGAAATAGCTAATTAAATATTTCAGAATTAAGCGAAATCGGTATTATCGTTGCGTTCGTCTCGGAATTATGGTTCAGATAAAACCGAAGTTTGCATAAAACGAATAACGTATGAAGAAGTTAGAAGCATTAAAAGTTTGCATACATACAAAGAGCTTATATGTAAATATAAAATAAAATAAATTCCAGAAAAATCAAAACATGGCAAGCGGGAAAGTAAGCGGGAAACAGACCCATTGTGGGAAGACCCGCACTGGCCTGGGTCGACCAAAGGGGGCTGGGTCAGCCCTAGGGTCGACCCAGGCGGTAGGTGGGTCGACCCACCCCTGATTCGGGCAAATTCAGAATACGTATACGGACGGTTTTGTGCTCAGTATTCGTTGTTGACTCAGCATGACTTGCACGGTTTAGATTTAAAACTTAAAATCTAAAGGTTGAGATTGACTCTATACATCTATAAATTTGTGGCTTCTCCCATTCTGATTTACGCTATTTCTTCGTATGTTCTCCCTCTATAAATCTATTCTTAAAATATATACATATAATAGGGGAATGCTACTGCAGATTGGATCAAACAAAGTCAACATCAGGACTTGCACACATACAACTCGGATTGGACTTCTTTTTCTATGACATAGTGTTATATACATTTATCTTCACCAAGACCCACATTATGAGTTTCTGTTATTTACAGATCTAATTTCTTAGGCCTTAAACATGACAGTTAAATAAAACTGGTTAGGATCTACAGGGTTAGTAAAATAAATGTTACACATGTTTTTACTGTTAATCACATATGTCGTTAGGATCAGTTACATATATGCGTGTAATGTTGGATAAATAACAAGTTGTACATATGCCTGTGACGTTGGATAAATAACAAGTTAAATGTATCTATCTTCCTTTTTCTATTTTTTATGTTTTATGTTTATTTTCAGCATTGCCTATATGCCTATGTAATTTGATTCTATTCTCTTTCCTCTGTTTTCTATTTTTATGCCAAGCCTAGGCCCTTGGAAGCCTAAGCTATACTCGATTAGAGTGTGTGTATAATTGGGGAAATAATGAATGATATAAAAAGAGGAATTTAGGCATGTTATTAATTTGGGACTGGTTGACTATAATTTGGGAAAAAGGACAAATATACACATGTTTAAGCTTGTTGTAAACTGATAAAAAGGGGTAATGTGTTGTAATTGGATAATATGCATAAACCTATATATGTTGTAATTTGGAGAACAAAGTTGATGAATAATGTGCATGTGAATTGGACAAGTTAAATTGGACTTAAAACGGACATTAAGTAAGTGACATGTTAAGAATCGGGTAAGTACCAAATGTAGATTAATAAAATGAATTGCTGTGGAAATTGTATACATCTGGGCAGGTGTTTTGGGGAAGGGTTGTACACACATAATGACATATAATAATTACAATCACGCTTATTAGTAAACCTAAACCTGCTAGGTTAAACATAAGTATTAATAAGCTAAGTGGTCCCTCGTTCTGTTGCTGTATCGGGTTTTAGGGACTCTTAAATCCTAGTTTTTGGGGCACAAGCTTAAGGGGTTTGGCTTGCGTCAATTTGTTGTTTGGAACCTATATAAATCAGTATCCCTATTGGTATCTTGTTAGAGGGGGCCTCGCACTAGGTAGGGGTAAGGGAACGCTTTTACTGAACTGGATAGCAAGAGGTTCACATAGGGGTAGGTACTGGCGTGTTCCGGCGGAGTCATGAGCGTGCATGGGTCCGACTAGGTAGGATAAGCCGTTGTAACACCAGTAAATAGGTCTGTATTATATAAGTTGTTGGGTTAGGGAGTAATACACCTTACTGTCGTGGCTGACACAGGGTATTTACGTAGTAGGGAGCCGATCGCTTGGGTAGTTATTAGGGTACACATAATCCTATTGTTTTGTAATTAGGTTAAACACCTAATATGGTTATGTGATTATGGTACACCTAATATTGTTGTTTAAACTTGCTGTAAATCCTGCTGATATGTAATTAGGCTGAGAACTTAATCCTTTTGAACTTATTTTACTAGTATTGGTGCAGACATACATGTTTAGCGGTATAAACGTGAAGCATTACCCGATCATAGTATATTCTTGTTATTCATGTCTATCATGTTGTTTAGTTTATCCTCTATGACACTGTACCTTTCTCATCCAGTCTTATTTACATGTCTTAGCATTTCTATTTTATGCACATTTGTAAATCACGGGAACTCGCCGGACTTTATGTCTAACCCTTTTTCTTTCGCCTCTTTCTTCCTTCCCCCCCGGGTCCTCCAAGTTGAAGCACTCAACAACGACTAGGATTTCTCTTACGACTTGGACTTGGATTTATTGGGATGTATCGTTTTGACTTGCTCTCAACTTTAGTATGGATTATGGCGAGGGATATGACTTTATGTACTATGATGCTTTGGTTTATGAGATGTTTTTATGAGACAGATTTAATGCAACTGGTTTTGAATGTGACTGGTTTTATGAGACAATGCTTTATTTTTAATAATGAAGTTTAAAATTTTTTGCTTCTATTTTATATTTGTCATCTAAATTTTCTATAATGTTTACCTATTGCGCTTCTCGGAACTTAATGCATTCTCTTATGATTGAGATTAATCGACGTGGGGTGCCACGTTTGGTATTAGAGCCGAAGGTTACAAGATTAAAGAAAAAGTTTTTAATTTTGGTTTTAAAAGCAAAGTATTTTTATATAAAAAACTGTTTTTGAAAAACATATAGTCAAACTTGACAATTATATTCCGGTCACTCTTGATGAAGAAGAGAACGTGGTCATTAGTTCAAACTTGACTGTCTTTAATATGGATCATCCTAAAGATGATTCTCCCCAAGCCCAAATCACGACATGGTCCCAGGATCTGACAAGAAAGCTTACTTTCAATGATTCTCCTAAGACCCTAAATCATATCTGTGAGAAGCTTGGCCTCCTGATTTCTTTTGATGGTCCACTCCCATTTTAGTCACCAACACAAGTCCCAACAAACATGTTCAAAAACTTAATTCAGCTTGGTATCCGATCTCTACTTTTCTCGCATCCTAAATCATCACAAGCTCAAACTTTCATCTCTGAATGAATAGTTTGCAGTTTCTAACACTTTCTTCTAATATATGTTATCTCTTCTCGTTTTTCTTGATTTTTATATTCTCATGGAAGATCTTAACTTGACTTTGTATTTTCTATTCTTTTTCAGGCAACTAAACATTTATTTGAGTTTCAGAGCAACACTTTTGAGTTAGCAGGTGAAATTACTACACTCAAAGAGGGAGCTTCCCTTTTTCACTTCCAAATCATTGACCTTTTAACCACCAGATATGGAGTGGGAAAAAAGATAGAGAAAGGGTGGAGAAGGAGAAAGTTACTATGTCCCTATAGGAGCTATAGGCGACCTCTGAGAAAAAGCAAAAGAGAATCAATGTTCTAAAGCTCAAGGAAAGGATTTGACTCAAAAGTTAACTAATTCAAACTCGACGATGGATAGACTTATGAATAAAAATTATACACCTAAAATTGAAGCTGAAGAGCAAGAAGAGACTCATGTCCAAGTGTATTGTAACAACCAGGAACCCGGGGGGCGTCGACCCGGGAAGGGGAGAATGGCCGAGTGGTCAAAAGCGACAGACTGTAAATCTGTTGAAGGTTTTCTACGTAGGTTCGAATCCTGCCTCTCCCACTTGTTGTAGACTTAAGAGAAGAGAAAGTAGGCGTCAGCTTAGGAGGGTTTGGCCGTGAAGTGAAATTGTATCGTATACTAGTTTTTTCAGAACCAATTTAATATTTTTATTTTAGCTATTTTAATGAATTTTGGATATTTAAAATGATTTATTTTAAATAATAATGATTAAAAATTTATTTTAATCGAAGTTAGAACATATAAATTTATTTTAATTACAAAACGAGCTTGAAATGGCGTGGTAGTTTAAAATTTCGATTTCAAATTTTAAATGAATGTACATGATTCAAAACAAATCGGATTTCAGTAAAACCAGAAATATTTGAATCTGTTTAATTATATCTTTCTAACGATTGTGAAAATTTCAGATTTCATAACGGGAATAAAAAATTATGTCCAGTTTAAAATTAAAATAGTCGCTATGGAATTTATATATATTTTATATAATATATAGCCCTTGAAAACAGTCATTTTGCAAACGGCCTCTACTTTCGATGAAACCACTTTTGTTGGATCCAGAATGTCAAATTATTGCTAGATTCCCAATTTCATAATTTTTGGAAATAATATGTAAGCGTGGTGAATTTAAACGTGTTTGGCAATTTCAGTTTGAATTTAATTGACTGAAAAATGACATTTTTCAAACGGTCTCCAAATTTGACAAAATTAGTTTTGTTAGGATCGTATCGTCAAAACATAGCCAAATTTATTTTTCTGGAATTTTTGGAGTCCGTATGTGACCCTGGTAAATTAAAATGTACGTTGAAACCAATTTTGAATGTTAAATCAATTTATATTTTAATTTTGCAAAAAGCTGATCGTAACAGTCGAATAGACTTACCAGACATATCCCATTGTGTTCGGAATGGGGGTATTTAGCTAGGGGCGGTTGTCTTTGGGTTCGCATTGAAGGTTAAATGAAAATTTAACATTTTGGAATTTGAAATAATAATGTAAGTTATTATATAAAATAAGCCCTCACCCCTCTTTCTCTCTCTCTCAGATCGAAACAGAAAATTAAAAAAGGGGGAAAATGCAATCCCGTTCCTCAAACCCCACATCGCAGTCGATCACCGCGTCGCTCTGAAGTGCGCCACTGCCCCTTCTGCTCCGCCACCTCCCTCCTCTCTCTTCCTCCTCCTTCTTCTCTACCCCCCCAAAAACCATGACCCTCCTAAAACCGCCGCGTCGCCCTCATTGGCCCACCACCCCCACCTCTGCGCCTCCAACCCCCGCCACTCTTCTCCGACGGTGGCCCCTCCTCCATCTAAAAATTGGAATTTTACAAGTAAAAGGTGAGTTTGTATTTTGATTTTAATATAATGTAATTAGCTTTAGAAACATATAAAAAATCAATTTTTTTATATAGCATAGTTTTAAAAATCAGTTTTTTTTATATAGTGAAATAAAAATATGATTTTTATATATATAGTAGCGGTACAAAAATATGATTTTTATATATGTAGTAGCGGTATAAAAAATTGATCTTTATTATATAATAGCATAATAAAATTTTGATTTTTATTATACGAATGGCAATATAAAAATTTGATTTTTATTATATGAATAACAATATAAAAATATGATTTTTATTATAAGGATAGCAATATAAAAATGTGATTTTTATATGTATAGCGTTATGATAAAGATGTGATTTTTATATATATTAGCATAGAATAAAAATAGAATTTTTAATATATGTAAAGCGATTTAAAAAATGAAAATTTTAATATATATAACATTGATTAAAAATCTGATTTTTTATACATAAAGCATATATTAAAAATGCGATTTTTAAATATATGAAGCATTATTAAAAATGTGATTTTTAATATAAACCGCGTGAAACAGATTGAGCTGGAACCACGGTGAAGTACACTACGCACTGGAAACAAATCCAAATCGTTCAATTAAAGAAAGACGGAGTGGAAACCAAAGGTGAGAACTCCTTCTCACTCTATTTATTTACAGTTAAAAATATTCTAGGATGCAGACGGGGCTTAGAAGTCTCCGACACTATATATTGTACAAACCATATTGTTTGATTTGAAATACAACGAGTTCAACACTCGAATTTACACAATCACATAAATTGAAAGCGATGTATGGATATTATCGACACACGGATTTCATACTCCACGAATAACCAATTATGGCGCCGTAAATGGCATTGGGGTAGTTGAGTATTTATTTATTTGGATATTCTGCATGATTTGATTATGGTTGTGAAAATTGATTTATTTGTTTAGATTTGATTAGGATGTGAATTAGATTGAATTTGGTTTGTGTATGGTGCGAACTAGTATTAGGCGAGGGATAAGGCTAGATCTTATTCCAGGTCTAGTATCATGCTGCCAAAATTTTCTAAAACGTGTTAGAAAAATTTAGTTAGTTGAAAAAAATTATTTTTAGCTTATAACTGTGATAATTAAAATAATTATTGGATAGTTAAAAATAAGTTTACACATCCATTTACAAGTTGGATGACTTGTTTATGCTCGCCTATTTTTGTGATATCGATTGGGTCGATAATTTTACATATCGCCCAACTGCACAAATAACATTCAGTATTTATTGGTTGAAACCCCACACAGGTATTGGGATGATATTTGGCGTACACTAATCCCAATTGTTTAGTCGTATGTTAATCGATTGGTTGACAGACTGTTGTAAGCGTTAATTATTTATATTTAATGCTTAAGCAATTGTGTAATGCACTATGGATGATGGTTGACTGTGTATGATTATTGTTCTGTACATGTTTGTATGAAATCTATATAAATAAAATTATATGGTAATTGACTGTGTCTGATTCCAATTCAGAAAGAATGAATATTTTAAAATAACGAATATTTTAAAATAATATTCTGTAAGGGATAAAATATGATTTTGATGTCCGATTTGGGATGGACACAAAAATATTGAAAATGTGTAAAGCCGTGTTGTTTATATTTGCGCCATTTTAACGCGAACGATATTTATATCGATTTTATTCATTTTTATAATGAATATCGAAAAGGAAATGATTTCAAAAATCTGATATTTTGAAAATATTATCGATAAAAACTCACCGACGGACCCTTCAACAGCCAACCGACGCATCAGTAGCCAACCGTCCCTTCTACTCAAAAGCGACCGACCAACCTCACTAGGACCAACCCAATAGCCCTACACAGGACCGACCGACTCTTCAAGAGCTGACCGACCCACTTCATACTAAGAGTAACCGACCCAATCCTATAGGCTCGCTCGACCGATCCTGTTCATCCCCAGGCTCTCTCGCTCGACCAACCGTTCTTCTTCAGGCTCGCTCAACCGACACCACCATTCAACTTATAGGCTCGCTCGCTCAAACCCTTTTCACCCAGGCTCGCTCTTTTTAAACTATCCACCTAGGAACACACGACTGTCCCTTTCTTTTCTCCAGGCTCGCTCGAGCCTGCTTCCTGTCTTGTTCCCCAAGAAACCACACTTGATGCGCGATCGACCTTATACGTGCGACCCAAAACCTGCACTTCTCCAATGCAACTCCAATTTCGACCAAAACTTCACCAATTGACACAACCGACGAAACCAACTCAACCAATTCATTCAACACAATCATAAACATGTTATGAAACCACCAACATCACCAATTTGGTCATTTCATCAATAATTATGTGAAATTCATCAAAATTACCATAAATGCAAATATGAACAAAACCATAGATCTAACTTGCATAATCATACGAAATAGCATAGAAATTACCAGTTTAAAGCTTACTAAATTGGATCTTATGGTGATTCATATGGAAATGGACTTACCAAAGTGTAGGTCTAAGAAGTCGACTTGAATTTGATGAAAAACACGAATAAACACCCATATACTTCATTGAATCCATGTGAGAGATGTATATCATTCACCTATTCTCCAAAACAAGCTAAAATGATAGAAATATGAATCCGGACAACAAGCACCTTGCACCAAACCCCTTGATCTGATGAATCCTTGCTTCAATTGATGTAGATGTAGCCTCCAATGATGTAGATATATAATTTCCCACCTTGGATTTTGATTTTTAATGGTGGAAAGGTGTTAGAGGAAGGAGGAGCACAAAGCCACCTAATGAGAGAACGGGAAAATAAACTATTTCCCATACCTCTCACCCTCTATTTATAGTTTCCACCAGTCCACTAATGGGCCTCTCCCAAATCAGCCCATTAAGCTCCCAAAACCGGGACAACCAACTGAAAAACCTTAAAACAACGATTTCTCCCAAACGACTGAGCCAAATCTTTAATGTAACCACTCTACGGAATGATAAAGATCAATTCCTTTTCAATGGCACAAGTCTCACCCTTTGATTTGACCTAACTCAAATGTTATGCCCTTTACAAGACTAACAGGGGCTAAATGGTCACAAACAAAATCTGTAAAAATTATGGACATGTCTCACATTCCCATAAGCAACATATCAAAAGATGAGAACGATTCAACCCTCAGGGAATAAAATAAAAATATTTTATGATCTTCTGATACGTAAAATACGGGCTGTTACATTCTCCCCCCTTAGAAATTTTGCCCCCGAAATTCCAAGCAAACATAAGCAACCACAACAATTCTGCATGCCTGTTATCCATGAGAAGTCAATTCTATCACCCAAACTAGCAATCATCAAGCCATGCATCCATAGCCTAATCCTGGCACGCGGAATTCTATCAAACAATAACAAGATACAACAATATAACGATGATACGATATCAAAATTTCCTACCGACGAAGAGTTCTGGATGAGTCGATCTCATGCTCTTTTCCGTCTCCCATGTACAGTCGTCACGATCTTCACTCCATTGTACCTTGGTTAGTTTAACCGTCTTCCTCCTAAGCTATTTTTTGTCATTTCCCACAACACGAAGCGGCTTACGAGGTTTTACAACTGCTGTTTCTTTTTCTAAGTCTTCATACTGCTCTGGCACTAAAAGAAAAATACTCGTTAACAGCAAAATGGTACAACGTTCATCATCTAAATACGGTCGGTATTTGTATTTTCTTTCTTCGTCTTTTGTGACACGTTGTTAGGTAATATTTTACTTCGAAGACAAATAAACCCTTAAAATTTTCGCAGGCCGTCAAAATTTGCTTTTCCCCAATTTTTTTCATTTCCTTCTTCCATAGCTCTAACCTAGGTTCTCATCATCTTCATTCACGAAAATACGTAGGCCTCCACCTCGCTTTCAATCTTCACAAAATCGACCTGAAAAAGACCCTAGTCACAAATCACTACTTAATCAACTGCTTCATAAAAATTGCAGTACGCAACCTGCAGTGACGCCACACTTCCTGCAGTGCTCAGTTCATGCCTTCGGCCTATTGGATTAAGATTTGCAAATACCATTGAATGCTTGCTGATTTGATTACTGAATGAATAAGGTATATTTTCCGTATTTGTATGAATATCTCGGAATTCAATTTCGTTATGTAATTACCTAATTTTTGCCAAGTTTCATGTTAACATCACTGAAAACTGCTTGGTAATGAGCGCCTGACTGCTCGTGTCTCCATGTAAAGCTTAATTTATAATAATAGTATGTTAATGAGACACCCATTTTTGATATATGAACGTATGAGTGCCATATATGCTCGACTCTGATTTTGGCAAAAGATCGGTAATTAATCAGCAGCATACTCAACACTTCACTAAATGTTAGATAATTTGATTTTCAGCTATAAGTTTTTCTATATCAAATAAATTCACAGTTTCTCAAGATCTTTTGTGTTTTGAAGATATGCATAAAAATGCACCAAGTCTGAGTTGATTGGTGAAGCATTAATCCGGTTGTTATTAGTACAGTTCAATTGGTGAATTATTCCTATCAGGGGTCCTTATTTTTATTTTATTATTGTATTACAAAAAAAAATTGTTTTCTTCAAACGAAAATGTAAAGTTGTTATATTTAACTGCAATTTTTGATTGAATTGGAATATGAATCAATCAAATCTCCATTCTGCCCAGCGACATATTTATAACACAAATCATTTGTTTACCGTTTCTATAAAAATTAAAGGAGTAATTGATTTTGTACTGTTATTTACGAGTTATGAACTATTTTGGTGAAAAATGAAGACATGTGCAAAGTACCGTTTTATGTATTTAAAAGTAAAGGCTGTTATTACCAAATAACTGTCAATTTTTGTGCGCTACGTTGAAAATACTAATCAGAGAAACCACATAATTGTCAATTTAGCAATCCTGTTTTGCAATAGAGAGCTCATATTGTTTTATAAAAAGTCTTCGGTCCTGTTTTATAAAAAGTCTTCGGTCCTGTTTTATAAAACTGCTACATTTTAATGCAAGCGGATTGCACTTTATTAATTTGTTGCATTTTACTTTTTGCTGCGTTGTACTGGAAACAACAAAAATGTTGACAAGTACGTTAGTGTTTTCAATAGTTCCATTGTATTGGTTATTAATCCCTCAAAAAATCCATGCGCACATTGAGCAAAGGATTCGGAATGGACATCATCAAGGTCGGTCGTGCATGATGTTATCCAAGGCACTTAAACAACTCACGATGGATAGGACACAACCACACAGAGCAAGACCCAAGTATCTGACCCAAGACAAATCAAGTCGACTAGTACGACCAAAGAAGATGGCACGATAAGCTATGAGAAATGCGGCTCAATGGAGATAAGGATCGTTGTAACAACCCGGAAAATCTGGGCCAGTTTAAAATTTTTATTTTGGCAATTTTAGCGAATTTTGAATATTTAAAATAGATTATTTTAAATAAAATCAACGAGAAATTTATTTTGAATATAATTCGAGCGTATATATTATATACGTCGTCGTTAGAATATAAAAATTTATATATAATTATAAATAGAATTGAAAATGGCGCGGTAGTTCGATAATTCGATTTCAAACTTCAATTGAATGTACCGGGTGCAAAACAATCCGGATTTTAGTGAAACCAAAAACATCAGGATCTAATTGATAATATCTTTCCAATGAATCCGAATAATCAAAATTTTATAGCGGGAATCAAAAGATATGTCCAGTTGAAAATTCTGAATAGTCGCTATGGAATTCAGGCCCTTAAAAATGGACATTTTGCAAACGACCTCGGATTTCGACGAAACCAGTTTTGTTGGGTCCGGGATGTAAAATTATTGCTAGGTTTCAAATTTCATAATTTTTCGAATCAATATGTGAGTGTGGCAAACGAAAACGCGTTTGACCAGTTTCAGTTGATTTTAATCGACTGGAAAATGGTCATTTTTCAAACGGTCTCAGAATTCGATGAAACTAGTTTTGTTAGGACCGTATCGTCAATACGAAGCTAGAAAATATTTTTCTGGAATTTTTCTAGTTAGTATGTGACCCCGGTAATTTGAAATGTACGTTTAAAATTCAATATAGAGATTTAAATGTAAATTCAAAGGAAACTGATTGAAACGGGCGAATCAGCTTGCGATATATATCCCATTGTGTTCAGAATGGGGGTAAAACGCTATGGACGACAGGCGGTGGGCCTCGTTTTGAGGTCGTATGAAAAGTCAACTTAGGAGAGAGAAATTAAATTAATTTAATAATAAAAAAAAAATATCTCTTTTCCCTCTTTAACTTCTGGCCCCCCCAAATCATTATTCCAGAATCGATTTAAAAAAAAAAAAAAAAAAAGGGGAGCGACGAACCCTAGCCTGGCGCCACCGTCGATCGTCGTGACCACCCTCCCCCTGTCGCGCCGCCGCAGGCAAACCCCCCCATCTCCTTCCTCCGTTCGTGCCCTCACAACCCCAGACCCGTCGTTCGCTGCTACTTCAGGCGTTCATGGGTCCACCGAACTCCACGCTGGCGGAGGCGTGGGTAGCTGACGTCCAGGGTGACGTCGGGAGAAGCTTCGATCATCGACCGGTCAAGGCAGGCGCTAGCAGTTTGGAGCCCTAGCTTTAAAGATTGGGTTCGGTTTCTCCTGGAATCAAGCGGAGAAGAAGGGAGTTCGACGCTAAACAAAGGAGAAAGGTAACACTTTGTTTAAAATCAGTTTTAAAGCATTTTTATAATCAGTTTAAAACAATTTTATAATCAGTTCAAAACAGTTTAAAAAAAAAAAAAAAAATCAGTTTATAACAGTTTAAATACAGTTAAAAATTCAGTTTAAGATCAGTAAATTTGTTTGTTTTTTTAAATAACATACTTTGTTTTGAAAATCGAAATAACATACTTTGTTTTGAAAATCGAAAAAAACATACTGTTTTGAAAATAGAAAGTGAAAAAGATTAGATCTTTGAAATGGAAAAGGCGGAATCTATATAACTAAAAATTCGATTTTTATATATTGAACATTGAAATAAAATTTCGATTTTTATGTATTGAACTTTGAAATAAAAATTCGATTTTTATATATTGAACTTCGATAGAAAAATAGAATTTTTATATATTGAACTTCGATAGAAAAATAGAATTTTTATATATTGAACTTCGATAGAAAAATAGAATTTTTATATATTGAACTTCGATAGAAAAATAGAATTTTTATATATTGAACATCAAAGTAAAAATTCGATTTTTATATATTGAATAGCGAACTAAAAATTCGATTTTTATATATTGAATAGCGAACTAAAAATCCGATTTTTATATATTGAATAGCATAGTAAAAATTCAATTTTTGCATATGTAGAGAATACGGGCAATGAAAGTGAAGAAAGGCGATAACGACGAAGACTTCTGCAAAAGGAGAGTCAAGATGATTGGATAGCTATATGTGAGAACTTCTCACTCAAATTCTACTTTTCTAGTTATATTTATATATATATACTAGGATGCAGACGGTGCTTAGTAGCACCCGACACAATCGTCCACAGACCATGGACTTGTTTGTTTGGTTGCATAGATTAGTTGAATTATTTGTTTGAATTGTTTGGTGAGATGAAATTGATATGATTGATGTGTGAATGGCGTGGGCCTTCACTAGACCGGGGATAAGGCTAGGCCTTGTCCCGTTTCTAGTATCGTGCCGTTATGCCGCCGAAATTTTCTAAAATATGTTAGAAAAATAAAAATATCATTTTATTGAATAAATGAATTGAATAGAAATTCATAGGTTGAAATAAAATGTTTTATCGTTAAAAATATAATTTTTAACGTGAATATGAAAATAGTGAAGTGAATAAATAAATATTCATTTACAAACCAGATGGTTTGTTTATGTACACTTATTTGAATGACATTGATTGGGACGATAAATTTTACACATCGCCCAACTGCACAACTAAAATCTGTGTTTGATTGTTTGAAACCCCACACGGGTGTTGGGATGAAATATGAATTTCACTCATCCTGATTGATTAAATATGTCGATCGATTGATTGACAGGCTGTTACGAGCGTTGAATATCTATATTTGATGCTTATACAGTGTAGTGCACTTTGGTTGATGGTTGATTATTTTCAATGTTATTATATACATGTGTTGTATGAAAATCCATATAATTAATTTTATATGGTGATTGATTGGGCCTCATTCCAATCGTGAAAATAAAGAATATTTTGATAATAACAAATATTTTGATAATAGGAAATATTTGAAATAGAATATTTGAAAATAGAAATTTATGAAGCCGTGTTGATTAGATTGACGCCATTTTGACGTAAACGATATTTATATCGATTTTATTCATTTTAAAATGAATATTGAAAAGTAATCTCGAAATCGACGATTTCGAAATGAATTGAATTGAAAACGATTTCGAAATGAATTGAATTGAATATGAATTCAAATTGAATTGAAATTTGAATTGAATAGAAATGAATTTTAAAACGAATTTATAAAGAAGAATTCAATTTTGCCTTGAATTGAAATGGAAGTTGAAATAGATTTTGAAACGAATTTAAAAACTATTTATATAATTCGTTTTAAATAGAAATCGACGAAATATATATTATATATATTATATATATAATATAATGGCCTGAATAGAACGCGCCGCGCCGCGGCAGTTCGCGAATTTCGACCATTGATTTCAAACGGACATTACGGGAGATCCGACCGTCGGATTCTCCTAAAACCGGAACCGTTGGGTTCGTATCGAAAAGAGCTTTCTAACGAATATTAGAAATTTGAAATCTAACGATTGGATTTGGAATTATGTCCAAATCAAATTTGAAAAAGGTCGCTGTAAGTGCAGTTCGATGGTCATTGATGGAAATCGACTGTACGGGCCTTGATAAAATTATTAAAAATAGTAATAATTTGTGTAAAATCATAAGAAATGATTTAGAAAGAATTGGGATGAAAAACTCCATATTTGAAAGGATAAAAATAGATTTTTATCAAAATGAACTAGTTTTGAACTAGAATTATAATTCTATTTATTTTTAAATAAATAAATTGAATTTGAAAAGGGTTTTGAAAATAACCAAAATTTCCAATGATTGCATTGGAGTGGATTTGAATCGAAATTGTCTTCGGAATATTTCGATGTTGGAATTTGTGATTATACGGATGTTGTTACGGAAATTTGAAAGATATATATTTATATCGTTATTTCCAATACGACATTTGTTAATCGTAGAATTTGATATTGAATATAAGCCGATATATTTTCTATTCAGAGCCTTATATTGAATATCAAATGTGATTTGGGTTTGTCGTGAATGGTGTCTTCACTAACACTGTTCTTGAACCCAGTTGAGAAAGGATTAAATCTTTTTATTTAGATTTAATGAAGTGTACCAATTAAATAATATTTAATTGGAATTGAATTGATATTGATTTTTGGGGTTTATCGTGAACAGTGTTTTAAATAACACTTGTTCTTTAACCCGATAATTAATGAATGTGATTTGGGTTTGTCGTGAATGGTGTCTTCACTAACACTGTTCTTGAACCCAGTTGAGAAATGATTAAATCTTTTTATTTAGATTTAATGAGGTGTACCAATTAAATAACATTTAATTGGAATTGAATCGATATTGATTTTTGGGTTTATCGTGGACAGTGTTTTAAATAACACTCGTTCTTTAACCCGACGATTAATGAATGTGATTTTGGGTTTATCGTGAACCGTGTTTTTAAATGACACTGATTCTTTAACCCAGTCAAAGATTAAAACTAAGTGGAGTTTTAATGAATCTTTAATTAGATTGAAATAATCGAAATGGAGTATCACCAGTTTTGCTCCAGGCGATAGTTAAATCTTTAATTAGATTTGAACGTGAAATGGTAATTGAATTTACCGATAACACCGTGGTGTTAGATATGAAGTAAAGCCAGTTTTACTTCATGGGATGAATAGGTTGGGATTGGGAAATTAAAACAAATGATTACTTCGGTAAGGTTCGCTAATCCCGACTAGTTTGAAGTGATATTCAAAAATGGATTAAAGAATAAATTCAAGAATTTATCTTTGATAAAATTAATGGGAACATTTCCCTATGAATGTGAAATTTAGAAACTAACTGTCGGTTGGCCAAGCAGAATGGTTTTCTGGATATTGATCTGATGTTGGTTTCGGCCTTCGGGGTTAATATTTGGGGAATTATTCTCTTGATTAATTTACGGTTAGTGACTAATGAATTGGAATGAGGCGTATGTTGTGTTTGTGTAACACTTATTTAAATATACGCGAGTTATTCGGAAAGACCGGGTTTATCCCATTCTGAATAACTGATACGACGATAAGTCGAAGATGAAGACGATGGTCGAAGACCGGAGGTCTTCACGTCGTTTGGGTAATTACTGATGATCTTGATTGGGCTGTACACCCAAGAAGATGGAAACAGTTAGTGATCGTCCAGACGTACTTGGAGATCGATGGATATGCGGGGTACTAGGTGCCTCCGGTTTCGTTCAGACCCAGAACGGACTTGTAAATGGACTGTGTGTCTGACATTGGATTTTAGTCCGTGTGATTGATCTCTATTAAATATATATCTGTTTGGCGGCGGAGAATTTATTCTCTTGCTCAACGCCCTTCTCTGAGGCGTACGAGCTCAGGGGTTATATATTGATGGATATCAATCGCATGGAGTGAATTGCCTGTGTGGCATGCCTAAGTGGCAAATGATCAAGGCTTCTGTTGAAAAGCAAAGTCTTGTGGTTGATGATCGAAGCACGGCCTTTGTGGCGTAGCTTTGTGTAACGTTGATTCGCGAGTATCACACCCGGTATGAATCAAAAACGGGAGACGGACCTCAGGGAGGGCATGCGTTTCTTTCTAGTTATGAGTGGCGTCAGTGCTTGAACTGGCTGACGAGTTTGACTCATGTGGATGTTACTTATTATTACTTGCTGAAAAGCGAGGCGCCTCGTGATATCGGTTTCGGCCGATGCTTCTGGTCGGCTGACGGGCCAGATTTACGCCCCAAAGGGCGGAGAAACGTATTGTTCAGGCATTATAATCCACATCGGTGGACCGGCCCTGACGATCCAAGGGGCAGTTGCGGCTGTTCCTAGACATGGGCTAGATTGTCTAAAATCGGTAGAGGATCTTGCCCCTAGCCTCGGTTCATACCATAAATGATAACCCAACTTCCAATACGTCGTCTTGCGGTTTTGATTGTAAACTTATATATGGCGACATAGTGTTATGAGCCATTCATGCCGCCTATGATTGATACTTATGATTTGAAGTGTTTTATACACTATGCACTTATAATAGTATCAAATGATTTGTTTTAAACGTATCAAGCATTCTTTGGCTGTTATAAGGGAAAACCCTATCCCCCGGCTTGCGTTGCATTGTGTGATAGGACCTGGGTCTTATAACAGCTTCATCTTTCTTTATTTAGCATTGCGCTGTTTGTTTTATGCACTGGTATTCTTGGGAGGAAACCCGTTCCGTGTTATACGGCGTGGTCCCTTGATCTACCTAATGATTTAAAATAAAGATTAACTGTTTTAGTTCTCACACCAGTCACATGACTGACCTGGAGTTTATTGTTTTAACCTAAACTCTGGGTGCCCCTATTTTGACACGGGCAGCTAGTAGTTTCGGTTTTGCAGATTTATATTCACAGGGTCCTGGTTTACAGCTGGAACGATATCCGGAAAGCTTTGTATCCGTATATCTCTTTCTAGTTGTGTATTGTATTATTTTCCGCTGCTATGTACTTAAATGTAATTTAAATCTCTGATATTTCTGTGTAATTTTCATTTATACTCTGTATATTCGTGTAATCTGATGCATTGTTGTTATATACAATGAAATGTTCTTTTATATGCGTTCTGTTGTGGTTTGTTCTCGAACTATCCGACGCTTTCCTTTACGGGGAAGTTGCGGGTCTTCACAGTTGGTATCAGAGCTTTGGTTTACAAAGCTCAGAGAACAAGGCACATTAGAACCATACGAAAGAATTCATCAGATATTGGGTTAGTAAAATCCAATGGGAATGACTCGTTAGAGATGGGATCAGTAGTATCCTAGAACGAGTGTGAAGAGTATATTTTTGAAAATGAAAACAAATTTTTGTTTTGAAAATTTAAATCAACTATTCGTATTTGATTATTTGTTTATATTGAATATGGACAATCCAATATATAAAGGTTTTGTATATACGCGTCATGAACGTATATTCGAAGTTTTAATATACTGGATAGATATAGGATTACACTGTAGTCGCCCGGAGATGGTATTGATGATAGCGATCGCATCATCAACATTTATGTTCGAGTTTCGAAGGTGTGATTTTCTATATATTTCCATTAGGCTGGTGTGAGAACCAAAACTTATATATAGCTAGAATACATTGTTGTGAATTGGCATCAAAAACATGATTTTTGTATATGTATCAAAATTATGAATTTCAAACTCTAATCAACTAATTGATTGATGTTTGTGTTGTTTGTTCATTTGTTTGCTAATTTTGAACCTTTATGCCTAATTGAACCAAATATTGAATTGTATTGAAATCGGTTGCATTTGCTTGCATATACATATATATCATTGAACAGGTCATAACAAGGAGGCTAGAGCCAGAGAATAAAATTTGTTTGCCCGACAAATAGGTACATGTTTACTACATAATTTCCTGTTTTGTTTGGGTGATGATGATTTTGTGAGCCTATTGGCTAGCCGCTTGGCTTTTTCTTTTTCTTTTTGAGATCTGAAGGACCGGGGAAGCTATTTGAAATTCCCCGATGCTCCCGGTGCAGGGGAGGTTATGGCGAAATTTTTCGAAAATTTAGGGTGTTAGCCAAATTTTTGAAATTTTGAAAATTCTCAGAAACTGAAAAGTTGGAGAATGGAAGCCAGGACGAGCGTAGAGTTGAATTATCAAACCACTTTCGACTTTGTTCCTTTTCGGGGACGAAAAGTTTTAAGTGGGGGAGATTGTAACAACCCGGAAAATCTGGGCCAGTTTAAAATTTTTATTTTGGCAATTTTAGCGAATTTTGAATATTTAAAATAGATTATTTTAAATAAAATCAACGAGAAATTTATTTTGAATATAATTCGAGCGTATATATTATATACGTCGTCGTTAGAATATAAAAATTTATATATAATTATAAATAGAATTGAAAATGGCGCGGTAGTTCGATAATTCGATTTCAAACTTCAATTGAATGTACCGGGTGCAAAACAATCCGGATTTTAGTGAAACCAAAAACATCAGGATCTAATTGATAATATCTTTCCAATGAATCCGAATAATCAAAATTTTATAGCGGGAATCAAAAGATATGTCCAGTTGAAAATTCTGAATAGTCGCTATGGAATTCAGGCCCTTAAAAATGGACATTTTGCAAACGACCTCGGATTTCGACGAAACCAGTTTTGTTGGGTCCGGGATGTAAAATTATTGCTAGGTTTCAAATTTCATAATTTTTCGAATCAATATGTGAGTGTGGCAAACGAAAACGCGTTTGACCAGTTTCAGTTGATTTTAATCGACTGGAAAATGGTCATTTTTCAAACGGTCTCAGAATTCGATGAAACTAGTTTTGTTAGGACCGTATCGTCAATACGAAGCTAGAAAATATTTTTCTGGAATTTTTCTAGTTAGTATGTGACCCCGGTAATTTGAAATGTACGTTTAAAATTCAATATAGAGATTTAAATGTAAATTCAAAGGAAACTGATTGAAACGGGCGAATCAGCTTGCGATATATATCCCATTGTGTTCAGAATGGGGGTAAAACGCTATGGACGACAGGCGGTGGGCCTCGTTTTGAGGTCGTATGAAAAGTCAACTTAGGAGAGAGAAATTAAATTAATTTAATAATAAAAAAAAAATATCTCTTTTCCCTCTTTAACTTCTGGCCCCCCCAAATCATTATTCCAGAATCGATTTAAAAAAAAAAAAAAAAAAAGGGGAGCGACGAACCCTAGCCTGGCGCCACCGTCGATCGTCGTGACCACCCTCCCCCTGTCGCGCCGCCGCAGGCAAACCCCCCCCATCTCCTTCCTCCGTTCGTGCCCTCACAACCCCAGACCCGTCGTTCGCTGCTACTTCAGGCGTTCATGGGTCCACCGAACTCCACGCTGGCGGAGGCGTGGGTAGCTGACGTCCAGGGTGACGTCGGGAGAAGCTTCGATCATCGACCGGTCAAGGCAGGCGCTAGCAGTTTGGAGCCCTAGCTTTAAAGATTGGGTTCGGTTTCTCCTGGAATCAAGCGGAGAAGAAGGGAGTTCGACGCTAAACAAAGGAGAAAGGTAACACTTTGTTTAAAATCAGTTTTAAAGCATTTTTATAATCAGTTTAAAACAATTTTATAATCAGTTCAAAACAGTTTAAAAAAAAAAAAAAAAATCAGTTTATAACAGTTTAAATACAGTTAAAAATTCAGTTTAAGATCAGTAAATTTGTTTGTTTTTTTAAATAACATACTTTGTTTTGAAAATCGAAATAACATACTTTGTTTTGAAAATCGAAAAAACATACTGTTTTGAAAATAGAAAGTGAAAAAGATTAGATCTTTGAAATGGAAAAGGCGGAATCTATATAACTAAAAATTCGATTTTTATATATTGAACATTGAAATAAAATTTCGATTTTTATGTATTGAACTTTGAAATAAAAATTCGATTTTTATATATTGAACTTCGATAGAAAAATAGAATTTTTATATATTGAACTTCGATAGAAAAATAGAATTTTTATATATTGAACTTCGATAGAAAAATAGAATTTTTATATATTGAACTTCGATAGAAAAATAGAATTTTTATATATTGAACATCAAAGTAAAAATTCGATTTTTATATATTGAATAGCGAACTAAAAATTCGATTTTTATATATTGAATAGCGAACTAAAAATCCGATTTTTATATATTGAATAGCATAGTAAAAATTCAATTTTTGCATATGTAGAGAATACGGGCAATGAAAGTGAAGAAAGGCGATAACGACGAAGACTTCTGCAAAAGGAGAGTCAAGATGATTGGATAGCTATATGTGAGAACTTCTCACTCAAATTCTACTTTTCTAGTTATATTTATATATATATACTAGGATGCAGACGGTGCTTAGTAGCACCCGACACAATCGTCCACAGACCATGGACTTGTTTGTTTGGTTGCATAGATTAGTTGAATTATTTGTTTGAATTGTTTGGTGAGATGAAATTGATATGATTGATGTGTGAATGGCGTGGGCCTTCACTAGACCGGGGATAAGGCTAGGCCTTGTCCCGTTTCTAGTATCGTGCCGTTATGCCGCCGAAATTTTCTAAAATATGTTAGAAAAATAAAAATATCATTTTATTGAATAAATGAATTGAATAGAAATTCATAGGTTGAAATAAAATGTTTTATCGTTAAAAATATAATTTTTAACGTGAATATGAAAATAGTGAAGTGAATAAATAAATATTCATTTACAAACCAGATGGTTTGTTTATGTACACTTATTTGAATGACATTGATTGGGACGATAAATTTTACACATCGCCCAACTGCACAACTAAAATCTGTGTTTGATTGTTTGAAACCCCACACGGGTGTTGGGATGAAATATGAATTTCACTCATCCTGATTGATTAAATATGTCGATCGATTGATTGACAGGCTGTTACGAGCGTTGAATATCTATATTTGATGCTTATACAGTGTAGTGCACTTTGGTTGATGGTTGATTATTTTCAATGTTATTATATACATGTGTTGTATGAAAATCCATATAATTAATTTTATATGGTGATTGATTGGGCCTCATTCCAATCGTGAAAATAAAGAATATTTTGATAATAACAAATATTTTGATAATAGGAAATATTTGAAATAGAATATTTGAAAATAGAAATTTATGAAGCCGTGTTGATTAGATTGACGCCATTTTGACGTAAACGATATTTATATCGATTTTATTCATTTTAAAATGAATATTGAAAAGTAATCTCGAAATCGACGATTTCGAAATGAATTGAATTGAAAACGATTTCGAAATGAATTGAATTGAATATGAATTCAAATTGAATTGAAATTTGAATTGAATAGAAATGAATTTTAAAACGAATTTATAAAGAAGAATTCAATTTTGCCTTGAATTGAAATGGAAGTTGAAATAGATTTTGAAACGAATTTAAAAACTATTTATATAATTCGTTTTAAATAGAAATCGACGAAATATATATTATATATATTATATATATAATATAATGGCCTGAATAGAACGCGCCGCGCCGCGGCAGTTCGCGAATTTCGACCATTGATTTCAAACGGACATTACGGGAGATCCGACCGTCGGATTCTCCTAAAACCGGAACCGTTGGGTTCGTATCGAAAAGAGCTTTCTAACGAATATTAGAAATTTGAAATCTAACGATTGGATTTGGAATTATGTCCAAATCAAATTTGAAAAAGGTCGCTGTAAGTGCAGTTCGATGGTCATTGATGGAAATCGACTGTACGGGCCTTGATAAAATTATTAAAAATAGTAATAATTTGTGTAAAATCATAAGAAATGATTTAGAAAGAATTGGGATGAAAAACTCCATATTTGAAAGGATAAAAATAGATTTTTATCAAAATGAACTAGTTTTGAACTAGAATTATAATTCTATTTATTTTTAAATAAATAAATTGAATTTGAAAAGGGTTTTGAAAATAACCAAAATTTCCAATGATTGCATTGGAGTGGATTTGAATCGAAATTGTCTTCGGAATATTTCGATGTTGGAATTTGTGATTATACGGATGTTGTTACGGAAATTTGAAAGATATATATTTATATCGTTATTTCCAATACGACATTTGTTAATCGTAGAATTTGATATTGAATATAAGCCGATATATTTTCTATTCAGAGCCTTATATTGAATATCAAATGTGATTTGGGTTTGTCGTGAATGGTGTCTTCACTAACACTGTTCTTGAACCCAGTTGAGAAAGGATTAAATCTTTTTATTTAGATTTAATGAAGTGTACCAATTAAATAATATTTAATTGGAATTGAATTGATATTGATTTTTGGGGTTTATCGTGAACAGTGTTTTAAATAACACTTGTTCTTTAACCCGATAATTAATGAATGTGATTTGGGTTTGTCGTGAATGGTGTCTTCACTAACACTGTTCTTGAACCCAGTTGAGAAATGATTAAATCTTTTTATTTAGATTTAATGAGGTGTACCAATTAAATAACATTTAATTGGAATTGAATCGATATTGATTTTTGGGTTTATCGTGGACAGTGTTTTAAATAACACTCGTTCTTTAACCCGACGATTAATGAATGTGATTTTGGGTTTATCGTGAACCGTGTTTTTAAATGACACTGATTCTTTAACCCAGTCAAAGATTAAAACTAAGTGGAGTTTTAATGAATCTTTAATTAGATTGAAATAATCGAAATGGAGTATCACCAGTTTTGCTCCAGGCGATAGTTAAATCTTTAATTAGATTTGAACGTGAAATGGTAATTGAATTTACCGATAACACCGTGGTGTTAGATATGAAGTAAAGCCAGTTTTACTTCATGGGATGAATAGGTTGGGATTGGGAAATTAAAACAAATGATTACTTCGGTAAGGTTCGCTAATCCCGACTAGTTTGAAGTGATATTCAAAAATGGATTAAAGAATAAATTCAAGAATTTATCTTTGATAAAATTAATGGGAACATTTCCCTATGAATGTGAAATTTAGAAACTAACTGTCGGTTGGCCAAGCAGAATGGTTTTCTGGATATTGATCTGATGTTGGTTTCGGCCTTCGGGGTTAATATTTGGGGAATTATTCTCTTGATTAATTTACGGTTAGTGACTAATGAATTGGAATGAGGCGTATGTTGTGTTTGTGTAACACTTATTTAAATATACGCGAGTTATTCGGAAAGACCGGGTTTATCCCATTCTGAATAACTGATACGACGATAAGTCGAAGATGAAGACGATGGTCGAAGACCGGAGGTCTTCACGTCGTTTGGGTAATTACTGATGATCTTGATTGGGCTGTACACCCAAGAAGATGGAAACAGTTAGTGATCGTCCAGACGTACTTGGAGATCGATGGATATGCGGGGTACTAGGTGCCTCCGGTTTCGTTCAGACCCAGAACGGACTTGTAAATGGACTGTGTGTCTGACATTGGATTTTAGTCCGTGTGATTGATCTCTATTAAATATATATCTGTTTGGCGGCGGAGAATTTATTCTCTTGCTCAACGCCCTTCTCTGAGGCGTACGAGCTCAGGGGTTATATATTGATGGATATCAATCGCATGGAGTGAATTGCCTGTGTGGCATGCCTAAGTGGCAAATGATCAAGGCTTCTGTTGAAAAGCAAAGTCTTGTGGTTGATGATCGAAGCACGGCCTTTGTGGCGTAGCTTTGTGTAACGTTGATTCGCGAGTATCACACCCGGTATGAATCAAAAACGGGAGACGGACCTCAGGGAGGGCATGCGTTTCTTTCTAGTTATGAGTGGCGTCAGTGCTTGAACTGGCTGACGAGTTTGACTCATGTGGATGTTACTTATTATTACTTGCTGAAAAGCGAGGCGCCTCGTGATATCGGTTTCGGCCGATGCTTCTGGTCGGCTGACGGGCCAGATTTACGCCCCAAAGGGCGGAGAAACGTATTGTTCAGGCATTATAATCCACATCGGTGGACCGGCCCTGACGATCCAAGGGGCAGTTGCGGCTGTTCCTAGACATGGGCTAGATTGTCTAAAATCGGTAGAGGATCTTGCCCCTAGCCTCGGTTCATACCATAAATGATAACCCAACTTCCAATACGTCGTCTTGCGGTTTTGATTGTAAACTTATATATGGCGACATAGTGTTATGGGCCATTCATGCCGCCTATGATTGATACTTATGATTTGAAGTGTTTTATACACTATGCACTTATAATAGTATCAAATGATTTGTTTTAAACGTATCAAGCATTCTTTGGCTGTTATAAGGGAAAACCCTATCCCCCGGCTTGCGTTGCATTGTGTGATAGGACCTGGGTCTTATAACAGCTTCATCTTTCTTTATTTAGCATTGCGCTGTTTGTTTTATGCACTGGTATTCTTGGGAGGAAACCCGTTCCGTGTTATACGGCGTGGTCCCTTGATCTACCTAATGATTTAAAATAAAGATTAACTGTTTTAGTTCTCACACCAGTCACATGACTGACCTGGAGTTTATTGTTTTAACCTAAACTCTGGGTGCCCCTATTTTGACACGGGCAGCTAGTAGTTTCGGTTTTGCAGATTTATATTCACAGGGTCCTGGTTTACAGCTGGAACGATATCCGGAAAGCTTTGTATCCGTATATCTCTTTCTAGTTGTGTATTGTATTATTTTCCGCTGCTATGTACTTAAATGTAATTTAAATCTCTGATATTTCTGTGTAATTTTCATTTATACTCTGTATATTCGTGTAATCTGATGCATTGTTGTTATATACAATGAAATGTTCTTTTATATGCGTTCTGTTGTGGTTTGTTCTCGAACTATCCGACGCTTTCCTTTACGGGGAAGTTGCGGGTCTTCACAATCGTACATTCTGTAAAGCCGCTCACAACAACGGAGCACGCTTGATCTAATATCAAAGTTCGGTCGCAGCATCAAGACAGGAGTCAAGATTGCATGTGTATTTAACAACTGCTCATGAATAGCAACTCCTATCGCTCGACACTCGAATAAGAAACCCATTGGTAGGTCGTATACCAACTCCTAGAAAGAGCACATTCACATCTCAAAGTCACAAGTCTCAGTCGGTCGCCTCTAAACTAATGAAGATCGTCACTCGCTCACTCAAATCAGACACAACCACATTAAGGAACTATGAACGGTCGTTCCTTCATCTCGCCATCAAGCAAATCAGATATCTACTCATCGAACACTAGAAACAGACGCGACCGAAGAGCACCGACCGAAGTCACTCGCTTAACTACTCAAGACATTCGCTCCATTGAGTCGCTCGCACATGATAATTGAACACAACCACGGATTGTTGGCTACAGCTAGCCAGTGGCATGACTGTAATTAATAGAATGAGCGATCCATAGCCTGCATAAAACGGATTTCAAGTCATTTCCCGAAGGAGGCTCACCTATAAATACACAATGGCTGCCAACATAAAGGGGATCGGATCTTTGAAACCATGAAGTGCTGCTAAATCCTATCCTCAACTACTGATTCGGCCATGGCGTCAAGTAAAATCTTGTGATCAAGGAAAACGAAGGCATCCTCCTTCTCAATCATTCATCCATCCTTCTTCTCCTCAAATTCTACCATTCTCTTGTATAATTCCAAGATTGAAATATATAAACGAGGGTATATTGAGTGAATATAGAGATGTATGAAAAGAGAGAATTGATGTATTTTGTAATCCTCATTATAAGATTGGAAATCACCTTCACAGTGGATGTTGGCCTAATTAACGGCTGAACCACTCTAAATATCGTCTCTACTTTACCTTTCTCGCATTTTTCATTTTCAATTGCTAATTAAACACGGTTCCATATATTTCTTACCGTATTGGTGAAGTACAGTTTTAGTACCTTGGGTGTTTAGACCAATTTTGGTGTAAACATTTTGGCGCCCACCGTGGGGCCGTGTTCATAATTCCCTTTCGTAGTTCAGCAATCTAAAAAAAAATCAAAAAATGCTTTCTCCTTTGAAACCATGGTCGGATCGAAGAAAAGCCGAAAATCTACTAAAGTTACTACGACCAGTGAGGATGAAAATGCTAATGAAGCTACACCTCAAATCTTGAATCAAGGGGCAGGGGACACCCCCAGGCCATCTATAACGCGAGATGAATTGAATGTGGTGGTAACCGGCCTGAACGAAAAAATGGATAATACAACGAAGATGATAATGGAAAGGTTTGATGTCTTGACTAATGTTCAAGCCAATTTGTTACCACCAAATACCGTGGTTAATCCTGGCGAGAAAGAGGACTCATCTGCCTCAGACCATGGACGACCTCACAACGTAGTGGGAGACAGGGGAGAGGCCGACGTTGAGGATCCTAAGGCCAGATCTCCACAGTGCAAAGAAGAACGTGCGACTCGGGCTGTCGCAAGTCTCACCAACGTAACATCCCTCAAGAAGGATGCAACGCACCGAAGCTCAAACCGTGGTCGCGCTGATAAAGACATTAGTGCCGATCCCGATGAACAAACAGGTGATGAGAGGCGCATCACGAACATGATCCAGCGAATAATGAAGGAGAAGGCGACCCGAGAAGATGAGGAGAAATAATGGGAGTTTTTCCCCAGCAAAAATCCGTTCACAGAGGAAATCCGTCAAGCGAAATTCCCAAGGAAATTTATACCCCAAAAATAGCACCTTATAGCAGAGTTGGAGATCCAACCATTTTTCTGTTCAAGTACGACCAACACATGAATGGAGCTATGGCCACTGATGAAATCAAGTGCTTATACTTTCCCGTGTGCCTGGAGGGTGTGGCCTCACTATGGTTCACCACACTTCCACCTAAATGTATCGACCAGTTTGTTGATCTTACAAGGAGATTTCAAGATCAATTCTGATTACAAATCACCAAAGCAAGGGACGTGATGCCACTCAACGAGATGGAACAAATGCCCGGAGAAACCATCAAAGCTTTCCTTACATGCTTCCATGCTGCAGCAGCAGAGGTTATAGAACCGGAGCCTTGGTACTTATTGGCAGCCCTGAAAGGAGCTATCGATAAGAAATCAGAATTCGGGAAGTGGCTCAAGATAAAGAAACCAAAGACTCAAAAGAAGTTCTAAAAGAAAGCCGAAGAATACATGAGCGTGGAAACCGATACCCTAGATATTCAGAAGGACATGAAGAATAGCACTATTAAGGAAATGAAGAGAAACGAATCTTCTCAGATAATTCAGAAGGATGACTCTGGGCATAAGAGAGGGTTTAATGGGAGAGACAATAAAATGCATAAGAAGTCAAAATTCTTTAGGCAAACAGAATTGACTCTCTTGAATGAAACTCCAGATAAAATCTACTCTGCCACGAAGGACTCAGGCATGTTTCCTCAGGTAAAACCACAAAGAATCACAAAACAACAGGCAAATTCTGGAAAGTTTTGTCGGTTTCATAATCAACCTGGGCACAACACGAATGAATGTCGACACTTGAGAAATTTAATTGAGGAGCTCATCCGAAAAAATCAACTACAACAATATGTTAAGTGTCCTCAAAACACATCAGAAAGTCAGAGGCAAGGTAAGGTTGCCGATCAGGTTGGGTCACACGAGATAACCTAAGCGCCCAAAGACTTAAGGCCAATTATTAACTAATGACTACTAGGTGCAATCAACTATCCAGAACTGGAAATGCGCGACCTCCATTCTCTTTATTTTTCTTTTTCTATAGTCTGTCTTTTCCAGATGTATTTCCATGAAATGATTTGTGATCCACCTTTATTGTGTTAAGCAAAAACTCTACATGGTAAAAAATGTTCGCTCACGGATTATAATCTCATGGAAAAAAATTATTTGCAAACTAATGCTAAAAATTAGTCTCTAATATAGGGTAAATCGTGCATCACTCACCAAGATCATTGGTCAAACCAGGCAGGATAGTCAAACCCATCATCTTGCAAAACTCAAAAGGAAAGAATCATTCCAAAGCAATTCATGGAGAGCACACCAAAATCCGGAGGCTGCACTCTTTGTTTTTTTTTTAAAAAAAAACTAGGTTGGAAAACACCAGTCCTAGGATCAAAAGGTCTCATAAACATGCTGGAAAGACCAGCGCAAAAACAGAAATCCTAGCCGAAAGGGGGTATCAGAAATCCTAGCCGAAAGGGGGTATCAGAAGTTCTAGCCGAAAGAGGGTATCAGAAATCCTAGCCGAAAGGGGGTATCAGAAATCCTAGCCGTAAGGGGATATCCAATTTAGGTCTCTATTTGATCATAATAGTCAGATCAAATAAAATTGAAATTGGGCCACAAACTTGTAACCCAAGTCCTCCCATGGGGGCGCGTACTCAAAACCAGTCTCCGAAGGGCTCGGGTCACTGAGTTAGTGGGATATAGGATTGAGTACATAAAAAAAACAAATTGTAGATACGGAAATGCATTTGATCGAGTTTCCGAAGGGCTTGGGACGCCAAATCAATGAGGAACAAGATTAAATGTACAACAAGACACCTGCGCCTTATAAAAGTGCACATCCAAAAATAAACTTTAAAAGGTTTGAATTACCAGACCATTAAAGAATGCGAATATATGCTTAATAAGAACTAAACCCCTCAAAGAAAGGGCAAAAGAGGAAATATGATGTCCTAAAATCAAAGCAAACCAGTGATATTGATGATGAACGATGTAAAAACGTAACCATCGCACAACCTATAAAAGCATAACATGATGCAAATAAATAAAAATTGCGATAAGTTACAGCGTATCAACGCTAACGAGTAATAAAAAAAATACAAATTCATCGCAAAGATACACGGTTGTAATGTTGGCACTGCAAAATGCAAAACAACAGCACATCATTTGGCGATGTCTTCAGGAACAGCGTGGTCGTCGACCAAATGAACCCTAAAAGTACCTTCATTAGCAACATAAGGTTCCATCAGAAAAACTTGGATCCCGAAGCTCCATCTCCTACAGGACTGGGGGCATGAGCAGGAGCAACATTCTGGACTTCTTTTCCAAGGGATTGAGCTCGTTCATCAGCCAGTATTCTCCTACCTTTTTCCAAAGCAACACGATCGCTTGCCTCAAGGAGGGCCTCTTGCAAAACACTATCTTCCTTGTCCTTGGAATAGCTAAGCACTTCCTCCCAGGCAAGAGCTAATGTATGGGGGAAGTCCTTGTTCAGATAACTCAAACTTCCATGGGTCATAACACTAAGGGTGTAAAATTGAAATATGGTCTCATTAGTTTTAATTCTAGCTCACTCAAGATCGCTGGTTAACCTTTCTTTATCTTCTTCTAAAGTTTCAAGAACCTTACTTTGTGAAGCGAGCTACCTTCGAGCATTGCCTTCTCCTGCCAACAAGAGACCACAGCCTGTTGTATAGAAGCTAATTGAGATTCAGCGAACTCGCGGGTCGGTTTGAGCCTCCTCAAGTTGTTTTTTGGCGCCTTCAATCTCCTCCTGAAGCTTTCTATTGTCGGCCTCCAAGCTGCTCATCCTGCCGTTCCCATCCTTAAAGAATGCAATTTCGGCCGCTTGACTTTCGATCACACGGATCAATTCAGTCTTATCGTTCTCCAGAAGCCCGATACGCTCAAGATGTTGAGTATTCAACTTCTGAAATTCGAAGCAGAACCTGTTCCAAGACTCGAATCGCTCTCTGGAAATATTTTTGGCCTCATCTAACTGAACTTCGAGTTGATCCATGACAGTAGCAAGCTGGGAGGTCACATAATTTTTTATGGAGCTCAACTCCCCGACGGTGCTCTGGTCATCATGTGGAGACAAGTCTAAGTTGAGGTCTATCCCCCTTAAGTCCCAGTCTCCGAACCTGTCCTTAGGATTACCAGGGGCAACTCTGTAGGGAGGTCTGTCAAGAATCGCTTGAATCTGACAGAGAGTGGGTGCATTAGGCATAGAGGATTTGAGCAACGGTTCTACAGGGACTGAAGAACTGGGGCATAAAAGTTCGGTCGGTTCAGAAGACCCACCAAGCCTATCCTTATCTTGTTTATTATTACCTTCTCTCCCCTCGGCATCCTGGTTTTCTCCTCCTGATATCCGGGATTGACCATGCTTCTTCTTCTTTAGCAAACTCCCCAGTCATGCTTCAAGAGCATCTCGGGTTAGAAGATCCGAAGATGGATGGGAATGCTTGAGGCAACGAGAAAGACTGGATTGTAAGACATTCCATGGATCGACGAGAGCAAATTGCCGAGAGAAACTGTCCGATAAAGATGATCCCATTCTTGGATCTAAGAAGAAAAAGAAGATCTAAGCACCTTAATCATTAAAAGGTGAGAAAGAAGGCCAGGGTAGGGAATACACGGAATATATGAAAACAACAAGACTAAAACAATTCCAGACTCTGTGAGATATCACTTTGACCCAGAAACAAGGGGTTTTTCGTAAAATTCTTACGATTAAAAGGTTTTGAAATACAAATGTTCAAATAACGGTCTTACCTTGAACAAGGTCATCAGCTAAATCAAGGGGATCAAGACCTTTAAAAGTCTCTAAACCATCTTCCTCTTGGTTGTCCTTAGAAGAATTCTCTCCACCTCCTAGGTTTTCTTTAGAAGTCACTACAAGAAAATTTGATTTGGATAGAATTCTATATGAAGAAATGATAAATTTTTCCGTCAGACTGCTCCATTTCCCGTACTTGATCCAAGGCGATCTTCAAAGAAGTCACATTCACATCTCCCTGGACAACTTCCTCTAAGGGAGGCCCATCTTTTTCGCACAAGACCACTGAAGTCTTAGGGCCTTTATGCTTTGAACGCTTGGATATTACCTTTTTGGCAGAGGTCGCTTTGCTTTTGAAAGATGCCTCGTTGCTCCCCATGGTGCTAGAACATTCCTTTTTCGAAGACTTCTTGATAGGGAATTTGCTGGTAGCTTCTTTTTTATCGGATGTATCCACCGTGAAGGTATGCAGAGAGGAAAGCAAATTGTATTGCTTTCAGAACCCTTCAGTGATAAGGAATTTCCTATTTCTCTCGCCCTCATCAACAGCTAATAATGAGTTGCACAAATCTTGGTCCAAGGGAATGCTTTGATCGGGAAGCACTGCAGTATATCCAAAAGATTTTAAGAAAAAGGAAGAGGGGGCAAGCTGAAATTTAAAGAATAAAAATACTTACTGCCTTCCATCCAAAAGCCGCAGAAATTATTGGGACATCGGACAAAGAAATACTGATTGGGAAATCCTCGCACACTGTCCACTAAGACCGTAATTATTTTCGAACCCTAGCTTTCCACAAACTTAAACGAGGGACGCTGGTTTCTTGTCCTGAAAGCATATAATGAGCATATATATCCTTAAACGAAGGAGCCCGATGTTTTTCCCTCATAAAAAGGATATATAGGCTTATCAAAATCGCATAACCATTAGGATGTAACTGACACACAGCAATAGCCAAGCTCTGGAGAATCATTTCTATATAAGGATTAAAGGGAGGAACCGCTCCACTTATCAACATGCCACGAGTAACGGCAACATATCCTTTGGGAGGGATATCCGCGAACTCTTTTTCCCCAGGCAGCTTGGCCTCTTCTTTCTTCGAAATACCTAATTGTTTGCACAGTTGATGGAACGAGCTGAGAGAAAGCTCCGTAAGGTGCCTCTCACTAGGTACTTTAGAAAGTGCACGAGGTTGTGGGAAATCTTGCGCAAAGCCTATCGAAGAATGGGCGTAGACACAACTTGATCAGAACTTTCTGCTTGATCAGATCTTTTGACCTGGTCCGACATAGATTGCTTCCTGAAATTATGGGATTATAGAAAAGGGAAACCCTACTTAGAAACCCCAAAGCCGCGTGATCAAAATTCATGCTTCAAAATTGGGTCGAGATAAAATCAAAGGTGGAATTTACTTATAGGCGAGCGAACAGTCTCGAATCTAGGCGAACAGTCCAGCCAAATCGATCTCGAGATTGCAGAGGCCTCGACGGTAGTGTAGTGCATGAATGCAAATCAAAATAATGAAAGAATTAGAGTAATCAGGAGTTATGAAAGGAATCCAAGAAGTAAAGAGGATTGCTCAGAATAGCGCCGCCATTAAAGCTTTCTTCTAGAAAAGAAGAAGATAACAAAATAATATATAAAAGACAGACGAAAGGATTGGCTAACCGGAATAGTATTTCCATCCGGTCGCTCGTGCGAAAGACAACCCTATGTTCAGATTAGTGGGCTTGGCATTCGGGCAATTGTTGAATCACTCAAAACAAGCACACATAGGTATACGTGGAAAACCAATTAAATGTGCACAGCTGGCATCCCAAAATTCAACTGTTCGTGCAATAGCAAAAGATACATCAAGCCTCTCGTTCACAGAGAGAGACAATATCGGTCCACTACAACGAAACAAACCAAATTTTTTTGCATGACCGACCCCTCAACAAGTCAGGACAAGCCTGCCAAACAATGTTGCGATCAGACGTGTCGAAGCCAGTAATTCCTTGCTAAAAAATCACGGACTTCGAGGGGAAAGTGTTAATCCCTCAAAAAATCCATGCGAACATTGAGTAAAGGATTCGGAATGGACATCATCAAGGTAAGTCGTGCATGATATTATCCAAGGCACTTAAACAACTCACGATGGATAGGGCACAACCACACTGAGCAAGACCCAAGTATCAAACCCAAGACAAATCAAGTTGACCAGTATGAACAAAGAAAATGACACAATATGCTATGAGAAATGCGGCTCAATGGAGATAAGGATCATACATTCTGTAAAGCCGCCCACAACAATGGAGCACGCTTGATCTAATATCAAAGTTCGGTCGCATGCATCAAGACATGAGTCAAGATCGCATGTGTATCTAACAACTTCTCATGAATTGCAACTCCTATCGCTCGACACTCAAATCAGAAACCCATTGGTAGGTTGTATACCAACTCCTAGAAAGAGCACATTCACATCTCAAAGTCGCAAGTCTCAGTCGGTCGCCTCTAAACTAATGAAGATCGTCGCTTGCTCACTCAAATCAGACACAACCACATTAAGGAACTATGATCGATCGTTCCTTCATCTCTCCATCAAGCAAATCAGATATCTACTCATCGAATGCTAGAAATAGACGTGACCAAAGAGCACCGACCGAAGTCACTCGCTTAACTACTTAAGACACTCGCTCCATTGAGTCGCTCACACATGATAATTGAATACAGCCACAGACAGTTGACTACAGCTAGCCAGTGGCATGACCGTAACTAACAAAATGAGTGATCCGTAGCCTGCATAAAACGGATTTCAAGTCATTTCCCGAAGGAGGCTCACCTATAAATACACAATGGCTGCCAACATAAAGGGGATCAAATTTTTGAAACCACGAAGTGCTGCTAAATCTTATCCTCAACTATTGATTCAGCCATGGTGTCAAGTACAATCTTGTGATCAAGGAAAATGAAGGCATCCTCCTTCTCAATCATTCATCCATCCTTCTTCTCCTCAAATTCTACCATTCTCTTATATAATTCCAAGATTGAAATATATAAACGAGTGTATATTGAGTGAATATAGAGATGTATGAAAAGAGAGAATTGATGTATTTTGTAATCCTCATTATAAGATTGGAAATCACGTTCACAGTGGACGTAGGCCTAATTAACGGCTGAGCCACTCTAAATCTCGTCTCTACTTTACCTTTCTCGCATTTTTCATTTTCAATTGCTGATTAAACACGGTTCCATTTATTTCTTACCGTATTGTTGAAGTAAAGTTTTAGTACCTTGGGTGTTTAGACCAATTTTGGTGTAAAAACTGGTAGTACTTTAAATCAAGGTTGAGTGCGCATTTATTTGTGATAAAACAGTAGCTTGCCTTTTGGTTTAAGTGGGGATTCATTCATAGTTTAACAGCAAATGAAACATAACAAGATTATGGTTAATTCGATAGTATTTAGAATAGACTAGATTAGTATTTTATAAATCTCTAATAATGTTGACTAATGTTTTGGTGGAAACTTCGGTGCCAGTTGATATGCTTCAGGCTATTGCTGCTTCTGGTCAAAGTGCAATTCAACATGCTTGAGAAACAAAAGGTAGTGATCAAGTTACAACATTAAACAATAACCAAGGTACATCTATAGTTTTATAAAATTTGTTACTTTACCATTATTTATTCGTAACTGACTTAGTAAGTAAGCATTTGTTACTTTATTTATAATTCTCTTTTTGAGTAAGTTATTGTTACTTGATTCTTTCTTCACTAGTTGGATTTTTTTGAGGAAAATTTGAAAGTCTAATTGTGTTTGAATTTTTGTGGAATGAGATTTGAAAATGACAATAAAAAATAATTGGATTTTGTGTAGGAATTGGTTTCCTTTATTCTCGGGTGTGTCCTCCGATTTGATTGCCTAACTTAGTTTATTTTTTGCTTTGACTTGGTTTACTTATGAGTTAAGGCATACTATTTTATTTTTGTTTGACTGATATTATTGATATTGAAGCTAGCACTTCTGTTTTATGCATCCCTTGTTTCAGGGGATTACCGTCTAAATCCAATTGCTTAATTCATGTTGAACGACCTTGTATTCCTATTTTCCTTTAGAACTTACTGTGTTTTCTTATGTTTCAATTTGTAGTTGCACCTTTGTGCTTGCTCATATACATGTGCATGCATGTTGAACTTCTAAGTCGATATATTAGTGTTGTGTACTTGCATATGTTGTTCTGTCTTGACCTTTTTTATACTTTATTTATTAAATTGCTGAAACATGTTGCGCGTTAGTTCATGTTATATGAATATTCAGCAAATATTACCCATCCATCAAGAAACTGCACTTGATCTTCAGTTTTTATATCCATCAAGAAACTGCACTTGATCTTTGGTTTTTATATCCATCAAGAAACTGCGCTTGATCCATCAAGAGACTGCACATGTTGCGCGTATCGTTAGCTCAACACCATGTCACAGACCTACCATCTTCTTATAGCTCTTTGGTTTTTTCCAAGCTTATCATCGGTTTTGATACGGGCCTAAACTCTAAACATGCTATAAGTTTCAAATTTGTTTTTATCCTTTGTTATTAATATCTAATATATATTTTGCATTTGCAGCACATGTTGCAACTGATTGAGTGTCCGGATACTCAAAGGGGCTTGGATTTGTCAAATACACTAGCATAAAAAAAGCGACATCAGGTATCAAGGGTATGGATGGTCAAGTGAGTGCAATATTTTGCACAAGTTGTTTATATTATGCATTCATTTCTGTTGGACTTCAATTATATTGTATAGAAACACCCATTAATTTTACAATTCGTAGAAACATCTCAACATATATGCATTAAATATTGTATAGTAATTCATTAAATCCCACATTATTTATATTTTAACTATCATACTCTTTCAGAAGAGCCATTGCTGGTCCTATCCTATAAGCGCGACAATTGCTACCAGACATTTATTAGTGCATAACTATTTCTTTAATTAGAGTGCTGTGGTGTAGAAGCACGCATTCAATGGAAAGACGAAGTGATGAAACTAAACTTTCATTTACACGGTTTTATAGTAGATTTAGGTTAAAACCAGTATGCAGTTGATATTAGTCTCAGACTGAATTTTGTTTTGAGATACATTTTAGCACCATTCCTATTGGTATAAATGAATATTTTTGACGATTGGAGTAAATAACAATATGATTTAATGGAGATAATGTATGCCATATTGTTTTGTTGACACTGCACTTTTATCAGCTTTGAAGATTGCCATGTTATAAAAATTGCAACCACAATTGCAAGTCATTTAAAACACTTGAACTTCCACTAAAATAATCTGAAGTTGAAAACATGGAACAAGGTTCTTTTAACATTAATAAAAAATATACGTTCCAATCATTGGAAGGCAGTTGGATATTCAAAGAGAGCGGAATGAAATTCCTGAGAAACCATCAAATTGAATGTTTTTGAATTGATATTGAATAACATATTAGCGTTCAATGTAGAACCTCCTGGATTGTGCTAATAGCTTAGTAAACCAACTCCGCTCTTTGAACATCGCAAATATTTGCAGTCCAAAAGTTTGAAAATTTTCTTTGTAAATATTTGCGAAGTTCTCTGGAAATATTTGGAAATATTTGAAGTTGAGAAATTTTAAAAATTTGCAGATCTGATATATGTACAAAATATGATCTTTAGTACCTAATGGAATCAGCTATAATAAGAAGAATAACGTAAAACAGTTGCGTAAAATCATGTGCCATTTTGAATTTGTGTATCATTATATGAATGAAAGATAATGTTTTTCAATCAACAATCACGCCTGTTGCTCTACAACGATCAAAAAAATGGCCGCATCTCTCTGAGCATTTGCGATTTCTTTTTTCTAGTCTTCTACCAAAATCGCGTTATTTCTCTCTTCTTATTCTGCTTCTCTAACTGTTTATCGCTTCCGCGTGGGCTCTCTTTTGGCTTCTAGTCTCTTTTGGGGATTAGGGTTTGTTCAGTATGATGGGTTCTTTAAAATTTGGCTTTCGTGGATCTTTCTTCAGAGCTTGGCCAGTGTATGATGTGTTGTTGAAGGCCTTCTCCTCGATTTTCCCTGGGAAGGTTATTGTAAAGGAAATTGGCCTTTCCTCAGTGACGGTCAAGGTGGACTCCATGGCTTCTTTCACGGCTCTGAACCGCTACTGGTTCTTGTTGATTTCTGATGTGTTCTTAGAGATCGCTCCCGTTTCTTCTGAGAATCTCATGATGCCGAGTTGGATTCCTTCCCTTAGTGGTGTTGGTCTGCAATGGCTTTCGGTTTCTCGGTCCCTGTCGGCTGATCTGTGCCCGCGCAAAGGGGATTTCACCACCGCGTTTGTGCCGCGTTTATCTTTTGTCAGTCATTCTGGTCTTTCTGAAGTGGCTTCCGCTTTGAGCTTTATGGTTGGCAGCGTGTGTTGTGGTGCTTTTGTGTTAGACGGGTTTGTTGTTCGCGTCGGTGATAAGGTTGTTGATGTGAGGGAAGTCATGCCCCGAACTCAACATTCACCAAAGGGCTCGCTCGTCTTCTCCTCTAGCGCCCCTTGTCGGTCTCAGCAAGGTCAGGGCATTGGTTACACTGCTCGCCCGCGTCGTCGACGTCCCTCTAGGTGATCGAAACAAGTAGATGCTGTAGCCACTCCTTGCCCTTTTTCTCTTGAGTTGTCGCAGGATGGTCGGTTAGGCTCCCCGAGGATAAGGTCGGTTCATGCTCCGTTCCCCCTAACTGTATGTAATTCCTTTGCTTCCTTGACTATGCCTGTTTCATTGGATGTCGAGGAAGTTCTGGTTTGTGCTCCGGTGGGATCGGGCTATGTTCCTCCCCGTAGAAGGCTCCGGAGGGATGAGTTCAGGCGCTCTTGTTCAATGTGCACGGTGACTTTTGCTGTTGCCGAAAAGGTTCTGCCCAAGCGATCTGGTGCTCGCTTGCAGACCAGGAGTTCTGTTTGTGGCGAGGCAGCGGTGCTTGATCAGGTGGTCTTCAATGGGCTTTGTGTATATGGTTCCAAAAGATTCTCTCCTTTGGCTCGCTCCCCTTTCCAGGTTCGGTCTTCCCCTCTCTTCTCCTTTTCTATTAATGGGAGTGCATTGGTTTTTTGCGATGCTATTGTATGGTTTGTGTTTGCTGTTACTAGTTGTGTTTTTCCTGTCCATAGTGTTCTTGCGTAGGATTTTGTCCCTGTTGTGCCCTGCTTTGCTTTGTCTGTACGACAAGCATGGGTTTGTGGTATTCCTTTTAGTTCCTTTGCCTTTTTTGTAGTCTTTTGTTCCCCTGCCTCGTTTGTTTTTTGGTATAGGGCATTCACTTATGCAGGAGTTCTAGTAGTTTTCTATTGTAGTAGAGTGGTGTACGCTGTACTTTGCATTACGGGCTGCATGGGTCGGTTTAGGTACAGCAAGACTTCTAGTGTTTTTCCTGTGTCTTGTGATAGTCTGTTGTGTTTTTCGGTTGGTTGTGGCTCTTTTAGGTCTATTGCCTTGTTCGACTCAACAAGTATGGGGTGTATCTTTGGTCAAGAACGTATAGTCATTCCTGTGTAGGACTACTATTCGGACTTACCGAACGATCACCATACCTTGCTGAGTTACACTTTGCAATTAGATTGGAACCATACCCCCCTTGCTTTTCGTGTTCCCGGTTGGTCATCGGTGGGTTCCACCATTGCGGGGTTGTCAATCTATTGACAACTCGGCAATAGGTTTCGTCCTTTCAGGTTTCGGATCCGCACACCGTTTACGCCCCTTCCTTTTTTAGTTGTCCTCTTCTTCCCTTTATTTCGGTTGCTCCTTCTGTTTTGCCGCCTTCCCCCATCGCCGAAGAGGCGGCTTCCTCTTCAGCCGTCGTCGCCCCCCTCTTTTTAGTAAGGAGGAGATAACGATCATTAACGATCTTCTATCTCGCCTTACTAAGAATTCTTGTCCATCGCGGAATGGTGCTTCGCGATCAGCCTCTTCTACCATTACCTCCTCTTTCCCCTCTCGCCGTAGACCTCGAAAGGCTCCTCTCACCCTCCGTGCCATCCGTACACGCTCTATAGTGGGGTCTAAGCAGGTCTTTAGATCTACTAGATACACCCTATACCGCGTATGATGTGCGAGGGGTGTCTCTCTCCTTGCTTGCTCCCTGTGTTGCCCTGCTTCATCGATGGTGAACTTCCTTTTCTGGAACGTCCGTGGGATTGGAACAATGCATCGTTGGCTAGGTTAAAATGCATCGTAAGGAAGCACTCAGTCTGCCTTGTGGCACTTATGGAACCGTTTATGGGTCCAGACGTGACCACCAGTGCTGTTTTGTCTCTCGGCTTCGGTGGTGCCTTAGCCAATGTGTCAGGGAAGATTTGGATCCTTTGGTCCAAATATTTGGTGGTTCATTCTGTTTTCGATTTCAACTAACTTCTTTCCGTGTCTTGTCGTCTCCTTCGTTCTGCGTCCCTTTTCTCTTCTCGGCAGTTTATGCCAAGTGTGACCAGATGGAGAGGTTGAGTCTGTGGTCAGATATCCTTTCTCTTCCGGGTCTGGGGTTTTTAGTTTCGGTTTTGGGAGGCGAATTTAATTTAGTCGCATCCCAGTCCGAGAAACGAGGAGGCATAGCCGCTAACCGTTCAGCAGTAATGGATGTTAATGCCTTCATCCTTAGCTCGGGTCTCTCTGAATTGCCCTTTGTCGGTTCGGCGTTCACTTGGTGTAATAACCAAGATGGGCCAAACCGCATCTTATCCAGGCTAGATAGGATTTTCGGTTCTGAGGACTGGTTCAACCTTCCCTTCTCCTTTTGTGTTTCCCATCTTCACCGTACCTTTTCGTATCATGCTCCTATGGTGATTTGTTGTTCTCCCCTTTCTCTTTCAGGGCCTTCATCTCTTAGATTTCAAAGTATCTGGCGATCCCATAGCTCGTTCCATCGAGTTATGGAAGACTCTTGGAACGTCCCTGTTTTGGGATCTCCTATTTCTATGTTTTTTCGAAAGCTGAAGCACCTTAAGTCCTGTCTCAAGTCTTAGAACGTGCTTGTTTTCAAGAATATTTTCGACCGTGTCAGAGCAGCAGAAGAGATTCTTATTCTAGCGGAAGCTTCATTTGATGAAGATCCCACTTCTGCTAACAAGGCAAAGCTCCGTATCGAAAACGACTATCTTCGCCAGAAGGCGAGAATCAAGTGGGTGGTGGATGGAGATTTGAACTTCATGTTCTTCCAATCTTCCATTCGTAAGAAGAATAGTCTTCTTACGATTCTTTAGCTTCAGCGCCCGGATCTCTCTATGGTGACAACTCCAGCGGAGGTCAAAGAAACTATCCTAGCTCATTTCCAATCTTTCCTTGGTTCCCCTTCTGTGTCTGTTCCTGATCCTCCCTTGTTTTCCTTCATTCCCAGATTATTTATTCCCTCTAAGAGTGCCGACCTTGTTGTACCTCCTTCCTCGGAAGAAATACGAGCTAGCGTCTTTGCTCTTAGTAAGGATAGTGCGAGCGGGCCTAATGGTTTTAATGGGGTTTTCTTCAGAAGTGTCTGGCCGATCATCCAATCGGACTTTTGCCTGGCTATTCAGTCTTTCTTCTCCGGTCGAAATCTACCCCGTGGTTGGACTTTTACCAATTTGGTTCTTATCCCTAAGTGTGAAAATCCCCGCTCGTGTGCGGATTTTCGTCCGATCAGTTTGTGTAATTTCTCTAATAATGTTATCTCCAAGGTTCTGGCTTCTAGGCTAGCTCCGTTTCTTGAGTGTATCACCTCCTCTTCTCAGGCTGGGTTTGTAAAAGATCGTCTGATTACCGACAAACATCCTTTTGGCCCAGGAGTTGGCCTCTCAGATTGATCGCAAGGCTAGAGGTTCTAATGTGGTCATCAAGCTTGATATGGCTAAGGCTTACGATCTCTTGTCCTAGTTTTTCCTTATTAAGGTGCTGAGGGCTTTCTGCTTTCCAGAATCCCTTATTGACCTTATATGGAGACTCATTTCCAACTGTTGGTTTTCCGTTCTTATTAACAGATCGGCCAATGGGTATTTCAAGGCGGGAAGGGGCCTTCGCCAGGGTGACCCTCTCTCTCCTTCTCTTTTCGTGATTGCTGCTGAGGCTTTTGTGCGTGGATTACATTCACTCACGATAACAAATCAAATTCACAGATTTGGCATTCCTGCTGGGTGCCTTCTTATTTCTTCTCTTTCCTTAGCTGACGACATTATCATTTTTACGAATGGTATCTGTCGATCGGTTCGTCGGCTTGTTGCCTTCATTCAGCAGTACGAGAGGTGCGCGGGCCAACTTGTTAACTCTATTAAAAGCTACTTCGTTACGACTAAGGACTTGACCCCAGTTAAATCCTTGTGGATTGAAACGTTTACTGGTTTCAAGGTCGCCTCCCTTCCCTTAACTTATCTCGGTATTGAGCTTTACCGAGGGTGGAAACTCAATGCCATTTTTGATCCCCTTACGGATAAAGCTAGGGAAAAAATCATTCGCTGGAATGCGTCTCTTCTCTCTCAGGCTGGTAGACTAGTTCGCATTAGGTCTGTTCTGGACTCTATAGGATCACATGTCTTTGCCGCTATGACTCCTACCTCTTCTTTTTTCCGGTCTTATCGTTCATTGGCTTCGACCTTTTTCTGGGGTAAAAAGGAAAATGCTAACCGTCACCATTGGATTTCTTGGGACATCATTTTTCATCCCAAAAGTGAAGGAGGTTTGGGTCTTCGAAATCCAAAGGATACCTATACTGCATATGCTTGCAAGTTGTGGACTAGGTTTGAAGCGAACGACTCATTATGGGTGTCGTTCCTTCATGCCAAGTACCGCATACTTTCAACTGCGAATTTTTCTAAAGTTCCGTCCTATGCTAGTGAGACGTGGAAACAGATGCAATCTGTGAAGGCCTTTTCGAATACACATGGTGGTGGGTCCAGATGGGATGGCAGTTCTTTCTCAATCAAGGCTGCGTGGAACTCGGCAAGGTCCCCAAATTCACGACTTGAGTTTTTCTCTTTCATCTGGAATGTCTGAATTCCTTCGAAGGTTTCCTTGTTTATGTGGAGAACTTTGCACGACTGGGTTACCACTAGATGAGAACCTTCGCAGAATTGGCATCCCAATCGTGTCTCGGTGTAGATGTTGTGGATCAGGTGAGCAGGAATCCGCTTCTCACTTGTTCTTCAGTAGCTATTCCGCTTCTGTTGTGTGGAATTACTTCAGGAATTGGTTGATCTTCGAGGTAATGCCTCTTCGCTGACCGATTTACTGAAATTCTGGTGGGCTGTTATTTTAGGAAAATCGTTGCGATCGATCCTGTTTCATCTTATTCCTTGTCTTATCTACTGGCATTTATGATGTTCGCGGAATAAGGCTATTTTTGATGAAATTCCGATGAATCCCTCTTCCATTATTCGAAAAGTAAGGAATGATGTTTTCCATGCTTTTCGAGGTAGACCGTTTAGGGGAGTGGTTGGCTCCCGTTCGTGGAGGCTTGCGGATTTTTTGTCTATCATGACACTTCTGCGCGCCTCGAGGGCGGGGATCGGCTGATTCCGTAAGGCTTCTGGAGAAGTTGGGAATGTTACCTTTTTTCCCACTTCCCACCCTCAAACCTACCCCCGTTTAAGAGCTGAGGTTGTTTGTTATTGATGCAGGGGCTGGTTTTATAGGTTTTATATCTCTGGGTTTATAGTGGTTGGCCCTTACTTGAGCTTGTTGGAGCTTTCTGGAGCTGAATCATCGGACTTGGAGCTATAGCTAGCAGATGGTGTTCTTTCTTGTTTGCTTGTGGAGTTTTCAGCTTTCGGACCTTAGATCTCCTCCCTTTCTTTCGGAGATAGTGGAAGCTCTAGCATCTTCATCATCGATGATGAGTGTCTTCAAAGGGTCTTCCTATTCATGACCCTTGCTTATTTCTAGTTGTTGGTTGTATCTTGCTTGTTCTCGTCTTATGTTGCTCTCTTTTTTATGTGTGTTCCCAGATCATGTAGTCATCTCTATATAATCTGTTTTTGTGAGCCTTTGGAGAATGGCTGAATTCTCTCTTTTGCTATATATATATATATATATATATATATTTGGTGAAAAAAAAGTAGTAGCAAAGGTGAAGCCTGAATTTGAATTGATATTACCATTTCTACTTGAAAGTAGAGAGACTTTTCTGTTATGCATTAAATATAGTTGCTACATGATATTACCTAATTGGATTCTCAGGGAAAGCGATTTTCCTTTCTTTTGCAGGTCATATTTACTTTTGACATGAGAGCTTTTGCAAAATAATGTTATGTTGCAACCGTCATTGGATTGTTTTGCTGTAATTTTTTAAGTGCTAATATTATCTGCTAAAAGTAACGTGTAAAGAAACTTTTCTTAATTCTAGGCAATTTTTTTCATTATTTGCAGAATTGCAGGGCAGGTCGCTATAGTAATATGGTAAGCATTCAATTTCCGTTGAAATGTTTATTTATATCTATTCAAAGTTAACTTAATATGGATGAGTTAGCGCGACTAATATTTGAATCTTTCTTTGTTTTTCTAAATCCATTTTATGTCTATATATATATATATATATATATATATATTGAAATGAGAATCTTCAGTTGCATGATTACCTAAAATTATGGTAACACTAGCCTAGTAAATAGAAAATAAATTGCTTTTAGAATAATGTTCTCAATCAATTACATAATAGATTGACAATAATTTGACAAAATATACTCTTAAATGCATTGACACGACCCGAACTTCCCCGGTAAGGAAAGCCCGGATTGCCTTGAGAACAACACACATCGGAACGCAAACAGAAGAACATTTCATTGTTATTACAAAAATTCCATCGGATACAAGAATATACGGACTATGAATAAATATTACACATTTGACAAATATCAGAGATTACAATAAATTACATAGCAGCGGAAAGATATACAAAACACAACTGAAAGTAATACACGGATACAGAGCTTTCCGAGCACCGTTCCAGTTGTAAACCAGGATCCTGTGAATATAAATCTGCAAAACCAAAACTACTAGCTGCCCATGTGGAAAATAGGGGCACCCAGAGTTTAGGTTAAAACAATAAACTCCAGGTCAGTCATGTGACTGGTGTGAGAACTAAAACAGTTATTTAAAACTTTACTTTAAAAGAGAGCAATTCAAGGGACCACGCCGTATAACACGGAACGGGTTTCCTTCCAAGAATACTAGTGCATATAACAAAACAGCGCAATGCTCTTTGAAAAAATGAAGCTATTATAAGACCCAGATCCCATCACACAATGCAACGCAAGCCGGAGGATAGGGTTTTCCCTTATAATAGCCAAACATGCTTGGTACGTTAAAACAAATCATTTGATACTATTATAAGTGTATAGTGTCAAAAAAAAATTCAATCATAGACGGCATGGGTACCATATATCATGTCGCCATACTAGTTCTACAATTAAAACCGCAATATCACGTATTGGAAATTTGATTTCCGTCATGAGTCGAGGCAAGGGGCAAGCTCCTCTCTGATTCGAGACACTCTAGCAAATGTCTCAGGACCCCACTATGATCCTTTGGAACCTCCAAGGCCAGTCCTCTCTTACTTTTGAGGATTAATTATTCCTGAACACACGTTTCCCGGTCCTAACAGACCTATATCCGAGGCGCCTCGCATTCCAACAACCACACAGGTGAAAAGTATATAAATGTCAGCCAGTTTAAGCACTGACACCACCACTAGCTAGAAAGAAACGCCGTGCACTCCTTGGGTCCTTATCCCGTTTTTAACTCATACCGAGGTGTGAGGCTCGCGAATTCACGTCATACACAAAGCTGTGCCACACAGGCCATGCTTTGATCATCAACCACAAGACTTTGCTTTTCAACAGAAGCCTTGATCATTTGCCACTTAGGCATGCCACACTAGCAATTCATGCCATGCGACTGATGTCCATCGATATACAACCTCTGAGCTCGTACGTCTCAGAGAAGGGCATTAAGCAAGAGAATAAATTCTCCGCCACCAAACAGATGTATATTTAATAGAGATCAATCAACACATAATAAAATCCAATGTCAGACACACAGTCCATTTACAAGTTCGTTCTTGGTCTGAACGAAACCAGATGCACTTTCCTCGCATATCCATCCATCTCCAAGTACGTCTGGACGATCACCAACTGATTCCTTCATCTTGGGTGTACAGCCCAATCAAGATCATCAGTAATCACCCAAACGATGTGAAGACTTCCGGTCTTCAACCACCATCTTCATCTTCGACTTACCGTCGAATCGGTTATTCAGAATGGGTGTAAACCCGGCCTTTCCGAATAACCCGCATATATAATAAACACGTGTTACACTAACATAGTATACGCCTCATTCCAATTCAGAATATTCTTTTATTCAAATTTTCACATTCTTAGGGAAAGGTTCCCATTAATTTTATCAAAGATAAATTCTTCTAAATTTATTCTTTAATCTTCCTTTGGATATCATTTCAAACCATATTATGGTTTTCCAAACTAGTTGGGATTAGTGAACCACACCGAAGTAATTATTTATTTTCTTTCCCAATCCCAACCTATTCATCCCATGAAGCAAAACTGGTAATACTCCATATCTAACACCACAGTGTTATCGGTAAAATTAATTACCATTTCATGTTCAAATCTAATTAAAGATTTAACTATCGCTTTGGAACAAAACTGGTGATACTCCATTCTCGATCACTTTTCTCTAATTAAAGATTCATTAAAACTCCACTTAGTTTTAATCTTCTCAAAAATCAATATCCTGTCTTTAACTGGGTTAAAGAACCATTGTCACCTAAAACACGATTCATGACAAACCCAAATCACATTTGATATTAAATACAAGGCTCTGAATAGAAAATATACCGTCTTATATTCAATATCAAATTCTGAAACCAACAAATATCGTATTAGAAATAACGATATAAATATATCTTTCAAATTCCCATAATGATATCTGTATAATCACGGAATCCAACATCGAAATATTCCAAAGACAATTTCAATTCAAATCCACTTCCACTTTATATATATTGGAAATTCGGGTTATTTTCAAAACCAATTCAAATTCAATTTATTTATTTCAAAAATAAATTGATTTTAATTCTAGTTCAAAACTAGTTCATTTAGATAAAAATCTATTTTTATCCTTTCAAATGTGGAATTTTCCATCCCAGTTCTTTTCAAATCATTTCTTATGATTTTACACTAATTATAGATATTTTTAATAATTTTATCAAGGCCCGTACAGCCGATTTCCATCAACGACCATCGAACTGCACTTACAACGACCTTTTCCTAATTTGATTTGGACATAATTCCAAATCCAACCATTACATTTCAAATTTCTAATATTCATTGGAAAGCACTTTTCGATACAAACCCGATGGTTCCGGTTTTAGGAGAATCCGACAGTCGGATCTCCCGCAATGTCCATTCGAAGTCAATGGTCGAAATTCACGAACTGCCGCGGCGCGGCGCGTTCTATTCAGGCCATTATATATATATATATATATATATATATATATATATTATTTCATCGATTTCCTTTTTAAAACATATTTTATAAATCGTTTTAAATCCATTTTCAAAACCATTTCAACTCTATATTCAATTTCAAATCAAAGTTGAATATTTCATATCATTACTATATAAATGATAATATTTTCAAAACGTTATATTTTGAAATCACTACCTTTTCTATACTCATTTTAAAAACGAATATAATCGATATAAATATCGTTCATGTCAAAATAACGCAACTCTAATCAACACGGCTTTATATATTTCAATAAAGGGTGCGTTTTTTAGAGGTCCTTATTAAGTTTCAAAATATAAAAAAAACCTGGTCATAAACTTATTGTAAATTAGGTCCCTGTTTTCAAAACTTATAAAATAATAATTAAAAAAAAATAAAAAAAATTCGTAAATTAGTAATAAAATATATTACGCATTATAAAAAAAATTCAGTTCAAAAAACAACAAAAATAATGTCAGAAAGAAGAAAACAGCAAAAAAACAGAAAAAACTGCAGTTAAATGCATAATATTATGCACCTTTTTGATTTTATTGCATGCATATATGCAATTATTGCAGTTCTTCCAGCGGATAGATTTAACTTAATATTTCAGTTCATTTTTATTTGCATCCAAATGTGCAAATTTCTCAAAAAAATGCACACATGTGTGCAACATTTTTATAGGATAAAAAGTAGGGACCTAATTTATAAAAAAAAACAAAGTTCTGAAAATTTTTAAACCCGCCCCCAATTTTATTTTTTCCGCCTTTTTGTATTTTTTTTTAAAAAAATGTGCGTACGTTCATAAAAAAAAAAATTCTAAAATATGGAAATAATGTCAGGAATCTACGGAAATCGAAAAAAAATAGTTGCATACATTTATGCAAATATTACTGATAATTGCATATATGTATGCAACTTTTCCGTAAGCTGTTTTCAGATTAAAATCTGAAAATAAACTTGCACAAATGTATGCAAGTATTTGAAATTTTTGCGCACATGTATGCATTTATTTGCATGAATAAAAATCAACGAAGATGTATGTAGTGAAAAATATGCACGGATGTATGCAGGAAAATGATATATGTGCATACTATTATGCATTTAACTGGAAATTTCGTTTTTTTCTGTTTTTTTGATTTTTGACGCCTTCGTTGATGGTTTTTTGTTCTGAATTTTTTAGTGTTTACATGTTTTATTTAAATACGAATTTACGTGATTTTTTTATATTTTTTTATATTTTTTTGATGACTTTTCAGAAAATAGGGACCTAATTTACAATAAGTTTATGACTGGATGTGAGCCTAATTAAGTTTCAAAATAGGGATGTGAGCCTAATATTCACTTCAATAAATTCGTTATTCTATTCAACAAATGAATATATATTCTATTTAACACATGAATCTATATTTCTTTCAACACATGACTAATCTCAACACATGAGTACTGTCAACACATGACTATTTTTGTTATGTAATATATTTTATAAAATTTTGGTATCTATCGTTTGATTTTTAATCAGACTCCAACCGTAAAGTAGTTCCTAATCTTAAATATGATAAAGATGTAAATTTTATTGTTAAAATATTTTACTCTACACATGAATATTCTCAACACATGAGCATCGTCAACACATGACTATTTTTGTTATAATATTCTTTATTTTCCCAATTGGAATGAGGCCCAATCAATTACCATATAATGTTAATTATATGGATTCCATACAACACATGTATATAATAGCAACGATAAATAATCAACCATCATCCAAAGTGCACCACCCAACTGCATAAGCATCAAATATAAATAATTAACGCTTATAACAGCCTGTCAATCAATTGATCGACATACAACTAAATAATTGGGATTAGTGTACGCCAAATATCATCCCAACACCCGTGTGGGGTTTCAATCCACAAACACTGAATATTATTTGTGCAGTTGGACGATGTGCAAAATGTATCGTCCCAATCAATGTCCTTCAAATAGGTGTACATAAACAAACCGTCCGGTTTGTAAATGAATATTTATTTATTCACATTCACGTTAAAAACTATATTTTTAATTATATTAATTTATTACAACACATGATGGTTTTATTATCGATTCACATCAACATCGCAAACAAATTTCACAACACTTCAAACAAGCTTACAAGCCGTCCATGGTCTGTGGACGACGGGTGTCGAGTGCTACTAAACACCGTCTGCGTCCTAGTATATATTATAACTAGAAAAGAAGAGTTAAAGTGAGAAGTTCTTACCGACTAGCTAATCCAAACACCACGACTCTCCTTATGTAGAAACCTTCGTCGTGCTCGCCTTTTGTCAATTTCATCGTCCGTAGCAACTACATATATAAAAATCATATTTTTATATTGTTGCTATGTATATAAAAATCACATTTTTATACTACTACTATATAGATAAAATTCTATTTTTATTTCTACTTCATATATAAAGATCGAATTTTTAATACTTCTATAATATAAAAATCATATTTATATACTTCACGTATGATAAAAATCATATTTTTATACTTCACATATGATAAAAATCATATTTTTATTATTTTTATAATATAAAAATCATATCTTTCCTATTTCAAAAATATAATATTTTCGCTATTTCATTATAAAAATCACTTCTTTATCTCTTTACCAATCCTTATCTTTTAAACAAATAAAGATCTCGCCTTTTATCAACTAAAAATCCCGCCTTTCATATTCAAAATCAAACCTTATAACGTTCTCTTCTTTGTATGATGTTCGTACAAATAAAAAATCACATCTTTACTTTTACTACGCCCTTATATAAATTTAAAACAATGCCATGAATACTTTTGTACAATGAAATGATTTAAAAATCATATTTTTATTCACCTAAATAAATAAAAACGATAAAATAAATAAACAAGGAGGCTCACCGGCGTAGGGAGGTGGCAGTTGGTCGGAGTAGGCGACTACAGGGCGTCGGCGGGGCCAGCAGGGGGTGGAGGAGGTCGCGGCTGGGCCTGGAGGCGGAGCGTGGGCCATAGGGTACGGATTGGGTCGAGGCTTCGATGGAAGGGGGTCTGGGCTCGCGCGACAGGAGAGGCAGGGGAGAAGAAAGGGCGGCGGTGGTGCCAGGGAGGGGCGGAGGTCGGGCGGTGGGCGGCGCCTGGGGGCGTGATCGATTAGGGCTTCCGCCCCTTTTTTTTGTTTTCTGATTTCGAAAATAACGGGGGGGGGGGGGGATAGGAGATAGAGTTATTATATTTTTTTATTTAATTAATTTCAAAAAGCAACTTTTTATTTCGACTTCGAAACGAGACCCACCGACTGTCGTCCATAACTAATTACCCCCATTACAAACACAATGGGATATGTATCGCAGGCTGATTCAACTGTTTCGATCAGTTTTCGTCAAAATCAAAATATAACTCTATATATTGAATTTGAACGCGCATTTCAATTCACCGGGGCCACATACTAACTCGAAAAACTCCAGAAAATTATTTTCTAGCTTCGTATTGACGATACGGTCCTAACAAAACTAATTTCGTCGAATTTCGAGACCGTTTGAAAAATGGCCATTTTCCAGTCGATTAAAATCAACTGAAACTAGTCAAACGCGTTTTCTTTTGCCACACTCACATATTGATTCAAAAAATTACGAAATTTGAAATCTAGTAATAACTTGACATCACGGATCCAACAAAAGTGGTTTCGTCGAAATCCGAGGTCATTTGCTAAATTTCCATTTTTAAGGGCCAGAATTCCATAGCGACTATTCTGAATTTTCAACCGGACATCTTTTGATTCCCGCTATGAAATTTCGATTTTTCGGATTCGTTGGAAAGATATTCTCGATTTGATTCTATTATTTTTAGTTTCACTAAAATACGTTTTATTTTGCACCCGGTATGTTCAATTGAAATTTGAAATCGAATTATCGAACTACCGCGCCATTTTCAATTCCTTTTATAATTATAAATAAAATTTATATTCTAACGACGATTCGAATAAATATATATGTTCGAATTCTATTCAAAATAAATTTCTCGTCGTTATTACTTAAAATAATTCATTTTAAATATTCAAAATTCACTAAAATTGCCAAAATAAAAATTTTAAATTGGCTCGCATTTCCGGGTTATTGCAGCCATTGTTCAACAAAGTGGAAATTGCTCCTCTGTTAATTGATTTACTCATCTAAGCAATAAATTTAGTTTGATTTTAAAGTGAATGATGGTTATATAAGGTATAATGTGTGGTATGATATATATTATCATTAAAAAATACTTCACGTATTCAATGCACGTTTTCTATCTATCCAAACCGTGATTAACGTATAAAATAACCTACATTGAGCATTTAAATGGAGAAGACGAGAACCTCGCCTTCATTTCTGCCTTCTATATGTATTGCACACGTATAATTTACACATTAGTTTAATGCAATTAAGATGCTTCAGCCGTCTTATGCAAAAAGTCTTCAGTTTTGGTATGTATACATTACTGTATTAATATATTTAAATTAACTGATATATAATTTTTTTATGGTGCTAATTGGTTATATAGCTTGTTAGATTTGTACAGTTGCATTTCTTTTTGCAAATTTTTCAGTCAAGCAGTCAAGAAACAAAATTATTGTTTCTTGTGTCTATACAATATTGTTTGTACATTGACTGTGATAGCACATGAATCATTTGTATGCTCATGGCATCAGTTAAATCATTTGCATTTGTGGAGTTTATGGACCCATATGGTGCAATGGAGGATCAGTATCATATGAATGGATAGCGTTTTAAAGGAGGAGAAAAAACTGTGGTTATGGCTTCTGAAAACTGTAAAAGGCCTGATGAATTGTGTAACAGAGCCGAAGTGAGGTGTACTCGTGGTATTATTTAAGCTTTTACATGCTGCTTTTTTTCATTGGCTTAGTTGTACTCATTTTAAAACATCATTTCACTATAATTCTTCATTAGTCTATGTCATATCCATGATTCATAATATAATTTTGAATTTAATTTCAAACGTTCTTTGGTGTGTATAACAAATTTCTTGTTAAGGTCATATGGGAATAGGAAGGATGATAGAATAACGTGCTTTAGCAATTTCAAGCTGAAGTGTCAATATATTCAATTATTTACCACATTGTTCATAAAATCAATTATACACATTTTTTGTCCAACTTTTTGTCTGTTCTCTCCTATTCTTTGTTATCATAATGCAGTGTACCTTCAGGTGATGGTAGCCATAGATCATCCTCCAGAAATGGTAATCGGTGTTATAAAATATGCTATTGTTGGTTTTTTAAATTAACTTCTATTATTTCGGTTTCTTCTCATGACTGATAACTGTTTAACTACCAACTATTTGTGCTGTGTGTACATTAATAATTACCTATTATATGGTTATATGTGCAATACTATCCACACACACACGCACAATCTTATACATATACATACATACACACACATATATATGTATATAGTGCAAATTTAATTTAAAATGTTTTCTTTTAGTGGTTTTCTAATGTAAGCCTGTGCTCTCTATTTGCAATATTATTTTCATTTTTAGTGCTTGATTTTTTTTCCATTTGGTTGCATTATAGTTGAAACTTGCATTGTGCGGGTCAAGATCATGATGTCCTCATTACTTTACATTTCCAGGATCTCGCCATACATCAGGGTCTGATAAGAAAGGTTTTTCTTAAAATTCATTCACATGATTTTTTTGGATAGTAGGCGACAAGAGATCCTAGAAAACTTTTGAGCATTTAAAACTTGATAATACACAAATTAAGAGTAAGATAGCAAAATGCACTTTTCATCAATATTTCAATCATATTTGGGCCTGAATTTTGATGCTTGGTATCTTTTACCGTCGCTGACATATGCGAACTCGAAGAACATAATGATAAGTGGATTAACGCCAATCAACAGCAAGTTGTACTTCATTGCGATAGACAGACAAAAAGGAGTGACAGTTCAAAATGTCAAAATATCAGCATCTAGAAACAATCCTTAACACTAATGAAATGCATGTGGCGATGTCAAGTAATGTGCAAGTTAGTGAGGATCAGATAAAGAAATGAGATGATTGCATCTCAATTTGTTCTGGCACCGCCAATCTCTAGACTGAGCAAGTCAGTTGAGGCCCAGGTTATGGTATTAGGTTAGAATCTCTTCATTTTTTTTTTCAATTTTGGAATCAATATGATGAATATTTAATGTCCATAAAATATGCAGTGTCGGCAGTATAGGAAAATACAGTCAGGAGAATGGAGTACAAAATGGTACAGTAAAATCAACAGTATCCACAGGGAGTCAAAACATGCTACGGATTAAAATATGGGTTAGACCAAGCACGACCTTTGTGAAAAATGTAGTACTATGCAAGATGTTGAGAATCCTATCACTACTGATCAGAATTACTGTCCTGATAATAGAAGTTGTCCTGACCAGGTAATTTCCTGAGCAAATGATTAAGTATTCTTATTCACTCGAGTAACGAGTAACATTATGTTTTTACATGCATGTGCAGAGCTCAGGGGTTAAGATTAGTGGTGTGAGTCACAGTATTATAAAAGGGTCATGAGCCACATAGGTCGCAGTAATTTATTAAACTTAATTATGTTTCATAAAAATTTAACTAGATCAACTAAATTACTAAATAACTTTTTAAGTTTCATTAATATTTTAACTATGTTAACTAAGTTCCTAGAAACTCGCAAGATTTGTTTTCTTAACTTATTTTATAAATTTAGTTTTTTAGAATATAAGCAAGTTGATTTTTTATTAAAATTAACTAATTTTACTAATATAAGAACCATGCTAAGCAAATTTTATAAAAATCAACACACAAGTTAGCTGAGTTTTTTAATGAAAAAACTAAGTTGTTAAAAGATAACTAAGATTTATATAAAAATAACCAAGTTGGCTAAATGTATACCAAATTAACTAACTTTGATAAAATTTAACTGATTATGATAAAATAAACTATGTGAAACAAGTTTATGAAAATTAACCTAGTTGACCATGTTTATTAAATGTTAACTTAATTTTTAAAAAATAACTATGTGAATTGTGCGTATGAGATTTTTTTTTATGTGCTTATTAATTTAGTATTTTTTTGATGTGCTTATTAGTTTACCAACCCTGCAAAGTTAACATGTAAGTTTGAATGTATGAATTTCATACTCACCAGTACAAGCATTATGTTTGATCCACTTACCTACTCATCCTTACACTGATCTTCTTTTTCTTCCCTTGTATTCCTCTATTCTCTTTTTTTCTTCTTTTCTATCAGTCATATTCCTATGCATTTAATAATAGTTTATCTAACTTCAGTAAGACAAATTCTAACCTGAAGAATACTCTCAACACAAGTTTGTATTGGAAAAGTTTTACTTAAAGTTGTTTCATTTTGAATAATTCAATGTATAATTAATTTTTTTATATTACATTTTTCAAAAATTTAGAAAAAATATTTTTTTATAGATTTGCTAATTAAATATTCATAGAACTAATTCCAAATGATTGAATCGCTTCGTTAAGATTTGCCGACTATATAAGATTGTAAATACCTCTTTTCAGCTAGATTACTTGCTAAATCGCTTCGTTGACATGTTTTTCTTAAAGTAATTAAATTCTTTATTCATGCTCAAACTCCAGATTTTGAATATTGAAGGGTAATATCATAATCTAATCATTATTTACAGAGATGTAACTGCAGTTTGTTTCATACTTGTAGTTTGAGAAGGGAGAAATATTGTAACAACCCGGAAATTCTGAGCCAATTTAAAATTTTTATTTTGGCAATTTTCATGAGATTTGATTATTTAAAATGAATTATTTTAAGTAATAACGACGGAAAATTTATTTTTGATGAAGTTATATATTTGAAACGTTAATCAACTAATTGATTGCTGGTATCAGAGCTTTGGTTAAACTCAAGTCTTTGGAGTACAACTCGTTAGAATAGAATAGAAAGGCTCATCAGAGATTGGATTAGTAATATCCTATGAAAGAATCCTCATTAGAGATAGAATCAGTAGCATTCTAGAATGAGTGACTCGTTTGAGATGGGGTTAGAAATGCCCCAGAATGAGTTGAAAGTTATATGTTTATAAATAACGTATTTATGATTATATATGTAATCTGATCTTATAAAAATAGGATTTTTGAGTATATATAAAGTTAAAATATCGTATATATTGAAAGTTAAAATATAGTACATATTGAAAGTGAAAATATCGTATATATTGAAAGTTAAAATATCGTATATAGTGAAAGTGAAAATATCGTATATATTGAAAGTTAAAATATCCTATATATTGAAAGTGAAAATATCGTATATATTGAAAGTTAAAATATCGTACATATTGAAAGTGAAAATATCGTATATATTGAAAGTTAAAATATCATATATATTGAAAGTGAAAATATCGTATATATTGAAAGTTAAAATATCGTACATATTGAAAGTGAAAATATCGGATATATATTGAAAGTGAAAATATCGTATATATTGAAAAGTGAAAATATCGTATATATTGAAAGTTAAAATATCGTATATATTGAAAGTGAAAATATCGTATATATTGAAAGTAAAATATCATATATATTGAAAGTGAAAATATCGTGTATATTGAAAGTTAAAATATCGTATATATTGAAAGTGAAAATATCGTATATATTGGAAGTGAAAATATCGTATATATTGAAAGTGAAAACATCGTATATATTGAAAGTGAAAATATCGTACATATTGAAAGTGAAAATATCGCATATATATTGAAAGTGAAAATATCGTGTATATTGAAAAGTGAAAATATCGTATATATTGAAAGTTAAAATATCATACATATATGAAATGAAAACGATATATATATATGAAATGAAAACAATATATATATATATATATATGAAATGTGAAAACGATGTATATATGAAATGAAAATGATATATATATATATATATATGAAATGTAAAAATGATTTGATTGTCAAAAATATAATTTTTTAACATATATATACACCGTATAAAATTGTCGTGTAAATGGAATATTCAATTTTGATTAGAAATTGAATATGAAGTTGAAATCATTTTGAAAACGAATTTAAAATGATTTATAAAATACATTTTGAATGGAAATCGACGAAATATATATTATATACATAATATAATGGCCTGAATAGAACGCGCCGCGCTGCGGCAGTTCGCGAATTTCGACCATTAACTTCGAACGGACATTACGGGAGATCCGACCGTCGGATTATCCTAAAACTGGGACCGTTGGGTTCGTATCGAAAAGAGCTTTCTAATGAATATTAGAAATTTGAAATCTAATGGTTGGATTTGGAATTATGTCCAAATCAAATTTGGAAAAGGTCATTGTAAGTGCAGTTCGATGGCCGTTGATGGAAATCGACTGTACGGGCCTTGATAAAATTATTAAAAATATCAATAATTAGTATAAAATCATAAGAAATGATTTGGGAAGAATTGGGATGAAAAACTGCATATTTGAAAAGATAAAAATAGATTTTTATCGAAATGAACTAGTTATTAACTAGAATAATAATTTATTTATTTTTAAATAAATAAATTGGATTTGAAATGGTTTTAAAAATAACCAGAATTTCCAATAATTGAATTGAAATGGATTTGAATCGAAATTATCTTCGGAATATTTCGATGTTGGATTTCATGATTATACAGATATGGTTGTGGAAATTTGAAAGATATATTAATATCGTTATTTCCAATACGATATTTGTTGGTTTCAGAATTTGATGCTGAATATAAGCCGATACTATTTTCTATTCAGAGCCCAAGTAAAAGCGAGATTAATTTCCAAAAAGTAATACAATCAATATGAAATGATTTTAGAGATGAAACCAATTGGAGTTTGAATAAATCTTTAATTAGATCTGAATGAATGAATGGTAATTAAATTTACCAAAATATGAGATGTGGTGTAAACCAAATGTACTTGGTTGTTGATATTGATTGTGACTGATTGATTGTTTGGATGGTGCTCGACCAGTTTATGAGCAGAATATGCTTTTACATTAGCATTGGGTTGGGCTGAAAATATCTATGTGCTAACGCATTGTGAAACACTTCACGATTTGACGATAAGGTGTTCAGCGATGTTGTGTTCATTTCAGATTTAATGAATGATTTTGAAATGATATATTTTTCTTAAGTGAAAAGAAATGTATTCTCGATTTTGGACAGGGAATGTTTTATAAAAATGCTTTATAAAACAGAAAGGATTTCGAGGCCCAAAACCCGATGATTTCTAAAATGATTTAGAAATGTATTATATGTTACATTGTGGTTCATCGCATATTCGATTAGTTGCTATTGATGATGTATCTGTTAGGTGGCGGAGAATTTATTCTCTTGCTTAACACCCTTCCTTGAGACGTACGAGCTCAAAGGTTATGAGATTAATAGTGACTGGTCATATGAGTGAATTACTGACGTGAAGTACTATATTTTGAAAGTACTTGTGATTATTGTGTTGTGAAATGATTTTCCCTACTTCGGGATATGAAATAATTTAGTGTGTGGCTAAAGATTCGGGTAACCCTGAGACTAAAAGTAGGCGTGAGAGGTCGGTGTAGCCTGCTCCTATGTGGGGTAGGTGCATCGTCGGTGTATCCTGCTCCTATGTGGGGTAGGTGCACATTTATATATCGAGTTGCGAGGTGCGTACCCTTTCCCTTGTCGATGGGGAGCACGATATTTGGTTGCATACTTATTTGTATGCATTGTTATGTTTTGGAATTCATATTTCTAGACGATTTGATTTGAGATCCCGAAGTGAAATCTACTTCGATATAGAAAGTTAGATATGTATTTCAAATGATTTGAAATAAGAAACCGGGAATAAAATCCAAAGGAATAATTTCTGTAAATTGAATTGGATTTGGAAAATCTAAGTATGATGATTAATCTAAATTGGTAGATTTGGATATTGCATGTTGATTGTTGCATAGTAGATCCATATACCTATATTGATTGTTGTTTATACACTGGCATTCATGGGGGTAAACCCGTTCCGCGTTAGCGGCGTGGTCCCGTGATATGCCATATTATTAAATAAGTTAATTATAACTGTTTAGAGTTTCTCACACCGGTCCCATGACTGACCTATAGTTTGCTTTTCCCTTGCAAACTCGGGTGCCCCTATTTTCCACACGGCCAGTCGAGTAGTTTATGTTGCAGATATATGAGCAGGGTTCTGGATTGAAGCTTAAAGCTGCGTCTAAAGCATCGTTAGTCTTCCGCTGTGTTATTTATTTATTTCTGCTGTGCATTGTACTACATTTATTGTAAAATCATCTTCCGCTGTATTTATTATATTTCGATATACTCTGATATTCTGTACTCTGGTGTAACATTATTATGATATTTATAGAAGTCTTCTGTTATTTGTTCCGATGTGTTGTATACCCAGAGTTAGCGTATGCGGGATTCGAACGGTCTTGGTCGGTTTAGCGATTGATCAGGTCCGAGCGAAATCCGTGTCGTTACAAATATTAGATTTGCAATACTGTCTAAATGCTTCAAAAAACTTTTTTCTTTCTACTGTTTATATTTCAGTTGATGAAAGATTTTAGGTGAATAATCAAATTGCTTTAGTATCAGCTTCAGATGTGTTATTCTAAATTTGTATTTGATCACTATATATATTTTTTCTTCATTATAGGTTATTAAAGGCTTATGGATGCAAAAGTGTATAAAGATGAGACATTCCTTAAGTTCTCGAAGCTATTTTTTCCGTAGTGAGCACATGAAACCTTTTGGTTCAGCATTTATAAAACTATTTTGTTCAACATTTTGTTATTAGTATTTGGTGCAAGATATCTTCATAGATATCGCTGCTTCTTTTTTTATAGACTTATGTTTTTGTTTAAGGATATTGTGTGAGGTTGATTTATGTATTCTATCTTTATTTACGGATATTATAGAAACTTTGTTTATGAATATCATGTTGAACTTAATTTATAAAAATGATCATTAGTTGTGTTTATATTTCAGTTTTAGAGTTTGATTTGAATATGTTATAAATACTTGCTTGTCGAAATATCTCTAATGCAGCTTAGTGATATGTGTAAATATTGTGATTGGACAATACAATATAAGTGCTGTAGAAATAATAATAAAAAGGACAGGGTTTAACTGTGCCATTAATACATTTAGCAATTAATACATACGCTCATATTACAACATGATATAAGCAACTAATAGCGTTTTTCAAATGCTATTGAAAATATCGTATGCAAATGTAAGTGATATCGATGATAAATTTTAAATGCTGTAGAAAAATATTAACAACATAGTATACACGCCGTGAAAAGGGACTTTTAACAGCGTTTTTATTTTGCTGTTTCAAGTTCTACAGCTACGACCACATGTCGTTATACAACGTTTCTAACAACTTTGTTGTATCATATTACAACGTTTTTTAAACGTCGTTAAAAGATGTTTTTGGGCTACTGTGGATTCCTTGATTATTTGGATATCGTTATGGAAATTTGGAAGATACATATATATATATATATCGTTATTTCCAATATTATATTTGTTGGTTACAAAATTTGATATTGAATATAAGCCGATATAATTTCTATTCAGAGCCTTGTATTTAATATCAAATGGGATTTTGGGTTTGTCGTGAACAGTGTCTTTACTAACACTGTCCTTAAACCCAGTTGAGAAAAGAATAAATCTTTTAATTAAGATTTAGAGAAGTTTACCAATTAATTAATATTTAATTGGAATTGAAGTAAGAATTGCGTTTTTGGGTTTATCGTGAACGGTGTTTTAAATAACACTTGTTCTTTAACTGATTAACAGTGAAGTTAAGATTTGGAATTTATAAATCTTTATTCTAAGATTTAATGGAAATTTTCCAAAGTAAAATTTTCCAATTTAATATATTAAATTGGGGTTGAATGGAACTCGATTTGGTAATAATTGAAGTGAGCTTCAGTGGAGGAAGACTGTTAATATATATGGAATTTAAAAGGCTTTGTCGTTATTCCATTTATATTATTAGTCGGATACGGAAATTGATATTGATTATATATTGATCTGTTTTCTGTGAAGATTCCATAATTAATGGAATGTGATTTTGGGTTTATCGTGAACTGTGTTTTAAATGACATTGGTTCTTTAACCCAGTTAAAGACAGGAATACATGTCTGACATTGTATTTCGAACTGTATTGTTGATCTCTGCTAAATAAATATATGTTTGGTGGTGGAGAATTTATTCTATTGCTTAACACCCTTCTCTGAGATGTACGAGCTTAGAGATTATATATCAGTAGAAATCAGTGGTACGGTGTAGATTGTCGATGCGACATGTTTGATTTCCCAAAGTTAAACAATCACTAATATTGATTTTTGGGAAGATTAAAACTAAGTGGAGTTTTAATGAATCTTTAATTAGATTGAAATGACAGTGTGATAATTTAAATTATCAAATTTGGGAAATGACTGAGAATGGAGTACCATTAGTTTTACTCCAAGCATTAGTTAAATCTTTAATTAGATTTGAACGTGAAATGGTAAATAAATTTACCAATAACACTGTGGTGTTAGATATGGAGTATTACCAATTTTGCTCCATGGGATGAATAGGTTGGGGTTGGTAAATTAAAAAAATGATTACTTCGGTAAGGTGCGCTAATCCCGACTAGTTTGGATAAACCTTAATTTGGTTTGAATTGATATCCAAAGGAAGATTAAAGAATAAATTTAAAGAATGATTAAAGAATAAATTTAAAGAATTTATCTTTGATAAAATTTATGGGAACCTTTCCCTAATGATGTGAATATTTGAATAAAAGAATATTCTGAATTGGAATGAGGCGTATGTTGAGTTTGTGTAGCACTTGTTTATAATATATGCGAGTTATTCGGAAAGGCCGGGTTTATACCCATTCTGCATAACTGATTCGACGATAAGTCGACGATGAAGAGAGTGGTTAAAGACCGGAGGTCTTCACATCGTTTGGATGATTACTGATGTCTTGATTAGGCTGTACACCCAAGACAAGGTAATAAGTGGTGATCGTCCAGACGTACTTGGAGATCGACCGGATATGCGAGGACCTCTCTCCTGTATTGGACATATGGGACGAGGAATAAGGTGCCTCTAGTTTCATTCAGACCCAGAACGAACTAGTAAATGGATGTGTGTCTGACATTGGATTTTATTCTGTGTTGATTGATCTCTATTAAATATATATCTGTTCGGTGGCGGAGAATCTATTCTCTTGCTTAACACCCTTCTCTGAGACGTACGAGCTCAGAGGTTATATATCGATAGACATCAGTCGCATGGCATGAATTGCCTGTGTGGCATGCTTAGATGCAAATGATCAAGGCTTTTGTTGAAAAGCAGAGTCTTATGGTTGATGAACAAAGCACGGCTTTAAATAGCATAGCTTTGTGTATAGCGTTACTTGGCGAGCCTCACACCCGGTGTGAACGGGAGAGGACTACAGGGAGGACATGCGTTTCTTTCTAGCTAGGAGTGGTGTCATGGTATGGAACCCAGACATTTTACTCATGTGGATATTGCATATTATTTGATGGATAGCGAGGCACCTCCGATATATCGGTCACTACAGGGCCGATGGATGATATGGTCGACATACTGACCAGATTTACGCCACATAGGGCGGGGAAACGCATTGTTCAGGAATAACTAATCCTCAAACGTAAGAGAGGACCGGACCTGAAGATCCAAGGGCTTGACTGAGTACTTGCCCTGCAACATAGTGCTAGATTGTCTCGAATCGGTAAGGACGATCCCTTGCCTTGGTTCATGATGGAAATCCAACTTCCATTACGTGACATTTCACGTTTTGATTGTAGAGCCTAGTATGGCGACATAGTAGCATGGGATACTATGTCGTCTATGATCGATACATTTATATTTGAAGCTGATTTTGACACTATAAACTTATAGTAATATCAAAATGATTTTGTTTTAAACGTATCAAGCATGTTTGGCTATTATAAGGTAAAACTCTATCCTCCGGCTTGCGTTGCATTGTGTGATGGGACCTGAGTCTTATAATAGCTTCATTTTTCAAAAAACATTGCATTGTCTAGAAATTGTTTTATGCACAGGTATTTATGGGGATAAACCCGTTCCGTGTTATACGGCGTGGTCCCTTGATTTACTTTATTTCCAAAGTAAAGTTTTAAATAACTATTTTAGTTCTCACACCAGTCCCATGACTGACCTGTAGTTTATTGTTTTAACCTAAACTCTGTGTGCCCTATTTTCCACACGGGCAGCTAATAGTTGGGTTTTTGTAGATATTTCTTTTCCAGGATCCTGGATTTACAGCTGGAACTATATTCGGAAAGCTCTGTATCCGTGTATTTCTTTCAGTTATGTTATGTATTATTTTTCCGCTGCTATGTAATGTATTTTAATCTCTGATATTTTTCTGATGTACAACATTTATTCATACTCTGTCATATTCTTGTACTCTGATGTAAATTGTTTTAACAACAATGAAATGTTCTTCTATTTGTGTTCTGATTTGTCGTGTTCTCAACTCAATCTGGGCTTTCCCGTAGAGGCGGGTTTGGGTCGTCTCGTGTATTAACATAATCAAGGATGCCATGAAGAGTGTGTCAAACTTCCTTTAAAACACTATTGACAATATAATTAGAAGATCCTTTAAGAAAGCCCTTTTTCGTGCTTACATTGACAATATAGAAAAGTGTCCAAACCTCAATTTTTTCCCCTTGATTATAATAAGGCACTAAAAGAGAATTTCAAAGCTATGATGAGAGGAGCTGCTTATGAAAAGACATTGATGTTAGAGACTTCCTCCCTTTGATAACTCTTTATAAGGTAGTGAAGCCGAATAAGATGAGAACAATAACTTAAAAATTGAAGATGCTTGCGGTGGTGGTGATGGAAATGATCACGATGATGATGGCATGGTGACAATGATTTGGGTCACAATGTTAACGACTATAATGGTAATGACACAGAACATGGTGATATCCCATCCTGGCCTCAAGACAAAAAATAACATAAAACAGACTGAAATAACAAATGTTCTTAATTTTGCAACAGAAATGCTCCATCAAAAGAAGACATATTTCAATGGAAGCAGGCTAAGGAGAAGCTTAAATCTCCAACTGCATAGTCTCACTCAAATAGGTATGGTATTCTTTATCTTCGAGCTTAAATTTACTACAAGTTACTTAGTTATTCATGAAATATTTTAGCCATAAATTAGGTTAAAGTAACTATTTGATTCCCTGCTTTAAATGAAACAAGAGGAGGTGGATCAATTGAATAGGGAGTTGGATGGGTGGACAAAACAATACGATAAATTATTTGAGAAATACCAAAAAAAACTTAACCTTAGTGTGGCTAGTTTGAGGAAAAATAGGTTTTCTCTGATTATAAAGAAAGCGTGCCATCATTAGGAACTATTGTTGAAGGAAAATGCTGAGAGCTCTACCCTTTTATGAATGTTGATTGATGATAGAAATGTGCTAGAAGAAACCCTCTGTAAAGTTTTTTGGAGAGGCAAGTTTATAGATTTCACCTATTTAGGTAACGAATTTGCATGATTAATTAGACGTTTCCACCATCGATATTTGAATGACTATGGTTCTGATATTAAAGATGGTCGATGCTGGAACCTCACAAGAGTAGCACCTGTTTCCCCTTTGATCGCATTATACACCCTAAAAAGCAGTATTATAGAAATAAGTTTGTTCTTGAATTCATTAAGAAATCTATATTGTACGAACCTAATGATCTTTTGTTTAGTTTATGGATTCTCTCAATATGTTCTTTTGTATTTAGTCCATTTTTCCATGTGTTATGCGTACTAAAGAAACATCAAGTAGTCATGTTTCCATAGAACTCTTGAATAGGTAAGCTAAATTAAAAAGGGATTTTAAGAAAAATATGTAACTTTTGAAACTTTGTAATTAGGTAGAAAATTATTTTTGAAATATTTACAAGAGACATGCAACTACCTAGTTTCAATTTTGACTTTCTAGGCGAGAGGAAATACAGATGGTTGACGTTGCACATAACTATTACGCTAACTTTTTGAGTGATCAAACTATACTACCAATTGGTCCTCGGGATTATTACAAATTTCCTCCAGTTTATAGCCCAGAGAGAGTGAATGTCGCTTTTGAGACTTTCGTTATCCTATTGTCTAAAATGTTGGGGAAGGTGAAAATTGTAGTTTCAAAAACGTAGAGAGTCTAGTAAACATAATATTGATTGAGTTGGATACGAGTCTGTGAAATTTCTTTCTTTGAATAAAAGTTTCTTTTCCAAATGATTGATCTTATTTTCCTACGTTATTATAGAAAAAAAAAATCACTAACTTAAGGCAAGATTGGGTCCGTCATTAATGCTCTATTAAAAGAGATTAAAGATAATTTTTTGAGTGGTTCGAGAAGAGGTTTGCTATGGGCCTTCGATTTTCGAACAATCCAAAAGCCCAAAATGGCATGAATTTTATTACAAATAGAAAGCTATTATAGGAAAAACAAAAGAGATGGTCGAGAACCTAGAGACACAATTTAAATAAAAGGATGACGTTTGAGAATTATCTGAGAAAATTGAGTTAGTAATTATGTGTAACGACCTGCCTTTTCTTATCATTGAAGTTGATAATAAAACTAACTCAAATCATTCGTAAAAGCATATTGTTTTAAGTATGGGGTTTAATAAAATAAAATCATGGAACATAGACATATCACAAATACAAAATAGCAGGACAACTCTTAGCAGGATAAATAACTTAGAAGTTCGTGAACTAGTCACAAAACTCAAAAATCAAAATACATAATATCAGAGTCAAAAATCAATAAATTAGAAAATTTGAGATACATAAATGCTTAATATACAAACAAAAGATGAAAATGGGATAATTAAATCACTAAGATATCAATAGCAGGTAGATAATAAGCTGAATCTCCAATAGATCTCCAGCTCTTAAAGGATGAATTGCCAAAGTTGGACTCCTTGACCTGACTGAGCATAAAGTCAAAACAAAATAGTGACGATCGTCCGTAACTCATGCATTAAAAAAGTGGTATAATGCACTAAAAAGTGTGTCAGGCAGCTATGGACGATCATCAAGGTATGATAATACATGCGGAACTTGTCGTAGAACTTACAATGCAAGGATAAAATATAATAGAACATATACAACAGGCAGAAATAGTGGAGCATCATATAGCAAACTTTTAAACTTTTATAACATCCTGAAAGATCATCCATACGTCAACTGCATATCGCATCAAAGTCTGTACATGAAGCATCACTACAATCACTCAGAGTCCAACATTAAACAACGGAAATAGCAAAAAATAGATAGTAGTAAACTGATACGTAAGCCTCCAGCTCACTATCGATCAACATCATTGTCCTTACTAAGGCATCACCTGTCACCTACTACTCAGTCTTCCCATCTAAACCGGATGAACAACCCAAGGTAATAAGAGGGAAGCATAAAACCTTGAGTCAGACAACAGTCTTAGTAAATGATAAAACAACTATCTAACATCATCCATAAAGTATATGAGAATAGGTAGACTATCAAATCAGTCTTCCAAAAACTCCAAAGAAGAACCCACATCTGTCTTCCCCACATATGACAGTGATAGCCTTTACATGTAATCATTTTAACCATACATCCATGGAAACCAGAACAACAATTCATTCATGGAAATCATAAGTAACCAAGCAATGGCAATCATAGCAACCAAATTATATATATCTCACGTAAACCATCCTAATCGAGCTCAACATCCCTCAAGCACAAGCCCCAGAGGCCAAAACCAATAGCAGACAAGCACCCAAGAAACATCTCCTTCGATGTCAGACGATCTATGTGAGACGGTACAAAAAAACATCCAACATCCATGACTGACTCTGGCTGCAACTACCAATCCTGCTTTGAAACCATCGTTAATCATTTGACGGCCTCCTGCCATATGTCAAGGGCTAATGGTAAACTCTAGTTCTAACAAAAAACCCATACGCCTTCACGACTCGTATGTTTGTCTTCTCAAATCTCGACAACTAGGTCCTTCACGACTGCCCAAGGTACAAGGCCCTTCACGGCTTTCCAAAGTACCTCTGCTTTGAGTCTGCTGGAACTTACAACAACGATATTCTCTTAGCCTTCGCATCTCCAATCGTCATCACTGGCGACTATTCACAACTCAAGTCCCCCCTTAAGTAACCATTATCCACAACTCAACATTCTAGAGTTGCCATCACATTTGTTGCTTTACACCGATCAATGAATACATCACTTCCCTTCGAACATTCCAACTTGAACTCGTGTCAAAGCTAGAACCATCGTCGAGCCAATAAACATCATTTGGTCATATGTTTGATGGATCGATATCAGTTCATCCGATGGACCACTACCAATGGACCATTGCCGATGGACCACAGCTGATGGACCACTATTGATGGACCACTACTGCTGGACCACTCCTGTTGGATCACTACTGATGGACCACTACTGCTAGACCACTATGTTGAACCAGTACCGCTGGACCACTACCGCTGTACCACTACAACAAAAGTGGGCATATTCGACACTAATTTGTGTATGTTGCATGAAAAGTGCGGCGAAAGCTATGCTTTCTTTGATCTTCTGTAACATTATTCATATGTTGGCATTAGACGTAAATGCACTATTGCAGTTGAAATTCTAGTGTTTTGATGTGCAACACCAGTTAAATGCGTAGCTTTACATATATACAATCCAGCTAGCAATCTGCGTTATTAGCAAAAACAAAACCCCAACAGTAGATGCATGATTAATCCAACGGTTCGAACCAATCTATGTTCTGATGATTCTAAACATTAGCCATCATCCAATCAATGACAGCCACCTCATTGCATTCTTTTGATGAAATTTTTGCGTGATCTTCCCCCTTCACGAAATAATGTAGAAATACTCTTGTCATAAATCGTTCTTCTTCTCTATCATCTAATCTTTCTTTCCCCCTTTTACCATTGACAAAAACTTAAACATAAATTCACGTCAGTATCGCTCCTCTCCTCGATAGAAAATTTTATTCCGAAAAGGTTGAATCTTTGAAACGCTTTCTAGCTTTAATTGCTCAAGGAGTTGACATCGCCAGTTATTTCCCTCAGGTTCAGTTTGGATAGCACTGGGAATTAGTTGCGCTTAATATAGATTAGATTATGAGTAATTAGTTCATTTGTTACACTTTGGAAAACCCATTCGCTTAAGAGTAATTAGTTGCATGGACATCCCAAACTTAGGAAAACTCATTCGCTTATGAGTTATTAGTCGGTGAAATATTAGATTATGAGTAATTAGTTGCGCTTTGACCATTGATTTGGGATTTGGGATTATGCTGAAGAGGTTTATTCGAAATTTGTACCTAGTAAAAAACCAAAAAAAGGAGATGGCGCCGGTGGGTTTGCCACCAGGATTTAGGTTTCACTCAACTGAAGAGGAGTTTGTTAATTATTATCTTAAAATGAAGGTTCAGGGTCTCAACATTGAGATGGATATTGTTTCTGAAGTTGATCTTCATAAATGTGAACCATGTGATTTGTCAGAAAAATCATTTCTGCAAAGTAGGGAACCTAAGTGGTACTTTTTTGGGCCATGAGATCGGAAGTACGCAAATGGGTTCCGAACGAACAGAGCAACTAGAGCAGGGTACTGGAAATCTACTAGAAAAGACAGATGACTTTGTTAACAGAACCGGGCTATTGGCATGAAAATGACATTGGTTTATTATAGAGTTCGAGCTCGTTAAGTAATGAAGACTAACTGGGTTATGCATTAGTATCAGCTTGATGATAGGGAATACGAAGATATAGTGGGTTCGAAGGACTCGTATGCACTATGTAGAGCTCTCAAGCAATCAGTAGTGATAATATCAATAACGATCAGTACCAAAACATGTCTACTGATGTTGGTCCGATGAGCTCATCTTCGTGAGTGGATGAAGATGACAGAGACGATGCATGGTTGCAGTTCATAATGGATGATGCATGGTGAAATATATGTATCGGGTGAGTGTGTGGTTATCAACAACATGTTTTTGGTTTTTTATACGCTGATTATGAAATAAGAAGAGTCTTGACAAGTACACTAACATACTATGCAAAAACCTTTGAAGTAAGGGTATTTTTATATAAAGGTAAATCACTTTACAGTCAAATTGATTTGCAACTTGGGTTCATTTACATTAACATATAATTGTATGCTTGAGGTTTTGTGATACAGATACATGTGTAGCAAATAGTTCTATTTATGAACAAAGGTTTCATAGTTTATTATTCAAACACAAACATTGGTATATGAGTAGTAAATGGTATATGGGTAAACTTATATGTTATACATGGGTCAGCAGGTACTGAGGTTTATGACTTACTGCAATGTGTTTGAACTGCGGTGTGTTTGTATAGAGGCTTTGCAAACTACTAATTTCCCGATTCGGACGAGTCATTCACCCGTATCTAATCTGCTACACGCACAGGTATTTTCCATTTGATTTTGGAAACTACCAATTTCAATGTTTCAATTTTGGAAACGTATGCTCAGTTTTGCAAACTGAGCTCACTTCATGTATGCATCCATATTATGCCTTGCTACGTATCATAAAGCAGTCATACATAATCCTACGTATCAGTTCATAAGGGCAACAAAAGTATCATAAAGCAGTCATACATAATACTACGTATTAGTTCATACCAGATTAGGGTAGCAAAAGTATCATAAGGAGGCAAAAGTTAACTTAATACATACATATATAGACACCCAAAAAATGACATTATAGTAGCATAAGTTCATACCAGATCAGGATTTTGCGGAGTTATGGAACTTCGAACAGATTCGTTAGGGCTTTGCGGTTGTAGGAGAGCAAGTCTGAAGTGAGCAGCCGCATGTGATGGACCCGCAGCATCAAGACAAGGGGTGAGGTAGTTTGGCCAATCATATTCCTGATCAACTTCCAAATCTACCCATTGATCATTCCTCTGGTTCATTAGGGCTTGGTTATCAACATGCATGTCATGGGTGGCTTCAGGAAATAAGCTTGGCAAGGGGGGTAGCAAAGCATCTTTATGTATCATTACATCAAATATTTCATCTGAATCCATTTCCACTTTGAGATCACACAAACATGGAACCACTCGTTCCTCCTTATTGCTCACAAAAATAAGTCCAGGCCTTGTTCCAGGATGAGCATGGGTACAGCTAAACCTTAATGAGGTGAACCTTGTTATTGAATTGAGCAGCACAAGTATTGATAAAGCCAATGCCTTCATAAAATTGCATTTTCAGGTAGAAAGATATATGGTCATAATGAGACCAGTTACAGTCGTCAATTGCAAGCACACGTCCCATTGGCTTCATTATTTCTTCAACAACAAGAATATTATTCTTTAAGAACTCAGGAAAGCCATCAACCTTAGCCCATGATTCCACTTCTAATGCTGGTTCAGGCTCAAATTCTTCATTAAACCATGCTTGTAGGTAAATATCACCTCCAGGTTTTGTTAAAACTTTCAACATAGTGCATGATCACGCTTACTGTAAGATGGGCATGATACTAGAAAAGAGTTATTAGGTATTACCCGCATAGGCCACGAATTATCATTTAGAGTCACCTAAAGTGCGTGATGCACAGCTTCAACATTCTAATGTCCTTTAAGAATAGTGGCAATGATGTATAGTGAGAAGTTCTACATTGAATTTTTTCTTTGAAACTTTCGAAGCTTGGGGTTTAGGGAATATGGAGATGATGATGTTCTGAAGCTTGAAAGGGTATGAATAGTTCAAGACTTAAAATTCGATCATTTTTAATTTAATTTGGAAACATTGCATTTCTCTTCATAGATATGAATAGTTCGAAACTTAAAACTTTGCATGTGTTGATCAATTTTTGAACCCACGTTTACTGCATTTGCTTTAATGCCACGTCCTTGTCTTGCGAACTTGATCATTTAAAAGTCTTTAACACCATTCTGTAAACCCTTAGCTTGCTTGCCTGACTTGCATTGGTTGACCATGCTCGAGCCTGCTAAATTCAGGCTTGCTTGACCCCTATGGGGTCGATCACGCTTGAGCCAGCTGGGTTCAAGCCTGCTCGACCCTTATGGGGTCGATCATGCTTTAGCCCGATAGGTTCAAGCCTGCTCGAACTTTATGGGGTTGATCATACTCGACCCTGCGGGTTTGAGCATGCTCGACCCTCATGGGGTCGATCACGCTCGACCCTCATAGGTTCAAGCATGCTTGACCCTACAGGTTTGAGCATGCTTGACCCTCATGGGGTCGATCACGCTCGACCCTCATGGGTTCAAGCTTGCTCGACCCTACGTGTTTTGAGCATGCTCGACCCTTGTGGGGTCGGTCGTGCTTTACTCGTGGGGTCGTGCTTTACTCGTGTTTTTAGCTTGACCCTGTTTGGGCTCGAGTATGGTTAATAACTTTGGTATTTGGAGATTTGGTTAATGGTTTTTGTTGATTTCCAATCTTTCCCACTTCTATACCTGTAATAACTAGAACACTTGCATGTTTTTGAGCTATCATGTTGTTATTGGATGCTCATACCATTAGCAGGTTATTGTAGAAAGTTAGAAATGCAGTATAGCCTAAATTAAACGATATATTTGCATAGAATTATTTTCATTTGATTACTTAAGAATATTCTTTACTCTAATATAATCATTCTAGAATCAACTTCTAATGATGCTTGGAATTGGTTAACCAGTACATGCTGATTATAAATTTCAAGCCTCATTTCTAGAATATCATACACAATTATACATAATATTCCTTATAAGCAAGGGAGCGCGTACCTATGATTTATTTTAAGGCATAACCATTCGTGCAGAAATGTGAACTCGACAACAGTTATGTCAGAATCCCAAGGAAGGAACCATGTCTAATCAAGCTGGGAGTTCTGTTCAAGTTACTGAAACTACATCAACTACTATTCCCGAAGTGAATGCTAATCAGAACTTTCCTCAACCCCGGCCACTTGCCAATATACCTCTCGAAAGACATGAAACAACTCTTTCTTTTAGCTCTATCAGCAATTGTGTAAGCAATTCAGGATTTCAGAAAAGGACGAGGCCAAATTCCCTGGAAAGGAGGAATTTGCTGACATACCATCTGCTGGGTACATTGTAGTTAATTGTTGCATGTTCTTGAGCGGGGCGATTCCACCTTTCAATCCTTATCTAGATTTGATTCTTCAGTGTTTAGCCATTGCCCCATACTAGTTGCACCCGAACGGTTATTTCGCATAATTGGGCTTTATGTACTGTTTATGAGGGTCAAACAGCGTGCGCCAACGTTTCAAGATATCTGTTCTTTATATTTTTTTTAAAAGGATGAAGAAGGATTGTCCCTCAATTATTTTTGTTGAGAATCGGGCTCCAAAATTATCATTGATCTGATAGAGAGCATTCGAGGATTTCTGAACCAATAATTCTTCGTCCTGTGTCTTGACAATTTTTATGGCCGATGGATGGAAGGAGGTAAATACACCTACTTTACAACCTTTTTATTTCTCTCTCTTTCTTTATTTCAATGCTCTAATCTTTATTTATATTACAGAGCCCCCTTCTGATCTGGATGTTGCATTTGACCAAGCTCTTCTCGATTCTTTAACAATTGTTAGTGAGAGTGAACGGAGCAGAAAATTCTTGGATACAAGAGAATTCCTCTATCGATGCCATATGCTTCATCCCTCGCGATCTCTTGCGATATATTTGGCTGATAAGAAAGATACTACTAGCAAATCTCCAGCTAAGAAAGCTAATCTAAAGAAGCGCTCCGACCCTGCGGGAAGCAGTAAAATTCCTCCTAAATCTAAGTTGGTTTCTAGCGATGAAGAAGTTCCCAAACACCATGAGGGCAAGGGTCTCGTGACTTTATCCGACCAGGTTGAGAAGGAAGGCACTGTCATGGGTCCTACGGTAGAAATCGAACTGGATGAGGTGGATGAGACTACTTTGAGAACTACTTCGGACCTAAGAGAGGAAACCGAGCAGCTTGGAGAAATTGGAGCAACTTCTAAGGACAACTTTAGTACTAAGACATGAATCATGTATTCACGATAGTCAAGGGGAAGGTATGTTAGACACTTTTAAGGATCTTGGTGACCTTAGCTCGGCTAAATATCTCATTCAAGGTGATATTGCTGCCCAAAAACTCAAACCCCAGACCTTAAATACAGGAATTAGTGCACTTAATATTTTGTCTCTAGACCAGGAAAATTACTCGTAAAGCTAGGCATCGACTTGGAACCATCACTTAAGATTGGTTCGTTAATAGATACACATTAGCAAATTCTTCTACTTATGCCATACGTTTCCAATCTACTTAGGTCCTTTATAACTTGCTTCAATACTCTCTAATTCAAATACTAAGAGCTTGTTTTGTCTTTCCTCTAGGTTCAGAGATGAGACATTCATTTGTAGATAGTTTTGAACAAGGCACCAAGAAATACAAACCCAAGAACTCTCTTAAACCTTAGTCTTCTCAATATTCAAAACAATCTCAACGCTCGCAACCTACCTACCAGCCTCAACAAACTCGTGATCTTATTGAGACTGAGCAGCAAAGGCAGTAGAGGCATGAGCACTTTGATATGATGGAAGCTAAGAGAAGAAGAGGAAAGGCAGAAGAGGAAAACCGAAAAGAAGAGAGACAGGGGTGACAAAGGAAAAGGTGACTCTTGAAAACATCACAAATAGGATAAGCTTCCAATGCCAGATTCTCCTATGTCAGATATTCAAACTACTGGTGATCAAGTCTCTTTAGCTTCTCCATCCGTTACCCCCACTCCCGCTGGTCTTCAGACTATTATCGATAGACCTCGTTATATTCCTGGACCAGCCAAGTTTGACCTTGCTGATCGATTTCCGGGCTGGTGTCTAAGAGGTATGTATTTCAATTTAGACATATACCCTTCTGACAAATGAGACATTCTCGAAGAATTTGATAGTTTGAAGGGTAGTATGTTCACACAGCTTGACATGGCCAAAAGTCAGCTCGAAGTCAATTTAGATATGATCAAAAACCATGTTGAGAAGTAGTTGAGTGAATGGCATACTCTTGCACATGAACTCTAAAGAGTTAATGGAATCAACATCGTTCGAATTACCACAATAGAGAAGGATAAAGCTGAGTTGATCAGGGTTATGAGGTCACAGGAGAAAACTATTGCATTTCCGCTCAAAGAAGTACGGAGGTAGTAGGTTTAGAAGCTAAGATTAATAGGCTCAAAGGGGAACTTGCTACTATGAAACAGAAGGAAAGCACATTAGTAACACAGGTCCAAGAGGCTCAATCTTCCCAACAACTTGCGGAATCCCAACTAGCCATAGAAAGGAGTGCTTCCGCTACTCTTCAACAAGAGATTATGACTCTCCATCCCAAGATTTCTTCTCAAAGTCTGTCTCTTGAGGCGCTAACTACCAATGTTAAATTTCTTGAAGAGGATAAAGCCAAAGTTGTGGCCGCTTATAAGAAAGTGAAAGCGAAAACTGAAGATACCTTATTCAAATTCTATGTTTATAGCGTCATAGGCTGTGGTAGTTTGCATTATTTGGAAAAGGACTTTGCTGAAACTATAGCTCTTGTCTGGGAAGAGGTACTTAAGATTGATGGAGGCGATCGCGGTGAGGATGATCTTATTAAGGATCTCTTTGATGAAGAGTCCCGTGAGGCTTTAGCCGAGGGGAATATTTTGCTAAAGAAAAAGCGAGGATTGCTAAGTGACCAGGCTAGGCCTTCTAGAGAGCAAGCTCAGGATGCAACAAATGTTGATGCCCTTACTCTTCCTGCTAATGTTGAAGCTTCTGGTTCACAAACTCCAATTATTCTTCCCGCTGCTTTCAAAGACAAGGATACAGTTACTAAGGAACATGATGTTGAGGGAGGTATTTCTGAAGAGCATAACGAAGATGATGAGGATGATAATGATGCAGATAGGTTTGAGATCGATGAGCACAGAGACATTCAAGAAAGTCTTACAGTTGTAGGTAAAATTGAAATTATCCAAACTATGTTATACTTATATTGTCTATGCCCTTCACCGGGAACATCCGCATTGCATGCTCACTGTTCATCTGTTTTAGGTCCAATCTCACCACCATCTTCTCCTGTGCAGGAAAGACAATGACGACTGAAGCTATTATAACTGATTCAACTTCGATGTCAGTTCCTCTTGCCCCAGTCATTACTCCTCCTCCTGGCGATGCATTCCTTCTTTCTTTTACCACTCTGAGCTCTCAGGATACTCAGATTCCCGCAATCGTTGACTTGGGTGATGAAGTTGACTACATCCCAAGTGATGAAGATTCTAACCATACTGGTGAGACTTCGTACAAGGAGGCTGAGGATCCGAAAAAGAAAAAATCCAAGTCCTTATCAGCTTCAAGACGAAGAAAGTGTGATGCTTATAAGAAAGGAATCATAACATTGTCCTCCCAAGAAAGCCCCAACGGTCCAGTGGTCAAGGATGGGAAACAACCTGCTAGTACTCCTACTCCTTTCTCCACTAAGCCTTCTTCGAGGTCTGGTGGTAAGAAGAAGTAGTGTTCATGATCAGCTTGCTTTTGTTCCTTGATTTCTTTCTTTTGTGTATTCCACTTAGATCGGTTGTATATGCGAGTGCCGGTCCCGGCTTATCACTTTATGCTTATTACTTTACGCACATTTATGTCTGAGACTTTTGTACTTGACTTGTGATTCTATGATCCAACTCTGTGTTATTGCAATGAAACCGTGTTCTTCTTGTTGAACTTAAGCTTTTTACTTTAGCTTTGTCATACTTTCTTGTTTTGCATTCCACACCTATTTTCACTACATGCTTATAACACAAGTTTATATACCATAAGTCATTTGTTATTGCAATGCCTGGTGTTATAAAGATCTTGTGGTACGTTTTTGTAAATAATGATTTTTTTAGTTGTAGCCATGAGTCATTATTAGCTGGATCTACTTGATCAATTTTATTGAATTTTCTTGATTTTGACTGGGGCAACACTTGAGACTTCTTTTCCGTGAATAACCGCCTTTTGTGTTTACCATTGTATTGAAGTCCTCGAGTTTGCCTTAACCGTTTCACGGGATTCAACTTTGTTGATTGGAGTAGCCCTTGCAAGCGCCAAGACTTTTCGTTTGATGTAAAGTTATGACAAGCTTGTGGTATGCTTAAGTGAGCATTATTGATTTATCTTAATGCGGCGGTGATGCCCCAATACCAAAGTTCGTCACGGACTTTTATAGGTTTGTATGATTGAACATATTTACAATCTCTTGGTTACGACTGAAACACCGAAAATTCCTGCAGTAATGGCTAAGTCTATTTGTTTATACACTTTTTGGTCAAAGATGTACACATGGAATATCTGGATAACATCGCGCTCGGGTATGGAGAACATCGTCAGAAGACAGGAAGCAATTTGGTTGAAGTCGCATCACAAATAAAGTATAGCCCGAAACTCCTACTAGACGAGCTCTTTTAGGACCGAAAACATCAATTATAGAGCTTTGCTCTGTAACTCTTATAGCCCTCTGAATTAGCTTCAGGTAGAGCTTTCATTAGGGTAAAACGGACTTACGGTTTGGAAGTTACACCCGTTTCCGTGAACGAGTGTAATCTGGCATCGACTGGCGGTCACTTGGATTAAGTGACGAAGCATCACTAGCTCGAATTATGGATCGGCTCGTGGGACCCACCTCGGCTCGTGACCTAACCCGACTCACCCCCCTAGGGCTCGCCCTCTCCTTATACTCGTGAAGACTCCCCCAGCTCGTGATGCACATAGGGGTTACGACCCCAAGACCACGACCCGACCACCAGTTCTCCACTCCAGCTCGTCGCTCCGGGTCGCAAGAGGGCATCAGAAACCGCCTGGTACTAACGCTCCTACACACAGTTTTGACCTATTCTCATGCCATGTCTTTCTCCTATCAACCCGGATCTCACCACACATGTTCTAGGACAACTTGGAGAGAATTTCTGGACGTTTTCTACCACTTTCCAAGATTCTTGCGATGCATGCCACGTGTCTCACGAACCGCTTTCAGGAAATGGCTATAAATACACCGTTCGAAGGCGTTTTTCGGGGATTATCTTGGCTTTTTGGCAGTAACACCTCCCGGCCTCCATTTCCAAGTATGAAAGGAATTTGTGTACTCCTCAAATCAGTTTAACACGAGGATTTTGTGTATCAAGCCACACTCTTTTCTCCACTTCTTCATGAAAATTACAAGGATGTTGTATGTGAATGAATCCTACGGATTGTAGGAAGGAATTGCAACTGTAACTTCTTAGGATATAAGAAAATATAAAGTGGACGTAGGCTTGGTTTGAGCCAAACCACTATTAAAATCTCATGTGTTCCCTGTTTTTACCGCTTTAACTGCATTCTATGATCTGATATTTGTGATTGTGAGGTTTCACACTACATTTGGGTGTTAGGCCCAGATTTTGGTCTAGCACTATTGCTTTCACCATCACATTCGGGATTTCTTATTTTGCTCATGACCCAAGGATTTTTAACTTAGTTGATCAAACATAAACCTTAAATGAAGAGGAATTTTTGTTTTTGTGCCACTGCTTGAGATGTCTTATATTTTTAATACATTCAATCATTTTTCTCGCTAATCTGGCAGTCTAGGCCCTTCGGAGATTAGGTTTTGAATACATGCCCCAGGAGAGGTCTTTGTTTTTGTGCCTCCGAAGAGATCTTCGTAAATTCGTTATTCGTTGTGACTGAACAATTCAGCTGCTTTTCGAATTTGTCGGACGCCTTCGAAAAGGTCTATAGAGTCCACCACTAACCGAATTTGAAAGACACGGCTTATGGTCAGATTCCCCTGAAGGGGTCTTTTGAGTCCGCCACTAAGCGAATTTGAAAGACCCAGCTTATGGTCGGATCCCCCCGAAGAGGTCTTTTGGGTTCGCTAATAACCGAATTTGGAAGACCCGGCTTATGGTCAGATGCCTCCGAAGAGGTCTTTTGAAGCCCAGTGTTTGTCGCAATCGGGTCAGGTTTTACTAACACTGACGATCAACTGAGTGCCCCCAAAGAGGTCTTTGGTTTGAGGTTGCATCGTTCCATGGGGCAGACGATAGTTCATTTATCGGGTTTTATCACAATTTTAGAATTAGGGTCCTGGACCTTGAAATTAAGAAGGTGCCCCTATGGTGAAACTTACAACTTTGTTTGTAGTCTGAACATTGCATCATTTGGCCGTTCAGCTCCCGGTGTCCCTTATTTGCAAGGTTGTGTTCCATACCTTCGTATTTGTTGCGAATGATGTTTAGAACACTAGGCGCTTGAGATGCCCCAATCAAGATGTGTTATAATGGTCACTAGGCTTTGCTAAGTTACGGATGTGTCAACGTTCTTTTGGAAGCCGTACAATCAAAATCGAATTTTAGCAACTTGTAAATAATTAACAAGAATTTGCAAATGTACAATTTATGCAAGCAATGCAATTTCTTTCATTAATATGTACAAAGTTTGTCAGCTATACTTGTAGAATATTTACAACTTTTTACAAGGCATAAAAAAGAAATTTCATGGAAAGTATCGGCGGAGGTGGATGCTATTCCAGGCTCTTGGAATTTCAATACCATCTGTTGTCTTTATTTTTAAGGTGCCATCTAAGAGCTCTTGGCTTATTATGTAAGGTCCTTCCCAATTGTGTCTGAAAACACTAGTCCCTGTCGAGACTCTTTTCAGAATAAGGTCCCCAATTTCGAAGGTCCTTCGTTTGACTTTAGTATTAAAATGCCTGTCGACCCTTCTTTGATGAGCGGCGATTCTGAGTTTCGCTTCTCGCCTTCTTTCTTCGAGCAAATCCAGTGCTTTAAGTTGCAGCTTCTTATTCTCCTTTTGGTTTAAATGAATTCTACGGTGAGTGGGAACTTCCCGCTCTACCGAAATCATGGCTTCGGAACCAAATGCAAGGGAGAATGGAGCGTGCCTAGTTGCAATTTTATGAGTTATACAACATGCCCATAGTGCAAATGGAAGCTCTTCTACCCAACCACCTTTAGCTTTCTTGAGGCGTTGCTTGATTGTTGATTTTATAATTTTATTCACTACTTCAACTTGCATGTTGGCCCGCAGATGAGCAATGGCTGCAAAAATCTTTTTAATCTTGTATTTGGAATAGAAAAATTTAAACTCGTCACTTTCGAATTGGCTCCTATTGTCCGTGATTATTTTATGTAGCACACTAAATTTGCAAATGATGTTTTTCGGGACAAAGTTGATGACTTTTTTTGAAGTAATGGTGGTCAGTGGCTCTGCTTTAGCCCACTTTGTGAAATAATCGATGGCTAAAATAGCATACTTCATGCTAGAGTTGGCCGTAGGTAAAGCTCCGATTAGATCGATGCCCCAAATGGCAAATGGAAAATGGCCTGACCACTTGGGTTAATTCTGTAGATGATGCTCTCGGAATCTTTGCGAATCTATGGCATTTGCCACACTTTTTAGCATAGGTTATAGCATCTAGGTTCACATTAGGCTAGAAGTAGCCATATCGCAGAACTTTCTTGGCCAATGTCTGTCCGCCTATGTGTCCCACACATTCACCCTCATGTAATTCTGCCAAGATTGCTTTGGACTCTTCTTTTGTCACACACCGAAGCAGGGGCGTGGAAAAACCTCGTATGTACAATCTTCCATCTTGAATAATATATAATGTAGCTTTACACAAAAAAATTCATCGATTCTTAGAATCCTCTGGAAGTATTTCATTAAGGAGGTACTCTTTGATCGGGGTCATCCATGAGATTGACTCTTCATCAGTCTGCATGACCCAGTCGATGTAAGCTTGTTCGATACTGGGATTTGAAAGAACTTCAAAAGGCACTAATCCCAGCACCTGAGCATCTCTGGAACTGGCACACTTGGAGAGTGAATCAGCTTTCATATTTTCCTCTCTTGGAATATGGGATATGGTGTAGTAATCGAGATCATCGAGTAGTTCCCAAGCTTTGGAAAGATAAGCAGGAAGATTTCTGACCTTATATCGGAATTCTCGTCTAACTTGATACACTACTAACTGTGAGTCGCTGAGAATTCGTAGGGATTTTAGGTTCAATTCTTTGGCCAACTTCAGTCCTGCTACTAGAGCTTCATACTCGGCTTCCTTGTTGGTTGATGGGAATTCCAATCTTAAAGCATAGCATAGAGGATGGCCCTCAGGGGTTTCCAAAACTACCCCTGAGCAGTAATTATTTTTGGACCCATCAATAAACAACTTCCATCTCACGGTTGCTTTAACTGATTCCTCCTTCTCTTCCCCTCTTTTAATGAATTCTACAATAAAATCTGCTAAAGCTTGCCCATTTATAGCTCTTCGAGGGTGGTAAGTGATGTCATATTGGCTAAGCTCAATATTCCACTTCAACATCCTTCCCGAAGTTTCTGGGCGAAAGAAAACTTGGTTTAGCAGCTTATCGGTAAGAACTTTAACAGAGTGGGATTGGAAGTACGGCTTTAGATTCTTTGAGGCGATGAGCAGACAATATGCAAGCTTTTCCAACTTAGAATAGTTCAGCTCTACCCCAGCAAGCCTTTTGCTGATGTAGTAAACTGGCAATTGAACCTTCGCATCCTCCCGGACAAGAGCAACGCTTAATGTGTGAGATGAGAAAGCCAAGTATAAGAAGAATTCTTCTACAACTTTAGGCTTTGATAGCATCGGTGGTGACTCCATATGTTCGATCATCTCTTCGAACACTATTTGGCATTCAGGAGTCCAGTGCAAATCTTTCTTCCGTTTCTTCAGAACATCAAAGAGTGGAATGCACGGATCCGCGGCCTTAGAGATAAATTGATTAAGCGCTGCTACCTTCCCATTCAGACTTTGAAGTTCTCTTTTTGTTCTTGGAGCTCGCATTTTTCTCAAGGCAATAACTTGAGCAGGATTGGTGTGACGACCGCCCACAGTCCCTGCACTACATAAGGGCAATAATGCACTGAAAGGTGTGCTAGGCTGCCATGGGCGATCATCAAAGTAGGTAAACACCATCGAAACATGTCGTAAATCTCACAGCGTAAGGACAAAATATAATAGAACATATAAAATAAGTAATAATAGTGAAATCCAATTGCACAAAAACTGAAAACTCTTAATAGAACCCGTAGGAAGATACATACAACTTAGGATAATATTTCTATACAAAGGTGCTCACTACATCCCTCAGAGTATATAGTATCAACGGAAACAAAAAATACTAGATAGTAATAAAACTGGTACGTGAGCCTCCTGGTCACCATCGATCGACATCATCGACCTCACAAAAGCATCACCTGTCACCTGCTACTCAGTCTTCCTATCCACAACCGGATGAACAGCCCAAGGTAATAAGAGGGAAACATAAAATCTTGAGTCAGACAACAGTCTTAGTGAGCGATAAAACAGCTAACAAACTTCATCAATAAAGCATATGAGAATGGGTAGATTTACCAACCACTACCCAACATTAGAGAAGAACTCACACCCGTCTTCCCCACAACCGACAATGATAGCCTTTACAACCCATAACATCATAGATAACAACAATTTGTCCATAGCAATCAAAATAACCATTGGTAACATTCATAGCATCCAGATTACATAGATCTCACGTAGACAATCCTAATTGAGTTTAATATCTCTCAAGCACTTTCCCCAGAGGCCTAAACCAATACCAGTCATGCACTCGAGCAACATCTCCCTCGACGTTGGATAATCCACGTGAGATGGGATAACAAAACATCCAGACATTCATACATCCATGACAGACTCTGGCTATCACCGCCAATCCTGCTTTGAAACCATCGTTAATTGTATGAAGGCCCATCATGACTACCATATGTCAAGGGATAATGGTAATCCCAGTTCTAGCACAACTCCATACGCCATCATGACTCATATGTTTGTCTTCTCACATCTCGACAACTAGGCCTTTCATGACTGCCCAAGGTATAAGGCCCTTTACGACTGCCTAAAGTACCTCTGCTTTAAGTCTGCTGGAACTTAAGATAACGATGATCTCTCGGCCTTCGCATCTCTAGTCGTCATCACCGACGGCCAATCACAAACTCAAGTCCAACTCGAGTAACAATCATCCACAGCTCAACACCTTTTGACTTGTCTACACATTCGTTGCTTTTCACCGATCAATGAATACATCACATCACTTCAAACATCCTCATCTGGACTCTCGTCAAAGTTACAACATCGTTGAACCGAACATCAATCAATATAAGGCTCAACTTCAATAACCAAGGCATCACAACCGACCAAGATGTTCTCAACAAGACCGACCGACCCCATTACCTCAGGAGCGACCGTCCCTTATATCATCATATGACCGACTGACCCTTCAGCAGCCAACCGACCCATGCGTAGCCAACCGTCCCTTCTACTCAGGAGCGACCGACCCACCTCACTAGGACCAACCCAATAGCCCCACACGGGGCCGAGCGACCCTTCAAGAGCCGACCGACCCACTTCATACTAGGAGTAACCAACCCTATCCTATAGGCTCGCTCAACCGACCCTGTTCATCCCCAGGCTCGCTCGCTCGACCAACCATTCTTCAGGCTCGCTCAACCGACCCCATCATTCAACTTGTAGGCTCGCTCGCTAGAACCCCATTTACCCAGGCTCGCTCTTTTTTAACTATCCACCCAGGAACACACAACTTTCCCTTTCTTTTCTCCAGACTCGCTCGAGCGTGCTTCTGGTCTTGTTCCCCAAGAAACCGCACTTGATACGCGACTGACCTTATGCGTGCGACCCAAAACCTGCACTTCTCCAATCCAACTCCAATTTCGATCGAAACTTCGCCAATCGACACAATCGATGAAACCAACTCAACCAATCCATTCAACACAATCATAAACATGTTATGAAACCACCAACATCACCAATTTGGTCATTTCATCAATAATTATGTGAAATTCACCAAAATCACCATAAATGCAAATATGAACAAAACCATAGATCTAGCTTGCATAATCATACGAAATAGCATAAAAATTACCGATTTAAAACTTACTAAATTGGATCTTATGGTGATTCATATGGAAATGGACTTACCAAAGGGTAGATCTAAGAAATCGACTTGAGTTTGATGAAAAACACGAACAAACACCCATATACTTCATTGAATCCATGTGAGAGATGTATATTACTCACCTATTCTAAAAAAAAAAGCTAAAATGATAGAAATATGAATCCGGACAGCAAGCACCTCCCACCAAACCCCTTGATCCGATGAATCCTTGCTTCAATTGATGTAGATCTAGCCTCCAATAATGTAGATATATGATTTCCCTCCTTGGATTTTGATTTTTAATTATGGAAAGGTGTTAGAGGAAGGAGGAGCACAAGGCCACCTAACGAGAGAATGGGGAAGCAAACTATTTCCCATACTTCTGACCCTTTATTTATAGTTTCCACCAGCCCACTAATGGGCCTCTCCCAAATCAGCCCATTAAGTTCCCAAAACCTGGACAACCAACTGAAAAACCTTAAAACAACGATTTCCTCCAAACTGTTAAGCCAAATCTTTAATGTAACCACTCTACGGAATGGAAAACATCAATTCCTTTTCAATGGCACAAGTCTCACCCTCTGATTCGACCTGAGTCAAAAATTATGCCCTGTACAAGACTGATAGGGGCTAAATGGTCACAAACAAAATCTGTAAAATTTATGGACATGTCTCACATCCCTATAAGCAACATATCAAAAGATGAGAATGATCCAACCCTCAGGGATAAAATAAAAATATTTTATGATCTTCTGATACGTAAAATACGGGCTGTTACATTCTCCCCCTTAAGAAATTTTGCCCCCGAAATTCCAAGCAAACATAAGCAACCACAACAATTCCGCATGCCTATCATCCATGAGAAGCCAATTCTATCACCCAAACTAGCAAACATCAAGCCATGCATCCATATCCTAATCCTAGCATGCGGAATTCTATCAAACATTAACAAGATACAACAATGTAACGATGATACAATATCAAAATTTCCTATCGACGAAGAGTTCTGGATGAGTCGATGTCATGCTCTTTTCCGTCTCCCATGTACAATCGTCACCATCTTCACTCTAGTGTACCTTGATTAGTTTAACCGTCTTCCTCCTAAGCTATTTTTTGTCATTTCCCACAACACGAAGTGGCTTACGAGGTTTTGTAATTGCAATTTCTACTTCTAAGTCTTTATACTGCTCTGGCCATATTCGAATCATGCACGAACTTCATAGAAATGACATATGGAACACATTATGCATACTCGACATCTTCTCGGGTAACTCTAATCTATATGCCAACTTTCTAATTTGCTCGACTATCAGAATGGTCCAACAAATCTTAGAGATAATTTCCCTTTATTTCTGAATCGAACCACATGCTTTAATAGCGAAATCTTCACGAAAACCATATCGCCCACATTGAATTCCAAGTCCTTGCGACGCTTAACGGCGTAACTCTTTTGACGATCTTGGGTTGCCTTCACTCATTGTCGAACGATCTCGATACAATATGAGTTTTCTCTAATCATTTTAGGCCCAACTACCAACTTTTCTTCAGTTTCTAACCAACAAGCGGTTGAATTGCACGGCCTTCCGGTCATCCCAATGCTCGACTGATAGCTATTGTTATATGAAAACTCAACTAGATGTAGATGGTCTTCCCATGATCCCATAAAATCCAACACACAAACTCTTAGGAGATCTTCCAAAACTCAGTTGACCCTTTTGGTTTAACCATCGGTTTGGGGATGGTAGCCGTACTTAAACACATATCGGTTCCCAAAGCTTCTTGCAAACTCTTCTAAAATCCACTCGTAAATAATGGATCTCGGTCACTGTCTATACTCTTTGGGATACCATGAAATAGAACTATCCATTTCACATAAAGTTCAGCAAGTTTCGATTCCGCTCTAGTCAACTTGACAGGAATGAATCTCTCACTTTTGGTCAAACGATCCACGATGACCCAAATCCCTTCATTCCCTACCCTGGTTCTAGGTAGCCCATCGATAATATCCATCGATACTTGCTCCCACTTTCACGTAGGAACTTCCAATGGCTGAAGCTAACCACTCGGCTTCTTCTATTCAGCTTTCACCAATTGACAGTTCGTACACTTGAAAATGAACTTTCCAATATCTCGCTTCATCCCCTCCCAGTAGTAGGCTCGCTTCATGTCCTTATACATCTTATAACCACCAGGGTGAATCGTCAACTTCGAGTGATGGCATTCCCTCAGAACCTCTTCTTTCAGTCCGTCAATATCAGGAACAACTAATCGTCCTTGCTTTCGAAGCCAACCTTCTCGATCGACCTCGAACTCTTTATCTTTTGGTTCCAATTTCTGGATAAACTCGACAAGCTTTGCATCTTTCTTTTAGATCTCGCCAATCCTTTCGATGAGAGTAGGTCTTATCGATAAGCTTTCCAACATTTCAGGTTCCAATTCACATCTTGGCCTGAAATCGAACTCCGCTAAGTACTCAAGGCTCTTCCATTCTGAAAACATCGCTCCCAAACTTTCGTGTCTTCGGCTCAACGCACCTGCCATTGCGTTGCCTATACCAGGAGTATAGGTTATACCGAAATCATATGATGCTAGAAACTCTAACCATCGTTGCTGCCGAAGATTCAAATCCGTTTGGGAGAAAAGATACTTCAACGACTTGTGATCCATGGACAACTCAAATCGAACTCCCAACAGGTAATGTCTCCACATCTTTAGAGAAAACAAAATCGCTTCCAACTCCAAATCATGAGTTGGGTAATTCTTCTCATGCAGCTTTAGCTGTCCACTTGCGTAGGCCACCACCTTATCATCAGTACCGCTCTAAGTCCCGTACCACATGCATCGGTATATACCACCATTTCTTCATTCCCACTCGGAATGGTCAACACAGGAGCACTCATCAGTCTCTCTTTCAGGATTCCGAACGCTTGTTCACACTTTGCATGCTATGTGAACACTTGGGTTCTTTTTCGTCAATCCTGTCAACGGTGCAGCTACCTTGGAGAAATCCTTGATAAACCGTCGGTAATAACCAGCTAACCCAAGAAAACTCTGAACACCCGTCACATTCTTAGGTCTATCCCAATCCTGGATTGCCAGTACTTTAGCGCGATCAACTGCTATCCCATTTCTAGAAACAACATTGCCTAAGAACCTCACTTCACTCTTCCAGAAGTGACACTTCAAAAACTTAGCTTTAAGTTGATGCTTTCGCAAGATTTCCAACACAACTCTCAAGTGCGTCCTTTGTTCTTCCTCATTCCGAGAGTAAGCCAGAATGTTATCCACGAACACAAGCACGAACTTGTTCAACTGATCCCAGAAAACCCTGTTCATAAGATTCAAAAAATATGCTGGAGCGTTAGTCAACCCAAATGGAATCACCAACCATTCGGAGAAACCGGATGGTGTTCTAAAAGCAGTCTTCGTCACACTATCCTTTGCCACCCTCAAATGGTGAAATCTCGTTGCCAAATCCATTTAGGAAAAACACTTTGGCTTCGTGAAGCTGATCGAACAAGTCACCAATCCTTGGCAACAAATACTATTCTTCTTAGTTACCTTGTTTAGCTCAGGATAGTCCATACACAATCTTAATGAGCCATCTGCCTTGGTTGCAAACACGACTAGTGCACCCTATTTGGAAACACTCCTCCGAATGAATGTCTTTCCTAGAAGGTCTCTAACTTGCACCTCCAACTCTCGTTGTTCCTTAGGCGCCATCCGCCTAAGAGGCATAACGACTAGTCTAGCACCCTCGACCAAATCGATCCTAAACTCAATCTCACGATGTAGCGGCAACCCTTTAACCTCATCAAAGAAATCTACATACTCGTTAGCGATCAACACTGATGACAAGTCTTCTTGTGGAATCCTAAGCGAATATAGATAACTCCAAAGACCACGTCTTCGCGCTTACATCTAATTAACATCTTTCACACTTCCATATCCCCGACCCTCACCTCTAGCTTCTCGCAATTCACCCTTGCCGCATACCTCTTGAGCCAATCCATGCCCAAGATGATCCCAAACCCAGCGAAGTTAAGAACAAAGCAATCACACACAAAAGAGCAACCATGACTTGAAAACACTAGACCACGACATATCATGCACAAGATGGACAAACCCCCAACTGGATTAGTCACTATCAATGGTCTATCACAGATCTTGGATTCCAAACCCAAGCGATAAACAAGTTCATTGTAAATGAATGAATGTGATGCTCCAGTATCAAATAACACATGAGCTGAAACACCTTGAATAGAAAGAGTACCTTGCACCACGACACCCTTCCCTCTACAGTAGGAGCTCTTGAGGAAGTTGGCATGGCTTCTAAATCATATGCCTTCACAATCTGTTTCCCTTTCGTTGGTTCCGGACAGTCCTTCTTAGCATGCCCGGTCTTGTCACAATTATGACACTTCCTCTCAAACTTCGGATTCTGGCACTCATTAGCAAGATGGCCTTTTTGTTGGCAATTGAAGTAAACAGACTCACTGTTAGGCTTCTTCTGGCCATTCTTCCCTTTCTGTTGTTGCCGCATCCTCTTCTTGTTATTACCACCATGTTATGGCTTTTGTTCTTCCTTAGGTGCAACAACAAACATCTTCTTATGAAACAGACTTTCATGCCTCAAAGCCTTCTTGATGATCTTCTCAAAATTATCATCAAAGTGATCCATAAGCTAATTCCCAGGATATTCATCCAATCCTAAGACAAACTTCTCGTTCTTTTGATAAGGAGTATCCATATATGAACAAGCATATTTCGACAAGACCTCGAAGTCAGAAATATAGTCAAGAACTGGGCGACCATTCTGCTTAAACTCCACGAATCTCTTAAACATAATAAACTTTTGCACGGTGGAGACAAACTTTGCTTCAAACTTAGCTTGGAACTGCTCCCATGAGATCTCTTCTTCTGGAGTCTCAAGTGTGACAGAGTTCCACCAGTCCATTGCTATGCCCTCTAACTGCCTTGATGCAAGCTTCCTCCTTATTGCATCATCAATGCCCTAGTCCTTGAAGATCCTAACACAAGTATCCACCCACATCTAGACTTCTTCTATAACAACTCGGGGTTTTGGTGCCAATTTAAAAATTTTATTTTAAAATTTTTTATTAGAAAATACGCCTGAATTAAAAAAATTCTATTATAAAAAAAAATAAAAAAAATTGAAATAAAATTAATATATTGATTTATTAATAATATGTTGATAAGTTGATTATTTAATAATATGTTGATAATAAAAGAATGTTTCCAGTTTGAATTGTATAAGAGAAATTGTAAAGAGATAAAGTGTCAACGGTATACAACGCACGTTATAACTAGCAGTTAACGAAAATTAATGTTGACATTAATAATCAAATAAATCATGCATCTGCATGCTCACATTTCTTTTTTTCTTTTGTTTTCTACATTCATGCATCCTAGTTCACATTACCTATGCATTCATTTATTTCCTTCCCTACATTTTATTTACATGTATTTTATTTTGTATTCTCATATACATCCCTTTAAATCTCCTTTCTCCATTTTGTTTTATATATATATATATGTATGTATTCCCTTATCTTTTATATCATGTTGTTTATATTTAAATATATATATATATAGTAAAACTTTTAACATTATCTATGCAATAACAAATGATATTTAATATTATGTGTTAGAAATTTTAAAAGTCACGTACATTCTAGCATTTAACATTAAACAATAAATTATCCATTCATCTCTTTCCTCCATTTTATTATTTTATTTCCTTACTTCTACATTCATGCATCTTATTTCAGTTGCATGTTCTCGTTCCTTATATTTTCATCCCCTCATTTTCCTTTTCCCATTATTATCATTTATTCTTACAAAAGCAAAAAAAAATTCCCCATGTATATATATATATTATTTCCTTATATATATATATATATATTTTGTTTACATTATTTATGTGCATTTCTAGTCATTTTTGTTGTCTTATTCTTGTATGTCCAATTGAATATGTTCCTTAAATTATACAATTTTAATGTTATATATTTTGAAATTTTAAATTCACAAACTTTGTCACAATTAGCATTAAATCATGCATTAATTATATTTCCATTATTCCCTTTCCTTATGTAATTTTCTTTTGAATTTTTAAATAAGAAATAAATGCTAATTAGATTGACATGTCATGTGTAGTCAGCGAATATATTTTCATTTGTAACCCACTACTTATATAGAGACACAAGTGTGGGATAATATAAAATATATAACCAAATAATATATATATATACTACTCCACTATATAACATCCTAAAACTTCTCTAAACCTATTCCAAATCACAAATGAGGAGCTGCCATTCTTTCTGAATCAAAGGCCACTAAACTCCCAATTTCATTTGCTAATCTCTTCCGATCCAAATCGAATTTCCCAAACTGTATAAAGCAAAATTTAAAGAGCTTTCTCCCCTCTTTAAGATCATGTGGCGATGATGGGTTCTCGTTGCGTCCTTCAACCAGAGTCGGGGCTGATAGACGACGACTTCGAGGTGTTTTAGAGGAGGAGCATCGTGGTGATGTTGCAGACGATGTTTGGGTTAGATGGTTTACAGAAAACGACGATGAAGAAGATGTGGCTAGAGGAATTAAACGATTTTCGATGCGTAGCAATGAGATATAAAGCATGGAACAGAACAGAGCGATCTAAATTTTTGGAAGAATTCAAAAAACCCAATGTGAGATTTCTTTTTTACAATTTAAAAATAAATTATTACTGAAATGTGAAATTATATTTATTTCATACAAGTTCATGATGATGTCGTGTATGTATTTATTCAGTGTTCGTTGTTTTATGATTGCGATGAACTATTGAATTGATTTGTGTGTCTCATATTTGTTAGAAAATGATTGTTGAAAATAATTATATCTTGTTTGTGGCAATAATTAAAATTGTCATTTTGATTGAAATTAGATTTAACATGATTAAATTGTTAATTATGTTTGACAATAATTAGATTGTCAATTTGTTGAATTGGATTAAACATAATCAAATGGCTTTATGTTAGAATTGACACATTGGATTAAAAACATCGTTATGTAAGAATTGACCGATCAAAATAAAAACTATATTTTTATTGTATATATAAAATAAAATATACATGTTAGTCAAAACTTTGTGCAAACAATAAAAACCATATTTTTATTGTTTATATATATAACTAAGATGTTTCATGTTAGAAATAAAGAAAATCATATCTTTATTGTTTATGTACAAAAAGGATGTTCATGTTAGGAATAAATAAAATTACATTTTTATTGTTTAAAGAATAAAAAAGGTGACATGCTAAGAAAATAAAAGATTTGTCATTTTAATGTTAACATATTAGAATTTGTCATTTTAATGTAAACATATTAGAATTTGTCATCTTAATGTTAACATATTAGAATTTGACATCTTAATGTTAACATATTAGAATTTGTCATCTTAATGTTAACATATTAGAATTTGTCATTTTAATGTTAACATATTAGAATTTGTCATTTTAATGTTAACATACTACGAATATCATTAATGTTAGATATGTATTGTCTAAATATGTATATCATTAATGTTAGATATGTATTGTCTAAATATGTATATCATTAATGTTAGATATGTATTGTCTAAATATGTATATCATTAATGTTAGATATGTATTGTCTAAATATGTATATCATTAATGTTAGATCTGTATTGTCTAAATATAATTATCATTAATGTTAGCAATATACTCTATATATATATATCATTAATGTTAGAAATGAATGGTCTAAATAAAAATATCATTAATTTTAGAAATGTATGGTCTAAATAAAAACAACATTTTTGATTAGAAATAGGTTATATAAATAAAAGCTACATTTTTATTAGAAATGTCATGATTAAAACTTCATTTTTTAGAAGAGTCATGCGAGATTAAAAACTTAGGGATAAGACATGTAAAAGAAAAGAATATTTTATTAACATTTTTGTATGTAAAAGAGACATGTATTAGAAAAGAACATTTTTATTTACATTCTACATGTAAATAAAAGACATGAATTAAGAAAGTATATTTTATTCACACTTTAGATGTGAATAAAAACTTAGAATTATTTCTGTGGCATGCATGATATGTTGTGAATTGATGTTTGGATGTTATACAATGTTTGAATTTTGAAAATAGGTAGCATGCTAATTAATGTTAATTTATTATTATTTATGATAATTCAAATATGTTACACTGCGATATACATGTTGCCTGACTGGTATATGTTGATTGGGCTGATAATTTCACACATCGCCCAAGTGCACAAATAATATATTATTATTTGGATTTTGTTTGAATGTCATTTGAATGTTGTTATTGGAATGTTATTTTGGTGATAAAGGAATGTCTATCATTATTTCACAAATGCGTTGTATGAAATCCATTAATTAATCATATTTGATTTGGGTCTCATTCCAATTTTGAATCAAAAAGGAATATTTTCATTTAATATTCAATTAATGGAATTGAACGATGGTTTCAATGTTTTGAATTAAAAAAGACTATATTTTTGTTGTTAAGAGGTTACAAAAAAAAGTTAGAATTTAAAAAGATTACCTTTTTAATTGTCAATATGTTAAATTAAGAAGATTTGTTTTCAAAACGTTATCAATCTTGAATTAAAGGAATGTTTTTATTTTATATTCAATTAATGGAATTAATTGATGTTGATTTTGAAAGATTACATCTTTATTGTCTAAAAGTTACAATAAAAGGATTCAATTAAAAAGATTACATCTTTGGTGTCAATATGTTAAAGTAAAAAAGATATGGTTTCAAAATTGAACATCTTGAAAAGGTTGTTATTATAAAATCATAATAATATGGAAAGTTACAATTTATATTAAGATACTTGAAATCAAGATATTTAGAAATAAAGAATATCTTAAAATTAAGATTCCTTAATGGAAAGGATAATTTAAAATAATATATTTTAGAAATATTAATTGTAATTATAAATTATAATTGTGCTTGGACGCGAGGTTAGGTTACATTTGTGGTGGAAGTCTGCCCGGACTCGACCGGCATATCCAGCAGCCACTAATGTTGAACCTAATGTGAGATGTCCAAGTGCACAAATACGAAACAGGCCATGACACGAGGTTAAGCCCAACTTGTGGAATAAGTCTGCCCGAAACCGACCAACACATCCAGCATCCACAAGTCGTAGGCTTAATGTGAGAGGTCTAGCCCATTATAAAATACAAATGGATAAGAAAATGAGTCGGGTTATTTAATCCGTTTTAAATAAAAAAATAGCAACGCATTTTAAAAACCCAAACGAGTTTTTTGATTTATTTTATCCATTTTATAATGAAAGAGAAATTTCAAAATTAATATTTTGGAAAATAATATTATTATAAAAGGATAACATATAGAATAATCAATTTTTATATTATAGTTGGAATAAAAGTTGGAATCGTCTTGGAAACGAACTTGGTTTTTGATACAACTAAGAATTCCCAATGAGTATGTTGAATTGGATTTGAATGGAAATTATCTACGGACTATTTCAATATTAATTCTGTGATTATACAGATACTATTTTGGGAATTTGGAAGATATTTAATATCGTTATTCCTGATATGATATCCGTTGGTTTTAGCATTTGATATTGAATATAATCGATATAATTCCCATTCAAAGCTTTATATTTAATATCAAGTTAGATTTTGGGTTGTCGTGAATAGTGTCTTAAATAACATTATTCTTAAATCCATTTGAGTAAAGGAAAATCTTTTTATTAAGATTTAAATGAGATTTCCAATTATTAAATATAATTGAAATAAAAAGGAAATTGATTATGGGTTGTTTGTGCACAATGTTTTGAAGGGCATTAGTTCTTGAAACTCAAATCAATAGTGAAATTTTGATTTGTTATTAATTAATCTTTTCATTAAGATTAAATGAAATTTTCTAAAAGAAGAGATGCCTAATATTATATATTAAATTGGGAATTAATGAAACATGAAATGGGATCTCTCGTGAACTATGTTTTAAATAACATCAGTTCTTAAACCCGGATTAAAGATAAGATTAATTCCAAAAAAGTGATTAGTCATTTAACAATGATTTTGGAAGACTAAAACTTAATAAAGTTTTAAATAAATCTTTAATTAGATTGAAGGTGAATAAAGGAAGATTAAAGAATAAGTTGAAAGATTTATCTTTGATAAAATTTATGGGAACCTTTCCCTAATAATGTGAATACTTTATAAAAAGGATATTCTGAATTGGAATGAGGCGTTGATGTGGTTTATATATAGCACCTAATTTTAAATCACGCGAGTTATTCGGAAAGACCGGGTTTAACCCATTCTGAATAATGAATAAGGCGACTAACAGTCAAAGAGTTGAAGACGGTACAAGACCGACGATCTTCACGTCGAATGGATGAGTTACCATTGACGCCCATGATTGGAGTAGCTACCTTGAAGGGGCTACAATGGTGGCCGTCCAGACGTACTTGTTGATTATTCGGATATGCGAGGAATAAGGTGCCTCCGGTTTCATTCAGACCCAGAATGGACTCATAAATGGAAGATGTGTCCGACAGTGTACTCCTTTATATTGTACTTATTGATTTTCTGCCGAATGTATGAATGCTTGGTGGCTGAGAATTTATTCTCTTGCTTAACACCCTTTTATATATTTTGGCAAAGGATTAGTAGTATGATATGGATTGACAGTGTGGCATACCAAGATGCAAGGATCAAGGTTTCTTGTTGAAAAGTAGAACCTTGTGATGACGATCAAAGCATAGCTTTGTGTATTACGTAGCTTCACGAGCCTCACAACCCGGTTGGAGTCTAAAACGGGAGAAGGGAATGCAGGGAGAGCAGCACGTTTCTTTCTAGCTAGGAGTGGTGTCAGTGCTTAAACTGGCTGGCATTTTACTTATGTGGATGATGGAATGAGGCGCCTTGGATGATAGGTCCTATAGGATCGGGAAACGTGTGTTTATGAATAACTAATCCACAAAGCTGTATGTGTGGACTGGCCCTGCAGGATCCAAGTGTTCACTGCGGGGAAACCTGAGACATTAGCTAGAGTGTCTCGAATCGGTAAGGAGCTCCTCCCTAGCCTTGACTCATTATGGAAACCCAATTTCCAATACGACACCATGCGGTTTTGATTGTAGAACTAGTATGGAGACATAGTAGAATGGGGTACTATGCCGTCTATGATTGATACATTATGATTGAAATGTTTTTGAAACATATATACCCTAATAATAATATCAAATCCGTTTTACCGTATCAAGCATCTTTTGACCATTATAAGGTAAAACTCTATTCTCCGGTTTGCGTTGCATTATGTGATGGGACTTGAGTCTTATAATGGTTTCATTTTTCTAAAAAATATTGCGTTGTTTAACGATTTGCTTTAATTTATGCACCGGCAATCCACTGGAATAAAAACCCGTTCCGCGTTAGCGGCGTGGTCATTGGATTTGCCTTATTGCTATTAGTTATTTTAGTTAAGAATTCTCACACCAGTCCCATGACTAACCCGTTGTTTGTTTCCACCTTTGCAAATTCGGGTGCCCTCTTTTCCACACGGGCAGTCGAGTAGTTTATCTACAGGTCCTTATCTCGAGCAGGATTCCGGATCGAAGCCTAAAGCTGTGTCCAGAGCATAGAAGTCTTCTGCTGTTTATTGTATTTAATGTATTGAAATTTATCTTCCGCTATAATTTTATTCAATGTACTCTGATGTAACATTATTGTAATGTTTATAAAAGTCTGCTGTTATTGTTCTGATGTGTTGTATTCCTAAAGTTAACGTATTCGGGTTTTGAACGGTCTTGGTCGATTTATCGATCGATCGGGTCGGGCGAAACCCGAGCCGTTACAGTTGGCATCAGAGCTTTGGTTAGCTCAAATCTTTGGGATACAACTCGTTAGAACTAAACAAAAGACTCATCAGAGATTGGATTAGTAATATCCAATAAGAATAGTCATTGGATTAGTAGTATCCTAGAATGAGAAAACTCATTAGAGATAGGGTTAGTAATGCCCTAGAATGAGTTGAGAGTAACAAGTTTATAATTTACGTATTTGTGATTATATATATAATCCAATCTTGGAAAATATGTTTTTTAAATATATAAAAGTATATATATATTTGAAAAGTTAATCAACTAATAAAATTATTAAAATGAAATAATAATAAAAGTTGAGATAGGTTAATTAAACAACTTTTAGCTTCGTTCCTTTTCGAGGACGAAAAGATTTTAAGTGGGGGAGATTGTAACAACCCGGGGTTTTGGTGCCAATTTAAAAAATTTATTATAAAATTTTTTATTAGAAAATACGCCCGAATTTAAAAAAAATCCATTATAAAAAAAAATTAAAAAAATTTAATATATTGATAAGTTGATTTATTAATAATATGTTGATAAGTTGATTATTTAATAACATATTGATAATAAAAGAATGTTTCCAGTTTGAATTGTATAAGAGAAATTGTAAAGAGATAAAGTGTCAACGGTATACAACGCACGTTTTAACTAGCAGTTAACGAAAATTAATGTTGACATTAATAATCAAATAAATCATGCATCTTCATGCTCACATTTCTTTTTTTCTTTTGTTTTCTACATTCATGCATCTTAGTTCACATTACCTGTGCATTCATTTATTTCCTTCCCTACATTTTGTTTACATGTATTTTATTTTGTATTCTCATCTACATTCTTTAAATCTCCTTTCTCCATTTTGTTATATATATATATATATTTGTATTCCCTTATCTTTTATATCATGTTGTTTATATTTAAAAAAAAATTTAGTAAAACTTTTAACATTATCTATGCAATAACAAATGATATTTAATATTATGTGTTAGAAATTTTAAAAGTCACGTACATTCTAGGATTTAACATTAAACAATAAATTATCCGTTCATCTCTTTCCTCCATTTTATTAATTTATTTCCTTACTTCTACACTCATGCATCTTATTTCAGTTGCATGTTCTCGTTCCTTATATTTTCATCCCCTCATTTTCCTTTTCCCATTATTATTATTTATTCTTACAAAAGCAAAAAAAATTCCCCATGTATATATATATATATTATTCCCTTATATATATATTTTGTTTACATTATTTACGTGCATTTCTAGTCATTTTTGTTGTCTTATTCTTGTATGTCCAATTGAATATGTTCCTTAAATTCTACAATTTTAATGTTATATATTTTGAAATTTTAAATTCACAAACTTTGTCACAATTAGCATTAAATCATGCATTAATTACATTTCCATTATTCCCTTTCCTTATGTAATTTTCTTTTGAATTTTTAAATAAGAAATAAATGCTAATTAGATTGACATGTCATGTGTAGTCAACGAATATATTTTCATTTGTAACCCACTACATATATAGAGACACAAGTGTGGGATAATATAAAATATATAACCAAATAATATATATATATATATATATTACTCCACTATATAACATCCTAAAACTTCTCTAGACCTATTTCTAATCACAAATGAGGAGCTGCCATTCTTTCTGAATCAAAGGCCATTAGACTCCCAATTTCATTTGCTAATCTCTTCCAATCCAAATTGAATTTCCCAAACCGTATAAAGCAAAATTTGAAGAGCTTTCTCCCCTCTTTAAGATCATGTGGCGATGATGGGTTCTCGTTGCGTCCTTCAACCAAAGTCGGGGCTGATAGACGACGACTTCGAGGTGTTTTAGAGGAGGAGCATCGTGGTGATGTTGAAGACGATGTTTGCGTTAGATGGTTTTTAGAAAATGACGACGAAGAAGACGTAGCTAGAGGAATTAAACGATTTTCGATGCGTAGCAATGAGATATAAAGCATGGAACAGAACAGAGCGATATAAATTTTTGGAAAAATTCAAAAAACCCCAATGTGAGATTTCTATTTTATAATTTAAAAATAAATTATTACTAAAATGTGAAATTATATATATTTCATACAAGTTCATGATGATGTCGTGTACGTATTTATTCAGTGTTCGTTGTTTTATGATTGCGATGAACTATTGAATTGATTTGTGTGTCTCATATTTGTTAGAATATGATTGTTGACAATAATTATATCTTGCTTGTGACAATAATGAAAATTGTCATTTTGATTGAAATTAGATTTAACATGATTAAATTGTTAATTATGTTTGACAATAATTAGATTGTCAATTTGTTGAATTGGATTAAACATAATCAAATGGCTTTATGTTAGAATTGGCACATTGGATTAAAAACATCGTTATGTTAGAATTGACCTATCAAAATAAAAACTATATTTTTATTGTATATATAAAATAAAATATACATGTTAGTCAAAATTTTGTGCAAACAATAAAAACCATATTTTTATTGTTTATATATATAACTAAGATGTTTCATGTTAGAAATAAAAAAAATCATATCTTTATTGTTTATGTACAAAAAGGATGTTGATGTTAGGAATAAATAAAATTACATTTTTATTGTTTAAAGAACAAAAAAGGTGACATGCTAAGAAAATAAAAGATTTGTCATTTTAATGTTAACATATTAGAATTTATCATTTTAATGTTAACATATAAGAATTTGTCATCTTAATGTTAACATATTAGAATTTGTCATTTTAATGTTAACATATTAGAATTTGTCATCTTAATGTTAACATATTAGAATTTGTCATCTTAATGTTGGATTGTTAAAGGGACTCCACATTTGGTTAAGGGGGGATCAATTTTAATTTAGTGTATAATTATTGTGGGGGGTACAAAATAAATAGGTCTCCCCTTAAACGTATTAAACAAAATTCCGACATTAACCCCTATAATCCTCATTAATAAAAACCATAAAACCTAAATCTTAATTAATACTTACAATTTAACACTGCTCGTAACAATAAAAAATGGATATAATTAATGTAAGGGAGACACAAGAAATTTTCATGAGTGATTGGAAGGCATTGCATCAGGTTATTAATTGTAATTTCATATTGGAACTGATATGTTTAATTTAAAGTAAATGTGTAAATGAAAATTTTGATCTAACGTGCCGCGTATTTTATATTGTTGTTTATTTTGTCAAATTTTTTTTTTTGCAATTGCTTTTTTTATGGAAGCACGCTTTTGTATTTTGCATTGAATTTAGTACTTTAGGTATTAACATAAGTGACAAGCCAAGGGCATTTATGTCTCCTTTTCCTCTTTTTAAAAATAATATAGATCCCCCCCCTCCCGTTAACAATTTTTTTTTAAAGATGGAGTCCCCTTAAAATTATCCCCCATTAACCAAATGTGGAGTCCCTTTAACAGAACATATTAGAATTTGTCATTTTAATGTTAACATATAAGAATTTGTCATTTTAATGTTAACATACTAGGAATATCATTAATGTTAGATATGTATTGTCTAAATATGTATATCATTAATGTAAGATATGTATTGTCTAAATATGTATATCATTAATGTTAGATATGTATTGTCTAAATATGTATATCATTAATGTTAGATATGTATTGTCTAAAATATGTATGTCATTAATGTTAGATATGTATTGTCTAAATATGTATATCATTAATGTTAGATCTATATTATCTAAATATAATTATCATTAATGTTAGCAATATACTCTCTCTATATATATATATATATCATTAATGTTAGAAATGAATGGTCTAAATAAAAATATCATTAATTTTAGAAATGTATGGTCTAAATAAAAACAACATTTTTGATTAGAAATAGGTTATATAAATAAAAGCTACATTTTTATTAGAAATGTCATGATTAAAACTTCATTTTTTAGAAGAGTCATGCGAGATTAAAAACTTAGGGATAAGACATGTAAAAGAAAAGAATATTTTATTAACATTTTTGTATGTAAAAGAGACATGTATTAGAAAAGAACATTTTTATTTACATTCTACATGTAAATAAAAGATATGAATTAAGAAAGTATATTTTATTCACACTTTAGATGTGAATAAAAACTTAGAATTATTTCTGTGGCATGCATGATATGTTGTGAATTGATGTTTGGATGTGATACAATGTTTGAATTATGAAAATAGGTAGCATGCTAATTAATGTTAATTTATTATTATTTATGATAATTCAAATATGTTAAACTGCCATATACAAGTTGCCTGACTGGTATATGTTGATTGGGCTGATATTTTCACACATCGCCCAAGTGCACAAATAATATATTATTATTTGGATTTTGTTTGAATGTTGTTATATGAATGTTATTTTGGTGATAAAGGAATGTCTATCATTATTTCACAAATGCGTTGTATGAAATCCATTAATTAATCATATTTGATTTGGGTCTCATTCCAATTTTGAATCAAAAAGGAATATTTTCATTTAATTTTCAATTAATGGAATTGAACGACGGTTTCAACGTTTTGAATTAAAAAAGACTATATTTTTGTTGTTAAGAGGTTACAAAAAAAAAGTTAGAATTTAAAAAGATTGCCTTTTTAATTGTCAATATGTTAAATTAAGAAGATTTGTTTTCAAAACGTTATCAATCTTGAATTAAAGGAATGTTTTTATTTTATATTCAGTTAATGGAATTAATTGACGTTGATTTAGAAAGATTACGTCTTTATTGTCTAAAAGTTATAATAAAAGGATTCAACTAAAAAGATTACATCTTTGGTGTTAATATGTTAAAGTAAAAAAGATATGGTTTCAAAATTGAACATCTTGAAAAGGTTGTTATTATAAAATCATAATAATACGGAAAGTTACAATTTATATTAAGATATTTGAAATCAAGATGTTTAGAAATAAAGAGTATCTTAAAATTAAGATTCCTTAATGGAAAGGATAATTTCAAATAATATATTTTGGAAAAATTAATTGTAATTATAAATTATAATTGTGCTTGGACACGAGGTTAGGTTACATTTGTGTGGAACTCTGCCCGGACCCGACCGGCATATCCAGCAGCCACTAATGTTGAACCTAATGTGAGATGTCCAAGTGCACAAATACGAAACGGGTCATGACACGAGGTTAAGCCCAACTTGTGGAATAAGTCTGCCCGGAACCGACCGACACATCCAGCATCCACAAGTCGTAGGCTTAATGTGAGAGGACTAGCCCATTATAAAATACAAATGGATAAGAAAATGAGTCGGGTTATTTAATCCGTTTTTTTTTAAATAGCAACGCATTTTAAAAACCCGATCGAGTTTTTCGATTTATTTTATCCATTTTATAATGAAAGAGAAATTTCAAAATAAATATTTTGGAAAATAATATTATTATAAAAGGATAACATATAGAATAATCAATTTTTATATTATAGTTGGAATAAAAGTTGGAATCGTCTTGGAAATGAACTTGGTTTTTGATACAACTAAGAATTCCCAATGAGTATGTTGAATTGGATTTGAATGGAAATTATCTACGGACTATTTCAATATTAATTCTGTGCTTATACATATATTATTTTGGGAATTTGGAAGATATTTAATATCGTTATTCCTGGTATGATATCCGTTGGTTTTAGCATTTGATATTGAATATAATCGATATAATTCCCATTCAATGCTTTATATTTAATATCAATTTAAATTTTGGGTTTGTCGTGAATAGTGTCTTAAATAACATTATTCTTAAATCCATTTGTGTAAAGGAAAATCTTTTAATTAAGATTTAAATGATATTTCCAATTATTAAATATAATTGAAATAAAAAGGAAATTGATTATGGGTTGTTTGTGAACAATGTTTTGAAGGGCATTAGTTCTTGAAACTCAAATCAATAGTGAAATTTTGATTTGCTATTAATTAATCTTTTAATTAAGATTAAATGAAATTTTCTAAAAGAAGAGATGCCTAATATTATATATTAAATTGGGAATTAATGAAACATGAAATGGGATCTCTCGTGAACTATGTTTTAAATAACATCAGTTCTTAAACCCGGATTAAAGATAAGATTAATTTCAGAAAAGTGATTAGTCATTTAACAATGATTTTGGAAGACTAAAACTTAATAAAGTTTTAAATAAATCTTTAATTAGATTGAAGGTGAATAAAGGAAGATTAAAGAATAAGTTGAAAGATTTATCTTTGATAAAATTTATGGGAACCTTTCCCTAATAATGTGAATACTTTATAAAAAGGATATTTTGAATTGGAATGAGGCGTGATGTGGTTTATATATAGCACCTAATTTTAAATCACGTGAGTTATTCGGAAAGACCGGGTTTAACCCATTCTAAATAATGAATACGGCGATTAACAGTCAAAGAGTTGAAGACGGTACAAGACCGATGATCTTCACGTCGAATGGATGAGTTACCATTGACGCCCATGATTGGAGTAGCTACCTTGAAGGGGCTACAATGGTGGCCGTCCAGACGTACTTGTTGATTATTCGGATATGCGAGGAATAAGGTGCCTCCGGTTTCGTTCAGACCCAGAACGGACTCATAAATGGAAGGTGTATCCGACAGTGTACTCCTTCGTATTGTACTTATTGATTTTCTGCCGAATGTATGAATGCTTGGTGGCGGAGAATTTATTCTCTTGCTTAACACCCTTTTATATATTTTGGCAAAGGATTAGTAGTATGATATGGATTGACAGTGTGGCATACCAAGATGCAATGATCAAGGTTTCTTGTTGAAAAGCAGAACCTTGTGGTGACGATCAAAGAACAGCTTGAATAAACATAGCTTTGTGTATTACGTAGCTTCACGAGCCTCACAACCCAGTTGGAGTCTAAAACGGGAGAAGGGAACGCAGGGAGAGCAGCACGTTTCTTTCTAGCTAGGAGTGGTGTCAGTGCTTAAACTGGCTGGCATTTTACTTATGTGGATGATGGAACGAGGCGCCTCGGATGATAGGTCCTATAGGATCGGGAAACATGTGTTCAGGAATAACTAATCCACAAAGCTGTATGTGTGGACCGGCCCTGCAGGATCCAAGGGTTCACTGCGGGGAATCCTGAGACATTAGCTAGAGTGTCTCGAATCGGTAAGGAGCTCCTCCCTAGCCTTGACTCATGATGGAAACCCAATTTCCAATACGACCCCATGCAGTTTTGATTGTAGAACTAGTATGCCGACATAGTAGGATGGGGTACTATGCCGTCTATGATTGATACATTATGTTTGAAATGTTTTTGAAACATATATACCCTAATAATAATATCAAATCCGTTTTATCGTATCAAGCATCTTTTGACCATTATAAGGTAAAACTCTATCCTCCGGTTTGTGTTGCATTGTGTGATGGGACTTGAGTCTTATAATGGTTTCATTTTTCCAAAAAGCATTGCGTTGTTTAATGATTTACTTTAACTTATGCGCCGGTAATCCATTGGAATAAAAACCCGTTCCGCGTTAGCGGTGTGGTCCTTGGATTTGCCTTATTGCTATTAGTTATTTTAGTTAAGAATTCTCACACTAGTCCCATGACTGACCCGTTGTTTGTTTCCACCTTTGCAAACTTGGGTGCCCTCTTTTCCACACGTGCAGTCGAGTAGTTTATGTATAGGTAGTTATCTCGAGCAGGATTATGGATTGAAGCCTAAAGCTGTGTCCAGAGCCTAGAAGTCTTCCGCTGTTTATTGTATTTAATGTATTGAAATTTATCTTCCACTATAATTTTATTCAATGTACTCTGATATATTCTGTACTCTGATGTTTCATTATTGTAATGTTTATAAAAGTCTGCTGTTATTGTTCTGATGTGTTGTATTCCCAAAGTTAACGTGTTCGGGTTTTGAACGGTCTTGGTCGATTTATCGATCGATCGGGTCAGGCGAAACCCGAGCTGTTACATCTTCAACTAGTTCAGTGCCCTTGAATTATTTTCCTCTGAAGAAAAGTCTTTGCATAGCTTTGCAAATGCTACAACTCTTGGCTCTGGGACTCCAACATCAATCGTAGCCACCAATGGACCGGGAACCCTATTCATGATCGTTGTCGCCATAGCCTCGAACATGGCTGGGTAGTCTGGTTCACTACCATTTCCCCCTCAAGTATTAGCTCCCCTAGCAGCGTGTCTTGATGGTCGTCTACTCATTCTAAATCTGCAATTTAGAATAATTAGCCACTTCCAAGAAAAGCTGCTAAAGGAAAACAATCGTTACTACTATATATACTAATATATATAGTAAGAATCCAACTGAAATCTACAAGGTCCTGTTAGAGTTTATGCCCTAGAGGCAATCCATTTGATGAGATTGATAACACTATTGATGTTATTTTAATTTTTTTGCATAGCAAGCGGGGTTAAATGACCCCTGCCATCTTTATTAAAGCAAAGCGATCACAAAGAACTATAGTCCTACAAATACCACATCAAATACAAGAAATGATAGAATGGACCAATATGTGTTTAGAAATAGAGACATTTGTAAACACCCTAGTGTTCCGTTCCGTCCACAAAAAGTAAATCGACTTCTTCAAAACTTTAAGAAGTAAGGATCCACTTATATTCCTCCATCTAGTATATTTGAAGATAAGATACCATTCTTCCGTTGAATCAAAAGTGGGAGTGTGCAGACCAAAGTGAAGAAGGACCTGCGCCCACACAAAACTAGAATAGGAACATTCAAAGTATAAGTGCCTTAAGGTTTCAGCATACTGACCACAGAAGACACACACATCATAATTTATAATACCCTTATCAAACAACTTCCTCTTTGTATGAATACCATTTTGAAGAATACGCCACATCATTAAGTTCTCCTTAGGAATATTGTTGGACATCCACACACGAGAATGCCAGGGAATATATACATCACATCGAATTAAAGCATTGTATACAGTTCCAACAGTGTGTTGCTTACCAATCCATAATGCATGACAAGAGGGTGAAGGTAATATAGCATTTATTATGTTGGACCAAACAGTTAATGTAGAGCTACAGTAACGGAGACTAGGAACACCATTAATCATTAAATTTGCAACGACAACACCATCAGTAATACCAGTCATTCTTCTTATATTATACTCTACAAAATCAGCAAGAATGATGCCTTTACCATACCATGGATCAAACCAGAAAGAAATATGATTCAAATGCAAAAGGCCACACTGAAACAAGGGAAGAAATCTCCTTTGCTGCTTAAGCATATTCCTCCGACCAGCTACAATCATTTGGTGCAGATATAGTCTAGAAATTATCATCCTTTATCAGATTCATTCTGCACCAAACAACCCATAGATTTGAATCATGTGAATGAAGTTCGTCAACTCTAGAAGAGAGAGCATCCCTAATCCACTCTTTTAGATCCATAACCCTAATCCACCATTAACAAAAGGACGACACACTCTCTTGAAAGAAACAGGTACAAGTTCTTTTGAAAATGGATTACCATGCCATAGGAAGTGGTTAAGAGCAGAACACACCATATCAATAACCTTTGATGGAAGAATAAAGAGCCTAGCATAATAAATGCACATAGACAAGGCAACCGAGTTAACAATTAGTATTCTTCCATCCATGGAGAACTTTGCAGCAGGCCAATTGGATATTTTAGATATAACGTTCCCAAATAACGGAAGACACTGAGATGATTTCAGTCTAGTAGAGCACATAGGAGCACCTAAATACTGGTCATCATCAAGCATATGGGATAGACCAAAGAGGGCGTGCAAACCAAATTTTTGCTCTTAAGTAATGCCACCATTTGATTTTAGATTTGTTTCTATTTATAGATAGACCAGTCAACTTCCTGAAGTACTCAAGCATTTCCAGAACACCATTAATAGATTTATGATTCGGCTTGGTAAATAAGAGAAGATCGTCCGCAAATAAAAGGGAAGATATATTTGCACTTTTCAGAAAGGATGATAGTCAGCATGTTTAGATATCGAAGCTGTGCGAGATAAGATCGTGAACAGCTCGATTACGCACACGAATAAATAAGGGGAAATGGGGTCCCCTTGTCTTAATCCTTGTTTATCATGAAAGTAACCAAAAGTATTTCCATTTATATTGTCTTAATCTTTGTTTAGCATGAAAGTAACCAAAAGTATTTCCATTTATGCTAAGAGAGATATGGACAGAGGAAATGCAGGTGTAAATCCAGCATAAGAAAGGAATAGGAATATTCATTTTGAATAGAATATAAATAATGGAATCCACCTTATAGTGTTATATGCCTTCTGAATGTCAAACTTGAGGACACATCTCGGCAATATATACGACCTATTGCATCCTCTTATCAATTCTGTGGCCAGTATAATATTGTCTGCAATGTCTCTCTTCGGAATGAACGCACTTTGATTCGGAGAAATAATATTAGAGATTGCTGTCTTAAAGCGAGAAACCAAAATTTTAGCAATACATTTATACAAAACATTACAGCAGGCAATCAGATGAAAGTTAGTAACAGACAAAGGGTTTTTTATCTTGGGTATTAAAGCCAATCTAGTAGAGTTAATACCACCTAACATCCTACTATGCATGAAGATATTTTTAATGGCTTTAATAACTTCCCTACCAACCACTGACCAACAACACTTGAAGAAATGTGCATTACATCCATCAGGCCCAGGGGAGCTAGAGCTTTTCATATAGAAAATGGACTTAACTATTTCATCCTCCCTTATTTCAAAAATTAAATTATTCTTCATATCATTAGCAATGAAAGGGAAATTAATATGAGAGAACGAGTCCAAACTAACTGGAGTAGAAGAGGAGTTACCCAGCGTTGATGTGAAGAAGTTCAAGAAGGCATTTTGCACTGCATCAGGTTCATTACATATGTTCCCATCAATATCCGTATAGTAGCTGTAATATTAGCTGCAGCATGTTGAATCTTTAGAGCATTGTGGAAAATGCAAGTGTTCTTGTCCCCGAAAAGTTTCCATTTATTCTTATTCTTCTGTTTTGCCATTTTAGCCTCTTGTGTAATAGCTTTTGATAGTCCAGCAAATAACCTATTTTCGTTTTCAGAGAGAATACTACTGGAAGCACCATCAATACAACTCACAATTACATTTTGAGTTTGAAAAAGAGTCTGTCTGATTGTATTTGATAGTTTAGTCCAATTTCCGAAGATCTCGGAGGACCGATTTTTCAGACCGCCCTTCAATCTTTAAAGTTTTTCCTGCACAATAAACATCGGGTTACCATGAATTTGAATATTTCAGCTATTAGTGACCGTATGTAAAAAATCTGGGTGGTCAACCCAGTTGTTAAAAAATGAAAAAGAGGAATGTTTTCTCGAGATTCTCTTGGCCCAGTCCAAAATAATGGGAGAGTGGTCAGAAAGAGAAGGAAGAGGAATGAAAGATGTAAGATAAGGCCAAGTGGACACAGAAGGGAAGTTCCGGTATGCTCTGTCGAGCTTACAATACGTTCTAATCCCATTTCTGTAGCAACTATTCCATGTGTAAATGGCTCTAGTGAAAGGTATAGGAATCAAGTTGGCATCAAAAATTGCATTGTTAAGGGGTCTGATTTGACTAAATGTAAGAGGAGAGCCACTTGTTTTTCCGATGAATGCTGCATACAGTTCCAATCTCCAATGAAAATCCAAGGAAGAGTAGAATGTTGAAGAGAGGGAAGGTAATTCAGGAAAGGCTGTCTGTTGGTAATACTATTCTTAGCATATATGATTGTTAGGAGAATGGTAGAATTGGTAGGAAGATGGGTGATTTTTGAATGTATGAATTGACGCTGCACGGTCAAAGGATTAAGAAAGAAAATACTGGGGTTCCATAAAATCAATATTCTCCCAAAAGGAGCTTGAGCTAGATTATGAATGGAATTCCAAGAAGGTTGAATATTGAAACAAGCTTTAGAGGTATTGATATGGTTAAGTTTAGTTTCAGCTATCGCCATGAGGTGAATATTATAAGTCATGATTAAATTCTTAATTTCAAGTTGTTTAGAAAGGAGATTTGCACCCTTGATATTCCAAAAAGAAATTTTGTCTATCATTGAGAAAACAATGAGGATGAAGCTCTGGTTTGAACTCCAGAGGAAGAATTCTTAGAAGGTTGATGAGAAGGCAAAGAAAGAACAGATTCATCCATGGTGTAATTAGTAGCGTTGTCCAGATCAAGGAGTTTGGATGTATTTTTCTTAGGCTTTCCCCTGTTTTTCTTGGTAACTCTATTCCTAGGAATTGGGAATGATGGGGAAATGGGAATTTTAGAAGCAGATGAAGATGAATTTATTTGATGAATATGTGGAGGTGAATATGTAGAGATTGGGAAATTGTTTATATCACCAATGATATGATTCAGAAGTGAAAGAGTAGAATAAGTAGATTTAAAAAGAGGAGGTACCAGGTTTGACGGCACACCATCAACAATGATTGGGGTGTGCATGACGGCAGAGGAAACAACATCATGCACAGGAATGTGCACAGGAGTTTCAATCAGTGGACCATGCAGTGGGTTTTGGTTAATATCAAGTATCTGAAAGGGATTGGTAGTGATAACTGGTTTTGGTATGGGCAAACTAGAAATTGAGAACCTGGAAGCTTTACTAGCTGAGGATGTAAAGATATTGGAGCTATCATCAGAGTTCTTCACAATTGGGACATTAGAAACATCACGTTTATCATTTATTTTAACTGCATCAAATTTCACTTCATCCTTATTCATACAAATATCACTTATCTTATCAGCATCAACATGTACATTTCCTTCATTTCCAACTAAACAGTCAGCAGACAAGACTTCCACTTTCTTATTTTCATCATTCATTATATCTTTTTCTACCCTTTTCCATTCCTTTTTTGAATTTCTAGTCCTCTTCCTTTGCACCACAGTAAAACCCTCATGAACTTCATGTTCATCACCTTCATTACCATTTGCATTACGTTCACCTTCTCTAACATTTTCATGCCTTGTATTTTTATGTCCAACCTCTGCTGCCTTATTCTCCTTATACTTTTCACACTGCATTGTTGCATGTCCAAATTTTTTGCATTTAGTACATATCAAAGGTTTCCAAGAATACTCAACTACAACATTTGGACATGTATAATCTCACACAACTAAGAATTCAGGTAGTTCTTTATCAGGACTAACCTCTATTAGACATTTCGCATATACAAACCTCTTTATTTCTTCAGTATTCTCGTCATAGCATAACACCTTTCCTACATGATAGCCTATCCAGTTAATGCCTAAGTGAGACCAAAATATCATCGGGATTCTATAGAAATGGATCCAGATGGGGATAGTTCTGACGCAGCTTGAGCTGATGACAGAGAAGGAGACCAATTAGAAATGATGAACATATGCCCCCTAATAAACATTGGATTTTTTTTTAAAACATCTAACTTATCCTCCAGGTTCACAAACTTAAAGAAATAGTTTTTTATCATAAAACATTTCATAGTCACCCCTTAACTTCCAAACCCTTTCAACATGTTGTTTAACCGCAATAAAATTGACATTACCGGCTAGGAAAGAGCCTACCAAGAATCCAGTCCATGATTTCGTGCCCTCTTCCATGACAACTTTAGGTGGTGGAACTGATCTACCTTCATACTTGACTTTAAAGTGAACAGGGACACACGCACCTGCATTCTTAGATTTCGAATTGGAAAGAGAGGAAAATTTCACTGAAGAGGTAGATAAGATAGGAGGGGGAGGCTAAGGACGATCTGGCAAAGTAATAGGAGAGGGAGGTAAAGGCGGAGGAGGGGTGGGAGTTGGAATGACAATATGGCTAGGGACAACTATAGGGATAGAAGCAGAGAGGAGAGAGGAAGAATCGGCGATGACAGAGGGAAGGATGATTGGGCAAGGCAAGAGAGGATCAGGAGAAGACATTTTTGACTACGACGATTAATTGTTGGAATAAAATAATATTCTATTTTATTATATTTGCTGTGTAATATAAATATTAATATATTAGAAGTCATTAGAATTGTAATACGGAGTTATATAGTTCAAGCAAGTGACTTGAACTTGAGATTACAAAAAATATACTAAGTATTATAATTCTTAAATGTCCCTAGTCAAGTTTTATTGTTTATATAAAGGGCAACAATAAAGCGTTGAAACTAGTATGTTGATTGACTGATGATCACATCTCATTGATCATTAATATATGTGATACTAATGTCAAAACATAAATATGTATTAGAGAATATCGTATTGTGCTGACCCACCGTGAGATAACTACATGGAATATAATTAACACTATCATAAGTTATTCTCATAGTGACAGTGATGTAATGGTCCTTAGACTTGAAATCATTATAATTTTATTTGAGGATATTTGTGTTTTTATATCATCTAAAGTTATTCGTAATAGAGTAACGATAACGATGATTATTGGATACATCTTGAATCGAATGAAAATTATGAATGATCTAGATGGAATTTAACCCTACGATATATTCGTAATGATATCTATGGGCCTCTTGATTGAGTGAGACTGTGAAATGCATGGCGTGCTCAAATATTGATTTGTTTTAAACAGTCTACTCATCGATTAAGATAAAGGGATTAAATCATAAAGAGGATGATATGATCCATGCCTTGAGTTTAATCCTGGATATATTGGTTAAAAGGATTATATTACATTGTTACACTGGTCACGAAAGGTTGTATCGAGTCATTGATCTTTTTATAACTTAGGTAGCAGCGATGTATTGCTAGATGACAACCACTGTTTATAATTTAAATACGATTTAAATTATTGCCAACGTTATAATAACCTATCGGGTCACACACTTAGAACATTATATAGAAAGAACATGTATTGGGTAAATAAAATATCAAATTCGTTGAAATTTTATATTACATTGAAACGGTATATAAATGATTCCCTTATTTAAAGGAGCATTTTAGTTTTAAAAAGGTTTTGACCACTCCGTATATATATATATATATATATATATATATATATATATGATATATTGGGAGCCGTCATTTAGATTAGATCAGATTGAAAAATAAAACCCTAAAGAAAGGCTTTCCCCAAAACCTATTACATGGCGGCTAGCACCTGATTTTCTTTTCCCTTTCGATTTGATCGGGATGAAAGGCATTCGTGTGGATATCCAGTAAAGGGCCGGTGTTATTATCGAGCCTGTGATTCGATCGATCCAAGATTCTTCAAAGCGGCGAGTTATCTGTTAGTTCATCATGACAGGTATGAAATTTTCACTTAAATTGATTTCGATTTACAATTTTGCAACAGATCTGTTAGTTTAAATTGTTATACTGTTGAATCCCTGATTCGATTAGATCGTATAAATTCCAACAATGGTATTAGAGAAAGGTTATTGCAATTATTTGTACTTTGAATTCAATTTTAAGTTTGTTTTGTTGATATTCCTAATTGTTCGACGATATTGGATATAGAAATTTGGCTTTCAATCTACTCGATTTGTAACATAACCAACAGTATTATCAACACTGGTTCTAAGATAATTTATGAAATTGTTTCATTGGAAATACTTTCTATATGATATGAATAGTAAATGGATTTTTGGATTAACTTACTTGTTTCAAATTATGGATTAAAATTTTTAAACCATCGTATGTGATTCTAATATGATATAATTTTAAGAACAAACCCAGATTTAAAATTGGTATAAATCTGAGATCTTAAATTTATATTATATATATGATATTTATCTAACTAAGACCCAGATCTGTTTTATCATATTGGACGATATAAGATATGTTAATATCTAGTTTTGCCATTATCATATTGGACGATATAAGATATGTTAATATCTAGTTTAGCCATTGACTTTGCATGTTTTATTAAACAAAATTGGGTACATTTTTTTTTAATATTATCTGTATAAATTCTGTACTTGTATTACAAGTATACAAAAACAATATGATTTGTTTGGTTTCTGTCTTGACAAATATGATTTGTTGGGAAGAAACATTTAACACGTTTTATATTAGAACTTTGTTGATCAGATTTATCACAATTGTAAACACAAACAAATATGCTTTTAATTGAAAGGAACCAAAATTTGATTGATGATCAAATGAGTGAATATGAGGTTCATAGTTGATTTCCTTTTGTTTTACGAGTTTGTGATATTGATCATGAACCAATAATAACTTCCAGGTCAATGTATATATATACATATTATGATATATATATATATACATATTATTCCTGATCATGATATAAGCTAAGACTTATGTGTAGATAAATATCTAAGATTATTGATCTGTTGTGACATAACAAACTATGTGGCTACTACATTTTTTTTTAATTATTATTACAACCCTGATTAATCTAAAATACTTCATTGAAATGTTTGATTTGAAGCAAAGATGATGATAAGTATGACTTATTAATGTCAAGATAAATTGGATAATTGAGATCATTCAATTTGGTTTTGTGAGACCTGACGTAGTATGGATCATTATTATAGGATAACGCATATGTATATCTGCATAATAGATGCAATAAGATGAACGATCCTAAAACCTTTATTTCGATTAAATAAAAGATACTAGAAATAGTGTTTAAATATATTAGCAGATTTCAGAAGTATGATTCTTCTGCAATGTTGCATATACTAAAATGCAATATTTTTTTTTCCATATTATTGGATACTTATGGATGAAAGGTATTTGTATACCTGGACACATATATATATATATATGATATATATATATGTATGTATGTATGTATATATATATATATATATATGTTCACAATTATATCCTACTGTTTTTATAGGTACACATATTTGATGTGTATATGTATAACCAAATTATAACTTTAAAACTCTGCATCAAAGCTGATTGATCATTTAAGGCCAGAAGTTTTAATACATATGGATATATGTATATTTAATATACATATAAATATTAAAAACCAATTGTGGATTTTTAATATGATCGTAAAATAGAAGGATTATTTTATAGTTTGTGTTAACAACACTTATATTGTTTTGAATAAATTGCGTGAATTGTTCTTATAATTCACAGATCATCATATGTATGTATGTGTGTATACATATATATATACACACACACACAAAATTATAACATATGTATTGATTTGATGATACATGCTAATTACATGTTATATACATACATACATACATACATACATACATATATATATATATAGTCCTTACTGTGTTAATTTCAGAGGAATGATCTACAATGGTGATACATATTGATGTATCTTTATATTGTGAATCTGACTTGCATGTACATTGTTTTGATGTTTTCTAACTAGACCTATATAAGTTAGAACACCATATATAGTTTATATTTAGATAGACAATATCATGTTGCACGTGCTAATCATATTCATAGATATATATATATATATATATATTGATAAATGCTATTATTAGAATAAATACAGACATATGAAAGAGTTTCATAACAGATAGGCAGTTGATCTGTTGCTAGATTAACACTTCCTGTAAGTGTATATCTGCTATATAAAATTTTAAATAGTGATTCTTAGACATATTTAGAAATAAAATGATAATGGGTGATTAATAGATGATAAATGCAGATTACATTAATATAATTTCCACTTTCTTTCAAAATGTTTGGGACTGGAAGGTTTAATTCTGTATGACACTTGATATTTAATAACCTTTATCTGCTACATACCATGTGAACTTGAAGATCACCTATTTTTCAATTTTTGTCATTCTTTTAAGAATCAAAACCCAGATCCTTGCTTAACTAAAATGTTATGGTTTTCTTTGGATATCGATTCCAAGAAGCACACAAATGTGAAAACTGAATGTGTGTGTGTGTGTGTGTATATATATATATATATATATTTAAACCATTGATGTAAATATGGTTTAGATTAAAAACCAATTTGATTTAATTTTGAACTTTCTTTGTTAATTGTATGATCTTTTAACACATCTATGCTTATATATATATATATATATATATATATTGACTCTAGTGTCTTAGTCTTTCTTTTAAACACTGAATCATAGAATTTGCTAGTTATACTTCATTTTATTGTAACTATTGCCTTACATATATAACTATACTGATATGTGAGTATATACAACACATTAGCCATAGATGCGTCCCTTTTAAATTTCATATGAACAGAATGTGAAATAATTGATTTCATTTTATTAATTCTGTGTGATCACATATGTTCATCTACGGCTGCAAATTTCATGTATGACATGGATGATTAAATTTGCGTAATTGTACTAATTACATTTTTCAAGATTTAATCATAATTATGCATGTCAAATGTGCATATTGATGTACAGATGCTGGGGCTTGGATCGGTTCAATGTTGATACTCTGCTTCACACAAATGTGCATAATGATGCATCTTAGAATGAAAAACGTTTTGCAATTTACAAAAACATGTACGTGTGTGACACTGTTTATATAGATCTGTATATTATATATGTGTGTGACACATTCTTACAGAACTGATTGTAAATACATAAATGAATGTATGAGTATAAATCTTGTTCGTATGTTTATTTGCGAAGGTCTGTAGGTTCAATACATAGATGTATGATTTATACACTATGTACTTATCATATTATATTGATATGTCATGCAAACATGCATTTACACATATTAAATTGTCTGATGGTCCTAATGTTAGCATTGGCTTTGAAATATGTTTTAAACGCCCTATATACTACTTATTATTATTTAACATGTCTTGTTGAAATATTTATGAGTATGAAATTAAATATGCATCTGGTAAGACGATACACTTCATCCAGTTAAATGGCTAGTATCCTAAGCATTTATAGGCTAATCATTCATATGTATGTCTTTAACTATATGTATATTAGTCGTGATACATCAGTACTGTTTGGAATAAATTGGGAATAGGAACATCAAGTTGAGCACTCTATATGTGTTACACCATTTTAAAATGGTATATAGATATAATAATATATTTATTTAAAATCAGAGTACAAGTTTGTAGTACATAAGATATATATGATTGCACTCATATGCAGCGTATATTTAATATAATACATATATGTTTGATATATGTAAATAACTTTGACACTGTCTGCTACTACGAATTATAAAATTCCCTTTAAAAGCAAATTTTGTTATATTAAGTCAAGGTGACGTCTTCCAATAATACACTCATCAATGTCCACAATCACTGGATGTAGGTAATGCCAAAGCATTGTGCATCCTTTTATTTTAGTTATATGCGACGGAGTAAAAGTGATACTTGAACTGTATTATTGGGTCTGACTTAACTAAGCTACATAATAAGATTATGGCTTAGAGACAACAACATGAATTATTCTATATTTGACCAAATGAATAATACTGAACAAAATGTTCATCATGCGATCCAGGAATTATATACGCGATATAATTGGCATCTTATGTCTACCTAAAAGCTTGTGTTTTGGGGATTAGACAAAGCTAGGTCAAGGCATGACTAGATATGGGTCTTGGAACACCATATATATATATATAAACAAAGGGATGTTAATTTGAGTGGGTATAAATATAAAGTTTGATTGTCAAAATTTTGTATTTATATTAAATAAATATAATAGAATCAGTTAATATTTATTATCCGCTGTAGATATTAAATAACAGAAAAACTCCGATAATTTAAATTAGTCTTTAAGAAGGATAAATTGAATTAAATCAAATTTCTTGATTAACACTGAAGTTTGAGGATTGTCCTTAAACAAATTAAAACGTAATTGTTTTAACAAATACAGAGGATCTAAAATAAAAGTTAAAGTGTGACTTCTACTGAATAATATATAAATGTTATAATAATCTACTTATACATTTCTAATATTAGATACTATATATAAATCACATAAATGTATGTTGATTTACAGAAATTGCAGAATAAGTAGAAATCTGATAAAAGGACAAGCAGACTTACGATTGGAAATGAAGCAAATGTTGCTGGATTATCTATAGGAAGTCGATTCTTGTTGATTATAGTGGCTTAATTAAATAAATAAAATAATTGTTGTAATGAAATTCCATTTAATATAAATGTCATAAAAGATCTTGTGTAGACAAGTTTGAATTCATTTGTAATAAAAGAGCAATTATTATTCATTTTATTTAAATGAAATATTGTATGGAATTTCACAAATAGTTAATGATCTTTGTAAATCCTTAACTATAATGTACTTGACATTAATAATGAGTGGATTAAATTTAGTGATTGAAATCCAATATACCTTTAGTATTATCAATTACCCCAGTAAACAAGAAAGTATATCAAAACTCCATAATGACGGAATTTTGAGAACATTTGATTTTGAATTATATGAAGAATACAGATCTTGTTTATTAGGCAAAATAACTTAATCATCTTTCACTTGGCATAGTGAATGAGTGATAAGTATTGGGTCTAGTACATAGTGATGTATATGGAGCAATGAATACATAAACTAGAGGTAGGTTTTATTACTTCATTATATTTACTGATGATATTAGTAGATACAGATATGTGTATCTTATGAAACACATATCAGAATCCTTTGAAAAGTTCAAAGAATTCAAAGCGGAGATAGAGACTAATTTTAATATAAAATAAATACTTTCCAAACAGTTCAAAAAGGAATATTTAAGCCAACTATTTAATGACTATCCAGATGAGTTTGAAATTGTTTCACGACTCACTCCACCTAGAACACCATATTGAAATAGTGTGTCTGAAAGGAGTTATCACACCTCATAAGATATGGTACGACCAAGATAAGTCATATAGATCTTCCAATAAATTAAATTTAGAACAATTGCATTTAACCCTACTTAAATGATTTTAATGACGCCATATAAGATATGGACTAGGAAATGCCCTAGTGTGTCTAATGTGCAGATTTGGATGCAAGGCGTTTATTAAACATCCTTCCTCTGATAACTATTTTGTGTAATATACATAAGATGTTAATGGATATTATTTCTATAAATTCTCTGAGAATAAAATGTTTATTGCTCAAATTGTTATCCTTTATAAAGGAGAACCAGTCTCTAAGATACCGATAGGAATGAAATAGAAGTCGAAATGTCTCGAAACTACAAAATACCATTGAATCTTGTATATACAAAAAATTGAGTGGGAGTGATACAATAATTCTAATGTTATATATTGATAACACATTAATTATTCTAATTTATGTTAGTTGTAAAACAAAAAATAAATACTGATTCTAAGAAAGAAAATGTTTGGATTAAGAAGTTCATGATTGAACTTAATTCATTGTTGATCTGATGATATACATTGCGATAACATTTTGGCTGTTGCTCAGGCCTAAAACATTAAACTCATTATCGATCCAAACATATATTAAAGAAATATAATTCCCATGTGAAGTTGTTCACAGAGGAAATGAACATATCTGCAAAATTACAAATGTTGTAATGTTGCAGACCTACTGAATTAAACTCTGTCGCAGCAGAAGTTCAATAGTCACACTAGTTTCATGAGTATACGATACGTGAATGATTAACTGTAGTGCAAGTGGGAGATTGTTAGAGTTTATGCCCTATAGGCAATCCATTTGATGAGATTGATAACACTATTGATGTTATTATTTTATTTGGAATAAAATAATATTCTATTATATTATATTTACTGCGCAATATAGATATTAATATATTAGAAGTCCTTAGAATTATAATAAAGAGTTATATAGTTCAAGTAAGTGACTTGAACTTGAGATTATATAATATACTGAGTATTATAATTCTTAAATGTCCCTAGTCAAGTTTTATTGTTTATAAAGGACAACAATAAAACATTGAGACTGGTATGTTGATTGACTGATGATCACATCTCATTGATCATTAATATACATGATATTAATGTCAAAACATAAATACGTACTGGAGAATATCGTATTGGGCTAACCCACCATGGGATAACTACATGGAATATAATTAACACTATCATAAGTTATTCTCATAGTGACAGTGATGTAATGGTCCTCGGACCTGAAATCATTATAATTTTATTTGAGGATATTAGTGTTTTGATATCATCTAAAGTTATTCGTAACAGAGTAACGATAACGGTGATTATTGGATACATCTCGAATCGAATGAAAACTATGAATGATCTAGATGGAATTTAACCCTACGATATATTTGTAGTGATATCCATGGACCTCTTGATTGAGTGAGACTGTAAAATGCATGGTCGTGCTCAAATATTGTTTTTTTAAAACAATCTACTCATCAATTAAGATAAACGGATTAAAACATAAAGATGATGATACGATCCACGCCTTGAGTTTAATCCTGGATATATTGGTTAAAAGGATTATATTACATTGTTACACTGGTCACGAAAGGTTGTATCGAATCATTGATCTTTTTATTACTTACGTGGCAACGATGTATTGCTAGATGCCAATCACTGTTTATAATTTAATTACGATTTAAATGATTACCAACGTTATAACAACCTATCAGGTCACACACTTAGAACGTTATAAAGAAACAACGTGTATTGGGTAAATAAAATAACAAATTCATTGATATTTTATATTGCATTGAAACGGTATATAAATGGTTCCCTTATTTAAGGAGCATTTTAGTTTTAAAAGGGTTTTGACCACTCCATATATATCTGATATATTGGGAGCCATCATTTAGATTAGATCAAACTGAAAAATAAAACCCTAAAAACGGCCGACTTTCCCCAAAACCTGTTACATGGCGGCTAGCGCCTGATTTTCTTTTTCCTTTCGATTTGATCGGGATGAAAGGCGTTCATGCGGATATCTAGTAGAGGGCCGGTGTTATTATCGAGCCTGTGATTCGATCAATCCAAGGTTCTCAAGCGGTGAGTTATCAGTTAGTTCATCATGATAGGTATGAAATTTTCACTTAAATAGATTTCAATTTACAATTTTGCAACAGATCTGTTAGTTTAAATTGTTAAATTGTTGAATTCGGGATTCGATTAGATCGTATAAATTCCAACACATCCCTCATACGTGATTACGTCCTTGAACTTTGGGTAAAATCGCTAACCAGATCTCTGATACCAAATGTGTGAACGACCGCCCATAACCTCTGCACTATACAAGAGGAATAATGCGCTGGAGGGTGTGCCAGGCAGTCATGGACGATCATCAAAGTAGGGAAAACACAAGCAGAACCTATCGTAACTCACAACACAAGGATAAAATATAATAGAACATATACAACAGGTAGAAATAATGAAGCAGAAACATAGGACTTTCATACAACCAGAAAGTAGTATCCGCAACTTAGAAATAGGGTTTGTACAAAGTTACCTCACTACATCACTCAAAAAAGCAAACAACGGAAATCCAATTATTAGATAGTAATCAAACTGGTACGTGAGCCTCCTGCTCGTCGTCGATCAACATCATCGTCCTTACTAAAGCATCACCTGTCACCTGCTACTCAGTCTGCCTATCCACAACCGGATGAACAACCCAAGGTAATAAAAGGAAACATAAAACCTTGAGTCAGACAATAGTCTTAGTGGGCGATAAAACAGCTAACAAACTTCAACAATAAAGTATATGAGAAGGGATAGATAAACATGTTAATCTACCTACGACACCAGAGAAGAACTCAACCTTGTCTTCCATACATCGGACAGTGATAGCCTTTACTATAAACAATTCAACCGTTCATCCATGGAAACCAGAACACCCATTCAATCATGGAAAACATTCATAACATCCAGATTATATAAGTCTCACATAGACAACCCTAATCGATTTTAACATTCCCCAAGTACTCTCCCAAGAGGCCTAAACCAATATCAGTTAAGCACACAAAGAACATCTCCCTCAACTTTGGATAATCTATGTGAGATATTACAAACAGAACAACCAATCATCCATGACTGACTCTGGCTATCACCGCCAATCCTGCTTTGAAACCATCGTTAATCGTATGACGACCAACCTTGCCATATGTCAAAGGCTAATGGTAACCTCAGTTCTAGCATAAACCCCATATGTCCAACCTTGACAATGTCCAACCTTGACAACTAGGCCTTTCCCCAAGGCCCAGGGTACTAGAACTTACGACAACGATAATCCCTCAGCCTTCTCATCTCTAGTCATCCATCCTGATGACTTTTCATGGCTCAAGCAAGCTTCTCAAGCAACCATTATCCACCAACTCACGACCTTTGAGTTGTTACCTCATTCGTTGTTCTATACCGCTTAACGAGCACCTTCCAACACTTCGAACCTTCCTACTTGAACCACTTCGAAGTTACACCATCACTGAGCCATATTACACCACTGCACCGCAGCACAAGTTCGTACACCGCTGTCCGATTTTATTTTATTTTTAAAACACCTTTTTATTAAAATCCGAGTCCTACCTAAAAAATAAAATTTTCAGAAAATCAACACCGGTCGGTCGGTCCTCCCAAAACATCACTGGTCGGTCCTCCAAAAACATACTGATTGGTCCTCCCAAACACACCCCTGGTCGGTCCATCCAAACACCACTGGTCGGTCCTCCCCAGTCACCACCAATTGGCCCTCCCTATTCACCACCAGTCGGTCTCGTACTCCCTTCTCGAATTACCAAAACCTCTTACCTTGACCGGTCGGGCCTTCTTTGAACTCCACTGGTAAGTTATCCAGTCACTACACCGATTGGTCCGAAAAGCAACTTCGCCGGTCGGTCAGCCTTCTGCTTCTGCCACCTGTCAGTCGGTCTTCCGTCTGACTTTTTTTCCAAGCCATGAGTTTTACAACCGATCAGCCCCCTGTACAGGCCAATACCAGATCCAATTTCGACCAAAACTTCGCCAATCGATCGAATCGATGAAATATACTCGTCTAACTCATTCAATACAATCATAGGCATGTTATGAACACACTAACAACATGAATATGACGATTTCACCAAAACTATACCAATCCACTCAAGACAAGTGATAAATGAACATATGAACAAAAATGATGGACCTATATGCAAAATAACAAGAAAATATATGAAAATTACCAATTTAATCTTGCTAAATTAGGTCCTATGGTGTTCATATGAAAATACACACATAATGGTGTAAATCTATGGTAAAACATTCCAATTTGATGAAAACCATGCATAAATACTCACATACTTCATTGCATTCATGTGAGAGATGTAAATCACTCACCAATTAGCCAAAACAAAGAAAAAATGATGAAATAGAATTCCGGACTGTGAACACTTCAAATCAGACTCCTTAATTCAATGAATTCTCCCTTGAAATGATTTAGATCTAGCCTCAATTGGTGTAGATCTTCGATTTCCCACCTTGGATTTGGATTTCTAAGGGTGGAAATGTGTTTAGAGGAAGAAGGAACACAAGGCCTTCAAATGAGAGTATGGGATAAGTAAACTATTCTCCATACCCCTCACCCTCTATTTATAGGCTCCACCATCCCACTAACGGGCCTTCTCCAAATCGGCCCATTAGCCTTCTAAAACCTGGACAACCAACTGAAAAACCTCAAAACAACGATTTCTCCTAAACCGCTGAACCAAATCCTTTATGTAACCACTCTACAGAAAGGCAATCATCAATTTCTATCCAATGGCACAGGTCTCACCCTTTGATTCGACCTGAGACAAAAGTTATGCCCTATACAAGACTGACAGGGGCAAAATGGTCACAAACAAAATCGGTAAAAATTATGGACTTGTCTCACATCCCCAAAAGCAACATATTAAAAGATGAGAATGATACAGCCCTCAAAGAATAAAATAAAAACATTTTATGATCTTCCGATACGTAAAACGCGGGCTGTTACATTCTCCCCCCTTAAGAATTTCACCCCCAAAATTCCAAACAAACACAAGCAACCATAACAATTCTGCATGCCTATCATCCATGAGAAGCCAATTCTATCATCCAAACTAGCAACCATCAAGCCATGCATCCATAGCCTTATCCTAGCATGCGGAATTCTACCACACAACAACAAGATACAACAATATAATGATGATACGATATCAAAGGGTCCTACCGACGAAGAGTTCTGGATGAGTCGCCTTCATATTCTTTTCCGTCTCCCACGTACAATCGTCGTTATCTTCGCTCCATTGTACCTTGACTCGCTTAATCGTCTTCCTCCAAAGATGTTTCGTGTCATTCCCCACAACACGAAGTGGCTTACGAGGTCTCGTAACTGCGGTCTCTACCTCTAGATATTTGTACTGCTCGGGAGATACCACCACAATCGAATCATGCACGAACTTCCGTAGAAACGACACATGGAACACGTTATGCACACTCGACATCTTCTCGGGTAACTCCAATCTATATGCGAGCTTTCCAATTAGCTCGACTATCAGAAACGGTCCAACAAACCTAGAAGCCAACTTTCCTTTACTTCCAAATCTCACCATATGCTTCAATGGTGAAACCTTCACAAAAACCATATCGCCTACGTCGAATTCTAAATCTTTCCGACGTTTATCCGCATAAATCTTCTGACGGTCTTGGGCTGCCTTCATTCGTTTCCGAACAATCTCGATACAATCCGAGGTTTCTCTAATCATCTCAGGCCCAAGTACCAACTTATCTCCAGTTTCTAACCAACATGCTGGAGAATTGCACGGCCTCCCATACAATGACTCATATGGTTCCATCCCAATGCTAGACTGGTAGCTATTATTATACACAAACTCAACTTGATGTAGATGGTCTTCCCATGATCCTCCGAAGTCTAACACACAAGCCCTCAGGAGATCTTCTAAAACTCGGTTGACTCTCTCAGTCTGACCATCAGTTTGGGGATGATATGCCGTACTCAAGCACAACTCGGTTCCCAAAGCTTCTTGCAAACTTTTCAAAATCCACTCGTGAATAATGGATCTCGGTCACTCACTATACTCTTTGGGACACCATGGAATTGAACTATCCATTTCACATGAAGTTCAGCCAATTTCGATGTCGTCCTAGTCGACTTGACATGAATGAATCTCGCACTTTTGGTCAAATAATCCACGATGACTCAAATCCCTTCGTTCCCTGCCCTATTTCTAGGTAATCGATCGTTGAAATCCATCGATACTTGTTCCTACTTCCACGTAGGAACTTCCAATGGCTGAAGCAAACCACTCGGCTTCTTCTGTTCAGCTTTCACCAATTGACAGTTCATACACTTGGAAATGAACTTTCCAATATCTCGCTTCATCCCTTCCCAATAGTAGATTCTCTTCATGTCCTGATACATCTTATTACTATCGGGATGAATCGTCAGCTTCAAGTGATGACATTCTCTCAAAACCTCATTCCTCAATTCGTCGACATTAGGAGCAACTAATCGCCCTTGCTTTCGAAGCCAACCTTCTCGATCGACCTTGAACTCTTTATCTTTTGGTTCCAGTTTCTGAATGAACTCGACAAGCTTCGCATCTTTCTTTTGGCTCTCACCAATCCTTTCAATAAGAGTAGGTCTTACCGACAAGCTTGCCAACATTTCAGGTTCCAACTTGCAACTTGGCCTGAAATCGAACCTTGCCAAGTACTCGAGGCTCTTCCATTCCGAAAGCATCGCTCCCAAACTTGCGTGTCTTCGACTTAATGCATCTGCAACTGCATTGCCTTTGCCAGGAGTAGAGGCTATACCAAAATCATATGACGCCAGAAACTCTAACCATCTTTGCTGCCGAAGATTCAAATCCTTTTGGGGGAAAAGATACTTCAACGATTTGTGATCTGTAAACAACTTGAATCGAACTCCCAATAGATAATGTCTCCACAACTTCAGAGAAAATATAATCGCCGCCAACTCCAAATCATGAGTCGGGTAATTCTTCTCATGCGGCTTTAGCTGTCGACTCGCGTAAGCCACAACCTTATCCTTCTGCATTAGAACTGCTCTAAGACTAGTACGACACGCATCAGTATATACCACCATCTCTTCATTCCCATTTGGAATGGTCAACACAGGGGCACTCATCAATCTCTCCTTCAGATTCCGAACGCTTGTTCACACTTTTCATCCCATGTGAACACTTGGTTCTTCTTTGTCAATCCTGTCAACGGTGCAGCTACTTTGGAGAAATCCTTGATAAACCGTCGATAGTAACCTGCCAACCCAAGGAAACTCCAAACATCCGTCGCATTCTTAGGTCGATCCCAGTCCTGGATTGCTGCAACTTTAGCGGGGCCAACCGCTATCCCTTTTCCAGAAACTACATGGCCTAAAAATCTCACTTCACTCTTCCAGAAGTGACACTTGGAAAACTTAGCCCTCAGCTAATGCTTTCGCAAGATCTCTAATACAACTCTCAACTACATCTTGCGCTCTTCTACATTTCTGGAGTAAACCAGAATATCATCCAGGAACACAAGCACGAACTTGTTCAACTGATCTCTGAACACTCTATTCATAAGATCCACGAAATATGTTGGTACGTTAGTCAATCTTAATGGCATCATCAACCACTCGAAGAAACCAGATGGTGTCCTAAAATCAGTCTTTGGCACACTATTCTTAGTCACCCTCAATTGGTGAAATCCCGTTGCCAAATCCATCTGAGAAAACACTTTGGCTCCATGATGCTGATTGAACAAATCATCATTCCTTGGAAACAGATACTTGTTCTTCTTAGTCACCTTGTTCATCTCACGATAGTCCACATATAATCTTAACGAGCCATCTGCCTTGGTTGCAAACATGACCGGTGCACCCCACTTGGAAACACTCCTCCGAATGAATCCTTTTCCGAAAAGGTCACGAACTTGCACCTCTAATTCTTGCTATTCCTTAGGCGCCATCCGCCTAAGAGGCATAATGATTGGTCTAGCACCTTCGACCAAATCGATCCTAAACTCGATCTCACGATGCGGGGGCAGCCCTTTGAACTCATTAGCGATCAGCACTGATGACAGGCCTTCTTGTGGAATCCCAAGCGAACATAGATAACTTACGAAGACCCCGTCTTCGCGCTTACATCTAATCAACACCTTTCGCCCTTCCACATCCTCGACCCTCACCTCCAGCTTCTCGCAATTCATCCTTGTCGCATGCATCTTGAGCTAATCCATGCCCAAGATGATCCCATACCCAACGAAGTTAAGAACAAAGAAATCACACACAAAAGAGCAACCATGACTCAACAACAATAGACCACGACAAATCATGCACAAACTGGACGAACCCCCAATTGGATTAGTCACAATCAATGGTCTATCACAAATATCGGGTTCCAAACCCAAACGACGCACAAGCTCATTGCAAATGAATGAATGAGATGCTCCAGTATCAAAACGCACACGAACTGAAACATCATTAACGGAAAGAGTACCTTGCACCATGACACCCTTCCCCTTTTCCTCAGCAGTAGGAGCCCTTGAAGAAATTGGTACGGCATCCAAAGCATATGCCCTCACAACCTGCTTGCCCTTAGCTGATTCTGGACAATCTTTCTTCTCATGTCCAGTTTTCCAACATTTGAAACACTTCTTCTCAGCTTTGGGATTCTTGCACTCATTAGCAAAATGACCTTTCTGTTGGCAGTTAAAGCAAACCACCTCACTCTTGGTTTTCTTTTGGTCATCCTTTCCTTTCTGTTGTTACTGCTTCCTCTTTTTATTATTACCACCCTGTTGTGGTTTCTGAGCTTCCTTGGTTGCAACGGCAACGACGACATTTGCTTCCTTAGGTAACAAGCTCTCATGGCGAACAGCTTTTTCCACAATCTTCTCAAATGAATCATCAAGATGGTCCAGTAACGGCTTCCCGATATAAGCATCCAAACCCAAGACAAACTTCTTGTTCTTCTGATAATGTGTATCAATATATGAACGAGCATATCTGGACAAGGCTTCAAAGTCAGAGATGTAGTCAAGAACAGAATGACCATTCTGTTTTAGCTCCACGAACTTTTTAAAGAGAACGGACTTCTGAGCAGTGGCGATAAACTTTGTTTCAAACTTAGCTTGGAATTGCTCCCATGAAATTTCTTCCTCTGGAGTCTCGAGCATAACAGAATTTCACCATTCCATGGCCCTGCCCTGCAGCTTTCTTGATGCAAGCTTTCTCTTTATTGCATCCTCAATACCCAAGTCTCCAAAGATTCGGACACATGAATCCATCCACCTCTGAACCTCTTCAGCTAGTTCAGTTCCCTTGAATGGTTTTCCCCCTCCATGCACAGCTTTGCAAAATCTACTCCTCTAGGAACTAGCACACCTACATCTATCGTAGCCGCCACTGGAGCGGGGACCCTATTCATGATTGCTGCTGCCATGGCCTCAAACATGGCTGGGTAGTCTAGTTCGCCACCGTTTGCCCCTCCAGTGTTAGCTTTCCTAGCAGCGTGTCTTGATGGTCATCTACTCATTCTAAATATGCAATTTAGAACAATTAGCCACTTTCAAGAAAAACCACTAAAGAGATACAACCGCTAGTGCTATATATGCTAATATATATAGTAAACATCTAACTTAAATCTACAAGTATGTCTCTCATACGTAGTTACATCTTCGAACTTTAGGCAAAAATCATTGACCAGAGCTCTGATACCAAATGTGACGACCGCCCATAACCCCCGCACTATACAAGAGGAATAATGCACTGGAGGGTGTGCTAGGCAGTCATGGACGATCATCAGAGTAAGGAAAACACAAGCGGAACCTGTCGTAACTCACAGCGCAAGGATAAAATATAATAGAACATATACAACAGGTAGAAATAATGAAGCAGAAACACAGGACTTTCATACAACCAGAAAGTAGTATCCACAACTTGGAAATAGTGTTTGTACAAAGTTGCCTCACTACATCACTCAGAAAAGCAAACGGCGGAAATCCAATTATTAGATAGTAATCAACCTGGTACGTAAGCCTCCTCCTCCTTGTCGATCAGCATCATCGTCCTCACTAAAGCATCACCTGTCACCTGCTACTCAGTCTGCCCATCACAACCGGATGAACAACCCAAGGTAATAAGAGGAAACATAAAACCTTGAGTCAGACAATAGTCTTAATGAGCGATAAAACAGCTAACAAACTTCAACAATAAAGTTTATGAGAAGGATAGATAAACATACTAATCTACCCACGACACCAGAGAAGAACTCAACCTTGTCTTCCCCACATCGGACAATGATAGCCTTTACTATAAACAATTCAACCATTCATCCATGGAAACCAGAACACCCATTCAATCATGGAAAACATTCATAACATCCAGATTATATAAGTCTCATATAGACAACCCTAATCGAGTTTAACATTCCCCAAGTACTCTCCCCAGAGACCTAAATCAATATCAGTTAAGCACTCAAAGAACATCTCCCTCGACTTTGGATAATCTATGTGAGATAGTACAAACAAAACAACCAATCATCCATAACTGACTCTGGCTATCACCGCCAATCCTGCTTTTAAACCATCATTAATCGTATGACGGCCAACCTTGCCATATGTCAAGGGCTAATGGTAACCCCGGCTCTAGCATAAACCTCATATGTCCAACCTTGACAATGTCCAACCTTGACAACTAGGCCTTTCCCCAAGGCCTAGGGTACTAGAACTTACGACAATGATAATCCCTCAGCCTTCTCATCTATAGTCATCCATCTTGATGACTTTTCATGGCTTAAGAAACCTTCTCGAGCAACCGTTATCCACCTACTCACAACCTTTGAATTGTTACCTCATTCGTTGTTCTACACCGATCAACGAGCACCTTCCAACACTTCAAACCTTCCTACTTGAACCCCTTCGAAATTACACCATCACCGAGCCATATTACACCACTGAGCTGCGGCACGGGTTCAGAAACCGCTGCCTGATTTTTTTTAAAACACCTTTTTATTAAAATCCGAGTCGTACCCGAAAAATAAAATTTTCAGAAAATCAACACCGGTCGGTCGGTCCTCCCAAAACATCACTAGTCGGTCCTCCCAAAACATACCGGTCGGTCCTCCCAAACACACCCCTGGTCGGTCATTCCAAACACCACTGTTCGGTCCTCCTCAGTCACCACCGGTCGGTCCTCCCTAGTCACCAACGGTTGGCCCTCCCTATTCACCAACGGTCGGTCTCGTAGTCCCTTCTGGAATCACCAAAACCTGTTACCTTGACCGGTCCGTCCTTCTTTGAATTCCATTGGTAAGTTATCCAGTCACTACACCGATCGGTCTGGAAAGCAACTGCGCTGGTCGTTCAGCCTTCTGCTTCTGCCACCGATCGGTCTTCCGTCTGACTTGTTCTCCAAGCCATGAGTTTTCCGACCGATCGGTCTTCCGTCTGACTTGTTCTCCAAGCCATGAGTTTTCCGACCGATCGGTCCCCTGTACAGGCCCATACCAGATCCAATTTCGACCAAAACTTCACAGATCGATCGAATCGACAAAATATACTTGTCTAACTCATTAAATACAATCATAAGCATGTCATGAACACACTAACAACATGAATATGATGATTTCATAAAAAATTATACCAATTCATTCATAACTAGTGATAAATGAACATATAAACAAAAATGATGGACCTATATGCAAAATCACAAGAAGACATATGGAAATTATCAATTTAATCTTGCTAAATTAGGTCCTATGGTGTTCATATGAAAATAGACACATAATGGTGTAAATCTATGGTAAAACATTCCAATTTGATGAAAAACAAGCACAAATACTCACATACTTCATTGCATTCATGTAAGAGATGTAAATCACTGACCAATTAGCCAAAACAAAGCAAAAATGATAAATTGAATTCCGGACAGCGAACACTTCAAATCAAACTCCTTAATTCGATGAATTCGCCCTTAAAATGATGTAGATCTAGCCTCGATTGGTGTAGATCTTCGATTTCCCGCCTTAGATTTGGATTTCTAATGTGTTTAGAGGAAGAAGGAACACAAGGCCGTCAAATGAGAGTATGAGAGAAGTAAACAATTCTCTATACCCCTTACCCTCTATTTATAGACTCCACCATCCTACTAACGGGCCTTCTCCAAATTAGACCATTAGCCTTCCAAAACCTGGACAACCAACTGAAAAACCTTAGAACAACGATTTCTCCCAAACCACTGAACCAAAGCATTAATGTAACCACTCTACGGAAAGGCAATCATCAATTCCTTTCCAATAGCATAGGTCTCACCCTCTGATTCAACCTGAGTCAAAAGTTATGCCCTATACAAGACTGATAGGAGCAAAATGGTCACAAACAAAATCGGTAAAAATTATGGACATGTCTCACATCCCCATAAGCAACATATTAAAAGATGAGAATGATCCATCCCTCAAAAATAAAATAAAAATATTTTACGATCTTCCGATACGTAAAATGCGGGCTATTACAAAATGTGACGATCGCCCATAGCCTCTGCACCATATAAGGGGAATAATGCACTGAAAGGTGTGTTAGGCTGCCATGGGTGATCATCAAAGTAGGTAAGCACCATCGAAATATGTCGTAAATCTCACAGCACAAGGATAAAATATAATAGAACATATGCAATAGCTTATAATAGTGAAATCCAATTGCACAAAAACTGAAAACTCTTAATATAACCCATAGAAAAATCCATACAACTTAGGATAATATTTCTGTACAAAGGTCCTCACTACATCCCTCAAAGTATATAGTATAATCGGAAACAGAAAATACTAGATAGTAATAAAACTGGTACGTGAGACTCCTGCTCGCAATCGATCAGCATCATCGACCTCACTAAAGCATCACCTGTCACCTGATACTCAGTCTGCCCATCCACAACCGGATGAACAACCCAAGGTAAAAGAGGGAAACATAAAACCTTGAGTCAGACATTAGTCCTAGTGAGCGATAAAATAATTAACAAACTTCATCAATAAAGTATATGAGGATGGGTAGATTTACCAACCATTACCCAACACTAGAGAAGAACTCACACCCGTCTTCCCAACAGCCGACAGTGATAGCCTTTACAACCCATAACATCATAGAAAACAACAATTCGTCCATAGCAATCAGAACAACCATTGGTAACATTCATAACATCCATATTACATAGGTCTCACGTAGACAATCCTAATCGAGTTTAATATCCCTCAAGCACTCTCCCTAGAGGCCTAGACCAATACCAGTCATGCACTCGAGCAACATCTCCCTTGACATTGTATAATCCACGTGAGATGGGATAACAAAACATCCAGACATTCATACATCCATGATAGACTCTGGCTATCACCACCAATCCTTCTTTAAAACCATCATTAATTGTACAATGACCCATCATGACTGCCATATGTCAAGGGCTAATGGTAACCCCAGTTCTAGCACAACTCCGTACGCCATCATGACTCGTATGTTTGTTTTCTCACATCGCGACAACTAGGCCCTTCATGACTGCCTAAAGTACCTTTGCTTTGAGTCTGCTAGAATTTACGATAACGATAATCTCTCAGCCTTCGCATCTCTAGTTGTCATCACCGACGACCAATCACAAACTCAAGTCCCACTCGACTAATCATTATCCACAACCCAACACCTTTTGACTTGTCTGCACATTCGTTGTTTTTCACTAATAAACGAATACATCACTTCGAACATCCTCATCTGGACTCTTGTCGAAGTTACAACATCGTTGAACCGAACAACAATCAAAATAAGGTTCAACTTCAATAACCAAGTCATCACGACCGACCGACCCCATTACCCCAGGAGCGACCGTCCCTTATATCACCATATGACCGACCGACCCTTCAATGGCTAACTGACCCATTACCCTAGGAGCGGATTTAGCGTTCGATTATTGCTTGGAGATGATTGATGATATTAGAATCACTTGAAATCGTGAAGGGAGCAATTGGGCAGCCCTTCAGGGTCTTCGAAAATCGATCCCCACTAAATTGAAGGATATGGGGTATTTATAGGAGAGGTTGGAATGTAGTGGAGGGCTGAAACTTGTATGTACAGGCTATGAATCGCTCATCCAGTTAATTACAAAAATTCCATTGCCAACTGTTGTCAACTGTAGCCAGTTGTCTTCCTGACCGACCAGGGTGTTGCTCGACGGACCCTTCTAGCTCTCGACCAACTCTACTAGTGCTCAACTGGACCACCGCTTGATTGACCTGGAGGATAAACGACCGACCAAGGAGGTGCACAATCCCATATGTGCTCAACCAACGCCTGCTCGACTCACCGATAATGATCGACCCATCTCACATAGATGCGCTCGACCAATCCCTTGCGCTCGAGTTTCTTCGTTGTGGGTGAGATTTTGTTGCGCGACCCTGGGATGCTCGAGCTTTATTAATGCTTGAACCATGTCGTGCTTGACCTATAGTTTTGGTACACGCTCGATCTATAAATAAGTGCATGATTTTTTTAAAGGATAAACACCTAGTTATTTGCAGGTACGGATTACCCTTATTCAGGGTAGGCCGTGGATTTTGGATTGGATATCTTTGGTTGCCTAAATAGTTAGATTTTTCTTAGATATTTTGGATTCTAATTTTGGAAATTTTGGAATTGGCTTTCTCTTATAATACGATCCAAGGTGATCGTGGTATTTCTTTAGATTTCAAAATACTGCTTTTTATTCATACGATCTGACACTATCGTGGTTTACTGGATTTCTTGTTTTTGGATTTTAGATTTCTATTTGGACATCTGTAAAATTACGGCTTCTGGATTTTTGGATTATACAAAACATGTCTTCCATAGAAAGATATGTTTTTGGAGGCAAGTATTGATCTGTCTTTTTACAAGGCAGTGACGCTTTGGATTTTCGGCTATTTGAGTGCTTAGGACTTAAGTACGAACTTGGTAGAACCTAGATGACCTCACACAAACTTGATCCAAGTCGCGGAGTTCATGAAAATTCAGGTTTTTACCTAAGTATTTTGGGATCGGTACGTATTCACGAAACATGTGGGGATCAATAGGAATCAAGGATGGCTCAGGAATTGGTGGAAATTCATCCAGTATCATGAGATCGGTATGAACATTTCGTATCCCAGGATCGGTATCGCATTTTGTATCCTGGGATCGACGCAAATTCGAGAGGGGTTTCAAGGATCGGTGCTTAGCATTTTCATACCCCAAACAGTATGATTTTGCTAACTCTTTTAGGATCGGTATATAAATTTAGTATCTTCGGATCAATTGTAAATTTGTTATCTCCTCAGGAATTGGTATTGGCTACTTCGTAATCCTCAATGGGCGTAAATCTGGGATATGAGATCAGGGAAGAACTTCATAGAATTAAAGCTTCAAAACACCAAGATTAGGCTAAAGCATTTGGGACCAATACTAATCCTAAGATCGGTCCCTGGGCATATTTTTTTTGTGCTTCGTGCCCTCTTGGTTGTGCCTCCAACACCCATAAATGCCCCTTCTCTGAGAAGGATTCAAGATTCTTTTGGCTAGTGGGATTTATTTGGCTTCTCTTGGACTTGGAGACATTTCTTTGGATCCTTCCATGGCTTCTTGGACTTTTGGTACTTCTTCTTGGCTATAAGAAAGGACTTTGTCATGGCCAACACACCATTTTTTCGTAAATCAAAAGGGGTTGTACTTGAAAAAAATTCAAGATTAATAAACAAGTTATCGCACAATGGACGTAACACACTTGCCAAACCACTATAAACATCTATGTCATTTGCTTTTTATACACTTCTATGTTTGGACCTTTTGGATTTGGATGTTAACTTGAGAAAAACAACTTTTCGGTTAACACCCATCTTTAACCAACAAGCTGATGTGCTCACGGAAGTGTTACCAGTGGAAAAACTTCCATAGATTAAGATATGATTTGGGGATAATTAATTGATACAAAGAGGCGTAAGTAAATGAGAACCCAAGTCAAGAAAGCGTCATAAAGCGACCTCCTGGAGAGTTAAAAATATTATCTACAAAACGAATGAAGCATGATATGAAGTGGTTTAAGAGAAAAAGCCCACAACTCATATTTTATCAATTGCATAAATATACTTCGTATCTGTATAATTGTATTATCAATTCATTTCATTCTTTCACAATAATTTTCGTTTGTAACATTCTACAATCAATAAAATTGACATTTCCTTTTACATCCACATCTAAAATCGTTTTACTATAGTATATATGAAATTCAAACAAATAACTTGCAATTGTGCAGACCATCATATAAGCATTCATTTTTATTTATTTTTTGAATTTTTGAACGTTTCCTGATGTAACAACCCGGAAAATACGAGCCAATTTAAAATTTTTAAATTGGTTATTTTAAAGGAATTTAAACAATTGAAATAGAATATTTAAATAAAATAATGGGTTAGAAATGGTGCAGCAGTTTAAAATTTTGAATTCAGACTTTGACTGACTGTACTGGGTGCAAAATAAAATGGATTTTAGTGAAACCAGAAATTTTTAAATCTGTATATGAATATCTTTCAAACGAATCTGAAAAATTGAAGTTTCATAGCGGGAATCAGAAGTTATGGCCAAATGAATTTTCAGAAAGGTAACTATAGAGAATATATAGCCCTCGAAAATAGACATTTTGCAAACGACCTTGGAATTCGACGAAACCACTTTTATTGGATCCGGGATGTCAAATTATTGCTAGATTTCAAATTTCATAATTTTTGAAGCTAGTATGTGAGAGTGGCAAAAGAAAACGTGTTTGGTTGATTTCTGTTAAATTGGATCGACCAGAAAATGGACATTTTTCAAACGGTCTCAGAATTCAACGAAACTAGTTTTGTTGGGACCGTAGCATCAAAACATAGCTAGATTTATTTTTTTGGAATTTTTCGAATCAGTTTGTGGCCCTGGGAAATTGAAATGTACATTCAAAACGAATATTGAATGTTTTATATTTTAATTTGAAGAATAACTAACTGTAATAGTCGAATTGGCCTACTAAACATATCCCATTGTGTCCGGGATGGGGGTATTTAGCCAAGGACGACAGTCGTTGGGTTTGGATTGGTGTTCGTATGAAGAAACACTATTTTAAAAATTTAATAAAGCATCAGCCAACCATAAAATTCCATCTTAATTTAAAATTAAAAAAACCCGACCCCTACCTGCTCTCGACGGCGGAAACCGCTCCCCCCTTCCAGCCCCGATTCCGACCGCCACAGCCACTATTAGCTCCACCCCCAGTTGAACTTTTTGAAGAGCATCCTCCACTCTTCAAATCAAGACAAGCCGCTCCCTCTCTCGTCGCCTGTACGAGGAGAACGACCGCCGTGAACATCGCAACTTCATAAACCAAGTACACATAATATCCATCTTGATAAATTGTTTCAGAGTACATAAAATAAAAAGCAAAAACCCCAACACAAGTAGCTATAAAAGAGATGAGCTGAACTTTACTTTCAGCAATCCAAGCACTTCCAAAAGAGAGAGAAAGAGATTCGAGATCAAGATCCACTAGTACTAGTCCCACCCAGAGAACCTGGGTGGGGGGGAGGGGAAGGAAGAAAAGAGGCGAAAACAAGGGGGTCAGACATAAAGTCTGGCGAGTATAATAACTTTAACAATATAATTATTAAAGTAACTAGGGTAAGGCGTAAACTGGTAAGATAAGATATGAGCATGAAGCAAGTGGACATGACAAAGAAAATAAGAGGAATATTCTGGCATTAATCTCGTTCCTAATCACTATAGGATAGTTACTATACTGCACCACCACTAGTCACCCTAAAAGTTGATCCCGCCTACAGAACTTAATAATGATAATGGTAGTTTCGTGTACCCCGAGCTGCCTTCATAGGTGCCGTCTGCCCTTATCTCCACTAGTTGTACCCACTACCCCCATTCGATCGGCTCCTTAACTCGTAGATACCCGTGCTGGTCCCACAGTGGGGTGTATCACTCCCCAAAGTGGCAACCCGATACCACCAAAGATGCACGGCTTATATCTACACGATGCAACAACGTCTTACCAACCAGCCCGGGACCACGCACACACATGACCCTGTTGGACTTGCGTTGCCACCGCTAACCCATTTTGACCTCTTACAATCAAATCCAGTAAGCGTGTCCCGTCGTTGACTTGGGTCGAGCTCACAAAGATACTTAATGGGTTACTGGTTTGAAAAGGGCCCCCATGCTTGACACAAGCCTTCCACATATGCTTGGTCCCCACTAAGGTTTCCCTACTTAACCCCGTTCTTATTCATGTCTTCTTACATGTTTCAATCTTGGTTAAGTGCATCTAATCGTATTTCACATGCCACCCAAGGCACCCACTTAACCCCCCAAGTCCCACCACATGTTTATCTGGTTAAGTGTTACTTAATTCATTAGAACCGTAACCTTGTAAAGACCTCCCACATTAGGCTGACATTTGCGGTTGCTGGATTTGTCGGGCGGGTCTGGGCATTCTTATACTACAAACGAGCCTAACCTCGTGTCTTTACAATTGTTACGCATTTAATTCGTGCCTTTGACCTCTCACATTAGACTGGCATTTGTGGCTGCTGGATTTGCCGGGAGGGACCGGTCAGTCTTTCACCACAAAAGAGTCTAACCTCGTGTCTTAGGCGGTTAATTATTACACATCTTTATTTAACCCCAAATTGGATTAATATCCCTATTCAAATTTGTCAATAAATTCCAAATTTGTTTATGTCCATAATTGTCTCTTAAAATTATGTCTATAAATACCAATTATACCAATTAATGTCTCAAATTAATTATATGCCTTTTAAGGCCATTTTATGCCAATTCACAATTTATGTATATTCAATATTATCCCATATCCCCACGTTATTCGTACGTTTTCATATGACATATGTTAGACTCGCAAATAGTCTAACTTATAAAAAGAAAAACAACATCACATAACACATAAAATATATCTAAGGATCATGACATAAGACTACATAGCCAATAACTTGCATATGAATTTCATTCAAACTAGCATATGATACAAAACTAGCATAGGTAATGGGCATAAACTTGCATAACTTATGTACTGCTATAGATCCAAACATAAAGGTGTGAACTTGCATATGGATCCAAACATAAAGGTGTGAACTTGCATATGGATCTAAACATAAAGATGTAAACTTGCATATAGATCTAAACATAAAGATGTAAACTTGCATATAGATCTAAACATAAAGATGTAAACTTGCATATGGGTCTAAACATAAAGATATAAGCTTGCATATGGATCTAGACATAAAGTTTAGTGTCACATAAACTAGCATATGCATATACATGTCTCACATATATTTTAACAACCCAAACTTGCATAAGATTCATACATGAATATATGGTCCAATCATCACAAACTTGCATAAGATATATGATTCAACTTGCATAAGATTCACATAAGAACTAACATATGATCCAACTTGCATAAGACTAACATATTATTCAACACCACAAACATACATATAATTTACATCACATGATTCAAAATCATATTCTCATAATCCCAATTATATCTTATCATAATTAAATTAATTAATTAATTTGTGAAAGCTATCATACTCACAATTAAAAAGAATAGTCTTGTCTTTATGGGATCGGTATTCTGAAACAGATTTGCTCACCTTTGATGTAGAATAATTAGATTTGATTTGATTTTGATTCAAGCTTCTATCTTGCTTTAGGGTTGAAAGTGTATAGCGGCTACTCTAGGTTCTCCATTGACGGCATGGCGGCTCTTGTTATGAATTAATGTGATTAGGGTTAGGGGTTTAGGAGTGTTTTTATAGAAGTTTAATTTAATAAGAGCCGTCGGATTAACCTTGGGATAAGTAGAACCATCAGGACCAATCAGATGCCACATCAGCCCTTAGGGCGAATCGGGCCATGGGTTGACAGCCAAACACCCCGGATCGACCCCTAGTCGACCCAGCGAGGCTCGGGTCGACTCCAAAAATGGTGTGGTTCGGCTATTCCCCCTCCCGATTCGCTATTTTGAATTTTTTTTTTGAATTTTTTTTCATATATATATATATATATATGTTTCTCTCATATGCATACAAACTTCAAGGCTTAATAACTTCTTCATAAGTTATCCGTTTTATGCAAACCAAATGTCTATCTTGACCCAAAATTTTGAGACGAACATAATAGCGCAACTCATTTCACTTAATTCTTCTTCCAAAAATTAAGTACACTTTAATTTGTGAATTTTAATGTTTTAAAATTACGGGGTGTTACAGGAGAGGACATTAGGGAGGAAATGCGTTTCCTTCTAGCTAGGAGTGGTGCTTTGGGTTTTACACGCCCGGGCATTTTACTTATGTGGATGATGGAAAGCGAGGCCTCGGTTACTTCGGTCTCTTTGGAGCCGATGATTTGGTCGGATATGACCAGTTTACGCCCCATAGGGCGGGGAAATGCAGTGTTCAGGCATTTTAATCCACTTCGTGTGGACCGGCCCTGACGATCCAAGACTTGACTGAGTACTTTCCTGAGATATGGGCTAGATTGCCTCGAAGCGGTAACGACGATCCCTTGCCTTGGTTCATAACGGAATCCAATTTCCAAATACGACATCGTGCGGTTTTGATTGTATACCTATATATGACAACATAGTGGTATGGGGCATTCATGCCGTCTATGATTTATACTTATGATTGAAATTGTTTTTGAAACATATAAATACTAGTAATAATATCAAATGCTTTTGTTTTATTCGTATCAAGCATATTTTGGCCATTATAAGGTAAAACTCTATCCTCCGATTTGCATTGTTTGATGGGAACTGAGTCTTATAATGGCTTCATTTTTTTATAAAAAGCATTGCAATGTTTAAAGGATTTACTTGTTTTAAAGCACTGGCAATCCAATGGAGTAAACCCATTCCGCGTCAGCGGCGTGGTCCTGTGATTGGACTTATTATTAAAGTAAGTTAAAGTAGATTTCTCATACCAGTCCTATGACTGACTCGTAGTTTGTTTCACTTGCAAACTCGGGTGACCTATTTTCTACACAGGCAGCCTTGTATTCAGGTTTTAGCAAGCTCTTTCTGGATAACTATGGAGTTGAAGATGGATTCTATCATTTCTTTCTTTTTATGCTGTTCAGCTCCTGTTGTACATATTATGTTTTGATTCCGCTGTAGACATTTTATGTAAAGCTGAACTGTATTTTGTACTAAGTATGATCCTGTATACTGTGTAACTCTGATGATTATGTTTATCCAGTGTATTTATTGTACATTATCTGGTGTATTTATTTATTTCTGTTCTGCTGTTATTTGTTTATGTGTTATATTCCAAAGATTACCCTTGCCACCGTGGAATGGGGGTTTGGGGTCGTCACAACGTGGTATCAGAGCTAATCAGAGATATCCACCCTGCACTTGGGATAGGTTTTCTTAATGCTCTCCTCAGTTTCCCAAGTACAGTCTCGCGGATCTCCACTCGTAGAATAAGTCTGGACCTCTGAATGTTGTCAAAGGAACACACTCTTCGGCAATACGAAGCTGATGGAAACCTGCAGCTAGGTCCATTCGGCAGAATATTTGAGCACCATTCAGTCGATCCAACAAATCATCAATCCGTGGCAATGGATATTTATTTTTCAATGTCTGCTTATTCAAGTCACGATAATCCACACATAGTCTGAGAGTACCGTCTGACTTTGGGACAAATACCACTGCTGCTCCCCAATCAGAGAAACTAGGCTTGATCAGACCCTTCCATACAAGCTGTCGAATTTGACTGTCTAGCTCTTCTTTTTTCCTTCAAGTTCATTCTTCGAATAGCGTGAACTACTAGCCTTGCATTCGGAATCAAAGAGATTTTGAAATCTATTTCTCTACGCGAAGGTAAGCTAACAACTTCTTCGAACACATCTGCATAGTTCTTGACGACAGGGATATTTTCAATGTCGACCGGAATATTCTCCGTAACGAAAGGAACAGGTTCTATTTGAGCAGGAAAAACATCCAAAGCTGCCCAAAAATCTTTTCTTTCAGGATTCGGACCTTCACACGTAATGGTTATATAATTGCCTGATTTAATCTTTGCCCTTACGACTCTATCGGCGCATTTAACCTCAGCTTCATATCTGGTTAACTGATCCAATCCCAGGATAAGATCAAATTCTGAGAAATTCATGATGATAGAGATAGTAGGGAACCAATAACAGGAAAAAGAAACCGACACCCTACAAATCCAACTAAGATCGAGGGAACCCCCAACCGGATTATGAACAGTCATAGGTGTCTTGAGCTTCTTCAAATCCAAATCCAGTTTCTTAACCGCATTACTTGCAATAAATCTTCGCGACGCGCCGGTATCAAACAGTACTTTAACTGGAATATTTTTGATAGTAAGCGTGCCTTCTAAAACATCTGGTATTACTTGACTGGATAAGGATGCAGGTACTTCTGCCACTTCTGATTCTATTTCTGACGAGTTCGTTAATATGTTATATAGACTCTATAACGACCTTTCTGAAAAAACATTTGGAACAAGTGTTAGAGATTCTGAGAAAAAATGTTCCTGTGGCGACCGAAACTTCCTTGTAAAGGAAAGCTCGGATTGCTTCGAGAACAAGACAAATCAGAACACAAACAAAAGAACATTTCATTGCTTATTACAACAATTCCATCAGAATACATGAATATAACAGAGTATGAATAAATATTACAAAGAAAATATCAGAGATTTAAATTACATTTAAATACATAGCAGCGGAAAAAGAATACAAAGCACAATTGAAAACAGATACACAGATACAAAGCTTTTCGAATATCGCTTCAGCTGTAAACCAGGATCATGTGAATATAAATCTGCAAAACCAAAACTACTTGCTGCCCATGTGGAAATAGGGGCACCCAGAGTTTAGGTCAAAACAATAAACTCCAGGTCAGTCATGTGACTGGTGTGAGAACTAAAACAGTTATTAATCTTTATTTTAACGTTAGGTAAATCGAGGAACCACGCCGTATAACACAAAACGGGTTTCCTCCCAAGAATACCAGTGCATAAAACAAACAACGCAATGTTAAATAAAGAACAATGAAGCTATTATAAAACCCAGGTCCCATCACACAATGCAAGACAAGCCGGAGGATAGGGTTTTACCTTATAATAGCCAAATATGCTTGATACGTGAAATTTTATCTTTTATTATTACTATAAGTGAAGAAAACAACTTCAAATATAAATGTATCAATCATAGGCGGCATGAATGTCCCATACCACTATGTCGCCATATATAGTATACAATCAAAACTGAAAAATGTCGTATTTGGAAATTGTATTTCCATCATTGTGGCTCCTGATCTGAAAGATCGATCGCGTAGTACAATCCACAACGTCTTACGTCTCAGCAAGAGAAAACACCGAAATGCACATCCACACTTTTGGGAAATCGAGTATCACTGCGGCTTATGTCCCGGCGAGAGAAAACACCACTTACTCTATCCATCAGGGAATCAGGGGTGTGCCCTATCCCTCACCTCGGTCGACCGAATCCACGACACCACAAAGGTTCCCATCCTCTAAAAAGCATACCGATCTAACCATCAGTTTACCACCATACCAGGGTGTGAGGCTCGCGAATTAACGCTACACAAAGCCGTGCTATATTAAAGCAACGCTTTGATCATCATCCACCAAACTGTGCTTTTCAACAAAAGTTTGGATCATTGCATCTCAGCATGCCACACTATCAATCCATACCATACCACTGATTTCTGACGATATATAACCTCTGAGCTTGTACGTCTCAGAGAAGGGTGTTAAGCAAGAGAATAAATTCTCCGCCACCAAACAGATATATATTTAGGAGAGATAAACGAATACAGTATAAAGGAATACAATGTCAGACACACCATCCATTTACAAGTCCGTTTTTGGTCTGAACGAAACCGAAGGCACCTTGTTCCTCCCCCATATGTCTAATATAGGGGAGAGGCCCTCGCATACCCGTACAATCAACAAGTATGTCCGGACGGTTACCACTTCAGCCCCTTCAAGGTAGCTACTCCAATCATGAACATCAGTAGCACAAATCCATTCGCTGTGAAGATTGTCGGTCTTGCACCGTCTTCAATCTCTTCGAATTATCGTCGAATCAGTTATTCAGAATAGGTATAAATTCGGCCTTTGCGAATAACCCGCGTATCTTATAATCAAGTGTTATAGCAACACATCATACGCCTCATTCCCCTTAATAAAATCAAAGATAAATTCTTTTAAATTTATTCTTTAATCTCATCGTTAACTGGGTTAAAGAACCAATGTTATTTAAAACACGGTACACGATAAACCCAAGTCACATTCCATTCAGTCTCTAATAGTAAAGTAGTAAGAGAACAATTCCCTAAGTATTTACCCCAAAGGTCGAAACCAACATCAGATCAATACACTAGAAACCATTCAACTTAGCTAATCTCCAATTAGTTTCTAATTCTCTTAACTCCATTGGGTTTAAGAACAGTATTATTAAAGATACTATTCACGACAAACCCAAAATCTCCTTCTATTGTTAATTGGGTTAAAGAACAAGTGTTATTTAAAACATCGTTCACGATAAACCCAAAGATCAATTTCAATTCAATTCCAATTAAATATTAATTAATTGGTATACTTCATTAAATCTAAATAAAAAGATTTAATCTTTTCTCAAGTGGGTTTAAGAACAGTGTTGATGAAGACACCATTCACGACAAACCCAAAATCTCATTAGTCTCTAACCGTAAACTAGTAAGAGAACAATTCCCTAAGTATTAACCCCGAAGGTCGAAACGAACATCAGATCAATACCCAGGAAACCATTCAACTTAACTAACCTCCAGCTAGTTTCTAATTTTCTTAATTCCATTGGGTTTAAGAACAGTACTATTAAAGATGCCATTCACGAAAAACCCAAAATCCAATTTGATATCAAATACAAGGCTCTGAATAGAAAATATATCGGCTTATATTCAATATCGAATTCTAAAACCAACGGATATTGTATTGGAATAACGATATCGATATATCCTCCAAATTCCTCAACAATATATGTATAATCACTGAATCCAATATCGAAATATTCCAACGATTATTTCCATTCCGAATCCATTTCCAATTTATTCTTTGGAAAATTCTGGTTAATTTAAAACTCTTTTCAAATCCAATTTATTTATTTTAAAAATAAATAAATTATTATTCTAGTTAATAACTAGTTCATTTCGATAAAAATATATTTTTATCTTTTCAAAACTGGAATTTTTCATCCAAAATCTTTCCAAATCATTTATTATGATTTTATATGATTTTTCTATATTTTAAATAATTTTATTATCGCCCGTACAGTCGGTTTCCAATAACGGCCACCGAACTGCAACTATAACAACCTTTTTGAAAATTGATTTGGACATATCTCCAAATCTAACTGTTAGATTTCAAATCTCAAGTATTCATTGGAAAGCTCTTTTCGATACGAACCCAACGGTTCCGGTTTTAGGAGAATCCGACGGTCGGATCTCCTGTAACATCCATTTGAAGTTAATGGTCGAAATTCGCGAACTACCGATGCGCGGCGCGTTCTATTCAGGCCATTATAATATATATGTATATATATATATTATATTTCATCGATTTCCATTTAAAAAGAATTTTATAAATCATTTTAAATTCGTTTCAAAAATGATTTCAACTTCCATTTCAAATTCAAATCAAAATTGAATATTCCAATATAAATTCGTTTTAAATTCATTTCAAATCGATTCCAATTCAAATCGATTTCAATTCCAATTTAAATTCATTTCAGTCGATTTCAATTCTATTCGATTTCAGTTCAATTTATATTCATTTCAATCGATTTCAATTCAATTCCATTTCAATTCAATTTGAATTCATTTTAAATTGATTTCAATTCCATTTTAAATCGATTTCAATTCAATTTGAATTCATTTTAAATCGATTTCAATTCAATTCCATTTCAACTTAATTCGAATTCATTTTAAATCGATTTCAATTCAATTCCATTTCAATTCAATTTGAATTCATTTTAAATCAATTTCATTTCAATTCCATTTCAATTTAATTCGAATTTTGAAATCACTTTCAATTTAATTCGAAAATCAAATTCATTTCAAAATATCAGATTTTGAAATCAATTTTCGATATTCATTATAAAATGAATAAAATCGACCAAATTCCTGCTCGTGTTAAAATGGCGTTTAACTACTTAACACGGCTTCACATTTCAATATTCACTGAATATTATTTTGAAATATTTGATAATTCTGAACTGGAATCAGACTCAGTCAATTACCATGTAATTTATTTATATGGATTTCAACATCACATGTATACAATAATAACGATAAACAATCATTAAAAATTCATACAACATCCAGAGTGCATACTACAACTGTATAAGCATTAAAATCAATAAATAACGCTTATATAGTCTGTCAAACCATCGATTGACATATCACTAGTTATTGGGATTAGTGTATGTCAAATATTATCCCAATACCCGTGTGGGGTTTTCAAACAACAAACACAGATTTATTTGTGCAGTTGGGTGATGTGTAGAATTTATCGTCACAATCAATATCAGTAAAATGTGTGTACATAAACAAATCGTCCGATTTGTTTATAAATATTTATTTAATTCATATACACGTTAAAAAATATATTTTTAATTATAAAATATTTTTAACTATAAAATATTTTATTCCATTACACATCACACAATCAATTTTTACCACACAAACAAACAAGCATACAAGTCGTCCATGGTCTTTGAACGACGGGTGTCAGGTGCTGCTAAGCACCGTCTACATCCTAGTATATATTTTAACTATAAAATAAAATAAAAGTGAGAAGTTCTCACCTTTGGGATCCACTCCTCCGGTTCTATTTCTGAACGGTTCGGATATGCCCAAAATTCCAATGCGACCTCTTCCCGATGTTCATAGTAAAAGTCTTATTTTTAATATGATGTTTATTTTAAAAATCACATTCTTATAATGGAACTTCATATATAAAGATCATATATTTTTACGACGCCTCTTTCTATATCAAAATTATATTTTTATATTTCTCCTTCCTATATAAAGATCGAATTTTTTATCGCTACTTCATATATGCAAAAACCAAATTTTTATCGCTACTTTCAAAATGAAAATCTAATTTTTCTACAATGAAAAATCTAATTTTTCTGAAATGAAAAATCAAATTTTTTTCTTCTATTAAAAATCAAATCTTTATAATGAACAAAATCAAATCTTTTATTTATACCATTCATAAAAATCTATTTTTTATTCATACCATTCATAAAACTCTAATTTTTATTCGTACCATCCACAAAAATTTAATTTTTATTCATACCAAAATCAATGCTAATCTCATATTTATAAAAACCAGATTTTTTAACTTAATTAAACTAAATAAAAGTAAGCAAAAACTCACTTTGAATCGCCAAAAGGAGGGGCTAAATGGGGTTGACAAGGTGGAGGAGGGCTATCAGGCCGCCGGCGCCGCTCAGGGGTGGCGCAGGGCTGTGCTCAGGCAATGGGAGGCTTAGGGTTTGGCGTCGTGGTGGTTTCCTTGATCTGGAGAGGGATGCTGGCCGGCACGGTGTGTTGATATGGAGCGCTGGAGGGGCGGTGGGGACAGACGACGGAAGGGGAGCTAGAGGCGGCGGTCCACGAAGGGGGCTGAGCGCAATGATGTTTCCCCCTTTTTTTATTCTTTTATTCTTCTTCGAAAAGAAAGAACAGAAGAGGGGGAAAGAGAATAGGAAATGGGGTTTGACTTTTTTATTTATTTATTTATAATAATATATATTTAATTTCGAAAAGCAAGTTTTCATTTCGAACTCCTAGCCAAACCCACCGACTACCATCCCTAGCTAATTACGCCCATTCCGAACACAATGGGATATGTTTCGTGAGCCAGTTCGGCTGTTTCAGTCAGTTTCTGTTTAAATTACAATATAAATAAATATATATTTAATTTAAACATAAATTTCAGTATACTAGGGCCACATAAGGGCTCTAAAAATTCCAAAAAAATATTTCTAGCTTCTTATTGACGATATGGTCCTAACAAAACTAATTTCGTCAAATTTGGAGACCGTTTGAAAAATGGCCATTTTCTGGTCGATTCTAATTGACTGAAACTGTCAAAACACGTTTTACTTCGCCAAGCTCACATATTGATTCAGAAAATTATGAATTTGGAATCTAGCAATAATTTGATGTCCCGGATCCAACAAAAGTGATTTCGTCGAAAAAGGAGGTCGTTTGCAAAATTTCCATTTTTAAGGGCCAAAATTCCATATCGACTATTATGAATTTTCAACTTGGCATAAATTTTTATTCCCGCTATGAAATTTCAATTTTTTTGATTCGTTAGAAAGATATTTATAGACAAATTCAAATATTTTTGGTTTCACTAAAATCCGGTTTATTTTGAATCCTGTACATTCATTTGAAATTTGAAATCGAATTTTCGAGCTACCGCGCCATTTTCAATTCCTTTTATAATTAAAAATAAATATTTATATTCTAATGATGATTCAAATAAATATACACGTTCTAATTCTATTCAAAATAAATTTCGCGTCGTTATTATTTATAATAAATCATTTAAAATATTCAAAATTCATCAAAATTGCCAAAATAAAATTTTTAAATTGGTTCGGATTTTCCGGGTTATTACAATCTCCCCCACTTAAAATCTTTTCATCCTCGAAAAGGAACAGAGCTGAAAGTTGTTTTACAAACCAACTCAACTTTCATTCTTCAACTTTTCAGTTTCTAAAAATTTTCAAATTCTTCAAAAATTTGGCCAACACCCTAAATTTTCGAAAAATTTCACCATAACCTCCCCTGTACGGGAGCACCAGGAAAATCCCGAAATTTCCATACAAGCCTCTCCAATCCAAAAAGAAAAAGAAACAGCCAAGCGGCTAGCCAGTCGGCTCATAAAATCATCAAAATCCCCAAGAAATACAATAAACATGTATCTATTTGTCAGGCATACAATTTCATTCCTCTGCTCTAGCCTCCTTGCTATGACATGTTCAATATATAGGCATGTACATGTATGCAAATGCGATAAATTTTCAATACAGTTCGATGTTTGGTGCTAAATTCAACTTGGTTCAACATTTTTCTTACCTTAGTTATATTCTACAATACCAATACATTTTTAAAATAAAAAGCGTAATTACGTTCATACAAGCATCATACATATACATACATATATCCAAAATGCTAGTTCATTACATTCAAACCCAACTGCATAATTTCCAAAGTAGATACCTCCTTTCCTTTGGATTTCTTATCACCCTTCTTTAACGGGCAATCTCGGGCTAGATGCACTACTTCTTTCATCGAAATCATTTCTTTTCCTTTCCAAGATTTTTGGGGTTTTTCTTTACGTTTGGACATTTATTTATGAAATGTCCCGTCTTTTTGCACTTGAAACAAACTATGTCCATTCTTATCACTTTCTCCCTGCTCTTCCTTCTCTCAGGGCACCGAACGGCATAATGTCCTTCTTCTCTGCATATACGGCAATAGATACCCACGTACGTTCCTAAGTCCAACTCACGTTCTTTTTCTGCTTTCTGGTGATCTCTCCTCGCTTGTTTCGGAGTCATCCATAATTCAGTATGAGATAAGCCATAGTCGTCCATATCCTATATAATATTTTTAGGATTTTATCAAAAGAGCTTGCATTATTTTTCACTTAACAATTACCTTGATTATACTTTACTTATCATTACAGTATTCATTAGTTGAATCTATAATCAAACAACACAATCAGCAATCAATTAGTTGATTAACGTTTCAAAAATATATAATTTGATATAAATTTCAAAACAAAATTCGTTTTTATTTTTATTTTAAAAATAACACTCTTCACACTCGTTCTAGGATACTACTTATCCTATCTCTAAAGAGTATTCTTTTATTGGATATTACTAATCCAATTTCTGATGAATTCTTTCATTCGGTTCTAATATGTCATGTTCTCTAGCTCTGTAAACCAATGCTCCGGTACCACCTGTGGCGACCCAAACTTCCCCGTAAAGGAAAGCCCGGATTGCTTTGAGAACACGACAAATCAGAACAGAAACAGAAGAACATTTCATTGCTTATTACAACAATTCCATCAGAATACACGACTATAACAGAGTATGAATAAATATTACACAGAAAATATCAGAGATTTAAATTACATTTAAATACATAGCAGTGGAAAAACAATACAAAGCACAACTGAAAACAGATACACGGATACAGAGCTTTACGAATATCGCTTCAGCTGTAAACCAGGATCCTATGAATATAAATCTACAAAACCAAAACTACTAGCTGCCCGTGTGGAAATAGGGGCACCCAGAATTTAGGTCAAAACAATAAACTCCAGATCAGTCATGTGATTGGTGTGAGAACTAAAACAGTTATTAATCTTTATTTTAAAGTTAGGTAAATCGAGGGACCACGCCGTATAACACGGAATGAGTTTCGTCCCAAGAATACCAGTGCATAAAACAAACAGCACAATACTAAATAAAGAACAATGAAGCTATTATAAGACCCAGGTCCCATCACACAATGCAACGCAAGCCGGAGGATAGGGTTTTACCTTATAATAGCCAAATATGCTTGATACATGAAATTTTATCTTTTATTATTACTATAAGTGAAGAAAACAACTTCAAATATAAATGTATCAATCATAGGCGGCATGAATGTCCCAAGGCTCCTGATCCAAAAGATCGATCGCGTAGTACAATCCACAACGGCTTACGTCTCAGTGAGAGAAAACACCGTAATACACATCCGCACTTTTGGGAAATCGGGTATCACTGTGGCTTACGTCCCGGCGAGAGAAAACACCACTTACTCTATCCCTCAGGGAATCGGGGGTATGCCCTATCCCTCACCTCGGTCGACCGAATCCACTACACCACGAAGGTGCCCATCCTCTAAAAAGCATACTGATCTAACCATCAGTTTACCACCATACCAGGGCGTGAGGCTCGCGAATTAACGCTACACAAAGCCGTGCTATATTAAAGCAGCGCTTTGATCATCATCCACCAAACTTTGCTTTTCAACAAAAGTTTGGATCATTGCATCTCAGCATGCCACACTATCAATCCATACCATACCACTGATTTCTGCCGATATATAACCTCTGAGCTCGTACGTCTCAGAGAAGGGTGTTAAGCAAGAGAATAAATTCTCCGCCACCAAAAAGATATATATTTAGGAGAGATCAACGAATACAGTATAAAGGAATACAATGTCAAACACACCATCCATTTACAAGTCCGTTTTGGGTCAGAACGAAACCGAAGGCACCTTATTCCTCCCCCATATGTCCAATACAGAGGAGAGGTCCTCGCATACCCGTACAATCAACAAGTACGTTCGGACGGTTACCACTTCAGCCCCTTCAAAGTAGCTACTCCAATCATGAACATCAGTAGCACCCATCCATTCGATGTGAAGATCGTCGGTCTTGCACCGTCTTCAATCTCTTCGACTTATCGTCGAATCAGTTATTCATAATGGGTATAAACCCGGCCTTTCCGAATAACCCGCGTATCTTATAATCAAGTATTATAACAACACATCATACGCCTTATTCCCATTAATTTTATCAAAGATAAATTCTTTTAAATTTATTCTTTAATCTCATCTTTAACCGGGTTAAAGAACCAATGTTATTTAAAACACGGTTCACGATAAACCCAAAATCACATTCCATTCAGTCTCTAACCGTAAATTAGTAAGAGAACAATTCCCCAAGTATTAACCCCGAAGGCCGAAACCAACATCAGTTCAATACCCCGGAAACCATTCAACTTAGCTAATCTTCAGTTAATTTCTAATTCTCTTAACTCCATTGGGTTTAAGAACAGTATTATTAAAGATACCATTCACGACAAACCCAAAATCTCCTTCTATTGTTATCCGGGTTAAAGAAAAAGTGTTACTTAAAACACCGTTCACGATAAACCCAAAGATCAATTTCAATTCAATTCCAATTAAATATTAATTAATTGGTATACTTCATTAAATCTAAATAAAAAGATTTAATCTTTTCTCAACTGGGTTTAAGAATAGTGTTAATGAAGACACCATTCACGACAAACCCAAAATCTCATTAGTCTCTAACCGTAAATTAGTAAGAGAACAATTCCCTAAGTATTAACCCCGAAGGCCGAAACGAACATTAGATCAATACCCACGAAACCATTCAACTTAACTAATCTCCAGCTAGTTTCAAATTTTCTAAATTCCATTAGGTTTAAGAATAGTATTATTAAAGATACCATTCACGACAATCCCAAAATCCAATTTGATATCAAATACAAGGCTCTGAATAGAAAATATATCGGCTTATATTCAATATCAAACTCTAAAATCAACGGATATCGTATTGGAATAACGATATCTATATATCTTCCAAATTCCTCAACAATATCTTTATAATAACGGAATCCAATATCAAAATATTCCGACGATTATTTCCATTCCGAATCCATTTCCAATTTATTCTCTGGAGAATTCTGGTTAATTTAAAACCCTTTTTAAATCCAATTTATTTACTTTAAAAATAAATAAATTATTATTCTAGTTAATAACTAGTTCATTTCAATAAAAATATATTTTTATCTTTTCAAAATTGGAATTTTTCATCCAAAAATTTTCCATATCATTTATTATGATTTTACATAATTTTTCCATATTTTTAATAATTTTATTATCGCCCGTACAGTGGTTTTCATAACGGCCACCGAACTACATCCATAACGACCTTTTCTGAAATTGATTTGGACATATCTCCAAATCTAACCGTTAGATTTCAAATCTCGAGTATTCATTGGAATGCTCTTTTCGATACGAACCCAATGGTTCCGGTTTTAGGAGAATCCGATGGTCGGATCTCCTGCAACGTCCATTTGAAGTTAATGGTCGAAATTCGTGAACTGCCGCTGTGCGGCGCGTTTTATTCAGGCCATTATAATATATATATATATTATATTTCATCGGTTTCCATTTAAAATGAATTTTATAAATCGTTTTAAATTCGTTTCAAAAACGATTTCAACTTCCATTTCAAATTCAAATCAAAATTGAATATTCCAATATAAATTCGTTTTAAATTCATTTCAAATCAATTTCAATTCAAATCGATTTCAATTCAAATTGATTTCAATTCCATTTTAAATTCATTTCAATCGATTTCAATTCTATTTGATTTCAATTCAATTTATATTCATTTCAATCGATTTCAATTCAATTTGAATTAATTTTAAATCGATTTCAATTCAATTCCATTTCAATTCAATTTGAATTCATTTTAAATCAATTTCAATTCAATTTGAATTCATTTTAAATCGATTTCAATTCAATTTGAATTCATTTTAAATCGATTTCAATTCAATTCCATTTCAATTCAATTTGAATTCATTTTAAATCGATTTCAATTCAATTCCATTTCAATTTAATTCGAATTTTGAAATCAATTTCAATTTAATTCGAATTTCAAATACATTTCAAAATATCAGATTTTGAAATCACTTTTCGATGTTCATTATAAAATGAATAAAATCGACCAAATTCTCGTTCATATTAAAATGGCGTTTGACTACTTAACACGGCTTCACATTTCAATATTCACTGAATATTATTTTGAAATATTTGATAATTCTGAACTGGAATCAGACTCAGTCAATTACCGTATAATTTATTTATAAGGTGGAGGATGGCTATCAGGCCGGCGGCGCCGCTCAAGGGTGGCGCAGGGCTGTGCTCAGGAGGTGGGAGGCTTAGGGTTTGGCATCGTGGTGGTTTCCTTGATCTGGAGAGGGATGCTGGCCGGCGCGGTGTGTTATGGTGGAGCGCCGGAGGGGCGGTGGGGACAGACGGCGGAAGAGGGAGCTAGAAGCGGCGGTCCACGATGGGGCTGAACACGATGATGTTTCCCCTTTTTTTATTCTTTTATTCTTCTTCGAACAGAAAGAACGGAGGAGGGAGAAAGTGAATAGGAAAGGGGGGTTTGACTTATTTATTTATTTATTTATTTATTTATTTATAATAATATATATTTAATTTCAAAAAGCAAGTTTTCATTTCGAACTCCTAGCCAAACCCACCGACTATTATCCTTTGCTAATTACCCACATTCCGAACATAATGGGATATGTTTCATGAGCCAGTTCGGCTGTTTCGGTCAGTTTCCGTTTAAATTACAATATGAATAAATATATATTTAATTTAAACGTACATTTCAATATACTGAGGCCACATACGGGGCTCTAAAAATTCCAGAAAAATTATTTCTAGCTTCGTATTGACGATACGGTCCTTATAAAATTAATTTCGTCAAATTTGGAGACCATTTGAAAAATGGCCATTTTCTGGTCGATCCAAATTGACTGAAGGGTCCGTTTGGCACAGGTCCCTATTAAGTTTCAAAATTAGGCTCACATCCAGTCCAACTTTTCATGTAAATTTAGTCCCTATTTTTCAAAAATACACTAAAAACAAAAAAATATAAAAAAATCGCGAAAATTCGTATTTAAATCAAACATGTACTCACCCAAAAGAAACAGCTCGTAAAAAAAAAATCAAAAAATGCATCAAAATCAAAAAATACAATAAAACAACGAAAAATGCAGTAATTTGCATCAAATCATGCACATATTTGCAATACTTGCATTCATCTATGCAAGTATTTCGAATGTTGAATTTGCGTTTTTTTTTTGCATACATGTATGCAAGGTAAACAGAATTTTGCATACAAGTGTGCAACAATCTTCAGGCAAAATTTTCGCTTCATATTTTTACATGCAATACTTGCATACATATGTGCAAGTATTTCAAATAGTTGCATACATGTATGCAAGTTTTTTTTTTTAATTTCCGTGAATTTCTGTTAATACTTCCAGATTTTAGATTTTTTTTTTACATTATAACGCTTTTTTTAAAATAAAAAGAAAAGGCGGAATAAAAAAAAGGGGACAAAGTTTCCCATTCGTTTCCGCCCCCTCTTTTTGAGCTGCCGCCTAATAATTTTTGTCCCTTCCGCCTTCCACCTCCTTCCACTTCGCCTTTTCCATTTTTTCACAAATAAAATGCGCTCTTGCATTAAAAAAAATATCTAAAATCTGGAAATATTCCCCCCAGTCCACGCAAAAAAAAATTGTTGCATACATGTATGCAACTATTACTAATAGTTGCATACGTCTATGCAACTATTTAAATACATATGCATAAAAAAACCGCAAACCTGCTGAATATTTGCATACAAATATGATGCTATTCAGAATAGCTGCATACTTGTATGTAGTAAAGCATTGAGAGGCAGAGGGCATGGCAATATGTGCATACATGCATGCAAATATTTGAAATATGTGCATGTTTTCATGCATTTTACTGCATATTCCGCTGTTTTGTGTATTTTTTTGATTTTGACTTGTTTATCGATTATTTTTCCACCTGATTATTTTGGTGTGAACATGTTTTATTTAATGATGAATTTTCGTGATTTTTTTATATATTTTTCAAAAATAGGGACCTAATTTATATTAAAAGTTAGACCGGATGTGAGCCTAATTAAGTTTCATTTTAGGGATGTGTGCCTAATTTTCACTTGACTGAAACTGTCAAAACACATTTTACTTCGCCACGCTCACATATTGATTCAGGAAATTATGAATTTTGGAATCTAGCAATAATTTGACATCCCGGATCCAACAAAAGTGGTTTCGTCAAAAACGGAGGTCGTTTGCAAAATTTCCATTTTTAAGGGCCAAAATTCGATAGCGACTATTCTGAATTTTCAACTGGGCATAACTTTTATTTCCCTATGAAATTTCAATTTTTCGGATTCGTTAGAAAGATATTTATAAACAGATTCAAATATTTTTGGTTTCGCTAAAATCCAGTTTATTTTGAATCCTGTACACTCATTTGAAATTTGAAATCAAATTTTCGAACTACCGCGCCATTTTCAATTCCTTTTATAATTAAAAATAAATATTTATATTCTAACGATGACTCAAATAAATATATACATTCTAATTCTATTCAAAATAAATTTCTCGTCGTTATTATTTAAAATAAATTATTTTAAATATTCAAAATTCATTAGAATTGCCAAAATAAATTTTTTAAATTGGTTTGGATTTTCCAGGTTGTTACAACATTCTTCCTGCTAAGTGCATCAGCTACAACATTGGCTTCCCCTGTAGTATACAAAATATCTAGATTGTATGCTGCAAGAAATTCTAGCTAACGCTGCTGTCTCAAATTCAAGTCTTTTTGGGTGAACAGATATTTCAATGATTTATGATCCGTATATAATTCGAACTTCTCACCCAAAAGATAGCGCCTCCATATCTTCAAAGCGAATACCACGGCTAACAGCTGTAGATCGTGTGTAACATATCTCTTCTCATGCGGCTTCAACTAACGGCCAGCATAAACAACAACTTAGCCTCTTTGCCTTAACACCGCACCTAAGCATTTATTTAGACAGTTAAATCTTGATTGCCATCTATAATAGTCAATACTGAAGTAGAAAGCTGCCTGACATTCTGTCGTCCAGTTAAACCTTGTATGCTTCTTTGTAAGCTTCGTCAATGGATAGATAGCTTCGAAAAATCCTTAATGAATTTCTGATAATAGCCTGGCAATCCCATAAAGCTTTTGACTTCTATGGGAGTGCTAGGTTGCTTCCAATCTCTAATGGCTGTATTCTTGCCTGGATCCACTAAAATTCCTTCCTTCGATACTACATGATCGAGGAACTTCACTTTTTCTTGCCAAAATATGCATTTAGACAATTTGGATTTTAATACATTCTTTCTCAAAATTTCCAAAACCTGTTCCAAATGCTTCGCATGATCGCTAGTTGACTTAGAGAAGATTAAAATATCATCAATGAAGACTAGCACAAATTTATTCAAAACTCCGCAAAATACTCGATTCATCAAATCAACGAAATAAGCAGGAGTGTTACATAAGCCGAACGACATTACTAACGATTCATAAAAAAAGTCTGGACCTCTGGAAGTTGTCAAAGGATTACATTCTTCGGCAATCTGCAGTTGATGGAAACCTATAGCTAGTTCCATCTTCGAAAACACTCTCGCTCCATTCAAGTGATCTAATAAATCTTCAATGCGTGGCAATGGGTATTTATTCTTCAATGTTTACTTATTGAGGTCTTGGTAATCTACGCATAATTTGAGAGTACCATCTGACTCCAGAACAAAAATCACGACTGCTCCCTAGCTCGAGAAACTAGGCCTGACTAGACCTTTCCGTAGCAATTGTCGAGTTTGATCACTCAACACTTCCTTCTCTTTAAATGTCATTCTTCGAATTGCATGCACAACTGGCCTTACATCCGGAACGAGATCCATTTTGAATTCATTTTCTCTTTGTGGAGGTAAGCTACTAACTTCTTCGAATGCGTCTGCATAATCTCTAACAATGGGAATATTCTCAATAAAGGTAGCATAAACTTCAAGAGAAGACCAAAATTCTTTTCTATCTGAACTTGAGCCTATGCGCGGTATAATAATACTCCCAAGTTTTGCTTAAACTTTTACTACTCTCTCGGCGCATTTAACTTCGGCCTCATACTTCATTAACCAATCCAATCCTAGTATAATGTCAAATTCGAAAAAATTCATGATGATCAAATCAAAGTAAAACCGATAACAAGAATAGGAGACAGGTACTCTACAATATAAACAAAGAACAAGAGAACCTCTTATCGGGTTATGGACACTAGTAGATTCTTCAAGATTTCTCAATTTTAAATTTAACTTTTTAACCGTGTTGCTCGAAATAAAACTTCGTGATGCTCATGTATCAAATAATACTTTAATATGAATATTTTAAATTGTAAGCGTACCTTCCAACATGTCTGGTCTACCTTTGTCGTAGAAGAAGCTGGTGCATCTGCCACATTATATACATGAGCCACTTCGTACTTTTTTAGCAATGGGCAATTCCTGCTAATATGCCCTATCTTATGGCAATTGTAGCATTCTCTAGTATCTCGACGTTTCTAGCTAGGGCCGAATTCATTTTGTCTTGGCCTTTTAGGAGCATTGCATTGTTTAGTCCAATGCCCATATTGGTCACAGTTGAAGCATTTACCCTTTGGTTTTCTGTTTTCCTAGGGCTTAGCTGCTTCAGTCTTGCTTGCTTCAGACTTTGAGTCGAGAAGCTTTCTCTTGTTGCTAGCTTGACTTCTCTCCCGATCCGCTTGAAAAAATTTCTTATAGACGCCCTCATATCTACAAGCCATCTCGACAACTTTAGCAAATGGAAGTTCTATATGCCCTGTCACTCTATTGTGGTACCACCTCTGAAGACCGTCAATGAACCGCTTGTTCTTCCTGATCGGTTCTTGAATTAATTCTGGTCCATAGCAAGAGAATTCATTAAACTTGCTGACATACTCATGAATGGTTTTGTCGTCTTGCTGGAGATTAGCAAATTCATCATGAAAGCAATCGACCTCCTGTCGTGGGACAAATCTTTCCTTAAAGACTTCTTTAAATCTGACCCAAGTCATATCAACTTCTAGCTCGCCTACTGTCATAGCTTCCCACCAAATTAGGGCCTCGTCTTTAAGTAGCCAAGATGCTAAAAATTCTTTTCCTATTATTTACCAATTAGAGGCCCACGAAGATCCATTCGCAAGACCTCAACCAAGCTTGAGCTTCTATTACAGTTCCAGTGCCTGTGAATGGCACTCCGCCCAAGTTCTTATATTTCTTGGCGACAACACCAAGATGAAACGGTTATTGTTGCATTACGGGCTCATTATTAGCCATTGATCCTCCCTCATCGAGATCAGGCTGATTATTAACAGCGCGGATATCACCCCTTCCTTGGCCTCTGCCTCTTCTGCCTCTAACTCGTCCACTCATTTCCTTTCAGTCTTGAGGGTAGCAAGGAACGAGTCAGGCCAAAAGAAAAGATCGTTAAAGGAATGATTAAAGCATGTAGACATATGCATAGATAATGATGTATGATACGGTCATATGTTATTCTGATGTACTCATTCTAGGATATTACTAATCCTACCTTTAATGAGTTACTCATCCTAGAATACTACCGATTCTATCTTCGACGAGTCGTTTAATATATTATCTTCCAGAGCTAAGGTTAAGCTCTAATACCATGCCTGACACGAATCAAACCCCCGCTCCACAGTGGCAAGGTTGGTCTTTGGAAAATAACACATTAATCATATCACCGAATACAAAAAATAGCATAACACATAAAAATAGAGAATAATTTACATCATCTCATAACAGCGGAATCATAAACATCGTCAGAGTTACACAGATGCAGGATTATACTTAGTACATAACAAGTTTCATCAAATAGATAATAAGTCTACATCGAAAGGAAATATAAACATACATAAGGTAGTGTTTAAATGTTCAAAGAAATGATAAAATTCAAGTCTTCATCTTCAGCCAAAAGAGCACCCAATGCTGTGGTGCATATCCAAAAGAAAGCTAATCACCTGTTCACTTAGCTGCCAATGTAAAAATATGGGCGCCCGAGTTTGCAAGGGAAAAACATACTATGAGTCAGTCATGGGGCTAGTATGAGAAATTCTACAATTACTTAACTTATTTAAAGTATAAGGAAAATCATAGGACCACGACGTATGTCACGGAATGTGTTTACTCTATTGGATTGTCGGTGCATAAAATAAAGTAAATCAAGTAAACATCGCAATGCTTTTTAGAAAAATGAAGTCGTTATAAGATTCAGATCCCATCACACAATGCAAACACAAACCAGGGGATAGAGTTTTACTTTATAATGGACAAACATGCTTGTTACGCAGGAAAAAAAATCATTCGATATTATTATTAGTTTTTAGATGTTTCAAAAACAATTTCAACATAAAGGTATCAGTCATAGACAACATAGTATCTCATCCTACTATGTCTCCATATAGGTTTACAATAAAAACCGCACAATATTGTATTGAAAATTGAATTTCCATCATGAGTCAAGGCAAGGGATGTCTCCTTACCGGTTTCGAGACACTCTAGCAAGTGCCTCAGGATTACACACTTGGAAAACCATTGGATCTTCAGGGTCAGTCCACTCTTACGTTTGAGGATTGGTTATTCCTAAATAATACATTTCCTGGTCCTATCAGACCTATCTCTAAGCCTTTTAGTCAGCTCGATATCCGAGGCGCCTCACAATCCATCATCCACATAAGTAAAAATGTATGGGCTCCATACCATGACTCCACTTCTAGCTAGGAAGAAACGCATACACTCCCTGCAGTCACTATCCCGTTTTAGACTCATACCGGAGTGTGAGGCTCACGAATTAACGCCCTACACAAAGCTATGCGACTTAAAGCTGTGCTTTGATCATCATCAACAAGACTTTGCTTTTAAACAAAAGTCTTGATCACTTGCATCTTGTCATGCTACACTGTGAATCCATACTATGTCATTGATTTCCACCAATATATAACCTCTAAGTTCGTACGTCTTAGAGAAGGATGTTAAGCAAGAGAATAAATTCTCCACCACCAAACAGATATATATTTAGCAGAGATCAACAACGTAGCACACACTACAATGTCAAACATACAACCCATTCTGTAACACCCCGAATTTTTAACAACACCAAAGAGGATAAATTAAAGAATAATTAATTTAATATTAAGAATTAAGGGAAACAGGCTACGTCATTACGCCCGTCTCAAAATTTTGGTCAGGAGAGACACCTGGTTTGCGTAAAACGGATAACATATGAAGAAGTTACGGACGACAAAAGTTTGACAAACCAAAACAGGGATAACTGGCGCACTTCACAAGTGCGCCAAGGCAATTTCACACTGGCGCACCTGTAAAGTGCGCCCATAGGGGTTTTTGGGTATTCGAGCCCTTTTCAAGTAGGTGGCGACCCGTGACCTGATTCACTCTAGGGTTAAGGTCGCATTCGAATTATGGACATTGGCAGCTATAAATATACCTCAATTCTCTTGTTTTCTTTACAAAGAATCAGTGGCAACCAAACTCTGCCGATGTCTGAATTGAACTGGATCCCTTATATTCTACTATCAACTAAGGCAAATCAATTGGAGATTCAAGATTCAATCTCTTCTAGTTTTATCTTCTAATCCAAACTTAGTGAGTATAGTTATTTTCAGAATTAAGTATTTAAAAGTTAACTTGATAGGATAATGGTTTGGATTTGTTCATATATTATATTGGAACCATTGTAAATTATGAACATATAACATTTTGGATTGATCCCTATGATGTAGATCTTAATCCCTATTTGTGTTAGATCTATTTTTATCCATAGATCTGAATTATGTGCACACTCTATGATGTAGATCTTAATCCCTATTTATGTTAGATCTACTTTTATCTATAGATCTGAATTATGTGGACATTCTATGATGTAGATAGTATCCCTATTTGTACTAGATGTACTTTTATCTATTAGATCTGAATTATGTGGACATTCTGTGATGTAGATCTTAATCCTAATTTGTTTGATCTACTTTTACCTATTAGATCTGTATTATGTGGACACCTAAATCATTAATCAGATCTAGTTTATTATTTGGATCTCCTTGTGCTTCTCATATTAGATCTGAACTTGTAGGACATCTGAATTAAAATTTAGATCTTGTCATGTTCATCTTATCACTTTTGCTATGTTAGAACTAGTTAACTGCCCTTGTCATGTTCATGTTAGTATAAGTTTATGCTAGTTATGTTAGAACATTCACCTTTGTCATATTTCCATTACCTTCCCTTTTTATCGTTTATGAATAGGCTATTATTTAGCCTATACATGCCGCAAATTATGAACACGCTAGTTACGGAATGGGGAGGGAAAAAGGTTAATATTGGCATAATTTGAATGTGAACATGAGTTGGCGTATAATTCAATAATTGGGTAAATGGGCATAAATACCTAATAAGGCATAGGTATAATTAATTGGACATATAATTCAAAAAGGGAAAGTGGGACATAATTTCCTGTAAAGACATAGGTAAGAATTTGATAAAAATGGAATGTTTAATAATTACAATTAGAAATTGTAATTGCACTTATGACACGAGGTTAGGTTTCATTAGTGGTGGAAGTCTACCCGGACCTGACCGGCATATCCAGGAGCCACTAATGTTGAACCTAATGTGAGAGGTCTAAGTGCGCGAATACGAATTGGGCTAAGACACGAGGTTAGGCCCAACTTGTGGAATAAGACTGCCCGGACTTGATCGACATATCCAGCATCCACAAGTTGTAAGCCAAATGTGGGAGGTCTGGCCCATTATAAACCATAATCGGACATGGTAAGAAATTGGACTACTTAACCTAATTTAATCCATAGGGATTGTATGATTTTGAACTAAAGTTAGGGTTAAGTAAAAATTGGTTGGACTGTTGGGTGGGTTAAGTGAGAGGGTGGGTAATATTTACATATAGGCCTACAAAATTATCCCAATAAGGTTATGTAATTAAAGACACCTAGTGGTATACATAATCGGTGGAAAATATGAAAGTTATGTAATTAAAGACACTTTTTAGAGTAAGCATAACTAGTGGAAATGAATAGGGCTATGTAATTAAAGACACCTAGTGGTATACATAGTCAGTGAAAACCTAGTGGGGGATACAAGACAAAGGGGAGAGCTTGTTTGGGAACCAAACATTCCTAATATCGCAGAGGGCGTTACGATACCCGGATGGTTCCGAAGGTATCTAGAGGCCACGGAGCCTGCCGAAGGCTAGGGAAACGTTCCTCCCCTAGCAATACCCGTTATTCCTCCTCCTTCCTCTCCAAGAGCAAATAATTTCGCTAAGATCTGCAAAGACTTCCGTGCTATGGGAGGGAAGCCATTTCATGGGAACGAGACTTTCATAGAAGCGCAGAATTGGCTCAAGAAGACTGAGGACTTGTTTGTAATCTTGGAGGTAGAGGATAGAAAGAAGGTTCAGTTAGTCCCCTGGCTACTAAAAGACGAAGCCTCATTTTGGTGGGAAGTCACCCAAGCTGGAAGTCCGGTGGAAACTTAGGAAGATTTTTAGACAGAGGTTCAAAATGAAATTTCTCTCCCAAGCTGAGAGAAGCTTGCAGATGGAGAGGTTCTTACCGCTCAAACATGGAAACTTGATGGTGAAAGAATATGTGAACAAATTTAACCAGCTAGCAAGGTTCGGGTTAGAATTGGTGGATACTCCATACAAGAAGGCATTGCGGTTTGCTAAAGGGCTAAATGAACCTCTGCATGGGTTAGCCATATCCCATATTCCAATGGGGGCCACTTTTGAAAGGCTTGTCGATATGGCCCTAATGCATGAGGAAGACAAGGGAGAGAAAATGGAAGTAAAGGCTGAGGAAACATCACAAAATAAGGTGTGGCCCAGGAAGGGGCAATAACAACAATAGCAGAAGAAAGGAGGGAAGAATGACAAAAGCAAGGATAAGAGAAAATGTCACAGCTGTGGAAAAGAGGGTCACTAGATCAAAGACTGTAATAGAAGGAAGAACACTTACTTTAATTACGGAGAGGTCATACACTTCGCTAGAGAGTGCCCGAAGAAACGAGGACCATAGGGACAAGGTCAAAGGGCAGGAACTTCTGTAGGGCAGGTGCATGCTCTTATGACCAGTGCTCCTGATAGAGGTAGAAAAATTTATGTGGAAGGTTTAATTTCTCTTTCAAACCATCCTATTAGAACACTTTTTGATTCTGGTGCTTCACATTCATTTATATCAAGTTCTGTAGTTGAATCTCTGCACTTAAGTACTAGTATGGTAGTGGATCACGTAGTTGTTTCAAACCCCATTAGTGGCTCGGCTCATTTATCTATGGTCTGTTGGGGTTTGAAAATATCTGTGTTAGGCGTCGAGTTTGAATGTGACACATATATGCTCGGGTTTATGGTCTATAGGCTGATTCTAGGAATGGATTGGCTTACCACATATAGTGCCATTCTGGATTGTGAGAAGAGGGTCATTAGGCTTCTGACTTGTCATGGGAGGACCCACGAGATTTCTTGTGACTCACAAGAGTCGGTTATGCTTAGTTTCCTAGAGTCTCTTGATGCATCTATCGATGACTTGCAATCTGTTCCAGTAGTCCGAGATTATTCCGATGTTTTTGATGAGGTTCGGGATTTACCTCCGAGGCGCGAGATTGACTTTCGTATATATTTGGAGGACAATGCAAAGCCAGTTGCATTGCCAGTACGCCAAACGGCTCCGAGGGAAAGGAGGGAGCTGAGTAAGCAAGTTGGGGAGCTACTTGAGAAAGGGTTTATCAGACGAAGAATATTTGAGTGGGGTGCTCCAATAGTATTCGCGACCAAGGCGGATGGTTCGTTTCGTTTGTGTGTTGGCTATAAAGAGCTGAATAAACTCACTAAGAAGAATAGGCACCCGCTTCCAAGGATTGATGATTTATTTGATCAGCTTGTTGGTGCCTCAGTATTTTCTCAGTTAGACTTGGCCGCGGGGTTTTATCAGTTGAGGGTGGCTGAGGGAAGTATAGACAAGACTGCTTTTAGGACTCCGGATGGTTTCTTTGAATGGCTAGTTATGCCTTTTGGGTTTACAAATGCACCCGCCTATTTTGTTGATTTGATGAGTAGGGTGTTTCGGGAGTTCCTAAACAAATTTGTCGTAGTCTTTGTTGATGATATTTTGATCTTCTCTAAGAGCTAAGAAGAGCATGCCCAACATTTAAGAGAAGTTTTGAAAACTCTCCGTGACCACCAGCTTAAGGCAAAGTTCTCCGAATGTCATTTTTGGAGAAAGGAGGTGAGATTCTTAAGGCATGTAGTCTCAAAAGAAGGGATAGCTGTAGATCCCGCGAAAGTAGTTGCGGTGCAAGATTGCCAGATTCCTAAAAATGCAACAGAGGTGAGAAGCTTTCTTGGGTTGGAAGATTACTATAGGAAGTTCATTAAAGACTTCGCAAAGATGTCAGCCCCACTCACCAAGCCGACGAAGAAGAACTTGGCATTTTCATGGGATATAGACTGTGATGTTGGTTTACAAAGACTGAAGAGGGCTCTGACAACAGCCCCAGTTTTGGCCTTGCAAAATGGGAGTAAAGTGTTTATCGTTTACACTGAAGCGTGTGGCACAGGGCTTAGTGCGGTTCTGATGCAAGAAGGGAAAGTAGTATGTTATGTGGGTAGACAGTTGAGAGTTCATGAGAAGAACTACCCCACCCATGATCTAGAACTAGCTTCCATTGTATTCGTTTAAAGACGTGGCATCACTATCTACGTGGAGAGAAGTTCGTGTTATACACCGATCATAAATCTCTTAAGTATTTGTTCTCGCAGATGGATCTCAATTTAAGGCAACAAAGGTGGATCAAATTCCTAGCTTCATATGATTTTGAGATTGCTTATACCCCTGACAAGGGTAATGTGGTGGATGACGCACTAAGTAGGCAAAGGATGGCCTTAAGTCCTCTGTTCGTGGAGAGGAAGAGCTTGGAATTCATCTCAACTATTGATTTTAAACCCTCCATTGAGATTTTGCCTGACTTGTTTGCATCATTAGAAATACGACTAACTTTTATGGATCAGATAGGAGCTTCGCGACAAAGTGACCCACAGATTTTAGAAATCATGGAAAATCTCAGAAGAGCGGAGACTTCTAGTCACCTCAGTAGATATGCCATAGATGAAAGGGGTGGTTGCGACGAGATGGAAGGCTTTGTGTTCCTCAAACTAGAAGCTTGATAAAAGCAATACTAGAAGAAGCCCACCATTCTAGGATGACTATTTATCCAGGCGGTGATAAGATGTACAGAGACATGCAAAGGGTTTTCTTTTGGACTGGGATGAAGAAAGATGTGGCTTAATTTGTTTCTCAATGTTTAGTTTGCCAGCAAGTCAAAGCTGAGCAAAAGAAGCCCAGTGGTTTACTTCATCCTTTAGAGGTTCCTCAGTTGAAATAGGAGAGCATCTCTATGGATTTCATAGTTAGTTTGCGTAGATCGAAGAAAGGCAACACCAATATCTGGGTTGTGGTAGATAGACTCACTAAGAGCGCTCACTTTATTCCCGTTAAGGGTAAGAGGACAGCACCATGATTGACAACAATTTATGTTCGTGAGATAGTTCGTCTTCATGGGGTGCCTTCCAGCATCGTAAGCGATCATGACCCCATCTTTACCGGTGAATTTTGGAGGATCTTACAAGAAGCATTAGGTACACAGTTGTGTTTAAGCACCGCTTATCATCCTCAGACCGATGGACAAATGGACAGGGTGAACAGAATTCCTGAAGATCTTTTAACGCTATGTATCCTAGACTTTAGAGGGACATGGGAAGAGCATCTTCTTTAGTAGAGTTTTCCTATAATAACAGTTATCAAGCGAGCATCGACATGGCACCCTTTGAAGCATTGTATGGACGACCCTGTAGATCACCAACTTGTTGGTGGGAATCTACAGAAAGATTATTACTTGGACTAGATATGGTTAGGGAAACGTCCGAAAAGATTGACCTTATTCGACGGCGGATGAAGACAGCTCAAGATAGGCAGAAATTCTATGCAGACAAGAGAAGGACTGACATCGAATTTGAAGCGGGAGACTTAGTTTTTATCAAAGTATCACCTCCGAGGAACGTAGTTCGCTTCGGATCAGTAGGGAAGTTGGCACCTAGGTTTGTGGGACCATTTCCCATAACCGAGAGGATTGGCCAAATGGCCTATAGAGTAAAGCTTCCAGAAAATCTGTCTGGCGTTCATGATGTTTTCCATGTTTCTCATCTGCGGAAGTGCTTGCATGACACCGCGGAAGTTGTTGAGCCGAGTGTATTGGAAGAGGTGAAAGTGGAACGGGAGGCGACAGTTAGGCGAGTCCTCACCCGTATTCTTGGGTCAAAAGTTAAGAAGTTACAAAAAAAGAGATCAAGTTGCTAAAGGTACAATGGAGAGATAACCCAGAGGATGCGACTTGGGAGACTGAAGACAAGATTCGTGCTTTGTACCCTTTTCTTTTCGAGGATATATTCTTAACTCCTTTTCCAAATCTTTATCAGTACTTGTTTCTGTCATTTGAGTATATCCTATCCATAGTATTTTCGAACCTTAGATAAGAATCCTATGAATGTAAACATGTGTTTGAGACATGTTATGTTTGATGGATGCAAGTGTTTGCTAGTGATTGCCTATGGATGCATATACACACACATTAGGCTCTAGATCCGCTCAATCACTCTCATACTGCATATGGAGGTGTGTGCATTTTCTTTTCTTTTATGGATGGAAATGGATGAATTAGCATATGAATGTTGCATTTGGACGAATGAATGTGTACATATATAGAGCTTACATCTTATAATAGGATTATTTGCATACAGATTGGATTCATGGCACTAACATACATTGCATTAAGGAGGTCAACTGAATCAGTAGACTGACTGATCTTCGCATTAGTATTGGGACATATACACACACCTTTGCGTATACTCATATAAGCATTAGAATTCCCTAAGGACAATTGATGCCAGTGATTAGTGGATGAGTAGATGGATGATGGATGGTAGGATACATTCTTTTCAACTTAGAAATTTCAGGGACGAAATCCTTTGAGTAGACGAGAATGTAACACCCCGAATTTTTAATGACACCAAAGAGGATAAATTAAAGAATAATTAACTTAATATTTAGAATTAAGGGAAACAGCCTATGTCATTATGTCCGTCTTGTAATTCTGGTCAGGATAGACACCTGCTTTGCGTAAAACAAATAACATATGAAGAAGTTACGGAGATAAAAGTCTGACAAATCAATACAGGGATAACTGGCGCATTTCACAAGTGCGTCATGGACATTTTACATTGGCGCACCTGTAAAGTGTGCCCATAGGGGTATTGGGTATTCGGGCCTTTTTTCAAGTGGGTGGCGACCTGTGACCTGATTCACTCTAGGGATGAGGTGGCATTCGAATTCTGGACATTGGCAACTATAAATATACTTCAATTCTCTTGTTTTCTTCAAAAAGAATCGATAGCATCCAAACTCTGTCGGTGTCTGAAATGAAATGGATCCCTTATCTTCTATTATCAATTAAGGCAAATTAATTGGAGATTCAGGATCCAATATCTTCTAGTTCTATCTTCTAATCCAAACTTAGTGAGTATTGTTACTTTTAGAATTAAATATTTAAAAGTACACTTGATAGGATAATGGTTTGGATTTGTTTATATATTATATTGGATCCATTGTAAATTATGAACATATAACATTTTGGATTGATCTCTATGATGTAGATCTTAATCCCTATTTGTGTTAGATCTTCTTTTATCTATAGATCTGAATTATGTGGACATTCTATGATGTAGATCTTAATCCCCATTTGTGTTAGATCTACTTTTATCTATAGATCTGAATTATGTGGACATTCTATGATGTAGATCGTATCCCTATTTGTATTAGATCTACTTTTATCTATTAGATCTGAATTATGTGGACATTTTGTGATGTAGATCTTAATCCTAATTTGTTAGATCTACTTTTACCTATTAGATCTGTATTATGTGGACACCTAAATCATTAATCAGATCTAGTTTATTATTTGGGTCCCCTTGTGCTTCTCATATTAGATCTGAACTTGTTGGACATCTAAATTAAAATTTAGATCTTGTCATGTTCATCTTATCACCTTTGCTATGTTACAACTAGTTAACTTCCACAAGTTCATTAGATCTATGCTTATAGGTTCACCATGTTAGTATATGTTTATGCTAGTTATGTTAGAACATTCACCTTTATCATATTTCTATTACCTTCCCTTTTTATCGTTTATGATTAGGCTATTATTTAGCCTATGCATGCCGCAAATTATGGACACGTTAGTTAGGGAACGGGGAGGGAAAAAGGTTAATATTGGCATAATTTGAATGTAAACATGAGTTGGACGTATAATTCAATAATTGGGTAAATGGGCATAAATAAGGCATAGGCACTATTAATTGGACATATAATTCAAAAGGGGAAAGTGGGGACATAATTACCTATAAAGACATACGCAAGAATGTGATAAAAATGGAATGTTTAATGATTACAATTAGAAATTGTGATTGCACTTATAACACGAGCTTAGGTTGCATTATTGGTGGAAATCTGCCCGGACTCGACCGGCATATCCAACAGCCACTAATATTGAACCTAATGTGAGAGGTCTAAGTGCGCGAATACGAATTGGGCTAAGACACGAGGTTAGGCCCAACTTGTGGAATAAGATTGCCAGGTCCCGACCGACATATCCAGCATCCACAAGTTGTAGGCCTAATGTGGGAGGTCTGGCCCATTATAAACCATAATTGGACATGGTAATGAATTGGACTACTTAACCTAATTTAATCCATGGGGATTGTATGATTTTGAACTAAAGTTAGGATTAAGTAAAAATTGGTTGGACAGTGGGTGGGTTAAGTAAATTTGAGGGGGTGGGTAATATTTACATAAAGGCCCACAAACTTAACCCAATAAGGTTGTGTAATCAAAGACACCTAGTGGTATACATAACCTGTGGAAAATATAAAAGTTATGTAATTAAAGACACCTTTTAGGGTAAGCATAACTAGTGGAAATGAATAGGGCTATGTAATTAAAGACACCTAATGGTATACATAGTCAGTAAAAACCTAGTAGGGGATACAAGACAAAGGGGAGAGCTTGTGTCATATTGTGTAAGACGTATTTCAGTCAGTAACCCGGAGTAGGTATCAAACAAAGTACTCCGTACTAGGCGGAGAAGGGGCACACTAACTGACTGATTGTAAGAGATCCAAACGTGGAGGTCGGTGTGGGTGGCGCAAACTGACCGGGCCATGTGCGTGCATGAGCCGGGCAGAGGGGGATAAGACGACCGTGACACCTGTAGATATGAGGCTGTGCATATTTGTGATGGGTTGCCACTATAGGACGTGATACATCCTATTGTGGGGCCGGCATAGAGTATCTATGGAGCAGGGAGCCGGTCGATTAGGGTAGTGGTTAGGGTACATTTGGACGTATGCCTAAGTCTGCCACCTTATAGTGGAAGGGATCATCTCATTCTGGTTATACTAGTAATAGTGCAGAGTAATCATTAGAAGCATATATACCTTATCCTGTCTACCTTGTCACACCTGCCATTTATGTAGTGATCTCTCTTATCCACTTTATATGCCTATCATGCTACTTTTATTTATTTACTTGCTAAAGGTCACTAGACTTGCCAGACTTTATAGCTGACCTTTTTTGTTTCTCCTTCTTTCTTCCGTCCCCCCCCCCCCCCCCCCGGGTTCTCAGGGAGGAAACACTCAGGCTTGATCGTGATTCTGCTTACTTTTGCTAGAGCTGCTGATATGTATGGCTCAAGCTCCTATCCTTGTTGTTATGGCTATATTTTGTTCTTATGGAATTTTACTTCTTTTATGCACTCTGATATTTTTGAAGTACAAGACAGTAAATTTTATGTTATAATGGGCTTTTATGTTTCAGACATGTGATGTTTTTGGACCACTGTATCTTATGATAAATAAAGTTTTTATTCCGTTGTTATTCTATATATCTGTCTTGTAACATTCTGTGTGTTTACCTATAACGCTTCACAAAACTTAATGCATTCCCTTTGTGAGTGACATTAACAGACGTGGGGTGTCACAATTGGTATTAGAGCTGAAGGTTACCAAATTGTATAAGTTTTTTGAAAATTATTATAAAAAGGTTTTAAAAGAAAGTATTTTCAAAAAGAAAAAGTCTATTTTGAAAAACATTCCCCAAAAAGCCATATGTAGTATCTTATATCCTTTGTCTGAACCACTTCCCTTTTCTTTTCAGCATGTCTGGGGAATCAAACATTCATAATATCCCAGAGAGCATTACGATACCCAGTTGGTTCTAAAGGTATCTGGAGGCCACGACGCCTGCAGAAGGCCAGGGAAATGTTCCTTCCCTAGCTGCACCAGTTATTCCTCCTCCTCCCCCTCCAAGAGCAGATAATTTAGCTAAGATCTGCAAAGACTTCCATGCTATGGGTGGGAAGCCATTCCACGGGAACGAGACATTCGTAGAAGAGCGGAATTGGCTCAAGGAGACTATGGACTTGTTCGTAATCTTTGAGGGAGAGGATAGAAGGAAGGTTCAGTTAGCCGCCTAGCAACTGAAAGACGAAGCCTCATTTTGGTGGGAAGTCACCCAAACTGGACGTCCAGTGGAAACTTGGGAAGATTTTAGACAATGGTTCGAAATGAAATTTCTCTCCCAAACTGACAGAAGCATGCAGATGGAGAGGTTTTTAGCGCTCAAAAAAGGAAACTTAACGGTGAAAGAATATGTGAACAAATTCAACCAGCTAGCAAGGTTCATGTTAGAATTGGTGGATACTCCGCACAAGAAGGCATTGCGGTTTGCTAAAGGGCTGAATGAACCTCTGCATGAGTTAGCCATGTCCCATATTCAATGGGGGCCACTTTTGAAAAGCTTGTCGATATGGCACTAATGCATGAGGAAGGCATGGGAGAAAAGAAGGAAGTAATGGCTAAGGAAACATCGCAAAATAAGAAGGTCTGGCCCAGGAAGGGGCAACAACAACAGCAGAAGAAAGGAGGGAAGAATGACAAAGGCAAGGATAAGAGAAAATGTCACAACTGTGGAAAAGAGGGTCACTTGATCAAAGACTGTAAGAGAAGGAAGAACACTTGCTTTAATTGCGGAGAGGTCAGACACTTCGCTAGAGAGTGCCCAAATAAACGGGGACCACAGGGACAATCTCAATTTCTTACTTTTGTTGGAAAATTACAATTCAAAATATTCCATCATTTCTTGTTTTAACAAATTCTGGTTTATATTGAATTCTATACATTAATTCAAAGTTTAAAATCAAATTTTCAAACTTCGACGCCATTTCAAGCTCATTTTAATGAAATTTTAAATTTCTATGTTCTAACTTTGATTTAAATAAATTTTAAATTGTTTATTCTCAAAATAATTCCTCTAAAATATTTAATTTCTCTGAAAATCAATCAAAAATAAATTTTGAATTGGTTCCAAAAATATGGGTTGTCACACAATTTAAGACAGCCTAAACATCATACTGAAAGACCACAAACTGCCACTGGCCATCATATGATAAAGGGAGAAAAAAGTGGAATATCCAAGCCAAAAGCTTACATGGTTGCTGAGAGTAAAGAAGAGCTTCTCACTTTTAATGAAGCTATTAAACACAAAGAGTGGAAAATAACCATGGATGAAGAATTCAATGCTCTCATATGAAATCAAACCTGTGATCTTATACCTCAACCAAACAACAAAAATTTAATTGGATGTAAATGGACCTACAGAGTTAAAAAGAATCCAGATGGCACTGTCAACAGATACAAAGTAAGATTTGTGGAAAAAGGGTTCAACCATGAGAATGGGTTTGGTTACAATGAGACATTCTCAACAGCAGTCAAACCAAGAATAACTAGGTTAATATTCACCATTGCCCTCAAAAATTGTGGAATATCCAACACGAATAATGCATTTCTTAACGGACTGCTTGAAGAAAAGATCTACATGCAACAACCTAAAGGATATACATAAGATCCCAAATGTTGCTGAGTGCATTGGGATACATGCATTATTTCAAATGTTGAAAATATCGCCCAAGATCTCCTACGATATCTCGTTTTAGACCAAAACGAAATAGCAAATCCCACTGTAAATCTCATTTTGAATATATCGCCTGAGATAACGATATATCGACCAAGACGAGATCCTATAATATCGTCCGAGATCTTGGATTTTTTGGTTAAAATATAAATGCATGCCCAAAATAGAACAATATTTAAAAGACTCAAATCTAACCACAATATTCTCCTGCTATTTAACATTTTGCATGTTAAAAGACCATATCGCATGTTCATATATATTCTACAATGCTTATGATTTTCATATTCGTCTTTTTTACATACATATTACTTATGAAATTATGTATTTTATGTTCTACTTATGCTGAAATTTTAATTTGTATACCTTTTTTATGTCTAACAATAATTCATGTTCATAGATCATATGTTGTAAGCACTAATCTATTTGCATTGTGTTATATTTTTACGTTAAGCATATTATGATTTAGGATATGAATGATCTTTAGTAAATTAAGAAAAATGAAATGATTTTGCGGTTCAAATTTAAATTGTTATATTTATAATAGCATTCATAAAATCACTATGTAAGAATATCATTTTTTAACATATCATGTACCCCGAGATTGTTCCGATACGAACTTTCAGACCCGAGATGGAAATCCGAGACGAACACCCGAGTTAGACTCATCTCATCTGAGATCTCCCCCGATATGAGATCTAGTCTGTAAAACCCCCTAGACGAAATGTAATCGAGATCTGAGATTTAAAACCTTGGATATAGGCCCACAAAATCTGATAACTCTTTATTTATTAAAATTACTCAAACATCTACTGTTTATATACTTGTTTATGTTGATGACTTGATAATTACAGGAAGCAGTGATGTTGAGATATCAAGCATTACTAAATATTTAAATAAAGTGTTATTAAAGACCTTAGGAAAATTTCTTATTTTCTAGGAATTGAAGCACAAAGAAATTCAAAGTCAAAAATGTTTTCGTGCCAAAAGAAGTATATAAGAGAACTTCTGATAAAGACAGACATGATTGAAGCCAAATCTCAACAAACCCCTATGATATCTAGTCAAAATTGCTCCATAAACAAGGGAGAAAGCATAAATAATATTAAAAAATATAGGAGTGCTGTGGGAGAATTACAATACGCAAGCATAACATGGCCTGATATATCATTCAGTGTTAACAAGGTATCTCAATTTTTGCAGAATCCTAAAGACGAACACTGGACAGCGGTAAAGAGAATCTTGAGATACCTAAAAGGGACACTGAATTATGGTTTAACTCTGAAAGGTGCAAATCACTTATACATAACTGGATTTACAGACTCAGATTACGCAGCATATCTAGATGACAGAAGATCTATCATAGGCTATCGTATCTATATTGGTGACAACCTAATATCATGGAGTTTTAAAAAATAATCTACAATATCAAAGTCCAGTGCTGAAGCTGAATATAAGAGTATTTCTAGTGCAACAGAAGAAATAATGTGGATACGATCTGTTTTTAAAGAACTATAGCTCAGTAACTTATCAAAAGCAAGCATTTGGTGTGACAATCAAAGTTTTATTAACATGTCTGCAAACCCTATTCAGCATGCTCGAACAAAACACACAGAAATCAACATCAACTTTGTTCGAGATCAAGTTAAGGAAGGAAACGACAAATCAATTATATACCTTCATTTCATCAAAGGGCGGATATTCTTACAAAGTTTTTTTCAACAAAGAACTTTACCAGACTACGTGAAGAACTGAAGATTCATCACTGTCCAGCTCTAAAATCTACCGCAATTTCTTCCGTTGAATACACTCAGCAACAATCTGCCTTAGATCTCAAGTCAAAGCTACAACTCCAGTAATGTTCTTCTCTAATTCACAATAGCGAAGATAGAAGAAGCTACTAGAAATCTGCTTTGATCTCATGACTTTTAATAAAAGTAATTTGAAGATGGAGGCAACGATTCGTTTCTCAGTGTCAAAATTAGGGTTTCATCTAACCCTAGATCTGAAGAGGCAAATAAGATAATGAATAATGGTTGTTGTTATTCTCCACAAAAGGACATTTCATATATTTTGTATTGGGCATGTATTTATGGGCTTTGTAGCCCACTGCCTGATCTATTGCCAAACGTTCTACGACAATTATAAATACAAGTGTACTCTGTACAGTTTATCTATCTATCAATAATACAAATTCACAACTTACTTTCTCTTCCAATTACAATACACTACTGTTCGATTATCAACTTCAGCAATACAAGAAATTCAACAGATTCCACAGGCTGCGACTAAAATATGGGTTCATGTAAATGCTTAGGGCTGCAATTTTCTTTCATTTTCCCGATTTCCCTGGAATTCCATCTACTAGTTTCCTATAATTTTGCTTTCCATCCCCGTCTAGGAAAATACTATTGGATGGAATTCGTTTTGAGTTTTTTTATGTCCAAACCAACCGAACCGATAGAACGCTCACCCCTACCCAAGAACTCAAAGACAGTAACCACAACTACCAACAGAAATAAAAGCCAACTAACCACCAATACAAAATCGACAGGCTTACCAATGAAAGCTCCAATACGTCGTTTGCACGATCCACAACCCTAAAAAAGGGCCTGCCTTTCGAAGTGCCACTGAACCACCTCGTCCCTGAAGTAATCAAAAGAAAAGAAGAGGAAACCATGAAGGATTCTCACTCTGTCGAGGTAAACTGGATCTGAAGTAAACCTAGAGAACTCAACAGGCAAGCCAACTAGCAGAGAGAAAGACGATCTGATCTGAAGAGATGTAATTTGGAGAAAATAAAGAGAAAACCGACTGTTGGAAGGAGGAAGACCAATGTAGTCCAAGCTAGGGGAAGGGAGAATGGAGGTGTTAGAGAAGATCTAGGAGTCAACTATAAGGGAGAAGCTAGAAGGCATGCGAAAGGAAACGATAGAAAAAAGAGAAGGTTAAAGAAGGTAGCGTGGAACCCTAATCCCCATTGAAAGAAATAGTATTGTTAATGTGTACATTTTATGTTATCTAATTTAAATATCCTTGTATCTTTAGACATAAATAAAAAAAATCATTTTTTTCCGTATATATGAATATTATATATATTAAAATTCTCATATATTTAGAATATAATAGATGGATTAATGAATATTATTTAATCAACTTATTTAAGTAGTTACACAATTAATTAAATATATGGACTTTGACGTAAAATATTTAAAAATACGGACTTGAAGATAATTGAGAAGAATTTCTAAATAATTGTAATAAGTTTAAATTTTAGGCGGTTGAGGTTAATAAAATTTTACATTACAATGTACGATGAATCCATTTAGTAAATAAATTATAAAATAAATTAATATTAATTAAATCTAAACATATTATAACAACCCGGATTTTCAGAACCAATTTAAAAATTTTATTTTAGCTAATTTAATGGATTTTGAATATTTAAAATGATTTATTTACAATAATAACGACTAAAAATTTATTTAATTCGAAGTAAGAACATATAATTTTTTTAATTATAAAACAAGCCTGAAATGGCGGAGTAGTTTAAAAATTCGATTTTAAATTTCAAATGAATGGATAGGATTCAAAATAAATTGGATTTCAGTAAAACAAGAAATATTTGGATCGGTTTAATTATATCTTCCTAACGAATGAGAAAAATTCAGATTTCATAATATAAATTTAAAGTTATGACCAGTTTAAAATTAAGAATAGTCGCTATGGAATTTATATTTATTTTTAAATTACATATAGCCCTTAAAAAAAGCCATTTTGCATACGACCTCCATTTTCGATGAAACCACTTTTGTTGGATCCGGAATGTCAAATTATTATTAGGTTTCAAATTTCATAATTTTTGGAATTAATATGTGAGCGTGGTAAATTTAAACGTGTTTGGTCAATTTAGTTTGAATTTAATCGACTGGAAAATGACTATTTTTCAAATGGTCTCCAAATTCCACGAAAATAGTTTGTTAGGACGGTATCGTTAAAACATAGGTAGATTTATTTTTTGGGAATTTTTTAGGTCAGTATATGGCCCCGGTAAATTAAAATGTACATTTGAATTCAATGTATATTGAATTATATTTTAATTTTGATGAAAACTGATCGAAATAATATAATTGGCTTATGAAACATATCACATTGTCTCCGGAATGGGGTAGGTGGTTAGAGGCGACAGTGGTTGGGTTTATTTGGAGTTCGGATCCATAACGGATTAAATTGGAATTAAATAAATATTATATATACCCAACAATTAGTCAAAACCCTAGAATTATTCAAACCTGCGGTCAACACCTTTCTCCCAACCGACAAAACGCAATTAAGTGTGGAAATCATTCCAAACTTCCTCCCAAAATTCAGGCCAATCCGCTCCACGATTCCAGTAACTCATGAAGGGTAAGTCGAAGAGATAGGAAGGAGCTTTAAATCCGTATAGGGATGATCAAATTTGGGGTTGTAATCTATTCGTACCGGTGCCCCAAACTTACGGCGTTCGCATGCAATTTCACGCCTCTTCTGGCCGGAGAGTTCAACTGGAAGCATGGGGTGGGGGAGCGAGGTGGCGACTTCAAGATGGCAACCTCCGATCGAAGTCCAGCATCCCGTAGTGCGTGCGGTACTCAACCCTAGGTTGGAGCTTTATTCGATGTTAGGTTTCCTTGTTCCAGAGTAACGAAGAAGAAGGGTTAGAAAAGTAATTAGGGGATTAATTATTTACTTAATTATATAATTATGTAATTAATGTTTAATATACGATAACTTTGTCATATAGTGTCAGAAAATTGCAAACTCAGTTGCGTTGTGATCGTGACGACGATATCTACAACATGGAATTGACCGAAACGAAAATGGAGGACGTTAGAATTTCAGGCAAATTTGAACGCGTACGGAATTAGAACTGAATTTCAGAAATAAAAGAGTGCCGGAGTGGATCCCAATGTGAGAACTCCTTCTCATTCAAATTATGTTACAATTAAATGTATCCTAGTTTGCAGACGGGGCTTAGTAGCTCCCGACACTATTTTATTGTACAAACCATGGATGTTTGTTTGGATTGAATTGTGGTGTAATTGACTGTATTGTATGTTGATTGTGACACTGAAATGTTTAAATGTTAAAAATAATTTAATATTGTTTTGTGGTAGTTAAAATTATAAATATTTATTTATAACTTAAACAGTGAAAAATTGGCTAATTAGAAAAATAACTCAAACTGAATGTGAATTGGTTAAATTCATTAACCAATGATTTATTTAAATAGACTATTGTTGTTTGAAAACCCCACATGTGTCCGGGGACAATAATTTGTCCACATCTCCCCTGAATTTAATTATATGTCAATCGACGGGTAGACAGACTATGATGAGCATTAATTATTTATATTTAATGCTTATGTAGTTGTGTAATGCACTCTGGATGATGGTTGATTTATTGTCATTGTTGTTGCAATCATGTGGTGTATGAAATCCATATAACTGAAATTATATGGTAATTGATTGAGTCGCATTCCGATTCTGAAAATAACGAATATTATAAAATAATATTCAGTGAATAATCAAAATATGGTTTTGATGTCCGATTTTGGATGGACACGGAAATATTGAAATGTGTGAAGCCGTGTTGATTAGATTTGCGTCATTTTAACGCGAACAATATTTATATCGATTTTATTCATTTTTATAATAAATAACGAAAAGGAAATTATTTCAAAATCTGATATTTTGAAAATATTATCACTTAAATATTATAATGATAAGGAGTATTCAATTTTGAATTAAAATTGAAATGAAAGTGGGAATCATTTTTAAAATAAATTTATAAAATACGTTTTGAACGAAATATATACGTTATATATATATATATATATATTCGTGGCTCAAACAGAACGCGCCGCGCCGCGACCGTTCATGAATTTCGACCATTAACTTCGAATTAACATTACGGGAGATCCGACGGTCGGATTCTACTAAAACCAAAACTGTTGGATTCGTATCGACAAGATATTTCCAACGAATATAAGAGATTTGAATTCTAACGGTTAGATTTGGAGATATGTCCAAATCAAATTTGGAAAAGGTCGTTATGGACGCAGTTCGGTGGCAATTATTGGAAACCGACTGTACGGGCCTTGATAAAATTAATAAAATTATGGAAAAGTTATGTAAAATCATAATGAATGATTTGAAAAGATTTTGGATGAAAAAATCCAAAGTTGGAAAGATAAAAATATATTTTTATCGAAATGAACTAGTAATTAACTAGAATAATAATCCAATGTTTTTAAATATATTAATTGGATTTGAATTGGTTTTGATATAACCAGAATATTCTAACATATGAGTTGGAATTGATATAAATGGAAATAATCTTCAGAATATTTCGATATTGGATTCCGTGATTATACAGACATTGTGGTGGGAATTTGGAAGATACAGATATCGTTATTCCTAATACAATATCCGCTGGTTTCAGAATTTGATGTTGAATATAAGCTGATATAATTTCTGTTTAGTGCCTTGTATTTAATATCTCATTGGATTTTGGGTTTGTTGTGAATGGTGTCTTTATTAACACTGTTCTTAAACCCTGTTGAGAAAAGAATAAATCTTGTAATTAAGATTTAGAGAAGTTTACCGATTAATTAATATTTAATTGGAATTGAATTGAAATTGGATTTTTTTTGTTTATCGTGAACGGTGTTTTAAATAATATTTGTTCTTTAACCCGATTAACAGTGTTTACTTTGGAAAATTTCCATTAAATCTTAATAATAAGATTTATAAACTCCAGATCATCTCTAACTGGATTTGGTAATAATCGAAATGAGCTTCTGTAAAGGAAGACCGTTATTATATATGGAATTTAAAAGCTTTGTCGTTATTCCATTCATATTATTGATTGGATACAGAAACTTATATCGATTATATATTAATCTGTTTTCCGTGAAGATTCAAATTTGAATAGAAGATGATTTGGGGTTTATCGTGAATTGTGTTTTAAATGACACTGGTTCTTTAACCCAGTTAAAGACAGAATTAATTTTCCTAAAGTTGAATGATCATAAAGTAATGATTTTTGAGATTAAAACTGAACTATAGTTCTAATGAATCTTTAATCAGATTGAAATGAGAATGGCATAATTAAATTTATCGAATTCATGAAATGATCGAGGATGGAGTACCGCCAGTTTTACTCCCGGCGATAGTTAAATCTTAAATTAGATTTGAACGTGAAATGGTAATTAAAATTTACCAATAACACCGTGGGTGTTAAATGTGGAGTACTACCAGTTTTTCTCCATGGGATGAATAGGTTGGGATTGGGATAAATAAATAGATGATTACTTCGATAAGGTTCGCTAATCTCGACTGGTTAATAAACCTTAATTTGGTTTAGAATTGGGAAAATATCAAATAAAATCTTTTGAAATGATATCCAAAGGAAGATTAAAGAATAAATTTAAAAGAATTTATCTTTGATAAAATTAATGGGAACCTTTCCCGTACGACGTGAATATTGAATAAAAGAATATTCTGGATTGGAAAGAGACGTATAATGTGTTTTTATAGCATTTGATTATAAAATACTCGAGTTATTCGGAAAGACCGGATTTATTCCATTCTGAATAATTAGTACGACGATAAGTCAACGATGAAGACGGTGGTTTAAGACCGGAGATCATCACCAACGTTTGGATGATTACTGATGTCTTGATTGGGTTGTACACCCAAGACGAGGTAATAAGCGGTGATCGTCCAGACGTACTTGGAGATCGACCGGATATGCGCGGACCTCTCTCCTGTATTGGACATATGGGACGAGGAATAAGGTGTCTCCGGTTTCGTTCAAACCCAGAATGGACTAGTAAATGGGTGTGTGTCTGATATTGGATTTTATTCTATGTTGATTGATTTCTATTGAATATATATCTGTTTAGTGGCGGAGAATTTATTCTCTTGCTTAACACCCTTCTCTGAGACGTACGAGCTTAGAGGTTATATATAGATAGACATTAGTTGCATGGCGTGAATTGTCAGTGTGGCATGCTGAAATGCAATTGATCAAGGTTTTTGTTGAAAAGCAGAGCCTTTTGGTTGATGATCAAAGCACGGCTTTAAATAGCATAGCTTTGTGTATAGCGTTAATTCGCGAGCCTCACACCCCTGTATGAAACAGAAACGGGAGAGAACTGCAGGGTGAACATGCGTTTCTTTTTAGCTAGGAGTGGCGTCATGGTACGGAGCCCAGACATTTTTACTTATGTGGATGTTGGAAAACAAGGTACCTCGGATATATCGGTCACTACGAGGCCGATGGATGATATGGTCGACATACTGACCATTACGCCCCATAGGGTGGGGAAATGTATTATTCTGGAATAACCGTTCCACAAACGTAAGAGTGGACCGACCATGAAGATCCAAGGTACAGTTGTGGCTGCAGCTCGAGACATGGTAGGCTAGATTGTCTCGAATTCGGTAAGGACGATCCCTTACCTTGGTTCATGACGGAAATCCAATTTCCAATATGAAACTGTGCGGTTTTAATTGTAGAACTAGCATGGCGACATGATATAGGGTACCGATGTCGTCTATGATTGATACACTTATATTTGAAGTTGTTTTTAACACTATGCACTTATAATAGTATCAAATGATTTGTTTTTAAAACGTACCAAGCATGTTTGGCAATTATAAGGGAAAATTCTATTCTCCGGCTTGCGTTGCATTGTGTGATGGGACCTGAGTCGCTTCATTTTTCGAAAAGCATTGCGTTGTTTATAAACTGTTTATGCACTGGTATTCTTGGGGGTAAACCCGTTCTATGTTATACGGCGTGGTCGCTTGATTTACCTAACTTTAAAATTCAAGTTAATAGCTGTTTTAGTTCTCACACTAGTCCCATGACTGACCTGGAGTTTATTGTTTTAACCAAAACTCTAGGTGCCCCTATTTTCCATGCGAGCAGCTAGTAGTTTTGGTTTTCGTAGATATTTTTTTCCCAGGATCCTGGATTTACAGCTGGAGCTATATTCGGAAAGCTTTATATCCGTGTATCTCTTTCAGTTGTTATATATATTATTTTTCCACTGCTATGTAATGTATTTAATCTCTGGTATTTTTCTGATGTAAATTATTTATTCATACTATGTTATTTCTTGTACTCTGATGTAATTGTTGTAACAACAATGAAATGTTCTATCGTTTGGGTTCGGATTTGTCTTGTTCTCAACTCAATCCAAGCTTTCCCGTACGGGCGAGTTTATGTCGTTATAGTTTGGTATCAGAGCTTTGGTTTACAAAGCTTGAGAACAAGACACATTAGAACCGAACGAAAGAATTCATTAGAGATTGGATTAGTAATATCCAAAGAGAATGACTCGTTAGAGACGGGATCAGTAGTATCCTAGAATGAGTTGGAAGAGTGTTATTTTAAAATGAAAACAAATTTAATTTTAAAAATTATATCATATAATACGTATCTCAAATATACTGGGTAGATATAGAATCACACTCTAGTCGCCCGGAGATGATACTGATGATAGCACATGCATCATTAGTATTTATGTTCGAGTTTCGAAAGTGGGATATCTATATATTTCTAGTTGGCTGCCCTGAGAACCAAAACTAGATAGGGTTGTTTATTTGTGATTTGGCATTGAAATATGATTTTTGACTATATACAAAAGTTATGTGATTGAAAAGCTAACAAACTAATTGGTTGCTGGTTGTGATGTTTGATTATTAGTTTGACTAATAAAAATATTGGAATGATAATTAATTTAACCAATATGTGAATGAATGGTAAATTTAACCAAATTGAATTAATATTGAACCGAATTGAAAATTGATTGAAATTGCATACATGTACATATATATGTGTGAACAGGTCATAGCATGGAAGCTAAGAAGAGGAATAAAATTGTATGCCCGACAAATAGGTACATGTTTACCGTATTTCTTGGGTTTTGATGATTTTATGAGCCGATTGGCTTTTTCTTTTTTCTTTTGGATTGAAGAGGGCCCTGTGAGCAGTGGCGGAGCCAGGAATAAATATTAGTGAGGTCACAGTACGAAAAAGTGAAGAGGGTTCGGGGGCGATAACCCCCAAAAAAAATTAGAGTAAAAAATAACAGCTAATATAGCTTGTAGAGTTACTTAAATTTCTTCTTCTGATTCATTTTTTGCTATGAATTGAAAAATAAACTTAATTCTTTAAAAAACATACAAATTTATTATAATCAGAAAATGATTTTTTTTTATTATTATCGTCAAATTCATGGTATCTTATGATTTATTATGATCAGTAGGTTGAATCAGTAGAAATTCAACTCAACAAAATATGTTTAAGCAAATCTTCAAATCAATACAAATTCAACTCAACCCTAATTTAACCAATTCAACACATTCAGATCAGATAAAAATCACTTGTCAAGTTCAAATCAATAGCCCCAATAGATTGCATAATTGACTTAGGTCAAAACCCTAACAAATTAAATTCAAAGCAGTAGAAACAAAAATTAGGGTTAGCTGATTACCCACCACGGTAGAGATTCTGGAAAACGATGTAAGAATGGTGACGCAGATTGAATGAAAGAAGTGCACTAGAAGATTTGAATAGAAACAAGGAAGCAATCAAGTTTTTCTTTCTGCGTGTTCTTTCTTTCTGCGTTATTTTCTTTTTTCCTCTGTCTTTTTCTTTCTGCAGAATTAGGGATAGTTGTTTTCCTCGTTTCTTTCTTTCTGCCTTATTCTCTGTTTTCCTTTTGTCCGTGTCTCCATGTCTCTGCTGTGTTTTGGTTAACGTTTTTTTTGGGTTGAATTTCTGGTGAGGTCACGTGACCTCACCAACTATAACTTGCCTCCGTCCCTGCCTGTGAGGCAAGTTGTGGTTTTAAAGGTCTCCCCGTACAAAGGAGATTATGGCGAAATTTTTCGAAAATTTAGAGTGTTAGCCAAATTTATGAAGAATTAGAAAATTCTTAGAAACTGAAAAGTTGAAAAATGAAAGCCAGAATGAAAGTTGAGATAGTTAGTTAAACAACTTTCACATCCATTCCTTTTCAAGGACGAAAAGATTTTAAGTGGGGAAGATTGTAACAACCCGGATTTTCAGAAACAATTTAAATTTTTTATTTTAGTTGATTTAATGGATTTTGATTATTTAAAATGATTTATTTTAAATAATAACGACAAAAAATTATTTAATTCGAAGTAAGAACATATAAATTTATTTTAATTATAAAATAAGCCTGAAATGGCACGGTAGTTTGAAAATTCGATTTTAAATATTAAATGAATGGACAGGATTCAAAATAAATCGGATTTCAATAAAAAAAGAAATATTTGAATCGGTTTAATTATATCTTCCTAGCGAATGTAAAAATTCAGATTTCATAATGTAAATGGAAAGTTTTGACCAGTTTAAAATTTAGAATAGTCGCTATGGAATTTATATATACTTTAATTATATATAGCCCTTAAAAATAGCCGTTTTACAAAAGACCTCGATTTTCAATGAAACCACATTTGTTGGATCCGGAATGTCAAATTACTGTTAGGTTTCATGTGAGGGCCGGGAATTTCGCTCGATCTGAATCAGTCGTTAAATCGATCTAGACCATTCGAAACCCCTGATCGTTTTGAGAACAGGACAAATCAGAACGCAAACAGAAGAACATTTCATTGTTATTACAACAATTCCATCAGAATACAAGAATATACAGAGTATGAATGAATAAATTACATTCGATGAATATCAGAGATTACAATAATTACATAGCAGCGGAAAAACAATATAAAACACAACTGAAAATAATACACGGATACAGAGCTTTCCGAGCATCGTTCCAGCTGTAAATCAGGATCCTGTGAATATAAATCTGCAAAACCAAAACTATTAGCTGCCCGTGTCGAAAATAGGGGCACCCAGAGTTTAGGTTAAAACAATAAACTCCAGGTCAGTCATGTGACTGGTGTGAGAACTAAAACAGTTATTAAAACTTTATTTTAAAAGAGAGTAATTCAAGGGACCACGCCGTATAACACGGAACGGGTTTCCTCCCAAGAATACCGGTGCATAGAATAAACAGCGCAATGCTTTTTCGGAAAATGAAGCTATTATAAGACCCAGGTCCCATCACACAATGCAACGCAAGCCGGAGGATAGGGTTTTCCCTTATAATAGCCAAACATGCTTGGTACGTTTTAAAAACAAATCATTTGATACTATAATAAGTGTATAGTGTCAAAACAATTTCAATCATAAATATCAATCATAGGCGGCATGGGTACCATCTATCATGTCGCCATACTAGTTCTACAATTAAAACCGAAATACATGTATTGGAAATTGGATTTCCGTCATGAGTCGAGGCAAGGGGCAAGCTCCTCTCCACTTTCGAGACACTCTAGCAAATGCTCAGGACTACGCACTCTGGGCAGCCACTTGGATCGGTTGGACCGGTCCTCTCTTACGTTTGAGGATTGGCAATTCCTGAACACACGTTTCCCGGTCCTTACAGACCTAATATCGAGGCGCCTCATTCCAACAACCACAAAGGTGAAAAGTATATAAATGTCAGGGCTGGTAAGTCACTGACACCACCAAAGCTAGAAAGAAACGTCGTGTTCTCCCAACGGTCCGTATCCCGTTTTTAACTCATACCGAGGTGTGAGGCTCGCGAATCCACGCTATACACAAAGCTGCCACGTAGGCCGTGCTTTGATCATCAACCTCAAGACTTTGCTTTTCAACAGAAGCCTTGATCCATGCAACTCAGTATGCCACACAGGCAATTCATGCCATGCGATTGATATCTATCGATATATAACCTCTAAGCTCGTACGTCTCAGAGAAGGGCATTAAGCAAGAGAATAAATTCTCCACCGCCAAACAGATATATATTTAACAGAAATCAATCAACACAGAATAAAATCCAATGTCAGACACACAATCCATTTACAAGTTCGTTCTGGGTCTGAACGAAACCGGAGGCACTTTCCTCGCATATCCATCGATCTCCAAGTACGTCTGGACGACCACCAACTGATTCCCTCATCTTGGGTGTACAGCCCAATCAAGATCATTAGTAATCACCCAAACGATGTGAAGACTTCCGTTCTTCAACCACCGTCTTCATCTTCGACATATCGTCGAATCGGTTATTCAGAATGGGTATAAACCCGGCCTTTCCGAACAACCCGCGTATATTAAAAACAAATGTTACACAAACACAACATACGCCTCATTCCAATTTAGCAGCCACTAACCGTAAATCAACAAGAGAACAATTTCCCAAATATTAACCCCGAAGGCCGAAGCCAACATCAAATCAGTACCCAGGAAACCATTCTTCTTAACTAATCCACAGCTAGTTTCTAAATTTCAATTCTTATGGAAAGGTTCCCATTAATTTTATCCAAGATAAATTCTTTAAAATTTATCCTTTAATCTTCCTTTGGATGTCATTTCAAACCAAATTATGGTTTTCCAAACTAGTCGAGATTAGCGAATCACATCGGAGTAATTATTTATTTTATTTCTCAATCCCAACCTATTCATCCCATGAAGTGTAACAACCCGAAAATCTGGGCCAGTTTAAAATTTTTATTTTGGCAATTTTAGCGAATTTTGAAGATTTAAAATAGATTATTTTAAATAATATCGGCGGGGAATTTGTTTTGAATATAATTCGAACGTATATATTATATACGTCGTCGTTAGAATATAAATAATTATATATAAATATAAAAGGAATTGAAAATGGCGCGGTAGTTCGATAATTCGATTTCAAACTTCAATTGAATGTACCGGGTGCAAAACAATCCGGATTTTAGTGAAACCAAAAATGATAGGATCTATTTGAGGATATCTTTCCAACAAATCCGACAAACCAAAATTTCATAGCGGGAATCAAAAGATATGTCCAAGTAAAAATTCTGAATAGTCGCTATGGAATTCAGGCCCTTAAAAATGAGAATTTTGCAAACGACCTCGGTTTCCGACGAAACCAGTTTTGTTGGGTCCGTGATGTCAAATTATTGCTAGGTTTCAAATTTCATAATTTTTCGAATCAATATGTGAGCGTGGCAAAGGAAAACGCGTTTGACCAGTTTCAGTTGATTTTAATCGACTGGAAAATGGCCATTTTTCCAACGGTCTCAGAATTCGACGAAACTAGTTTTGTTAGGACCGTATCGTCAATACGAAGCTAGAAAATATTTTTATGGAATTTTTTGAGGCAGTATGTGACCCCAGTAATTTGAAATGTACGTTTAAAATTCAATATAGCAATTTAAATGTAAATTTCAACGGAAACTGATTCAAACGATCATATCAGCTTGCGATACATATCCCATTGGGTTCGGAATAGGGGTAATTAGCTAGGGGCGACACCCGTTGGGTTCGATTTGGAGTTCGGAGTACGAAATTTCATTAGAAACTATTAATTGAATAAAATAATAATATAAATTATATAAATACTCCAAAATACCCTAACCCTAGGCTCAGAATCGCGCCGCCCCAAATTAAAATAGACGGCTAATTTGCTCCATCTTTCTTCCTCAAACTTCGACCGATTCGCGTGATGGTTTCAGGGGCTTCAAACGCAAAAATGGTGAGGATGTACTCTAGTATCACGGAGTGTATGATTTTCGAGCTTCTAGGGCTCGCGGTCGGAGCCAATTACTGGCGAGATGGGGTCTTCGAGCGGGCTCCTGCTCGCGGCAATGGGAGGTGGTGCGGAGACGCACCATGTGGTGGAAGGCGATCGTCGATTGACGGCTTGAATTGGCAGGCGACAGTGAAGTGTCGAGGCGGGGCTTCTGGGTTACGGCTTCTGTAGAAGACGATGAAGGTAACTGATAACTAGGTTTAACTAATTTTGTTAATCAAATTTTGTTTATTTATTATGGTAATTTAGAGTTAACTATGTTTAGAAATAAAATATAGATTTGTTTAGAAATAAAATATAGATTTGTTTAGAAATAAAATAAATAGAGTTGTTTTAAAATAAAATAACTTTGGTTTTAAAATATAAATGGCATGGATTTCTTTTTAAATAAAAAAATTAGCATTGTTTCAAGATCAAAATGTATGGTTTTTGAAGATAAAATTAGCAATGTTTTAAAAAAATAATAATAATAAAATTAGAATTACTTTTGAAAAATAAACATCTGTGATTTGAAAATAAAAACTAGATCTTTCTTTGACTAAAAATATGATCTTTCCTAAAATAAAAATCATGGTAGAATAAAAATCATAGAGATGTAGAAAATAGAATTTTCATTGTTTGTAAAAATAAAAATTTTATCCGTATGAGGCGACTATAAAAATTAGATTTTTATATATTGGAGAGCGAAGTAAAAATTCGATTTTTATATATTGAATAGCAAGGTAAAAATATGAGTTTTATATATTGAACTTCGAAATAAAAATATGATTTTTTTTATAGGGAATAGCGAAATAAAAATTCGATTTTTACATATGTAGTGGCTACGGGCGAAGAAAGTGATAAGAGACGAGAACAGTGAAGATTTCCTGCATTTGAAGAGCCGTGGAGCTAGGATAGCTATCGGTGAGAACTTCTCACCTTTCAATTTCATTTCTATTCATATATATACACTAGGATGCAGACGGTGCTTAGTAGCACCCGACACAATCGTCCACAGACCATGGACTTGTTTGTTTGGTTGCATAGATTAGTTCGATGATTTGATTTGAAATTGAATTGTTTAGTGAAATTGAATTGTTTGGTGAAATGAATGGATTGATTGATGTGTGAATGGCGTGGGCCTTCACTAGACCGGGGATAAGGCTAGGCCTCGTCCCGTTTCTAGTATCGTGCCGTTATGCCGCCGAAATTTTCTAAAATAAGTTAGAAAATAAAAATACCATTTTATTTAAAGAATGAACTGAATAGAAATTCATATGTTAAAATAAAATGTTTTATCGTTAAAAATATAATTTTTAACGTGAATATGAATATAGTGAATGTGAATAAAATAAAATATTCATTTACAAACCGGACGGTTTGTTTATGTACACCTATTTGAAGGACATTGATTGGGACGATAGATTTTACACATCGCCCAACTGCACAAATAAAATCTGTGTTTGATTGTTTGAAACCCCACACGGGTGTTGGGATGAAATATGAAGTTCACTCATCCTGATTTATTAAATATGTCGATCGATTGATTGATAGGCTGTTATAAGCGTTAGATATCTATATTTGATGCTTATACAGTGTAGTGCACTTTGGTTGATGGTTGATTATTTTTCAATGCTATTATATACATGTGTTGTATGAAAATCCATATAATTAATTTTATATGGTGATTGATTGGGCCTCATTCCAATTTAGATAATAAAGAATATATAAAATAAAGGTTCATGTGTTGACAGTAATCATCCATTGAGATTGGTCATGTGTTGAACGAAATATTTTGATAATAACAACTATTTTGAAAAAGAAATATTTGAAATAGAATATTTGAAAATAAAGGAATATATTAAGCCGTGTTGATTAGATTGACGCCATTTTGACGTAAATGATTTATATCGATTCTATTCATTTTGAAATGAATTGAATTGAATATAAAACGATTTCGAAATGAATTGAATATAAAACGATTTCGAAATGAATTGAATATAAAACGATTTCGAAATGAATTGAATTGAATATAAAACGATTTCGAAATGAATTGAATATAAAACGATTTCGAAATGAATTGAATTGAAAACGATTTCGAAATGAATTGAATTGCAAACGATTTCGAAATGAATTGAATTGGAAACGATTTCGAAATGAATTGAATTGAAAACGATTTCGAAATGAATTGAATTGAAAACGATTTCGAAATGAATTGAATTGAAAACGATTTCGAAATGAATTGAATTGAAAACGATTTCGAAATGAATTGAATTGAAAACGAATTCAAATTGAATTGAAAGTGAATTGAAATGAATTCAAATTGAATTGAAATTTGAATTGAATAGAAATGAATTTTAAACCGAATTTATAAAGATGAATTCAATTTTGATTTGAATTGAAAAGGAAGTGGAAATTGCTTTGAAACGAATTTAAAACTATTTATATAATTCGTTTTAAATAGAAATCGACGAAATATATATTATATATATAATATAATGGCCTGAATAGAACGCGCCGCGCCGCGGCAGTTCGTGAATTTCGACCATTTATTTCAAACGGACATTACGGGAGATCCGACCGTCGGATTCTCCTAAAACCGGAACCGTTGGGTTCGTATCGAAAAGAGCTTTCTAACGATTATTGGAAATTAGAAATCTAACGGTTGGATTTGGAATTATGTCCAAATCAAATTTGAAAAAGGTCGTTGTAAGTGCAGTTCGATGACCGTTGATGGAAATCGACTGTACGGGCCTTGATAAAATTATTAAAAATAGTAATAATTTGTGTAAAATCATAAGAAATGATTTAGAAAGAATTGGGATGAAAAACTCCATATTTGAAAAGATAAAAATAGATTTTTATCGAAATGAACTAGTTTTGAACTAGAATTATAATTCTATTTATTTTTAAATAAATAAATTGAATTCGAAAAGGGTTTTGAAAATAACCAAAATTTCCAATGACCGCATTGGAATGGATTTGAATTGAAATTGTCTTCGGAATATTTCGATGTTGGAATTCGTGATTATACAGATGTTGTTATGGAAATTTGAAAGATATATATTTGTATCGTTATTTCCAATACGACATTTGTTAATCGTAGAATTTGATATTGAATATAAGCCGATATATTTTCTATTCAGAGCCTTATATTGAATATCAAATGTGATTTGGGTTTGTCGTGAATGGTGTCTTCACTAACACTGTTCTTGAACCCAGTTGAGAAAAGATTAAATCTTTTTATTTAGATTTAATGAAGTGTACCAATTAAATAATATTTAATTGGAATTGAATTGATATTGATTTTTGGGTTTATCGTGAACAGTGTTTTAAATAACACTTGTTCTTTAACCCGATAATTAATGGAATGTGATTTTGGGTTTATCGTGGACCGTGTTTTAAATGACACTGATTCTTTAATCCAGTCGAAGATTAAAACTAAGTGGAGTTTTAATGAATCTTTAATTAGATTGAAATGATCGAAAATGGAGTATCACCAGTTTTGCTCCAGGCGATAGTTAAATCTTTAATTAGATTTGAACGTGAAATGGTAATTGAATTTACCGATAACACTGTGGTGTTAGATATGAAGTATTACCAGTTTTACTTCATGGGATGAATAGGTTGGGATGGGGAAATTAAAATAAATGATTACTTCGGTAAGGTTCGCTAATCCCGACTAGTTTGAATTGAGATTCAAAAATAGAATAAAGAATAAATTCAAGGAATTTATCTTGGATAAAATTAATGGGAACCTTTCCCTATGAATGTGAAATTTAGAAACTAACTGTCGGTTAGCCAAGCAGAATGGTTTTCTGAATATTGATCTGATGTTGGTTTCGGCCTTCGGGGTTAATATTTGGGGAATTATTCTCTTGATTAATTTACGGTTAGTGACTAATGAATTGGAATGAGGCGTATGTTGTGTTTGTGTAACACTTATTTAAAATATACGCGAGTTATTCGGAAAGACCGGGTCTATCCCATTCTGAATAACTGATACGACGATAAGTCGAAGATGAAGACGATGGTCGAAGACCAGAAGTCTTCACGTCGTTTGGGTGGTTACTAATGATCTTGATTGGGCTGTACACCCAAGAAGATGGAAACAGTTGGTGATCGTCCAGACGTACTTGGAGATCGATGGATATGCGGGGTACTAGGTGCCTCCGGTTTCGTTCAGACCCAGAACGGACTTGTAAATGGACTGTGTGTCTAACATTGGATTTTAGTCCGTGTGATTGATCTCTATTAAATATATATCTGCTTGGCGGCGGAGAATTTATTCTCTTGCTTAACGCCCTTCTCTGAGACGTACGAGCTCAGGGGTTATATATTGATGGATATCAATCGCATGGAGTGAATTGCCTGTGTGGCATGCCTAAGTGGCAAATGATCAAGGCTTCTGTTGAAAAGCAAAGTCTTGTGGTGATGATCAAAGCACGGCCTTTGTGGCGTAGCTTTGTGTAACGTTTACTTCGCGAGTTTCACACCCGGTATGAACCAAAAACGGGAGACGGACCTCAGGGAGGGCATGCGTTTCTTTCTAGTTAAAAGTGGCGTCAGTGGTTTTACACGCCCTGACGAGTTTGACTTATGTGGTTGTTGCTGTTGCGAGGCGCCTCGGATATATCGGTCGTTCTCGAACCGATGGAGTCATTTGTTGGCTCATTGACACCCCAAAGGGTGGGGAAACGCAGTGTTCAGGCATTTTAATCCACATCGGTGGACCGGCCCTGTCGCTCCAAGGGTCACTCGAGCTCTGATCCTGAGACACGGGCTAGAGCGTCTCGAATCGGTTGAGGACTATCTTTTGCCTCGGTTCATAGACGGAAATCCAATTTCCAAATACGTGACATTTGCGGTTTTATTTGTAGAGCCTAGTATGGCGACATAGTGGGATGGGGCGCTCATGCCGCCTATGATCGATACTTATGATTTGAAGTTGTTTTATACACTATGCACTTATAATAGTATCAAACGATTTGTTTTAACCGTATCAAGCATTCTTTGGCTGTTATAAGGGAAAACCCTATCCTCGGCTGCGTTGCATTGTGTGATGGGACCTGGGTCTTATAACAGCTTCATTTTTCTTTATTTAGCATTGCGCTGTTTGTTTTATGCACTGGTGTTCTTGGGAGGAAACTCGTTCCGTGTTATACGGCGTGGTCCCTTGATTTACCTAGCTTTAAAAATAAAGATTAACTGTTTTAGTTCTCACACCAGTCACATGACTGACCTGGAGTTTATTGTTTTAACCTAAACTATGGGTGCCCCTATTTTCGACACGGGCAGCTAGTAGTTTTGGTTTTGCAGATTTATATTCACAGGATCCTGGTTTTCAGCTGGAATGATATCCGGAAAGCTTTGTATCCGTATATCTCTTCTAGTTGTGTATTGTATTATTTTCCGCTGCGATGTATTTAAATGTAATTTAAATCTCTGATATTTCTGTGTAATATTCATTTATACTCTGTATATTCTTGTAATCTGATGCATTGTTGTAATATACAATGAAATGTTCTTCTGTATGCGTTCTGTTGTGGCTTGTTCTCGAACTATCCGTCGCTTTCCTTTACGGGGAAGTTACGGGTTTTTACATGAAGCAAAACTGGTGATACTCCATATCTAACACCATGGTGTTATCGATAAATTTAATTACCATTTCACGTTCAAATCTAATTAAAGATTTGACTATCACTTTGGAGCAAAACAGGTGATACTCCATTCTCGCTTATTTTTCAAATTTGAAAATTTAGATTATCACTTCACATTTCAATCTAATTACAGATTCATTAAAACTCCTTTTACTGGGTTAAAGAACTAATGTCATTTAAAACACAGTTCACGACAAACCCAAATCTCATTCTACTTATTATCGGGTTAAAGAACAAGTGTTATTTAAAACACCCTTCACGATAAACTCTCAAATCAATTCTTATTTACAACCCATTTCAAATCCAATTTATTTATTTAAAAATAAATGGGTTTTAATTTTAGTTCAAAACTAGTTCATTTCGATAAAAAATCTATTTTTGTCTTTTCAAATATGGAGTTTTTCATCCCAAATTTTCCCAAATCATTTCTTATGATTTTACACAAATTATTGATATTTTTAATAATTTTATCAAGGCCCGTACAGTCGATTTCCATCAACGGCCATCGAACTGCACTTACAACGACCTTTTCCAAATTTGATTTGGACGTATCTCCAAATCCAACCGTTAGATTTCAAATTTCTAATATGCGTTAGAAAGCTCTTTTCGATACGAACCCAACGGTTCCGGTTTTAGGAGAATACGACGGTCGGATCTCCCGTAATGTCCATTCGAAGTCAATGGTCGAAATTCGCGAACTGCCGCAGCGCGGCGCGTTCTATTCAGGCCATTATATTATATATATAATATATATTTCGTCGATTTCTATTTAAACGAATTTTATAAATAGTTTTGAATTCGTTTCAAAAACATTTCAACTTCTATTTCCAATTCAAATCAAAATCGAATCTTTCCTTATAGATTCGTTTTAAAATTCATTTAAATTCAATTCAAATTTCAATTCAATTTGAGTTCATTTTCTATTCAATCCAATTCAAATTGTTTTTCTATTCGATTCAATTCAAATTGGTTTTCTATTCGATTCAATTCAAATTGGTTTTCTATTCGATTCAATTTAAACTGGTTTTCTATTTGATTCAATTCAAATTGATTTTCTATTCGATTCAATTCAAATATAAAAACGAATATAATAGATATAAATATCGTTCGCGTCAAAATAGCGCATCTCTAATCAATACGGCTTTATATATTTCAATAATTCCATTATTCTATTCAACTAATGAATCTATATTTTTGTCAACACATGACTAATCTCAACGAATGAGTACTGTCCACGTGTGACTATTTTTGTTATTTAATATATTTTATAAAAATTATGGTATCTATCGTTTGATTTGAATCAGACTCCAACTGTAAATTAGTAAGAGAACGATTCCCTAAATATTAACCCCAAAGGCCGAGACCAACATCAGATCAATATCCAGGAGACCACTCATCTCATCTATTTCCCAGTTAATTTCTAATTTTATATATGATAAAGATGTAAATTTTATTGTTAAAATACTTCGTTCAACACATGACTAATCTCTACGAATGAGTACTGTCAACACATGAACCTTTATTTCATATATTCTTTAATTTCTAAATTGGAATGAGGCCCAATCAATTACCATATAAAGTTAATTATATGGGTTCCATACAACACATGTATATAATAGCAACGATAAACAATCAACCATCATCCAAAGTGCACTACACTATATAAGCATCATATATAGATATCTAACGCTTATAACAGCCTGTCAATCAATCGATCGACATACAACTAATTATTGAGATTAGTGTATGTCGTATTTCGTCCCAATACCCATGTGGGGTTTCAAATAATCAAACGCATATTTTATTTGTGCAGTTGGGCGATGTGTAAAATTTATCGTCCCATTCAATGTCCTTCAAATAGGAGTACATAATCAAACCGTCCGGTTTGTAAATGAATATTTATTTATTTCCATTCACGTTAAAAATTACATTTTTAACGACCAAATTATTTTATTCAACCTATGAATATTCTATTCGGTTCATTTATTAAATAAAATGATATCTTTATTTTTCTAACTTATTTTAGAAAATTTTGGCGGCATAATGGCACGATACTAGAAACGGGACAAGGCCTAGCCTTATCCCCGGTCTAGTGAAGGCCCACGCCATTCACACATCAATCAAATCAATTTCCATCTCACCAAACAATCAAATTCCAATCAAATAATCTAACCAACTACAGAACCAAACAAACAAGTCCATGGTCTGTGGACGATGGTGTCGGGTGCTACTAAACACCGTCTGCATCCTAGTATATATATATAACTAGAAAAAGAAATTGAAGAATGAGAAATTCTCACCAATAGCTATCCCAACTCCACGACACTTCATTTATAGAAATCTTCGTCGTTCTCGCCTTTCATCACTTTCGTTGCCCGTAGCCACTACATATATAAAAATCGCATTTTTATTTCGCTATTCAATGTATAAAAATCGAATTTTTTCTTCGCTATTCAATATATAAAAATCGAATTTTTACTTTGCTATTCAATATATAAAAATCGAATTTTTACTTTGCTATTCAATATATAAAAATCGAATTTTTACTTCGCTATTCAATATATAAAAATCGAATTTTTACTTCGCTATTCAATATATAAAAATCGAAATTTTACTTCGCTATTCAATATATAAAAATCGAATTTTTACTTTGCTATTCAATATATAAAAATCGAATTTTTATAATCACGCTATATGGATAAAAATTCTATTTTTCTATTATAAAGATTCCGCCTTTTCTATTTTAAAAATCTAATCTTTTCTATTTTAAAAATCTAATCTTTTCTATTTTAAAAATACGATCTTTCATGTTGTAAAAATACATAATGAAGTCAAAACTGAATTTACAACACTATATGGTAATTCAATTAATTAAATAAATAAGAAAACACACCTTTCCACTTTGTAAAAATTCGATCTTGCTACAACAAAAATCATATTTTTACCATGCTAGTATACACATAAAAATCGAATTTTTATTTGTTAAAAATCGTACCCTTTATATGTTAAAAACACCGCCTTTTTACTTAGTTAAAAATCAATTTTAAAATCAAATAAATTTCAGTTTTCAAATCAAATAAAATCAGTTCTAAAATCAAATAGAACGATAACTGAAAATAGAAAAATAAATAATAATAATAAAAATCTTACAGCTCGAGGGGTTTGGTGGGAGTTTCTGCGATTTGGGGAAGGAGGAGGGAGGTGAGAGGTTGCGGAGGAGGAGGGGCTTGCCAGCAGCGGTGACGCCAGGCGAGGGGAGGTGCGGCGGTGAGTCGTGGCGTGGAGGGGCTCGCGAATTCAGTCAGGGAAGAAAGGAAGAGGAGGAAGAAGAGAAGAGGGAGGCGGCGACAGAGGGGGGGTTCGGGGATGAGGGCGGTGGATGGAGGGCGCGGCGGCGACCGCCAGGGCGCGGCTGCGCCTTCTCCTTCTTTTCTTTTTTTTCTTTGATCGAAGAATGAACTGACCGGGGGGGCAAAGGAAACAAAGGAGAGGAGAGAGAGGGGTTTTAATTTTAATTATTTAATTTAATTATCTCCCAAAAAGCAACTTTTATTTTCGACCTCTAAACGAGGCCCACTGCCTGTCGTCCATAGCTAATTACCACCATTCCGAACACAATGGGATATGTATCGTAAGCTGATTCGATAGTTTCGATCAGTTTCCGCCAAAATCAACATATACTCTATATATTGAATTTGAACGCGCATTTCTATTTACTGGGGTCGCATACTAACTCGAAAAATTCCCAAAAAATATTTTCTAGCTTCGTATTGACGATACGGTCCTAACAAAACTAGCTTCGTTGAATTCTGAGACCGTTAGAAAAATGGCCATTTTCCAGTCGATTAAATTCAACTGAAATGGTCAAACGCGTTTTCCTTTGCCACGCTCACATATTGATTTTTAAAATTATGAAATTTAAAACCTAGCAATAATTTGACATCACGGATCCAACAAAAGTGGTTTCGTCGAAATCCGAGGTCGTTTGCAAAATTTCCATTTTTAAGGGCCTGAATTCCATAGCGACTATTCTGAAATTTCAACAGGACATATCTTTTGATTCCCGCTATGAAATCTTGATTTTTCGGATTCGTTGGAAAGATATTCACAAATAGATCCTATTATTTTTGGTTTCACTAAAATCCGGATTGTTTTGCACCCGGTACATTCATTTGAAGTTTGAAATCGAATTATCGAACTACCACGCCATTTTCAATTCCTTTTATAATTATATATAATTATTTATATTCTAACGACGACGTATATAAATATATTCGTTCGAATTATATTCAAAATAAATTTCTCGTCGATATTATTTAAAATAATTCATTTTAAATATTCAAAATTCGCTAAAATTGCCAAAACAAAAATTTTAAACTGGCTCAGAATTTCCGGGTTATTACATTTCCAATTTCATAATTTTTGGAATTAATATGTGAGCGTGGTAAATTTAAACGTGTTTGATCAATTCAGTTTGAATTTAATCGGCTGAAAATGGCCATTTTCAAACGGTCTCCAAATTCGAAGAAAATAGTTTTGTTAGGACCGTATCATCAAAGAATAGCTAGATTTATTTTCGAGAATTTTTGGAGTCAGTATGAGGCCCTGGTAAATTAAAATGTACGTTTAAATTCAATATATATTGATTTATATTTTAATTTTGATGAAAACTGATCGAAACAGTCGAATTAGCTTACGAAACATATCCCATTATGTTCGGAATGGGGTATTTGGTTAGGGGTGGCAGTCGTTGGGTCTGATTTGGAGTGCGGAGCCATAACGAATTGAATTGGAATTAAATAAATATTATATATACCCAACAACTAGTCAAAACCCTAGAATTATTCAAACCAGAGGTCAACACCTTTCTCTGAGTCGACACAATGCAATTAAGGGTGGAAATCGTTCCAAACTTCCTCCCAAAATTCACGCCAATCCGCTCCACGATTCCAGTAACTCATGAAGGGTAAATCGAAGAGATATGAAGGAGCTTTAAATCCGTATAGGTATGATCGGATTTGGGGTTGTAATCTGTTCGTACCGACACCCCAAACTTCCGACGTTCGCGCGCAATTTCACACCTTTTCTGGCTGTCGAGTTCAACTGGAAGCACATGGGTAGGGGAGCGTGGTGGTGGCTTCAAGATGGCAACCTCCAATCGAAGCCCAGCGTCCTGTATTGCGTGCGGTAGTCAACCCTAGGTTGGAGCTTTCGACGACGTTGGGTTTCCTTGTTCCAGAGTAACGAAGGAGAAGGGTTAGAAAAGTAATTAGAGGATTAATTATTTACTTAATTATATAATTGTGTAATTAATGTTTAAAATACGATAACTTTGTCATATAGCGTTTGAAAATTGCAAACTCAGTTGTGTTGCGATCGTGACGACGATATCTACAACATGGAACTGACCAGAACGGAAATGGAGCACGTTAAAATGCTAGGCAAATTTGAATGCGAACAGAATTAGAACTGAAATTCAGAAATAAAAGAATAGCGGAGTGGATCCCAATGTGAGAACTCCTTCTCACTCAAATTATTTTACAGTTAAATATATCCTAGGTTGCAGACAGGGCTTAGTAGCTCCTGACACTATTTTATTATACAAACCATGGATGTTTGTTTGGATTGAATTATGGTGTAATTGATTGTATTGTGTGTTTATTGTGGTGCTGAAATGTTTAAATATTAAAAATAATTTAATATTATTTTGTGGTAGTTGAAATTATAAACATTTATTTATAATTTAAACAGTGAAAAATTGGTTAATTAGAAAAATAATTCAAACTGAATTGGTTAAATTCATTAACCAATGATTTATTTAAATAGACTGTTGTTGTTTGAAAAACCCACATGGGTCCGAGGACGATAATTTGTCCACATCTCCCCTGAATTTAATTATATGTCAATCGATGGGTTGACAGGCTATGATGAGCGTTAATTATTTATATTTAATGCTTATGCAGTTGTGTAATGAACTCTGGATGATGGTTGATTGTTTATCACTGTTGTTGCATACGTGTGGTGTATGAAATCCATATAACTGAAATTATATGGTAATTGATTGAGTCGCATTCCAATTCAGAAAATAACGAATATTTTGAAATAACGAATATTATAAAATAATATTCAGTGAATCATCAAAATATGATTTTGATGTTTGATTTTGGATGGACACGAAAATATTGAAATGTGTGAAGCCGGGTTGATTAGATTTGCGTCATTTTAATGCGAACGATATTTATATCGATTTTATTCATTTTTATAGTGAATATCGAAACAGAAATTATTTCAAAATCTGATATTTTGAAAATATTATCATTTAAATATTATAATGATAAGGAGTATTCAATTATATTTAAAATTGAAATGAAAGAGGGAATCATTTTTAAAACGAATTTATAAAATACGTTTTGAATGAAATATATTATATATATACATACATATTAATCGGTTGAATAGAACGCGTTGCGCCACGACTGTTCGCGAATTTCGACCATTAACTTCGAATAGACATTACGGGAGATCCGACCGTCGGATTCTCCTAAAACCAGAACCGTTAGGTTCGTATCGAAAAGAGCTTTCCAGTGAATATAAGTGACTTGAAATCTAATGGTTAGATTTGGAGATATGTCTAAATCAAATTTGGAAAAGGTCATTGTAGATTCGATGGCCATTATTGGAAGCCAACTGTACGGGCCTTGATAAAATTAATAAAAATATGGAAAAATTATATAAAATCATAATAAATGATTTGGAAAAATTTTGGATGAAAAATTCCAAAGTTGGAAAGATAAAAATAAATTTTTATCGAAATGAACTAGTAATTAACTAGAATAATAATCCAATGTTTTTATATAAAAAAATTGGATTTGAATTGGTTTTTGTATAACCAGAATATTCTAACATATGAGTTGGAATGTATTTAAACGGAAATAATCTTCAGAATATATCGATATTGGATTCCGTGATTATATGAATATTTTGTTGGGAATTTGGAAGATACAGATATCATTTTTCCCAATACGATATCCGTTGGTTTCAGAATTTGACGTTGAATATAAGCCGATATAATTTCTATTTAGAGCCTTGTATTTAATATCAAATTGGATTTTGGGTTTGTCGTGAATGATGTCTTTATTAACACTGTTCTTAAACCCTGTTGAGAAAAGAATAAATCTTGTAATTCAGATTTAGAGAAGTTTACCAATTAATTAATGTTTAATTGGAATTGAATTGAAATTGGATTTTGGGTTTATCGTGAAAGGTGTTTTAAATAACATTTGTTCTTTAACCCGATTAACAGTGAAGAGATGATTTGGAATTTGTAAATCTTATTATTAAGATTTAGTGGAAAATTTTGAAATGATTTCCAATTTAATATATTAAATTGGAATTAAATGGAATTCGATTTGGTAATAATTGAAATGAGCTTCTGTAAAGGAAGACCGTTACTGTATATGGAATTTAAAAGGCTTTTCCATTATTTCGTTTATAGTATTGATTGGATATAGAAACTTATATCAATTATATATTGATCCGCTTTCCATGAAGAATCCAATTTAAATGGAAGATGATTTGGGGTTTATCGTGAAGTTTGTTTTAAATGACACTGGTTCTTTAACCCAGTTAAAGATAGAATTAATTTTCCTAAAGTTGAATGATCATAAAGTAATGATTTTTTAGATCAAAACTGAACAAGATTTTTAATGAATATTTAATTAGATTGAAATGAGAATGGTATAATTAAATTTATCGAATTCATAAAATGATCGAGAATGGAGCATCGTCAGTTTTAATCCAGGCGATAGTTAAATCTTTAATTAGATATGAACGTGAAATGGTAATTAAAATTTACCGATAATACGTTGGATGTCAAATATGGAGTACTACCAGTTTTGTTCCATGGGATGAATAGGTTTGGATTGGGATTAATAAATAAATGATTACTTCGATAAGGTTCGCTAATCCTGACTAGTTAATAAACCTTAATTTGGTTTAGAATTGGGGAAAGATCAAATAAAATCTATTGAAATGATATCCAAAGGAAGATTAAGGAATAAATTTAAAAGAGTTTATCTTTGATAAAACTAATGGGAACCTTTCCCATACGATGTGAATATTTGAAAGAAATAATATTCTAGATTGGAATGAGACGTATAATGTGTTTTTATAGCACTTGATTATAAAATACTCGAGTTATTCGGAAAGACTGGGTTTATCCCATTCTGAATAACTAATACGACGATAAGTCGATGATGAAGACGATGGTTGAAGACCGGAGATCTTCACATCGTTTGGATAATTACTGATGTCTTGATTGGGTTGTACACCCAAAACGAGGTAATAACTGGTGATCATCTAGACGTACTTGGAGATCGACCGGATATGCGAGGACCTCTCTCCTGTGTTGGACATATGGGACGAGGAATAAGGTGCCCCCGGTTTCATTCAGACCCAGAACGGATTAGTAAGTGGATGTGTGTCTGACATTGGATTTTATTAAGTGTTAATTGATTTCTATTGAATATATATCTGTTTGGTGGCAGAGAATTTATTCTCTTGCTTAACACCCTTCTCTGAGACGTACGAGCTTAGAGGTTATATATAGATAGACATCAGTTGCATGGCGTGAATTGTCAGTGTGGCATGCTGAAATGCAATAGATCAAGGTTTTTGTTGAAAAGCAGAGCCTTGTGGTTGATGATCAAAGCACGGCTTTAAATAGCATAGCTTTGTGTATAGCGTTAATTCGTGAGCCTCACACCCTGGTATGAACCAGAAACGGGGGAGGACTGCAATGAGAACATGCATTTCTTTCTAGCTAAGAGTGGTTTCATGGTATGGATCCCAGACATTTTTACTTAGGATGTTGGGAAGCGAGGTACCTCGAATATATCGGTCAGTACGAGGTTGATGGATGATATGGTTGACATACTGACCATTACGCCCCATAAGGCGGGGAAACGTATTGTTCAGGAATAATCAATCCATAAACGTAAGAGTGGACCGGCCCTGAAGATCCAAGGTGCAGTTGCGGCTGTAGCCTGAGACATGGTAGGCTAGATTGTCACAAACTCGGTAAGGACGATCCCTTGCCTTGGTTCATGATGGAAATCCAATTTCCAATACGACACTGTGCGGTTTTAATTGTAGAACTAGTATGGCGACATGATATATAGTACCCATGTTGTTTATGATTGATACATTTATATTTGAAGTTGTTTTTAACACTATGCACTTATAATAGTATCAAATGATTTTTTTTAAAAACGTACCAAGCATGCTTGGCTATTATAAGGGAAAACTATTTCCTCCGGCTTGCGTTGCATTGTGTGATGGCACCTGAGTCTTATAATAGCTTCATTTTTCGAAAAGAATTGTGTTGTTTATAAACTGTTTATGCACCGGTATTCTTGGGGGTAAACCCATTTCGTGTTATAAGGCATGGTCCCTTGATTTACCTAACTTTAAAATTAAAGTTAATAATTGTTTTAGTTGTCACACATGTTCCATGACTGACCTGGAGTTTATTGTTTTAACCTAAACTCTGGGTGTCCCTTTTTTCCATGCGGGCAGCTAGTTGTTTTGGTTTTCGCATATATTTATTTTCCTAGGATCCTGGATTTACAGCTGGAGCTATATTCAGAAAGCTTTGTGTCCGTGTATCTCTTTCAGTTGTGTTATGTATTATTTTTCCGCTGCTATGTAATGTATTTAATCTCTGGTATTTTTCTGATGTATATTATTCATTCATACTCTGTTATATTCTTGTACTCTGATTTAATTATTGTAACAACAATGAAATGTTCTATCGTTTGGGTCCGGATTTGTCGTGTTCTCAACTCAATCCGGGCTTTCTGGTGCGGGCGAGTTTGGGTCGTTATACATTTGATCTAAATGATCCATGGAACTAACAATCATAAAATAGTCAAATATTCAATCTAAATGGGACCCTTTTGTTAGCCAAAGCAAGCTAAATTCTAATATTCTATAAAATTACCCAACGGAGAAAAAATACCAATCCTGATTACCTTTTAGATAATTTCAATCTTTTGAATTACCGAAGCAACAAACAAAAATAGCAGGAGAGGGTGAAAATATGGGAAGAAGCAACTTCAAAGGAGAGGCATCCAAATCATATATTCCAACTAAAATGAAACTAAATACCATTTCAGCATGTTCAACTTAATGATTTGTTGAAGCAGCAACGTGAAACATCGGGAGAAGGAAGAAAAATACTAGAATAGTAAATGGGTAGACATGGGGAACGGATGAGTTCAGGCACCACCTTCTTCTTGGTCAAGTATTCTTTTTTGTTGCTAAACCAAATTAAGGTTTTACCAAATGAGAAAGTGAGTACAAAGTAAATAAAGTACGAAACAATTTTTGCTGGAGAATGGAAACAGAAAATGAGATTGTGCAATTAGTTTTTTTTTAAGAGACAAAACATTTGGACGAAGATAGCAATCTATTGGTTTTGATACAATAAATTCTCGACTGTTTGACATTCATTGCCTATTGAAATTCTAACCTCTTTTTCTATTATGTATTGTTCTTTTTTTCCACCAAATCTGATGCATTTCGTTATAACACGCCCACATCCATGTACGTGTGTGTGTGCATACGTGTATGTGCACAACCGTGTGAACGAGTGTTTGTAAGTTTGTGTTCGCACACACGTAATGAGTATGCACGCTAGTACATGCACATGCCTATTTGTATTTAAAATTTGAACACGTGAAACAATCTTTCATGAAGTGACAAAATTTATGTGCACATGCATACTTATTTATTAGGGGAAAAATAATAACTAAAAACTGCTGCTATGTTTTTAAAGTTAAAACAGGAAAAATGATAACTAAAAACAGTTCATGGATATCAGTTTTTTAATATTGTAGGTAAAAAAAAGATGCATATAAACATAACACAGAAGTTACACTAAAAATGATAACCAGAAAAATAGAAAAATGATAACTAAAAACTGCTGTTATGTTTTCAAAGTTAAAACAGGAAAAATGATAACTAAAAAAATAGAAAAATGATAACTAAAAACTACTGCTATGTTTTAAAGTTAAAAACAGGAAAAATGATAACTAAAAAAAATACAAAAATGATACCTACGAACTGCTATAGTATTAACGAAAAAAAAAACATTTCCAATCACGAAAAAAATGTTTCAACAATATCGACTTCTTCATTTGTGTTTTCCATCGTCTGAAAAATATTTTTATTCAATTCGCTTGCGATTTCCAATGGATTTTTGTTGTTCGAAGGCCTTTTTGGTTTTCTAGGGTTTCTGTTTCGAGCGATTTATGAATTCGAATTTTTGGGTTCGATTGCAATTTCGAATCTGATGTTCTTCTTGTTTTCGGGATTTATGATTTACGATTTGAGATAAGAGCGACAGAGGAAGAAGATGGAGCGGACGAGAATCGATTGCGAAGGGAGAAAATAGAGCGCACGTGAGGAAGAAAGAAGCGGCCGATTTTTTTTTCCAGTGTATTGTCCTTTAGGATAAAATATTAGGCGACTGTCCTTATGGATAAATTTTAGTGGGCTTTTGTCCTTAAAAAAAAATTTCCCCTTTAAACAATATCCAATTTTTCTCTAAAATAGTTTCTAACAAAGTGATGTTGTACTTTTCTAGCAAACTACTTGCATGTTTGGAAGTAATCGTTGAATCTTAAAAGAAATGACACAACAAATCTTGACTATTGACTCTCATTATGTCCATACATGAGGACAATATCATGGGTGAATTTAATGATTTAGATCTATTGTATCATCAATTGTGTCACCATTTTGTGTTCGCATACTCTGTTTTCAAATCTATTCCGTCTGCATTCATTTTGGAAATGTTTATAAAACTATGCATTTATTTTCCAAATGTTCATGAAATTGTACATTCATCTTGCACATGTTTACAAAGCATCTTTATTGTATGTGCTAATTAAATATTTATAGATACATCTTTCTCTTTGTATAAGAAAAGGATGCGTACTATACGCACCACATAAACACAATATAATAAATATAATTAAAGAACATAAAATACTTCTTGCAAATATTCATCCTTGAAAATATTGATCCAAAAACTTTTTTATTATAAAAATACGTATGTTCATCTAGAAAATAATATTTCTAACCATTAATTTTGAAAATATTTAAAAACATGTTTGTTCTGTACGTTACATTCGTTCATATTGTTACAACACTTGCAAAACAAGATTGTTTTATCTAATTATATGTTTATATTAAATTATTTTTAGCTATTTGTAAAATAACACTGCTTATTCTAATTCCTTTTGTTACAAAAAAAAATGTTGCGCTTGCGAGTATTTGTTAAATATCTTTATTCTTTCAGACAATAAATTTACATTTCTTTTTGTTAACAAATAGTCAAGATGGCCGAGTGGTCTAAGGCGCCAGACTCAAGTTTTTCTCATCGAAAGAGGGCGTGGGTTCAAATCCCACTTCTGATATTTACTCATTTTTTACATAACTTCCATCTTTTTCCTATTCACTCCCTTTTACATACACACATATGGTTCCTGCAATAAAACCTATTGGGTCAAACCTGTATCACAAAATTCTCCACTATCATGTAATCTACCAAACCTATTACATTTCTATTCAACTCTTACTCTCAGAAACCATTGTTATTCAACCTATGAAACCTATTACATTGAAATTCCATCTTTTTATTTTTTTGGGAAAAATATATACTTAAACTATTGCTGAAACTCACAGTAACATAAAAGAAAAAGGACTTCAGAATCAGTCAATCAGATCAGCTAAAAGAACTTATATAAATGGATGAGATGATATGAAGGAAGAGGATGCACGGACCTGACCTAGGCTACCCAGGTTCAAATTCCAACGATGATGCTTTATATGTATCACTAAACTGAAGTAATAAATTCCAGCAGTGTTGCGGTTGTGCAACACTTGGGAAGAGTGAAGTGATTTGTGGTGCAATCAGTTTTTATTGGGAGTTGGAATGTAATGTGTTTAGAGTGTTATTCTTACCCATGTATAAACGTGTAGATTTATATGGCAATCAGTCGAACCATGTGCTTGGTAGAAGCTATTCCTCCGTTTCCTTCAATCGCCATCGAGACTTTAAAACGACTGGGTATCGCTCCGATGCAGCTTCATCCTAATGCCTACGCATCTTTATACACCCTATATATTGCATACGCGGAGATCTTACATACCGAACTCACATTCAGAGATTTGACATTCTTCTTTCTTTTCAAGCATCGTTCTTCGGCAACTCCAAATTTCTCTTTCTTTGAATCGGTGGCGAATAGGAAGGTTCTGTACGATGGATATAGCAATATAGGGGATCCTAAGTCTGATTGGTTCTATATAAAGAAACAGGCCGGATAAAATGTAAGTCTGATTGGTTCTGTACCCTCGAGTGAGCCTGTCTTCAGGCCCGGGTCTGTTAGGGGGAATCATATGGGATTGCCTTCTAGCTTACATGTACTTCTGCTGATTAATCACCCAACATGGTGATTTAAATTGGGCTATATTAGTTTGTTGCTAGGGCTTGATAAAATGTCCGTAGCAGATAGTCTTTCTACCTCTTCTATATAATTTTGTAATTATTATTTGTTATAATCAGGAAAGTGTTAAGGATCACTTTAAAAATCGGTTGGCCTTACCCAAAAAATTCGTTTACTTTTCGTTTTGAACATTTTTATCCTCGTAGTCAGCCGTGGAATTCATATTGTTGTATGAGGGTCTTACTTACAATTTTTATAATTGCAAAATAATGTTATATAGTATTTATTTGAATTATGAGTGGGGTATAGTTCGATAACATGTTAAAGGTAAGAGTGTGTACATACTAATTTCTATCTGGGTAATTTGTACGTTCATATTACAATGTTGTAACATATGAATTTATCTTTCAAATGTTATTAAAGATAAAATTATGTTGTGTACCGTACGAGAATTTTTTAAAGATAAATGAATTAGAAATTAAAAGAGATTAATTTATTTTATTTTTTGCAAGGCCAACCGATTTTATAGTGAACTGTAACACTTTTCATTACAACAAATAAAAGCAAAAATATTCAGGAGATAGACAATTTGCATACCTAGTACAAGCATTTTACAAAGCTAAACCACAACAGAAACAACTTAGAATAAACTAGAATATCACCACACAAGGTGCAACTTAGAAAATAGAAAATACATCATTTTGATTACATTCAAAGACCTGCACCTTTGAAACCATAGAAACTTGAATCCATACCCAACTGCTTACGCAGTCACTTCAACAGTCACACAACAAAGTAGAAAGAGATTAAAGCTTACTACTGGAACCAACTTGCAAACAGCTTCAACAAAAGACTAGAGTTATCACTCGAACTAGAGATTACGTTGATAGTATTACTTGCTCATCAAACATGATAGTTCACATTAACATGAACTTCTCACTCACAATACAAAGTGAGGAATCACCTCAAACAATCTCAAGAAATTTGACCAAAAGCAAAAACCCAAACAGACCAAACCAGACTCCACCCGCAGTTCAGACCAAGACGATACACCTAGAATCCCAAGAACTCGAAGAGAGCAACCATAAACTACCAACTGACAACCAATGGAAACAAAAGCCAACTAAACTCCTTTACAAAATCGATAGGCTTACCTGTGAAAGCTCCAGCACGTCGTTTGTACGATCCACAACCCTTAAAAAGGGCCAGTCTTTCGAAGCGCCACTGAACCACCTGATTAACATAAAAATGTGTTTATTTTTATTCTCATATCTTATCTTTATTGTATACAAATAAATGATACTTTGGGTATTTTTGTGTATTTTTATGGATTGTCAATAAATTTCTCCTTCATTTCAATTAAAGGCCAACTACAAAGAAAAAGCTACTTCCATATGTCAACACTATCTCAATCCCAAATGATGTAGTAGCTCACTGGTAAAGGCCTGGAAATTTGGACAGAGTGACCTGAGTTCAATCCCTCTTAAGCCCTCTTTTTGCTGAAGAAAAGAAAATTCACACTACCTCTTTTGTTCTGAAGAATATATGAACTAGTGTTATATATATATATATACACACACACATTCATGCATACATACATACACTTAATAATGATTTTAGGAATTTGGCATATTTCTCTCAAAAAATTCAAATAAAATCAATTATGTTTAATTGCCATGAAAAAGAAAAGGGAAGACATTGATTACAAATCTCCAATTAAGCACATGCTCGTCTTCCCACTGATAGTGCCATACATCAAAAGGAATGCATTGATTACAAATTTCAAATTTCAAATCAAGCACCATGAAAGGAATATTCCTTTATCTTTGGAAAGAATTTATATTTTTCGTGGGCCTTATATTCACATTGATAGGAGACTACATCTCCTATAAATACCTATTGTATGCATTCTAAACCTATATTCCATTTTTTGTATTCTCTTCTTATCCTTGATAAAGTTTTTCTTCATTCCAGTTTATTATTTTTTCTTCCGTAACAATATGTGTTCTCTACTCAATTAGTTTTGGTAGAACACGAATTGTTATTGTTAATTTTTCATTGCATATTAGTGATTGATCGTTCGACTAGATTCAACAACAATTCTAGTTTTAATTTTCTGCTGTTGTTTTTGTTTGTTGTTTATTTTCTAGTAATTTGTTCTTTTGTTTTAATTGTTGAATTTAGTATAGACCCGATTAGATTCGAATCTATAATAAATTCAATAGCATCATTTCAAATCTCCAAATATTGTCTAACTCTCCCAAGAAATATAATAATAATAAAATTTAAAATTCCTCTCTATGTTCGACCTGCATATTACACGATCTGTGCGCTTGCAATTTAAAATTAATTTACACTTTTTAATTCATAGAAAAGTGTCGATCAAGCTTTTGGCGTCTTGCCGGGGAGGTAACAATTAAATTTTATTATTTATTTAATTTTCGATTCGTGTTGGTTTTTATTTTTATTTATTTTTTTCATTTTGTTTTCTTTTATATGTAGAAATTTTTTATAGATTGGGTATTTAAACATTGATACGACAATCTTTTAATTAGAAAAAAGAAACTTGCATTTTTTTTACTGATTGCTTTCTAATTACAACTCTCTCACTTCCTTCAATCTCTCTTTCCATATTTTTTTTCATTTGTTTCTTTCATATTCTCTCTTTTACAACAATAAAATAAATAGAAATCTAAATTTTCTTTTCTTGTTGTACATTTCCATTGCTTTAATTTCTTTCATTTTCTCTCTTCATATTTTCCATATTTCTTCTGCCTTTATTCTTCATGTTTCTTCTCCATCAACCAAAATTCCAGCACAACCGACACCACCATCGACCATTATTTCATGCACTTCTATACAGACCTCAAAATCATACTTATTCAAACAATCCGATCACCAACTCCACAAAACCAGCCACGCAACCACCATCCCCTATCATCTTTACGCACTGCGTCAATCCCTTCACCACACAAACACCAAAAATCTTCTTCTCCGTCCATTGTCTAACGCCACAATTTTCATCACAAACAAATACACTTGCAGATCCTCACATAATTGAAACAATTCAACCTCACCATCATGCAACAACAAAACACAACACCATCAAACTCCAATACCAAAGCCATCTCACTGTATCACCTTACAGTCATCGTTCAGCACTTTCCTCTCCAAACTCCACAGCAAACTATTGCCACAAAGCCTACCCGAACCCTTCCGCAAATCACCGAATTCGAACACCTTTGCCTTGCCGATCTCAAACCCATAACCAATTCACACCTACCCAAACCCCAAAAAAATCCGGTCGATTCACCCAATTCAAACCCTAGAAACCTGATTCGACAAGCCCAAATCGCAAAAGGCAATTCAAAAAAAGGGGAGTGCGAATTTTTTGTATTTCCGTTCTACAATCTGCCTGCGTTTTCTTTTTTTGAGAAAGGATCTGAGTTTATTTTTTGTGGCATTAAAAAGTTTATTGGGTGTTTATTTATCCACGTGAGAAACCATCTGGGTGACTGCGTAAGTTGATTAAGTGCGACCTTGGTTTGAATTTAGTGTTCAACCAATATTTTTTTAAGCAAGCCTTGTCCTTGCTTCTGTTAGGCTTAGTTCTTTTCCTTTTTTTTTCTAAAGTTTAGTATTTTGTAGCAGTTGATTTTACTAAGTGTAATCTGTTTGTTAATTTAGTTTTATTTAATTCCAATTTAAGTTTTTTTTGTTCTCTTTTATTTCTCTTTTTTTATTTTCTCTCTTTCTCTCTCTCTCTAAAAGAAAAGAAAAAAAACAAAAACAAAAAAAGGTGAAATATCAAAACAAATCGAAGGGTCAAAGTGAAGGAACACTGTCAAGCAAACGAACAAGAAATTCAAGGATCAACCGATCGCAAATAGGAATACAGTGGAGTTGAATAGCTAGCACTACTCAATTTTTTTGGACGGACAGCCTTACCCCACTGTAAAATTTTCTGAACTCTACAGGTGCTCTGCTGCAAAGAAAAAAAATATGGAAATTGCTTATAAAAAAAATTCTACAGGGGCAGTGACTTGCTTGTACAATTTTAATTTTTGCAATTATTTTTGTGTGACCGTTATTTTGGATGCATACTGAAATAAATCTAGTTACGAGCAAAGCCCAAACAAACATAAGGTGAGGAAGTCATTACCTTTCTTTGGCTTCAAAACAGTTAAATTATGTCATTTGCTTGCTCCTTGGATTTAAATAAAATTTAATTAGACGTTGGCCTTAGGAGCGAAACTCAAGCTCATTAGGACAAACAAAATGATTAAATATTTTGTTTTGAATTTTTTTTTGCTTATTCTAGCAATTTAACTTTTCTAATCTAATTATTTAAACTGATTTGCAAAATATTTAACTACAAGAGTGTATTTTGTGAAATTGATTCTCTTAAGGGTTTGATCACTGATAAATATTAGTTTAATTTATTGAATTTCTAGCAAAAGAGATTGCATACTACCCGTAAAACATTGGTCCTATCCCTTAGTATTTATACTATACGTGAACAACCATAAGACCCTCTTCCTCCTTCAATTCGAGATTATCAATTAATAAGATATACTTGAGTGCGTTATTTATTTTGAATAGGAGTTGTTTGTGTCAACCTTAAGTCTAGGATTTTCTGTGTTTGCATTTAACAACGATGAGTGAAAAAAGTGTTAGCCACCATAATTCTCTTAGGGGTTCTCAAATAAATCAAAATTTTGATATTGAGATGGATCAAAATCGAATAAATCAAAATTTTCAAAATCTCAATGTCGAAATAGATAGAACCTTATCTCTTCGAGATCGATGTTATCCAACTTGGACTGTTCAACCTTCTGCCATTGTGTTCCCACCAGTTGAAGGAAACAATTTTGAGCTTAAGCATTCGTTTATCCAAGGGATACCAAAATTTACTGAAATGCTTACGAATTTCTAAGTGAATTTGAACTGTATGCGTCCACAACAAAAATGCAACAATTGTCTAACGAATCAATCAAGCTAAGGCTAATTTCATTCGTATTACTTGAAAGCACTAAAAGATGGCTAAATTCTCTTCCAAAACATTCCATATGAAGTTGGGATGAATTTGTCACTGTATTCTTGAAAAAGTTTTTCCCTTTCCATAAAACATTGAAAATCCAAACTGAAATAAATAAATTTTCTCAAAACGAGGGGGAAACTTTTTCAAAATACTTTGAGAGATTCAACCAGTTATTACATAGTTGTCCTCATCATGCAATTCCCAAACATCACTTATGTCAAATTGCATATGAAGGGTTAAACTATCAAACTAGAACTCAACTAGAATCAATATGTGGAGGAGAATTTATGTCTAAAACGGCCGATGAAGCTTGGAAATTCTTAGAAGATTATTCTGAAAAGGACATGCAATGAGAGTCAATTCATGTTTCCATTCGTTCTTCTACTAGAGGAGTGTATGTCGTGGACCCAAGTCACCTTCCCTTAGAAAATAAAATTCCTCAAGTTGGAGAAGGGCTACCCCACTATTACTCTCAAGACCAAGCCAATGCTATAGCTCAAAATAATCCTTACTCATCCACTTACATCCCTAGTTGGAGGAACCACCCAAATTTTTCTTAGTCAAATCCTAATAATTCAGCAAGCCCATCTCACATGCAACCCTTTATTCCAAATCTGAATTACCAAGATCCATCTCCCAATTCTCAAGCCTCTCAAGCTACACCTCAATCCAAACAACCTTATAGGCACCCCAACTTTCAATCTTCAAACTAGTCCCCTCAATCTTCTCAACCGTCACAAGAAATTGTGCGTTTAGAGAAACAAGTTGAACAAATGATGAATATGATGAAGGAACTAATGAAATATAATGAGAAGGAAAAATTGTCGTCTCAACCCGAGGTGAATCCAAAATATAAATCTCGTACTGTAAATTCTTGTGAGGAGGAAATCCATAATACGGTCAATGCTGTTACAACCCTTAGGTCTGAAAAGAGGATTGACAATAATGTTGACGACCTTAAAAAACCTTCGAACTCACCCCAAATACAAAAGCTTGATGATCACTTAATGGCTACGAATGCCAGTTCTTCTAAACCTCTATCTTCCTTAACTATTGGCAATCCCAACGATTCTCCTCTTAGTGTCGGCAAACCCAGCACGCTTTCGAAAATCAATGTTGGCAATACCAACATTCCAACTTCTACACCTTTACCACTTTCTTTTCCCATGGATAAACCTTCTTCTTCGAATGATCAAACTGATCAAAGAGTCGAAAAACCAGTAAATCCATTTCCTCATAGACTCAATAATAAGAAGAAAGCGGAAAATTTCGATAAAATTTTTGAAACTTTCAAGCAAGTTCATGTGAACATTCCTCTTTTAGACACCATTGAACAAATTCCTCAATATGCTAAATGTCTTAAGGAATTGTGTACACATAAACGTGACATTGTCGTTTCAAAAACTACCTTTTTGACTGTGAATATAAGCTCTATTCTTTCGAATCTTTCCCCAGTCAAGTACAAAGACCCTGGCTTCCCTACAATTGATTGCAAAATAGGAAACACTCACATCTCTCATTCCCTATTTGATCTTGGCGCCAGTGTCAATCTTCTTCCTTACACTGTTTATTGTCAACTTGGATTATAGGAGATTAAACCAACAAAAATCGCTCTTTAGCTAGCTGATCGATCTGTCAAAAAGCCATTGGGCATGATCGAAGACATCTTGAAACAAATCGAACAATTTTACTTCCCTGTCGATTTCATAGTTCTGGAAACCGAGCCTGTCTCAAATCCCAATGTTCAAATCCTGTTGATATTAGGACGCCCCTTCTTAGCAACCTCAAACGCTATCATAAATTGTAGGAACGGTCAACTTCGACTTTCTTTCGGTCACCTAACCATTGAGCTAAATACCTTTAATCACAACAAACAACATAGGGATTTTGAGATTGAAGAAAATGACATTATTCAAACAACCATTGATAAAGTCTATAATAACATTTCTGAAGCCTTGAGAACAAGTCTTGACCATCTCAAATCCGATTTTGATGAGCTCAAACACATTTCTGAACTAAATGAACTCCTTGACTTCAAACCCTCGTCATCTGAATCTAACAAAGAAATTTTGATCAATGTTAACATACAAGAACATCCTAAGTTAAACCTCAAACCCTTGCCTCAAGACCTTAAGTATGCATACTTGGACTCTACAAAAAATTTCCCCATAATCTTGGCCTCTGATCTTACCGAGGACCAAGAAGAAAAACTATTGAAAATTTTATGGGAAAATAAAGAGGCATTAGGATAGGAAATTAGAGATATCAAAGGAATCAGCCCATCAATTGTAGAACATCGCATACATTTAGTTGCTGAAGCTAAACCTACCCATGAGGCTCAAAGGCAATTAAACCCAAACATGAGAGAATTGGTAAAGGAAGAAATAATCAAATGTCTAGATAATAACATCATCTATCCCATCTCCGATAGTACTTGGGGGAGTCCGGTACAAGTCATACCAAAGAAATCGGGAATCACAGTGATCAAAAATGAAAGTAATGAACTCGTCCCAACAAAAATTAAAACAAAATGTCGCGAGCGTATTGATAATTGAAAACTCCACTCAGCAACACAAAAAGATCATTTTCCTTTGCCTTTCATTGACCAAATTCTCGAACACTTAGCAGGACATGGGTACTATTGTTTTTTTGATGGATATTCTAGCTATAACTAAATTCACGTTACTTTAGAAGATCAACATAAAACTACCTTTACATGTCCCTTTGGGACGCCGAGCTATCTTAAAGTAAAGCTCTCTAGGTAAGCTATAGGTAAAGTTCTCTCAGAGCCGAAATATTAAGACTTGGGTCTGTCAAAGAAGTCTCGATTATCAGACCTATTCGCTTATCGTCGCATGCCCTTTGGCCTTGGTAATGCCCCACGACTTTCCAAAGGTGTATGGTAAGTATTTTTTTTCTGATATGGTGAAAGAATTCTTGGAAATATTCATGGATGATTTTTCAATCTATGGATCATCTTTTTCCCAATGTCTCACTCATTTGGAACTCATCCTAAAATGTTGTAAGGAGAAATCACTCGTGCTTAATTGGGAAAAATGCCATTTCATGGTAAAAAGAGGGATAGTTCTAGGTCATGTCGTCTCAAAAGATGGTCTAGAAGTCGATAAATCCAAAATCGATTTGACTGCTATTCTACCTCCGCCTAAATCTGTTAAAGATGTTCGTTCATTTCTTGGCCACATGAGATTCTATAGAAGATTCATTAAGGATTTCTCAAAAATTTCAAAACCTCTCTCGAACTTACTTGCTAAAGACGTCAAGTTTGAATTTTCCAATGATTGCAAAACATCTTTTGAAACTCTTAAGTCGATCTTGACTACAACCCCTTCATTCAACCCCCAGATTGGACCCAACCCTTCGAACTTATGTGCGATGCTTCTAATTTTGCAGTTGGAGCCATCTTTGGTCAGCGAATCGAAAAACCACCTCGAGTCATTTATTATGCCAGAAAAATCTTAAGCGAGCCACAATTGAATTACTCAACTACTGAAAAGGAATTTTTGGCAGTTGTCTTCGCTCTTGAAAAATTCAGACCATATCTCATAGGATCCAAAATCATAGTTTACACTGACCATGCTGCCTTACGATATTTGCTTTCTAAAAAGGATGCTAAGGCCCGTCTGATCCAATGCATCCTTCTTCTTCAAGAATTTGATATAGAAATATAAGATGAAAAGGGTTCTGAGAATGTTGTAGCAGACCATCTCTCTCGAATTGTGCACGAAAATGTTGATGACACCCAAATCAATGACTATTTTCCCAACGAACAAATTCTTTCGATCACTAACACCCCTTGGTACGCTGACATTGTGAACTATCTTGTCACACAGTAAACACCCGCTGAATGATCGAAACAAGACAAACAAAAATATCTCTCTAACGTTCGAAACTTCTAATGGGATGACCCATATCTTTTCAAATATTGTCCAGAACAAATCATTCAAAGGTGTGTACCCAATCATGAACAACAAAGAATTCTCTTTCTCACATGACCATGCTTGTGGAGGTCACTTTGGAGCAAGAAAAACTCCTGCAAAGGTATTGCAAAGCAGTTTTTATTGGCCTACAAACTTCCATGATGCTTTCAAATTTTTCTCTAAATGCGATCGATGTCAAAGAACGGGTCGAATAACTAAACGGAACATGATGTCTCTCAACCCCATTTTAGTAATTGAGTTATTTGATGTTTGGGGCATTGATTTCATGGGACCATTCCCTAACTCTTTCGGTATCTTTACATCTTTCTTGCGGTAGACTATGTCTCAAAATGGGTTAAAGCCATCCCAACCAAAACCAACGATAACAAGGTTGTTATCAAATTCCTAAAAGAAAACATCTTTTCATGCTTTGGCACACCTCGAGCTATCTTTAGCGATAATGGCACTCACTTCTGTAATTATGCTTTTGAATCCTTGCTCAAGAAGTACTCAATCACACACAAGCTGTCTACCCCTTACCATCCACAGACTAGTGGACAAGTAGAAGATTCCAATAGACAAATAAAAAAATCCTTGAAAAACAGTGAATTCCAACAGAAAAGATTGGTCCATAAAAATGGTTGATGCACTTTGGACATTTCGCACTGCTTACAAAACCAATCTAGGGATGTCACTATATCGATTAGTCTTTGGAAAGGCCTGTCACTTACCTTTTGAATTGGAGCATCGTGCTCTTTGGGCTATAAAGTTTTTGAATTTTGACTTAGAGAAAGTCGGTTAACATAGGAAGTTAAATATTTCAGAATTAGAGGAAATAAGAAATGAAACATACAAAACGCGGAAATCTATAAAGAAAGAATCAAGGCCCAACAGACAAGAACATACTTCACAAGGAATTCAACGTAGGTTAAAAAGTTCTTTTGTACGACTCTAGACTTCATTTGTTTCTAAGAAAACTCAGATCTCGATGAACTGGACCTTATATTGTGAAAATAGTATGTCTTCAAAGTAAACGATCAATGACAGAAACCATTTTTGGAATTTGAGCAATACGAAGATGATGATAATATCGATCTTCGTGAGCCTGATCATCCGCCGTGAAATCAGGTGGTATTTTTCTTTTTCCTTTAATTTTCAATTTTTCCCCACTTGCGTCTGCATACCTTAGACGGTTGGTACATTGTTTCAATCTAGTGTGGGGGAGTCAACTCCGCGTCATGTCTCAATTTTTTTTACCACATGTCTTTCCTTTTTATTTTCAAAAAAATAAATCAGACACAACTCATTTTAGATTGATACAACAAAATAAGTTAACAATTGTTAGTCAGTTGATAGTATTCTTTTTTTCTCTCATCTAAGATCGAATAAGAAATTTAATGAAAAGTTGAATTTTGAGGGATAATGGTGTAATTGGTACATAGGGAGATTCTTAGGTAATGGCCATGAAGTTTATTCCAAATTGTAGTCTTTGTTTAATGAGTGGAGGACTTAAAATACTTATGTTGGCTATTTGAGTCTTTAAGAGTAAGTTGTGTTAAACTAAATTCGCGTGACTCTCTCTTGTTCTTATATTTTCAATAATAATAGTAATCCAAGGGTATCCAACATTGCTTGTAAATCTAGCATTGGTGTGCAAACCCGTCAAGCTCTATCTGACATGTTGTTGACAAAGTCAGCGTCGATATATCTTGGTCTCATTTTATGAGTTGGACACCTAAGGATTACCGATATGTGGTTGACAAAGTCAGCGTCGGTCTGCACAATCCGCCAAGCTCAGTCCCATCTGTCATGGGTGGTATACCTTGGTCTTTTAAGTTAGGTGTATGTAATTAATCATAAATTTCAATTTTTATAAAGATAGATAATAAGCGATGATGCCCAAGCACTTCTTGACCTTATTGATTTGACTAGTCGTACACAAGGAAATTAGAATATCACCTAGCGAACTTTGACAAACAAACTAAAAATTTATTTCATGGTTGCACTATGTTATCAACCGAACCAACTGGCAAAACTAGAATTTAACATTTGAAAACTTGAATTGTGTTGAAAATTTGTGACAAGTTGAGGTATCTAAAATAGAATCAACTGATTAGAAATTGTTAACTTACCTTGCTACACCACTTTTCTGAATAAGTCGGGTTTTCAATTTTTGTTTTCATTTGCATATGTCAACTGCATTCATGTAGTTGCATTAGAATCACAACATACTGCATTTGGATTTTATGGGTAGTGTCCGCTGAAAGCCCTCACGAGACACCACTCGTCCTACTATGGACGCCTAGAGGTTTAACGGCTTGTTGCATACGCTCAATGCAATCTTGTCTCCTAAGAAAGTGGGACCGATCTAGTTTAGTTTTTCATTTTTTTTACTCGAGGACGAGTAAAAGATAAGTGTGGGGTATTTAATTAACATATAAATATGTTTATTTTTATGCTCATACCTTATCTTTGTTGTATATAAATAAATGATACTTTGGGTATTTTTATGTGTTTTTACAGATTGTTTTCAATTAAAGGCCAACTGCAAAAAAAAAAAAAAAAAAAAAAAAAAAAAAACTATTTTCGTATGTCAAAACTTTCTCAATCCCAAATGATGTAGTAGCTCACTGGTAAAGGCCTGAAACTTTGGACAGAGTGACCTGAGTTCAATCCCTGTCAAGTCCTCTTTTTGCTGAAGAAAGGAACATTCACACTGCCTCCATTGCTCTGAAGAATATATGGACTAGTGTTATATACATACACACATACACTTAATAAAGATTTTAGGAATTTGGCATATTCCTCTCAAAAAATTCAAATAAAATCAATTATATTTAATTGCCATGCAAAAGAAAAGGGAATATTTTGATTACAAATCTCCAATTAAGCATATGCTCGTCTTCCCACTGATAGTGCCATACATGAAAAGGAAGGCATTGATTACAAATTTTCAAATCAAGCACCATGAAAGGAATATTCCTTTATCTTTGGAAAGAATTTATATTTTTCGTGGGTCTTATATTCACATTGATAGGAAATTACATCTCCTATAAATACCTGTTGTATTCATTTTAAATAGATATTCCATTTTTCTGTGTTCTCTTCTTATCCTTAAAAACTTTTTCTTCATTCCAGTTTATTATCTTTTCTTTCGTAATAATACGTGCTTTTTGCTCAATTAGTTTTGGTAAAACACGAGTTTTTATTTTTAATATTTTATTGCATATTAGTGATTGACCGTTCGATTAGATTCAACGGCAATTCTAATTTTGATTTTCTGCTATTGTTTTTGTTTGTTGTTTCTTTTCTAATAATTTGTTATTTTGTCATAATTGTTGAATTTAGTATAGATCCGATTAGATTCGAATCTATAATAAATTCAATAGCATCATTTCAAATTTCCAAATATTATTTAACTCGCCCAAGATATATAATAATAATAAATTTTAAAATTCCTCCCTGTGTTCTAGCTGCATATTACACGATCTGTGCGCTTGTAGTTTAAAATAAATTTGCACTTTTTTAATTCATAGAAAAGTGTCGATCACCACCGCATCAGCGAAGTAATCGAAGGCAGAGAGGGGGAAACCGTGGTGGAATGGAGAGAGAAACACTCGTTGTCGGGGAAAGCCAGATCCGAAGTAACCCTACGGAACTCAGGGGGCAAGCCAACTAGCGAAGAGAAAGCCAATTTGAAGAGGCGTGATTTAGCAAAAATAAAGAGATAACCAACTGTTGGAAGGAGGAAGAACAACGTAGTCCATAAGGGAAAAGGTAGGGGAATGGAAAATGGAGGCGTTGGAGAAGATCTGGGAGTCGACGTATAAGGGAGAAGCTAAAAGACATGCAAAAGGAAGCGATAAAAAAAAGAGGGTTAAAGAAGGCGGCAGGGAACCCTAACCCCATTGACAGAGATATTATTGTTAATGTGTACATTTTATGTTATGTAATTTAAATATCTTTAGACCTAGATTAAAACAATTATCATTATTTAACATATACATATATATATATATATATATATATTATATTAATATTCTCGTATATTTAGAATTTATTAGATGGATTATTAAATGTTATTTACAGGAAAATACCCTGAAGGACAAAATGAACAAAAAATTGTTCCATAAGGACAAAAGGACAAAATTTTGTATATAAGGACAAATTTTAGTGTAAAGAGAGAAATTATAGTGGGTCCCCTGAATTCCTCCCTTTACACTGAATTTTGTCCTTGAGGATAAATTTTTGCTCCAATGTCCTTATGGAACAATTTTTTGTCCATTTTGTCCTTGAGGGTAAAAGCCCCTATTATTTAATTAATTTACTTAAGTAGCTTAAACTTAAGGTTACACAATCAACTAAATATATAGACTTTTATGTAAATATTTAAACATACAGACTTGGAGATAATTGAGAAGAGTTTCTAAGTAATTGTAATAAGTTTAAATTTTAGGCAGTTGAAGTGAATAAAATTTTACATTTTAATGCATGATGTATCTATTTAGTAAATAAATCATAAAATAAATTAATAATGGTTAAATAAATATTCAATCTAAATGATCCATGGAACTAACAATCATAAGTAGCCAAATACTCAATTTAAATGGGACCCTTTTGTTAGTCAAAGCAAAGCTTAAGACATACAATTACCCAACGATTAAAAAAATATCAATCTCGATTACCTTTTAGATAATTTCAGTCTTTCAAATTACCAAAGCAACAGACAGTTATAGTAGGAGAGAGTGAAAATATGTGAAGTAGCAACTTCAAAGGAGAGGCATCCAGATCATTTATTCCAACTAAACTGAAACTAAGTACCATTTTAGCATGTTCAAACTTATGGTTTGTTGAAGTAGCATTGTGAAACATCAAGAAAAGGATGAAAAGGCTAGAATAGTAGACGGGTGGACATGGAGGACAGATAAGTCCAAGCACCACCTTCTTCATTGTCGGGTGTTCTTTATTTGTTGCTCGACCAAAATAAGGTTTTACCAAATAAGAAAGTAAGTACGAAGTGAACAAAGTAAGAAATAATTTTTGGTAGAGAATGGAAACTAAAAATGAGACCGCGCACTTAGTTTTTTTTTTTAAGTGAGGAAACCAATTGGACGAAGTTAGCAATCTATTGGTTCTAACACATTAAATTCTCAACCGTTCGATGTTCGTTGCCTATTAAAATTCTAATCTCTCTTTTTCTACTATCTATCATTCATTTTTTCCATCAAACTTGATGCATTTCATTATACACACACCCACATCCATGTACGTGCAAGCGTGTGTGCATATGCGTATGTGTGTATGTGCACAACTGTTGTGTAAAAATTGCACAACTGCGGAAGCGATGCTAAAATTGATCTAGCTTGTCGATTAATTATCAACCACTAACTCAATAAAAATAATCACCAAACAAAAAGAACATAGAAGAGGAGGAGAAGACACAAAAGTTTTAACATGGTTCGGATATGAATATCCTACGTCCACGGAGACCCAACAACTTCTTTATTTCTTTACAATAGGAGGCTACGTCCACGGAGACCCAACAACTTCTTTATTTCTTTACAAGAGGAGGTTACAAAAAATGAGAAGAATTACAATAAAACCTTAATACTAATTCTCACCCTATAATAGATACAGAAAATATGGATCTATTGAGGAATAATATGGAGAGATATATTTTCTTGTGATGATACAAAAGTGAGCAAATGGCTTCATATATATATGAAGAATAGAGAATTCTAGAAGATAAGGATGAAGATGTTTAGGAATTTCCTTGATTTGATTCACCACAAATCTTGCGCATTAATTTGGTTTCCACCTAAATAAATTCTCGATTGATTCTCCAAATCAATTAATTGTTTCCCATATTTGACTTGATTATGGGAACAATTAATGCCTCTCTCACCCCACCAATTCTTGATTGATTCTTTAAATCAATTGCCTTCTCCATATTAATTTGTTTCCCATAATTGACTTGATTATGGAAACAAATAATGCCTTCTCATTAATATATTTTAATCGCCAAAATTTAACACTCCACCTCGATTAAATATATTCATCAATCACCAAAAATCAACAAAATTGTTGGGTCTATGCCATCAAGCTCAATGTGAACTACTTTGGGCAATATTGCCCAAACAGAGCTTCCAAATCTTTCCCAAGCATAAGAAAGATAATATGCACATCGATAAGCAAAATGCATATGAACAAATATCAAAATTCTTCAGAAAATCCGATGAAGAAGACAAACTTGTAGATACATAAATCTAAGAGACCAATGGAGACATCATAGCGCGCTTCACCTTCTCCATCCTACATTGAGTTAGGACATACTCAATATTATCTACTTCAATCTCCTTTTCAAGAATTTTACTCGACTTCACCAAGTCTACCTTATCAGACTCAACACCAAGCTCTGCATCATTTAAAGCATAAGATGAATAATCATCACTACAACTATGCTTACCAATAGGGCCAACTGAATTAAAAGGCATTTTCTGCAACTGAGCTCCACCTAGATTCTGAACCTCTGAAATCTTCTCATCAACCATTGTACCATTGGAAATACCACTTTCTCTCTGAATATGGATACAATTTGATGACTCCAAATGTGTTTGGGAATTTTGTGTCCTGCTAATGTCATCACTTGATAGAGGCTCCACCTTCAATAAAGACCTCTCATCAAATATTGCATGCCTGCTAGTCACAATTTTCTTGGTTGTTTTGCACCACAACCTATACTTCTTCATTCCTTCTCCATAGCCTAACAAAATGTGCTTGCTTCCTCTAGGCTTCAACTTATCAGGTCTCTCATCTTCTAAATAGGCTGAACAACCAAACACTTTAAGGAATGAATAATCAGCAGGCTCTCTTTTCCATATTTCTTCTGGGATCTTCATATCTATGGCAATAGAAGGTGTATGGTTGATGAGAAATACTGTCACAGATATCGCTTCTGCCCATAATCCCTCTTCTAGACCAGCAGTCTGTCTCAAGCTCGTAGCTCTTTCCCATAGTATCCGACACATGCTCTCCGCCACTTCAAAAGAATGTGACTTCGTAGAAAAATCTCTAAGTACATGCTCAGACGCACAATAGTTAGTGAATTCTTGTGACGCAAATTCACTAATATTGCCAACTCTAAGAACTTGCAGCCGCTTTCCTGGCTTCTTTTCAACTAAGGTCTTCCACTTCTGAAATTGGGCAAATATTTCGGATCTAGTCTTCATAAAATAGACCCAAACCATACACGAGAAATCATCCACAAATATGACAAAGAAACTGGCTCCACCTAAAGATGCAATTGGGGTGGGTCCCCAAACATATGAATGAACATACTCTAGAAACTCTGTAGCTCTAGGCCTTCCAAAATCAAATGTGGCATGCTTCTTCTTTCCAAAAGAACAATCTTCACAAGAGCTAGGCTTTAATTGAGAATCAGCAACAATTAACCTGCGCTTCTTCAATACTTCCAGGCTCTCCTCATCAACATGACCTAATCGAAGGTGCCATAACTGAGTAGAATCTGGAACACTAGAATCAGCAGAAACTACTGAATTTTCCAAGACTGTCGTTCCACGAAGCATATAAATATCATCTACTCGCACCCCTTTCATCACTACCAAGGAACCCTTCGCCACTCTTAAATTTTCTCCATCTATTATTATCCTCATACCAAGTCTAATCAAAGCTCCAACTGATAACAAACTCTTCTGCAGCATCGGAACATGTCGAACATCCGTGATAGTCCTAATAACGCCATCATGCATCTTAAACCACACACTTCCAATGCCCACAACATGACAAGATGTGTCATTCTCCAAATGAACTGCTTCGCCATCAATCTTCTCATAACTGACAAAACAGCTCCTATCTGGCGTCATATGACAAGAGGCTCCAAAATCAATCACCCAACTTGTAGTCTCTAAAGGTGAAATAGTGGCTGAAAATAATGATGTATCATTACCACATCTATCTGCATCTAATCTAAATGCTGCCTGAATTGAAGCTTTCTCTTTCTTCTTTCTCAGGGCTGAACAGTTTCGTATGAAATGCCCCTTCTTCTTACAATAATAGCAAGCACCTCTTCTAGAACCGAATAAGTGAGATCTATGCATATCTCCTCTAAGGCGCTGCTGCATCTTATCTCTTCCTCTAAGTGAATGAAGTTGTCGCGGAAGAACACCGTCATTAGTCTTCACTTTGACCTTCCATGTCCCAAAAACTTTTCTTCTAACAAATTTGGTGACGCTATAATTTTTCATACATATGCTAGAAGAATTAGCCATTGGTAACTAATCTAGAACAAGACAACTAGCTCTGATACCAAACTATTGTGTAAAAATTGCACAACTGCGGAAGCGATGCTAAAATGGATCTAGCTTGTCGATTAGTTATCAACCACTAACTCAGTAAAAATAATCACCAAACAAAAAGAACAAAAATAGAAGAGGAGGAGAAGACACAAAAGTTTTAACGTGGTTCGGATATGAATATCCTACGTCCACGGAGACCCAACAACTTCTTTATTTCTTTACAAGAGGAGGCTACGTCCACGGAGACCCAACAACTTCTTTATTTCTTTACAAGAGGAGGTTACAAAAAATGAGAAGAATTACAACAAAACCTCAATACTAATTCTCACCCTATAATAGATACAGAAAATATGGAACTATTGAGGAATAATATGAAGAGATATATTTTCTTGTGATGATACAAAAGTGAGCAAATGGCTTCATATATATATAAAGAATAGAGAATTCTAGAAGATAAGGATGAAGATGTTTAGGAATTTCCTTGATTTGATTCACCACAAATCTTGCGCATTAATTTGGTTTCCACCTATATAAATTCTTGATTGATTCTCCAAATCAATTAATTGTTTCCCACATTTGACTTGATTATGGGAACAATTAATGCCTCTCTCACCCCACCAATTCTTGATTGATTCTTTAAATCAATTGCCTTGCCTATATTAATTCGTTTCTTATAATTGACTTGATTATGGAAACAAATAATGCCTTCTCATTAATATATTTCAATCGCCAAAATTTAACAACCATGTGAACAAGCGTTTGTAAGTTTGTGTTTGCACACACATAATGAGTGTGTGCGTTTGTCCATGCACATGCCTGCTTGTATTTAAAGTTTGAGCATCTGAAACAATCTTTCATGAATTGACCAAATTAATGTGTGCATGCATACTAATTTATTAATAGAGAAGATAAATATAATAGAGATATTTCTTTGGTTAAATGAGTTTGCTGCTCTTTCACCTGTTACAGATATATATCATTGGACTTGAGTGTCAAGCATATTGATTTATAAAAAAACATTATATACATTCGTCAAATTTAACACATGACTTTCCGACTTAGGAAATAAAATTTATCAATTTTTCTTAATAATTCTGCGCTATATTTTGTGCTATCATCATAATCCTTGATCAAATCCCAAATGATTTGGATCAACTATATAAATTCTCAGTTTTTTTAAAATATATAACTTCATCATATCCTTATGCTTTTAGTTCAATATTTTAGACCATGATAAATACTATCATCCCATGTGAATGTAGATTCCTTATCCTTTTTCTCACATAAATATCATCCATTTTCCTCACGGATGCATCACTACTATTTTTTCACAACTCAATCATGTCTTCACTTGAAATGTCCCTAGGCTATCGTTTGTTATTAGCTTGGTGGAAATTATTTTAGTCATGGAAATTGGTCATTTGGTTGATCAATATGTAATTATTTTAATCATGGGAATTACCTTATTGGAAATATTAAATGACATCCTTAACATCAAACTTAATAACTATAAAACTACTTAGTTTCAATTTATTTTCCATTTTTTCTCATACAAAATCTTAATATGTGCTTCTTCCCATGTGCAAACTCTAATTTGAGTCTGTTAGCAAATCTGTAGATTTTATTCAAGTTGTTTTGATCTTAATTTTTTGGTTCTCATGGTAATTTCTACTTTTGGCAAATCTTTTCAAACAATATCCAATTTCTTCTAAAAATAAATTTCACATTGTGATGCATTGCTTTTCAAGCAAAATACTTATATGTTTGGAAACAATCGTTGAAACTTAAAAGAAATAACATAACAAATCTTGACTATTGAATTCATTAGGTTCATACATGAGGACAACAACAAGGGAAATTTTAGTAATAATCTATTGTGTGATCAATTGTGTCACCGTTTTATGTTCGCATAACCTATTTTCAACTCTATAGCATATGCATTCATTTTGGGAATGTTTAAAAGCTATGCATTCATTTTGCAAATGTTCCTGAAATCATATGTTCATCCTGCAACCAAAGCATCTTTATTGTAAGAGGATATGTAATTGTTCAATAAATATTTGTAGAAATGTATTTCTTTATACAAGAAAAGGATGAGTACTATATGCATCACACAAACATTTTATTTGTTGTATCTTTAAGTTTATAGGCTGATAGATCAATGTATGAAGTTGACATGGAGAACAACCGAGCACCCTACATATGTATTGAAAAACGTAGGATGTATATAATGATAAAGAAATCAGACATGCTCGGTTAATTACAGAAAAACCATTTGTACTCGTGGTGCCACATTTAGCTTGTCAAAATATATCATGTGTTAACCATATGGTTTTAATGTTATTCATCCATCGTTAGATTTTGTAGCCTGTGTATTTTAAGTAATTTTTCAACAGCTCCATCTTAGCAAAATCCTGAACCATTTCAGGTCCTTCTGTGATGCAAAACCTAGATAAGTACCACTCAGTTCACTCTCCAGCCTTATCAGAAGCAGAAAACAGTGAGGAAGATGCATCATCAGTAGAAGCAAGATAACTACTTATTGTTATTACGTTAAATTACTCCACTTAAACTTAGATTTAGATGGTAGGATTTCAGAAACAAGAATACAATGCAAAATGCAGAAAAGAAGACTAAGAAGAAGAAAAAATACATACGTTTTTTTATGTGGATACACTGATTAAAATTTAAATTTTAGTAAAGGTTAACGATTCTATAAATTAGGGTGGATTAACTTACTAAAATTGTGGATTAGAATAAAAATTACCCATACTAATTTATTAATAGAGAAGAAAAACGTAATAAAGCTATTTCTTTTGTTAAATAGGTTTGTCGCCCTTCCACCTACTACACATATATCATTATATGTGAGTGTCAAGCATGTTGACTTATAAAATGAATATGATATGCTTTCATTAAATTTAACATAAGACCTTCCACTTTAGGAAACAAAATCTATCAATTTTTTTAATTATTTTGTGCTATCATCATAATCCTTGATCAGATCCCAAATGATCTGGACCAACTATATAAATTCTCAGTTTTTTTTAAATTACAACTTAGTCATATCTTTTTGCTTTTAGTTCGGTATTTTAGATCATATTAAATGCCATCATCCCACGTGAATGTAGACTCCTTATCTTTTTTTTTTCTCTCACATAAATATCTTCCATTTTCCTCACAAATGCACTAATACTAAAGTTTCATAACTCGATCACGTCTTCAATATGAAATTATTCAAGTCATGGGAAAACTGCAGCAGAAAAATTGAATGACTTCCTTAGCATAAAATTTAACACATAAAAAACCACTTAATCAAGCTTTATAAAACCACCTAATTTTGATTTATTTTTCATTTTTCTCATACAAAATCTTAATACGTGCTTCTTTCCATGTGCAAACTTTAATTTGAGTTTGTTAGCAAATCTATGGATTTTATTCAAGTTGTTATGATCTTAATTTTTTTTATTCTCATGACGATTTCTTACTTTTACAAGTATTTTTAAACAATATCCAATTTTTCTCTAAAAATAGTTTTTAACAAACTGATGATGTACTTTTTTTAAGCAAAATACTTACATTTTTGGAAGTAATCGTTGAAACTTAAAGAAATGACACAACAAATCTTGACTATTTAATCTCATTATGCCCATACATGAGGACAACATCATGGGTGAATAAAATGATTCGGATCTATTGTATTATCAATTGTGTAACCATTTTGTGTTTGCATACCCCATTTTCAACTCTATTCCATCTGCATTCATTATGTAAATGTTTATAAAACTATGTGTTTATTTTGTAAATGTTCATGAAATTGTACGTTCATCTTGCACATATTTCCAAAGCATCTTTATTGTAAGTGGGTATGTAACTGCTAATTAAATATTTGTAGAAATATATTTCTCTTTGTACAAGAAAATGATGCACACTATATATGCACCACACAAACACAATATAACACATATAATTCAAGAACACAAAATACATCTTGCAAATATTCATCCAAAACTTTTTTATTATAAAAATATGTATGTTTTTCTAGAAAATAATATTTCTAACCATTAACTTTGAAAATATTTGAAAACTTGCTTGTTCTGTACGTTAATTCGTTCATATCGTTACCTACTTGCATAACAAGCTTATTCTATCTAATTATATGTTTATATTCAATTATTTTTGGTTATTTGCAAAATAACACTGTTTATTCTAATTCCTTTTGTTACAAATAAATAAATGTTGTGCTTACAAGTATTTGTTAAATATATTTATTCTTTCAGAAAATAAATTCACATTTCTTTACATATATCAACAAATAGTCAGGATGGCCGAGTGGTCTAAGGCGCCAGACTCAAGTTCTGGTCTTCGAAAGAGGGCGTGGGTTCAAATCCCACTTCTGACATATACTCATTTTTTACATAACTTCCAGGTTTTTCCTATTCTCTCCCTTTTACATACACACATATGGTTCCTCCGATAAAACCTATTGGGTCAAACCTAGATTACAAAATTCTCCACTATCATGCAATCTACCATACCTATTACATTTCAATTCAACTCTTGCTCGCATAAACCATTATTATTCAACCTATGAAACCTATTACACTGAAATTCTTTTTTTTTTTTTTTTTTTGGGAAAAATATATACTTAAACTACTGCTGAAACTCACAGTGACAGTAAAAGAAAAAAGACTTCGGAATCAGTCAATCAGATCAGCTAAAAGAACTTATACAAATGGATGAGATGATATGAAGGAAGAGGATGCACGACCCTGACTCAGGCAACCCAGGTTCAAATTCCAGCAATGAGGCTTCATATGTATCACTGAACCAAAGTAATAAATTCCAGCAGTGTTGTGGTTGTGCAGCACTTGGGAAGAGTGAAGTGATTTGTAGTGCAATCAGTTTGTATTAGGAGTTGGAGTGTAATGTGTTTAAAGTGTTAGTGTTGTATTCTTACCCATGTATAAATGTGTAGGTTTACTGCCTTCTAACTTACATGTACTTTTGCTGATTAATCACCCAACATGGTGATTTAAATTGGGCTATATTAGTTTGTTGCTAGGGCTTGATAAAATGTTTGTAGTAGATAGGCGTACTGCCATCTTTTATATAATTTTGTACTTGTTATTTGTTGTAATGAGAAAAATGTTAATGATCACTTTAAAAATTGATTGGCCTTACCAAAAAAACTTGTTTATTTTTCATTTTGAATTTTTTTTTATCCTTGTAGTTAACCATAGAATTCATATTGTTGTATTTGAGGGTCTTGCTTACAATTTTGATAATTGCAAAACAATGTTATGTAGTATTTATTTGAATTATAAGTGGGGTATAGTTCGATAACATTCTAAAAGTAACAAAGTGTATATACTAATTTTTATTTGGGTAATTTGTATGTTCACATTACAATGTTGTAACATATGAATTTATCTTTTAAATGTTATTAAAGCTAAAATTATGCAATGTACCGTACAAGAATTTTTTAAAGATAAATGAATTAGAAATTAAAAGAGATATTATTTTACTTTTTGCAAGGCCAACCGGTTTTATAGTGAACTATAACACTTTTCATTACAACAAATAATTAAAAAAAATACAGGCAGACAGTTTGCATACCTTGTACAAGCATTTTACAAAGCTAAACCACAACAGAAACAACTTAGAATAAACTAGAATATCACCACACAAGGTGCAACTTAGAAAATAGAAAATGCAGCATTTTGATTACATTCAAAGACCTGCACCGTTGAAACCACAATACCTTGGATCCACACCCAGCTACTTACGTAGTCACTTCAACAATTACACAGCAAAGAAGATAGAGATAAAAGCTTACTACCGCAACCAACCTGCAAACAGCTTCAACATAAGACTGGAGTTATCACCCAAACTGGAGATTGCGTTGATAGTATTACTTGCTCGACAAACCTGATAGTTCACATTAACATGAACCACTCACTCACAATACAAAGTGAGGAATCACCTCAAACAATCTCCAGAAGAACTCGCACAAACCCTACCCAGCAAAATTTGGGGTTAACACCAAGAAATTTGACCAAAAGCAAAATCCCAAACAGACCAAACCAGACTCCTCCAGAAGTTTAAACGTAGACGATACACCTAGAATCCCAAGAACTCGAAGACAACAACCATAAACTACCAACTGACAACCAACAGAAACAAAAGCCAACTAACCTCCTTCAAAAAAACGACAGGCTTACCAATGAAAGCTCCAGCACGTCGTTTGTACGATCCACGACCCTTAAAAAGGGCCTTTCTTTCGAAGCGCCACTAAACCACCTCATCGCCGAAGTAATCGAAGGCAAAGAGGGGAAAACCATGGAGGAATGGAGAGAGAAAACACTCGTTGTCGGGGAAAGCCAGATCCGAAGAAACCCTAGGGAACTCAGCGGGAAGCCAACTAGCGAAGAGAAAGCCAATTTAAAGAGGCGTGGTTTAGCAAAAATAAAGAGATAACCAACTGTTGGAAGGAGGAAGGACAACGTAGTCCACATGGGAAAATCTAGGGGAAGGGAAAATGGAGGCGTTGGAAAAGATCTGGTGGTCGACTTATAAGGGAGATGCTGGAAGGCATGCAAAAGGAAGCGATAGAAAAAAGAGAGGGTTAAAGAAGGTGGCGAGGAACCCTAACCCCATTGACAGAGATATTATTGTTAATGTGTACATTTTATGTTATGTAATTTAAATATCTTTAGACTTAGATTAAAACGATTATCATTATTTAACATATATAAATATTTTATATATTAATACTCTCGTATATTTAGAATTTAATAGATGGATTAATGAATATTATTTAATTCATTTATTTAAGTAGCTTAAACTTAAGGTTACACAATCAATTAAATATATAGACTTTTATGTAAATATTTAAACATACGGACTTAGAGAAAATTGAGAAGAGTTTCTAAGTAATTGTAATAAATTTAAAATTTAGACAGTTGAAGTAAATAGAATTTTACATTATAATGCATTATGAATTAATTTAGTAAATAAATCATAAAATAAATTAATAATGGTTAAATCTAAATTTTCAATCTAAAAGATCCATGGAACTAACAATCATAAAGTAGTCAAATATTCAATATAAATGGGACCGTTTTATTAGCCAAAGAAAAGCTAAATACCATACAATTACCCAACGATGAAAAAAATATCAATCTTGTCACCTTTTAGATAATTTCAGTCTTTTGAATTACCGAAGCAATAAACAGTTACAGCAGGAGAGGGTGAAAATATGTGAAGTAGCAACTTCAAAAGAGAGGCATCCAGATCATTTATTCCAACTAAACTGAAACTAAATAGCATGTTCAGACTTAAGGCTTGTTGAAGTAGCGACGTGAAACATCAAGAAAATGATGAAAAGGCTGGAATAGTAGATGGGTGGACATGGAGAACAGATAAGTTCAGGGACCCCTCCTTCATTGTCAGGTGTTCTTTTTTTGTTGCTCGACCAAAATAAGGTTTAACCAAATAAGAAAGTGAGTACAAAGTAAACAAAGTAAGAAATAATTTTTGGTAGAGAACGGAAACTGAAAATGAGATCATGCACTTAGTTTTTCTTTTATTTTTAAGAGAGGAAGCCAACTGGACGAAGTTAGCAATCTATTGGTTCTAACACATTAAATTTTCAACCGCTCGACGTTCATTGCCTATTAAAATTCTAACCTCTCTTTTTCTACTTTCTATCGTTCATTTTTTTTCCATCAAACCCGATGCATTTCGTTATACACACACCCACTTCCATGTATGTGCAAGCGTGTATGCATATACGTATGTGTGTATGTGCACAACCATGTGAACAAGCATTTGTAAGTTTGTGTTTGCACACATATAGTAAATGCGCGCGCTAGTCCATGCACATGCCTGTTTGTATTTAAAGTTTGAGCATCTGAAACAATCTTTCATGAATTGACCAAATTAATGCGTGCATGCATACTAATTTTCAACTCTATTACATATGCATTCATTTTGGAAATGTTTAAAAGCATTTATTTTGCAAATGTTCCTGAAATCATATGTTCATCCTACATCCAAAGCATCTTTATTGTAAGAGGATATGTAATTCTTCATTAAATATTTGTAGAAATACATTTCTTTGTACAAGAAAAGGATGCATACTATATGCATCACAGAAACACAATGTTATATAGTTAACGAACATAAAATACATCTTGCAAAATATTGATCCAAAAACTTTTTTATTATAAAAATAATGAAAATTAGTGAGGCATCTCTGTTATACTTTCATATTGTAAAGTTAGTCTTTATCAAAATTTCATTTTAAATCCAGTCCCTATTTTCTAGAAACCAATATATATATATATATATATATTACTGATATGTCAGCAAGTTTTAAAAATAATTACTGATATGTCAACAACTTTCAATGATAAAGTTTCATTATAAATCTGGTCCTTTTTTTCAAAAATAAAGGAAAATTTTTCTTGAAATGTCATCAACTTTTAAAAATAATTATTGATATGTCAGCAATTTTTATACATTGTTCAAAAAAAATGAGAAATTATTGTTGAAATGTCAGCAACTTTTATAAATAATTGATAATATATCAACAACTTTTATATTATGTACAGAAAAGTTACTGATACATCAACAACTTTTATGAAATGTTGTTGATACGTCTACAACAATCAATGATAAAAAAACAGAAACCTAATCTACGTTGAAATTTAATGAATCACTTTTCGTATATTTTGAACCTTAATAAGAACCTATGTCAAGAGTACCCATAAAAATATGTATATTTTTCTTAAAAACAATATTTCTAATCATTCATTTTGAAAATATTTGTAAACATACTTGTTCTGTAAGTTTATATTCATTCAAACTGTACCTACTTGCAAAGCAAACTTGTTCTATCAAACTACATGTTCATATTCAATTGTTTTTTCAGTTATTTGCAAAATAACACTGCTTGCTCTAGTTCCTTTTGTTACAAAAAATAAAATGCCACGGTGAAATATCTTTATTCATTCAGAAAATAAACTGACGTTTCCTTATTTCACCAACTAGTCAGGATGGCCGAGTGATTTAAGGTGCCAGACTCAAGTACTGATCTTTAAAAGAGGGCATGGGTTCAAATCCCACTTTTGACATTTTTCCACTTTTTACATCAACTTTCAGCTTTGTCGTTTTCAACCCCTTACATTTATTCCCTTACGTACGTACACATATGGTTTGCTACAATAAAACCCATTGAGTCAGACCTGGATTACAAAATTCTGTGCTATCGTTCAATCTATCAAAACCAATTACATTTAATTTGAACTCTAGCTCACAAATTTTTTTCCATTGTTATCCAACCCACGAAAGCTATTGCATTTATATTCCATCATTTTTTTTGGGGAAAAAATATATACTTAACGATTGCTGAAACCCACAGTGACAGTAAAAAAAGGCTTCGGAATCAATCAGTCAGATCAGATAAAAGAACTTGTATGAATGGATGAGATGATATGAACGAAGAGGATACACGGCCCGGAGCCAGGCTACCCAGGTTCAAATTCCAGCAATGATGCTTCGCATGTATCTCTGAGCTGAAGTAATAAAGACATAATTATAAAAAATAACATTAACTGAATGATCAAACCTTCTGAAATAATCATATTCACTTCTAAAAGACATTAGAAACCTTTGAGCCAAACACAATACCATACAAAATATGAAAAAACAAATCTTTTTCCCTGTTCATATTTAGATATTTTAATACAAAACTTGTTTCTCCAGTTATGGTCAAATCTCAATCCAAAAATAACTTGTTTATTTTTCTGATAGAAAGGCAATTATAGGTTTTTAATGGAATAACTTTCCTATCAAAAGATAATTATATGTTCATACATGCATGTATGTCAGTCCGTTGCCTTTTTACATCCCTGATTTATGCCCACCTCCTTTTCTAATAACTATGGGAATAACAACTTTGTGCGTGCGCGAACGCACCCGTACGTGTGTGATTGTGATCGGTCGCTAATTAGATATTTAATTGTGAGGGCTGCGTAAGTGCAAACTTGCTATCAATGTTAGTAAGATCCGGTTAAATTCTTTGAAAATTTCAGTAAATTAACAAACCACAAATCAGAATTCAACTTTATATTAATTAATTTAAAATCAGAATTCAACTTTATGAAAGATGTAATAGTTTGGATAACAAACAGATGTTTAAAATAAACAAGACAGTATGGTGATAACTTAAATACAAACATAACCAAATATACATACTGCACCACAAAATCTAAATAATAAATTGATCCTCACTTGTAATATAAATTAGCACAAAAACAAACCTGAAATGATCAACAAGTTAAAAGATTAAAAGACCAAAACTATTGAATGCATAAGCAAACATTTTTCTTAAATTAGTTATTACGTGATCTGCCTAGAATTTGAACCCAGACCTCTATAAACATCTCAAATTCATATATTACCATAAGGAAGAGCGATCACTGGCGTGAACAAGTAAGTACTTTTCAAAGAGATCCGCATCACAGCTAACACTTACAGTGCTAACACCTATTATAAAAATGAATAAATAAAGAACTCAACTTTATGCCACCTCAGACGTGCACCAATTTCATAAAGCAAGCAATGAAATTGCAAATTAGCATTCAGAAACAGGTTCACAATGGTAAAAGAATTAACAAAAAATGTTAAAAAAGTAGCAAATAAGTTTCTTATGACACAAATTTTGAAGTCTAATATAAGGAACATTTTTCATGTGTAATAGAAAAATATTAATATAGTTATAACTCCTTTGGTATCGCATCTTGTGTGAAAGCATATAGTACCAAAAATGACTCAATTTTTAAATTAAAATATGATAAATATCCTAGAAAATTAGATCTTTTAGGCATGTTTAAAAGAGAAACCAAAACAATGAAATGAAAAGGAGGGAATATAAACAACAGCATTAAAATAATTAAAATATTTTACATTAGTTTTAAGCTTTCAAATGTAAGATCCACACCTAAACATTGTGTCCTTTATGCTAGCTAAACATTTACTTGAATGTAGCCACAAATCTTAATCATGGAACAAATGCCTTGGAAAAATCAAAAAATAATTATAAGATAAAGTTGTAAAAGAAAACACATTCAACAATTCCATTGTAGTCCAGCCCGGTTAGGATACCTGGCTTTCACCCAGGCGACCCGGGTTCAAATCCCGGCAATGGAACATTTTTTGCATCATAAGCCCTTAAATATGCTTAATTTCTCCTAAATGCCTTAACCAAGTAGTTAAATTAATGTATGCATGAACATATATGCTCCAATTTTACATAAATAAATATTGTAAACTGTTTTTCCTGACTCTTCATTCAGTTAACTCTGTATGTTATAAACAGCTTAGACTACTTACTTCCTTAGTTCTTTTACCGTCTATAAATAGATATTATAAACTGTTTTCCCTGACTCTTCGTTCAGTTAAATAGGTATGTTATAAATAGCTCAGACTACTTACTTCCTCAGCTCTTTTACCGTTCATATACTTGTAGACTGAAGTACCTCAAAAACACATTCCACATATACCAAAAACCCAAAATCATTCATATCAAGCTTTATAAAAAGATGTTTAGAAATATTTTTCCTTCAAGGCTAAATTTCAAGAGATAAAAAGTAAAATTTACAATTTTTGGGCTTTCATGAGGGAAACCAGTTTTGGATACTAATTGTAGAAAAGTTTGGTCAAACATCCAAAAAAAAAATAAACCAGGAACAGCGACCCCGATGGAAAATGTCAGCCAGATACCTCGTGACCTTCCACGGAAAACCTCATTCAAATCCAAAAGTGATGTTCAATTATTAATGCTTCAATCCCATCGTAATTAATTTCAATATGTAGTAAACAGTGCCGGCCTTTGGGTAAAGCAATCAAAGCAGCGGCTTTGGGCCACTAAAATTTAAGGGCACCATCTCCAGCAATCGTTCATTAAAAAAAAAAAGGAAAATCCTCGAATCAACTCCACAACAAACGAAAATAAAAACAAAAATAGAAATAAGGGTTTCCATCCACAACAAATCGCTACTCCATATTAAACAGTGAATCAACGATGACGACTTCAACTGACAGTTCGGTCTTCGATGATGACTCGACGGCGACGACAATAGGTAGCTTCAAGGTTCGCTACAGTCCAACCTCCTTTGGTGCAGCTAGGGCACAGTTAGAAGTTAGCGTTTTTGATTGTTCTGTTGCTTTCATCTAGATTCGCGACTTTATTTAATTCATGTTTGTTTGCTTGTGAAATTATCAAAGGTATTTAATTTATTATTTTCAAGTTCTCGCCTCTTTTCTGAAATTTGACAAATTGTTTACTGTGCGGATGTGTTTATTTCTGTGTATATTAAGTTATTACATCAATGAAATAACAACTGATAAAGTTGCAATTTAATGTTTGCATAAAACTCAAACATTTTGGTTTCTGTGTCCTAAATTAAATTTGGTTATACATTTATACCAATGCTATTTACAAGTATTGGTTTTGTTGTAGAAATCGAATTGTTGTTACAAGTAGAGTTTGAGTGCTACTGTCTGGTTCTAAAAATGCACTTACAATTATCCAATTTCAGTGAGTATCAAACTGCCTACAGTCGTTCATTATAATCGGCAACACGTTAACTATAATACATTTTTTGAAGTTTATTTGTTACAATCGACGGCCTGATCGTAATGCATAATGATTGTCAATTTGCTGCTTAATCATAATTTAGATGATTTAGTTAATGATAACAGTATTAGTAAAAGGGCATTGGCTTTAGGTATCAAAACTTCTTGGACCGGCCCTGGAAGTAAACCTACATGTACGTGAAAGGGGGGAAAAAATCTAGACTGGTCTAATTTCAACTAACCAATCCAAACCTGCAAAGTATACCTCAAAGTACATATCAAATAACCGAATCCAGACCTGCAAACAAACAAACAAAAAACGCATATGCAAATAAAAATCCGAACCTACTTTGCTATCCGAGTTTGCTGAAGATCAGTAAGTGATTCGCCGCTAGATTTCTGTCATCCAAAAAAGCGGTGGCACAAAATAGTCCAACAGCGCCTGGATTGAGTCCTCTGTTTGGTCTACTTCCATTGCGCTTGCAATTTCAAATTTGGGGTTTTGCTCACTTTCTAAGCTAATTGTTGGAAGAAGAAAGGTTTTCCATTTCGCTTGCTTTTGCTGCGTAGAGACAAATGGGCTCATCAAAAGAAGAGAAACGGAAGCTTCTAGGTCGGCTATTAGCGGGATAAACAAATTGGAAGAGAGGGAGCCCAAATTTCAAGCTTTTGTAACTCGCGCGCACGGAAGAATGATAAAAATCAATTGACCGACCGAACCGAATAATCAGTATGGCTTAGAGAGTTGTCGAAAATAAAAAAGAAAGGCTATGTCTGTAGTCGCAAACATTTTTAGAGTATTTTGATGATACTCACAGCTAAACGTACAAATAATTTTAAGAATTATTGTTCATTTGATTCAATACATAGAAATATTTTTTTTTTTTTAAATATGTTTTATGCATGTGCATGTAAAGTTTTTTTTTCTTTTTCCGAAAAGTCTGTAAAGTCGTTTATTAAATTATTAGATTTATAATTTTTATGGTGTTCTATGAAAAATTAATGAAAACATAAGAAACAAATATAAAAAAATGTTAATTTTTCGACAAATTTAGATTAAATTCGAATTATTGAACGGCTCAAACCAATATGAAAGAAACATATCTTAATTGGGGACTTTGGATAAGTTAACTTGGAATGTAAAGTCGACCCTACGCAAATTATGACTGACAGGAGTCAAAATGGAAAAATATACGCATGTGCAAACAAAGAAACAATCTAATCTGGGATACGCAACCATGCAGTGCTATAACTATTAATACGACAGAAACACAAGCCACTTTTACCAATCACTTCATGACTATTTGCATGCATTACTGGCATTTCTTTGCACAATCCGAGAAGGCAAAGAACTACAACTACTCGTGAAGTGTACTTTAAAGTAATAATATAATAATAATAATAATAATAATAATAATAAAAGACATTGATTTGATTGAAATCGCCAGACCTCCACAAACACTTTGAAAATTCACCAATTCATTTTCATTCATAAATTTTTTATTTTGTTTTTACAACACAGTAGCAAAGAAAATGTTCATCATTGCATGTTATATTCCAGAAAATGTTCATCATTGCATGTTATATTCCAGTGTCTCAGTCGCCATACAGTTGCTCCTCCGTCGCAAAGATCACCAGAGAACCCATATGTACGAATTACATTTACAGTTAACCCGTCGGTTATCGTCCAGTTGCACCACAAAAAAATCATTAACGCTAAAATCAAATATATCGTGCTACATGCAAAAGAACAAAAAGCAGCGAACGGAAACCATGGACAAAAGAGCTAATCGCCATTTCACATTTTAAAGTATTTTGATAATACTCACAGCTAAGCAGACTATTAAATTTTAGAATTATTATTCATTTGATTTAATTTATAGAAATGAGATTTTTTTTGATATGCATCGGATGTGCATGCAAAGTCATTAATTAAATTATTAGATTTTTATTTTTGTATTGTTCGATAAAAAGTTAATAAAAACGTAAGAAATAAATGTACTTTTTTACTGAAATAATGTTGAACTTGTAACATTATTTATGTTTGAAAATTACTATTTAAATATATATTTTAATTTTTGTTTACGACGAGATTCGAACTTTTATTAGTTTATATGAAAGGGCATTTTAAGAATTTTGCATTAGGATAAAAAACTGCGCTTTCAAATCGATTACATATAAAGTTATTATTTGCTTTATTAAATTTTAATTCGCATCTTTTTTTTTTTTTTTTACTAGGGCGAGTTTATGCTTCGCACACAGATTCGACTGCATAATTAATTTAATATTATTTCTAGTTTCTTTCCCATTTATATTTGAATTTGAAAGAGTATGTTCATAAACAGTGCCGGCTTTTGGGTAAAGCAATCAAAGCAGCGGCTTTGGGCCACTAAAATTTAAGGGCACCATCTCCAGCAATCGTTCATTAAAAAAAAAAGGAAAATCCTCGAATCAACTCCACAACAAACGAAAATAAAAACAAAAATAGAAATAAGGGTTTCCATCCACAACAAATCGCTACTCCATATTAAACAGTGAATCAACGATGACGACTTCAACTGACAGTTCGGTCTTCGATGATGACTCGACGGCGACGACAATAGGTAGCTTCAAGGTTCGCTACAGTCCAACCTCCTTTGGTGCAGCTAGGGCACAGTTAGAAGTTAGCGTTTTTGATTGTTCTGTTGCTTTCATCTAGATTCGCGACTTTATTTAATTCATGTTTGTTTGCTTGTGAAATTATCAAAGGTATTTAATTTATTATTTTCAAGTTCTCGCCTCTTTTCTGAAATTTGACAAATTGTTTACTGTGCGGATGTGTTTATTTCTGTGTATATTAAGTTATTACATCAATGAAATAACAACTGATAAAGTTGCAATTTAATGTTTGCATAAAACTCAAACATTTTGGTTTCTGTGTCCTAAATTAAATTTGGTTATACATTTATACCAATGCTATTTACAAGTATTGGTTTTGTTGTAGAAATCGAATTGTTGTTACAAGTAGAGTTTGAGTGCTACTGTCTGGTTCTAAAAATGCACTTACAATTATCCAATTTCAGTGAGTATCAAACTGCCCACAGTCGTTCATTATAATCGGCAACACGTTAACTATAATACATTTTTTGAAGTTTATTTGTTACAATCGACGGCCTGATCGTAATGCATAATGATTGTCAATTTGCTGCTTAATCATAATTTAGATGATTTAGTTAATGATAACAGTATTAGTAAAAGGGCATTGGCTTTAGGTATCAAAACTTCTTGGACCGGCCCTGTTCATAAATAGTGACTTTTTTAGATTTTATTTCGCATGAACACTGCGGAAAAACTTTTGTTAGTAAATTTTCTCAACTAATCTCAAGGCACACAAAGTGTTCAAGTTTTTAGAGCAAAACGACTTTGTACAACAAATGATAATTTGAACTTCGTAAATATTACATTACTAAGAATTTAATTTAATTTTCAAACGTAAGAGACATGAGTTGAGTAACGAGCGTTACGCCACATGATTCCCGCGTGGGCTGCTTTTCATACAAAATTTGTATGACTAACGCATTCAAGTGAAAATTATGTACATATCTATATTTAGTCATATTTTTTCATTGAAATCACCTGATATATTTATATTTACATTGCAATATCTAATGTTTAGCTAGTTCAAATTTCGGAGCTTTCTGCCACAATGACCACTGAATTTTCGCCTTCCCCTTTCCTCGTATCTTCCTCTGAACTCTTTCTTCATTCCACTTTTTTTGTTTTCTCTTCCTTTTCATTTCGCCTCTTTCCAAATCTCTTCACCTCTCGATATCCAGCTTTTGTTATCGTGGTAGACGGCTTTCGACTCCTAACTAAATCCTTTTGGTTTTCTTGAGATCCAGCCTCTCAACACTTCATACGACCAGATATGCCTTTTATCTCTTCAAATCGCGGTGTTTCCCCTTTCAGTCAGTTACTGGCTTTATTCGCGACTCCCTCACTCATTACGCTTTTGCTCAGATTACTGGAGTGCTTGCTGAAAGGCAGATCGTTTTATGATTGTGGATCGATTAAGTTCGACGTGCTGGAAAGTAATTCTGCATATTTGGATCTTGTGTTTTTTGAGTGTATGATGCTGATTGTTTGGAACTGGACCGAGGGGTATTCGACTTGAGCTTTTGGTTGTTTTTGGCATAGTCTATGTCGTGAGCTCTGTTGGTTCAGTTGGTGTTTTTTTTTATTGTCATGTTTGGGTTTGGCTATGTAGTTGTGGAAGGAAGTCTTTATGTCCCATGCTGTACGAAAGTTTCTAGGTCTGTCTGCTCTATTGGACATTGGTTGCTCTAGGATAGGAGATCTGCCATAGCTTCAGTTTGGCTTGCAACTTGTTTTTGCTACCTTGCTGTTGTGTTTAAGGCAAATTTGCTGGGTGGAAGGTTACTCTCTGCTTGCTACTGTTCTACTCCAGAAAGTAAGTTTCATGCGTAGGATTTAGGCACGTTAGTTTCATATGTGATTTGGTGGTTTACTAGGTAGAGTGGTGAGGTGTTGTCTGCTTTGCTACTGCTTGTGGGGGGGCTTCTATGCAGCCTTTAGTTTTATCTAATTCTTGCTTTGTGGCTTGTTATTTGGGACTGCTATGCAGCCTTATATTGCCATGCTTTTATGTTATTTGCACTGTGATGTAATTTTTAGCATATGCGCTTATTTTCCAATTCTGATTATTCCCTACATGGAGTTTATTTCCAACTGTTTTAACTAGTGCTAGGATCATGTTAGTAGTAGATAGGCATTCTAGGTCGGCTATTAGCGGGATAAATAAATTGGAAGAGCGGGAGCCCAAATTCAAGCTTTTGTAACTTGCGCGCATGGAAGAATGATAAAAATCAATTGACTGACCGAACCTAATAATCAGTATGGCTTAGAGAGCATTGTGTGTGCATAGCGAAAAACGATTCGTAGCAATGTCAAAAATATAAAAGAAATGCTATGTTGGTAGTTGCAAACATTTTAGACTATTAAATTTAAGAATTATTGTTCATTTGATTTAGTTTATTGAAATAAGAATTTTATTGTTCATTTGATTTAATTTATAGGAATAAGACTTTTTGACACATATTGTGCATGTGCATGTAAAGTCATTTTTAAAATTAGTAGATTTATAATTTTTATATTGTTCAATAAAAAATTAATAAAAACTTAAGTAATAAATGTACTTTTTTTTATTGAAATGATGTTAGCACTTGTAACATTATTTATGTTTGAAATTTCATATTTAAAGATATATTTTAATTCTCATTTATGGTGGGATTTGAAAGAATATGTTCGTGAATAGTAATTTTTTTAGATTTTATTTTACATGAGCCTCACGCCACACGTTTTCGCATAAGTTGTTTTTTCCACTAAATTTGTATGATTAACGCATTCAAGTGAAAACTATTCACATATGTATATTTAATCATGTTTTTTCATTAAAATCACATGATATAATTATATTTGGATTGCAATATCTACTTAGTTCAAATTTCTATTTCTGTCACTAATTAATAAAGAACAAATTTGCAACTAAACTTTACGTTACAACATAATTGAATCAACTTGACAAATTCAGCGTGTCATCTTGATTAGCCGTAAAGGGCTGTATCGCCTCATTCTAAACAAAAAGAAAGATGTTACTCCTATTTTTGGGTGTAAAAAAAAGTGTCTACTTTCCTTGGTTGAAGAGCTATGTTATATTTTTCCACCAAAGAAGATGTTGTCGCTTCTGCTTGGTGTAGAAGAACAATGTTGTATCGCCCAGGTATCGCTTCCATGAAATCCCAAAATCATTTCACATGTTCATGGCATTGAAGATTATTGGATGGTATCGCCTTAAATGGACATCGTTCCTACTTTCTTCAAGCCGTATCATATCGCTTTGTTGGAGATAGCAAATCACCTCATGAAGGTGGACGAGTTATGTCGCTCCATTAAGCTTGAAAGTGTCATATCGTCTTACTTTATGGAAGAAAGTGTATCGCCCTAACAAGCTTCTGAAAACGCTCTGCCTCTTTTGGAATGCAACATGCTACCTCATTCACATCACAAGCTCATGTCGCCACAATTCATTTAAAGATCATATCAAGAGGTATGTCACCCTATTCAGGGTGATAGGTCTATGCCACCTCACAATGATAGTGAACCAGTGTCTCCTCAACTTATCCAAAAGGAATGCTATCTCGAGCCAATAGGAAAATCCCAAAATCAACTCTTGCGTGGTGTATCAAATAGCAAAGCGAACACAATAAAGTCGACACCCTCAAATGTGATACAGAACTTAGCCTGCACCTCTAAATAGAGATCGAGGGGTGCCTAGAAAGGGACTAATTCTTCTTTTCTCATTCTCTACATTTTATATTTCTTGTAGCCTAATATCAAAATGGGGACAAATAGTCAATTGTAATTTGTTGACTTATACCTGGACTTATTTACTAGCGTTGTAACAAAACTTAATACACTGTAATCATGCTTAAACATTATAAATATAGGACAACTTAATTAAATATTCATAATTAAGTAAAACCGGCATTAACGTTGCATTCGTCTCGGAATTCTAGTTCACATAGGCCCCAAGTTTGCGTAAAATGGACAATGTATAAAGAAGTTATAGGTTGTAGAAGTTTGTATACATATAAGGGGCCTATGTATAAATATAAATTAAAATAAAATTTAGAAAGTCAAAATCGAGGCGAGCGGGAACAGGCGGGAATAAGACCCGTTATGCGATGACCCACACTGGCCTGGGTCGACCCATAGGTCGACCCAATGGGTAGGTGGGTCGACCCATCGCTGATCCGGGAGGGTTCTAAACACGAACCTGGACTGTATTGATTGCTGACGCAGCATGACTTGTACGGTTTGGATTTAAAACCTAAAATCTAAGGGTTGATGTTGGCTCTGTAACTCTATAAATAGATGGCTTCCCTCATTCCCAATTCACACAAATTCTTCATATCTCCTGCGGTCTCCATGAAATTATTCTGAAAAATATAAACATATAATGGGGAAATGCTGCTAAAGATTGGATCAAATAGAGACAACATTAGGACTTGCATGCATACAACTTGGAGGGACTTCCTACGGCATAGTGTTATATAATTATCTTCATCAAGACTCGATGTGAGTTTCCGTTATTCAAAGATCTAATGAGTTTCCGTTATTTACAGATCTAAATTCTTAGACTCCGAACATGACAGTTAAATAAAACTGGTTGAGATCAACAGTGTTAGTAAAATGAATGTTATACCTGTTTCCACTGTTAATCACCTATGCCGTTATGATCAGTTATACACATGCTTGTGATATTGGATAATTAAACAATTTAGACATATGCCTGTGATGTTAGAAAATTAACAAGTTATATGTATTTATCTTCCCTTTCCCATTTTCTATGTTTATTTCCAGCCTTGCCTATATGCCTATGTGATTTGATTATATTCTTCTTCCTCTATTTTCCCTTTTTATTTTACGCCAGTCCTAGGCCTTGGGAAGCCTAGGTACCGATTAGGGTATGCGTATGTTTGGGGGCAATAATGAATGTTATAAAAGGAGAATTTAGGCATGTTATTTAGTGGGACTGATTGATTATAATTTGGGAAAAAGGATAAATATACACATGTTTAGACTTGTTGTAAACTGATAATGCGTAGATACTTGTTGTAAATGGACATTATGCATAAACCTGTAACTTGGGAATATAGTTGATGAATAATACGTACATGAATTGGACATGTTAAATTTGACTTAAAACAAACATCAAGTAAATGACAAATTAAGAATAGGGTAAGTACCAGACGTAGACTGTTTACACCAAAATTGGTCTAAACACCCAAGGTACTATAATTGTACTTTACCAATACGGTAATAAATAAATGGAACCGTGTTTAATCAGCAATTAAAAATGAAAAAATGCGAGAAAGTAAAGTAGAGACGAGATTTAGAGTGGTTCAGCCGTTAATTAGGCCTACGTCAACTGTGAAGGTGATTTCCAGTCTTATAATGAGGATTACAAAATACATCAATTCTCTCTTTTCATACATCTCTATATTCACTCAATATACCCTCGTTTATATATTTCAATCTTGGAATTATACAAGAGAATGGTAGAATTTGAGGAGAAGAAGGATGGATGAATGATTTAGAAGGAGGATGCCTTCGTTTTCCTTGATCACAAGATTGTACTTGAAGCCATGGTCGAATCAGTAGTTGAGGATAGAATTTAGCAGCACTTCGTGGTTTCAAAGATTGGATCCCCCTTATGTTGGCAGCCATGGTATATTTGTATGTGAGCCTCCTTCAGGAAATGAGTTGAAATCCGTTTATGCAGGCTACGGATCGCTCATTTTGTTAATTACAGTCATGCCACTGGCTAGCTGTAGCCAGCTGTCTACGGCTGTACTTAGTTGTCATGTGCGAGTGGGTCCACAGGAGCTTAGAAACTTTTATAAGAGCAGAACGCGGAACTGGACTCGATTCTCCCTTGTTCCTTGCGCGACCGACCTTCTTAGTTCAAGGGTGATCATCCTTTTGCTGCCTTTGTATGGCGCTGTTTGTCCTTACGACTATGCTATGAGGTTGCTTCCGCCTATGTTGAATGGATAACTTGCTTTGCTTCGGTGTTTGAGCGACTTTGTCCCAATATGAACGACCGACCTTTGCTTCTGCGCCTGAATCACGATTCGCGTCTAACTTTGATTTGGAGACATGGTCAAATAAGATGTTGCGAGCGCTTGTTTTTCAGTTCCATCCCAGGCTCGGTCTTTTGACGGATAAACATTTGCCCCTCGAAGTTCGTAGTTTTTAAAACATCAAAAACTACGAGCTTCGAAGTAATGAGATGCAATACCGCTAGATGGATTAAGTTCAATGCTCTGCAAAATAGGCGCCCTCGCAGATGGCTTATGTTTTCAAAATTTGAATATTTCAACAATAGTTCGTCTACGGACACTTAGTGGGATATTTTCCGGGCATGCAAAACCGGATCACTAGATTTTAATTGAGCTGTCACATCGTTAAAAAGGGGCCTTCTAGTCTACTTTAAATATTGTCTCTTCATTTTCCCGCTTTTATATTTCTCCAATAAACCTACTTCAATGGCGATTTCACTGTAGAAGACCTCGTTGTTGCTTCTTGAAACTTCGATTTTCTTTGTTTGATTGATCATTTTGCCTAACCCGTTTTTGGTCGAAGGTTTACTTCAGCTGCGTTTCAAACCATAACGCTTCTTCCTTCGAATTGAATTTTGCTCGTAAGTGAATTTTCTTCCCCTTACCTCTGACTCTGGGTTAATTCTCTCGTTTTTATAAAAGAGGGTTCCCAGCTGGTAACATCGAGTTGCTTGAACACACATGGTTGTTATGTTTGAGAAGTGTTGATTTGGCTTGGTATGTACTTGGATTTCACACAGAAACTTTCGGCGGTCCCAATTTGTACGATAAACGTTTAGCCCTTTTTATGCTGGCAGGTTGCTTGCTAAAATGCCTATGAAACTGCATTTCATAATTCATTATGCCTTCACCGGATGTTTGATGGGGTACTTATATCATAGCGATACTTCTGCTCCCCCCTCTCACTATTCTCTTGGCACGTGTGATTAATAGTTGCAACCGAACAAATCAGAGCCTGTGTTTCTTATACCTTCGAATTTTCAATCCTTCTTTTATGTGATTATACTGCTAGTAAGCCCTTATTGCCGGGTATGACTGACGATTCATTTGGAAGATGTATCTATCCAGAGTTGCCTCCTTTTAGTTACTAGCAACTCAATATATTTTTTAAGCATGCTTATCTGCACTGACATGTAACTAACCGCTAATTCATCTTAATCCCAGTTAACTCATCACATTTGGGGAACGAGAGGGCCTGGATCGAGCAATTGAGGTTGCCCCGGCTACTGGTTCCGATTTGATTGTTAGCCAGATACATCCTCGACCTTGCTTTTTTGATAGGGTGGTGACCGGTTGCCGTAAATCGACATTTTCTTTTGATCAATATTTGCAAATGTGCAACTGCTTTGAGTTTTCGAAAGACAAAGCCAGATTTGCTAGAAAGGAAAAATTGGTCGATCATCCGCTCTTTGGATATGTGACGGTTAATTATCATATGCTGTCTAGCGGGGAGATTCCTCCTTTTAATCCTTACCTAGAGTCCATTTTGCGGCACCTTTCCATTGCCCCATATCAGTTGCATCCTACTGGGTATCAAAATTTTTTTGGGCTATACATACTCTGCATGAAAGTCCGGCAGCAGGAACCCACGTTTAAGGATATTTGTTCTTTGTACACTTTTAAGAGAAGGGAAGTAGACGGTCCTTCTTTCCTTTTTATGGAAGATATGCATGGTAGGGTTATTACTGGTCTGACGGATGGCGCTAAAGGATTCCCATATCAATATTTCTTCGTCTGATGTCCTGGTAGATTCTGTGATCGATGGGCAGAAGGAGGTAATTGCACCTTTGCTCTTAGAATTCTTACTCCTTTTCTCTTTCTCATTTGGCTTTCTTTCCGATTCTTGTAGTGATTCCTTCAGTTGTGGGTCTTACTTTATATCAAGCCCTCCTCAATTCTTTAATTTCTGTTGACAAAAAAGAAAGGAGCAGAGCGGTGTTGCTTTCAGAGGAGAACCTCAGCAAGTATCAGCTGATTCATTCTACACGATATTTTAAAAAGACTTTGGTTCACTCTCAACGCTCCGTTGGTAAGTCTTTTACCAAAAAGAAATGTCTAATCCCTGTAAGTGGTCGACCTTCGTCTTTGATTATCGAAGGGAGTGACAAAAGAGTCGATGAGAACACGGTCGGTTTGAGGGTCGATGTAATTTATGGAATGAACTACGAAAGTTCTGCTCGCCCTGTTACTCAGGCGGAAGATTTCTCAGGGACTTTTGGAGACCTAGGGGATTTAGACTCTGCCAAATACTTGAACCAAGGTGACATTGTGATGTCTGACCCCGTTGTATCTGATATGGGAAAAATCCAAGGGCATGCTCAGCATCTTGGGAAAGCTTCTGCCTTCATAACTTCCCCTGGAACTGGTTTTCATATCATCTTACTTGTGGCATAGTTTCCCATAAATCCGATAATCTTTGAACGCTTGCTGAACTCATGCTTTATTTTTCAGGTATAAATGCGAACTATTTGTTATCGGATATTTTTTCTCAACAAGCCGATCTTACTGATCCACGAAGCCTCTTACAGTCTCACCTTTCCTGTTATTTGAAGCACTCCCAACTGTCTTCAAGTTCTCAGGTCCAACATACCTATGAACTTCCAATGGTCGATTCTTTAAGGCGTGTGGGACTTGACCAGGCTAAGGTGCTTGCACCGATTGAATCTTCTGCAAGATCTATTGTACCGACCCCTGCTCAGGTTCAAATAATACGTGATCATCCACTTATAGGATTCCTCCCATAAACTCAATGCCTAAGGATCACTTTAGCGATTGGGACTTAAGGGGAATGCATTTTGACCTGGATCCACATCCCAACGATAGGCGAAATGTTGTGAAAAGTTTGGATGCCGTAAAAAGTAGCATGACTAATCAGCTTAGTATTGTTAAGAATTAATTTGAGACGCAACTGAATCTGGCCATGAAGGATGTTGATAGGTGATTGGAACATTGGGACAGATTTGGTTATGAATTCCAGAAATTGAACGCTCGGCACCTTGACCATATTGAAACCTTAGAAAACGACAAAGCTGGCCTGATCCACTTGACTAGACCCAAGAATCTGAGATTTCGTCTTTAAAGAACGGAAGCATTAAAGTGAATAGCTTAGAGGCCAGAAATGTCGAGCTTAGGAAGGAGCTGGAGGGTGTGCGAGCACAGCTTTTAGAAGCTCCGTCTGCTCAAGAACCTGTTGAGCGCTATTTGGCCTTAGAAAAGCAGGTTTCAATTTCTCTAAAACAGGAAAACATGGCTCTCGAAGGCAAAATTGCTTTTTAGAATGAAAATCTTAGAGCCTTTGAAGAGGATAAAATCATGTTGCAATCTTGATGAAGCCAGAATCGGGACTGACAATACTTTGTTTCAATTCTATGTTTGTAGTGTCATGAGTCGTGGAAGTTTAAGCTATTTGAACAAGGATTTTCCGCGAACTCTGGCTCTTGTTTGGGAATAAGTACTTTCATATTCCAATGATGTTGATGACGAGTTCGTTCAAGAACGACTTTTAGAAGAAGAAGACCGCAAGGCTCTGGTTGAAGGTAGGAGGATATTGGCGAACGAGTGAGCTCAATCGTTTAGGAGGGAACGTTCACACGCTACCATTTCTTGTGCCTCACCTGATTCCGTCAGGATTGATATTTTAAGCTCTCCTATTCCCCCCGTAGATCGTTTTGCCTTAGATGTTGCAAGAACTCAACCCATTATCGAGTATCCAGCTCAAGAAAATGTTGTTAAACAGTGCGTGAGTCATGGCAGTTAGGGCTGCACGAAGTATGGGTTGGGTCGGGTTAGACCAAATACTTCATCCGACCCGCATAAGTATGGGTCTAAGGTTGCTCAACCCGTATCCGACCCTATATGAGGTTGGATATGGGTTGGGTTGAAGTATGGGTTGGGTCGGGTTAAGTAGGGTTGGGTTGGGTCGCTTGAATTCAATAAAAAAAATGAGAACATTGGGGATTTTTTCTAAAAATAATATCAAAATATTCAGCATAATATATCATATTTTAGCTAGCATAATGCATTTAAGATAACCGATTCATTATAAGACATAATTAATTAAAATTTCATTGTAAAACACATCATATGAAATTAATTTACTACATAGTTGAACAAGTGTTTCATTTTAAAATACATTAAAATGCTCTTCAAAATATATTTGCCAAATTCTATCTAGTTTGGATTGACATGAAATATGTTTTTTTGTATATTTATTATAGAATACAAAAACATTATTCTAGAATTATACTATTCTAATTTTAAGTGGGCGAATATTAGTTTAGTTTTTTAATATAGGGTTGGGTTGGGTTAAAATAAGCTTGGGTTGAACAAAATATCAAACCCGACCCGCATATAGTATGGGTTACAAATTGTAACCCATATCCGACCCGAACTAGGATGGGTTGGGTTGGGTTTATGTGGGTTGGGTCGGGTTGGTGGGTTGGGTCGGGTTGGATATGGGTTGTGTGCAGCCCTAATGGCAGTACTTCTTTTAACGCGAACGATTACGGGGCTGATTTTGTATACCCAGAAACTCCAGGTAAAATTGATATTTACCAATCTACCCCAGATTTGGATTTCCTTATTTCTTCACCTGGGATTGCTGAGTTTAGCGCTTGTTATTCGTTTGCATCAGGTGTGCTTTCACCACCTCCTTCATCTGTTTGTGGCACTACTGCTCAACCTGCCGCCGTTGACTCTATCCTAATATCTACCAGCACTAACCCTCTCATCACACCTTCATCAGACGACCCATCTTTACCAGATGTGTCCGATCCGGAAGATGAAGACGAGCTTTGGAATACCAAGGCTGTGTCCACCCTGAAACGCAAAAGGAAGTTAGCTGATTAATAGTCCAAGATCATAAGATTTTTTCCTTCGATGGTTCTTTTGTATAGATAGATCAGCAAATGCCTAAACAATTGGTTCATCCTCGCCTGTATAAGAAATAGCATTTGTGACCTTTATGGTCTGATTCCAGCCTTTTTTTTTATCTGTTACGTACCTAGACCGGTTGTTTGTGCGAGTGCTGGCCCTCGCTTAATATTTTATGTTTGCGCACTTATGTCTGTATCGTTTAAATGCTATCATAGTTTTATTACTTTATTCTTATGAGTGGTCGCACTTTAGTTTGTTGTTCGCGCGAATCTTATCATTCGAATAGTTCTCGCAACGAAGTTGTAACTAGTCTGTGGTATGTTTTGAGTGGGCATTGGTGATTTTTTACACAATGGTGATGTCCCCATACCAAAGCTCTTTTTAATTCCATAGATTCTGTTAATTTGAATCATGATTTCATTTTATCAATTCATGATTTTTTTTAAAACAACACGTGGTTATTATATGTGTTTTCTTTTGGGTGCCCCCATGGGAGGTCTTGGGTTTCAATTTCGACCCAAGTTCGGCCTTGTCAGCCCTTATTTTTCTAGGACTAACATACCTTATTGGATACCTCCTTTTGGCTAGGATTTCTCATTTGCGCTGGTCCTTCCAGCATGTTTTGTCGGTCCTTCCGACACGAGGACTGATGTTTCCAGCCTAGGTTTTTATCCGTGGGACGTTTTTATTATTTCTGTTGTACCTTTTTTTGAAGCCTGATGTCAGTTTCTCCAGCAAATGCTTGCTAAAGGAAGTACCACCTTTCGGCTTGTTGTTTGCCTTAGAACAGCATGTCTTGTTGAGGCATTGTGCTTATACATCCAATTTGATTCGCATGCTTTTTATAGTGCTTTCAAGCTGTTTTGCTCAAAATGTGCTTTGAGAACCCTCCCTTCGCGACTAGGATGGGTATGTTTAATTGCTTCTATCATGCATGGTTGAGACACCAGCTACTGATCCTTAGCCAAGCGTTAGTTCCGGGCTAGTCTAGGTCCTTTCCTCAAAGAGTTTGCTGCCTCTTGTTTGCGGAAAAATAGGAGAATGGCCTTGCACATGTTGTTGTAAATGGTTCTCCCTGACCAGCCCCTCGATTAACGATTTTAAGTGCCTACACTCATTAGTGTCGTGCCTTGGTTGGTCATGGAATTGACAGAACCTTCCTGATTTTATGGCAGCATCTTTGACTTGCACCCGTTCTGGGATTGGATACTTTTCTGTGTTCTTAGTTTCCCTGAAGATATTCCCTATGGTGTCATTAAGGGAGGTGAATTCAGAACCCTTGAAAAGCGTGGTTTCCTTTTAGGCTGTTTTGTTCTTCCCTTGTCGCTTCTTTCAGAAACTCCACCTCTTACACCTAAGATATATTTGCGCTTTTTATTCTGATTTATGGAACGAGCGCTTTTCTTCCTGCCGGGTCTTCGCCAGGACCCATAGTCACGACACGCAGTTTTCTGAGTAGAATTTCCTTGTTCAGTAAAAAGCTCTATTTCGCTTGCATGACTTGTTCGAGCGAACAGAAGGTCAGCGACACTTGGTGTGGCTTTTACGATAGAGGCTTGAACAACGAGCATCGACTCGATCTTCTTTATCACTGCATGGTTTGCAATAGTTATTTGACTCGTTAACCCTGTCATTGCTTCTTCCAATTCTTTCTTGGTTACAGCGGCCTCAACTTTTAATGGTTCCTTTTCTCTGGGATGGATGGTAGGCAAATGGCAACATCGAAGATGCCGTCGATTTTATCAGTGATTTCCTTCGGCGTGCTCATGATTTCAAGCACAGTGCCTCTCAGAAAATCTTATTGGATCTGAAATGGGGAAAGAGGCAAACACGTCCCCACGGTGGGCGCCAAAATGTTTACACCGAAATTGGTCTAAACACCCAAGGTACTAAAACTATACTTCACCAATACGGTAAGAAATAAGTGGAACCGTGTTTAATCAGCAATTAAAAATGAAAAAATGCGAGAAAGGTAAAGTAGAGACGAGATTTAGAGTGGTTCAGCCGTTAATTAGGCCTACGTCCACTGTGAAGGTAACTTCCAGTCTTATAATGAGGATTACAAAATACATCAATTATCTCTTTTCATACATCTCTATATTCACTCAATATACCCTCGTTTATATATTTCAATCTTGGAATTATACAAGAGAATGGTAGAATTTGAGGAGATGAAGGATGGATGAATGATTGAGAAGGAGGATGCCTTCGTTTTCCTTGATCACAAGATTGTACCCATGGCTGAATCAGTAGTTGAGGATAGAATTTAGCAACACTTGATGGTTTTAAAGATTGGATCCCCCTTATGTTGGCAGCCATGGTGTATTTATAAGTGAGCCTCCTTCGGGAAATGACTTGAAATCCATTTATGCAGGCTACGAATCGCTCATTCTGTTAATTACAGTCATGCCACTGGCTAGCTGTAGCCAGCTGTCTATGGTTGTACTTAGTTATCATGTGCGAGCGGGTCCATAGGAGCGGGCGTCCCCGTAAGAGTGAATGCTTTGGGAAACTTGGAAACTTTTGTTAGAGCAGAACGCGAGACTGGACTCGATTCTCCCTTGTTCCTTGCGCGACCGACCTTCTTTGTTCAAGGACGCTCGTCCTTTTGCTGCCTTTGTATGGTGCTGTTTGTCCTTACGACTATGCTATGAGGTCGCTTCCGCCTATGTTGAATGGACGACTTGCTTTGCTTCGGTGTTTGAGCGGCTTTGTCCCAATATGAACGACCGACCTTTGCTTCTGCGCCTGAATCACAATTCGCGTCTAACTTTGGTTGGAGATATGGTCGCATAAGATGTTGCGAGCGTTGTTTTGCAGTTTCATCCCAGGCTCGGTCTTTTGACGGATAAACATAGATTAATAAAGTTAAGTGTTACGAAATTGTATACATCTGAACACGGGTTTTTGGGAAGGGTTGTACACACATAATGACATGTAAAATTTTAACCACGCTTATTAGTAAACCTAAACCTGCTAGGTTAAACATAAGTATAAATAAGCTAAGAGGTCCCACATTTGTTGTTGTATCGGGTTTTGGAGACTCTTAAATCCTAGTTATTTGGGGGCACAAGCTTAGGGGGTTTGGCTTGTGTCAATCTTTTTTTTGGAACCCATATCAGTCAGTATCCCTGTATGTATCTTGTTAATGGGGATCCGGCACTAGGTAGGGGTCAGGGTACGCTTTACTAAACTAGATAGTAAGAGGTTCACATGGAGGTGGGTACGGGTGCGTTCCGACGGAGTCATGAGCTTGCATGGGTCCGACTAGTGAAGATAATGTTAGGGAACTGGGTGCCTATAACCCAATTTTAATGGATCTTAAGGCTATTCAGACACTAGAGGAGAGAAGCGTATTTACTATATCTATTCAAAATTCAAATAGAAAGAAATAAGCAATAAAATAAAATGCAGTAAAGTAAATAACACCAGGATTTTTATACTGGTTCGGATTAACCAATCCTACATCCAGTCCTGCACTTCAATGTGCAGAATTTCACTATATTTGCTTGCTTTCCGACGGTGGCAAGAAAAACTTTACAATCTTAGTTTCACGGGCTACAAGATACACCTTCTCCTTATCAACAGCAACAAATAATGGCAAGTAGTCGTATCTTCAATACATATTCTTGCAGATTTGGTACAATGATCCTATAGACCTCCACTGGCAATATATCTTTGAATTCATTAAGGAAATAGGATTAAATCAGAGTGAGAATGATAGGAATTCAAGTACAATTCTCTAATATTGTGTGGCTTGCAAATCAATGAAGAATAGGAGTGAAGAGAGTGGATTTGCAAGAGTAATAATATAGTTTTCAATGGAATTTTGTTGAAAATAAATGGAGAAGAAGGAGTAGAAGAAAATGTGAAATTATTGTGTAAAAAGTCGTTACCAGACGCCTTTAAATAGTGTATGAAAGGATGTGTCTTTTGGTGAAAGGTGGAGGGAAATAACTACTCAATTTGAATTTGAAAATCTGAAATAGATGTTTTATGTTGACATACAAAGATGCATATGTTGACATACTAGTGTTGCAAATATGCACAACAACACTTATAAGTGTTTCAAATTTTTTGCACTTCAAATTTCCTTATATTTCTGGATTTTAATGATTCGGTTGAGGTCAATGGTTGATTATCTTCAAGTATAATTGCCATGGGATCTTTAACACGATATTATAAAGTTCAACCAACTCCTCATCGCTTCAAACACCTCTATTCTTTAACATTAATCTCTAATAGCCTTTGGTCTTCTTTAGTCTTCAATTATTCTGATTATTCTTATTCTATAATTATTCATTTATACTCTTGTTTAAACATCTTCATAATATATCTAATGTAACTGCACAACTCAAAGATATGTTAATATTAATGTTTATATGGTTGTTGTCGTCAAAATCAATACCTATGGTACTTAGGATATTAACAGATAATAGGTTGAAACACCAGTAAATAGGTATGTGTTATTGTAATGACCCGGAAATCCATACCATCTGAGCTGACTGAATACAACTCACATCCAACCCAAATTGCACGAAAATACGAATCATTAATAGAAAGAAGTTAGAGGATGGGAAATAGAAAGATAGAAAATCAGAATAGAAGAAAATAAATAGAAGATAGAACTGAACAACAACACAAAATCTCACAATCGCAGCGGAATAAAATAAAATGTATATATAATTATTTTGAAATACAAATTGTAATTTCACTTACATACATCATCAGAGTACATCACATATACAATATAGCAGAATGAACTCTAAATATCTAACATTGAAGCCTCCTACTCCATGCTCCTTCAGTTAAATCTGTAAAATCCTGAACTATTGGACTGCCCGTACAAATTTAGGCACCCAAGAGTTTAGGGAAAACATAGAAAAATAAACTCTGGGTTAGTCAAGGGACTGGTGTGAGTAAATGATTAAAACTACTTGATTTTAACTTTCAAAAACTTTTTGAAAGAAAGGATAATCGTAAGACCGATCCACACATAAATACGAATGGTTTTTACCTTACGATAACCCAAAACATTTTTGAAATCATATATTGTTCTGATATTATGATAGTGTCTAAATACAAATAAATATCAATCTAGTAGAACGCTTGCATCTCATGCTCTACATAAATAGTATACAATCAAAACCGTGGGCGCTTATTGGAGATTGGATTCCGACTATGACAAGGTATGGAACTACCTTCCGATAGTGTATCTCTAGAGGGGAATACACTGGGTTTAACAAGAACATCTTGCAACCCGACCCACACATGACCGACCACTCATTTCGCTTGAGTGTATCGAATATATTGTCACCAATGGTTGGGAGCTACCCACCTTTTCCTGAAAGGGACAGCATCGATAGATTAAAGAAGCAAAAGGAATTTCTTTAGATAGGTGACAATACACCCTAATGGGAGCGACCCACATAGCCATGCTGCCAGCCCGATTTTTGTCATTTCCCGGTTGTGAGGCTTGAGGCTGAACTTACCCGTGGATATAACACGTCTTCATTTACTTAGAATGCCACATCTCGTCAAACCCGCCAAATCACAAATTGATTTCCCCAAAAATACCACGAGTATAAAGCTAAGAGAAACGAATTTCTCTGCCACCAAACGTAAATATGTTTGAAGAGATCAACTTACATGATTTATTAGGCATACTCTGTCAGACATTCGTCCATACAAGTTGTCCTGGGACTGGACAAACCGAAGGCACTATTCTGTAAATCCATCTTAGGCAATTTCTACCTAGGATCGACAAAATAGCCCTTGCATAATTCCGTCTTCAACGGTCTTCAAAAATTTCTGACTTGAAACATATATACTGAATCGAAATGGAATTTAGATTCCGGTCGCTTCAAAACGATAACGATAAGGTCCAAATTCGATAGTCGGTGACTTAACTATCAAATATAAAATAAAATGAACAAATTTATTATCATTGGATCTGCTAAGCTTAATAATTCTTTGATTATTTAAATTCAAATATTAACTTTGCATATATATTTATTTTAAAACATAAGTAAGAACATTCTATTATCAATCTTACGTGATAATCTCACTTTTGAACACTGGTTTTAGAATTTAAACGATATTTAACTCTAACACTTATCCTGAACACAAACTAATACGAATTATCGGATAAGGGTGAAATCGATCAAGTTGGGGTTTTTAATTACCTCTCAGACCTTGAATCGAAATCATCCTTATCGTTAAGATTTGTAGAAGTTTGATATCCAAAATATTCGACAAACCAGGATTTGTAAATCCAATTGATTTCCAAACTTTAAAACTATTTCAAATAACGTTGTTGTTTGAACTATTCATTAGTTGATACTAAATCAAGGAAATTTTAATCCAAATGATCAATTTGATTTCTTTTCTTTTTAACTAAATTATTTTTCTCACTTGCTTAATTAAAAGATTAAGTAATAAATGTTATCTTGGATATTTTACCCAACTCTCTATTTAACTATACCATTAACTTATCTTAAATCTATTAATTAAAAACATTAATTAGATTTCAGAAATGTTTAACAACTATTTATTAAAAAGTATTAGTCGAATACAGATTCATTCAATTTCCATTTAAAACCGTTGGTTTGCATACAACCAAACTGATTAACAGATTGCAATTTATCTTGCCCTTTTAAATTAATTCATAATACAATTAATTTAAAATAATCCCTTTAATTGTTTTCTTAAAAACAATTTATATTCAATTATCAAAACTCTAGTATATTTCTGAGACTTTACAGGAAATGGCTTAGCAGCTCCAACGGTATATATAACAGTTCTTATAACAGACGACATTCAAGTCATTAACCAAATTTGCACAAACAGTTTTATATACACAATTCAATATTTTCGATTGATCATATAATAACTCGGCAACATACATTTACTGATAAATTATGTCAAACTAGTATAATAGCAGACGGTTTTCATTTCTGCTAATAGGTGTTTAAACAATCCAGTCAATCATTTATATAATGGAACGGTGTTTATTTCCACTAACAGAGTGTCAATAAAATGTATAATTAAGATATGCATTGTTAAAGACAACAGAATTAATAAATTAAATTATTGAACAATCAACTCAGAAATTATTGAATTACAGATCGTAACTAATCATCAGTTTACACATTAATCTAGTTCATGACCAAAATTTACATTCGATAAATTCTAAACGACATATAATCAATTTATTTTAGATGAAATTGTTTTCAACTCGATACTATATTGAGTTATCATCGATTGACTCAACCACACTCATACGTACTGAAATTTATTTGAATATTATTTCTTGATCTACCTTGAGTTATATACATATATATACATATATATATATATATATATTATTTTAACTTAATTTAAAACTGAACTCTTTTTTTATAAGGCCCATAGGCCGACCCCAAACAAAAAGACCCACGCACTTTCCTGCTTTGACACAAACCGCACTTCCCAGTTTCCTTATGCCCATGCACTTACGTCCCCACCTTCCAGATTTAGACTCCTAGGCCGTCAAATGAAAGTGCCTCACCATTTTCCCTTTCCTTATGGCTATTTCAAAGTTTATTCTTTTTTTTTAGCTTGTACATATATAGGGTCCATGACAAAAACCAAGACCCACGCAATAACAGCAACCGAACCTATCAGCGCCTCCTGTTCTTTCCAAGCAAACATAATGTCATCCCTTCCTCTATTTCATTTCTTTCTACTCTCATCTCTTCTTCCCATTTCCTTATCATTTCTTATATTTGTTTGTCTTTTAGATATTTTTTTCTTCTTTCCTTTTAAAACAGTGGACTGAGCCTTTCCCAAATCCCCAGGCCCACGCAAAAACGACAGTACCAAATATCCATTTCTAGACTGCTGATCCCCTTCCTCTCCTTTGCCGAACACTTGCAATTCTCCCCTCTTACATTCTTGCTCCAGTTTCAGATTTACATACCTATTATATTTATATATAAAATATTTAAAACTTAAATTAGCTTACAACTTTTAAATATGTATATATATGTGGCCTAGAGCCCAATACCGCAACACACGTACAAAACCTCACAGGTAAGTAAACTTTGCCAAACCATTTTAATTCCCATTCTTTCCAGTTACTTTGTTTCTATTCTTTCACCTTTCCTTACATTCTGTTTTTTCCATGGCCTAAGCCCAATTCAGTCCAGCCCATTTCCACGCAATATCAAACTGTATTGCGTGAACCGCCTTATTTCCAGCCATGCATGAGCTAGTGCTTTAATACCTGAAGCACCGCTTCTTTTACCCTCTATACTCACTGACCTATTTGGTTCCAAATTATCTCGTCTGTATACAAGGATTTCAGTTAACCAACTCTGTTTTTAAAACATTTTTTTTCTTTACTAGACCCAACTTTTTTGCCTTGTATTTCGCAATAGCACCAATGACCTCTCTTCTTTCTAGACGTGGCTTGAGAGTTTATGGACAACATGTGTGTTGACGCTTCCAAGTCCCAATGCATCAATAGAAGCTTTAATATCCAAGGTTGGCTAAACAAATGGGTAAAGTAGACGGTGGGTTTGATAAGATAATTCTCGGCAAAAAGAAAAGGATCGAATGGCAGATTTACTACAACATCCCCCTTTGTTAATGCACAGTTGTGCACTTGTGCATGTGCACACCTATTCCAGCCATCGGACAGCCAGCGGACCACCTCCTGCAAACCCAACTCCACCCCGGGTCATCATCAACCAACTACCACGCTCTGATGTGTCCTCCTTCTCAAAATCACTTCTCCACCGAAGTGAGCTCCACACCTATACGCTTCCAGTGAGGAATCAAAGCACTTGATCAATACCACATTGTATACAGTGCGATCAAAAACTCTACTTAAACCATATTCGCAAATCACAACTTGACCTCGTTCGCCCTCCACAGACCACCGACACCGATCAAATTTCGTCCACGTCTTTACTAACACTAATGAATCTTCCACTCAAACAGTTCTTGATTTCACCAACTAAATCTCGCGTATTTAATTTTTAATTTACTATTATATATTTACCTATCTCTGTAAATATATACTTCTTAATTTAATTTGTAAATATTTCTAGAATATACCGTATACATAAATAAGCAACAACCATTTATAACTTGCATCCTATAATCATTTAGAATTCGGGCTATTGGTTTTTAAATCAAGGGGAAACGAAATATGTTTTTACTACTGTAACCATACAGTCATTGTCTAAGTGTTAATTGTGATTTCATTCCAACGTATGTGAAGTATGCCCTGATACATGTATACATATATAACAAATTAGCAGGTTGATTTAAATTGGAAAAGAAGGTGAGTTTACTCACAATAGTATCCTCTGTTCTAGAATTTTTCATTCATAGGTTTAATATAAAGATAAAATTATCTAAGTATTCAAAACATATGTGCATCATATTTAGTCACTAATAGTTTGAAGTGGGTTAAAAGAGAAGTTCACTCACTTGGTCATGCACTGTTTTCGCATTTCATTTCCAGGTTTAAAAATTCAGTTTGAAACATATCAATCCATTCGTATACCCATATAAATATATTTTTGCCAAATTAATAACAAGGAGCAAAATAATTTACTCATAAGTTAATATTTCTCGGTTCTTTAAATTTGCTTAAGGTCTTTTCTTGTCTGCCATTTCTTGTTATAGTTTGGTTCTTGGTTTTAGGATCAAATGAATATGCATGCAGGAAAATATCAACATCATGATATGTAAAGTCAATGACTAAATGGGGAATGTTTACTCACCATAATGTTTTCAGATTTCCTTTGTTCTTTGCTTTTCATTGTTTCCAGGTTTTTGGTTCCTGTTCACTAGTTTCCTGCCATTTCTTCTTACAGTTTATTTCAGATTTTTGATTCAAATGTGTGATCGAAATGGTCCAGTTTCTTCGTGTATTTATAGGGTGAACAAATACTAAACTATTGGCTATATTAGCCTACATAATGTAGAGTTTCTATGATGTCTATTAAGTTGATTGACTGGGGTCATAGGCTGCTTGATTTGAGAGGATTACTCCTATGTATTTTCACTTCTTTCAGCTACATAAAGGCACGGCCATGTTCAAATTGATTTTTTAAAAAATTCAATGCTTAGTCCTTAAGCAATATAGGCTAGGTGAAGTGATGGTCCTGACTGCCTTTGCTTGATGGAAGAGATGTTCTAGGCTACTGCATTCTATGATGTGCAAGGTCGAGTATCTTCAATTTATTTATAATTAGCAAGAAAAACACATGCAATTGTACCTTGCTCCTTTACTAAAATATTTAAAAAGGCCATCCTTAGCCTCTAAGTTAATGTCAGCTATTGTTTTTAGTACCTCATAGTCTAGGCTGCCTAGTCTTTAACCTACTACTGTTTTGATTTTAATACATAGGCTAGCTTGTCATATGATTTGATAAAGGTGTCATGATGTTGTACAACCATGTGCATTGCTAAAACAAAACTTAGTTGCTAAGTATTGTCAATTTATTTAACATTCATATATTAAATGTTATAAATTCCAATTCATGGTACACAAACCAAATCCTTCATTCAAATTTCAAAAACTTAAGCACAAAAAGTTGCTACATCCTTTTTTTGTGCTACGTTCTTTTCTTGTGAAGTAAATATATTTTATTTAAAAAAAAAAATCCTATTTTACATATGCTAATTTATATTTACTTAAGTTCTAAACCCATAAAAATATACTTTATAGGATTTTACAAAAAGATCATTGAATTTTCCCAAACAATTAGATCTGATTTATTCAATTATATTAATTGCTTAATATAATCAATAAATTATTGTTTAACAAAATCATTCGAAAACCCGGGACGTTGCAGTTATATAGTTTCTGGGTTAGGGAGTGATACACCCTACTATCGGGGCTGATACAGAGTATTTACGTAGCAAGGAGTCGATTGTGTGGGTAGTAATTAGGGTACACCTAATCTTGCTATTATGTAATTAGGTTAACACCTAATCTTGTTATGTAATTAGGGTGTACCTAATCCTGCTGTTTAATCGTGCTATTAATCCTGCTAATATGTATTTAGGCCAAGAACCTAATCATGTTGAACTTGTTATACTAGTATTGGTGCAGACATTACCTGTTTTAGGATATAAATGTGAAGCATTACCCGATCATAAGTTTGTCCTATTGGAGAATTGAGTTTTGATGACAATAACCTTATTTCAATATTAATTGATTATAAAATATACACTAACACTTTTGTATAGATTATATATACATGTGCAGGATTTATATACAGGAAATATTACTGAATACTTTACAGTTTAAAGATATTAGAGAATCGGAGTTCAGAAAAATTTCAAGACTCATGAGTATTCAAGATTTCAAGAGTTCAAGACTAATATAGTTATAGAGTCTAGATTATGTAAGGCTCTAAATAGCACTCCGGGTTCATTTCAAATCTTGTTTTCAAATTCTATCTTCAATCCTCTCTATTTTATTTTTTATCCTTTCTATTTTCTTTCTTATTTTGATTTTTGTTTTCATATCTCAAAGTTTTATAAGATTCATATATTTATATTTTTACATTTTATATTTATATAGTTTTAAAATTTATAATTTTATAAATATGTTTATGTAGTTCATATTTGTGTTTTCATATGATTTCCTACTTTATAATATTAGTTTATAACACTATATTTTAATTCAAGAATTTCTAGAATTATATTTCTATCAAAACACTTTAAATATATTCAAAAATCAAATTTCCACCATGGATATGTCCACATAAAGAAAACTATATGTCGACATATAAATGTCAGAAATTTGAAAGGAAGTGTCTTTTCACTAATGGTGACAGTTCTAAAACATGGCATCTTTTCATGCACTATGAAAAGGACTTGAATTTGACTTTTTAATCGTCTTTTCTTCTCTAACTTCATCCTCTTTCTCTACACCATTTTTCTTAATCATTTTTATGATTTCTACACTTATACTCCGCCAAATTCAATTCTGTTTTGATCAAACTTCTTCTCTCTACACTCTACTCTATGAATCAAGTGTTATTGAAGGGTTATGGGGTTGTTTCTAATTGTTTGGGTTGAGTAAAGTAATCGATTGTATTCCTTGTAGCCGTAAAATCAAGGACAGGTAATCGGTGGTATCCCTTGTAGCCGTGAAATCAAGGACGGACAAAACTTGATCAAGTGTGCGTGGAAACGGTGGTATCCCTTGTAGCCGTGAAATCAAGGAGGGATGTATTGAATTTTGATATAGTAATAAAACTTTGCGTAATCCAGCGTTGCGTGGGACTGGACGTAGAAGCAATCTAAAGCAATATAAAATCCAGTGTGTTCTTTCCTTTTCTCGTTTTTATTTCTGCTTATTTTGCATCTGTGTTTGATTCTGTGTCATTGATTGTTTCTGTAGTGTTTGATTCATATAGTTTATAACATAAGTTTTAGATTTTTGTTAAATTCTCAAAAACGCTATTCACTCCCGCCTCTAGTGTTTGTTTTTCCCTAACGATACTTTCCACAATTCCTAACAATTGGTATCCGAAGAAGGTCTTTCAAAAAGTTCATAATTTAATTTTTGAAAATAGTGATAATGGCAACAAACATTGGTAGCAATAATAGTTCTTTTGTGGAGGGTCAGTCCACTATTAGACCACCATTGTTTAATGGTAGTAATTATTCATATTGGGCATGTGGAATAGAAATTTATTTACAATCGGTAGGTTTAGACAGATGGAATAGTGCACAAAATGAATATGTTGAACCCACAACTACATTTGCATAATGGACAAATGAACAAAAGGCTACTGCACAAAGCAATTCTAAAGCCATGAATATGTTATTTTGTTCATTAGATTAGAATGAGTTTAATAGAGTGTCAGTATGTAAAACTGCTTATGAAATTTGGAGAACTTTACAAGTTACTCATGAAGGAACTAGTAGAGTTAAACAAACTAAAATAGCAATGTTAGTTAATCAGTTTAAATTATTCAAAATGAATGAGAATGAGTCTATTTTAGATATGTATTGCAGATTCAAAGAGATGGTGCATTCATTAACAGCACTTGGAAAAACTTATTTTGAAACTAATCAAGTCAGAAAAATATTAAGTTCATTAACTCCAGAATGGGATCAAAAAACTTTGGCAATCGAAGAAGCCAATGATGTGAATGAAATGAAGATTGAAGAGTTAATTGGAAATCTGATGTCTTACAAACTCCAATTACAGAAAAGAAAACAGATCAACAGAAAAGAATCTATTGCATTGAAAGCAACAACAAATGATTTTGACTCGAGTAGTGAAAATGATGAAGAAACAACACATATAACAAATCATTTTAGAAGATTTCTGAGATATAGAAGGAAAAATTATAATCAAGGAAGTTCATAAAGTAATGACGTATGATGTTATAGCTGTAACAAACCAGGCCATATAAAGAAAATGTGTCCATATCCAGACAAATCGACTCAACAAACTAACAACAGCAACTCATCAAGAAAGAGAATGAAAGCATATGCAGCAACATTAGATGATTCAAATTCATCATCAAGTGACGAAGAACCAGAAACCGGAAATACAAATATATGTTTTACGGCAATACAAAGTGCATAAAATTTTGAAGAAAAGGATCTAAAAACTGGGTATGCCTTAATTAATTTTTAATTTTATTTGGTTGAATGGTTGCTTTGTTTGATTGCTTTGATTTGAATTTAAAAAAATTAAAATTTAAACTTGAAATTTAAAATTCAAATGCAAATTTTGAATTTTGAAATTTAAAATAACAATATAATAATAAATAATAAATAAAAATAATAAAATAAAGTGTTTGTATGTTTGATAGGATTAGAATTATTTCAGAAAATCATTAAACTTGAAATATATTTCGTCAATTTAAAATAAAAATCACCAAAACCAAATTCTCTTTGAAAATTAGCCTATATGTCGACATATAGTTTACTATATGTCGGCATATCAGTTCAGAAACTTGAAATTTGAATTTTGAATTTCAAAAGTTTAAACTTTCAAACTTCCTTCCAACTTTTCACCAACTCCCAAGGTCTGAAAAGATGTCATTTCAATCTAAAAAGTTGTGCCTATTCAATTCATATCCATTCAATTTCTATATACACAACTATTCTTTCTACCTTTCATTCACAACTCAAAACAGTACACTTCATATCTGTTCTCTTTAAAACTATCAATTCAATGGATTCCTATAGTTCATCTAAAAAATTGAAGATAACCAAAACCATCAAAGGCTATCCTCATAATGACAAAGAAGCTATCAAAACCTATGGTAACTATTTAGCAAATGCTAAAGTTAACACGGGTGCTTTTGCCATCTTTAGCGATTTTCCCTTTTATGATCTTACTTCTCTCTTTCAAAACAACGAAGTCTTGAGTCTATTTGACTCCCGTGACAATGACTAAGTATGTTACCCCAAACTCGTCAAGTTGTTCTATGCGAATCTCAATCGCGAATTTTACGAAGGCAAAGAAAACCAAATTTGGAGTAGTGTCAAAGGCACTCAAATTGTTCTCGATGCCAAACTCTGAGGCACTATTCTAAACTATAGAGGCATAGGCTCGGATTTTTCGGATTTTGTTATCGACGAAACCGATTTGGAAACCTTTCACTACATATTTAAAGACGGTGCTCCAATGGAGTTCAAAAATCGTTCCTTTCGTCCAAAAACAAGAATTGTCAATCTTCTACTTCAACATACCTCCCCATTCCGAAAACTTCAACAATCTCAAAGTTCAAAAGGCTCTCTTTGCTATTATGGGTAACTATACTATCAATTGGGCCGAAATGGTCCTAAATGAAATTAAGCCATTAGAATTGTCGTCAAGAGAAAACACTCTCTAGTATGGTGTTTATCTCACTCGTATTTTAAAATACTTTAATGTTGATCTTCATGGAGAAGAATTTGTGCCTAGAAAAGTATTTGACTCATCAAACATTAATCTCATGCAAACTCCTCTCACTTTCAAACCTTGTGAAACATTCGAAGCCAAACAAGCCCGAATGCAACAAGAACAAGAGCCAATGGAAGTCGAAGAAGAAGAGGCTTCTATAGAAAGTGTTGAGTATCCAATCGACACTAAACGCGTTTACAAAGCGACAATTATTCAAAATCAAGTGAAAATCGTCAAAAATCAAAAGACGCTCAACAAGAAACTTTCTAAAGTGACCAAATTCATGGTCAAGATAGGAAGAAAGCGTGGAGTCTCACCTCCTTCATCATCATCTGAAAACTAGATCATCTAGTTTAATCTATCTTTATGTATCCATTTAAATTTCCTTGTATTTGCTTTCGAATCTCATATTTAAGTGTGTCTTGATTAGTTGGATGTATTTGCTTTCTATTAAGTGATGAATGGAGTTTTATTTATGATAAAATCATCTTTATGTCTCTGTAAAAACTTTAGAAATAGTTATAATATAATAGAGTTCAAAAGAATTCAAAATTTTTAAATTTTTTGCCAGAGTATGTCGACATAAAATTATGTATATCTCTGCAAATTTTCAAATTGTTTCAAATTTTAAAATTAAAATAAATACTCATGTCCATTCAAAATCCAAAGAATTGCAGACTCTATTTATGCCTATTTCTTCTAGAAAAATTCATTATTCTATTTCTCCTTCTTCCTTATTTATTTCTACTCAAAACTATAGCAAATCCTATTCATAATCTTAGTGAAAATCTAGAAGAAACCTTGAATTCTTTCAAAAATATTCTCTCTATCATTCTACGAAACCAGCGTCATCTCGAACTAAGTCAAATAAAGATGTTTGAACAATGAGAAACGCATTTTGATGCAATGCGATGGCTAATCTCCTCTCTTTTCAGAGATGAAGATAATAATCTTGCAAAGGCTCCGCCAACCAAAGAAGATGAGGATTGGGAAGTCATTATGAAGGATCCTAACTTTGGAGAAGATGGTTGGGTTGAAGTCCCAAGAAACGTTTAATTGTTCAGAACGATTTGATTGATTTGTTTGAATTTGATTTGGATTCTATGATTTTAAACTTGTAATTATATTAAGACATATGGTGTGGTGTGATTTTATTTAATTTGATTTGGATTGTATATAAAAAACAAACATATGTAATTATAATACTTGGATTAGTTTGCATATTGCTGGGAATTATCAATAGGTTTGTATAGATTAAAGGTGAGTATTTTACTTTATAGATTAAGGGGAATAACATGATAGATAGTTATATAATTTAGGGGGAATACTTTTAGAATTTCTTTTTGATAATGCCAAAGGAGGAGAAATTATAAAATATAGTAGAATTCATATAGACAGAGGGAGTATTTGAAGGTCAATCATCAAGAGGTATATACAGGTATGGTATTTTATAAACTAAGGTTGTCATCATCAAAAAGGGGGAGATTGTTGGAGAATGGAGTTTTGATGACAACAACTTTATTTAAATATTAATTGATTATAAAATATATACTAACACTTTTGTATAAAATATATACATATGTAGGATTTATACACAAGAAATATTACTGAAAACTGTATAGTATAAAGATATTAGAGAATCGGAGTTCAGAGAAATTTCAAGACTCTTGAGTATTCAAGATTTCAAGAGTTCAAGACTAATATATTTATAGTGTCTAGATTATGTAAGACTCACTCCAGGTTCATTTCAAATTCTGTTTTCAAATTCTATCTTCAACCCTTTCTATTTTATTTCCTCTCTATTTTATTTTCTATCCTTTCTATTTTCTTTCTTATTTTAATTCTTGTTTTCAAATCTCAAAGTTTTATAAGTTTCACATATTTATATTTTTACATTTTATTTTTATATAGTTTAAACTTTATAATTTAATAAATATGTTTATATAGTTCATATTTGTGTTTTCATATGATTTCCTACTTTATAATATTAGTTTATAACATTATATTTTAATTCAAGAATTTCCAAAATTGTATTTGTATCAAAACACTTTAAAAATATTCAAAAATCAAATTTCTACTATGGATATGTCGACATAAAGAAAACTATATGTCGACATATAACTGTCAGAAATTTGAATTTGAAAGGAAGTGTCTTTTCACTAATTGTGACAGTTTTGAAGCATGGCATCTTTTCATACACTATAAAAAGGACTTGAATTTGAATTTTTTATCATCTCTTCTTCTCTAACTTCATCCCCTTTCTCTACACCATTTTTCTTAATCATTTTGTGATTACAACACTTATACTGTCAAATTAAATTATGTTTTGATCAAACTTCTTCTCTCTACACTCTACTCTCTGAATCAAGTGCTATTGAAGAGTTATAGGGTTGTTTGTAATTATTTGGGTTGAGTAAAGTAATCGGTGGTATTCCTTATAGCCGTAAAATCAAGGACGGTTAATCGGTGGTATCCCTTATAGCCGTGAAATCAAGGATGGGCAAAACTTGATCAAATGTGCGTGGAAACGGTGGCATCCCTTGTAGTCGTGAAATCAAGGAGTGTTGTAATAGGATTTTTATATAGTAATAAAACTCTGCGCAATCCAACGTTGCGTGGAACTAGACATAGGAACAATCCGAATTAGTATAAAATCCGGTGTGTTCTTTCCCTTTCTACATTTTTATTTCTGCTAATTTTGCATCTGTGTTTGATTCTGTGTTAATGATTTTTTCTGTTGTGTTTGATTCATATAGTTTATAATATAAGTTTTAGATTTTCGTTAAATTCTCAAAAACACTTTTCACCCCCCTCTAGTCTTTGTTTTGCCTTAACGATCCTTTTCGCAATCCTTATTATATCCCTGTTATCCTTGTCCATCATGCTATTCTGTTTAGTTTAGTTTACCTTTCAAGACACTATACCTTTCTCTTCCATTCTTATTTACTCGTCTTGGCATTCCTATTTATGCATATTTGTAAATCACTGGAACTCGCCGGACTTTATGTCTGACCCTTTTTCTTTCGCCTCTTTCTTCCCCCAGGTCCTCAGAGTGGAAGTACTCAACAGTGACTAGGATTTCTCTTACAGTTTGGACTTGACTTGGATTTCTTGAGATGTATCGTTTTGACTTGCTCTCTACTTTAGTATGGCTTATAACGAGGGATATGATTTTATGTACTCTGATATTTTATTTCATGAGGTGTTTTGTAGGGTAGATTTGAGATGGTTTGCTAGTTGTAACTGGATTTGATGTATTTCTGAAACTATGCTTTATTTCTTTTATAATAAAGTTTAAGATTTTCCGTTTCTTATTTTATCTGTCTTGGAAATATTCTGTAATGATTACCTATTGCATTTCACGAAACTTAATGCATTCTCTTATGAGTGACACTAACGAACGTGGAGTGTCACATTTGGTATCAGAGCTGAAGGTTACAAGATCAGAGAAAAAAAATAAAACTGTTTTCAAAAAGCAAAGTATTTTGAAGTAAAAATCTATTTTAAAAAAAACATATCCTTTCAAGCCATAGCCAATATTCTATCGATCTCTTGTTGAATCCTTTTTCTTTTCTTTCCATCATATCTGGGGCACCTAATCTTCCTGAGGGCATTCCGTTACTGACATGGTTCCGTAGACATATTGAGGCTACGACACCTACTGGAGGTTAATGAGATGCTCCTTCCCCATCTGCAGCCACTGTTCCTACACCTCCACGAGTAGATAACCTCTCTAAGTTATGCTATGACTTCTGTGTCATGGAAGGAAAACCATTATGTGGTACCGAAAGCTTTGTTGAAGCACGGAACTAGCTACTAGAGACGGAAAACTTGTTTGGACTTTTTGAGGTCGACAACCGAAAGAGACTAAGACTGAGGAGACTCAAGCTAAGGGCGAAAAATAGATATGGTGGCCCAAGAGAGGGAAGCAGCAAATGAAAGGTGGTAAGCCTGACAAGGCTAAGATCAAGAAGGACATCAAGTGCCATGGTTGCGGAGCTATGGGTCATTTTGTAAAAGACTGCAAAAAGACAAATGGAGCTTGCTTTAATTATGGACAGATGGGACACTTCTCTATGAAATGCCCTAGCAAGCAAGGACAAGGGGCAAGAACATCTGGACAAGTGCGTGCTTTGGAAGCAAGTGGGCCTGATCGAGGTAGGAAAGTCACGGTCGAAGTTTTGATTTCCCTTGTTGACTATCATGTTTGAACCCTGTTTGATTTTGGCGCTTCACACTCATTTATATTCAGTTCTTTAGTAGATAGTCTGCACCTTAATACTAGCATAGTCTATGAACATGTAGAGGTCTCAAACCCCATAGGAGGGTTTGCTCATTTATCCATGATGTGTAGGGGTTTTAGAATTTCCATTTCGGGCATCGAGTTTGAATGCGACGCATATGTGCTGGGCTTTATGGGCTATGGTTTGATTTTAGGCATGGATTGGCTAGCCATGTATAGTGCCATCCTTGATTGTGAAAAGAGAGTGGTTAGACTACTTTCTTGTCATGGTAGGACTCTCGAAATTTCCTACATCCCACGGGGGTTTGTGATGCTGAGATTTCTAGAATCACTTGATACTTCTGTTGGCGACTTGCGATCTGTGCCCATAGTTAGAGACTACCCGGATGTGTTTGAGGAGGTTAAGGGACTACCTCCAAAGCGTGGGTTAGACTTCCAGATTTACTTGGTAGAGAACACGAAGCCAGTTGCTCTACCAGTGCGCCACATGGCTCCTAGGGAAAGAAAGGAGTTTAGCAAGCAAGTAGAGGAGCTATTCGAGAAAGGTTTTATTAGGCGAAGCATTTCAGAGTGGGGAGCTCCAGTCGTCTTCGCAACCAAGGCGGACGACTCACTTCGTCTATGTGTGGAGTATAGGGAGCTGATTAAGCTCACTAAAAAGAATAGGCACCCACTATCGAGAATTGACAACCTTTTTGATCAGTTAGTAGACACATTAGTTTTCTCGCAAATGGATCTGGCCACGGGGTTTCATCAGTTAAGAGTGGCAGAGGACATCACAGATAAGACTGCATTCAGAACTCCAGATGGATTCTTTGAATGGTTGGTTATGCCTTTTGGGTTAATGAGTGCACCCGCCTATTTTGTGTGCTTGATGAGTATGGTGTTTAGGGAGATTCCGAACAAGTTCGTGGTGGTCTTTGTGGATGACATTCTGATTTTCTCAAGGAACGAGGAAGAACATGCCCAACACTTAGGAGGGGTTCTACGAACTCTCAGGTCATATCAACTCAAGGCGAAGTTTTCTTAGTGTCACTTTTGGAGAAAATAAGTGAGGTTCCTAGGGCATGTGGTCTCCAAGGAAGGGATAACAGTGGACCCCGCAAAAGTCGTTGCAGTTCAAGATTGGAGGGATCCAAAAAATGCAATTGAGGTGAGAATTTTCCTAGGGTTGGAAGGCTACTCTAGAAAGTTTACCAAAGATTTTGCAAGGATATAGGCCTCGCTTACCCGACTGATGAAAAAGAACTTGGCTTTTTATTGGAGCATCTATTGTGAGGATGCCTTTCAAAGAATGAAGATGGCTCTGACAAAAGCCCCAGTTCTAACTCTCCCAAATGGAAGCAAGATGTTTACGGTTTACACCGATGCTTGTGGCATAGGACTTGGTGTCGTTCTGATGCAAGAGGGAAGGGTAGTATGCTATGGTAGCAGACACTTGAGGCTTCATGAAAAGAACTACCCATCCCATGATCTCGAGTTGGCTGCTATGGCGTTCACATTGAAGCCTTGGCAACATTATCTACTTGGAGAAAAATTTGAGCTATATACGGATCATAAGTCATTCAAGTACTAGTTCTCACATAAGGATCTCAACCTAAGGCAGCAACAGTGGATGGAGTTGTAACAACCCGAAAATTTACCGCTTGAATTTATGGATATATTAAAATTTAAATATTGAAGTGATGAGTTGTAACTAAAATAAAGCTCTTTTAAATAATAAAGAGTGATAGTGAAATAGGTTTTTTTAACTAGGGTAAAAAAATATTTAATTTGATGTGAAATTAAAAATGTGATCGGAAGTCGTTTATCAAATTGACGATTTTTCATCAACTAAAACTTATCAGAAAGGTCATGACGCTCTCGTGTATGTTAACACACATTGTATATTAAGTTAGCATGGTTGTATGTATTCATGTGAGGGAAAATAAATTTAATATGAAGAGGCTTCTTATGTAAGCTAAAAAAAGAAGATAAGGACACATAACCCTCTTAGATGTCCATGTGTAGAAACATCTTAAGACACCTAAGTAGGCATGTGTCATCATCTTATGATTTGCATGAAGATAAGGTGGACAAGCATCTTAAGAAAGAAAAAATATATATAGAAGTTTAGTGGCTTCTCTTAGAAGCCAAATTTTTAGTGGCTTCTCTTAGAAGCCAATTTTTGGTGGCTTCTTTTGGAAGCCAATTCTTAGTGCCTTTCTCCTTAAGCTATTCTTAGTGCCTTAAGTGCACAGCTTCTCGAAGAAGCTAAAGAGAGTAATAAGTATAAGATGACAAATTTGTTTTTCCTTCCTTAAGCTTATGGCTTCTTAAGGAAGCCTTAACACATGTATACTTACATGTTAAGTAATGGTAGGAACATGACAAGTGTCCCTAAGTTAATGACATAAATGCCCTTATACATGGCTATAAAAAGGCACCTACTCTTCTCACTTTCATGGAATCCTTACCTCTTTCCTTCTTCTCCTTCCTCCTCCCTTATACCTTCTAGCCGAACCACTCTTCAAATAAATAAATAAAAGTAAAGGAAAAGGAGAAAAAGGAAGGAAAGCCATAGATCTAGGATCGTACAGCCTTTAACTAAATTCTGGTGGAGTTTGGTAGGTTTTGGGGGGAGGAAATCTCAACTTATAAAGGGGTTTTATTTGCTAATTTATATAATGCCTATAAGGTGTTTGATGATAAGTATCTTAGAAAATTAGTGGTTTATATGTTGTTTTATTGATGGTTTATGTTTGCTAATGATTCTTAAATAGATTCATGGAGTAAAAATGACATCTTTATGGAATTTGGGAATGAAACACCTTATGTTAGTTCACAAAATTGCACTTTTACAGAATATTAGTTAAATACATGCCTTAGTTGATTTGTAGTGGTATGTTTGAATTAAATGCAAGTGATTTGATGTGCTAAAGAAAATTAAACCCATAAAGATTCGATCTTTAAGTAAAATTGGTGAAGCCAGTTAATTATGTGAGAACTCTTAAACGATTTTAAGGGCTAATTAGTTTCTGATTAGTGTTTGTGCACTTAATCGATTATCCATTAACTTGTAATTAATAATATGAGTTGATGAGATGGTTTAATAATGCTTAGTAAGGGAAAGATTCAATTTTCGAGTAATATACATGTAGTCACTTAAGTATGTGAGAAGCTATTAACTGAAAAAGGGCTTGTTTATTATTAACTATTATTAGTAAACTTATATGAATTATATGATCATTAGTGGAAAGTTTAAATGAAGTCTGAATAATGTGTGTTTAGACGAGGTACAATTAGTGTTTAAACGAGGTATGAATAGTGTGTAAACGAGGTACAAATACTGTTTAATCGAGGCATGAATAGTGTGTGTTTAAACGAGGTATGATTAGTGTTTTAAACGAGGTATGAATAGGGCGTGTTTTAACGAGGTATGGATGGTGTTGACCTTAACTATTTCAGTTCCAAATATATATTAGAGGGATATAAAGGTGGTTTGAGATTTTTTATAAAGGAGTATGTTTTGCATAAAAAAGTGATTAGTACGTAAAATAAGAGATGTTATCTTATGAAAGAAAGTTTTACAAGTGATTTCCTTCAAAACCAATATTAGAAGAGTATTTCTACTTAATAAAAAAGTATTTTTGAAAGTAATTATATTTAAATTTTGGTGTAAAAGAAGAACTACGTTGGCTTGATCCTTTATCTAATTGCTTACCCAATTAGATATAGGTACGTAGGCAGTCACAAGGGGGTATGATGCAGCTGCTTTATTTATATATATTTTTGTTTATTACTTGATATTTCATCTTGTAATGGTGCATTTTTTATGTTTATTATTTAAGCCATGCTAACGTGTTATCAAGGGTGCAGGAATGGATATCAATGTCCATCTCATTAGAATTGCACAATGGTAGATTTACATAATTGTATTTAATTCATATTTAAGCACAAACGGTTAATTAGAAAAGTGGTATTTATTAAAATTTTATCCAGAGCATTTAGTGATGTTTTATATTTAACAAATAAAATGGTAACTGTCCTTGTTTGTTTTGGATGGAAGGATTTTCGGCAATTTTTACTGGTTGGAATTTCCAGGGCGCTAAAGGAGTTCCTAGCATCCTAGACTTCGAGGTAGCTTATGCCCCAAGCAAGGGTAATGTAGTGGCGGACGCACTGACTAGGAAGAGGATGACTTTGAGTCTTCTATTCGTAGAAAGGCGGCGCTTGGAGTACATCTTGAATTTTGATTTTAAGCCTTTTACGGATTTCACAGTTGGATTGTTAGCATCATGGATGTGCGGCCTACTCTATTAGAGAGAGAGCTGGATCTATGCAGCGGGAGGACTCGCAGATATCATACATCTTGGATAGACTTGGTAAAGGAGAGACTTCTAGTCACCTTGATAGATATACCGTGGATGAAAAGTTGTGGCTAAGACAAGATGGAAGGCTATGTGTCTTTAAGATTGGGGAATTGCTTAAGGCGGTGCTTGAGGAAGCCCATGATTCTCGAATGACTATCCATCCGGGCAGCGACAAAATGTATCGAGATATGAAGAGGGTTTTCTTTTGGACTGGCTTGAAGAAAGATGTGGCAGAATTTGTAGCTTGATGGATGACTTGCCAAAGAGTAAAGGTTGAACAAAAGAAACCAGGTGGATCGCTTCAGCCCTTGGATATCCCACAATGAAAGTGGGAGAGCGTCTCTATGGGCTTCATCAATGGATTGCCTCGATCAAGGAAGGGCAATGCAAGCATTTATGTGATAGTGGATAGAATTACAAAGAACGCACATTTTATTCCTGTAAAAGGCAACAGGACGACTTCTTGGCTGGCATTAGTTTATCTCCAAGAGATAGTTTGATTGCATGTGGTACCTTCCAGTATAGTGAGTGACCGTGACCCCATCTTTACTAGCGAGTTTTGGAAGAGATTGCAAGAGGCGTTAGGTACACAACTACGTTTGAGCACAGCATACCACCCTCAGATAGATAAACAAAAGAGGGTAAATAGGGTGCTTGAGGATCTTCTAAGACTGAGTATCCTAGACTTTGGAGGGACTTGGGAAAAGCACCTTCCTTTGGTGAAGTTCACCTACAACAACAGTTACCAATCCAGCATAGGCATGGCACTCTTCGAAGCGTTATATGGACGACCTAGTAGATCGCCGACTTGTTGGTGGGAGTCTACGGGCAGACTTATACTTGGACCAGAAATGATTCGAGACACTTCCGAGAAGATTGATCTTATCCGTCGAATAATGAAAGCCGCTCAAGACAGACATAAATCTTATGCCAATAAAAGGAGGACTGACTCAGAATTTGAAGTGGGAGATATGGTCTTCATTAAAGCGTCACCGCTAAGGAGTGTAGTTCGCTTTGGCTTAGTAGGGAAGTTGGCACGGAGATTTATTGGGCTATTCCCTATTGCAGAGAGGATTGGATAGATGGCTTATAGGATTAAGCTACCGGATAGACTAGCGGGCATACACGATGTATTTCACGTTTCCTATTTAAGGAAATGTCTCCATGATACAGCAAAGATAGTAGAGCCGAGCACACTTGAGAACGTGGAAGTTGAGAAGGAAGCATCAGTGAGACGAGTTCCTACTTATATCTTTGGATCAGAAATCAAGAAGCTACGTAATAAGGAAATCAGATTGGTGAAAGTGCAATGCGGAGAAAACCGTTAAGATGCGACTTGGAAACCCAAAAATAGGATTCAAGCTTATTATCCTTTTATTTTTTAGAGTATGTTCTTGACTTCTTTTCCAAGCTTTTACTTTGCTTCGCTTATATCATTCGAGTTTATTTATCTTAACGTTCGAACCTTTCGATCCTTAGGTAGAATCCAATGGTTGGAAACATGTTATGATTGATTGTTGCAAGTGGATGCAAGTGTTTGCTAGTGGTTGCTCGTGGATGCATATACACACACTAGGCACTAGATCGGCTCAATCACTTACGTATTGCATATGGATGTGTGTGCATTTTAGTGACACAACCCGAACTTCCCCGTGAAGGAAAGCACGGATTGAGTTGAGAAGAAGACGAACCAGAACACAAAAAGAAGAATATTTCATTGCTTATTACAACAATTCCATCAGAATACTAGAATATACAGAGTACGAATAAATATTATACATCAGAGAAATATCAGAGTTTTTAAATTACAGTACTGCAGCGGAAAAATAATACAAAACACAGCTGAAAAGAATATACAGATACAGAGCTTTCCGGATACCATTCTAGCTGTAAACTAGGTTCCTGTGAATATAAATCTGCAAAACCAAAACTACTAGCTGCCCCTGTGGAAAATAGGGGCACCCAGAGTTTAGGTTAAAACAATAAACTCCAGGTCAGTCATGTGATTGGTGTGAGAACTAAAACAGTCATTAATTCAATTTTTAAAGTTAGGTAAATCAAGGGACCACGCCGTATAACACAACATGGGTTTACCCCCAAGAAAACCAGTGCATAAAACAAACAGCGCAATGCTAAATAAAGAACAATGAAGTTATTATAAGACCCATGCCCCATCACACAATGCAACGCAAGCCGGGGGATAGGGTTTTACCTTATAATAGCCAAATAATGCCTGATACGCGAAATTTAATCTTTTATTATTACTATAAGTGCAGACTGTCAAAACAATTTCAATCATAAGTATTAATCTTAGACGGCATGAGCGCCCCATCACACTATGTCGCCATATATAGGATCACAACTAAAACCGAAATATCACATATTGGAAATTGGATTCCATCATGAGTCGAGGCAAGGGCAAGCTCCTCACCGCTTCGAGACACTCTAGCAAATGTCTCAGGACTACACACTCTGGGTAACCCTTGGATCTTCAGGGTCGGTCCTCCGTTACGTTTGAGGATTAGTTATTCCTGTACACACGTTTCCCGGTCCTATCGGACCTATCCATCGGCTCCGTAGAGACCGATATGTCCGAGGCGCCTCGCGTTCCAACATCCACATGGGTATAATAAACAACGATGTCAAGGCTAGTGAAACGCTGACACCACCCATAGCTAGAAAGAAACGTCGTGCACTCCCTGCAGTCACAATCCCGTTTTTGACTCATACCGGTGTGTGAGGCTCGCGCATCAATGCTATATACAAAGCTACGCTGTATTAAAGTCGTGCTTTGATCATCAACCACAAGACTTTGCTTTTCAACAAAAGCCTTGATCACTGCATCTCAGCATGCCACATAGGCAATTCATGCCGTGCGACTGATATCTATCGATATATAACCTCTGAGCTCGTACGTCTCAGAGAAGGGCGTTAAGCAAGAGAATAAATTCTCCGCCGCCAAACAGATATATATTTAGTAGAAATCAATTAGCACAGAATAAAATCCAATGTCAGACACACAATTCATTTAAAGGTCCGTTCTGGGTCTGAACGAAACCGGAGGCACCTAATTCCTCCCCCATATGTCCAATACAGGGGAGAGGTCCTCGCATATCCGTCGATCTCCAGGTACGCCTGGACGATCACCACTTATTACCTCGGCTTGGGTGTACAGCCCAATCAAGACATCAGTAATCATCCAAACGATGTGAAGACCTCCGGTCTTCAACCACCGTCTTCATCGTCGACATATCGTCGAATCAGTTATTCAAAATGGGTATAAACCCGGCCTTTCCGAATAACTCGCGTATATAATAAACAAGTGCTATAAAAACACAACATACACCTCATTCCAATTCTAACCGTAAATTAGCAAGTGACCAATCCCCTAAGTATTAATCCTGAAGGATGAAACCAACATTATATCAATACCCAGGAAACCATTCAACTTAACTAATCTCCAGTTAGTTTCGGATTCTTTTAACTCCATTGTTAATCGGGTTAAAGAACCAGTGTTATTTAAAACACCATTTACAATAAACCCAAAGACCAATTTCAAGTCAATTCCAATTAAATATATTAAATTGGAAAACTTTACTTTGGAAAATTACCGTTAAATCTTAATAAAAAGATTTATAAATTCCAAATCTTATTTCACAGTAAATCGGGTTAAAGAACGAATATCGTTGAAAACATAGTTCACAACAAACCCAAAATCCAATCAGTCTCTAACCGTAAATTAGTAAGAGAACAATTCCCCAAGTATTAACCCCGAAGGCCGAAACCAACATCAGATCAATACCCAGGAAACCATTCAACTTAACTAACCTCCAGTCAATTTCTAATTTTCTTAACTACATTCGGTTCAAGAATAGTATTATTAAAGATACCATTCACGACAAACCCAAAATCCAATTTGATATTAAATGCAAGGTTTTGAATAGAAAATATATCGGCTTATATTCAATATCAAATTCTGAAACCAACAAATATTGTATTGGAATAACGACATATATATATCTTCCAAATTCCTCCACAATATCCGTATAATCACGAAATCCAATATCGAAATATCCTGAAGATAATTTCGATTCAAATCCATTACAATTCACATATTGGAAATTCTGGTTATTTTTAAAACCATTTGAAATCCTATTTGTTTATTTTAAAAATAAATAAATTATTTTTCTAGTAATAACTAGTTCATTTCGATAAAAATATATTGTTATCTTTTCAAATATGGAATTTTTATGTTTTCAAATATGGAATTTTTCATCCCAGTTCTTTCCAAATCATTTCTTATGATTTTACACTAATTATTGATATTTTTAATAATTTTATCAAGGCCCGTACAGTCGATTTCCATAAATGGCCATCGAACTGCACTTACAACGACCTTTCCCAAATTTGATTTGGACATAATTCCAAATCCAACCATTAGATTTCAAATCTTTTGTATTCATTGGAAATCTCTTTTCGATACGAACCCAACGGTTCCGATTTTAGGAGAATCCGACGGTCGGATCTCCCGTAATGTCCGTTTGAAGTCAATGGTCGAAATTCGCGAGCTACCGCAGCGCGGCGCGTTCTACTCAGGCCATTATATATATATATATATAATATTATATATATTTCGTCGATTTCCTTTCAAAACGTATTTTATAAATTGTTTTAAATTTGTTTTCAAAACGATTTCAACTTCATATTCAATTTCAAATCAAAATTGAATACTCCATATCGTCGATATATAAATGATAATATTTTCAAAACATTATATTTCGAAATCAATTCCTTTTCGATGTTCATTATAAAAATGAATAAAATCAATATAAATATCGTTCACGTCAAAATGGCGTTAATCTAATCAACACGGCTTTATATATTTAAATATATTCGTGTCCATTCCAAATCGGACATCAAAATCAGATTTTGAACCTTTACTGAACATTATTTTAAAATATTCGTTATTTTAAAATAATCGTTATTTCAAAATATTTATTCTTTCTAAACTGGAATCAGACACAGTCAATTACCATATAATTTGATTTATATGGATTTCACACACATGTACACAACAACAACGATAAACAATAAACTATCATCTAGAGTGCATTCTACACTGCATAAGCATTAAATATAAATATTCAACGCTTACACAGCCTGTCAATCAATCGATTGATATACAGCTAATTATTGGGATTAGTGTATGTCATATATCATCCCAATACCCGTGTGGGGTTTCAATCAACAAATACAGATTTATTTGTGCAGTTGGGCGATGTGTAAAATTTATCGTCTCAATCAATATTAGTCAAACGTGTGTACATAAACAAATCGTCCAATTTGTTTATAAATATATATTTTATATACACATTAAAAATTATATTTTTAACTATAAAATATTTTATTCCATTCCACATCACACAATCAATTTTCACAACATAACCAAACAAGCAAACAAGTCATCCATGGTCTGTGGACGACGGGCGTCGGGTGCTGCTAAGCACCGTCTGCATCCTAGTATATATTTAAACTAGAAAATAAATTATAAGTGAGAATTTCTCACCTTTCGGTTCCACTCCGTCGTACTTTGATTGTCAATCTACGTAGTATACCTATGTTAAAAATTATATTTTTAACCAATCAATGATTATTTCTTTGTATGATTATTTTATAAATGACATGCATAGGTTGAAAGTCATATTTTTATCTTTTTAAAAATAATTTTATATTTTTATAACAACGCTACATAGATAAAAATCACATTTTTATATCGTCACTTCATATATAAAAATCATACTTTCATATCTCTACTACATATATAAAGACAAAAATTTTATTATCTATATATTATAAACATCATATTTTTATTATTTCTATAATATAAAATCATATTTTTAATTCGCTATAAGTATAAAAATCATATTTTTACAAACTTCATACGTCAAAAACCATAGAAGCATTAAAGCGGAGAAAACTCACATTTTTTCTAACACCCGAATTTGTTGTCCTGGTTCCAGAATTTGCAAACGAGTTTCAATCTTCACACCATCTTTTTTTCTAGCTTAAACGCGCCATTCCGGATAACTTTCGCCTAGTGGCCTTCCTTCCAAAAATGTGTCATTTCGCCGGAAATCGTGAAAAGACAGCATGTTAATAGTGTTTGGACAACAGACTTTGGACGCGTTTTCCCGATAGCTCCGCACTCCAAAATAGGACTATCATATACCAAATCGAAGAGAAAATCGTGCTCTTCGAATTTGGTTCGAACTTTTGGCCAGAAGCGCACGGTTTGGGAGTTATTGGTCGTGGAAGCTCAGGGTGTTATTTGCAAAAACGGGATTTTGTGAAAAATGTGATTTTTGAGGTGGTAGGGCCCATGTTCGGAGTTGAGGGGCGGCGGCGCAGGCCTGACTGGGCGGAGGAAGGGTTCTGGTGGTGGCGCTGGAGGGGCCCACAGTGGTGGTAGTTTGCAATATGGGGTTTAGGGATTTGAAATTGGAAGAAAGAAAGAGGAGGAGAGGGAGGAGAGGAGGAAGAGGAGGAGGAGGAGGAGAGGAGGAAGAAGGAGGCGCGGCGGTGCTAGGTGGGGGCGCGGTGGAGCAGCAGCAACGACGTTTTCTTTTTCTTGTTTTCGTTCGTGATTTTAACGAGAGGGAGAGGGAGAGGAAGAGAAAAGGGGGGTTGACTTTATATAATTATTTAATTATTTAATTCCAAAATGTTACTTTTTTATCCGAACTCCAAATTGAACCCAACGACTGTCGCCTCCAACTAAATACCCCCATTCCGGACACAATGGGATATGTCCCGCAAGCCGATTCGACTGTTTCGATCTGTTTTCGTCAAATTCAAAATATAAATTTATATATTGAATTTGAGCGCATGTTTCAATTTACTGGGGCCACATACGGACTCTAAATATTCCCGAAAAATATTTTCTAACTTCGTATTGATGATACGGTTCTAACAAAACTAATTTCGTTAAGTTTGGAGACCGTTTGAAAAATGACCATTTTCTGGTCGATCCAAATTGACTAAAACTGTCAGAACACGTTTTCTTTTGCTATGCTCGCATATTGGTTCAAAAAATCATGAATTTTGGAATCTTGCAATAATTCGACATTCCGAATCCAACAAAAGTGGTTTCGTCGAAAATGGAGGTCATTTGCAAAATTTCCATTTCAAGGGTCAAAATTCCATAGCGACTATTCTGAAATTTCAACCGGGCATAACTTTTTATTCCCGCTACGAAATTTTGATTTTTCGGATTCGTTGGAAATATATTCTCAAATAGATTCTAATATTTTTGGTTTCGCTAAAATCCTGTTTATTTTGAATCCTGTACATTCATTTGAAATTTGAAATCAAATTTTCGAACTACTGATTAAAATAAAATATTTATATTCTAATGTCGATTCTAATGAATATATACATTCTAATTCTATTCAAAATAAATTTCCCGTCGTTATAATTTAAAATAAAACATTTGAAATATTCAAAATTCATCAAAATTGCCAAAATAAAATTTTTAAATTGGTTCGGATTTTCCGGGTTATTACAATCTCCCTCACTTAAAATATTTTCGTCCTTGAAAAGGAACGGAGCTGAAAGTTGTTTTACAAACCAACTCAACTTTCATTATTTTCATTATGGCTTAAGTTCTTCAACTTTTCAGTTTCTAAGAACTTTTCAAATTTTTCAAAAATTTGGCTAACACCCTAAATTTTCGAAAAAATTCCCCATAACCTCACGTGCACGGGAGACCCGGGGAAATCCCGAAATCACCATACAGGCCTTTCCATTCCAAAAAGAAAAAGAAACAGCCAAGCGGCTAGCCAATCGGTTCATAAAATCATCCAAACCCAATAAATTTGTAAACATGTACTTATTTGTCGGGCAAACAATTTTATTCTTCTGCTCTAGCCTCCTTGCTGTGACCTGTTCACATATATATATGGACATGCATGCATTTTCAAACAATTTTCAATACAGTTCAATATTTGATACAATTTGGTTATATGTACTGTTCTTTCACATAATGGTTCAAATGAATAATCACACAACACATCCAGTGAATTAACGTTTCAAATTCATAATTTTGATACATATACAAAAAATCATGTTTTTGGTGCCAAGTCACAACAATAAGCCCTATCTAGTTTTGGTTCTCACACCAGTCAATTGGAAATATATAAATATCACACATTTGAAACACGAACACAAATTCTGATGATGTAGCTACAATCATCAGAATCATCTCCGGGTGACTAGAGTGTGATTCTATATCTATCCAGTATATTAAAACTTCGAATACACGTTTGCAAGGCGTATATGCAAAATCTTTATATATTGGATTTCCAAATTCAATACAAATAAATATTCAAATACGTTGAATAAGGTTTAAATTTTCAAAATAAAGTTGGTTTTCGTTTTAAAAATATACTCTTCACACTCGTTCTAGGATACTATTGATCCTATCTCTAATGAGTCATTCTTATTGGATATTACTAATCCAATTTCTGATGAATTCTTTCGTATGGTTCTAATGTGCCTTATTCTCGAGCTCTGTAAACCAGAGCTCTGATACCAATCTGACACGACCCGAACTTCCCCGTGAAGGAGAGCACGGATTGAGTTGAGAACAAGACGAACCAAAACACAAACAGAAGAACATTTCATTGCTTATTACAAAAATTCCATTAGAATACAAGAATATACAGAGTATGAATAAATATTATACATCAGAGAAATATCAGAATTTTTAAATTACAATACTGCAGCGGAAAAATAATACAAAACACAACTGAAAAGAATATATGGATACAGAGCTTTCCGGATATCATTCCAGCTATAAACTAGGTTCCTGTGAATATAAATCTGCAAAACCAAAACTATAGCTGCCCGTGCGGAAAATAGGGGCACCCAGAGTTTAGGTTAAAACAATAAACTCCAGGTCAGTCATGTGACTGGTGTGAGAACTAAAACAGTCATTAATTCAATTTTTAAAGTTAGGTAAATCAAGGGACCATGCCGTATAACACGGAACGGGTTTACCCCCAAGAAAAATAGTGCATAAAACAAACAACGCAATGCTAAATAAAGAACAATGAAGTTATTATAAGACCCAGGTCCCATCACACAATGCAACACAAGCCGGAGGATAGGATTTTACCTTATAATAGCCAAATAATGCTTGATACGCGAAATTTAATATTTTATTATTACTATAAGTGCATAGTGTCAAAACAATTTCAATCATAAGTATTAATCATAGACGGCATGAGCGCCCCATCCCACTATGTCGCCATATATAGGATTACAACTAAAACCGAAATATCACGTATTGGAAATTGGATTCCATCATGAGTCGAGGCAAGGGGCAAGCTCCTCACCACTTCGAGACACTCTAGCAAATGTCTTAGGACTACACACTCTGGGTAACCCTTAGATCTTCAGGGCCGATCCTCCATTACATTTGAGGATTAGTTATTCCTGTACACACGTTTCTCGGTCCTATATCTGAGGCGCCTCGCATTCCAACATCCGTAGGGGTATAATAAATAACGATGTCAGGGCTAGTAAAACGCTGACACCACCCATAGCTAGAAAGAAACGTCGTGCACTCCCTGCAGTCACAATCCCGTTTTTGACTCATACCGGTGTGTGAGGCTCGCGAATCAATGTTATACACAAAGCTACGCTATATTAAAGTCGCGCTTTGATCATCAACCACAAGACTCTGCTTTTCAACAAAAGCCTTGATCACTGCGTCTCAGCATGCCACATAGGCAATTCATGCCACGCGACTGATATCTATCGATATATAACCTCTGAGCTCGTACGTCTCAGAGAAAGGCGTTAACCAAGAGAATAAATTCTCCGCCACCAAACAGATATATATTTAATAGAAATCAATCAGCACAGAAAAAATCCAATGTCAGACACACAATCCATTTACAGGTCCGTTCTGGGTCTGAACGAAACCGGAGGCACCTTATTCCTCCCCCATATGTCCAATATAGGGGAGAGGTCCTCTCAAATCCATCGATCTCCAGGTACGCCTGGACGATCACCACTTATTACCTCGGCTTGGGTGTACAACCCAATCAAGACATCAGTAATCATCCAAATGATGTGAAGACCTCCGGTCTTCAACCACCGTCTTCATCGTCGACATATCGTCGAATCAGTTATTCAGAATGGGTATAAACCCGACCTTTCCGAATAACTCGCGTATATAATAAACAAGTGCTATAAAAACACAACATACGCCTCATTCCAATTCTAAATATTCTTTTATTCAAATATTCACATTCTTTGGGAAAGGTTCCCATTAATTTTATCAAAGATAAATTCTTTAAAATTTATTCTTTAATCTTCCTTTGGATTTCAATTCAAACCGTATCCTGTCTTTAACTACGTTAAAGAACCAATGTCATTTAAAACATGGTTCACGATAAACCTAAAATCACATTCAATTCCATCAGCCTCTATCCGTAAATTAGCAAGTGAACAATCCCCTAAGTATTAACCCCGAAGGCCGAAACCAACATTAGATCAATACCCAGGAAACCATTCAACTTAACTCATCTCCAGTTAGTTTCTGATTCTCTTGACTCCATTGTTAACCGGGTTAAAGAACCAGTGTTATTTAAAACACCGTTCACGATAAACCCGAAGACCAATTTCAATTCAATTCCAATTAAATATATTAAATTGGAAAACTTTACTTTGGAAAATTCCCGTTAAATCTTAGTAAAAAGATTTATAAATTCGAAATCTTATTTCACTGTAAATCGGGTTAAAGAATGAATGTCGTTGAAAACACAGTTCACAACAAACGCAAAATCCAATCAGTCTCTAACCGTAAATTAGTAAGAGAACAATTCCCTAAGTATTAACCCTGAAGGCCGAAACCAACATCAGATCAATACCCAGGAAACCTTTCAACTTAACTAACATCCAGTCAGTTTCAATTTTTCTTAACTACATTTGGTTCAAGAACAGTATTATTAAAGATACCATTCACGACAAACCCAAAATCCAATTTGATATTAAATACTAGGCTCTGAATAGAAAATATATCGGCTTATATTCAATATCAAATTCTGAAACCAACAAATATTGTATTGGAACAATGATATATATATATATATATATATATATATATATATATATATATCTTCCAAATTCCTCCACAATATCCGTATAATCACAAAATCCAATATCGAAATATCCTGAAGATAATTTCGATTCAAATCCATTCCAATTCACATATTGGAAATTCCGGTTATTTTTAAAACCATTTCAAATCCAATTTGTTTATTTTAAAAATATTAAATTATTTTTCTAGTTAATAACTAGTTCATTTCGATAAAAATATATTTTTATCTTTTCAAATATGAAATTTTTATCTTTTCAAATATGAAAATTTTCATCTTAGTTCTTTCCAAATCATTTCTTATGATTTTACACTAATTATTGATATTTTAAATAATTTTATCAAGGCCCGTACAGTCGATTATCATAAATGGCCATCGAACTGCACTTACAGCGACCTTTTCCAAATTTGATTTGGACATAATTCCAAATCCAACCATTAGATTTCAAATCTCTTGTATTCATTGGAAATCTCTTTTCGATACGAACCCAATGGTTCTGATTTTAGGAGAATCCGACGGTCGAATCTCCCGTAATGTCCGTTCGAAGTCAATGGTCGAAATTTGCGAACTGCCGCAGCGCGGCGCGTTCTACTCAGGCCATTATATATAATATATATATATTATATATTTCATCGATTTCCTTTCAAACTGTATTTTATAAATCGTTTTAAATTTGTTTTCAAAACGATTTCAACTTCATATTCAATTTCAATCAAAATTGAATATTCCATATCGTCGATATATAAATGATAATATTTTCAAAACATTATATTTCGAAATCAATTCCTTTTTGATATTCATTGTAAAAATGAATAAAATCAATATAAATATCGTTCACATCAGAATGACGTTAATCTAATCAACACGGCTTTATATATTTAAATATATTCGTGTCCATTCCAAATCGGACATCAAAATCAGATTTTGATCTTTCATTGAACATTATTTTTAAATATTCGTTAGTTTAAAATAATCATTATTTCAAAATATTTATTCTTTCTGAACTGGAATCAGACACAGTCAATTACCATATAATTTGATTTATATGGATTTCATACACACATGTACACGACAACAACGATAAACAATCAACTATCATCCAGAGTGCATTCTACTCTGCATAAGAATTAAATATAAATATTTAACACTTACATAGTCTGTCAATCAATCGATTGAAGTACAACTAATTATTGGGATTAGTGTATGTCATATATCATCTCAATACCTATGTGGGGTTACAATCAACAAATACAAATTTATTTGTGCAGTTGGGTGATGTGTAAAATTTATCATCCCAATCAATGTCAGTCAAATGTGTGTACATAAACAAATCATCCGATTTGTTTATAAATATATATTTTATATACACGTTAAAAATTATATTTTTAACTATAAAATATTTTTAACTATAAAATAATTTATTCCATTCCACATCACACAATCAATTTTCACATAATAACCGAACAAGCAAACAAGTCATCCATGGTCTGTGGACGACGGGCGTCGGGTGCTGCTAAGCACCGTCTGGATCCGAGTATATATTTCAACTAGAAAATAAATTAAAAGTGAGAATTTCTCACCTTTGGGTTCCACTCCGTCATACTTTGATTGTCAATCCACGTAGTATACCTATGTTAAAAATTATATTTTTAACCAATCAATAATTATTTCTTTATATGATTATTTTATAAATGACGTACATAGGCTAAAGATCATATTTTTTATCTTTTTAAAAATAATTTTATATTTTTATAACAATGCTACATAGATAAAAATCACATTTTTATATCGTCACTTCATATATAAAAATTGTACTTTCATATCTCTACTACATATACAAAGATCAAATTTTTATTATCTATATATTATAAAAATCATATTTTTATTATTTCTATAGTATAAAATCATATTTTTAATTCGCTATAAGTATAAAAAAATATTTTTACAAATTTCATACGTCAAAAACCATAGAAGCTTTAAAGCGGAGAAAACTCACATTTTTTCGAACGCCCGGATTTGTTGTTCTGGTTCCAGAATTTGCAAATGAGCTCCAATCTTCACACCAACTTTTTTTCTAGCTTAAACGCACCATTCCGGACAACTTTCACCTAGTGGTCTTCCTTCCGAAAACGTGCCATTTTGCCGGATATCGTGAAAAGACAGCGTTTTAACATTGTTTTGACAGCAGACTTTGGACGCGTTTTCCCGACAGCTCCGCAATCCAAAATAGGACTATCATTTACCAAGTCGAAGAGAAAATCGTGCTCTTCGAATTTGGTACGGAGTTTTGGCCAGAAGCGCACGGTTTGGGAGTTATTGGCCGTGGAAGCTTAGGGTGTTATTTGCAAAAAGGAATTTTGTGACAAATGTGTTTTTTGAGGTGGTGGGGCCCATGGTCGGAGCTGAGGGCTGAGGGGCGGGGGCGCATGTCTGACTGGGTGAAGGAAGGGTGCTGGTGGCGCTGGAGGGGCCCACGGTGGTGGTAATATGCAATTTGGGGTTTAGGGATTTGAAATTGGAAGAGGGAAAGAGGAGGAGATGGAGGAGAGGAGGAGAGGAGGAAGAAGGAGGCGCGACGGTGCTAGGTGGAGGCGCGATGGAGCAGCAATAGCGACGTTTTCTTTTTTTCGTTCGTGATTTTAACGAGAGGAAGAGAAAAGGAGGGGTTGACTTTATATAATTATTTGATTATTTAATTCCAAAAAGTTACTTTTTTATCCGAATTCCAAATTGAACCCAACGACTGTCGCCCCCAATTAAATACCCCCATTCGGGACACAATAGGATATGTCCCGCAAGCCGATTCGACTGTTTCGATCAGTTTTCGTCAAATTCAAAATATAAATCTATATATTGAATTTGAGCGCATGTTTCAATTTACTGGGGTTACATACGGACTCTAGAAATTCCCGAAAAATATTTTCTAGCTTCGTATTGACGATACGGTTCTAACAAACTAATTTTGTCAAATTTGAAGACCGTTTGAAAAATGACCATTTTCTGGTCGATCCAAATTGACTAAAATGTCAAAACACGTTTTCTTTTGCCACGCTAGCATATTAGTTCGAAAAATCATGAATTTTGGAATCCAGCAATAATTCGATATTCCAGATCCAAAAAAGTTGTTTCATCGAAAACAGAGGCTGTTTGCAAAATTTCCATTTTTAAGGGCCAAAATTCCATAGCGACTATTCTGAAATTTCAACCGGGCATAACTTTTTATTCCCGCTATGAAATTTTGATTTTTCGGATTCGTTGGAAAGATATTCTCAAATATATTCTAATATTTTCTGTTTCTCTAAAATCCGGTTTATTTTGAATCCTGTACGTTCATTCGAAATTTGAAATCGAATTTTCGAACTACTGTGCCATTTTCAATTCCTTTTACAATTAAAATGAAATATTTATATTCTAACGTCGATTCTAATAAATATACACGTTCTAATTCTATTCAAAATAAATTTCTCGTCGTTATTATTTAAAATAAATCATTTTTAATATTCAAAATTCATCAAAATTGCCAAAATAAAATTTTTAAATTGGGTCGGATTTTCCGGGTTTTTACAATTAGATTCTCTATGGGTGAAATGGATGTATTATCATATAAATGCTGCATTTGGATGAATGATTGTGGACACATATAGAGTTTACATGTTATACTAAGACTATTTGCATACATTTTGGACTTATGGCACAAACATATATTGCATTAAGGAAGTCAAGTGAATCAGTCGACCGCTGATTTTTGCATTAGTGTAAGGACATATACACACAACACTTTGCATAAGTTCATACAAGCAATAGAAATATCTTAAGGACAATGGATGTAAAGTCCCGTATTTTTGGTGGCAAATATTTAATTCGTTATATTGTTTTAAATATTTAATTTGGATTTTAAATGGATTTTTAATTCGTTATTGAAATGAGTTGGAACGTTAAATTTATATATAATATAAATCATGTTCGAAATGGCGTGGTAGTTCGTAATATTGAGTTATGAACTTTAATTTGATATATAGAGCCCGATTTCCGTGAAACAAGAAACGTTGGAATCTTGTTGATTATAATTTTCACATGAAAGTGAAAAATCCGGATTTCGTGTTATAGATTGTTAGTTATGGCCAATTCAAAATTTAAAATAGTGGCTATGGAAATCGTTAATAAAACGATATTGTTATTTAATAAATTTAAGAGGAATTTTCATATATTTGGATATCGTTTAACTTGAAAATACTAGTGTTGAGTTATAATTTCATATTGGTTGAATTTGAAATAATAAATTATTTTATTTAGATTTATTCGTATAATAATATTTATTATTATTTAATATAATTATTTTAGATTTACTCTATAATATTATATCGATATTATATAAGCGTTAAAAATATTTGTTTTTCAAACAATCTCCGTTTTCGACGAAACAAATTTTATTGGATTATGTATAACTAATTATTACTAGATCTCTAGTTTGGAGACAATTAGAGTGTTTTGTAAGCGGACGATATTTTAACCATGAACTGATAAATAAATTGAAATTAAAATAATATTTTTGTGCAAACGGAGTCGGTTTTTAATGGAATTAATCTCATTGGAACCGTAACGTCAAGACGGAACGGTGTGTCTGTTTTCGTTGAATTTGAAATTGGTGTGAGGTAATGAGTAACGCTAAATGGCGATAAAACAAAATTTACCGTAATAAAATAAAATGGAGCTTCTACCCTAAGTTATAAAAAAAACTTAAGCCTTAAGTATAGTGCTGTCTACCCTAAAAATACTTAAATGAAAATGGGTATACTCTATGCCTTCATGTGTAAGGAATGGTGCATGCGTTTCAGGGTCCTATTGTTGTATGTGTTTTCAAAGCACAACTACACCTGTTCTGCACAATATATACAACGTACTGAACCCTATCAAAATGAAAACAATATGTCCATCCTATATACTACCCCATCTGCACATGCATTTCGAAGGAAGGACAACCTATATACCCATTATAGCACAGTAGCCTACCCTAAATGCTAATCCATGATATTTCTATCCAAACTGTACTGCCTAACGTCGATTGAACAGATGGAATATGCAGCCTACCACTAGCTCATTCCAAATATATCTTTAATTAACCCAATCTCACTTCTTATCACCACTGGTCTACTTTCCTTCACGGCCAATCTACCTAAATGCAATACACATATTTTTCATTTCTTTTTCGAGTCCCATCAGCAACAGCTAGCTATGATTTCGACAGACTACCCTAAATTTTTGGCTACCAAGTAATACTTCTCCATAAAAGCAGCTGCTACTCTCGTTTTTTTCCTTTGCTTAAAGAATGGAGAAACCCATTTTTCCTTCAACAAAAATGAATTCAAACAAATAAAGAACGGAACTCCACACATTGCTTCTTCCAGAAATTTAGCAGCGCCTCCATGCTTTTGGCCGACGACAGTCCGATGGGAAGTGAGGCGGGGCTGTGGGCTGAAGTTACATGGGGTGGAGTTAGGGCACGGTGGCGGCGCAGTTCCAGTCGAACAGAAATGGATTACTTTCGTTCTTTTACTGTTTGCGGGGCCCACAGGGCATGGGGGAGGTCGAGGCTGGTCAAGGGTTGGAGCACGGTGGCTCGTGGTCAGGGTAGTGCCGGAGTTGGGTGGTCCGGCGTCGGCAATTGGCCGCAGCGATGGGTTTTGCTGAGGAGCAGGCTTCATTTTGAATAAAAAGGGAGAGTCTCGTTCTATTTTTTTTATTGGGAAGGGTGGAATTCAGTGATGACGTGGATGAAGTGATATAAGGGAATGCATGGGTTCCTTCTGACCAACGAAGAAGCAGACATGCGGAAGAGAAAAGGGTTGGACCAATTTTGCCTAATAAAATGGATTAGTTTAATAATATAATTAAGGAATTTTAAAGTTTGATTACTTCTTGTGTAGGTAAATTAGGACTGAACGATGCGCAAACAGTGTGAAGCACTTTGAAACAAATGGGAAGGAAAAGTTGATCATCTTGATTGCACTTAGACAAAGTAATTAGAAATAATAATTCTTTTTATTAAGGAAATTAATTTATTTAAATTGTATAATTATAATATTTATAATTCGCACATATTTTATTAGACAAACCATACCGTTGGAATCACCGTTACGAGTACTACACGATGGAACAAAGCTGGATGCGACTGGAATCAACTGAGATTTTCAGTTAAATTGAACATTCGTTTAATTTAACTGAAATCGAACCGTTTTAACAGCAAATCGACTCAAGGTGAGTTAAACTGACTCAGTTATCCCACTTATAATTATTATAAGTCGGGTTTTATTGTTGTGTGCTATGATTGTTAATTATTGAATTGATTGATGATTGTTTGGTTGTTTGTTTAATATTTTATGTATTGTTTAAATTAAACGTTTGTTTAATTTAAATGAAACAAATCGTTATATTTTAACAATTAATTCCAGTAGAGGTAACTTACCTTGTTGGTTACGTTTATAATAATATAAACGTTTGAAATTGAATTTGATGCTTGAATGGTTGTTAGTTGACCATCACCAGTTGAATTAATTATTTATGCTTATTATAGATTGTCATATTGAATACAGGGAAGAACAGGTTGGAGGAATCCAAACGGATTCCTCAAAATTTATTATTTATTTTCATATTATATCACATGCATTGTTTAATAACATGATTGAATGATGGATTGATTATGGATTATTATTGAACCCTTGATATTAATCAATGAGAAATATTGGTGGAGAAACTGGCAGTAGATGGCCTAAATTATAATCGTTTATAAAGATTGATTTACCGTCAGGTGAATAGAAAGAAATGAAGTTATAAAATTTATTTTATAACTGAATATAGATTTTAAAATATATTCTTTTAAATGAAGTTTATAAAAAGAAAAATATACCGTGTGCGAAGCCCACACATATATTGATTGTTTTAACCACAAATACCATTTTTGTATCAAAATATACCGTGTGCGAAGCACACACATATATTAATTGTTTTAACCACAAATACCATTTTCATACCAAAAATATACCGTGTGCAAAGCACGTGCCTCAGCTAAATTGTTAAATGATTTATAAAACAAATTCTTGTATTAATAAGATGGATAAGCAGGTGAACAAGGACTAATGTAACGATTAGTAACTGAGATTAATTGTTTTAAATAACAATTAAAATAGGATTATATCATTATTTAATTAACAATAATCGAAGTAAATGGGATAATTTAAATTAAGTATATTACTAATTATTTAAATAAAAAGAAGAGTTAGAGTTGATCAACGAGTTAATCTTGTTTTAAAGTTGACCATGCCAACTTAATGGTAATTGGTTATTAAATTATGTTAGTTTATGCTGATTAATCTAATGGAATAATTTAACGAATAGTCATTTAAATTAATAAGGTTTTCAAAAGGGAAATTTAACATTTATTCCAGTTAACCTAAATTGAGGAGCTATTTCTTAAATGAAGTTCATTTAAGTAATCGAAGTGGTAAGGAAATATAATTGAATTTCTAAGGAAGCCTATGAACAGTTTATATTTAAACCGAATTTGGTGAATGGACATATAAAAGGATTTCAAGATCATACGATAAGTTTAAAATAAATGGTTAAATTAAGAAAGAGGAATCACGACGAAAGGGTTATATTAAACCAAAATTGTATAAATATGTTTATAAAGAGAGATATGAAATTAAATCGTTAATTTTAAATTAACGTTATCGAATGATGACATTAAGTGAAATGGATGGGTTTTGAAATAGGATTTTCCAAAGTAAAAGGAAATAATTAAAAGGTTTAGGTAAAATTATTCTTGCAACTGAATTTGGTAAAAGTTTTGGTAATAAAATTTGTAATAAGAATCTAGATAATAAAATAAACAGTTTAAAGAAGTTAAAGTCAAAGGTTGACGTTTTATTTATCGTTTATTAAATCAGTGAATTTAGTAACAATAGTAGATTTAAAAGGGAGACTTCAAAAGTAAGAAGGTTGTATAAAACCGTATTTTAAATAAATAGTGAATTGGTATGGGTTGGTATTAAAATGAATATGGGTTTTTGAATTAAAACTCATATTTATTTTAAGATAAGAACATTGTTGATTAAGGTCTGAGAGATAATTAAAGTACCCCAACTTGAACGACTTCAGGATTATCGGAGGATGTATTAGTTGTAATGACGGAAATAATAAAAGTGAAACATTTTGTTAAATAATAGTGTAACGTTATTTGAAGAAGTTGGGATATACATATATTAGAATTCCAAAGTAAAGGAATTTAATTAGGACTGGAGAATATGAAATGATATTTCTATAGTAAAGAAATAATATAAGGAGATTTTATGAAAATATAACAATATTTTCAAAACAAAGAGATGAGATTTAGAATGGGTTATTCTAAAAGGATAAGTGATGATTATGGCATTCAAATAACGAAACAAAAAGGAGATTTCGTAACGGTTGTTTTAAGAATGATAAGTTGGATCGATTTCCAAATGTTAAATAATTAATAATGTTTCTAGCAATATTTTGAAACAATAGTTGAAGGAAAATTGAATATGATTTAAAAATATTTTCCGAAGTATTGAAATAAAGGATTTGAGAATATTAATATATTAAAACTAATATATTATTTTGGTATTACAACCAATATATTATCTTTAAAGACCAAGTGACGTTGTGTAGTAAACCAATGGATCCATTTGGTTTTATCTTTAATTATTTATTTTGATAGTTAAATAACCGACTATCAAAATCAGATCCAATGTGTATTGGTACGAAAAGACCAGGATCGAATTTATATTCGAAAACCATTCCGATCAATAATTACGAATATGTGGAAGATGCTAATTGAGATGGAGCAATTGAAGACTGTAAGTCTTCATGAGCGGAGAACTACTGTTGAATTCTCTGGTTGATCCCTAGAGATATATTTTTGGCAGTGATTCTGTCGTGATTGGAATCTACGGATTGCAAGGACTACTTGCTATCGATCTATAGGGTGATTCCTTAGATGTGGTAGGAGGGTGCCTTCGGCTCATCCGGTTCCTAGATGACTTGTATGGATGGATGTCTGACATAGTATTTCCAAAAGAATAGCGTACGTTGATTTCTTCAAACGTATCATAGTTGGGTAGCTCCCAACCCGGGTATTTTTGTGGGTATCAGTTAGTGATTTCTGGAGGATCTGATAATGTGGCATTCAAAGTGGATGGAGATGTATTGTTCTAAAGGATAAGCTTAACCTCTAACCTCGTCAACCGGGAATGGCATAAAATCGAGTAGGTCGCATGGCTATGTGGGTCGCACCCATCAAAAGTTATATCATTACCTAATCTGGGGAAATCAAATGCCTTCGGCTGTCCCTTTTTATTTTCTATATATATGCTATCGGTTCGGTTGGCTGGCCCCCAACCGTGGTAATGATATACTCGGTACTCTCAAGAGAAAGTGAGGGGCCGGTCATGTTTAGCCTGGGTTCCAAGACGTTCTTGTTGAACCCTAATGTATTCATCTCCAGAGGTACATTGTCGGGAAGGTGGTCCCATACCTTGCCAGAAAATCCATTTTCCAATAAGCGCCCGCTTTTTTGATTATATACTATATATGTGGAGCGTGAGATGCAAGCGTTCCGCTAGATTCTATTTATTTGTACTTAGACACTATCATAATATCAGAATAATATTGTTTTCAAAAGTGTTTTGGGTTATCATAAGGTAAAAACCGTCTGTATTTATGTGTGGATTTGGTCTTACGATTTTCCTTTTCTTTCAAAAAGATTTTGACGTTAAAATCAAGTTATGTCATGCCTTTAAACTTAGTGTGTGTTTCTTACTCTGGTTCACCAGACTGACCCAGTGTTTGTAATGCTCGGGTTAGACCGGGCTGTACAGGTTCAGGTTATCGGTTGTTAAGAAGAGACGAGATGGAAGAATTCCGTTGTGTGATTGTATATGAGGACAGATTATTGTAACTGTCTAGATGTGTGATGTACTTTGATGATTGTAAGTTGTATTTCAAGCTCTCAATAAAGATTTATTTTTATATTATATTTTGTTTCACTGCGATGTGAGACTCTGTGTTGTGTTGACTCTTCTTCTTCTATTCTAATATTTCTTTCTTTTCTCACCCTCTAATTTCTTTTTAATAACTATCTATATTTCTATGCAATTTGGGTTGGACATGGGTTATGATTGTCAACTCAAAGTGTACGGGAAAGTCAGTATGCTACAATGGATGCTTGTGGATGATGGATGAGTAGATGGTTGTAGATGGATGTTAGGATAGTAATATTCTTCTAGACTTGGAGATTTCGGGGATGAAATCCTTTAAGTAGGGTATAATGTAACACCCAAAAACTTAATACACTGTAAACATGCTTAAAGATTATAATTTTAGAATAACTTAATTAAATATTCAAAATTAAGTGAAACCAACATTACCATTGCATTCGTCTCGGAATTCTGGTTCAGATAGGCCCTAAGTTTGCGTAAAACGGACAACGTGTGAAGAAGTTATAGGTTCTAGAAGTTTGTATACATAAGGGGCGTACGTATAAATATAAATTAAAATAAAATTCAGAAATTCAAAATCGAGGCGAGCAGGAACATGTGGGAATAAGACCTATTATGGGACGGCCCACACTGGCTAGGTCGACCCATAGGTCGACCCAAAGGGGCTAGGTCGACCCATAGGTCGACCCAGGGGGTAGGTTGGTTGACCCAACCCTGATCCAGGAGGGTTCTTAACGCGAACCTGGACTGTTTTGTGGATTGTATTCATTGCTGACTCAGCATGACTTATACGGTTTGGATTTAAAACCAAAAATATAAGGGTTGATTATGGCTCTGTAACTCTATAAATAGATGGCTTCCGTCATTCCCAATTCACACAAACTCTTCATATTTCCTTCTGCCTCCATGAAATTATTTTGAAAAATATAAACATATAATGGGGGAATGCTACTAAAGATTGGATCAAACAGAGACAACTTCAGGACTTGCAACCATACAACTAAGGGGGACTTCTTACGGCGTAGTGTTATATAAATATCTTCACCAAGACTCACTGTGAGTTTCCGTTATTTACAGATCTGATTTCTTAGACTATAAACATGACAGTTAAATAAAATTGGTCGGGATCTACAGTGTTGTAAAATAAATGGTATACCTGTTTCCACTGTTAATCACCTATGCCTTATGATCAATTATATACATGCTTATGATATTCGATAATAAAACAATTTGTACATATGCCTACATGTTGGAAAATTAACAAGTTATATGTATCTATCTCCCTTTTCCTATTTTCTATATTTATTTTTAGTCTTGCCTATATGCCTATGTGATTTGATTATATTCTTCTTCCTCTGTTTTCCCTTTTTATTTTATGCCAGACCTAGGCCTTCGGAAGCCTAGGTTATACCAATTAGAGTATGCGTATGTTTTGTGCGCAATAATGAATGTTTTAAAAGGAGAATTTAGGCATGTTATTACTGGGACTAATTGATTATAATTTGGGGAAAAGGATAAATATACACATGTTTAGACTTGCTATAAACTGATAATGCGTGGATACTTGCTGTAAATGGACATTACGCATAAACCTGTAACTTGGGAATATAGTTAATGAATAATATGCACATGAATTTGACATGTTAAATTTGACTTAAAACGAACATTAAGTAAATGACATGTTAAGAACAGGGTAAGTACCATATGTAGATTAATAAACTAAAATGCTGTGAAATTCTGGATAGGGGTTTTGGGGAAGGGTTATATACATATAATGACATGTAAAATTACAACAATGCTTATTAGTAAACCTAAACCTACTAGGTTAAATATAAGTATTAACAAGCCAAGAGGTCCCTTATTTACTGTTGCATCCGGTTTTGGAGACTCTTAAATCCTAGTTATTTGGGGGCACAAGCTTAAGGGGTTTGGCTTGTGTGAATCTGCTATTTGGAATCCATATCAGTCAGTATCCTTGTAGGTATCTTGTTAATGGGGATCCCACACTAGGTAAGGGCCAGGGCACGTTTTACTGAAATGGATAGTTAGAGATTCACATAGGGGTGCGTACGGGCGCGTTCCGGCGGAGCCATGAGCGTGCATGGGTCCGACTAGAGAATATAATACACTGTAACACCAGTAAATAGATCTGTGTTATATAGTTGATGGGTTAGGGAGTGATACACCCTACTGCTGGGGCTGACACAAAGTATTTACGTAGTAGGGAGCCGATCGCGTGGGTAGTAATTAGGGTACACCTAATCTTGTTGTTATGTAATTAGGTTAACACCTAATCTTGTTATGTAATTAGGGTATACCTAATCCTGCTGTTAATTTTGTTGTTAATCCAGCTGATATGTAATTAGGTAAAGAACCTAATCCTGTTGAACCTATTATACTAGTATTGGTGCAGACATTACCTATTTTAGGATATAAATGTGAAGCATTACCCTATCATAAGTTTATCCCTGTTATCCTTGTTCATCTTGCTATTCTGTTTAGTTTAGTTTACCCTTCATGACATTGTACCTTTCTCATCCATTCTTATTTACCTGTCTTGGCATTCCTATTTATGCATATTTGTAAATCACTAGAACTCGCCAGATTTTATGTTTGACCCTTTTTCTTTCGCCTCTTTCTTGCTTCCCCTAGGCCATCAGAGTGGAAGCACTCAACAATGACTAGGATTTCTCTTTCAGCTTGGACTTGACTTGGATTTCTTGAGATGAATCGTTTTGACTTGCTCTCTACTTTAGTATGGCTTATGGCGTGGGATATGATTTTGTGTACTCTGATATTTTATTTCATGAGGTGTTTTGTAAGACATATTTGAGACACTTTGCTAGTTATAATTGGATTTGATGTATATATGAAACTATGCTTTATTTATTTTATAATAAAGTTTAAGATTTTTCGCTGCTTATTTTATCTGTCTTGGAAATATTATGCAATGATTACCTATTGCGCTTCACGAAACTTAATGCATTCTCATATGAGTGACTTTAACGGATGTGGGGTATCACAAGCGTACCATATTTTGGAGAATAGATAACATTTAAACTAGTACTGCATATTTCACATCGTATATTTCCATAATTCGACATGACCCTACATGACACCTAAGTGCATCAATTTCAAACCCACTGAGAGCTTTGACTTGAATATTGAGCATAGAGTCTAACACGTGTGATAGAAGTTTGGTTTCGTACCTTATTTCTTTATATTAGCATAAAACATCTGTATTTTGACTTCACACAAACCTTCCGGGGTGTTGACAAAGAAATTTATTAACATTTTTGGCGATTGTAGGAGGGAATGAACCTCCTGTTATGTTTAACCAACTTTACATACTTAATATTTAGAAGATTTGACCTTACCATGCACACTCCTTATTTCCAATTCCTGCATGACTCCTTGGAACTATGGTTCGATCTAAATATGGGTCATTTGAACCAAAAGCGTTATGGATAAAAGCACTGTATATAATAGAATATAAAAGGAAGCAGATATGCCTCTATGACCCTGATAAATGGAACATCAATCCCTTCCTAATAGGATAGATTTCGAACTTTGTTTTGGAGAGACAATGTAGTATATATGATTCTTTCTTAAGATTGAGGAGAGAAATCCAATTAAAGGCAAATGGAATCATCCTAGAAAAGAAAATAGAAAGGGATTTCAAATAACTTTCTATGAAATGGATGAACACTGCTAGTCAATCCCATAAATCTTTTAACTTATTAAAATGAAAGGCTACCATTGGTGAGATCGGTGCTAGTCTTGAAAGTCCAAGCACCCTTCAAAGCATCCTGAGAAATTCATGGCTTCTTACTCCTTTATGATCTAAAATTTCTCATCTCACCTTCCTCCTCCCCTTAAATCGTAAACTGATTCAAATCCAATCTCCTCAATTTCCCTCCTTTCAAATCCAAAACCCTAAACCTAATCCCCTTTTCTCTGTTATATTTTCTATTTTATTTTCTATTTTCACTTTCTCTTCCTGTAGCCGTAACTTCCTATTGGAAAACTCGAATGCGCTTTTTCTTTTTTCCAGTTTGGGTGAAATTAAAATAGCTACAACTTTAATGTTGAGGACTTTTTTAGATTCCAAAATATTCTATGCTGAAATCAAGAATCTTCAGGACCCATTTTCAGACTCAAATTTCTGATCCTAAAAATGGATGTTATTATTCCAGTCGTATCTCCCTCAAAATTTATTGAAATCCAGTTTTTCAATTTTTCACATTGGGTCAAATTGAAATATCTATAAATTTTGTGTTTAAAACTTACTAAGATTTCGAATTTTTCTAGGTTGAAATTGCCAATCTTTCAAACGCATTTCTGGACCTAGATTTCAAACCCAAAATTTTGTTTGTCACTGTTTTGACCATCTATTTTGAAACACCCCACCTCCATTAAGGTCACTCACAAAGGGAATGCCTTAACTTTAGTGGAGCATTTTAGGTAAAAGATGCAGATAAATTACAAGACAAACAAATAAAGCAGCGGAAAATAAAGTCATTTTATAAACAATATGGTTCAGTCAAGCTTTTAAAATAATTATCTCAATCATACTTAAAAGTAATACATAGAACTTCTGTCTTGATTTAAAAACTTCCAAGTAAAAAGAAGCATAGAAATAACAATGATATTCCCAATAAAGCGTGAACCAGCCATAGCAGTGGAAGAGAGAGTCCAAAGCAATACATCGACTATCTTCGAGCTTGGAAGGAAAACTGAGCTAAGTGGCAACATTTCCTCCCTGTGAAACGGGGGGGGGGGGGGGGACGTGCCCCAAATTCAATTTCGAGTTATGGCTACCCAAATTCAATTTCGAGTTATTATTCAAATTAGGCTAATTACAAGTTATGGCTACCCAAATTCAATTTCGAGTTATTACTCAAATTAGGCTATATCTAATCTTCCCAAGTTTGTACTAATAGTCATGCCCCAATACCCCAAGTTCGCAACAAAGACAAATTATGCCCCAAATCATAAGTTACAAAATTATGTTCAACTATTACCAAATAGACTATTCCCCATTACCCCCGCATTCCAATCGCAAGCATAATAAGTTTCAGTCTAGATTCGAGGTAAATCTAGATTCATAAAATAAAAGGGATGAAAGAGGAACATAAACAAGAGTAGGCATAAAACAGGCATTAAAATGGTAGACCTGTCAAATGTTTTGGACCTAAGAGGATTACAGGTCTGTTCTAGTTGGGGTATAACAAAGATAGATCTGAAACAAACTGACAGAAATAACCTCATAGACATATAGATCTGATATAAATAACATCATGAACCTAAAAGAATTATATATCAGATGTCCAACAAAGACAGGCATGATTGAATAATAACTTCCTAAGCATGTAAATTATTGATTCAATAGAAAGATAGGAATTAATCTAAAAGATTTGTCTTATCATGAAGCATGGACTTAGATCCATTTCATTATATGCCAAAATCACTATTAGGTGTTTAAATCTGAAAATAACTTGAACTTACATGTTTACAGTTCAATTTACGCGCCAAATCCCAAGTTATATGTCCAATATACTTTATGCCTCAAATCTCAAGACATATGTCCAATACTTTATGCCTCAAATCTCAAGTCATATGTCCAATACTTTATGCCTCAAATCTCAAGTCACATGTCCAATACTTTATGCCTCAATTATACATAATTTAATACTTTTTCCAATTTTGGCGCTAGTCATGTCCAAATCATATATTATGCCCAATTTTATTACTGGTCATGTTCAAATCATACATTATGCCCAATTTTTAGCACTGGCCATGTTCAAATCATATATTATGCCCAATTTTATTTCCAACGTACGTTCATCTCTTATGAGATTTCGCTCAGGCTCGCAGTAACCTGGCTATAAAACAAAAAGGGAAGAAGGAAAGAAGAGACAAAGAATGGACATAATATTATCATTGAGATAGATCCAATGGATATAGAAAGGCAGATAGAAATAGGCATAATCTCAGATTCAAATTTATTACAATGTCAGAATCACAATTAACTTTTATTTCTGGAAGTAACGTGAACTTACAAATTACAGAACGGTCTTGAATTCTGGGATCTGTATTCTGAAACTGAATAGCTCTCCCTTGAAGTAGACTATTTGTTCTTCTAATTTAGATTTGATTTGATTCTTAGAAATAGTTGTTGAAGTCGTTGAATTAGCCTTTGAATCTCTACTTGAATTCTAAACTTGATTTCTACGAAGAGATTGAGCAGCATAACCCCGTCTTTGGTTTATTTTGATATGAATTAGGGTGGAGTATTGGCAAAATGAAGTTGTGTAGAGAAAACTGTAGCCTTAGGGGTGTTTATATAGCATAGGGATCAATGAATCTGGTCAGAACGGGCGTCCAAATGCAGAAAAATGAATCTATCCTCGGATGTGGAAATAGGGTGGGAGGTCGAACCCCAGGTCGACCCCCTAGTCGACCTAGGTCCTGGGTGGGAAATTTCCCGTCCAGCCCGGGTGTGTGATTTCAATTTCGAATTTGAAACCTGAGCTGTTTTATTTAAATCTCTGAAACTTCTGAAGGTCATAACTTATTCATACGGAGTCCGATTTACGCAAACTCGGACTCTATCTCAAGCAGAATTCCAATATGAATGCAATGGCGTAACCTATTTCCCTTAATTCTTCTCTTAAAAATTAAGTATACTTTAATTTGTTACTTTGACGTTCACAGAAAATACGGGGTGTTACATTCTCCCCTCCTTAAAGGATTTCGTCCCCGAAATCTTCAAGTTAAGAAGAATGCATATCCAAACATCCAACATCCATCTACTCAACCATTCAATCATAGGCATCCATTGTCTTTAAAAGGTTTCTAATGTCGTATGAACATATGCAGAGTGTGTGTATATGTCTCTTATCTAATGCAAAATCAGGCGGTCTACTGATCCAGTTGACCTCCTTAATGCGAATTATGTCAATGCCATGAGTCCATTATGCATGCAATTTTTCCTAATCATACTTTCTACATGAGTGCTCAATCATTCATACAAATGCAATGTCCATATGATAACACATCAAGTTCCAATCCATATACAGATACATATATGCATATGCAATATGAAAGTAACTGAGCCGATCTAGTACCTAATGTGTGTGTACATGCATCCACGAGCAATCACTAGCAAACACTTGCAACCACTTGCATCCACCAAACATAACATGTCTCAAACACATGTTTACATCCATTGGCTTCTGCCTAAGGATCGAGGATAGGGCCGAGAGGATATACTTAAAAGATAAAGAGTAGCATGCAAATAAACTTTATAGAAAAAGAGGAATCAAGGATATACCCTAAAAAAAGGTATGATGCGCGTATTTAGTCTTCATTCTTCTAAGTTGCATCTTCTTGAGCTTCACTCCACTGTACCTTAACTAATTTAACTTCACGGTTGCGAAGCTTCTTGACCTCCATTTCCAAAATACACTAGTAAAGATAGGACCTCAATTACTTACTATGCTAGAGGGTATCCAATGTAGTCGAACTATCTTTCCAAGATAAACAGATGTTAACCATGATACCAAATGTACATACTAAGATGATTAGAGGTCTCTCTTCTACTTAGCTTATCCATCATGTCACAAATCTGAGGGTCGATACCTCTCACGCAAACCATCCTAGTCGATCTTGACATCCCTCAAGTACAAGCCCCAAGGCCTAAACCAATATCAGACAAGCACCCAAGGAATACCTCCTCCGAACTTGGACGATTTATGTGAGATGATACTAGCAAAACAACCAAAAAATTGAGCAATTAACCGACTCTGGCTATCCCCGCTAATCTTGCTCCAAAACTATCGTTGATCGTATAACTGGCTTTGCATTGTCAACTAGATATGCGGAAGTCTATCTCGGGTTTTAGGGGGAAAACCCCTAACCTAATCAAAACATCCGCGTGCTCATGGAATACTCTAACGGATTGCAAACCGTCGATTGATGCATCAAGTGATTTTAGGTAGCCAAGACAAACTGATCCCTTAGGATCACACGAAATCTCGAGGGTATTCCCGAGGCAAGTCGAAAGTCTAACTACCCTGCTTTCAAAATTACTAGCTAACCAATCCATACCTAGAATCAACCCATAGCCCATGAAACCAAAAACATAAGCATTACACTTAAACTCAATAGTTATTCTCAAATCCTTACAAACCAAAGACAAATGAGCCGAACTACCAATTGGATTTGAGACAATAATGGGATCCTCTACTATACAAGCTCTAGGGTGCATAGAATCAACTATGGAAGTAGATATAAACGAATGTGAAGCGCTAAAATCAAAAGAGTACTAACAGGATGATCAAATGAAAACTAAACTTTTTCAACCGAAGCTTTACTACCTCTCACTCAGGTATGCTGGCGGTGAGTGCATTCACTTGCCTTTCGGAAAATCTTGTCCTTTGTTCTTGCCCTTGTCCTTAATTACATGACCCGTTATACCATAATAAAGACACTTCCTCTTGTTTTAGGTTTTACTATTCTTTCCTTTTTACCTCCTTTGTGAACCATGTCTATATCCATGACTTCCTCATCCTAGAGTTGTGCTCCTTAGCCAAACTCCCTCATTCTCATCTTTGCCATCCTTGTGTAACACGTTGACAAGTCTCTCGAAAGCTGCCTCCATCGCATGGAAAATCCCACAAAGCTCGAAACAAAATTAGCCACAGGTGAAACTACTACGGCTATAGATGGAAGTCGGGCACTTATTTGTCCTTTGACAAGTGTCGCAGTCTCGTCGAGCCTACAGAACCATGCCACGATGAGGTTACCTCCCAGAAAGCCAGGAGCCCCGGAGACTCAGTAAAGAAAGAAAACAAGGATTCAAATAGAGGATCAAAGGATAATGCATATGGCTTTAGGGAATAGGCCTTTAAAACAAAACTTTTCTTTTGAAAATGCTTCTTTTAAAATCGTTTTGAAAATAATTTTTCAAATCTTTTATCTGATCTGGTAACCTTCTGCTCTGATACCAAGTGAAACACCCCACCTCCGTTAAGATCACTCACAAAGGGAATGCCTTAACTTTGGTGGAGCATTTTAGGTAAAAGATGTAGATAAATTACAAGATAGACAAATAAAGCAGTGGAAAATAAAGTCATTTTGTAAACAATATGGTTCAGTCAAACTTTTAAAATAATTATCTCAATCATACTTAAAAGTAATACATAGAACTTCTGTCTTGATTTAAAAACTTCCAAGTAAAAAAGAAGCATAAAAATAACAATGATATTCCCAATAAAGTGTGAACCAGCCATAGAAGTGGAAGAGAGAGTTCAAAGCAATACATCGACTATCTTCGAGCTTGGAAGGAAAACTGAGCTAAGTGGTAACATTTCCACCCTGTGAAGCTGGGGGGGGGGGGAAACGGAAGAAAAGAGGCGAAACAAAACTAGGTCAGACATAAGTCTGGTAAGCTCAGTGACTTTCAGCATATAAACAGGCAAAAGCATCATGACATGAATAAACTGAATATAAGACAATACCGTGATACCAGGGATAACATGATAACATAGGATAAGCATAAGGTATGAGAAGGCAAGATAAACTGAATGCGCTTCTACTCTTTCTCTGCTTCGCTGCTACTTTGTTATTCTGATTTCTATATCCATCTCTGCACCACCTAATTAATGTCCCAACTAGTAATCTGTATAAAATGATAACATGATCCCAATCCCCGTAATTGTGGTAGCCTTTAGGTGTACATATATCGTGAGGATTCCACCGCAATCTGCCGAATTGCCATGAACATGTTAGATGTACCCTTACTACCCTATCGATCGGCTCCCTACTTGTATTAATGTTCCATGTGTCTTTGTCAATCGGCCCTCTCTTGCGTGTAAATACCCAGTGCTGGTCCCACCATAAGGTGTATCAATCCTTATGATAGCAACCCGACACGATTCAAGATGCACAGTGTATAACTACTGGTACCCAGTGCCTGCTTTTTCCACTCCGGGGTACGTGCACGCCCGTAAACCGTCAGAACCTACACTGACATACCCCTTGCCGCTGTTTTTGACCGCTTATAATCAGCACAGTAATCGTGCCCCACCCTGCCTAGTTTCAGGGTACAATGGTACATCTATGTGGGTTACTGCTGAAATGGGTCCCCGTTAGTAGGGTTTCCTGCTGGTTAAGTTTGTGGGCCTATATATATAAATATTACCCACCTACATGAGATGTACTTAACATTCCCACTAATTCTAGCATGTTTTCTTAACGGTTAAGTTTGTGGGCCTATATGTATTAATATTACCCACTTACACAAGATGTACTTAACCCTCCCACCGATTCAAGCATGTTTATTTAACGGTTAAGTTTGTGGGCCTATATGTATTAATATTATCCACCTACACGAGATGTACTTAACCCTTCCATCGATTCAAGCATGTTTATTTAACAGTTAAGTTTGTGGGCCTATATTTACTAATATTACCCACCAACCCGATATGTACTTAACGCTCCCACACGTTATGTCATATTGGTTAAGTGTTGTTCATTCATGTTAACTTAACCCACCCATTCATCAAGCATGTTTATTTAACGGTTAAGTTTGTGGGCCTACATTTACTAAGTATTACCACCAACCCGATATGTACTTAACCCTCCCACACATTATGTCATATTGGTTAAGTGTTGTTCATTCATGTTAACTTAAACCACCCGTTCATCGTGTCATGTTGGTTAAGTGTTCCTTATTAACTTAACCCCGTTCGTTCATCAAGTTATATTGGTTAAGTGTTTCCTTGTTAACTTAACCCCACGTGTTCATCATATTGTATTGGTTAAGTGTCATCAATCAATTCAAGTTAACTTAACCCACCTACTTGTCATGTTACTTTTGTTAAATGTTGCCTTCTTGTGTCAACTTAACCCTACCACAAATCAAGTTATATTGGTTAACTGTTGCCTTCTAGTTTTAACTTAACCTTACCACAAATCAAGTTACATTGGTTAAGTGTTTCTCATTAACTTAACCCTAGTCATTCATGTTATATTTGTTAAGTGTTCCTATGAACTTAACCCTAGTCATTCATCTTGTTCATTAGAATTAATCGATTTATTAATGCACCAACCTCTCACATTAGATATGTGTTGTTGCGGTTACTGGATGTGCCGGGCGGTTTCGGGCAGTTTTATAGCACAACTCAATCTAACCTCAGGTTTTTCTTGGGCATGACGTACTAACCTCTCACATTAGATAGGTGTTGTTGTGGTTACTGGATGTGCCGGGCGGTTTCGGGCGGTTTTACACCACAACTCAATATAACCTCGGGTTAGGCATATTCATATTTTCACTAATTTACATATTTATAGTTTATATGTAAATTATTCACAATTTTTGTCAATTTCAGATTATGCCACATTTTTCAAAAATGTCCAAGTCTAGATTTACATGCTAATTATCCCAACCAGTCATGTTCCAATTCTCCAGTTATGCCTAACAAAGCTAATTAAAAGTTATGGCTACCCAAATTCAATTTCGAGTTATTACTCAAATTAGGCTATATCTAATATTCCCAAGTTTGTACTAATAGTCATGCCCCAATACCCCAAGTTCGCAACAAAGACAAATTATGCCCCAAATCATAAGTTACAAAATTATGTTCAACTATTACCAAATAGACTATTCCCCGTAACCCCCGCATTCCAATCGCCAGCATAATAAGTTTCAGTCTAGATTCGAGGTAAATCTAGATTGATAAAATAAAAGGGTCGAAAGAGGAACAAAAACAAGAGTAGGCATAAAACAGCCATTAAAATGTAGATCTGTCAAATGTTTTGGACCTAAGAGGATTACAGATCTGTTAGAATTGGGGTATAACAAAGATAAATCTGAAACAAACTGACAGAAATAACCTCATAGACGTATAGATCTGATATAAATAACATCATGAACCTAAAAGAATTATATATCAGATGTCCAACAAAGACAGGCTTGATTGAATAATAACTTCCTAAGCATGTAAATCATTGATTCAATAGAAAGATGGGAATTAATCTAAAAGATTTGTCTTATCATGAAGCATGGACTTAGATCCATTTCATTATATGCCAAAATCACTATTAGGTGTTTAAATCTGAAAATAACTTGAACTTACATGTTTACAGTTCAATTTACGCGCCAAATCCCAAGTTATATGTCCAATATATTTTATGCCTCAAATCTCAAGTCATATGTCCAATACTTTATGCCTCAAATCTCAAGTCACATGTCCAATACTTTATGCCTCAATTATACATAATTTAACACTTTTTCCAATTTTGGCGCTAGTCATGTCCAAATAATATATTATGCCCAATTTATTACTGGTCATGTTCAAATCATACATTATGCCCAATTTTTAGCGCTGGCCATGTTCAAATCATATATTATGCCCAATTTTATTTCCAACGTACGTTCATCTCTTATGAGATTTGGCTCAGGCTCGCAGTAGCCTGGCTACAAAACAAAAAGGGAAGAAGGAAAGAAGATACAAAGAATGGACATAATATTATCATTGAGATAGATCCAAATGATATAGAAAGGAAGATAGAAATAGGCATAATCTCAGATTCAAATTTATTACAATGTCAGAATCACAATTAACTTTTATTTCTTAAAGTAACGTGAACTTACAAATTACAGAACGGTCTTGAATTCTGGGATCTGTATTCTGAAACTGAATAGCTCTCCCTTGAAGTAGACTATTTGTTCTTCTAATTTAGATTTGATTTGATTCTTAGAAATAGTTGTTGAAGTCGTTGAATTAGCCTTTGAATCTCTACTTGAATTCTAAACTTGATTTCTACGAAGAGCTTGAGCAGCATAACCCCGTCTTTGGTTTATTTTGATATGAATTAGGGTGGAGTATAGGCAAAATGTAGTTGTGTAGAGAAAACTGTAGCCTAAGGGGTGTTTATATAGCATAGGGATCAACGAATCTGGTCAGAATGGGCGTCCAAATGCAGAAAAATGAATCTGTCCTCGGATCTGGAAATAGGGGGTGGTCTACCCCTAGGTCGCCCCTTTGGTCGACCTATGTGACCCAGGTCGACCCCCAGGTCGGCCCCCTGGTCGATATGGGTCCTGGGTGGGAAATTTCCCGCCCAGCCCGGGTGTGTGATTTGAATTTCGAATTTGAAACCTGAGCTATTTTACTTAAATCTCTGAAACTTCTGAAGGTCATAACTTCTTCATACGGAGTCCGATTTACGAAATCTTGGACTCTATCTTAAGCAGAATTCCGAGACGAACGCAATGGCATAACCCGTTTCCCTTAATTCTTCTCTTAAAAATTAAGTATACTTTAATTTGTTACTTTAACGTTCACAGAAAATACAGGGTGTTACATATTTTTTTTAAATTTTATCGAAAATCAGTTTTTCCTTTTTATCAAATTAAAAAGAACAGGATTTCCTAAAACTTTTCTCTTGATCATTTTTTTAATTAACATATCCAAAAATCTATTTTAAACTATCCAAAATTTTATTCTGTTTTGTGAAAATCAAAATCCACTTGAATCTGTACCTTGTTGTGTTTATGTGTGTGAGTTGAGTTCTATTCTGCGTGCATTGTTGTGTGATTGTGTTGTGTTTGGAAACAAATAATTTCATAGGTCAAGTGGTAAGACATAGTGATGTTAAGCTAGAGGTTGGGTGTTCGATACTGAGAGTAGCCAATTGGAAATATTTTTGGTTTGGAGCATTTTATACAAATGTATATATTTCTTCACGTGAATATATATATATATATATATATATATATATTACCGAATGATAGAAGAGTGTTGATTTGAGTTTGGGTTGATTCAAGTTGAGATTCTGTCTGTTTGATTCAATCGTGTTGTGTTAGCTTTTGTATCCACTTCTTTGTCCGTCTTAGCCTATGTCATCTACTTCTATGTTGACACGCAAGGTAAGAATCCTCATTGAGTAATAGTTTCAATATTTGAATTGATATTGTTTCAAATGACATATTAAATGCTAGGATTGCTTTAAAAAACTCAATTATTATTTTTACGTACATGTTCACTTTTGACATATACGGCACGAATTTAATTGTTATGATGTGTGATGATTTATGTGTGTTAATTGAAACATTGTATTTATTTTGTTCTCACACTACAAGCTCCCTATATATTTGTAAAACCATTATGGGTTGAAATGATATACACCTGAATCATTGTATTGATTTAGGAATTTAACACTGAGTTTATTGGGATGCGAGTTGAAATGATAATTACCTGAAAATTTTAAATAATAGATTGAAATGATATATATTCATATTACTTGGCCTAGGTAGAGAATTATATACGGATACCGTAGGTCTATTTTGGAAATTATTTATTAATTTATAGTAAGTTCTGATTTAATAAAGTATTTAATAAAAAATCTAAATTTAGAATTTTATTTAAACTTATATTTTTATATAACTTAATTATACTTTAAATTTAGATTTTTAAAATAAAATTTAAAACTATATATTTATATAAAAATTATAAGTATATAAAAGAGTTTAGAAAGAAGTCAGAAATTTACCTATAACTTAATTTGTTATATGACATAATTGAAATATAATTTATTGAGTAAGATAGATTCATTTTGAGACATGAATTTAATTAATGAAATGAGTTATATGAATTTGTTATTATTATAAATCTTAATAATTTAATTTAATAATAATTTATTAAGTAAATGTTTTGAATCTAAATATAATTGAAGTTAAAATTTTATAATTGATTTAACTGAAATATATAACCAATTAATATGAAATTTATTAAAAGAGTGATTTGAATGTAATTTAATTTCTTGAGAATAAAATCTAATAACCCAACTTGAATATAATTTTGAAATGAATTAAACTTAAGAATTTATTGTTTAAGGTTTATAATTGATTTAAAGTAAAAAAGATATTGAAGTCGAATTAATGAAACTGAACTTTGGAATCACGGATAAATGGTTTGGATTGGATCGTTTTAAATTATTTGATATTTGTATTATTTTATATTAAATTATATTATTTGTATTTAGTTATTACTTTATAACTATCTTATATATATTTAACATGGTTACAATACTTTCAATAACTATTTTAATTATATTATTTTAATTGAATTATTATTTATATTAAATTATTTAAATAAAATTATTTTATATAAATATAATTATTAGTTTTAAATAAAACTATTTATATTATATTAATTATTTCAAATAAGAAGTTGTTCCAATCCGAGCTATTGAATACGGAATGTTAATAGAAAGATTTTTTTGAAAATGTGAATTTTGATATATAGAAATGTGAAATCGAAATGTAATTTTGTTTATAAATTGTTTTGTAAATATGAAATATGAATCTTGAACTTAATCCAATAATAAATTAGTTTGAACTATGATTTATGAACTTAATCAATAATGAATTGGTTTGAAATATGATTTATGACATTGAAGTATTTGAAATCAATGATCTGAATATAAATCAATATCGTTATTATTTGATTTCTGATGTTTTAAAATATGATTTATGACCTTTATCCATTTGAACGTAATTATTTGAATATAAACTATTGTTATTATTATATTGATATATGATATTTGAAATGGTTTTAAATCTAAATGGCCACTGTGTGAAATAAGTGTTTTGTTATTAAAGAGATCGGGATAGAGTGTTGTCATACTCTCTACCAATACTGGGAACCACTTTAACAATTGTGCACATGGTGGAGAATCCGAATGAAATAGGTTGGTTTGGCGAACGCTAATGGAATGAAATAAGAGAAAGATGATGGATGGTCTTGACCTTTTGGTCATAATTAAAATAACTAAAATAGGTAATACACCGTGATTGAGTAAGGTCCAACTCCTATCAGACACATTTCTTCGATATCATCTTTATTTCTTTGTAGTTGATTTTGGGCCCCTTTGGTTATGGGAATGTGTTTCGAGGTGGGTGGTAGTTGCGGCTATGCATTACCATCGATTCGGGCTTGCAATTGGCAGAATCCAACTCTGGGTATTGCCTCGTGTGCTTTGTCATATTATCCTAATCGAGTCCCCTACGATTTTTATTTGTGTCATACCTATGGAGTGCACTCTGATAGTCGCTAATTTATGGTGGATATTATGGTATTTGTATAGACTAGGCATTATAAATGGTCCAAGGTTAAAAAAATTAATCTCGCCTACACTATTTTTAATATTATATTTAAATATAGATATTATTATAACAGCGTATTGTATTATATGATATTTAGTTTAATGAATTCATAAAGAATGAAATCCAAAACATTCTTTAAGTTACCGATGCATTTCATTTGAACATTTTACATGAGTTGATTTACTGTTGAGAAGATTACTCATAATCCGAGTGTTTTTATAAGAGCCCGCATTTTACGCATTGGAGGATCGTAAAATATTTTTATTTTATTATGTGAGGATTGGATCATTCTCGTATTCTAATATGTTGATTGTGGGGATGTGAGACATGTCCATAATTTTTACCATTTTATTTGTGACCAGTTTGCCGATTCCAATCTTGTATAGGGGACAACTTTTGACTCCGTTCGAATTAGGTGCTGAGATCGGTCTCATTGGGAAGGAAATGATGTTTCCCGTTCCATAGAGCGGTCATATTAAAGATTTGGTTCAGCGGTTTGGGGGGAATTGTTGTTTTTGTGTTTCACGGTTGGCTATTCAGGTTTTTAGAGCCTTAATGGGCTGATTTGGGAAGGCCCATTAGTGGGCTGGTGGGAGCCTATAAATAGGGGGTTAGAGGTATGGAGAGAGGGTTATTTTATTTATTCTCTCATTTGGTTGAGCTTGTGATTGTTCCTTGCTCAAATAAATACACCTTTCCACCATTAAAATTCTAGATCTACATAATAGAATTGAAGATCTACATTGTTTGAAGCTAGATCTATGTCGGGTGAAGATTGATTCCATCAAATTGGAAGATTTAGAGAACATTCTTCGCTATTCAGAATCGAGATTCATCGTTTTTGTGTTGTTTTGGAGATTTGGTGAGTGATATGCATCTCTCACCCAGATTCAATCAAGTATATGGGTTGTATGATCATAGTTTCATCATTTTGAATCTTTTTCACCTAGATCTACATCATGGTAAGTCTATTTTCATATGAATCACCATAGGATCCAACCTAGTAAGGTAAAACCGATAATTTCCATTTAATTTAACATGTTTGTTTCAAGTTAGATCCATTAGTTTGATCAATTATTCATTTATCATGAATTTGGTGAATTTTCCATCTTTGAATGATGATAATTTTTGTTTTGATGGTTGTTGATTGTTTGTGTGATTTTGTTGGATAATTCATTGTTGTTTGCAAAAGTGTTGGAATCATTTTGGATTCGAGCACGAGATCAAGTAGGATTAGATTATAGATCTCGTTGATTTTTGGTATGCAAATATGTTGAAATCGAGTTGGATATGGGCATGAAATCGGGTCAAAGGCATGTTTGGGCGCTCAATCATGTCGTGAGATTTGGTTCGAAATTTGAAACGTAGATCTAGTTGTTTTAGCGGGAAAATTGGTTATATCTAGTTGCACTTGGGCAGGAAAAATGATGGATCCCCGTAATGACGTGGCAAGGCATGGAGCGTGGCAAGGCATCAACAGTGGTCCAGTAGCAGTGCTCCATCAATAGTGGTCCAGTAGCAATGGTCCATCAACAGTGGTCCGATAGAAGTGGTCCAATAGCAGTGGTCCATCAACAAGCAGTGGTCCATCAACAATGGTCCAGTAGCAGTGGTCCATCAACAATGGTCCAGCAGTAGTGGTCCATCAGCAGTGGTCCATCAGCAGTGGTTCAGTGGTCCAGCGGCAGTGGTCCATCGGAAGTGGTCCATTGGTAGTGGTCCATATGTAGTGGTCCATCGGATGAACCAACATCAACCCATCAAATATATGACCAAATGATGTTTATTGGCTTGACGACGGTTCTAGCTTCGACACGAGTTCAAGGTGGAATGTTCGAAGTGATGTGATGTGTTCATTGATCGGTGTAAAGCAACGAATGTGAAGACAACTCTAGGATGTTGAGTTATGGACAATGGTTACTCAATGAGGACTTGAGTTGTTAATAGTCGCCAGTGATGATAATTGGATATGCGAAGGCTGAGAGATTATCATTGTCGTAAGTTCCAACAGACTCAAAGCAGAGGTACTTTAGGCAGTCGTGAAGGGCCTTGTACCTTGGGTAGCCGTGAAGGGCCTAGTTGTTGAAATTTGAGAAGGCAAACATACGAGTCGTGAAGGTGAATGGAGTTTTTACTAGAACTGGGTTTACCATTAGCCCATGACATATGGCAGGAGGCCGTTATACGATTAACGATGGTTTCAAAGCAGGATTGGAAGTGATAGCCAGAGTCAGTCATGGATGTTCGGTTGTTTGTTTGTACCATCTCACATACATCATAGAACATCGAAGGAGATGTTTCTTGGGTGCTTGTCTGATATTGGTTTAGGCTTCTGGGGCTTGTGCTTGAGGGATGTTGAGCTTGCTTAGGATGGTTTACGTGAGATATATATAATTTGGTTGCTATGATTGCTATTGCTTGGTTACTTCTGATTGCCATGAATGAATGGTTGTTCTAGTTTCCATGGATGTATGGTTTAAATGATTGCATGTAAAGGCTATCACTGTCAGATGGGGGGAAGGCGGATGTGGGTTCTTCTCTGGAGTTTTGGGCGGATTGGCTTGTTAGTCTACCTATTCTCATATACTTTAGTGATGATGTTAGATATCTGTTTTATCACTCACAAAGACTATTGTCTGACTCAAGGTTTTATGTTTCGCTCTTATTACATTGGGTTGTTCATCTGGTTTGGATGGGCAGACTGAGTAGTAGGTGACAGGTGATGCCTTAGTGAGGACACGAAGCTAATTGATGGCGAGCTAGAGGCTTAAGTATCAGTTCTACTATCTAGTATATGCTATTTCTGCTGTTTGATGCTGGACTCTGAGTGATTGTAGTGGGCCTTCATGTATAGACTTTGATGTGACATCCCGTTGATGTATGGATGATCTTTCAGGATGTTATGAAATTTTAAAAGTTTGCTATATGACGCTCCACTATTTCTGCCTATTGTATATGTTCTATTATATCTTATCCTTGCGCTGTGAGTTCTACAATAGGTTCCACATGTGTTATCATACCTTGATGATCGTCCATAGCTGCCTGGCACACTTTTCAGTGCATTATTCCTCTTGTTTAATGCAGGAGTTGTGGGCGGTCATCACATTTTGCATCAGAGCTCTATTAACGATTTTAGCCAAAGTTCGAAGACGTAATTACGTATGAGAGACGTACTTGTAGATTTCTGATGGATGCATACTATATAGTAGTATATAGTATAATACCTTTTGGACTCCATTTGCAGTATTTCTCGAATGTGTGACTAATAATTCTATTTTTCAAATTTAGAATGAGGTTTTAATTGTCGAGACACTATTAAGAAGGAGACTGTTCCTGGATGGGGTGGTGGCAGTATACCAGACTACCCAGCTATGCTCGAGGCCATGGCGGCAGGGATCATGAGACGAGTCTCACTCTAGAGACATCTGCAGTAGATGTTAGAGTTCAGGTGCCTAGGGTTGTGGATTTTGCGAAGATGTGTAAGGATGTCGCATCTCTTGGAGGAAAGTAGTTTAAAGGGATAGAGCCGACTGAGAAGGCTCAGAGTTGTCTAGATATCTTTATTCATATTTTGGAGACTAGGGTATATAGGGTGTGATTAAGAGGAAGCTTGCATCGAGACAGCTACATGGAAGAGCTATGGATTGGTGGAACTCTGTCACGCTTGAGGCTCCAGAAGATGAAATTTCATAGGAGCCATTCCAAGTCAAATTTGAGACAAAGTTTATTTCAACCTCTTCGAAGTCCGTTCTGTTTAAAAAGTTTATGGAGTTGAAACAGAATGGTCAACCGATGCTTGGGTATATTTCTGATTTTCAGGACATGGCCAAGTATGTTCCTTCGTATATGGTGACTCCTTATCAGAAGAATGAGAAGTTCGTTATAAGCTTGTGTGCTGCTTGGGTTAGAACCCAAGATTTGTGATAGACCTTTGGTTGTGACTAATCCAGTTGGGGGTTCATCTAGCCATTGTATGCTTTGTCGTGGTCTTGTATTATCGAGTCATAGTTGCTCCTTTGTACGTGATTTGCTTTGTTTTGAACTTCGCTGGGTTTGGGATCATATTGGGCATGAATTGGCTTAAGAGGTATGCCACAAGAGTGAATTGCGAGAAGCTAGAGGTAAGAGTCGGGTATGTGGAAGGGCGAAAGGTGTTGATTCGATGTAAGCCCGAAGACGGGGTCTTCCTAAGCTATTTTATTCGCTTGTGATTCCACAAGAAGACTTGTCATCTGTGCTGATCGCAAATGAGTTTGAAGATCAAGGTCAAAGGGTTGTCACCGCATCGTGAGATTGAGTTAAGAATCGATTTGGTCAAGGGTGGTAGACATATCGTTATGCCTCTTAGATAGATGGCGCCTAAGGAACCACGAGAGTTGTAGGTGCAAGTTCATGACCTTTTAGGAAAAGGATTCATCCAGAGAAGTGTATCCTGATGGAGTGCACCAATTGTGTTTGCAACCAAGGCATACGGCTCGTTGAGATTGTGTGTGGATTATCATGAGATGAATAAGGTGACCAAGAAGAACAAGTATCCTTTGCCAAGGATTGATGACTTGTTGGATCAACTTCACGAGGCCAAATGTTTTCTCGGATGGATTTGGCAACGGGATTCCACCAGTTGAGGGTGGCAAAGGATAGTGTGGCAAAGACTGCTTTTAGGACACCATCCGGCTTCTTTGAGTGGTTGGTGATGCCATGCGGGTTGACTAACATGCCAGCTTATTTTGTGGATCTTATGAATAGAGTGTTTAGGGATCAGTTGAACAAGTTCTTGCTTGTGTTCGTGGATGATACTCTGGTTTACTCTCGGAATGAGGAAGGGCATAAGACGCACTTGAGAGTTGTTTTGGAAATATTGAGAAAGCATCAGCTGAAGGCTAAGTTTTCAAAGTGTCACGAGTGAAGTGAGATTCTTAGGCTATGTTGTTTTTGGAAATGGGATAGCGGTTGACCCCACTAAAGTGGCAGCAATCCAGGACCGGGATAGACCTAAGAATGCGATAGACGTAAGAAGTTTTCTTGGGTAGGCTGGTTATTACCGATGATTTATCAAGGATTTCTCAAAGATAGCTGCATCATTGATAGGATTGACGAAGAAGAACCAAGTCTTCGCATGGGATGCAAAGTGCGAACAAGCTTTCAAAATACTGAAGGTGAGATTGACTAGTGCTCCTGTTTTGACCATTTCGAGTGGGAATGAAGAAATGGTGATATACACTGATGCATGTGGTACTGGACTTGGAGCAGTGCTAATGTAGAAAGATAAAGTTGTGGCCTACGCGAGTTGACAACTGAAGCCGCACGAAAGGTATTACCCAAATCATGATTTGGAGTTGGCAGCGATTGTGTTTGCTCTAAGATGTGGAGACATTACCTGTTGGGAGTTCGATTCGAGTTTTTACGGATCACAAGTTGGTAAAGTATCTTTTCACCCAAAAGGATTTGAATCTTAGGCAGCAAAGGCGGTCAGAGTTTCTGGCATCATTTGATTTTGGTATAGCCTATACTCCAGGGAAAGGTAATGCAGTTGAAGATGCGTTGAGTCGAAGACATGCAGGATTGTGAGCAATGTTTTCGGAATGGAAGAGCCTCGAGTTTATGGCAGGATTTTATTTCAGGCCAAGGTGTGAGTTAGATCCTAAAATATTGACAAGCTTATCGATAATACCTACTCTTATTGAAAGGAACAACGAGAGCCAAAAACGAGATGCAAAGCTTGTCGAGTTTATCTAGAAGTTGGAACCGGAGGGTAAAAAGTTCGAGGTCGATCGAGTGTTGGATTCGAAAGAAAGGACGACTAGTTGTTCTTAAAATGGATGGACCGAGGGATGAGGTTATGAGGGAAATGCCGTAACTCGAAGTTGACGATTCATTCTGGTGATATTCAGATGTATCAGGACATGAAGCGATCTTACTACTGGGATGGGATGAAAATAGATATTGGAAAGTTCATTTCCAAGTGCATGAACTGTCAGTTGGTGAAAGCTGAACAAAAGAAGCCGAGTGGATTGCTTCATCCATTGGAAGTTCCTATATGGGTGTGGGAGCAGATATCGATGGATTTTATTGGTATGACTACCTAGAACTAGGGAAGGAAATGGAGGAATCTGGGTCATTGTGGATCGCTTGACCAAAAGTGCAAGGTTTATTCCTATCAGATCGACTAGGACAACATCGAAGTTGGCTGAGCTTTATGTTAAATGGATAGTTTGATTCCATGATATTCCAAAGTGCATAGTAAGTGACCATGATCAGTTGTTCACGAGTGAATTTTGGAAGGGTTTGCAAGAGTCTTTGGGAACCGAGTTGTGTTTGAGTACAGCTTATCATCCCCAAACTGATGGTCAAACCGAGAGGGTCAACCAAGTTTTGGAAGATTTCCTAAGAGCTTGTGTATTGGATTTTGGGGGATCGTGGGAAGACCGTCTACATCTAGTTGAGTTTGCATATAATAATATCTACCTGTCAAACATTGGGATGGCACCATATGAGGTGTTATATGGTAGACCATGTAATTCTCCGACATGTTGGTTAGAAACTAGAGATAAGTTGATACTTGGGCCGAAGATGACCAAAGATACATCAGATTCTATCAAGATCATTCGACAATGAATGAAGGCAACCCAAGATTGTCAGAAGGTTTACGCCGCCATGCATCAAAAAGATTTGGAATTCGAAACTGGTGATATGGTTTTCGTGAAAATTTCACTGTTTAGCTTGCACTTTTGTGTTTGATAGAATTCCGCGTGCTAGGATAAGGCAATGGATGCATGGTTGATGGCTGCTAGTTCGGGTGATAGAATTGGCTGCTCATGGGTGATAGGCATGCAGAATTGTTTTGTTTGCTTGTGTTTGCTAATGGTTGTTGGAATTTCGGGGGCGAAATTCTTAAGGCGGGAATGTAACATCCCGCATCTTACGTATCGGAGGATTGTAAAATGTTTTTATTTAATTCTCTGAGGGTTGTATCATTATCATATTTTAATATGTTGATTAGGGGGATGTGAGACATGTCCATAATTTTTACCAATTTTGTTTGTGACCATTTTGCCCCAGTCGGTCTTGTATAGGGAATAAGTTTTGATTTGGATTGAATCAGGTGTTGAGATCGGTCTCGCTGAAAAGAAAATGATGTTTCCTGTTCCGTAGAGCGGTCACATTAAAGATTTGGTTCAGCGGTTTGGGGGGGGGGGGGAATCGCTGTTTTTGTGTTTCACAGTTGGTTGTTCAGGCTTTTAGAGCCTTAATGGGCTGATTTGGAAAGGCCCATTAGTGGGCTGGTGGGAGGCTATAAATAAGGAGTTAGAGGTATGGAGAGAGGGTTATTCTTCATTCTCTCATTTGGTTGAGCTTGTGATTGTTCCTTGCTCAAATAAATATACCTTTCCACCATTAAAATTCTAGATCTACATAAGATAATCGAAGATCTACATCGTTTGAAGCTAGATCTACGTTGAGTGAAGATTGATTCCATCAAATTGGAAGACTTGGAGAACATTCTTCGCTGTTCGGAATCGAGATTCATCGTTTTGTAACACCCCGTAATTTTAAAACGTGACATAAGAGATAATTAAAGAATATTTTAAAAAAAAAAACAAAGAATTAGGTGAAACGGATTACGCCATTGCGTTCGTCTCGGAATTCTGCTTGAGATAGAGTCCGAGTTTGCGTAAAACGGATATGGCATGAAGAAGTTATGGACGATAGAAGTTGAGTAGAAAACAGGCTGGGATAACTAGCGCACTTGTGAAGTGCGCCAGAACAAAAATGCACTGGTGCACCTGGGAAGTGCGCCCATGCCGAGGCAAAACCTGCACAAAATTCTGGAGTGTTCTTTGATGACGTGTCCTTCGAGGATTGGTTGGATGACGTGTTTTCTGGTCAGACGGTTCAGATGATCTCTAATCTAATGTAAAGGTCCTAATTCACCTGATACATCTATAAAAACACACCTAAACCTAACCCTAATTTCATTACACTAATCCATGGCGCCTCCATGCTGCTCTAATCAAAATTAAAACTTGCCTCTCTTCTCTTCTCCAAATAAAATCAGAATTAGAGTATTCAAATTGAAAGATGGGAATCAAATTCTACAACAACGGGTTAGCTAATCAAATTCAGAAATCAGAATTCAGATTTATTCCCTCCTCTAAGAATCCTATCGCTGTGAGTCTATGTTTCTTTCACATATAATTAATTAAAAAGTGATTGTGATAGGATTGTAAATTGGATCTTATGAACATGCCTGTAAGATGAATCATATCAAGTTGTGTAAATTCTTATCGTTCAGGATTCATACCCAAATTTCTGTTATCATATGTTCATAATCCATATGCCTATTGGATCTATTTTATTGTTCTATGCCAGTTCATGTTTCATATGCCTCTTTTATGCCAGTTTTGGTGACCTGATTCTCTTCCCTTCTTCTTTTCCTTTTTTTATGAGATTAAGCTAACTTCGAGCTTAACATATTACATTGAGATTTGCGTACGAATAACGTTTGAATGATTGGGAAAAGTTTAGGGAAATTTGTAATAAAATGAGATTATTGGCATAAATCAATTTGAGCATAATTTTGTATAAATTGTATACATGAGATTTAGCATAAGTTGTATTGGGCATAATTGGATATAATTTGTATACATGAGGTTTGGCATAAATTGTTAATAACAACGAATGCAAATTAATTTGAGCATAATATGGCATAACATGTACACATAAGAATATAGGCCTAATTTGGATTAAAATTATAAACATAATTTAGATTGGAAATTATGGGTAATTGGAATATATTTTAATCCAAGATTTAAAATTGTGACTTGAATCAAGAAAGTGATAATGAATGCCTAAGACATGAGGTTAGATTCGAATTACGGTATAAGACTGCCCGGAACCGCCTGGCACATCCAGCAACCGCAATTTGGTAATCTAATGTGAGAGGTCAAAGGCACAAATTAGATGCGTAATAATGCAAAGACACGAGGTTAGATTCGGATTGCGGTCTAAGCCTTCCCAGAACCGCCCAGCATAGCAAACGGTAATCTAATTGGGATGTCATGCAAGATTACGATTATAATGAGTTAATGAACACTTAACCAAGATAAGACATGTGGTAAGACATAGGAATAGTAAAAGGGGTTAAGTGGGTGACGTGGGTAGCATGTGAAACATAATTAAGAGTACTTAACCATGATGAGACATGTGATAAGACATGGGAATAGTAAAGGGGTTAAGTGGGTGACATGGGTAGAATGTGAAACACAATTAAGAGCAGTTAACCGTGATGAGACATGTGGTATGACATGGGAGTAATAAAAGGGGTTAAGTGGGAAATCCTAGTGGTGACCAAGCCTAGGAGGGGAGCTTGTGTCAAGTGTGGGGACCCTTTTCAAACAGTAACCCATTTTTAGTATCTATATGAGCTCGAACTAAGTTGAGGACAGGACACGCTTACTGGGGTTGATTGTAAAAGGTCAAAAGAGTTAGTGATGGCAGTGCAAGTCCAATGGAGTCATGTGCGTGCGCGGGTCCGAGATGGTAGGTAAGACGTTGTTGCATCGTGTAGGTATAAGCCGTGCATTTCAGTAGTATCGGGGTTGCCACCTTAGGGAGTGATACACCCTATTGTGGGACCAGCACAGGTATCTACGAGTTAGGGAGTCGATCGAATGGGGAGGGCAGTGGGTATAACTAGTGGAGATAGGAGCAGGCGACACCTATGACAGCAGCTAGGAGTACACGTAACTACCATTATTATTATTATCATTATTATGATTAGGGTAGTGGGTACAACTAGTGGGGGTAGGAGCAAGTAGGCACCTATGAGAGCAGCTAGGAGTACACGGAGCTACCATTATTATGATTAGTCTGGAGGGATCACCTTTTAGTATGAGACTAGTATTGGTGCGGTGCAGAGAGTATCTTATAGTGGTTAGAAGCGCAATCGATGTTATACCTTGTTCACCTTGTCATACTTACTTATGTTACAGTCATCTCTTATATCCAGTTTATGCTCTTACCCTGTTATTTTATTAATTATGTTGTTAAAGTCACTGGACTCGCCAGACTTTATGTCTGACTCTTTTTGTTTCGCCTCTTTTCTTTCCTCTCCCCCTCCAGGTCCTCAGGGTGGGATTAGTGGAGCTTGACTTGGATTTCTTTCTTCTTGAAGTGCTTAGAAGTGTTGAGAGTAATGCTCGGCTTTATCTCTTTTTCATTATGGCTATTTGGAGTGGGATTATGGTTTTGCTTTTATGTACTCTGATAGTAATTTTTTTCAAGATGGATATTTGTGTACTTAGCTTTAGTATATGGTTTTGATGTTGTAACCAGACATGTTCTGCTTTTCCGCTGCAATGAATAAAGTTTAAATTTTTAACTACCATTTTATATGTCTGTCTTGTGATGTTCTGTTCTATACTCTTATAATGCTCCATGAAAGTTAATGCATTCCCTTAGTGAGTGACATTAATGGACGTGGAGTGTTACACGTGGTATCAGAGCTGAAGGTTACCAGAACAGATAAAAGATTTTGAAAACCGTTTTCAAAAGAATTTTTTTTAAGAAATATTTTTAAAAACATGTTTTAAAGAAGGTATTTTAAAGAGAAAGGTTTATTATGAAAAGTATAATCCCCAAAAGCCATATATCTTTCTTTCGATTCCCTGTTTTGAATATCTTCCTTTTATTTCTTTTTGGAACTCTTTCTCCGTGCGTAGACGCTTTTTCTAAGATATGTAAGGACTTTCGTGCGTTGGGCGGAAAACCGTTTCATGGAACTGAGACGTTTGTCGAGACTAGAAATTGGCTCAAGGAAGTGGAGGACTTGTTTGGTATCTTTGAGATAGACGATGGAAGGAAGGTTCAGCTAGCTGCTTGGTTGGTGAAGGACGAATCCTCAGTTTGGTGGGAAGTAACTAATGGAGGACGTGCAGTGGAGACGTGGATGGATTTTAGACAAAGGTTCGAGCTGAAGTTTCTTTCACAAGCAGAGGAGAGTTTATGCATGGAGAGGTTCTTGGCTTTGAAACAAGGGAGTTTGTCTGTGAAGGAGTACATTAACAAGTTTAACCAGTTAGCAAAATTTGGTATGGAATTAGTTAATACACCACACAAGAAGGCCTTGAGATTTGCCAAGGGTCTGAATGAACCATTGCATGGGTTGTCTATGTCCCACATTCCTATGGGGGCTACTTTCGAGAATCTAGTTGATATGGTGCTGATACATGAAGAGGAGAAAGGTGCTAGTGTAGTTAAGGCACATGATAAGAAAGTGGATCCAAAGAAAGCACAACAACAACAAAAGAAAGGTGGTAAGGATAACAAGGGCCAAGGGAAGAAAAGGTGTTTTAATTGTGGAACACCGGTCCACTAAAGCAAGGACTGTGGGAAGAAGAGGACGGGTTGCTTCCAATGTGGTGAGGCAGGGCATATGATTAAAGACTGCCCGAGGAGGAAAGGACAAGGGCAAGGGCAGAGGACAGGACCTACTTCTAGAGGGCAGGTTCATGCTCTCAAGGCACCTAGACAAGAGAGAGGTAGAAACATTTTTGTTGAAAGTTTGATTTTCCTTTTTGATCATCCTGTTCGAACTTTATTTGATTCTGGCGCTTCACATTCGTTTATATCTGCTTCATTAGTTGAAACACTGCACCTAAATACTAGTCTAGTTATGGATCCCATTGTAGTCTCAAATCCTATTGGTGGTTCGGCTCATTTATCTATGGTTTATCGGGATTTGAGAGTGTCTATCTTGGGCTTTCGGTTTGAATGCAATGGCTACGTTCTTGGTTTTATGGGCTATGGCTTGATTCTAGGGATGGATTGGCTAGCCAGGTATGGTGCCATCCTAGACTATGAAATGAGGGTAATTAGATTATTGACTCATTGTGGAAGGACCCTTGATATTTCTTGTGACCCTAAGGGTTCAGTGATGCTTAGCTACCTAGAATCACTTGACTCATCCATCGATGATTTGCAATCTGTTCGAGTAGTCCGTGAGTATGATGACGTCTTTGATGAGGTTCGGGGTTTACCCCTGAGGCGCGAGATAGACTTCCATATATACTTAGTAGACAATGCAAAGCCAGTTGCATTGTCAGTGAGCCACATGGCTCCGAGAGAGAGGAGGGAACTCAGTAAACAAGTAGGGGAGCTGCTTGAGAAAGGGTTCATAAGAAGAAGTATTTCGGAATGGGGTGCTCCAGTTGTTTTTTCTACAAAGGCGGATGGTTCGCTTAGATTGTGCGTGGATTATAGGGAGCTAAATAAACTCACGAAGAAAAATAGACACCCATTGCTGAACATAAATGATTTGTTCGATCAGTTGGTTTGTGCTTTGGTTTTCTCGCAGTTGGATTTAGCTACAGGATTTCATCGGTTGAGGATAGTATAGATAGGACTGCTTTTAGGACTCCCGACGGTTTATTCGAATGGCTCGCCATGCCTTTTAATCTGACGAATGCACCCGCATATTTCATAGACTTGATGAGTAGGGTGTTTAGGGAGTTCCTAAACAAGTTCGTGGTGGACTTTGTGGATGATATTTTGATATTTTCTAGAAGTGAGGAAGAGCATGCCCTACATCTTAGGGAAGTGTTAGAGACCCTTCGAGCACATCAACTCAAAGCTAAGTTCTCCAAATGTCATTTTTCGAGGAAGGAAGTAAGGTTCTTAGGGCATGTGGTCTCTAAGGAAGGGATGGCAATGGATCCCGCGAAGTTGGTAGCAATCCAAGGTTGGAAGATTCCTAAGAACGCTACAGAAGTAAGAAGTTTTCTTGGTTTGGCGGGCTATTATAGAAAGTTCATCAAGGACTTTGCTAAGATACCAGCCCCACTTACGCAGTTAACGGAAAAGAATTTGACCTTTTCTTGGGATGTTGATAGTGACGATGCTTTCCAACATTTGAAAGGGGCATTGACGACAGCTCCAGTTTTAGTTTTGCCGGATGGGAGTAAACCGTTCACAGTGTATACTGATGCTTGCGGGACAAGGCTTGACGCAGTTTTGATGCGAGAGAAAGGGTAATACGAGGATTTGAGTAGTTGTAGGTAGGCTTACCAAGAGCGCCCACTTCATTCCCGTTAAGAGTAAAAGAACAGTGGCATGGTTAGCATATGTTTATCTCCGAGAGATAGTTCATCTACACGGCATACCTTCTAGTATCGTAAGCGATCGAGATTTTATTTTCACTAGTGAGTTTTGGAAAAGCTTACAAGAGGCGATAGGAACACAATTGTGTTTGAGCACCACTTATCACCCACAGACGGACGACCAAACAGAAAGAGTGAATCGGATTCTAGAAGATTTTTTGAGATTATGCATCTTGGACTTTGGAGGGACATGGGAGGAACATCTTCCATTAGTAGAGTTCGCCTACAACAACAACTATCCGACTAGTATTGGCATGGCACCTTTTGAAGCTCTATATGGACGACCTTGCCGATCACCGACTTGTTGGTGGGAGTCTATGGATAAGATTTTGCTTGGGCCCGAGATGATTAGGGAAACTTCGGAGAAGACAGACTTGATTCGAAGACGCATGAAGACGACACATGACCAGCAAAAGTCATATGCTTATATGAGAAGGACCGATCTTGAGTTCAGTGTTGGAGACATGGTCTTTATTAGAGTATCACCGATAAGGAATGTAGTTCGTTTTGGGTCTGTAGGGAAATTAGCACCAAAGTTCGTAGTGCCATTCCCCATTACGGAGTAAATTGGACAGATGGCCTACAGAGTGAAGTTTCCCGAGAAGCTCAGTGGTGACGTATTTCATGTGTCACATTTGCAAAAATGTTTACGTGATACAGCGGAAGTAGTAGAGCCGAGCATGCTTAGAGAAGTGGAAGTAGAGCGAGATGCCACGGTTAGACGAGTTCCAACATGCATCCTTGATCGGAGGTCAAGAAATAACGCAATCAAGAGGTCAAGTTGGTTAAAGTCCAATGGGGATATGATCAAGGAGACGCGACTTGGGAAACGGAAGACATGATATGTGCGTCGTACCCTTTCCTTTTTGAGGGTATGATCTTAACTTCTCCTTTTTCTACCGCTTTGTTTATAGTTGTTCTATCATTTAGTGTATCCTCTCGATTATATCTTCGATCTTTAGGTAGAAAATCCTATGGTTGTAAACATGTGTTTGAGACATGTTATGTTTGGTGGATGCAAGTGGATGTAAGTGTTTGCTAGTGGTTGCTTGTGGATGCATTTACACACACATTAGGCACTAGATCGGCTCAATCACTTTCATATTGCATATGAATGAGTGCGCATATTGAAATTAATGAATGTATATTTAATGTGTTATCATATGGATGTTGCATTTGAATGAATGGTTATGCACTCATATAGAAATGATATGTATCATTAGAATTCTTTTGCATACATAATGGACCTATGGCACTATCATGTTTTGCATTAAGGAGGTCAACTGAATCAGTAGACCGCCAGATCATTGCATCAGATAAGGTACATATACACACACTTTTGCATATGTTCATATAGCATTAGAAATCTTTTAAGGACAATGGATGCTTGTGGATGATGGATGAGTAGATGGATGATTGGATGGTAGGATACGTTCTTCTTAACTTGAAGATTTCAGGGACGAAATCCTTTAAGGAGGGGAGAATGTAACACCCAATAATTTTAAAACATGACATAAGATATAACAAAAGAATAATTAATTTTAAATAAAGAATTCGGTGAAATGGGTTACGCCATTACGTTTGTCTCGGAATTCTGCTTGAGATAGAGTCTGAGTTTGCGTAAAACGGATAACTTATGAAGAAGTAATAGACGATAGAAGTTGAGCGGTAAAAGCAGAAAATGGGCCGGGATAACTGGCGTACTTGTGAAGTGCGCCAAAACAAAAATGCACTGGCGGACCTGGGAAGTGCGCCTATGCCAAGGCAAAACCTGTACAGAATTCTAGAGAGTTCTCTGATGATGTGTCCTTTTGGGATATGCTGGATCACGTGTTTTCTGGTTAGATGGTTCAGATGATCTCTAATCTAATCTAAAGGTCCTAATTGACCTAATACATCCACAAAAACACACCTAAACCTAACCCTTATTTCATTACACTAACCCATAGCGCCTCCATGCTGCTCTAATCTAAATTAAAACTAGCCTCTTTTCTCTTCTCCAAAGCAAATCAGAATTAGAGTATTCAAATTGAAAGATAAGAATCAAATTCTACAACAACAGTTTAGCTAATCCAATTCAGAAATCAGAATTCCGATATATTCCCTCTTCTAAGAATCCTATCGCTGTGAGTCTATGTTACTTTCACACATAATTAATTAAAAAGTGATTATGATAGGATTGTAAATTGGATCTTATGAACATGCCTGTAAGATGAATCATATCAAGTTGTGTAAATTCTTATCTTTCAAGATTCATACCCAAATTTTTGTTATCATATGCCAGTTCATAATCCATATGCCTATTGGATCTATTTTATTGTTCTATGCTAGTTCATGTTTCATATGCCTCTTTTATGCCAGTTTTGATGACATGATTCTCTTCCCTTCTTTTTTTTTCTTTTTTTTATGAGATTAGGCTAATTTCGAGTCTAACATATTACGTTGAGATTTGCGTACGAATAACGTTTGAACGATTGGGAAAAGTTTGGGAAAATTTGTAATAAATTGAGATTATTGGCATAAATCAATTTGAGCATAATTTTGTATAAATTATATACATGAGATTTGGCATAAGTTGGATTGGGCATAATTAGATATAATTTGTATACATAAGGTTTGGCATAAATTGTTAATAACAATGAATGCAAATTAATTTGAGCGTAATTTGGCATAACATGTGTACATAAGATTATGGGCCTAATTTGGATTAAAATTATATACATAATTTAGATTGGAAATTATGGGTAATTGGAATGTATTTTAATCCAATATTTAAAATTGGGACTTGAATCAAGAAAGTGATAATGAACGCCTAAGACATGAAGTTAGATTCGAATTGCGGTATAAGACTGCCTGGAACTGCCTGGCACATCCAGCAACCGCAATTTGGTAATCTAATGTGAGAGGTCAAAGGCACAAATTAGATGCATAATAATGCAAAGACACGAGGTTAGATTCGGATTGCGGTATAAGCCTGCCCAGAACCGCTCGGAATATCCAACAACCACAAACGGTAATTGTAATAACCCGGAAAATATGAGCCAATTTAAAAATTTTAATTTGGTTATTTTAATGAATTTGGAAGAATTGAAATAAAATATTTCAATTAAATAACGAGTTAGAAATAATGCGGCAGTTTAAAATTTTGAATTCGAACTTTGACTGAACGTACAGGATGCAAAATAAAACAGATTTTAGCGAAACAAATTTTTTTTAAATCTGTTTAAGAATATCTTTCTAACGAATATGAAAAATCGAAATTTCATAGCGGGAATCAAAAGTTATGGCTAGTTGAATATACAGTCGCTATGGAATAAATATAGCCATTGAAAATTGACATTTTGCAAAGTACCTCCATTTTGGACGAAACCACTTTTGTTGGATCTAGGATGTCAATTTATTGCTAGGTTTCAAATTCTATAATTTTTGGAATTAATATGTGAGTGCGGCAAAAGAAAATGTGTTTGGTCGATTTCAATCAAATTGGATCGACCAGAAAATGACCATTTTTCAAACGGCCTCGGAATTCGACGAAATCAGTTTTGTTGGAATCGTATCGTCCCAACATAGCTATATTTATTTTTGGGAATTATTGGAATCAGTATGTGACCCCGGCAAATTAAAATGTACGTTCAAAATAGAATTTGAATGTTTTATATTTTAATTTGAAGAATAACTGACTGTAACATTCGAATGGGTCTACGAAGCATATTCCATTGTGTCCGGGATGAGGGTATTTAGCTAGGGACGATAGTCGTTGGGTTAGAATTGGTGCTCGTCTAAGAGAACTCTAATTTTTGAAATAATATATATATCGACCAATGGAAATAATTCATTCATTATTATATTTTATAAAAAAAATCAGAAAAACCCTCGCCCCCCTCAGCATCGACGACGGAAACGTGTACCCCATTCCCGATCATGTTCTGGCCAAACCACGCCGTACTACGCCTCGCCCCAATTCAACTTTTTGAAGAACTCCCCTCGAGCTTCAAATCAGTACTGATTTCACCCCACCTCGTCGCCCCAGCGTCGAGAACCACCGCCTCAAAGTCGCGGTCTTCAAACCGCCGCCACCACTGATTCCGACCGTCGAAGTGGGCCCCCTTACCATCGACAGGCGCGCCGTTCTAGGCCCTAGGCCGTGGTGCTGACTGATTTGGTTAACGTGCAACAGTTTGGGTGTATAATCAAAACCCTAAGTTGAACCTTTCTCTGAAGGTAACAGCCTGTTTATTTATAATAGGCTATAACGTTGTTAATGATGATTTTAGTATAAAAATCGTATCTTTAACATATGTTATCGAAATTCAATGAAACATGAAACATCGGTCTCGTAGCAACATCATCTACATTCTAGAAGAAACTAGAACGTGTTCCGAGCTCGCTACAAATTTCAGAAGGATTGAATTTAATGTGAGACATCTAAATTCAATATGGAATGGAAATGCGTTGTATAAATTATATATATGTGTTGTACACCATATGTATGAGCGTTGTATAAGTTATATGAGCGATGTATAAATTATATATGCATTGTAAAAATCATATATGTGTTGCAATGAAAATGAAATATATATATATATATATGTATATATATGTATATGTATATGTATATATATACTCCCCTTGTCCACAGACCATGGACGATATGAATTGATTGTGATTGACGTGAAATTGATTGATAATGTGAACGGTTGAAAATTAGTTGAAATGCGAATGGTTGGAAATAATTGTTTGTGGTTGAAAGAAATTATTTGTAGTTGAAACAATGGGAATTATTGTGGAAAATTCATATGATATGAAATTGATCTTAGATTATTTAGATAAGCCCCTTATCCTAAGGTAGTGCGAGGAGCCGTACTCGGGGCGGTGCCGCTTTTAAACACCCTACCGTTATGCTACCAAAATTTTCAGTAATATCTATGTGTCTGAATTATGTTCATGTATTGAATTATATTCATGTGTTGAATAAATTGTTTAGATAATAAAAATCACATTTTTATTATGCGTGTGAAGTATATGAAGTGTGCACGTATGAGATATTCATATGTTGAGATATTCATGCATTGAATGACATTCATGTGTTGAATAAATTGTTTGAAAAGTAAAAAAATCACATTTTTATCTAATGTATGGACTATTACGAAGTATATAAAATATTCGTGTTTCAAATAAATTGTTTTAACGATAAAAATATAATTTTTATTATATGTATGAACTAATTAAAATATTCATATGTTGAAAAGGATTCATGTGTTGAATAAAAGGATTGAACAATAAAATTAACATTTTATTGTGAATATGAAGTGCTAAAAACATTCATGTGTGGAATAAATATTTTGAACGGTAAAAATATCATTTTTATCATGTATACGACTCGTTAAAAATACATATGTGTTGAAACATATTTTTGTTCGCCAGAAATAACATTTTTATCCTATGTATGAAGTGTTAAAAATAATCGCATATAGAAACAAACATTTGTTTGCTAAAAGTATTACTTGTAGTTTAGTTCTGCGTATATATACATGTGTTAAACAGGAATATGGATTAGCTGTTGAGTAAAGAATATATTTGCATGCCCGATAAATAGGTAAGCCTTAATGAGTTGGCTACGCAATTTTATTATTATATAAACTCCTGTGAATGCCATTGGATGCAGAGTGCTTGTTGTTCTGTGTGAAATAATAAGCGCCGCCATAGGATAGTAACAATTAATTTAGCACTACACTACATGGCATACTTCTTGAAGATAGCATACCCTATAATATACCACATAAGCATTTGGAGCTTGTGTGACGAGGTGGAAGATTTATCATACGAGCGAGAGGCTTGTATGGCGATGACTATATTTCAGGTTCAACTGAAGACTGATATGGACTATATAAAATATAACGATAAATTGCCAGATAATAAAAACCCCACACGGGTCTGGAGATGACAATAAACATGCCTCTCTAGTAATTAAGGCACAAAAACCATTTAGAGGGTGACGATAATTTATTCTCTGGAGTTATGATCTATATACACTCCCATGTGGACACCGAAATATATCACTATAAATATGTGCATGCTTTTTAGGATTTATTGGGTGCCTAATACGGCCCAATAAATTTTCAAACCCCTCCAAGTACAAAGGAGGTTATAGCAAAAGTTTCTGAAATTTAAAAGCGTTAGTGAAATATTTGAAGTGAAAAACGATATGGAAATCGTCGAATAAATTATATATATATATACATATATATATATATATATATATATATTAAATAAACGAATCGCGCAGCTGCAGTTCGTATTTTGGAATCGTAATTTTAAACGATTATATAGAGAAATCCGACCATCGGATTTCCCCGAAACTGGAACCGTTGGGTTCGCTTTGGAAAAATATTTCCAACTTTATAAAATTTGTTAAAATCCAACAGTTGGATTGTGTGAAATGTTTAACACCCCCCCTCCGTTAAGGTCACTCTCAAAGGGAATGCCTTAACTTCGGTGGAGCGTTTTAAGGTACAAGATACTAATAAATTACAACTTTTCAGCGTGCTGTTACAAAATGTTTAATTCAAATCTGAATGAAAACAGCGCCAGAATGAATTATATATATATATAAATAAATTAAATAAAATGAATAACGACGCTGCAGTTCGTATTTTGAAATCGTAACTTTAAACGATTATATTGAGAGATCCGACTGTCGGATTCTCCCGAAACCGGAACCGTTAGGTTCGCTTTGAAGAGATCTTTCCAATGGACTTAACTTCGTTAAGATCCGATGGTTAGATTTTGAGGAATGTGTAAATCAAATTTAGAGAAAAATAGCGCCAAGGCCACATTATGGCCTGAAATGTCATTTAATTAAAGGGCGTTATTTTTAAAATAAATAAAAATAGCGAAATATCGTTATAAGATATTATAAGCGATACGGAATAGAAATAAACCGATTCTACTTGGTTTGCTTTATATTTGATGGTTGAATGTGTTTGACATCAAAAAAATTATATAAAGAACTGAAATGTGGATGTCGAATAATTTAACCATGGACAGAATTGATTTGAATTCTAATATACGCAAATTAATTGAAAAGGCCGAGTTAATGCTCATTTCAAATAATTGATCGACAAATAAATGACGATGATATGAAGACGGTGCAAGATCGGTGATCTTCACATCGTGTAGATTACTACTGATGCCTTTAAGATTGGTAGCTCCCTTGACGAGGTTACAGTGGTAGTAGTCTGAACGTACTTGTTGATCGTCTGGGTATGCGAGGGCCTCTCTCCTGTATTGAACATACGGGAGAGGAATAAGGTGCCTCCAGTTTCGTTCAAACACATAACGGACTTGTAAATGGATGTGTGTTTGACGTGTATTCTGTGCTGTATTCGTTGATCTCTACTAAATATAAATCTGTTTGGCGGCGGAGAATTTATTCTCTTGCTTAACGCCCTTCTCTGAGACGTACGAGCTCAGAGGTTGTATATCGTTAGACATCAGTGGTATGTGGATTGACAACGTGGCATGCAAAGATGCAAATGATCAAGGCTTTGGTTGAAAAGCAGAGTCTTGCGGTTGATGATCAAAGCACGACTTTGAGATGTCGCAGCTTTGTGCATGACGTTGATTCGCGAGCCTCACACCTCGGTATGAGTTAAAAACGGGATAAGAACCGCTGGGAGATCACAACGTTTCTTTCTAGCTATGGGTAGTGTCAGCGTTTTACTTGCCCTGACATCGCTGATTATTGTACCTTTGTGGATGTTGGAATGCGAGGCGTCTCGATATATCGGTCTCTACGGAGCCGATGGATAGGTCCGATAGGACTGGGAAACGTGTGTTCAGGAATTGCCAATCCACTAACGTAAGTGTGGACCGGCCCAGCCGATTCCAAGGGTTTTCTGCGGGAAATCCGGGGGCATTTGCTAGAGTGTCCCGAAGCCAGTGAGGAGCTTGCCCCTTGCCACAACTCGTGACGGAATCCAAATTTCCAACACGAAATCACGGATTTGATTGTAACTTATATATGGAGACATAGTGGTATGTGGCACTTATGCCGTCTAGGATTGATATTTATGATTGGATTTGCTTTTGAAACATATATGCACTAGTAATAATACCAAATGACTTCGCTTACACGTATGAAGCATATTTTGGCCATTATAAGGCAAAACTCTATCCTCCAGTTTGTGTTGCATTGTGTGATGGGACTTGAGTCTTATAACGGTTTCATTTTTATAAAAAACATTGCATTATTCAAAAAAATTACTTTATTTCATGCATTGGCAATCACTGGAGTAAACCCGTTCCACGAAAGTGGCGTGTGTTAGATCTAGATTAACCCTAGAGGGGCTGAATAGGGTTTATCACAGTTTTTAACTGAATTAAAAATCTAAAGAGATATATAATAATAAATAGATCACAGAATGTAGCAGAAAACAGAAATGCAGAAAATAAATCACACACAGATATACCCAGCTTCGGCAAAACCCTGCCTACTGCTGCATTCCTAAGGTTTCTACTAGGTAAAAGAACAGATCCCGCTTACAAGACCATGTAAACTCGTGAACCCCTCGCTCCTATTCTAATCCTACGCTCAAAAACCCTAGACTGGCCTGCGTACCCTAGACCAGAATTTTCCAGACTACAGACCAGTAATCAGTAAACCCTAGTTTTAGTTGAAACTAGAAAAACAAACGAAGATTACACAAGAAAAACAAAATACAAAATAAATAAAAAACAAAACACTAGGAGATAAATTAAAGGGTCATCCTCTTCTAAAACAAAGATGGCCAGCCCTCCACAATTGTGTTGCACCCCTATTTCATTTTATTGGCCCGATCTCTTTGTTGTGAAAAAGAATGGCGACGGCTTGCACTAGGGTTTCTTTGAATCCCCAAATCAAATCGATTTCTTGAAAGAATTTGAATCTCTGATGCTTCACTTTAGTTGATGCTGGTCGATTGATGCTCCTCTCCGATTTGGGCTTTCTCTTGATCGAAAAATAAGTGAGTAACTTCTGATTTTAATCGATTACTGCTCTTTGAAATTGTGGGTTCTGTTTTCAATATGATTTGCGGTTTTTCGATCATTTTTTTTGCCAGTGATGATATAGGTGTAGTTATAGGGTTAAGAAAAACCACATGCCTCTAATTTCGATTAAGTGGCTTGGCCTGATTTTGTGTTCCCCTTTTAAAGGTTGCGTGATCTCCTCTTTTGTCTGTCTCGATTTGAATTGAGCCTTGTTTGAATAAATCAATGATTCATGTGTAGTAAAAACTTGCCGTGTGTTATTTTGCCAATAACCCTCTCCGATTCATTTCCAAATATATATTCTGGAATCAGGAAATAAAAAAAACTTGTACTTAAAAGGTTGCCAAAAAAAATCTTGATTTATAAACATGACCGAGAATCCATTTTTGATTTATGGAAGGAATTTGAAACATGAATTGAATTCCTTCATAAGGCATTCGGCTGATATTTATGAAAACACTTAACAATCTTGCTATATATGTTTCTTGCTGAAAAAAAATCCCTTTCCATTTTGTTGTTGCCATTTTTGTATTTTCAAAAAGACTGCACTGCTTAATTTATGGAAAATATTTGAATGAGTTTCCCTTGATTGAAATCAATCAGATTTGAAATACATGAGTAAAAACTGGAAATGAGTTTCTGTGTATTGATGAGTTGCCTTAAAATGCTGAATGATTTTTCTGAAAAAAATTCTTGTAAATACTTGGAAAATTTAATTTGCTCCTTGAATGCCAAATATGCCTTCATTTCTGAACATGAGTACTCTCCCCTGTATACTAAGTTTCACCACTGTGTGTAGTTCTTCATATGTGGATTGTTCTTGCTCCAAAAAACTTGAGACAATTTTGCTATTTCTTGCCAAAAACTTATTCAGTAAAAATCTGGAAATGAAACTTGCCTTAGTTCATTTGTATGTGCATAATCACCTCCCTGTTGCTCATCATACTTGAGATGCTGCACCATATTTGTGCAATGACACTTGTGCACCTTCATATGTGTATTTTTGAACCTCATCACTGTTGAGTATACATTTGTGCATTACACATCAATTCTGCACTTGTTACCATTTCATCATGAATATGTGCTTGCTGTTGTTACTTGCTTCTTTGTGACCTGCATTGCTATGACCACTTTGACAATACTGTTTACATTGAAATCTATTTTAGCATATAAGAGTATGTCTCGACACATTTGTTGCACCATTATTTTTGTCATGTGTACTGTCTTGAACACTTGTGCAGAAATGATCTACCATGCTTACCCTGTCCATTTTTTGTTTCATGCTTACACCACCTTTAGTATGCTAAGTTACATGCTGCACTTGAACATAACCATGTTGAATTGTTGTGTTGTGATACTCCATCATTAGCTTGCTGTTGTGTTCATTTTTAAGGCTGTTCCATTTTAAAAAACTGATCCAATGTAGTTGATCATTCACCTTTGTGCACATGCACCATTGTGTATATGCTTTGATCTTGTGTATTGATGCACCACCTGTTTATCACCATGATTTTGAACTATGCTACCATGATCATGCACTTGCACTTCAAACTTGTGCATGTCTACCTTTTTGACCATGAAGTTTGTTGTTGTTGAATGTATTAACTTGCTCAGCCACTTGCTGACTGTGTACATCACTTGATCATGCCATATTGTGCTCCACTGCATTTCCATTTGAGTTGAGCTGCCACGACCTTTTTTTTTCTATTGCAAGATTTTGTGTTGCCTCGACCATTTGTGTGCTGAAACATTGTCTACCTCTTTTTGGTTGAACTCACAATTGTTTGTACTTGACATTTGTGCTGTGTCGAGCTTGGTCCATGTGACTGCTCCACGGCTGTATACACTAATTGGCGAGGCAGTGCACACGTGTATTTATACACGTGTGTATCTACAGCCATCAGAAAATTTCATGTCCCTGTACATATACAAATTGTCTACCTAGACACATATGAATCAGATCAAGTCATGAAAAGTGATGAGAAACACACCAGAAAACTAAGGCAAATAAAATTTTAAAAGTAAAATAATATTTGCTAGAGTATGAAATTATTTCTGTTGCAATGTACTGTGTGTGTTTCATTGTGATAGGTAAGAAGATGATGACTGGACTGACAGAGGGCTGTGAAGACAGAAGACTGAGGAGTCAGTGTTGGTGAATGTGTAAAAGGCTGTATGAATGTGTCAGTAAAAAAAAATCTGTATATTGAAATGTAAACCGAGTGAATGTATGAGTGTTGCAATGAGGAGCTGTATATAAATATATGAATTGTACTGATCTTTGTAATAAACAAGTTTGATTGAAATAAAATGTTATTTTATTGTTGGCAAACGAACTTGTCTATTTATTCTATTTATTTATAAGTACAATATTCTCTGAATTGAATAAATAGAGGAGTTATAAAAAAATGTACTATTTGAATGTTTGAAATATAATATTGAATTTAAATAAAATACTTTATGAATATATGAATGTCTATACAGTCGTATTCTATTTAAATATAAATATTATATTCGTGTCTGTAATATATATATATATATAGAACAGTTAGTAACAAACACATTTAAAATAATATTTATTTGGTTATTATCATCAAACCAAAATCATATAATTGTGTATACAACTACGTTATATACAACAATCTCTCCCATTTGATGATGACAAACAAATAAAAGATTTTGAGCACAATAAATGTGTTTAACAGTGAATATTGAACTCCCCCTATTTATTAGCTCCCTCTACAACTGACAACTCCCTCTATAACTGTGCATGAGTGAAATGAATGAATTTAATGAATTTTCAAAATTAAAAATATTTATAAAATATTCACTCATAAAACAAAATCTCAATCCATTCTCCCCCTTTTATTATCATCAATAGGATATAGAATTTGAAATATATAGATGAAAAATGACTAACAATTATAATATCAACTTAAGAGAGATAGAATGGTCATCATAAATCTCAATCAGTAAAAATATCATAATATTCTGAGAACAAGTGGCATATTTCACATTGTAGAGAATGACGAATTTACGATGAAATTTATATAAAATGGGGAGAGTTACAAAAATATGATTTCCAATTATTTTCAAAAGAATTTTATAAAATTGAGCCCAAAAATGGTGACGGAATTGGACTATAATTAATAATTCAATTTAAGTGACAAAATCGAATATTCTCAAATCCAATAGCTATCAATCAACAAATCATAATACGTCATAAGATTTCAACACATTTCATAGATTAGAATATGGATTGATAGGTTGTTTTTTTAACACCAAGAAGAATTTCATATTAATTTCAATTTATAGCACTTTTTTTTCTTTTTATTTTATTTAAGAGCGCACTGATCACGCATAACCAGAGCTTGGATTTTTAAATGAGGTTAGTCGCAGCTTAAATTATAAGTTGTCTCTTAACCATGCATGACCAGAGCTTGGATTTTTAAATGAGGTTAGAGACACACTTTTATATTTATCATCCTCAGTATATAAAACCAATATGGATGATAGAAATGTGATAGGTACAGAAAATGGATTGTGAAATAAATTTCTAAATTAATTATATTATGACATATGACCAAATGTATCGAGATCATTAAAAATTTTCAATCATCACTAATTCTGAATAATAATATAGTCCCATTTCTATCACAAATAATTCCACTGTTTATTCAAAAAGATTTTAAAAAATTATTAAACTCTCCACATTAATATAAACTTATAATAGATGACAGAAAGATGATAGATAAAGGAGATGGTCATGAAATAATTGCCAATTCAAAGATATTATAATCAATGTTCAACCATCATGAAAATATGAATAAAATCTCCTCTTGTTGTGAAATATACTGCAGTCACAATTCATCACAATTTCAAAATCTGATAATAATTTTGATGAATTATAAATATAGTTCAATTTGGATATAGATTTCAATTTCTAAATGGATAATCAATAAATAATTTTAACATTGAAAATTAATTACAAGAGGAATATGAAAAGATCTATACAAAGCAAGAGGGGATAAAAATATATACAAAAATTCAGAACTTCTGATACCAATTGGTGCCCCTATTAATGGAGATTGTAACAAGATATGTAGTGACCCGCAAATCCGTAACATTAGAGTTGACTATATACATCATACGTCCAACCCAAATATCATGAAAATACGAAACATTTTTTTTAGAAGAAAGAGGTAGAAGAAGAACAGAAATAACAACACAGAATCTCACATCGCAGCGGAACAAAATATAATGTATTATAACTTTTGAAATACAAAATCTCAACTGTATAACATACACTTACCAGAGTACAAAACTTACAACACAACGGAACAACACTATAACTAGATAACGCTGAAGCCTCCTGCTCCAAGCTCCTTTAGATATATATGAAAAATCCTGAACTACTTGACTGCCCGTACAAATTTAGGCACCCAAGAGTTTAGGTAGAACAAAACAAAATAAACTCCGGGTCAGTCATGGGACTGGTATGAGTAAACAGTTTAAAACAGTTTCAGAAAACTAAATGATATCTCATAAGACCACGCCGTATAACACGGAACGGGTTTTTCCCTTATGAGAATCCAAACGCTTGATTTAACTTTCAAAAATCCCTTTTGAAAGGAACGATAGCTTTATATCAAAACTCCTTTGATATTATAATAGTGTCTAAATCAAGTAGATAACAATCTAGTGGAACGTTTGCATCTCACGTTCCATATATATAATATATAATCAAAACCGCAAGCACGTATTGGGTAATGGATTTCCAACTATGACAAGGTATGGAACCACCTTCCGCTGGTATATCTCTAGAGGAGAATACACCAAGTTCAACAAGAACATCTTGCAACTCAGCCACACATGACCGACCACTCATTTCGCTTGAGTGTATCGAATGTATATCACCAACGGTTGGGATCAGCAACCGTTTCCCGAATGGGATAGCATCGACAATAGATTTTTAGAAGTAAATGAAACTCTAGATCAGGTGATTATACACCCTAATAGGTGCGACCTACATAGCCATGCTGCTTGCCCGATTTCTGTCATTTACCGGTTGATGAGGCTAGAAGCTACGCTTTATCATCACACCAGATTCAGTTCGAATGTCACATCGTCAAATCCATCAAATCACCGATTGACGTCCTCAACAGTACATTACGTGTTAGCTAAAAGAAGTTTCCTTCTCCGCTTCCACTCCTGGTACGGTTGAAGAAATCAATGTACGTGACCTTTCTGGAAATACTCTGTCAGACAATCATCCATACGAATCACCCAGGAACAGGATGAACTGAAGGCACTATTTCTATTAATAGAAAAAGTCCTTGCACTCTACTCCGTCTTCGATTATCTTTATATAATCTGATTCGCACGCTACTTCCAATACGGAGTGGTTCTTCGGATAATAATCCAACCGGTCTCTCCATATTGACAACGATGGTCAAAACTTCGATAGTCTGTGATTTAACTATCGAATAAAAACAAGTGTTTCGATAGTCGATGATTTAACTATCGAATAAAACAAGTGTTCATCCAAACATCCAACAATCACTGAGCCTTTAATTAATATTCCATTAATTAAATCTCTTCTCCATTTCTTATCAATATTTGTTAACCAAATATTTTCAATAACCATATTGGCCTTATACGTTATTTGGAAAACATTTCCATATATCGCCTTCTTTTATTTCCTAAACTTTAGAAAATATATGTTATTTATAATTGGAAAATATTCCACTTACTTATCTCTTTTCCAATCTCGTTTATTCCTATACTTAGGAAATATTTATTATTCCATTTCCCAGCTTACACTTATTTGGGTTAAAACGGATGTTGTGTAAAACATCGTTACGACAACCCAAATACTATATTCAACTAACTCTTATCTAACATTGATCTTCGAGCCTGAAATCTTACTATTTATTTGTTAATAATGAAATCAATCAAGTTGGGGTATAATTACCTCTCAGACCTTGATTGAATAACATTTATAACGTCAAAACAGATATGACTACTTACTCGAACAATCAATAACATACAACTACTTCTTTACCTTTAAACACATATACACTTTTTCTTTCTATTCTTACTAGATTTTATTCTTATACTTCCTTTTTGATTATACTATTCTATTTCTAAGTTCGTTTTCTTATCGACTTCTATATATATCGATACGTTGATTTCTAACTATCAAATTATCTTAAAAATATTCTATCTCCTTAAATTCCCGGAAAAATTCGCCATAACCTCCTTTGTACCGGGAGCATCGGGAAAATCCCCAAACTGCCACACAGGCCTTTTCCAATCAAAAAGAAAAAGAAAAGCCAAGCGGCTAGCCGATACGGCGCATAAAATCTCATATATGAATTAAATACGTACCTTTTTGTCGGGCATTCTATTTATATACCTTCTAACACTTTTCCCATACCTGTCTCCTGTTTATTTATGCATGTCCAATCTATTTTAACTATACCAATCTTTTAACTAAACTTGTTAACTAAATTTGTTAATTTACTCCTTAGTCTATTTCACTTTCATATTTGAACATGACATGTTCAAATATAATTTAACTTGCATAATAATCAATTCTAATTATACTCATACTCTCGTTTCCTTATCGACTTCTCTATTCAAATTCCAATTCAATTCTATTTGAATTCTCTTTATTTAACTTCATTTGAATTCTATTTTCGAATTCTATAGTTTAAAGTCCATTTGAATTCTATTTTCAAATTCTATATTTTAAAGTCCATTTGAGTTCTATATTCAAATTCTATAGTTTAAAGTCCATTTGAATTCTATATTCAAATTCTATAGTCAATGTCTATTTGAATTCTATATTCAAATTCTATAGTTTAAAGTCCATTTGAATTCTATATTCAAAGTCTATTTGAATTCTATATTCAAATTCTATAGTTTAAAGTCCATTTGAATTCTATTTTCAAATTCTATATTTTAAAGTCCATTTGAATTCTATATTCAAATTCTATAGTTTAAAGTCCATTTGAATTCTATATTCAAATTCAATATTCAAAGTCTATTTGAATATCTCTGCATTATTTTTAAACAACGTTTATAACTTTAATTCAAATCCCATCTTTTCATTTATAAACAAAGTTTATAAATTCAATTCAAATTCCATCTTTTCATTTATAAACAGAGTTTATAAATTCAATTCAAATCCCATCTTTTCATTTATAAACAGAGTTTATAAATTCAATTCAAATCCCATCTTTTCATTTATAAACAGAGTTTATAAATTCAATATTCGTTCATATATATTCAAAACAAGTTAATGTTTTCTATAGTTCATTTAAAATTCAAATTCTATTTATAAAAATAGAATTCCCCTTTTAAATTTCAAATACCCTTTTCGATATTTTTATAAATCAATATTCAAGCCCAGGGATATTTTAAACAATCAAATCAGCCAATTTTCAATCATTTGATTTTTAACACATCATATATGAATATATATGAAATCAAACAAACAACAACAGATAATATATTTTTGAGGAATCCAGTTGGATTCCTCCAACCTGTTTTCCTGCATTCATAGACGTTAGTCAACATAGTAATACCCACCCTGCTTCAAGGCAGAATATCACGGTATAGAAGGACATCCACTAATCATAGCGTGGGGCGTATAGGGTAATCATCCGCTAATGAAACCGCGGGCATCCGCTAATGATACTGCGGGAATCCAACCAATCATCAACCCAATATATATATATATCCTAAATAACTATATATATTTTAAAACAATCAGACAGCATTCAAACAAGCACAGACAATTATTTTTAACTATATAAAAATAATTCTAAATAAATGGTGAGTGAGGTTTACTCACCAAATTTGCCATTGTCGAATATCCTGTAACTTTTCATATCGTTGTTCATGAATCACCTCGAATGAATTCGTACCTGCGATAAATTTTATTTTAAATTTACCGATTAAATGTTTTATTTATTTAAATTAACTATTTAAATAAATAAATTACTTTTCTATATTTCCTTCTTTACTAACTAACTTCCTTTATATAATTATATTATATAAACTAAATTTTACTTTAATTGGTTTTCAAATTGTATAAACTAAATCTCCTTATAAATTTTGAATTAAAAAGAATCAAAATTTACCTTAACAGCCTATTCCCTTTCTCCTTGAATTAACAAATTCGAGCACTGTCTACATCCTTTCACCAACCATGAACATGCCTTTCCTATCTTAGATTCACTGTAATCGGTCAATGCCCGCACTGCGGTTGGTTAACGCGAAGTCGAATCCTTCCACTGTTGAATCCCATCGAGCTCCAGGACAAAAGTCGCGACCTCCTTCTTTGCTACCGGAATCTCCACACTCCATGTCGAAGTGCCCTCCTGCCAACCTGAGGTTCGCCAGTGAACTCGCGAGCGCCATCACCCTGAACCCAACATCGCTCAAAGCCCTAGGGTATGCACCACTCTCGAAGTCGAGTTCAGCGACTCATGGTAAACCCTAGCTCGCGCCTGATGCTTCGTACCCCTAATTGGGACTTGCGGCATCCAATCCACCTCCCTGTTGAGCTTTGCATCGCAGCCTTAGCCCTCGATCACCCTCCGTTTGAATCGCGTCTTCCACCCTCGCTCGAACTGGAGCGCCTCAGATTTAGTCAGAATGATTTAACATCGAACTTATCACGCTCGATTCTGCGGAGGAATGAGGTGTCGTATTTTAATAAGAGGACTGCGGCTTTTGTATTTTAGTTTTGAAGAAGAGGGAAAAAGGAATGGGAGGATTCGATCTTTTCTCTGTGAAGAACTAAATGGAAAAATATACAAGGGGGAGTGCGATTATATACATGAACGGATGGCAAAACAAGGAGCCACGAGTTGTTTATGTTTATGGAGGAGAAAGGGGGTACGAGGTTTTTGATTTGTGGTAAGGGAAAGGAGATGTGTTGAATTCTCTTCCTTATGATAATTAATGGTTATAAATATAGGTGTATAAATTTAAATTATCCATAATTCCTAACTCCTTTTTGAACGCAACAAGGGTCATCCCTAGGGTTATAACATTATTCTGAACACACTGGGATAGGTCACGATGTCCAATTCGATCATCTGTAGAAGATATTAATCTAATTCAATATAAATTAATTTCAGACAATTTATTTCCTCGATAGATAAATAAATATTATTATCGTTAAAATTTCATATTAATTATTTGAACTGTTTTCAATTCAAATTAAAATTTGAATTCAACTAATTCCATTTTCGTATTCTGCTATTTTAATATATTCGATATTAAATCGAAATTGATTATTTAATTGATAACTCAAATATAAAACACCATTTATATTATCAACTCGATATTTAAATCCGTATTAAATAGTTAAAATTAACCCATAAGAATCCGGGTCATTACAATCTTCTCCACTTAAAATAATTTCGCCCTCAAAATTGCTAAGGTAGAAAAAGTGCTACAGACCCATTTATCTTTTCAAAACTTATTTATGTTGATATTCAACATTTCAAACTTCCTTACGTAACTCTCTTTCGAATAAATCCCTATTCGATAACTCCTCCCTTCGAATAACTATATTCGATAATTTCTCTTTCGAATAACTAGATTCGAAAACCTTTCTTCGAATCAACTATATTCGATTTACTCTTTTCAATTTACTCTTATCAATTAACTCTATTTGATTAGCTCTTTTCACTTAACTCCTTCCGAATAAGCTATATTTGATAACTCCTTTAACTCTATTCGATTAACTCCTTTTATTCTATTCGAATAACTAATATTTGATTTAACTCCATTCGCTTGACTCTAGATCGCAACAATCACAATGGTTACGCCTGATTCCCTCTGGAAACATCCGACCGCCCTAGGCTATCTGCAGCCCTGCGAATTACGCTAGCAGTCGTACGAAATGGCAACTTATCCTGAGTAACTATGTTTGACCAACTCTATCTCAATAACTATATTCGATCTACTTTAATTGAATAACTAACATTCAATTAAATCCTAATTCGATTAACTATGTTCAATTAACTTTATCTGGTTAACTCTTAATTTGAATAACAAGTATTCGATAAATTCTAATTGAACAACTAATATTCAATTAGCTCTACGGATTAACCCTAAGCGGTTAACTCTAACTGGTTAATTCTTACTCTAATCGATTTATTCTAACTCAAATCGATTATTTCTAACTCTAATCGACTTCTCCTATTCGAATAACTCCTATTGGATAACGTTTATTCATTTACAAAGATTTACTTTCAGTAACGGTTCTTCACTTTATAAATGTTCTCTTTAATAACGTTACTTCACTTATACAAGTGTTGTGTACCCCTTCTATTTAAAACTATCGGTGCTAAAAACCAATATCTCTCCTCTATATAAGTTCAGACTTATATATTCCATCTATCGAATGATAAATATTTAATTTAATTTATAAACTGTTATTTATAAATTAATCTTTTCTATTTATATGTTAAAAACAGATTTCCATTTTCTATTCATCTTCTATATATTCCTTTGATTAAATTCTATTTATTTAACAAATAAATATCTCATTTATAACATTCTATTTATTTTCTATAAATAAATATTTCCATTTAATCTATTTGTAAATGTTTTACAATATTTCCCTTTTAAAATTCCTATTTGTAAATGTTTTTACAAATATCTCTCCTTCTATTTGTTTGCACATAACTTCCTTTGTATTTGTGTTACAAATATATTTCCTCTATATTTGTTTTACAAATATATTTTCTTTATATTTGTTTTACAAATATATTTTCTTTATAACTCTTTTGGTTTTTCCTTTATTCACATCCAATTCATATTTCATTCACATTGATTTTACTCAATTTATTCATTTCGATCCATTTAACTTACTTAAGTTAAATTTAATTTCAATCATTCAAATTCCCATTAACTAGTTGCTAATTAACCGTTTTGCCTATTTCACCCTTTTTATTTCAATATAACTTGTTCAAATATATGTCAACTTAATTATAACTAATCTAATTTTATTTTCAACTCGGTTTATATATTCGATTTCGAATATAAATTCTCAATCTCTTTCACTTATCCAAAAATCCAATTTCGATTCAAATTTCTTTTAACTAATTATTCTCCAATTTAGTTAATTCTATTTAACCATTTAAAATATGATTTTTGTCTTAAAAATCATTTCACTTACTTCACTGGAGTTCATATTTATTTTATATCTCCAGCCTGGATTTTTCTAATGCCAATTCGGATTTTATTTCCTAAAAATCCTTTTATTTATTTAATTAAACTGTTATGGTTTTATAATGGTTCTGGCGCTGTTTTTCTAAAAATTTGATTTTGACATAACTCAAAATCTATACGACGAAATCCTGATTTTCCTCTTTCATTAGAAAACTATTATTCAATCGGTCCCGATGATTCTTGTTTCAAAGAATTCTGACTTCAATTGAGTTCTGTATACTAAATTGAAGTTCGAATCGCCAATTTTCGAACTGCCGCGCTACGGCGAGCTCATTTTAATTATATTTATAAATATAAACATTTTAACTTTGTTTATAATAAATTCAACTCCATTCTGATATATTTTTAATATATATCAAATCCATTTCATAATATTTCCGATCTATTTCACTTCTAATATTCAAATCCTATATATTTACAATATTCAAATTCCATTTGAATTTCTTTATTCAAACTCTATATTATTTCCTTCTATTCAAAACCCATTTCAAAATTCCTTTGAAGTTATATAAATATATACATATATTTATCAAATTCAAAACATTTGAATTTTCAAACTACTTGTTTCTTTTCAAACAAATTTCCATCAAAACTTTTCTAAGGCAGCAATTCATCACTTAGAAACCCGAAAATGAACACTGATGATGTTGCGACCATCATCAGAATTATTTCCCAGCTACTGAATGAGTTCAGTACTATATTTCTTTCAAACTCCATTTAGAAAAATATTTTCCAAACTCCCAGGATTTTAAATTCTGAATTCTGGTTGGAATTCAATTTCAATTTATCTCATTTGTATATTTGATTTCATATACAAATTCCATTGGTTATATATATAACTATTTCTGATTATAATCCTAACAATCAACTTAACTATTTAAAACGATATCGTGTCCAATCTTCTGTTCAAGTGTTTATAAACTCCTATCGACATCGTGGCGTCCCACGATTCGACCAAAATTTATAATTCACTCAACAGACTTGTCAACACAATATAAAATAGTTTTTATATCAAATAACAAATACGCTCTCTCGTATATATATACGCTTAACACATTCTAGGACACTACTGATCCTATCTCTAATGAGCACAATTCCACACAGCCTAGGTATTCGCTCAACCTAAGCTCTGATACCAACTGTAGTGACCCGCAAATCCGTAACATCAGAGTTGACTATATACATCATACGTCCAACCCAAATATCACGAAAATACGAAACATTTTTTTTTAGAAGAAAGAGGTAGAAGAAGAACAGAAATAACAACACAGAATCTCACATCGCAGCGGAACAAAATATAATGTATTATAACTTTTGAAATACAAAATCTCAACTGTATAACATACACTTACCAGAGTACAACACTTACAACACAACGGAACAACACTATAACTAGATAACGCTGAAGCCTCCTGCTCCAAGCTCCTTTAGATATATCTGAAAAATCCTGAACTACTTGACTGCCCGTACAAATTTAGGCACCCAAGAGTTTAGGTAGAACAAAACAAAATAAACTCCGGGTTAGTCATGGGACTGGTATGAGTAAACAGTTTAAAACAGTTTCAGAAAACTAAATGATATCTCATAAGACCACGCCGTATAACACGGAACGGGTTTTTCCCTTATGAGAATCCAGACGCTTGATTTAACTTTCAAAAATCCCTTTTGAAAGGAACGATAGCTTTATATCAAAACTCCTTTGATATTATAATAGTGTCTAAATCAAGTAGATAACAATCTAGTGGAACGTTTGCATCTCACGTTCCACATATATAATATATAATCAAAACCGCAAGCACGTATTGGGTAATGGATTTCCAACTATGACAAAGTATGGAACCACCTTCCGCTGGTATATCTCTAGAGGAGAATACACCGAGTTCAACAAGAACATCTTGCAACTCAACCACACATGACCGACCACTCATTTCGCTTGAGTGTATCGAATGTATATCACCAACGGTTGGGATCAGCAACCGTTTCCCGAATGGGACAACATCGACAATAGATTTTTAGAAGTAAATGAAACTCTAGATCAGGTGATTATTCACCCTAATAGGTGCGACCTACATAGCCATGCTGCTTGCCCGATTTCTGTCATTTACCGGTTGATGAGGCTAGAAGCTACGCTTTATCATCACACCAGATTCAGTTCGAATGTCACATCGTCAAATCCATCAAATCACCGATTGACGTCCTCAACAGTACATTACGTGTTAGCTAAAAGAAGTTTCCTTCTCCGCTTCCACTCTTGGTACGGTTGAAGAAATCAATGTACGTGACCTTTCTGGAAATACTCTGTCAGACAATCATCCATACGAGTCACCCAGGAACAGGATGAACTGAAGGCACTATTTCTATTAATAGAAAAAGTCCTTGCACTCTACTCCGTCTTCGATTATCTTTATATAATCTGATTCGCACGCTACTGCCAATACGGAGTGGTTCTTCGGATAATAATCCAACCGGTCTCTCCATATTGACAACGATGGTCAAAACTTCGATAGTCTGTGATTTAACTATCGAATAAAAACAAGTGTTTCGATAGTCGATGATTTAACTATCGAATAAAACAAGTGTTCATCCAAACATCCAACAATCACTGAGCCTTTAATTAATATTCCATTAATTAAATCTCTTCTCTATTTCTTATCAATATTTGTTAACCAAATATTTTCAATAACCATATTGGCCTTATACGTTATTTGGAAAACATTTCCATATATCGCCTTCTTTTATTTTCTAAGCTTTAGAAAATATATGTTATTTATAATTGGAAAATATTCCAATTACTTATCTCTTTTCCAATCTCGTTTATTCCTATACTTAGGAAATATTTATTATTCCATTTCCCAGCTTACACTTATTTGGGTTAAAACGGATGTTGTGTAAAACATCGTTACGACAACCCAAATACTATATTCAACTAACTCTTATCTAACATTGATCTTCGAGCCTGAAATCTTACTATTTATTTGTTAATAAAGAAATCAATCAAGTTGGGGTATAATTACCTCTCAGACCTTGACTGAATAACATTTATAACGTCAAAACAGATATGATTACTTACTCGAACAATCAATAACATACAACTACTTCTTTACCTTTAAACACGTATACACTTTTTCTTTCTATTCTTACTAGATTTTATTCTTATACTTCCTTTTTGATTATACTATTCTATTTCTAAGTTCGTTTTCTTATCGACTTCTATATATATCGATACGTTGATTTCTAACTATCAAATTATCTTAAAAATATTCTATCTCCTTAAATTCCCGGAAAAATTCGCCATAACCTCCTTTGTACCGGGAGCATCGGAAAAATCCCCAAACTGCCACACAAGCCTTTTCCAATCAAAAAGAAAAAGAAAAGCCAAGCGGCTAGCCGATACGGCACATAAAATCTCATATATGAATTAAATACGTACCTTTTTGTCGGGCATTCTATTTATATACCTTCTAACACTTTTTCCCATACCTGTCTCCTGTATATTTATGCCTGTCCAATCTATTTTAACTATACCAATCTTTTAACTAAATTTGTTAACTAAATTTGTTAATTTACTCCTTAGTCTATTTCACTTTCATATTTGAACATGACATGTTCAAATATAATTTAACTTGCATAATAACCAATTCTAATTATACTCATACTCTCGTTTCCTTATCGACTTCTCTATTCAAATTCCAATTCAATTCTATTTGAATTCTCTTTATTTAACTTCATTTGAATTCTATTTTCAAATTCTATAGTTTAAAGTCCATTTGAATTCTATTTTCAAATTCCTTTATTTTAAAGTCCATTTGAATTCTATATTCAAATTCTATAGTTTAAAGTCCATTTGAATTCTATATTCAAATTCTATAGTCAAAGTCTATTTGAATTCTATATTCAAATTCTATAGTTTAAAGTCCATTTGAATTCTATATTCAAATTCTATATTCAAAGTCTATTTGAATTCTATACTCAAATTCTATAGTTTAAAGTCCATTTGAATTCTATTTTCAAATTCTATATTTTAAAGTCCATTTGAATTCTATATTCAAATTCTATAGTTTAAAGTCCATTTGAATTCTATATTCAAAGTCTATTTGAATATCTCTGCATTATTTATAAACAACATTTATAACTTCAATTCAAATCCCATCTTTTCATTTATAAACAAAGTTTATAAATTCAATTCAAATTCCATCTTTTCATTTATAAATAGAGTTTATAAATTCAATTCAAATCCCATCTTTTCATTTATAAACAGAGTTTATAAATTCAATATTCGTTCATATATATTCAAAACAAGTTAATGTTTTCTATAGTTCATTTAAAATTCAAATTCTATTTATAAAAATAGAATTCCCCTTTTAAATTTCAAATACCCTTTTCGATATTTTTATAAATCAATATTCAAGCCCAGGGATATTTTAAACAATCAAATCAGCAGATTTTCAATCATTTGATTTTTAACACATCATATATGAATATATATGAAGTCAAAGAAACAACAACAGATAATATATTTTTGAGGAATCCAGTTGGATTCCTCCAACCTGTTTTCCTGCATCCACAGACGTTAGTCAACATAGTAATACCCATCCTGCTTCGAGGCAGAATATCGCGGTATAGAAGGTCATCCACTAATCATAGCGTGGGGCGTATAGGGTAATCATCCGCTAATGATACTGCGGGAATCCAACCAATCATCAACCCAATATATATATATATATATATATATATCCTAAATAACTATATATATTTTAAAACAATCAGACAACATTCAAACAAGCACAGACAATTATTTTTAACTATATAAAAATAATTCTAAATAAATGGTGAGTGAGGTTTACTCACCAAATTTGCCGTTGTCGAATATCCTGTAACTTTTCATATCGTTGTTCATGAATCACCTCGAATGAATTCGTACCTGCGATAAATTTTATTTTAAATTTACCGATTAAATGTTTTATTTATTTAAATTAACTATTTAAATAAATAAATTACTTTTCTATATTTCCTTCTTTACTAACTAACTTCCTTTATATAATTATATTATATAAACTAAATTTTACTTTAATTGGTTTTCAAATTGTATAAACTAAATCTCCTTATAAATTTTGAATTAAAAAGAATCAAAATTTACCTTAACAGCCTATTCCCTTTCTCCTTGAATTAACAAATTCGAGCACTGTCTACATCCTTTCACCAACCATGAACATGCCTTTCCTATCTTAGATTCACTGTAATCGGTCAATGCCCGCACTCCGGTTGGTTAACGCGAAGTCGAATCCTTCCACTGTTGAATCCCATCGAGCTCCAGGACAAAAGTCGCGACCTCCTTCTTTGCTACCGGAATCTCCATACTCCATGTCGAAGTGCCCTCCTGCCAACCTGAGGTTCGCCTGTGAACTCGCGAGCGCCATCACCCTGAACCCAACATCGCTCAAAGCCCTAGGGTATGCACCACTCTCGAAGTCGAGTTCAGCGACTCATGGTAAACCCTAGCTCGCGCCTGATGCTTCGTACCCCTAATTGGGACTTGCGGCATCCAATCCACCTCCCTGCTGAGCTTTGCATCGCAGCCTTAGCCCTCGATCACCCTCCGTTTGAATCGCGTCTTCCACCCTAGCTCGAACTGGAGCGCCTCAGATTTAGTCAGAATGATTTAACATCGAACTTATCACGCTCGATTCTACGGAGGAATGAGGTATCGTATTTTAATAAGAGGACTGCGGCTTTTGTATTTTAGTTTTGAAGAAGAGGGAAAAAGGAATGGGAGGATTCGATCTTTTCTCTGTGAAGAACTAAATGGAAAAATATACAAGGGGGAGTGTGATTATATACATGAACGGATGGCAAAACAAGGAGCCACGAGTTGTTTATGTTTGTGGAGGAGAAAGGGGGTACGAGGTTTTTGATTTGTGGTAAGGGAAAGGAGATGTGTTGAATTCTCTTCCTTATGATAATTAATGGTTATAAATATAGGTGTATAAATTTAAATTATCCATAATTCCTAACTCCTTTTTGAACGCAACAAGGGTCGTCCCTAGGGTTATAACACTATTCTAAACACACTGGGATAGGTCACGATGTCCAATTCGATCATCTGTAGAAGATATTAATCTAATTCAATATAAATTTATTTCAGACAATTTATTTCCTCGATAAATAAATAAATATTATTATCGTTAAAATTTCATATTAATTATTTGAACTGTTTTCAATTCAAATTAAAATTTGAATTCAACTAATTCCATTTTCGTATTCTGTTATTTTAATATATTCGATATTAAATCGAAATTGATTATTTAATTGATACCTCAAATATAAAACACCATTTATATTATCAACTCGATATTTAAATCCGTATTAAATAGTTAAAATTAACCCATAAGAATCCGGGTCATTACAAGATACTAGAGACAAACCAAGATATTCCAGACAGCAAAAACCATACATTAAACCCAAGCTAACAATTAACAAATTAGGCACAATAATTTCATCTATCAGAGCAGCAGTCACAAACAATCAGTTATTTGAGAACATTTTTCAAAGGCAGTATCAGAGCAGCACAGAAATCAATATCACAACAGACTTGTCAGACGATGTTTATGAAGGTCACAAATATATATTCCATGATCCATGATTATAAAATTTAGTTTGTTTTAAATCATTTGAAGAAAAGTGAAAATACCAGAATTTAATGAATCAATCACACAATATTATATTTCAGTTTCAAGATATGTGTGTGATCAATAAATCAATAATTTCAAATGATTTTTAAACAAACATATATTCAAATCAAATAACCATGAAATAATAGAGAAATTTAAGACCATTTTTTCAAAGAATTTTCAAAAATTTTCTGACAATCACAAGACAAATTTTAAATCATTTACATCAAGATTGATTAATAATTCATGATCCAAAAATAGTGGTTTATTCAAAATCACTTGAAGAAATGTAAATCTTGAGATACAATGAATCAATTACACAGGATAATAATTTCAGATCTGAGAGGTGTGTAAGATTCAAAATATCATAAATTTTCAAGTGATATCAAAGAAACAAAAACAAACTAGATGATCATGAATAACAATGGATTTCAAGATGTAAGCAATGATTCAAGACCAAACAAAATATCCAAGTCAATCTGAAAATCAATGAAATTACCATAACTAATAAGTAGCTGTGTGCTGTAATAAATACAACATTTTAAGTTTTTCTAAAATGAATTAGAAGAAAATTCAAAACAGCAGTGTTGTGTGAAATTCCATCAAACTTTCAGATCTTCAAAAAATATTTAGAATTCAAAATTAACAGTGTTCAAGATATGACACAAATACATCAACACTATGTTATGAATAAATAAACTTCAAAACAATCGCAGATATTTACAAGATTAAATTCAAGATTTGGAAATAATTAAAACATCATATTCTATTCAACTAAAGAGAATTTCCAGAAAAATATGAGTTCTACAATTGGAAGTTAATGAAGCCCAGAAGAAGTTACAATCATATGACAGTGACAAACCAAATAAATGAAAACAAAGAAAAATAAAATAAATAAACAGAAGAGATAGAAGGATAAATAAACAAAAAACAAAAAATAAAAAAATATTTACAAAGGTGAGTTTAGAGATCATACCAGAATCCAATGTAAATCAGAATCTCTAACTCAACAGACTTAGCTAAGGAACTCTAAATAAATCAAAGATGTGGAGTAGCTTGAATTCAAATTTTCTTTTCCAAAGCAGTTCCTCAGCCATCACTGGTACCTAGCAGTTGAGAGGGTTAAGTGGTCTAACAAAGATTGTTTTACCACTCACAGCTTTGTATCGAACTTTTGGTACCCAAACCTGTCTATATAACAAACCATCTGAATTTATCTTTGTACCCTTGGGAACCCAAATCTGTTTGAATTTAACAAACCCCATATTATTTTCTTTTGAGATCAAAGATTGTTTAAATGGTTAGTTATAAAACACATACTCATTTCGTTCGTGATTTAAAAACCTTTTGGAATTATCAGAGTTAAAATTTCCAAAGCTATTCTTTTCAAAGGTGTTTGAAGGATTTTTAGAATCGCTTGAATTTCGTTTTTCAAAACCATTTATTCTCCCAAAACCAAGACCACGTTTATTTCCAACAGAAAATTGGTTTTTCAACAACATATCCAAATATTTTTCACCATTTGAAAATTTAGACTAAATTGTTTCAAGTTGTTGAATTTTAGTTTTAAGATCACTATTTTCTTTTATTAAATCTGAACAACGGTTTTCGGTGATCTTACTCTTTTCAAAATCAGTTTTCAAAACTAAATTTTCATCTTCAAGAAATTTAATTTTGGCTTGGGATTCCGAGATTTCAAATTCAAATCGTTTTTGTTTTTCAAACTCAAAATTCCTGGATTTTTCAATCTCATTTTCAGGTTCTTTCAAAATCAAATCACTTTTCACCAAATTTTCATTTTCAGCAATTTCAAGTTTGGAATTTATGGCAGTCTTAAAACTTTCAAATTCCTTTTGCAGAAAAAATTTCGAACTTGATAACTCAATCTCGTTCTCTTTTAAGATCAAAATTTCATTTTCAAACTTTTGAATATTTTTATTGAGATGAACAAGATTGGTTTCCAATTTCAAACAATTTTTGCAGTCTGAATTTGAGGAGTTTTTAAAATATTCAAGTTGTGATTCCAAATCATTGATTTTGCTGGTCAACTCAAGATTTTTAGTTTTCAAAATTTTGTTTTTAGATTTGAGTTTATCAAAAGACTTAGTTAGATCAGCACAAAAATAAAACAGATCTTCATAAGAGAAATTTTCTACTTCATTGTCTGTTGAGTCTCCATCAGCTGATCCATCTGAATCATCATCTGTAAATCCTGTTAAGCAGAACTCTGAATTTGAGTTGACTTTATCGGTTTTTGAGCTGTGGTTGTCAGATCTTCCATACTTCGTATTGAGAGTATCCCAGATTTCCTGTGCAGATAAACAATGATAGATAAGGTTAAACTGTTCAGTACTAAGATGATCAAATATAATTTTCATAGCACGAGCATTGAAAGTAATATCTACACTATCAAACCCATTGATAACAACATCCTAACATTTTATATTAACAGATTTTAAATAAAATTCCATTTTGGATTTCCAGTTTAAAAAATCCGTTCCATCGAAAATTGTTGGAGATGAACTGGACTGACTCTCTATCGATTGACAACTAGGATGACCCGTGACTCTAGAGTTAATGAAATAACCTGCTCTGGTACCACTTGTTGGATCTAGATTAACCCTAGAGGGGGGTGAATAGGGTTTTATCACATTTTTTAACTGAATTAAAAATCTAACGAGATATATAATAATAAACAGATCACAGAATGTAGCAGAAAACAGAAATGCAGAAAATAAATCACACACAGATATACCCAGCTTCGGCAAAACCCTGCCTACTGCTGCATTCCTAAGGTTTCTACTAGGTAAAAGAACAGATCCCGCTTACAAGACCATGTAAACTCGCGAACCCCTCGCTCCCATTCTAATCCTACGCTCAAAAACCCTAGACTGGCCTGTGTACCCTAGACCAGAATTTCCCAGACTACAGACCAGTAATCTGTAAACCCTAGTTTTAGTTGAAACTAGAAAAACAAACAACGATTACACAAGAAAAACAAAATACAAAATAAATAATAATAAAACCCTTAGAGATAAATTAGAGGGTCATCCTCTTTTAAAACAAAGATAGCCGGCCCCTCCACAATTGTGTTGCACCCCTATTTCATTTTATTGGCCCGATCTCTTTGCTGTGAAAAAGAATGGCGGCGGTTTGCACTAGGGTTTCTTTGAATCCCCAAATCAAATCGATTTCTTGAAAGAATTTGAATCTCTGATGCTTCACTTTAGTTGATGCTGGTCGATTGATGCTCCTCTCCGATTTGGGCTTTCTCTTGATCGAAAAACAAGTGAGTAGCTTCTGATTTTAATCGATTACTGCTCTTTGAAATTGTGGGTTCTATTTTCAATATGATTTGCGGTTTTTCGATCCTTTTTTTTTTGCCAGTGACGATATTGGTGTAGTTATAGGGTTAAGAAAAACCACATGCCTCTGATTTCAATTAAGTGGCTTGGCCGGATTTTGTGTTCCCCCTTTTAAAAGGTTGCGTTATCTCCTCTTTTGTCTCTCTCGATTTGAATTGAGCCTTGTTTGAATAAATCCATGATTCATGTGTAGTAAAAACTTGCCGTGTGTTATTTTGCCAATAACCCTCTCTGATTCATTTCCAAATATATATTCTTGAATCAGGAAATAAAAAAACTTGTACTTAAACGGTTGCCAAAAAAATCTTGATTTATAAACATGACCGAGAATCCATTTTTGATTTATGGAAGGAATTTGAAACATGAATTGAATTCCTTCATAAGGCATTCGACTGATATTTCTGAAAACACTTAACAGTCTTGCTATATATGTTTCTTGCTGAAAAAAATCCCTTTCCATTTTGCTGTTGCCATTTTTGTATTTTCAAAAAGACTGCACTGCTTAATTTTTGGAAAATATTTGAATGAGTTTCCCTTGATTGAAATCAATCATATTTGAAATACATGAGTAAAAACTGGAAATGAGTTTCTATGTATTGATGAGTTGCCTTAAAATGTTGAATGATTTTTCTGAAAAAAATTCTTGTAAATACTTGGCAAATTTAATTTGCTCCTTGAATGCCAAATATGCCTTCATTTCTGAACATGAGTACTCTCCCATGTATACTAAGTTTCACCACTGTGTGTAGTTCTTCATATGTGGATTGTTCTTGCTCCAAAAAATGCTTGAGACAATTTTGCTATTTCTTGCCAAAAACTTAATCAGTAAAAATCTGGAAATGAAATTTGCCTTAGTTCATTTGTATGTGCATAATCACCTCCCTGTTGCTCATCATACTTGAGATGCTGCACCATATTTGTGCAATAACACATGTGCACCTTCATATGTGTATTTCTGAACCTCATCACTGTTGAGTATACATTTGTGCATTACACATCAATTCTGCACTTGTTACCATTTCATCATGAATATGTGCTTGCTGTTGTTACTTGCTTCTTTGTGACCTGCATTGCTATGACCACTTTGACAATACTGTTTACATTGAAATCTATTTTAGCATATAAGAGTATGTCTCGACACATTTGTTGCACCATTATTTTTGTCATGTGTACTGTCTTGAACACTTGTGCAGAAATGATCTGCCATGCTTACCCTGTCCATTGTTTGTTTCATGCTTGCACCACCTTTAGTGTAACACCCCGAATTTTCTATTAACACTAAAGTTGCTAAAATATTAATAAGTGTGTAAGAGAGGGGATGTATCTAATATGAATATAAAAATATTAATAAGTGTGTAAGAGAGGGGATGTATCTAATATGAATATAAAAATATTAATAAGTGTGTAAGAGAGGGGATGTATCTAATATGAATATAAAAATATTAATAAGTGTGTGAGAGAGGGGATGTATCTAATATGTATATAAAAACAATAATAAGTAAAGGGGGATGTATCTAATATGTACATTGTAGAAAAAATATATATATTTATGACATGAATAGAAGTTTATTAATATGCTGAGTGTTTGCTGAGTCACTTCTGACTCATTGCTGAGTCAACAAGATAAACCCCATCTTGTCTGAACGGCTGCGGTTATTTCTAGGTTAAATCTAATGGCCTAAATGAATTCTAAAATCTACAAATAAGTGGGTAGACCCTAGACCTAAATCACTTGTAAAATTAGAGAAGCTACCGTCATGCTGCTGCCATGGAGTTCAGCATAGCCGTCACAAACTAAGAAGAGGAAGCCTAATCATCTACAACTAAATCTACACAAATCAAATCAAAAGATCTCTCTTTCTCTAATTCTTTTCTTTTGTTGGTGAGTATGATGATTCTCACAAGACTATTACAAACTAATTTGACTCAGTTATGAATGGATCACAAGAAAGTGATGTGATTTGTAATTGTAAATTCTATATATTGTGGATCTCTTATTATGTTATTATGTTGTCGTATGATGTAAATTATATATGCTATGTCATGCTATGTTGTAAATTCTCTTATGCTATGTCGTGCTATGTTGAGAATCATGTCAAGCTATGTTATACTATCATACTATGCCATGTTATAAATCATGCTATATTATGTTGAAAAATCATGATGTTGTTGGATCATGCTTAAAGTTATGTTTTTTTTTCTTAATTTAAATGGATCTTGTTTATGGGAATTTGCCTATTAGGTTAGGTGTACCCATAAACTTGAAACTATAATTAAATAAAACTTGATTATGGGAATTTGCCTATTGAGTTAGGTGTACCCATATAAAACCATGTTGTTAAAAAATTAGATGATGTTGATTCACACATGTTCATATGTAAGTTTATGAAAATTGATTGAGATTATATTAGGTGAATTTTGAACAAGTTGACACCTTTAGGTCCATGACATGTATAATCTATGCAAGTTGGACATATGCAAGTTTCACCCCTTATTATGATTCATTTGGTCACATATACATGTTGTTGTTATGATAATCTCTTTTATGCTAGGAGTTAGGCTATTCGAGTCTAACATATATTTTTCGAATAAACGTTCAAACGTGGGGTAGGGGTAATATTAGGAATTAATAAATTGGGTGCAATTTTGTAAGATTTTGCATACCATGAATGGATGTCCATAATTGAGTCAATTATGGACATTGTTAAAAATTGGAAGTAATTAATAATTCAAGTAGGGAATTCTTAAAATTGGGGGAAAGTGGATTATTATTAATAATCAATGCTTAGGACACGAGGTTGGACCCGTTTGTGATGTAAACCTGCCCGGACCCGCCCGGCAAATCCAGTAGTCACAAATGTCGGCCCAATGTGAGAGGTCCTAGGCCCAAACTAAAGCATAACAGTTGTAAAGACACGAGGTTAGACTCTTTTATGGTGTAAGACTGCCCGGACCCGCCCGGCAAATCCAGCTGCCATAAATGCCAGTCTAATGTGAGAGGTCTTTATGAGGTTATGGCCTTAATGAACTAAGAAATACTTAACCAGATAATCATATAAGGTGGGACATGGGGGTTAAGTAGGTGCCTTGGGTGGCATGAGGAATCTGGTGGTTGCCTTTAGAGGCATTTGAAATACGATTAGACTTAACCAAACACACATGTAAATGAACATGACTAAGTGGGTTAAGTGGGATGGACTAATGGGGACAAGCTTAGGTGGAATGCTTGTGGTAAATAGTGGGGGCCCATTTCAACCAGTATCCCAAAACGTATCTTTGTGGGCTCGACCCAAGTCGAGGACGGGACACGCATACTGGGTTTGACTATAAGAGGCCAAAACAGGGAGCGGTGGCAACGCAAGTCCAACGGGTTTCATATGCGTGTGTGGACCCGGGCTGGTAGGTAAGACGTTGTTGCATCGTGTAGGTATAAGCCGTGCATGTCCGTTGTATCAGGTTGCCACTTTAGGGGAGTGATACACCCCACTGTGGGGCCAGCACGGGTATCTACGAGTTAGGGAGCCGATCGAATAATGGGAAGTAGGGTACACCTAGTGGAGATAGGGGCAGGCGGCACCTATGTAGTCAGCTAGGGGTACGTAAAGCCATTGGGAAAGTTTCTAAGTGAAGCTAAGTGGGATGAATCTTTAGGGTGACTGGTGTGGTGCAGTATAGTGTTTATCCTTTAGTATTTAGGAGCGCCTATAACGTTGCCTTTAGCGATTGTCTATGTCCTTAATCTGCTCTTCATAGACATTTTCTTGTTTTCCAGCTTATGCCTTAGTCCAGTTATTTTGGTAATAGTATTGTAGAATTATCATATTCACCAGACTTTATGTCTGACCCCCTCTTTTCCATCCTTTTTCTCCCTTCAGGTCCGCAGGTTGGGCCAAGTTCTAGTGGAGTCTAGTTGGATCGCTTATCTTCTGGAAAGCATGGACTGCTGAAGTAAAGTCCAGCTTGTTATCTTTCTTTTTAATGGCTATTCATGTAATGGGATTATGTACTTGTTTTATCAAGATAGATATTGTACTTGACATTGAATATGGTGTTATGATGTAATCAAACATGTTTTGACTTCTGCTACAATGAAATAAAGTTTTTGAATTTCCAAGTACTATTTTATATCTGTCTTGTTGTAATTTTACTGTTCTATATTCACTTAAAACCTCCATGGAAGTTAATGCATTCCCTTTGTGAGTGACATTAATGGACGTGGGGTGTTACACGTGGTATCAGAGCATAAGGTTACCAGAACAGATAAAATTTTTTTTTAGAATTTTTTTTTTCTAAAGTATTTTTGGAAGAAGTGCTTTCAAAAAAAAAAAACATGTTATTTAAAGAGAGTTTTTATGAAAAACATAATCCCAAATAGCCACATCCTTATCTTTATCTTTCGAATTCTCCATTTTGAATCTTTCCTTTTTCGTTTCAGCATGGCTGAAGATCTTAATCTCCCAGAAGGTGTGACGATTCCAGGGTGGTTTAGGAGATACTTGGAGGCTAGGGCCACCACTGCAGGCCCAGCGGATACTCCTCCACCCCTAGTTGCACCCATTCCTCCTCCTCCTCCTCCTCCTCGTGTTGACACTTTTGCAAAGACGTGCAAGGAATTCAAGGCTATGGGAGGAAAAACTTTTCAAGGGACTGAGACGTTTGTGGAGGCCAGAGATTGGCTTAAGGAGACTGAGGAATTGTTGGATATCTTTGAAGTGGAAGATGGGAGGAAAGTCCGTTTAGCTGCTTGGTTAATGAAGGGAGAGGCCTCGTTTTGGTGGGAGGTCACTAACGGGGAACGTCCAGTTGATTCATGGGCGGATTTCAGACGAAGGTTTGAGGCAAAGTTTCTTTCAAGGGCAGAGGAGAACTTAAATATGGAAAAATTCCTGGCACTAAAGCAAGGGAGCTCATCAGTAAAGGAATATGTCAATAAATTTAATCAGTTAGCAAGGTTTGGCTTGGAGTTGGTGAACACGCCAGAGAAGAAAGCTTTGAGGTTCGTTAGAGGCTTGAATGAACCATTGCAAGGGTTGGCTATGACCCACATCCCTATGGGAGCCACCTTTGAAAAGCTAGTAGAAATGGCACTTATGCATGAGGATAAGGCAGTTGAAAAGAAAGGGGATCAGAAGAAACCCCAACAGCAAAATAAGAAGGGTGGTAAAAACAATAATGGCAAAGGGAAGAAGAAATGCTTCAATTGTGGGACGCCTGGCCATCTCAGCAAAGATTGTAGAAAGAAAAAGAAGACTGGTTGTTTTCATTGTGGAGATGCGGGACATTTAGTGAAGGACTGTCCAAAGAAGGGGCAGAGGGCAGGGTCTACCTCGGGAGGACAGGTGCAGGCTCTTATGGCACCAGGGCAGGCAAGGGGGCAAGTTCAGGCTATTGCGGCCCCACCGCTGCAAGAAAGAGGTAGAACAATTTCTGTTGAAAGCTTAGTTTTTCTGTTTGATCATCCTGTCCGTACCTTATTCGATTCTGGCGCATCTCATTCGTTTATCTCTGCATCATTAGTTGAATCACTGCACTTGAACACCAGTTTAGTAGAGGATCCCTTGGTCGTTTCAAATCCAATTGGGGGTTCGGCTCATTTGACCATGATATGTTTGGATTTGAAAATCTCTATACTTAGCGTTGAATTTAGATGTGATGCTTATGTATTGGGCTTCACGGGCTATGGGCTAATTTTAGGAATGGATTGGTTGTCTAGAAATAGGGCCATTCTTGATTGTGAAAGGAGAGTAGTTAGGCTTGTGACTCGCCTTGGTAATGCTCTCGACATCTTTTGTAATCCCATAAATTCCGTTATGCTAAGTTATCTTGAATCGCTTGACGCGTCTGTAGAGAACCTGCGATCGGTAGAAGTGGTCCGGGAATATCCGGATGTGTTTGAGGAGGTGAAGGGCTTACCTCCAAAGCGGAAGATAGACTTTCGAATTTATCTTGTGGATAATGCTAAACCCGTATCTTTGCCAGTGCGCCACATGGCTCCTCGTGAAAGGAGGGAACTCAATAAGCAAGTAAAGGAGTTGCTTGAGAAGGGGTTCATAAGACGTAGTATATCGGAGTGGGGTGCTCCAGTAGTTTTTGCCACAAAGGCGGATGGGTCTCTTAGACTTTGTATGGACTATAGAGAACTAAACAAGCTTACTAAAAAGAACCGACACCCACTGCCGAGGATTGACGATCTCTTTGATCAGTTAGTTGGCGCCTCAGTGTTTTCGCAGTTGGACTTAGCCACTGGCTTTCATCAACTGAGAGTGGCTGAGGATAGTATAGATAAGACTGCTTTTAGGACTCCTGACGGATTCTATGAATGGCTAGTGATGCCCTTTGGTTTGACAAACGCCCCTGCATATTTTGTTGATTTGATGAGTAGGGTGTTTAGGGAATACCTTAACAAATTCGTGGTAGTCTTTGTGGATGACATCTTAGTCTTTTCTAAGAATAAAGAAGAGCACTCCCTACATCTTAGGGAAGTGTTGGAAACCCTTCGAGCGCATAACCTTAAGGCAAAATTTTCTAAGTGTCACTTCTGGAGGAAGGAAGTACAGTTCTTAGGGCACGTGGTTTCCAAAGAAGGGATAGCAGTGGATCCCGCAAAGGTGGTGGCCATCCAAGATTGGAAGGTCCCTAAAAATGCAACTGAAGTAAGAAGTTTCTTGGGGTTGGCTGGCTATTATAGGAAGTTTATCAAAGACTTCGCAAAAATATCAGCTCCATTAACACGGTTAACGAAGAAGAACCTGGTTTTTACGTGGGATAAAGATTGCGATGATGCGTTCCAACGTTTAAAGAGAGCCTTAACTTCAGCCCCAGTCTTAGTGCTGCCAGACGGGAATAAACCGTTTACCATCTATACTGATGCTTGTGGGACGGGACTTGGCGCGGTCCTCATGCAAGAGGGAAGAGTAATAGCCTATGGTGGAAGGCAGTTGAGGGTTCATGAAAAGAATTACCCCACGCATGACTTAGAGCTAGCCGCAATTGTTTTCGCGCTTAAGTCTTGGCGTCACTATCTTCTTGGTGAGAAATTCGAACTATTCACTGACCACAAATCATTAAAATACTTATTCTCTCAGAAGGATTTGAATTTAAGGCAGCAACGGTGGATGGAATTCTTAGCCTCCTACGATTTTGAAATAGCATATACCCCGGGCAAGGGTAACGTGGTGGCAGACGCCTTAAGTAGGAAAAGGTTGTCCTTGAGTCCGTTGTTTGTTGAACGACAAAGCTTAGAATTCATCTCTATGTTTGACTTTAGACCCTCCGTTGACTTAGTACCCGGTCTGTTAGCATCCTTGGAGGTTAGACCTACACTTCTAGGACGGGTTGGTGAGGCACAGCGAGATGACCCACAGTTGGTTGAGATAGTAGAAAAGCTCAAAGAGGCGGGGAGTCGTCAAGCCATCTTCGTAGGTATACCCTAGACGATAAGGGTTGGTTACGAAGGGATAATAGACTTTGTGTACCACAAGACGAAGACTTAAGGAAGGCCATTCTTGATGATGCTCATCGCTCAAAAATGACCATTCATCCCGGCGGGGATAAGATGTACAAAGATATGAAGCGGGTTTTCTTTTGGGCCGGTATGAAAAAGGATGTGGCCGAGTACGTCGCTAGATGCTTGGTGTGCCAACGAGTTAAAGCAGAACAAAAGAAACCCGGTGGGTTGCTTCACCCATTAGAAGTTCCACTATGGAAATGGGAAAGCATCTCAATGGATTTTGTGGATGGATTACCAAGATCAAGGAAGGGTAACACGGGGATTTGGGTTATAGTAGATAGACTTACTAAAAGCGCCCATTTTATTCCCGTGAAAAGTAAGAGGACTGCTCCGTGGTTGGCTTCTGTATACATTAAGGAGATAGTTCGTTTGCACGGTATTCCTTCTAGTATAGTAAGCGACCGTGACCTCATCTTTACTAGCGAATTTTGGAAGAGTTTACAAGAGGCGGTAGGGACTCAGCTATGTTTGAGCACCGCATATCATCCTCAGACAGACGGCCAGACCGAGAGGGTGAATCGCATTCTTGAGGATCTTTTAAGGCTTTGTATCCTAGACTTTGGGGGTACATGGGAAGAGCACCTTCCGTTAGTAGAATTCGCATATAATAATAGCTTTCAGTCTAGTATTGGCATGGCACCTTTCGAAGCTCTTTATGGAAGGCCTTGCCGTTCGCCTACATGTTGGTGGGAATCTACCGATAAAATCCTACTTGGGCCCGATATGGTTAGGGAAACCTCGGAGAAGATTGAGTTGATTCGAAGGAGGATGAAAGCAGCACAAGATAGGCAAAAATCGTATGCTGATAAGAGGAGGACAGATCTTGAGTTTGACATTGGGGACATGGTTTTTATCAAAGTATCTCCGTTACAGAATGTTGTTCGCTTTGGGTCCGTGGGGAAATTAGCACCAAGGTTTGTAGGGCCGTTTCCTGTAAAAAACAGGATTGGGAAGATGGCATATAGGGTGGAGTTGCCTGAGAAACTTAGTGGAGTACACGACGTATTCCATGTATCACATTTGAGGAAGTGTTTGCACAAGACCGCGGAGGTGGTAGAGCCGAGCTTGCTTAAAGAGGTGGAAATAGAGCGTGATGCAACAATTAGACGAGCTCCTACATGCATTCTTGGGTCGGAGATCAAAAAGTTGAGGAATCGAGAGGTCAGACTGGTTAAAGTGCAATGGGGAGATGATGAGAGCAACGCAACTTGGGAGACAGAAGAGAAGATGCGTTCGTTGTACCCTTTTCTTTTTGAGGGTATGTCTTTTAATTTCTCCTTTATCACTTAGCTTATCTTATCTTATCTTTAGTATGTCCTCTCATTAGTATCTTTGACCTTTAGTTAGGATAATCCTATGGTTGAAACATGTGTTTGAGACATGTTATGTATGATGGATGCAAAATGGATGCAAGTGTTTGCTAGTGGTTGCTCGTGGATGCATATATACACACACTTTAGGCACTAGATCGGCTCAGTCACTTCATATTGCATATTGCATATATATGGATGTATTTAGTATAATGGATGTATAATGGTTGTACCATCATATGGATGCTGCACTCGGTTGAATGGGTGTGCACGCATATAGAAGTAGTATGTAAGCAATTAGGATCTTTTGCATACATAATGGATTCATGACACTTACATAATTTGCATTAAGGAGGTCAACTGAATCAGTAGACCGCCTGATTTCGCATTAGGTAAGGACATGTACACACACTTGCATATGATAATAAAGCATTAGAAGTCTTTTAAGGACAATGGATGCCTGTGTATGATGGATGAGTAGATGGACGTTTGGATGGTAGGATATACATTCTTCCAGACTTGAAGATTTCGGGGACGAAATCCTAAAAGGAGGGGAGAATGTAACACCCCGAATTTTCTATTAACACTAAAGTTGCTAAAATATTAATAAGTGTGTAAGAGAGGGGATGTATCTAATATGAATATAAAAATATTAATAAGTGTGTAAGAGAGGGGATGTATCTAATATGAATATAAAAATATTAATAAGTGTGTAAGAGAGGGGATGTATCTAATATGAATATAAAAATATTAATAAGTGTGTGAGAGAGGGGATGTATCTAATATGTATATAAAAACAATAATAAGTAAAGGGGGATGTATCTAATATGTACATTGTAGAAAAAATATATATATTTATGACATGAATAGAAGTTTATTAATATGCTGAGTGTTTGCTGAGTCACTTCTGACTCATTGCTGAGTCAACAAGATAAACCCCATCTTGTCTGAACGGCTGCGGTTATTTCTAGGTTAAATCTAATGGCCTAAATGAATTCTAAAATCTATAAATAAGTGGGTAGACCCTAGACCTAAATCACTTGTAAAATTAAAGAAGCTACCGTCATGCTGCTGCCATGGAGTTCAGCATAGCCGTCACAAACTAAGAAGAGGAAGCCTAATCATCTACAACTAAATCTACACAAATCAAATCAAAAGATCTCTCTTTCTCTAATTCTTTTCTTTTGTTGGTGAGTATGATGATTCTCACAAAACTATTACAAACTAATTTGACTCAGTTATGAATGGATCACAAGAAAGTGATGTGATTTGTAATTGTAAATTCTATATATTGTGGATCTCTTATTATGTTATTATGTTGTCGTATGATGTAAATTATATATGCTATGTCATGCTATGTTGTAAATTCTCTTATGTTATGTCGTGCTATGTTGAGAATCATGTCAAGCTATGTTATACTATCATACTATGCCATGTTATAAATCATGCTATATTATGTTGAAAAATCATGATGTTGTTGGATCATGCTTAAAGTTATGTTTTTTTTTCTTAATTTAAATGGATCTTGTTTATGGGAATTTGCCTATTAGGTTAGGTGTACCCATAAACTTGAAACTATAATTAAATAAAACTTGATTATGGGAATTTGCCTATTGAGTTAGGTGTACCCATATAAAACCATGTTGTTAAAAAATTAGATGATGTTGATTCACACATGTTCATATGTAAGTTTATGAAAATTGATTGAGATTATATTAGGTGAATTTTGAACAAGTTGACACCTTTAGGTCCATGACATGTATAATCTATGCAAGTTGGACATATGCAAGTTTCACCCCTTATTATGATTCATTTGGTCACATATACATGTTGTTGTTATGATAATCTCTTTTATGCTAGGAGTTAGGCTATTCGAGTCTAACATATATTTTGCGAATAAACGTTCAAACGTGGGGTAGGGGTAATATTAGGAATTAATAAATTGGGTGCAATTTTGTAAGATTTTGCATACCATGAATGGATGTCCATAATTGAGTCAATTATGGACATTGTTAAAAATTGGAAGTAATTAATAATTCAAGTAGGGAATTATTAAAATTGGGGGAAAGTGGATTATTATTAATAATCAATGCTTAGGACACGAGGTTGGACCCGTTTGTGATGTAAACCTGCCCGGACCCGCCCGGCAAATCCAGTAGTCACAAATGTCGGCCCAATGTGAGAGGTCCTAGGCCCAAACTAAAGCATAACAGTTGTAAAGACACGAGGTTAGACTCTTTTATGGTGTAAGACTGCCCGGACCCGCCCGGCAAATCCAGCTGCCATAAATGCCAGTCTAATGTGAGAGGTCTTTATGAGGTTATGGCCTTAATGAACTAAGAAATACTTAACCAAATAATCATGTAAGGTGGGACATGGGGGTTAAGTAGGTGCCTTGGGTGGCATGAGGAATCTGGTGGTTGCCTTTAGAGGCATTTGAAATACGATTAGACTTAACCAAACACACATGTAAATGAACATGACTAAGTGGGTTAAGTGGGATGGACTAATGGGGACAAGCTTAGGTGGAATGCTTGTGGTAAATAGTGGGGGCCCATTTCAACCAGTATCCCAAAACGTATCTTTGTGGGCTCGACCCAAGTCGAGGACGGGACACGCATACTGGGTTTGACTATAAGAGGCCAAAACAGGGAGCGGTGGCAACGCAAGTCCAACGGGCTTCATATGCGTGTGTGGACCCGGGCTGGTAGGTAAGACGTTGTTGCATCATGTAGGTATAAGCCGTGCATGTCCGTTGTATCAGGTTGTCACTTTAGGGGAGTGATACACCCCACTGTGGGGCCAGCACGGGTATCTACGAGTTAGGGAGCCGATCGAATAATGGGAAGTAGGGTACACCTAGTGGAGATAGGGCCAGGCGGCACCTATGTAGTCAGCTAGGGGTACGTAAAGCCATTGGGAAAGTTTCTAAGTGAAGCTAAGTGGGATGAATCTTTAGGGTGACTGGTGTGGTGCAGTATAGTGTTTATCCTTTAGTATTTAGGAGCGCCTATAACGTTGCCTTTAGCGATTGTCTATGTCCTTAATCTGCTCTTCATAGACATTTTCTTGTTTTCCAGCTTATGCCTTAGTCCAGTTATTTTGGTAATAGTATTGTAGAATTATCATATTCACCAGACTTTATGTCTGACCCCCTCTTTTCCATCCTTTTTCTCCCTTCAGGTCCGCAGGTTGGGCCAAGTTCTAGTGGAGTCTAGTTGGATCGCTTATCTTCTGGAAAGCTTGGACTGCTGAAGTAAAGTCCAGCTTGTTATCTTTCTTTTTAATGGCTATTCATGTAATGGGATTATGTACTTGTTTTATCAAGATAGATATTGTACTTGACATTGAATATGGTGTTATGATGTAATCAAACATGTTTTGACTTCTGCTACAATGAAATAAAGTTTTTGAATTTCCAAGTACTATTTTATATCTGTCTTGTTGTAATTTTACTGTTCTATATTCACTTAAAACCTCCATGGAAGTTAATGCATTCCCTTTGTGAGTGACATTAATGGACGTGGGGTGTTACATTTAGTATGCTAAGTTACATGTTGCACTTGAACATAGCCATGTTGAATTGCTGTGTTATGATACTCCACCATTAGCTTGCTGTTGTGTTCATTTTTTAGGCTGTTCCATTTTAAAAAACGGATCCAATGTAGTTGACCATTCACCTTTGTGCACATGCACCATTGTGTATATGCTTTGATCTTGTGTATTGATGCACCATCTGTTTATCACCATGATTTTGAACTATGCTACCATGATCATGCACTTGCACTTCAAACTTGTGCATGTCTGCCTTTTTGACCATGAAGTTTGTTGTTGTTGAATGTATTAACTTGCTCGGCCACTTGCTGACTGTGTACATCACTTGATCATGCCATATTGTGCTCCACTGCATTTCCATTTGAGTTGAGCTGCCACGACCTTTTTTTTTTACTTGCAAGATTTTGTGTTGCCTCGACCATTTGTGTGCTGAAACATTGTCTGCCTCTTTTTGGTTGAACTCATGATTGTTTGTACTTGACATTTGTGCTGTGTTGAGCTTGGTCCATGTGATTTCTCCACGGCTGTATACACTGATTGGCGAGGCAGTGCACACGTGTATTTATACACGTGTGTATTTGCAGCCATCAGAAAATTTCATGTCCCTGTACATATACAAACTGTTTGCCTAGACACATATAAATCAAATCAAGTCATGAAAAGTGATGAGAAACACACCTGAAAACTGAGGCAAATAAAATTTTAAAAATAAAATAATATTTGCTAGAGTATGAAATTATTTCTGTTGCAATGTACTGTGTGTGTTTCATTGTGATAGGTAAGAAGATGATGACTGGACTGACAGAGGGCTGTGAAGACAGAAGACTGAGGAGTCAGTGTTGGTGAATGTATAAAAGGTTGTATGAATGTGTCAATAAAAAAAATCTGTATATTGAAATGTAAACTGAGTGAATGTATGAGTGTTGCAATGAGCGGCTGTATATATATATATATATATGAATTGTACTGATCTTTGTAATAAACAAGTTTGATTGAAATAAAATGTTATTTTATTGTTGTCAAACGAACTTGTCTATTTATTCTGTTTATTTATAAGTACAATATTCTGTGAATTGAATAAATAGAGGAGTTATAAAAAATTGTGTTGTTTGAATGTTTGAAATATAATATTAAATTTAAATAAAATACTGTATGAATATATGAATGTCTATACAGTCGTATTCTATTTAAATATAAATATTATATTCGTGTCTGTAATATATATATATATATAGAACAGTTAGTAACAAACACATTTGAAATAATATTTATTTGTTTGTTATCATCAAACAAAAATCATATAATTGTGTATACAATTACGTTATATACAACAGCATGGTCCTTTGATTTGCCTTGTTATTGTTGTTTATCCAGTTAAGTAGATTTCTCATACCAGTCCCATGACTGACTCGTATTTTGTTTCACTTTGCAAACTCGGGCGCCCTTATTTTCACACGGGCAGCCTAGTGACAGGTGTCAGGGTATATTTTGGCTTTTGCACTACAGCATGGAGTGCATCTTTTGGCTTGTATAGCGAGGACTTGACTTCTCAGTATTTTGGCTATGTGATATTCCACCATTAGTACCTTATGTGTACGATTCCGCTTATCTCGATGTAGACAGATTTACTTCTATTATGTATTTATGGTGTATATGTACTAGTGATCTTGATGTAGATCGATCATTTCCTTTCATGCACTAAGTTGTATCCTACACTGTGCTACTCTTATGTTATTACATATTATGATTCCGCTATCATATTAATGTAAACTATTTTATTTTCTGCTTATGCTATAATATGTTCTCTGCTAATGATGATTAATGTGTTATATTCCAATGATTATCCTTAATTCCGCCGTACAGGGTTTTGAGATCGTCATAGTAATCTAATGCGGGAGGTCTTCCAAGATTACGGTTATAATGAATTAATGAACACTTACCCAAGATAAGACATGTGGTAAGACATGAGAATAGTAAAAGGGTTAAGTGGGTGACATGGGTAGCATGTGAAACATAATTAAGAGCACTTAACCAAGATAAGACATGTGATAAGACATGGGAATAGTAAGGGGTTAAGTGGGTGACATGGGTAGAATGTGAAACACAATTAAGAGCACTTAACCGTGATGAGACATGTGGTATGACATGGGAGTAATAAAAGGGGTTAAGTGGGAAATCCTAGTGGGGACCAAGCTTAGAAGGGGAGCTTGTGTCAAGTGTGGGGACCCTTTTCAACCAGTAACTCATTTTTAGTATCTATATGAGCTCGAACTAAGTCGAGGACGGGACACACTTACTGGGGTTGATTGTAAAAGGTCAAAAGAGTTAGCGATGGCAGTGCAAGTCCAACGGAGTCATGTGCGTGCGTGGGTTCGGGCTAGTAGGTAAGAAGTTGTTGCATCGTGTAGGTATAAGTCGTGCATTTCAGTAGTATCGGGGTTGCCACCTTAGGGAGTGATACACCCTATTGTGGGACCAACATGGGTATCTACGAGTTAGGGAACCGATCGAATGGGGAGGGTAATGGCTACAACTAGTGGAGATAGGAGCAGGCGACACCTATGACAGCAGCTGGGAGTACACGAAACTACCATTATTATTATTATTATTATTATTATTTTATTATCATTATTGTTATGATTAGGGTAGTGGGTACAACTAGTGGGGGTAGGAGCAAGTGGGCACCTACGAGAGCAGCTAGGAGTACACAGAGCTACCATTATTATGATTAGTCGGGAGGGATCACCTTTTAGTATGAGACTAGTATTGGTGCAGTGCAGAGAGTATCTTATAGTGGTTAGAAGCACAATCGATGTTATACCTTGTTCATCTTGTTCATCTTGTTCACCTTGTCATACTTGCTTATGTTACAGTCATCTCTTATATCCAGTTTATGCTCTTATCTTGTTACTTTATTAATTATATTGTTAAAGTCACTGGACTCGCCAGACTTTATGTCTGACTCATTTTGTTTCGCATCTTTTCTTTCCTTTTCCCCCCAGATCCTTTGGGTGGGATTAGTGGAGCATGACTTGGATTTCTTTCTTCTTGAAGTGCTTGGAAGTGTTGAGAGCAATGCTCATCTTTATCTCTTTTTCATTATGGCTATTTGGAGTGGGATTATGGTTTTGCTTTTATGTACTCTGGTAATAATTTTGTTCAAGATGGATAGTTGTGTACTTGGCTTTAGTATTTGGTTTTGATGTTGTAACCTGACATGTTTTGCTCTTCCGCTGCAATGAATAAAGTTTAAATTTTTAAGTACCATTTTATATATCTAATCTTGTGATGTTCTGTTCTATACTCTTATAATGCTCCATGAAAGTTAATGCATTCCCTTAGTAAGTGACATTAATGGATGTGGGGTGTTACAATTTTTGTGTTGTTTTGGAGATTTGGTGAGTAATATGCTTCTTTCAAGCAGATTAAATCATGTATATGCGTTGTATGATCATAATTTCATCATTTGGATCATTTTCACCTAGATCTACATCATTGTAAGTCTATTTTCATATGAATCACCATAAGATCCAATCTAGCAAGTTAATACCTATAATTTCCATTTAATTTCACACGTTTGTTCAAGTTAGATCCATAGTTTGATCAATTATTCATTTATCATGAATTTGGTTAATTTCCCATCTTTGAATGATGATAACGTTGTTTTGATGATTGTTGATTGTTTGTGTGGTTTTGTTGGATGATTCATTGTTGTTTGCAAAAGTGTTGGAATCGTTTTGGATTCGAGCACGAGATCAAGTAGGATTTGAGTATATTCTCGTTGGTTTTTGGTGTGCAAATATGTCGAAATCGAGTTGGATTCAGGCATGAAATCGGGTCAAAGGCAAATTCAGATCTAGTGGGGTTTTGGCGCTCAATCATGTCGTGAGATTTGATTTGAAAGTCGAAAAGTAGATCTAGTTGTTTTAGCGGGAAAATTGGTTGGATCTAGTTGCATTTGGACGGGTAAAATGATGGATCCCCATGATGACTTGGCAAGGCATGGATCATGGAAAGGCATCAACGGTGGTCCAGTAGCAGTGGTCCATCAACAGTGGTCCAACAACAGTGATCCATCAACAGTGGTCTAGTAGTAGTGGTCCATCAACAGTGGTCCAGTAGAAGTGGTTCGTCAACAAGCAGTGGTCCAGTAGCAGTAGTCCATCAACAGTGGTCAATCAACAGTGGTCCATCGATAGTGGTCCAATAGCAGTGGTTCATCAACAGTGGTCCAGTAGGAGTGGTCATGGACCGAAATCATCCGACCTCCGAAGAGACGGGAAAATGCGGATTGTATGAGAACATGACGCCTCAGAACACAAACATGAGAACATTTCATTGCTATTACAACAATTTACATCAGAGTACAAGATATCAGAGTACGAAATAAATATTACGCAGTGGAAATACAATATCAGAGGTTAATAATTTACAAAATAGCATAAAATATAATACGTGAATATTATGTGCGAAGTAATACATCAACTACCACAACTGAAAGAAATACACGGATACAAAGCTTTCCGAATATAGCTCCAGTTGTAATCCAGGATCCTATGAAGAGAAATATCTGCAAATCCAAAACTATTAGCTGCCCGTGTGGAAAATATGGGCACCCAGAGTTTAGGTAGAAACAATAAACTCCGAGTAAGTCATGGGACTGGTGTGAGAACTAAAATAGTTATTAAATTGATTTTTATGTTGGGTAAATCAAAGGACCACGCCGTATAACACGGAAAGGGTTTTCTCCCAAGAATACCATAAAACGAATAACGCAATGCTAAAAGGAAAAACGAAGCTATTATAAGACTCAGGTCCCATCACACAATGCAACGCAAGCCAAAGGATAGAGTTTTGCCTTATAATAGCCAAATATGCTTGATACGGGAAATTTATCTTTTATTATTACTATAAGTGAAGAAATAAACTTCAAATATAAATATATCAATCATAGGCGGCATAGGCACCATTATATTATGTCGCCATATAGGTTTACAACTAAAACCGTAAAATCGCGTATTGGAAATTGGGTTTCCATGTATGAACCAAGGCAAGCGGTCGTCCTCACCGATTCGAGACACACTAGGCTCAAAATTACACACTATGGGCAACCCTGAGTTAGTTGCATGGCCGGTCAGCCGTCGCTGATTAGTTATACCATAAACTATATGCTAACCGGTTCTATCGAACCTCCAAAATGGTCAGTAACGTCGACCATCTAGGACCTTTTAGTTAGTCCAGACATCAAATCCGAGATACCTCGCCTTCCATCAAATAATATACAACATCCACATGAGTAAAATGTTTGGGCTCCATACTATGACATTACTCGTAGCTACAAATTAACATATGTCCATTTCCATACGTTCCTCATCCCGTTTTTGGTTCATACCGGAGTGTGAAACTCGCGAATTAACGCTACACAAAGCTATGCTATTCAAAGTCGTGCTTTGATCATCAACCATAAAGCCTTGCTTTTCAACAAGAGATTTGATCCATGCATCTCAGCATGCCACATTGTCAAATCCATACTATACCATTGATTTTCACTAATACATAACCTCTAAGCTCGTACGTCTCAGAGAAGGGTGTTAAGCAAGAGAATAAATTATCTGCCACCAAACAGATATGAATTTAGTAGAGATCAATGAATACAACGCGAAATACAATGTCAGACATACAATCCATTTTCAAGTCCGTTCTTGGTCTGAACGAAACCGGAGGCACCTTATTCCTCGTCCCATATGTCCAATACAGGAGAGAGGCACTCGCATATCCGGTCGGTCTCCAAGTACGTTGGGACGATCACCACTTATTACCTTGTCTTGGGTGTACATCCTAATCAAGACATCAGTAATCATCCAAACGATGTGAAGATCTTCGGTCTTTAACCACCGTCTTCAAATCCTCGACTTTTAGTCACCGTATCCGTTATTCAAATTGGGTTAAACTCGGTCTTTCCGAATAATTCGCGTATCTTATAATCACATGCTATAAAAACACAACATACGCCTTATTCCAATCCAGAGTATTCTTTTATTCAAATATTCTTCGAAATCATTTCAAAAGATTTCTAATATCTTTTCTCAACTTAAACCAAATTAAGGTTTTTCAAACAAGTCGGGACTTATGAGCCTTACCGAGTAATCATTCATTTTATTATCCCAATCCCAACCTATTCATCTCATGGAGAAAAATGGTAATACTCCATATCTAACACCCTTTGTGTTGTTGGTAAAATTAATTACCACTTCACGTTTCAAATCTAATTAAAGATTTAACTATCGCATGAAGTAAAACTGGTGGTACTCCATTCTCGATCATTTCTTGAATTCGGTAAATTTAATTACCTTATTCACATTTAAATCTAACTAAAGATTCATTAAAACTCCAACTTAGTTTTAGTCTCAAAAATCATTATTTAATGATTATTCAACTTTAGGAAAATTAATCCTGCCTTTAACTGGGTTAAAGAACCAATGTCATTTAAAACACTGTTCACGATAAACCCCAAATCACCTTCCTTGGGAATGGAACCTTTACGAAAATCATAACAGTATATAATCAATATGAATTTCCATATCAGACTAATACTATAGGTGGAATAGCGGCAAGGCCTTTTAAATTCCATATATAGTATCGATCTTCCTTCATAGAAGGTCATTTCGATTATCACTAAATTGAGTTCCACTCAATTCCAATTTAATACAGTAAATTGGAAAAACTTTAGTCTGGCAAATTCCCTTAAATCATAGTTAAAAGATTTATAAACTCCAAATAATATCTACACGGTTAATTTGGATTAAGGACTAGTGTCTTTTAAAACACAGTTCACAATGAACCAAAATCAACTACCATTTAATTCCAATTATATTAATTAATTGGAAAACTTCATTAAATCTTGGTTAAAATATTTTTATTTCTTTTCTCAACTGAGTTTAAGAACAAAGTTATTGAAGACGGCATTTACGACAAACCCAGAATCTAGTTTCTCGATATTCATTATGAAAATAAATGAAATCGATAGAAAACTCCATTCGAGTTAAAATGGCGTTTACTAACTTAGCTCGGCTTCATATTTCATTCTTTTCGTGTCCCTCCAAAATCATACATCAAAATCATATTTTGCTTCTTCACTGAATGTAATATCAAAATATTTGTTTATATTCTGAACCGGAATATGACTCAATCAATTACCATATAATTTTATTTATACGGATTCCATACATCACATAAATTCAAAAATAGTGAGGAACAACTATTAAACATCCAATCTACATCCAGGGTGTAATCTACGACTGTATAAGAATTAAACAATTAAATAACGCTTACTACGGTTTGTCGATCAATCGATTGACATACAACTAAACACAAGGGAGATGTGTGAAGTTATTATCATCCCCAGACCTGTGTGGGGTTTTCAATCAACAACCAATGATTATTATTTGCATACTTAGACAATGTGTAAATTATCATCCCAATACCCATGTGGGGTTTACATCACAATCCATGTGAACTTATATATTATTTTCATAGTTTAATAATGATAACATTTAAAACTGTAACGTCCACCAACCACCAAACAAATATTGCAATCACAGGCCATAAAAATATATTCTGCTATAAATATAAATAACTATACGAAATGGTTGAGTGAGAGAGTTCTCACCATTGGCCTCCACTCTGTCATTCTTCCATTGATGATTTAGAAAACGATTTATGAAATATCGGGCTGCTGAAATCTGCGAATCAGAGAAACTGATCACAAACGAAGTCGAAATGGGCCGAAACTCGGCCGGGAAAGAGCCTGGATGCATCTTAACTATTGACCGATGGCCACCGGTCAACGGTTCAAAAACAAAATTCAGACGTCTGAATTTGCAATTTCCTGAACCAGCAAGGATTTAGTTCATTTTTGAGCTATTTCAAACATCTGAATTTTTTTGGTCAGACGTCTAAATTAAAATTCAGACATCTAAATTTAAAATTTCAGACGTCTAAATTGTTATGCCTGATTCCATAATTATTTGGAGCAGGTTAGACGTCTGACCTAAATAATTCAGACGTTTGAATCCTGTTCCAAAGCACAATTAGCCTAGAAAACAAGTTCAAAACGATATCGAAAAATGCCTGAAGGCCAATGATGTTATATACATGCAAATGAGGCTGCTATAACTCATAGAAGCAACTCATAACACCAAACTTACATGCACATACATTCATACAAGAGATTTACAATGCTTTTTGACTATAAGCTCAGAACCGAGTAAATTCTCTAATCAAAGCAATCAAATGCGATATAAACAAATTGTGATGTCTTAGAACTTGCCGATGCGACGACGAAGCTTCACAATATCGCCAAAACAACTCATAGCATATGAATTAGATTGTGTGGAAAATTCTTATCATAATTTCCAATTTAATGAAACATGAATATATGAAACCGACTAAATTTCACTAGCCTATCCAATTCATTAGCATATGCAAACTCAAATGGATTTTAAACTACACTTTTACAAGCTAAAAGCTTGCGGCATAAATGTGGGTTCATGAACAACTCACAAAGATCTCACCTTTGATGGTTAAATGCAAGAAATCGATCCAATGACAAGATAGAACAACCTCTCTTCCAATGTTACTCAAAAATCTTCAATATAAACATGAATGCACCAATTTCCTAAAAGTTAGTTCATAGGAAATCTTAGAAACCGAAGGCAAAACAAGTAGGAGAAGACGGAGAAGGAGATGGAGAAGCTTACTCATGTTGTCACTTTGATTTTCCCCTTGATTTGGGCTTGGATTTGCAAAACCTAGCTTAGGAATTTTAATTTCCCTTTCCCAGTCTCCATTTTCTATTTTCTTTGAAGTGAGGAAGTGAATGAAGGAGAGGAGGCTAATTTGGGAGTTATATGGTGAGCAAGGTTAGCTAAACCAAGATCCAACCCAAGTGCCAAAACTCCGAAGCTCGGAACATATCGAAGTTTATACTTTTTGAGCACCTAAACGATGTTTTGAACCCAATGAAAGTGGTTTCGAGTTCAAATTCATCCATATACAAAAAGTGATATTTTGGTCTTATATCCAATGAAGAAGACCAAAATTTCTCCAACTCCAAAGGTATCGATGCTTATAGTTTTCGAACACGCAAACGACATTTTGAACTCAATGGAAGTGGTTTTGAGTCCAAATTCATCCGTATACAAAATGTGAGTTTTCTACGGGATATATATACCTTTTTAAAACATATTTAAATTCCATAGCGAATATTCTAAATTTTAATTTAGACATAACTTATAATTTATAAAGTGAAATCTCAATTTCATATATTCGTTAGAAAATTACAATTCAAAACATCCCAACGTTTCTTGTTTTATCAAATTCTGGTTTATATTGAATTCTATATATTCACTTAAAGTTCAAAATCAAATTTTCAAACTACCGTGCCATTTCGAGTTCGTTTTAATTAAACTTTATATTAATACATTCTAACTTCGATTTAAATAAATTTTAAATCGTTTATTCTCAAAATAATTCATCTAAAATATTTAAAATCCGTTGAAAATAAATTTTAAATTGGTTCTGAAAATATGGGTTGTTACAGCAGTGGTCCATCAACAGTGGTCCAGTAGCAGTAGTCCATCAACAGTGGTCCATTAACAGTGGTCCAGTAGCAGTGGTCCATCAACAGTGGTCCAGTAGCAGTGGTCCGTCAATAGTGGTCCAGTAGTACACTACTACAAAAGTGGGCAAATTCGACATAAGTTTTATGTGGCCTTATATCGAAAAAGTGTTGCATTTCCCCTTTTTTTCAAATAGGAGACACTGGAAGGGCGTGGCATCCGCGGCCGTTGCTTTAGCCCTCTAAGGCAACGCTTTTGCCCATCTACTGCCACAGAAAGAAAGCGTTGCATTATAGACGTAATGCAACACTATTTGCATGTAATGCAACAATATTCAGTGTTGCTTGAGCATTAGTTAGAACCTGACTACCAGGTCACAAAAGCGGGGCCAAGTCAGCTTTCCGCGTTAGCTGCCTACGTGTCATATGACATGTCAGCTTCCGCATCAGTTGTTCACGTGTCACATGCCACATCAGCTGTTCACGTGTGACATGCCACATCAGCTGTGGGTTCTACGTGCCATATGGAATTACTACTATTTTATGTAATGCAACACCACTGTATTATGGAATGCAACACCAATATCTTGAAATACAACATTAGGATAAAAAGAAAATGCAACTGTAAAAGAAGGCAAATACAACGCTTTAATTATAAATTTTGCAATACCAGTTTCGTACATAGAAGAAACACATCCAAAATATTCATCATCACATTCAAACCATCCAAAATATTCTACATACCATACCAATTCTACAAATATAACACATATGATCAAATAGATAATTTAAAAGTACAATTCAAATATTCTACATACCACAAGTGCCAACACATACCACCTTCAATACAAGTGCCAACACATACGATCGAATGCATTCTACAAAGTAACAATGCCATGAACCAGAAACTGTATCTTTCCACGTCATTTCAGGTCCTCTCCTTGCCGGCCGTATCACTCCTCGTCATTTTAGATCCTGCAATTTGATTTTCACAAGTTATTTGATAAGTGCATTTGTGCATGTATATCATATAAATATATCATAGCAATTAACCATCTGGCCATCTTAACTTATAAATCTTATGCATAAAATTATAACAATTGACCATTCGCCATTGGTCACTCGTGCCACCTCAGAATTGAGTATGCTTCGTCTTCTATGCATAACATTTCCAGTTCGCATATTTTGGGATACCCTACAGTGGGTCCCTCGCATACCTTTCAGGCTTCAGAACATCATCATCTCCATATCCCCTAAACCTCAAGCTTCGAAAGTTTCAAAGAAAAAAATTCAATGGAGAATTCGTCACTATACATCACTGCCACTGTTCTTAAAGGACATTCGAATGTTGAAGTTGTGCATCACACGCTTCAGGTGAGTCTGAATAATAATTCGTGGCCTATGTGGGTAATACATAATAACTCTTTTCTGGTATCATGCCCATCTTCTAGTAAGTGTGATCATGCGCTAATATTGAAAGTTTTAACAAAACCCAGAGGTGCTGTTTACCTGTAAGCATGGTCTAATGAAGAATTTGAGCCTGAACCGGCGTTAGAAGTGGAATCATGGGCTAAAGTTGATGGCTTTCCCGAGTTAAGAATTATGTTCCTGCTGTTGAAGAAATAATGAAGCCAATGGGACGTGTGCTTGAAATTGATGATTATAACTGGTCCCATTATGACTGTATATATTTCTACCTGAAAATGCATTTTTATGAAGGCATTGGCTCTATCAATACTTTTGCTGCTCAATTCAATAACAAGGTTCACCTCATTAAGGTTCAGTGTTGTACCCATGCTCATCCTAGAACAAGGCCTGAACTTCTTTTTGTGAGCAATAAGGAGGAACAAGTGGTTCCATGTTTGTGTGATCATAGAGTGGAAATGGATTCGAATGAAATATTTGACGTAATGATACATGAAGATGCTTTGCTACCCCCTTGCCAAGCTTATTTCCTAAAGTCACCCATGACATACATGTTGATAACCAAGCCCCAATGAAGCAGAGGAATGATCAGTGGGTAGATTTGAAGTTGATAAGGAATATGATTGGCCAAACTACCTCACCCCTTGTCTTGATGTTGCGGGTCCTTCACATGTGGTTGCTCACTTCAGACTTGCTCTCCCACAGCCACAAAGCCCTAACGAATCTGTTGGAAGTTCCATAGCCCCGTAAAACCCTGATCTGGTATGAACTTATGCTACTATAATGTCCTTTTTTGGGTGTCTATATATGTATGTATTAAGTTAACTTTTGCCACCTTATGATACTTTGGCTGCCCTGATCCGGTATGAATTGATACGTAGTATTATGTATGACTGCTTTATGATACTTTTTCTACCCTGATCTGGTATGAACTGATACGTAGTATTATGTATGACTACTTTATGATATAGCAAAACATAATATGGATGCATACATGAAGTGAGCTCAGTTTGCAAAACTGAGCATACATTTCCAAAATCGAAACATTAAAATTGGTAGTTCCCTAAGTCAAATGGAAAATACCTGTGTGTGTAGCAGATTAGATATGGGTGAAAGACTCGTCCGGATCGGGAAATTGGTAGTTTCCAAAGCCTCTACACAAACACACCGCAGTGCAAACACATTGTAGTAAGTCATAAACATCAGTATCTGCTGACCCATGTATAACTTATAAGTTTACTCATATACCATTTATAACATATAAGTTTACTCATATACAAATGTTTGTGTTTGAATAATAAACTATGAAACCTTTGTTCATAAATAGAACTGTTTGCTACACATGTATTTGTATCACAAAACCTCAAGCATACAATTATATGTTAATGTAAATGAACCCAAGTTGCAAATCAATTTTGATAGTAAAGTGATTTACCTTTATATAAAAATACCCTTACTTCAAAGGTTTTTGCTCGGTATGTCAGTGTACTTGTCAAGACTCTTCTTATTTCATAATCATCGTATAAAAAACGAAAAACATGTTGTTGATAACCACACATTCACCCGATATATATATTTCACCATGCATCACCATTATGATCTGCATCCATGCATCGTCTCTGTCATCTTCATCCACGCACGAAGATGAGCTTATCGGACCAACATCAGGAGACATGTTTTGGTATTGATCATTATTGATATTATCACTAGTGATTGCTTGAGAGCTCTATAGTGCATACGAGTCCTGCAAACCCACAGTATCTCTGCAATTCCTTATCATTAAGCCGATACTCATGCATAACCCAGTTAGTCTTCATTCCTTAACGAGCTCGACCTCTATAATAAATGTCTTTTTCATGCCAATAGCCCGGTTCTGTTAACAAAGCCACGTGTCTTTTCCAGTAGATTTCTAGTATCCTGCTCTAGTTGCTCCATCGTTCGAAACCCATTTGGGTACTTCCGATCTCATGGCCCAAAAAAGTACCACTTAGGATACCTACTTTAAAGAAATGATTTTTCTGACAAATCCCATGGTTCACATTTATGAAGATCAACTTCATGAACAATATCCAGCTCAATGTTGAGACCCTGAACATTCCTTTTAAGATAATAATTAACAAACTCCTCTTCAGTTGGGTGAAACATAATTCCTGGTGGCAAACCCACCGATGCCATCTCCTTTTTTTGCTTTTGCTAGGTACAATTTTCAAATAAACCTCTTTAGCATAATCCCAAGTCAATGGTCAAAGCGCAACTAATTACTCATAATCTAATCTTTCACCGACTAATCACTTATAAGCGAATGAGTTTTCCTAAGTTTGGATGTCCACGCAACTAATTACTCATAAGCGAATGGGTTTTCCAAAGTGTAACAAATGAAATAATTACTAATTACTCATAATCTAATCTATATTAAGCGCAACTAATTCCCAGTGCTATCCAAACTGAACCTGAGGGAAATAACTGGCGGTATCAACCCCCTGAGCAATAAAAGCTAGAAAGCATTTCAAAGCTTCAACCTTTTCAGAATAAAATTTACTATCGAGGAGAGAAGCGTGACTGACGTGAATTTATGTTTAAATTTTTTTCAATAGTAAAAAGGGGGAAAGAACGGTTAGATGATAGAGAAGAAGAACAATTTATGACTAGAGTATTTTTATGTTACGACCGGGAATTCCGCTTGATCCGATTCAGTCGCTAAACCGACCCAGACCGTTCAAAACGCCTGATTGTTTTGGAGAACAACACACAAAAGAACGCAGATAGAAGAACATTACATTGTATATTACAACAATTCCATCAGAATACAAGAATATACAGAGTATGAATAAATATTACATAGAAATATCAAAGATTTAAATTACATTTAAATACATCACAGCGGAAAATAATACAAAACACAACTAGAAGTAATACACGGATACAGAGCTTTCCGAGTATCGTTCCAGCTGTAAATCAGGATCCTGTGAATATAAATCTGCAAAACCAAAACTACTAGCTGCCCGTGTCAAAATAAGGGCACCCAAAATTTAGGTTAAAACAATAAACTCCAGGTTAGTCATAGGACTGGTGTGAGAACTAAAACAGTTATTTAAAACTTTACTTTAAATTAGATATATCAAGGGACCACGCCGTATAACACGGAACTGGTTTCCTCCCAAGAATACCAGTGCATAAAACAAAACAGCGCAATGCTTTTTGGAAAAATGAAGCTATTATAAGACCCAGGTCCTATCACACAATGCAACGCAAGCCGGGGGATAGGGTTTTCCCTTATAATAGCCAAACATGCTTAGTACGTTTAAAACAAATCATTTGATACTATTATAAGTGTATAGTGTCAAAACAATTTCAAATCATAAGTATCAATCATAGACGGCATGGGTACCATATATCATGTCGCCATACTAGTTCTACAATTAGAACCGCAAAATCACGTATTGGAAGTTGGATTTCCATCTGTGAACCAAGGCAAAAGATAGTCCTTGCCGATTCGAGACAATCTAGCCCATGTCTCAAGATCATAGCTCGAGTGACCCTTGGATCGTTAGGGCCGGTCCACCGATGTGGATTAAAATGCCTGAACACTGCGTTTCCCCGCCCTTTGGGGTGTAAATGAGCCAACGAATGACTCCATCGGACCTGGATCATCCGATCAAACCGAGGCGCCTCGCAACAGCAACAACCACATAAGTCAAACTCGTCAGGGCGTGTAAAACCACTGACGCCACTTCTAACAAGAAGGAAACGCATGCCCTCCCTGAGGTCATCTCCCGTTTCTGGTTCACAACCGGGGTGTGAGGCTCGCGAATTCACGCTACACAAAGCTGTGCCACACAGGCTGTGCTTTGATCATCAACCACAAGACTCTGCTTTTCAACAGAAGCCTTGATCATTTGCGTCTTAGCATGCCACACAGGCAAACCACTCCATGCAACCGATATCCATCAATCACACAGAATGATATCCAATGTCAGACACACAGTCCATTTACAAGTCCGTTCTGGGTCTGAACGAGACCGGAGTCACCTTGTACCTCGCATATCCATCGATCTCCAAATACGTCTGGACGACCACTAACCGATTCCCTCCTCTTGGGTGTACGGCCCAATCAAGATCATCAGTAACCACCCAAACGATGCGAAGACCTCCGGTCTTCAACCACCGTCTTCATCTTCGACTCATCGTCGAATCAGTTATTCAGAATGGGACAAACCCGGTCTTTCTGAATAACTCACGTATATAATAAACAAGTGTTACACAAACACAACATACGCCTCATTCCAATTCATCAGTCACTAACCATAAATTAACAAGAGAATAATTCCCCAAATATTAACCCCGAAGGCCGAAATCAACATCAGATCAATACCCAGGAAACCGTTCTGCTTAGCTAACCTATAGTTAGTTTCTAAATTTCACATTCTTAGGGAAAGGTTCCCATTAATTTTATCAAAGATAAATTCCTTTAAATTTATTCTTTAATCTTCCTTTGAATATCACTTCAAACTAGTCGGGATTAGCGAACCACACCAAGGTAATCATTTATTTTATTTCCCAATCCCAACCTATTCATCCCATGAAGTAAAACTGGTCATACTTCATATCTAACACCACGGTGTTATCGGTAAATTCAATTACCATTTCATGTTCAAATCTAATTAAAGATTTAACTATCGCCTGGAGTAAAATTGGTGATACTCCATTCTCGATATTTTCAATCTAATTAAAGATTCATTAAAACTCCACTTAGTTTTAACTGGGTTAAAGAATCAGTGTCATTTAAAACATGGCTCACGATAAACCCAAAATCACATTCCATTAATTATCGGGTTAAAGAACAAGTGTTATTTAAAACACTGTTCACGATAAACCCAAAAATCAATACCAATTCAATTCCAATTAAATATTATTTCATTGGTACACTTCAATAAATCTAAATAAAAAGATTTAATCTTTTTCCCAACTGGGCTTAAGAGCAGTGTTAATGAAGACACCATTCACGACAAACCCAAATCACATTTGATATTAAATACAAGGCTCTGAATAGAAAATATATCGGCTTATATTCAATATCAAATTCTACGACCAACAAATATCGTATTGGAAATAACGATATGAATATATCTTTCAAATTCCCATAACAATACCTATTTCATCACGAAATCCAACATCAAAATATTCCAAAGGCAATTTCGATTCAAATCCCTTCCAATTCAATTATTGGAAATCTTGGTTATTTTCAAAACCATTTCAAATCCAATTTATTTATTTAAATATTAATAGAATTATAATTCTAGTTCAAAACTAGTTCATTTCGATAAAAATCTATTTTTATCTTTTCAAATATGGAGTTTTTCATCCTAATTCTTCCCAAATCATTTCTTATGATTTTACACAAATTATTATTATTTTTAATAATTTTATCAAGGCCCGTACAGTCGATTTCCATCAATGGCCATCGAACTGCACTTACAACGACCTTTTCCAAATTTGACTTGGACATAATTCCAAATCCAACCATTAGATTTCTAATTTCAAATATTCGCTAGAAAGCTCTTTTCGATAATATTAGTTCGAAGTCAATGGTCGAAATTCGCGAACTACCGCGGCGCGGCGCGTTCTATTCAGGCCATTATATTATATATGTAATATATAATATATACTTCGTCGATTTCCTTTTAAAACGTATTTTATAAATCGTTTTTAAATTCATTTTCAAAATGATTTCCACTTCATTTCAAATTCAAATCAAAATTGAATTTCTCCTTATAAATTCGTTTTAAATTCATTTCAAATTGATTACAATTCAAATCGATTTTTAATTCAGTTTCAGCTCGTTTTCAATTCAATTTCAATTCGAATTCATTTCAATCCTATTCAATTTCAATTTGAATTTCAATTTCTATTCAAATTCAATTCTATTCAATTTCAATTTGAATTTCATTTCAAAATATTCGATTTTGAAATCACTTTTCAATATTCATTATAAAAATGAATATAAATCGATATAAATATCGTTTGCGTCAAAATGGCGTCAATCTAATCAACATGGCTTCATATATTTCTATTTTCAAATATTCTATTTCAAATATTTCTTTTTCAAATATTTCTATTTTCAAATATTCTATTTCAAGTATTTCTTTTCAAAACTGGAATGAGGCCTAATCAATTACCATAGATTATATTTCTATGGATTTCCATACAACGCATGTATATATCAACAATGACAAATAATCAACCATCATCCAAAGTGCATTCTACACTGTTTAAGCATCAAATATAAATATTCAACGCTTATAACAGTCTGTCAATCAATCGATCGACATACAACTAATTATTGGGATTAGTGTACGTCATATATCATCCCAATACCCGTGTGGGGTTTCAAACAATCAAACACAGATTTTATTTGTGCAGTTGGGCGATGTGTAAATTTTATCGTCCCAATCAATATCAGTTAAATGTGTGTATATAAACAAATCGTTCGATTTTTTTATATTAATTTATTTAAAATACACATTAAAAATTCTATTTTTAACTATAAAATATTTTCCACTATAAAATATTTTATTACATTTCACATCACATCACACAATCAATTACACATCAAAATCAAACAAACAAGCATACAAGACGTCCATGGTCTGTGGACGACGGGTGTCGGGTGCTACTAAACACTGTCTGCATCCTAGTATATATTTCAACTAGAAATAAAATTAAAAAGTGAGAAGTTCTCACTGACTAGCTAAACCAAACGCCTCGACTCTTCATATGTAGAAAATCTACGCCGTTTCTTCTTTCATCACTTTCGTCATCCGTATTCACTACATATATAAAAATCGAATTTTTACTTTGCTATTCAATATATAAAAATCATATTTTTAATACTTCTACTATATAAAAAAATCATATTTTTATTACTTCTACTATATAAAAAATCATATTTTTATTACTTCATATATAAAAAATCATATTTTTATTACTTTATATATGATAAAAAAATGTTTTTTCCTTCTCCAAAATTTAGAGAAAAATGGTTTCTTTGCTACGATATAAATCGAATTCTTTGTCATTAAAAACCAAAACTTTTTAAACCATAAAAGTCAGTTTTAATAACTAATAAAAAAACCAGTTTTTAAATAAACTAAAAATTATAAAACTCACCTTTTTATTTTAGCCAAAAATCGAAGCTGGGGGGGGGGGGTTCTTCAGCCGTCGTCGGTCTTAGAGAGGGCGAGGTGCAGGCGGCGACACAGGGGGTAGCGTAGGGGCTGAGGCGGGTCTCGAAGTCGCGGTGGGGCTAGGAAGTTTCAGGCGGCATCGGTTTTATTGGGGGCTAGGGTTCCTTGCTGCTCGAATTAGAGAAGAAAGGAGGGGAGGGTGTATCGCTGGGGATGGCGGCTGTGAGGGGGGCCTCTGGCGATACGAACCCAACGGTTCCGGTTTTAGGAGAATCCGACGGTCGGATCTCCCGTAATATCAGTTCGAAGTCAATGGTCGAAATTCGCGAACTACCGCGGCGCGGCGCGTTCTATTCAGGCCATTATATTATATATGTAATATATAATATATACTTCATCGATTTCCTTTTAAAACGTATTTTATAAATCGTTTTTAAATTCGTTTTCAAAATGATTTCCACTTCATTTCAAATTCAAATCAAAATTGAATTTCTCCTTATAAATTCGTTTTAAATTCATTTCAAATTGATTACAATTCAAATCGATTTTTAATTCAGTTTCAGCTCGTTTTCAATTCAATTTCAATTCGAATTCATTTCAATCCTATTCAATTTCAATTTGAATTTCATTTTCTATTCAAATTCAATTCTATTCTATTCAATTTCAATTTGAATTTCATTTCAAAATATTCGATTTTGAAATCACTTTTCAATATTCATTATAAAAACGAATATAAATCGATATAAATATCGTTTGCGTCAAAATGGGGTCAATCTAATCAACACGGCTTCATATATTTCTATTTTCAAATATTCTATTTCAAATATTTCTTTTTCAAATATTTCTATTTTCAAATATTCTATTTCAAATATTTCTTTTCAAAACTGGAATGAGGCCCAATCAATTACCATAGATTTTATTTCTATGGATTTTCATACATCGCATGTATATATCAACAATGACAAATAATCAACCATCATCCAAAGTGCATTCTACACTGTATAAGCATCAAATTTAAATATTCAACGCTTATAACAGTCTGTCAATCAATCGATTGACATACAACTAATTATTGGGATTAGTGAACGTCATATATCATCCCAATACCCGTGTGGGGTTTCAAATAATCAAACACAGATTTTATTTGTGCAGTTGGGTGATGTGTAAAATTTATCGTCCCAATCAATATCAGTCAAATGTGTGTATATAAACAAATCATTCGATTTGTTTATATTAATTTATTTTAAATACACGTTAAAAATTCTATTTTTAACTATAAAATATTTTCCACTATAAAATATTTTATTAATTTCACATCACATCACACAATCAAGTACACATCAAAATCAAACAAACAAGCATACAAGCCGTCCATGGTCTGTGGACGACGGGTGTCGGGTGCTACTAAACACCGTCTGCATCCTAGTATACATTTCAACTAGAAATAAAATTAAAATGTGAGAAGTTCTCGCCAACTAGCTAAACCAAACGCCTCGACTCTTCATATGTAGAAAATCTCTGCCGTTTCTTCTTTCATCACTTTCGTCATCCGTATTCACTACATATATAAAAATCGAATTTCTATTTCGCTATTCAATATATAAAAATTGATTTTTTACTTCGCTATCCAATATATAAAAATCGAATTTTTACTTCGCTATTCAATATATAAAAATTGAATTTTTACTTATATAAAAATCTAATTTTTACTTCGCTATTCAATATATAAAAATCGAAATTTTACTTCGCTATTCAATATATAAAAATCATATTTTTATTACTTCTACTATATAAAAAATCGTATTTTTATTACTTCTACTATATAAAAAATCATATTTTTATTACTTCATATATAAAAAATCATATTTTTATTACTTCTACTATATAAAAAATCATATTTTTATTACTTCTACTATATAAAAAATCATATTTTTATCACTTCATGTATAAAAAATCATATTTTTATTACTTTATATATGATAAAAATTATATTTTTTCCTTCTCCAAAATATAGAGAAAAATGGTTTCTTTGCAACGATATAAATCGAATTCTTTGTCATTAAAAACCAAAACTTTTTAAACCATAAAAGCCAGTTTTAGTAACTTATAAAAAAAATCAATTTTTAAATAAACTAAAAATTATAAAACTCACCTTTTTATTTTATCCAAAAATCGAAGCGGGGGGGGGGGGGGGGGTCTTCAGCCGTCGTCGGTCTTAGGGAGGGCGAGGTGCAGGCGGCGGCACAGGGGGTAGCGCAAGGGCTGAGGCGGGTATCGAAGTCGCGGTGGGGCTTGGAAGTTTCAGGCGGCATCAGTTTTATTGGGGCCTAGGGTTCCTTGCTGCTCGAATTGGAGAAGAAAGGGGGGAGGGTGTATCGCTGGAGATGGCGTCTTTGAGGGGGGCCTCTGGCGAACGACGGCGGAGGTAAGGGAGGGGCGATGGGCCAGGAGGCGTCGACGAAGGTAGGGGTTCGAGCGAGATTTAGTTCGGTTTTTTTTCTTCTGATCGAGTTTGTTAAGAGAGAGAGAGAGGGGGTGAGTGTGTTGACTAAGAATAGTTATATAAATTTAATTAAATTAAATTCCAAAAAGTAACTTTTTATTTCGACCTCAAAACGAGACCCACCGCATGTCGTCCCTAGCTAATTACCCCCATTCCGAACACAATGGAATATGTATGGTAAGCTGATTCGACCGTTTCGATCAGTTTTTGTCAAAATCAAAATATAACTCTATATATAGAATTTGAACGCGCATTTCAATTTACCGGGGCCACACACGAGCTCGAAAAATTCCAGAAAAATATTTTCTAGCTTCGTATCGATGACACGGTCTAACAAAACTAGTTTCATCGAATTCTGAGACCGTTTGAAAAATGGCCATTTTCCAGTCGATTAAAATCAACTAAAACTGGTCAAATGCGTTTTCCTTTGCCACGCTCCCATATTGATTCGAAAAATTACGAAATTTGAAACCTAGCAATAACTTTACATCACGGATCCAACAAAAGTAGTTTCGTCGAAATCCGAGGTCGTTTGCAAAATTTCCATTTTTAAGGGCCTGAATTCCATAGCGACTATTCTGAAATTTCAACTGGACCTATCTTTTGATTCCCGCTATGAAATTTCAGTTTTTCGGATTCCTTGGAAAGATATTCTCAATTAGATTCAAATATTTTTGGAATCACTGAAATCCGGTTTATTTTGCATCCGGTACATTCATTTGAATTTTAAAATCGAATTATCGAACTACCGCACCATTTTCACTTCCTTTTATAATTTAAAATAAATATTTATATTCTAACGTTGAGCTATATAAATATATACGTTCTACTCTATTCAAGATAAATTTTTCGTCGTTATTATTTAAAATAATTCATTTTAAATAATCAAAATTCACTAAAATTGTCAAAATAAAAATTTTAAATTGGCCCAAATTTCTGGGTTATTACAATCTCCCCCACTTAAAACTTTTCGTCCCCGAAAAGGAACGAAGCCGAAAGTTGTTTAACAAGTCAACTCAACTTTCACTATCTTCTCTACGGCTTAAGTTCTTCAACTTTTCAGTTTCTAAGAACTTTTCAAAATTTTCAAAAATTTGGCTAACACCATAAATTTTCGAAAAATTTCGCCATAACCTCCCCTGCACTGGGGACTTCGGGATATTTCATATAGCCTCCCATGGCCTTCTTCAATCCAACAAAAAAAGAAAAAGCCAATCGGCTCATAAAATCATCATCAGCCAAACAAAACAGTAAATTATGGTAAACATGTACCTATTTGTCGGGCAAACAATTTTATTCTTCTGCTCTAGCCTCCTTGCTTTGACCTGTTCAATGAAAGTACATGTACATGCATGCAAATGCGATAAATTTTCAATACAATTTACTATTTGATTCAATTTGGTTAACGGTTCAACATTTTATTAATCATACAATAATCAAACAACACAACCAGCAATCAATTAATGAATTAGCTTTTCAAATTCATAATTTTGATATATAGTCAAAAATCACATTTTTGATGCCAAGTCACAACAATAAGCCCTATCTAATTTTGGTTCTCACACCAGCCAATTGGAAATATATAGAAATTCCACTTTCGTCACTTGAACACAAAAACTGATGATGGTCGACCGATCATCAGAATCATCTCCGGGCGAATAGAGCGTGATTCAATATCCATCCAGTATATTGGAGGCTTTCAATACACGTGGATCAGACGTATATTAAAATCTCTATATACCTGATAGTCCAAATCAATATAAAATAAATATTCAAATACGTTGAATAAAGTTTAAATTTTCAAAACAAAATTTGTTTTCATTTTAAAAATATACTCTTCACACTCGTTCGAGGATACTACCGATCCCATCTCTAACGAGTCATTCTCATTGGATATTACTAATCCAATATCTAATGAATTCTTTCGTATGATTCTAACATGCCTTGTTCTCTGAGCTTTGCAAACCAAAGCTCTGAAACCAAGCTGTTACGATCGGGAATTCCGCTCGATCCGAATCAGTCGCTAAACCGACCCGGACCGTTCGAAACGCCTGATTGTTATGGAGAACAACACACAAAAGAACGCAGATAGAAGAACATTACATTGTACATTACAACAATTCCATCAGAATACAAGAATATACAGAGTATGAATAAATATTATACAAAAATATCATAGATTTAAATTACATTTAAATACATCGCAGCGGAAAATAATACAAAACACAACTAGAAGAAATACACGGATACAGAGCTTTCTGAGTATCGTTCCAGCTGTAATTCAGGATCCTATGAATATAAATCTGCAAAACCAAAACTACTAGCTGCCCGTGTCAAAATAAGGGCACCCAAAGTTTAGGTTAAAACAATAAACTCCAGGTCAGTCATGGGACTGGTGTGAGAACTAAAACAGTTATTTAAAACTTTACTTTAAATTAGATATATCAAGGGACCACGCCGTATAACACGGAACGGGTTTCCTCCCAAGAATACCAGTGCATATAACAAAACAGCGTAATGTTTTTGGAAAAATGAAGCTATTATAAGACCCAGGTCCTATCACACAATGCAACGCAAGCCGGGGGATAGGGTTTTCCCTTATAATAGCCAAACATGCTTAGTACGTTTAAAACAAATCATTTGATACTATTATAAGTGTATAGTGTCAAAACAATTTCAAATCATAAGTATCAATCATAGACGGCATAGGTACCATATATCATGTCGCCATACTAGTTCTACAATTAGAACCGCAAAATCACGTATTGGAAGTTTGATTTCCATCTATGAACCAGGGCAAAAGATAGTCCTTGCCGATTCGAGACAATCTAGCCCATGTCTCAGGATCAGAGCTCGAGTGACCCTTGGATCGTCAGGGCCGGTCCACCGATGAGGATTAAAATGCCTGAACACTGCGTTTTCCCGTCCTTTGGGGCGTAAATGAGCCAACAAATGACTCCATCGGACCCGGATCGTCCGATCAAACCGAGGCGCCTCGCAACAGCAACAACCACATAAGTCAAACTCGTCAGGGCGTGTAAAACCACTGACGCCACTTCTAACTAGAAGGAAACGCATGCCCTCCCTGAGGTCCTTTCCTGTTTCTGGTTCACAACCGGGGTGTGAGGCTTGCGAATTCACGCTACACAAAGCTGTGCCACACAGGCTGTGCTTTGATCATCAACTACAAGACTCTGCTTTTCAACAGAAGCCTTGATCATTTGCATCTTAGCATGCCACGCAGGCAAACCACTCCATGCAACCGATATCCATCAATCACACAGAATGATATCCATGTCAGACACACAGTCCATTTACAAGCCCGTTTTGGGTCTGAACGAGACCGGAGGCACCTGGTACCTCGCATATCCATCGATCTCCAAGTACGCCTGGACGACCACTAACTGATTCCCTCCTCTTGGGTGTACGGCCCAATCAAGATCATCAGTAACCACCCAAACGACGCGAAGACCTCCGGTCTTCAACCACCATCTTCATCTTTGACTCATCGTCGAATCAGTTATTCAGAATGGGACAAACCCGGTCTTTCTGAATAACTCGCGTTATAATAAACAAGTGTTACACAAACACAACATACGCCTCATTCCAATTCATCGGTCACTAACCGTAAATTAACAAGAGAATAATTCCCCAAATATTAACCCCGAAGGCCGAAACCAACATCAGATCAATACCCAGGAAACTGTTCTGCTTAGCTAATCTACAGTTAGTTTCTAAATTTCACATTCTTAGGGAAAGGTTCCGATTAATTTTATCAAAGATAAATTCCTTTAAATTTATTCTTTAATCTTCCTTTGAATATCACTTCAAACTAGTCGGGATTAGCGAACCACACCAAGGTAATCATTTATTTTATTTCCCAATCCTAACCTATTCATCCCATGAAGTAAAACTGGTCATACTTCATATCTAACACCACGGTGTTATCGGTAAATTCAATTACCATTTCACGTTCAAATCTAATTAAAGATTTAACTATCGCCTGGAGTAAAACTGGTGATACTCCATTCTCGATCTTTTCAATCTAATTAAAGATTCATTAAAACTCCACTTAGTTTTAATCCTTAACTGGGTTAAAGAATCATTGTCATTTAAAACACGGTTCACGATAAACCCAAAATCACATTCCATTAATTATCGGGTTAAAGAACAAGTGTTATTTAAAACACTGTTCACGATAAACCCAAAAATCAATACCAATTCAATTCCAATTAAATATTATTTAATTGGTACATTTCATTAAATCTAAATAAAAAGATTTAATCTTTTTCCCAACTGGGCTTAAGAACAGTGTTAATGAAGACACCATTCACCACAAACCCAAATCACATTTGATATTAAATACAAGGCTCTGAATAGAAAATATATCGGCTTATATTCAATATCAAATTCTACGACCAACAAATATCGTATTGGAAATAACGATATGAATATATCTTTCAAATTCCCATAACAATACCTGTATCATCACGAAATCCAACATCGAAATATTCTAAAGACAATTTCGATTCAAATCCCTTCCAATTCAATTATTGGAAATCTTGGTTATTTTCAAAACCATTTCAAATCCAATTTATTTATTTAAACATAAATAGAATTATAATTCTAGTTCAAAACTAGTTCATTTCGATGAAAATCTATTTTTATCTTTTCAAATATGGATTTTTTTCATCCCAATTCTTCCCAAATCATTTCTTATGATTTTACACAAATTATTACTATTTTTAATAATTTTATCAAGGCATGTACAGTCGATTTCCATTAATGGCCATCGAACTGAACCTACAGCGACCTTTTCCAAATTTGATTTGGACATAATTCCAAATCCAGCCGTTAGATTTCTAATTTCTAATATTCGCTAGAAAGCTCTTTTCGATACGAACCCAACGGTTTCAGTTTTAGGAGAATCCGACGGTCGGATCTCCCGTAATATCCGTTCGAAGTCAATGGTCGAAATTCGCGAACTACTACGACGCGGCGCGTTCTATTCAGGCCATTATATTATATATATATAATATATAATATATATATACTTCATCGATTTCCTTTTAAAACATATTTTATAAATCGTTTTTAATTTCGTTTTCAAAACGATTTCCACTTTATTTCAAATTCAAATCAAAATTGAATTTCTCCTTATAAATTCGTTTTAAATTCATTTCAAATTGATTTCAATTCAAATCGATTTTTAATTCAGTTTCAGCTCGTTTTCAATTCAATTTCAATTTGAATTCATTTCAATTCTATTCAATTTCAATTTGAATTTCATTTTCTATTCAAATTCAATTCTATTCAATTTCAATTTGAATTTCATTTTCTATTCAAATTCAATTCTATTCAATTTCAATTTGAATTTCATTTCAAAATATTCGATTTTGAAATCACTTTTCAATATTCATTATAAAAATGAATATAAATCGATATAAATATCGTTTGCGTCAAAATGGCGTCAATCTAATCAACATGGCTTCATATATTTCTATTTTCAAATATTCTATTTCAAATATTTCTTTTTCAAATATTTCTATTTTCAAATATTCTATTTCAAGTATTTCTTTTCAAAACTGGAATGAGGCCCAATCAATTACCATAGATTATATTTCTATGGATTTCCATACAACGCATGTATATATCAACAATGACAAATGATCAACCATCATCCAAAGTGCATTCTACACTGTTTAAGCATCAAATATAAATATTCAACGCTTATAACAGTCTGTCAATCAATCGATCGACATACAACTAATTATTGGGATTAGTGTACGTCATATATCATCCCAATACCCGTGTGGGGTTTCAAACAATCAAACACAGATTTTATTTGTGCAGTTGGGCGATGTGTAAATTTTATCGTCCCAATCAATATCAGTTAAATGTGTGTATATAAACAAATCGTTCGATTTTTTTATATTAATTTATTTAAAATACACGTTAAAAATTCTATTTTTAACTATAAAATATTTTCCACTATAAAATATTTTATTACATTTCACATCACATCACACAATCAACTACACATCAAAATCAAACAAACAAGCATACAAGCCGTCCATGGTCTGTGGACGACGGGTGTCGGGTGCTACTAAACACCGTCTGCATCCTAGTATATATTTCAACTAGAAGTAAAATTAAAAAGTGAGAAGTTCTCACTGACTAGCTAAACCAAACGCCTCGACTCTTCATATGTAGAAAATCTACGCCGTTTCTTCTTTCATCACTTTCGTCATCCGTATTCACTACATATATAAAAATCGAATTTTTACTTTGCTATTCAATATATAAAAATCATATTTTTATTACTTCTACTATATAAAAAAATCATATTTTTATTACTTCTACTATATAAAAAATCATATTTTTATTACTTCATATATAAAAAATCATATTTTTATTACTTTATATATGATAAAAAAATGTTTTTTCCTTCTCTAAAATTTAGAGAAAAATGGTTTCTTTGCTACGATATAAATCGAATTCTTTGTCATTAAAAACCAAAACTTTTTAAACCATAAAAGTCAGTTTTAATAACTAATAAAAAAACCAGTTTTTAAATAAACTAAAAATTATAAAACTCACCTTTTTATTTTAGCCAAAAATCGAAGCTGGGGGGGGGGGGTTCTTCAGCCGTCGTCGGTCTTAGAGAGGGCGAGGTGCAGGCGGTGACACAGGGGGTAGCGCAGGGGCTGAGGCGGGTCTCGAAGTCGCGGTGGGGCTAGGAAGTTTCAGGTGGCATCGGTTTTATTGGGGGCTAGGGTTCCTTGCTGCTCGAATTGGAGAAGAAAGGAGGGGAGGGTGTATCGCTGGGGATGGCGGCTGTGAGGGGGGCCTCTGGCGAACGACGGCGGAGGTAAGGAAGGGGCGATGGGCCAGGAGGCGTCGACGAAGGTAGGGGTACGAGCAAGATTTAGTTCGGTTTTTTTTTCTTCTGATCGAGTTTGTGAAGAGAGAGAGAGGGGGTGAGTGTGTTGACTAAGAATAGTTATATATATATAATTTAATTAAATTCCAAAAGGTAACTTTTTATTTCGATCTCAAAACGAGATCCACCTCCTGTCATCCCTAGCTAATTACCCCCATTCCGAACACAATGAGATATGTATGGTAAGCTGATTCGACCGTTTCGATCAGTTTTCGTCAAAATCAAAATATAACGCTATATATAGAATTTGACGCGCATTTCAATTTACCAGGGCCACACACGAGCTCGAAAAATTCCAAAAAAATATTTTCTAGCTTTGTATCGACGATACAGTCCTAACAAAACTAGTTTCATCGAATTCTGAGACCGTTTGAAAGATGGCCATTTTCCAGTAGAATAAAATCAACTAAAACTGGTCAAACGCGTTTTCCTTTGCCACGCTCTCATATTGATTCGAAAAATTACGAAATTTGAAACCTAGCAATAACTTTATATCACGGATCCAACAAAAGTGGTTTCGTCGAAATCCGAGGTCGTTTACAAAATTTCCATTTTTAAGGGCCTGAATTCCATAGCGACTATTCTGAAATTTCAACTGGACCTATCTTTTGATTCCCGCTATGAAATTTCAATTTTTCGGATTTGTTGGAAAGATATTCTCAATTAGATTCAAATTTTTTTGGTTTCACTAAAATCCTGTTTATTTTGCATCCTATACATTCATTTGAATTTTGAAATTGAATTATCGAACTTCCGCGCCATTTTCACTTCCTTTTATAATTTAAAATAAATATTTATATTCTAACATCAAGCTATATAAATATATACGTTCTAATCTATTCAAGATAAATTTTTCGTCGTTATTATTTAAAATAATTCATTTTAAATAATCAAAATTCAATAAAATTGCCAAAATAAAAATTTTAAATTGGCCCAGATTTCCAAGTTATTACATTTTACATTATTTCGTGAAGGGGGAAGATCACGCCAAAATTTCATCAAAAGAATGCAATAAGGTGGCTGTCATTGATTGGATGATGGCTAATGTTTAGAATCATCAGAACCATAGATTGGCTTGAACCGTTGGATTAATCACGCATCTACGGTTGGGGTTTTATTTATGTTGATAACGCGGATTGCAAATTGGATTGTATATATGTAAAGCTACGCTTTTAACTGGTATTGCACATCAAAACACTAGAATTTCCACCGCAACAGTGCATTCACGTCTAATACCAACATATGAATATTGTTGCATAAGATCAAAGAAAGCATAGCTTTCGCCACACTTTTCATGCAACGCACACAAATTAGTGTCGAATATGCCCACTTTTGTTGTAGTGATAATGGTCCAGCAGTAGTGGTCTAGCAGGAGTGGTCCAGCGGGAGTGGTCCAGCAGCAGTGGTCCATCAGCAGTGGTCCATCAACAGTGGTCCAATGGTCCATTGGCAATAGTCCATTAATAGTGGTCCAATGGATGAACCAATAACGATCCATCAAATATATGATCAAATGATGTTTATTGGCTCGATGATGGCTCTGGCTTCGACACGGGTTCAAGTTGGAATGTTCGAAGTGATGTGATGTGTTCGTTGATCGGTGTAAAGCAACGAATGTGAAGACAACTCTAGGGTGTTGAGTTGTGGATAATGGTTACTCATGGAGGACTTGAGTTGTGAATAGTCGCCGGTGATGATTGGAGATGCGAAGGCTGAGAGATTATCGTTGTTGCAAGTTCCAGCGGACTCAAATCAGGGGTACTTTGGGCAGTCGTGAAGGGCCTCGTACCTTGGGCAGTCGTGAAGGGCCTAGTTGTCAAGATTTGAAAAGACAAACATACGAGTCGTGGAGGCGTATGGAGTATTTGCTAGAACTGGTGTTTACTATTAGCCCTTGACATATGGCAGGAGGCCGTCATACGATTAACGATGGTTTCAAAGCAGGATTAGCAGTGATAGCCAAAGTCAGTCTTGGATGTTGGATGTTTGGTTGTTTGTTTGTACCATCTTACATAGATTATTTGACATCGAAGGATATGTTTCTTCAGTGCTTGTCTGATATTGGTTTAGGCCTCTGGGGCTTGTGCTTGAGGGATGTTGAGCTTGATTAGGATGGTTTATGTGAGATATATATATAATTTGGTTGCTATGATTGCTATTGCTTGGTTACTTCTGATTGCCATGAATGAATTGTTGTTCTGGTTTCCATGGATGTATGGTTGAAATGATTGCATGTAAAGGCTATCACTGTTATATGTGGGGAAGACAGATGTGGGTTCTTCTCTGGAGTTTTTGGTAGATTGGTTTGTTACTCTACCTATTCTAATATAATTTATTGATGATGTTAGATAGTTGTTTTATCATTCACTAAGACTGTTGTCTGACTCAAGGTTTTTTTTTCCTCCCTTATTACCTTGGGTTGTTCATCTGGTTTAGATGGGAAGACTGAGTAGCAGGTGACAGGTGATGCCTTAATAAGGACAATGATGTTGATCGATGGCGAGCTAGAGGCTTATGTATCAGTTTACTACTATCTAGTATTTGCTATTTCCGTTGTTTGATGTTAGACTCTGAGTGATTGTAGTGATGCTTCATGTACAGACTTTGATGTGATATCCAATTGACGTATGGATGATCTTTCAAGATGTTATGAAAGTTTAAAAGTTTGCTATGTTGTGCTCCACTATTTCTGCCTGTTGTATATGTTCTATTATATTTTATCCTTGCGCTGTAAGTTCTACGACAGGTTCCGCATGTGTTATCATACCTTGATGATCATCCATAGCTACCTGGCACACTTTTTAGTGCATTATTCCTCTTGTTTAGTGCATGAGTTATGGACGGTCGTCACAGTTTTGTTTTGACTTTATTCTCGGTCAAATCAAGGAGTCCAGCTTTGGCGATTCATCCTTCGAGAGCGGGAGATCTATTGGAGATTCAACTTATTTTTTATCTGCTATTATATTCAATTATCCCATTTTCATCATTTGTTTGTATACTAGGCATTTATGTATCTCAAATTTTCTAATTTATTTATTTGTGACTCTAATATTATGTATTTTGAGTTTTGAGTTTTGTGACTAGTTCATGAATTGCTAAGTTATTTATCCTGCGGCGAGTTATCCTGCTATTTTGTATTTGTGATATTTCTATGTTCCATGATTTGATTTTATTAAACCCCATAGTTAAAACAATCTGCTTTTACGAATGATTTGAGTTAGTTTTACTATCAACTTCAATGATAAGAAAAGGCAGGCCGCTACACATAATTACTAACTCAATCTTCTCAGATAATTCTCAAACCCTATCGTCCTCTGCTTTAAATTGTCTCTAGGTTCTCGACCATCTCTTTTGTTTTTCCTATAATAACTTTCTATTTGTAATAAAAGTCATGCCATTTTGGGCTTTTGGATTGTTCGAAAATCGAAGGCCCATAGCAAACCTCTTCTCGAACCACTCAAAAGTTTATCTTTAATCTCTTTTAATAGAGCATTGATGACGGACCGAATCTTGCCTCAAGTTAGTGACTTTTTTCTATAATAAAATAGGAAAATAAGATCAATCATTTGGAAAAGAAACTTTTATTCAAAGAAAGAAATTTTACAGACTCATATCCAACTCAATCAACATTACGTTTACTAGACTCTCTACATTTTTGAAACTACAATTTTCACCTTCGCCATCATTTTAGACGATAGGATAACGAAAGTCTCAAAAGTGACATTCACTCTCTCTGGGCTATAAACTGGAGGAAATTTGTAATAATACCAAGGACCAATTGGTAGTATAGTTTGATCACTCAACAAGTAAGCGTGATAGTTTTGTGCAACGTCAACCATTTGTATTTCCTCTTGCCTAGAAAGTCAAATTTGAAACTAGGTAGTTGCATGTCTCTTGTAAATATTTCAAAAATAATTTCCTACCTAATTACAAAGTCTCAAAAGTTACATATTTTTCTTAAAATACCTTTTTAATTTAGCTTACCTATTCAAAAGATATATGGAAATATGACTACTTGATGTTTCTTTAGTGCGCATAACACATGAAAAAATGGACTAAATACAAACGAACATATTGCGATAATCCATAATCTAAACAAAAGTTTGTATGGCTAATCATTAGGTTCGTACAATATAAATTTTTCAAAATATTCAAAAGCAAACTTATTTCTATAGTATTGTTTTTCAGGGTGTATAGTGCGATCAAAGGGGAATCAGGTGCTACTCTTGTAAGGTTCCAGCATCGACCATCTTTAGGATCAGAACCATAGTCATTCAAATACCGATGGTGGAAACGCCTAATTAATCATGCACATTCGTTACCCCAACAAGTGAAATCTACAAAATTGCCTCTCCAATAAACTTTACAGAGGGTTTCTTCTAGCACATTTCTATCATCAATAAATATTCATTTTCCTTCAACAGTAGTTCTGAATGATGGTATGCTTTCATTGTAATCAGAGAAAACCTATTTTCCCTTAAACTTCCTCAAGCTAGCCGCACTAAGGTTTTTTTTTTGTATTTCTCAAATAATTTATCGTATTGTTTTGTCCACCCATCCAACTCCCTATTCAATCGATCCACCTCCTCTTGTTTCATTTAAAGCAGGGAATCAAATAGATACTTTAACGTAATTTATGGCTAAAATATTTCATGAATAACTAAGCAGCTTGTAGTAAATTTAAGCTCGAAGACAAAGAATACCATACCTATTTGAGTGAGACTATGCAGTTGGAGATTTAAGCTTCTCCTTAGCCTACTTCCATTGGAATATGTCTTCTTTTGATGGAGCCTCTCCGAAGCAAAATTAAGAACATTTGTTATTTCAGTCTCTTTTACGTTATTTTTTGTCTTGAGGCCGAGATGGGATATCACCATGTTCTATGTCATCACCATTATAATCGTTCACATGTGACCCAAATCATTGTCACCATGCCATCGTCATCATGATCATTTCCATCACCACCACCGCAAGCACCTTCAATTTCTAAGTTATTGTTCTCATCTTATTGGGCTTCACTACCTTATAAAGAGTTATCAAAGGGAGGAAATCTCTGACATTAATGTCTTTGCATAAGGAGCTCCTCTCATCGTGGATCTGAAATTCTCTTTTAGTGCCTTATTATAATAAAGGGAAGAAAATTGAGGTTTGGACGCTTTTCTATGTTGTCAATATAAGCACGAGAAAGGGCTTTCTTAAAGGATCTTCTAATTATATTATCTATAGTGTCCTAAAGGAAGTTTGACACACTCTTCATGGCATCCTTGATTATGTTAATACACTTGGACATGAATCTATTCTTGCTCTCTAGCTTCAATTTTAGGTGTATAATTGTTATTTATAAGCCTATCTATCATCGAGTTTGAATTAGCTAACTTTTGAGTCAAATCCTTCCTTTGAGCTTTAGAACATTGATTCTCTTTTGCTTTTTCTCAGAGGTCGCCTATAGCTCCTATAGGGAAATTGAAACACCCCACCTCCGTTAAGGTCACTCACAAAGGGAATGCCTTAACTTTGGTGGAGGTTTATAAGTAAAAGCCACAGATACACAAGACAGATATGAATACACATATTTTAAACAACGGAAACCAAACAGACTTTTATTTCATCAATACGTGTTCAAATAAAACATTTCCATAATTGTCTCAAAATACTTCCATCATTACAACCTCATTACTGTCTTGATTATTAAAGAAGCATAAAACATAAATAAAAGTAACAAAAATCCCCATAGTGATATCCAAAGCCATGATCCGAGCAAAAGAGATCCAAACCATACGTCTACGCTCTTGAAGCTTGCAAAAGAGTACTAAGCTGGGTTGTTTCCTCCCTGTGGACCTAGGGGGGAAACGAAAGAAAAGAAGACGAAAAGAAAATAGAGTCAGACATAAAGCCTGAGTAAATCTAGTAACTCTTCAGTACGTGAATAAGAGAAAGGGCATGATAGATATAAACTAAAAATAGGAAAGTGTCACAAGCTAAGAAAGTGTCGTTTAGAATCGAATGTACTATCGCACCCACACTATATCTCTGCACCTACTTGAGATTATTCTAACTGGCACCCCATGCTGAGGGTGAAGTGATCCCCATTTTCTAAAGATCGGCTCCTACTCGCGTAAACATGTGTCATACGGTCTCCAAGAATTGTAGATATCTATGCTGGTCCCACCATGGGGTGTATCAAGACCCATGGTGGCGGCCTCGACACAACTCTAGAAGGCATAGGTTATATGTAACACCCCACCTCCGCTAGGGTCACTCACAAAGGGAATGCACTAGTTTTGGTGGAATATTATCTAGGTAAACATACACAGAGATATAACAAGGCAGAACATAAATAAAGCAACAGTAGAAATTAAAAACCAACTTTTATTACTTTCAGGAAAAGAGTCAAAACCTCATATATCCAAGATACAATTATTCCATTACATCAAGTTCCAAATAAAGAAGTATAAACTTAAGATAACAAAAGTAAATTATTCCCCATAAATAGTAGAAGAGGCCATAACATAGCTCAAGACCAAACCGTACATGAGTTGTCAGAAAGCAAGCTAAGTCCAAGCTAAGAGCTAGTGTTTCCTCCCTAAGAACCTGGGGGGAACGAAAGAAAAAGATGCGAAAGAAAAAGGGTCGGTCATAAAGACTGGTAAGCCCTAGTGACTTTTAGTATGAAAACTAGTAAAGGTAACATGATATGTGAAAACTGGAATTAAACCTAAGGATGATAACAGAACTGGTAGGACAATTATGCTAACAAGATAAGTCAAGTTTAGCATCGCATATTCAAGGTTCGCTGCACCAACTGTACTAGTGTTCTAACCCATGTCAAGTATTAATCATGAAATGATCCCTTAGCCCAATATCATGAAGTGACCTATTACGGGGTCCTACGGTACAATCTACTAATAGATCGGCTCCCTACAAGTCCTAACTTGTCATGTGTCTGTGTCATACGACCCTATCCTGAAATGTAGTTACCTGTGCTAGGTCCACCATAGGGTGTATCAAGTCCTATGGTGCCAACCACCGACACAAATCAAGCACGCACAGTGAAACCTACGGGTGCCCAATGCCTGCTTTTTCAACTTCGGACTACGTGCACGACCATAGTCCGCCTGAACCTACAATGGCGCACCTACTCAGCCGTCGATCTGGTCGCTTACAATCAGCCCAGTAATCGTGCCCCACCCTGCCTAGTCCTAGGGTATCGTGATACATCTAAGCGGGTTACTGCTGAAAAGGACCGCGTAACTAGGGTTTCTAATGGGTTAAGTGTTGTCATTCAAATTCGTGACTTAACCCTATCCAAATCATTTATCAAGTTGGTTAAGTGTGTTCAAGGGGTTCATGACTTAACCCTATCAAATCATCTAGTCAAGTTGGTTAAGTATATTCAAGTGGTTCTTGACTTAACCCTATCATGTGGCATTAATTCATTAGTGCACCCCAACCTCTCACATTAGACTAACTGTTGCGGTCACTGGATTTGCCGGGCGGTTCCAGACAGATTTACACCACAACATAGTCTAACCTCGGGTTTTTCATGCGATATGACCAACTACCCACATTGGATCCTATTGTTTGCAGTCACTGGATTTGCCGGGCGGTTCCGGGCAGATTTACACTGCAAACTCAACCCAACCTCAAGTTGGCCATTTTCAAGTTTATCTAATCGTCATGCCCATGTTCAAGTTTTCATGTCAAAATTCATGTCGAGTTTTCATATCATGTTTCATGTCAAATCGTGTCAAGTTCATGTCCATATCCAGGTTCAAGTTATAATAACGTTCATGTTCAAAGTCAATTCATGTTTTACCTAGTCTACCCAAATCGTATTCCCATCGCACGTAAGTTCGAATCGATACAAATAAATATAATTAGGGAATAACATAAAAAGGGACGGGTATAAGGTGGCAAAAGTGATTACTAGCATAGCATTGTATGACTTGAGATAAAGGATTATAACATTACTGGCATATGGAATATTGGCCTCAAATATAAAGATTCCAAATCTAGCAAAATAAGGTACTAGTCAAGATAACAGTTGTCATAAGGTGATAGTATAGTCATGGTAACAATTGACATAAGGTGATAGTATAGTCATGGCAGCTATTGTCATAAAGTGATAGTCATAAACTTGTGACTAATAGCAGATTCAACATGATAGTATGAGGGGTTTTTCTTTTTGATTTACAACATGAATAGGCCCCAAATCAATGTCATAGTAATATCCAAGAGTCAAGATCTAAGATGAACAAGAATGGATGTAAAACAGTCATCATACAAAGGTCCAATTTCAATTTACATCATATTCATATTACATTTACATTTTAAATCTAAAAATAACTGGGGCTTACAGATCGTGGTTCGAGAATTAGAAAAAGAGAGTCGATGTTGAATCTTTATATGCTTAGTCAAGTCCTAACAGAAATCCCCAAATCAGCAACGTAGTTTCGACGTAGAAGAAGTAGTCCCTTTCTCAAACTTTTCAACCAGAATCAGAGCAGCATAAGGTCAGAAAGAATTTTGTGTAGAGAGACTAGTGTGAGGGGCTGTATATATAGGGTCAGGTCAACGAATGTAGACAGAAACGAGGCCAGAAATATCAGAGTGAATCCAGCTTCAAAAGTGGACTCGGCCACCAGGTCGACCCCCAGGTCGACCCCCAGGTCGACCTGGTCTTGGGCAGGTCGACTACATAGTCGACCCCCAGGTCGACCTGGTCCTGGGTAGGTCGACTACATAGTCGACCCCCAGGTCGACCTGGTCCTGGGCGGGAGATTTCCTGCCCAGTCCATTCTGAGGTTTGAATTTCGAAATTTGAATTCGAATTGAGCTGTTTTGAACTTGAAAACTTCGAAAGGTCATAACTTGGTCATACGGACTCCAATTTTCGAAAACTCGGACTCGTTTCCAAGCAGAATTTCGAGACGAACGCAATGGCATAACCCGTTTCCCTTTATTCTTATTTTAAAAATTAATTCTGCCATAATTTATGGTTATTACTCGTTATAAAAACTCGGGTTGTTACATTCTCCCCCCTTAAAGGATTTTGTCCCCGAATTCTCTAAGTTAGGGAGGATGTGTCCTAACATCCATCATCCATCTACTCAAAGCATCATCCACAGGCAACCATTGTCCTTAAAAGATTTCTAGTACTGTATGAACATATGCAGAATGTGTGTGTATATGTATTTATCTAATGCAAAAGATCAGGCGGTTATTGATTTAGTAAACCTCCTTAATGAAAAATATGTTAGTGTAATGAATCCAACATGTATGCAGATTCCTAACATAGTTTATAATCTTTACATGAGTGCACAAACATTCATTCATATGCAACATCCAAGTGATAGCATAATAAGTTCCATCCATGTACAAGTATAAGCACTCATGCATATGCAACATGAAAATGTGACTGAGCCGATCTAGTGCCTAATGTATTTCATGCATCCACTAGCAACCACTTGCAACCACTTGCAAACATCAACCATAACATGTTTCAATCACATGTTTACATCCATATGGTTCTACCTAAGGTTCTCAAGATAAGATCGAGAAGATAACAAGACAAACGTAGATAGTAGAAGCATGATACGAAAAGGTTTTCAAGTTTATAGGAAAAAGAGATCGAGAATGTACCCTCAAAAAGAAATGGGTAAAGCGCGCGTATCTTCTCTTCGGTTTCCCAAGTTGCGTCTTCTTGGGCTTCACTCCACTGCACCTTAACTAGCTTGACTTCTCGATTCCTTAGCTTCTTAATCTCCGTTCCTAAGATATGAATCGGAACTCGCCTCAATGTTGCTTCTTTTTCCACTTCTACGTCTTCAAGGATGCTTGGCTCAACCACCTCAGCCGACTCATGCAAGCACTTTCGGAGATGCGAGACGTGAAAGACATTGTGTACTCCAGATAACTTCTCGGGTAAGTCTACCTTATAGGCCATCCGTCCAATCCTCTCAGTGATGGGGAACGGTCCTACGAACCTTGGTGCTAGCTTTCCAACTGCTCCATAACGAACTACATTGCGTAACGGAGAAACTTTTATAAAGACCATATCTCCGACTTCGAACTCTAAGTCTGTCCTTCTCTGGTCCGCATAAGATTTCTGTCCATCTTGGACTGTTTTCATCCGTCTTCGTACCATCTCAATCTTCTTAGAAGTGTCCCTTATCTTGTCGGGCCCAAGTATAAGTCTGTCTGTCGTCTCCCACCAACAAGTTGGCGATTTGCACGGTCTTCCATACAGGGCTTCGAACGGTGTCATTCCGATGCTAGCTTGGTAACTATTGTTATATGCAAACTCCACGAGAGGAAGATGGTCTTCCCAAGTACCACCAAAGTCAAGAATGCATAGCCTCAGGAGATCTTCTAGTACCCTATTTACCCTTTCGGTTTGTCCATCCGTCTGGGGGTGATAGGCCGTGCTTAAATTTAGTCGTGTACCCATTGCTTCTTGCAGACTATTCCAAAACTGGCTAGTGAAAATCGGGTCACGATCACTAACTATACTAGAAGGAACTCCATGCAACCGTATTATCTCTCGAAGGTAAATAGACGCTAGCCCTGATGCGGTTCTCTTGCTTTTCACCAGAATGAAGTGAGCACTTTTCGTGAGTCTATCAACTATGACCCATATGCTAGTATTCCCCTTCCTTGACCAAGGCAGTCCATCCACAAAATCCATCGAGATACTCTCCCATTTCCATTGCGGAACCTCCAAAGGATGTAATAGCCCACCAGGCTTCTTTGACTCGGCCTTTACTTGTTGGCACACCATGCACTTCGAAACGAACTCTGCCACATCCTTTTTCATTCCAGCCCAAAAGAAAATGCGTTTCATATCCCTGTACATCTTATCCCCTCCGGGATGTATAGTCATCTTCGAGTGATGCGCCTCTTCGAGAACTTTCCTTACTAAGTCTCCCACTTGTGGGACACATAGTCTTCCATCGCGCCTTAGCCGTCCCTTGTCATATATGGCATACCTACTGAGGTGACTTGACGTCTCACCCCTAATCAGCTTGTCCATGATTTCGACTATTTGTGGGTCTTCCTTCTGTGAAGTCCCTACTTGATCTAGAAGTGTAGGTCTTAACTCAAGAGATGCTAACATAGCAGTCAATGACTCAACAGCAGGTGTAAAATCAAAGGTTGCTATAAACTCAAGGCTTTTCCTTTCAACAAACAAGGGGCTCAAAGTCAACCTTTTTCTGCTTAGCGCGTCCGCCACCACATTACCCTTGCCAGGGGTATAAGCTATATCGAAGTCATATGATGCCAAGAACTCCATCCACCGGTGTTGTCTCAGATTCAAGTCTTTCTGTGAGAAGAGGTACTTAAGCGATTTGTGGTCAGTATACAGCTCGAACCTCTCCCCTAGAAGATAATGGCGCCAAGCTTTAAGTGCAAAAACAATCGCGGCCAACTCCAAGTCATGCGTGGGATAGTTTTTCTCATGAACTTTAAGTTGTCTGCCCCCGTAGCATATTACTCTTCCTTCTTGCATTAGGACGGCGCCTAATCCCGTGCCGCACGCATCCATGTACACCGTAAACATCTTACCTCCATCGGGTAATGCCAAAATTGGAGCTGTGGTGAGGGCTCTCTTAAGTCTCTGAAAAGCAGCGTCACATTCTATGTCCCATGTAAAAGCTAGGTTCTTCTTTGTTAACTTAGTAAGAGGGGCTGAAATCTTAGCGAAGTCCTTAATGAACTTCCTGTAGTAGCCCGCCAAACCGAGAAAGCTCCTCACCTCCATTGCATTCTTAGGAATTTTCCAGTCTTGTACCGCGACTACCTTTGCGGAGTCTATGGCTATGCCTTGCTTAGAAACTACATGTCCAAGGAACCGTACTTCCTTCCTCCAAAAATGGCATTTGGAGAACTTAGCCTTTAACTGGTGTGCTCTAAGCGTTTCCATGACTTCCTTGAGATGTCTAGCATGCTCTTCTTCATCTTTTGAGAAGATCAAAATATCATCCACGAAAACTACCACAAACTTGTTAAGGAACTCCCGAAACACCCTACTTATCAAATCTATAAAGTACGCGGGTGCATTCGTTAACCCAAACGACATGACGAGCCATTCGAAGAACCCATTTGGAGTCCTAAACGCAGTTTTGTCAATGCTATCCTCAGCCACTCTAAGCTGATGGAATCCTGTGGCTAGATCGAGTTGAGGGAAAATAGATGCTCCCACAAGCTGGTCAAACAAATCGTCGATTCTTGGTAGTGGGTGCCTATTCTTAGTAGTGAATACCACCGGAGCACCCCACTCAGAAATGCTTCGTCTTATGAAATTTTTCTCAAGCAACTCATTAACTTGTTTACTGAGCTCTCTTCTTTCTCGTGGGGCCATGTGCCTAACGGGCAATGAAACTAGCTTGGCATTATCAACAAGATAAATTCAGAAGCCTATCTCGCGTTTAGGAGGTAACCCCCTCACTTCATCAAAGACATCTGGATATTCTCGGACCACTCTTATAGATTGCAAATTATCGTCGGACGAGTCAAGGGATTCAAGATAACACAACATGACTGGACCCTTAGGGTTACAAGAAATTTCAAGGGTATTACCAAGGCGAGTCATGAGCCTCACTACCCTTTGTTCACAATCAAGAATGGCCCCATAATCGGACAGCCAATCCATACCTAGGATCAAACTGTATCCCATGAATCAGAGAACATAAGCATTACACGTGGATTCTACGCTTAAGATAGAGATCCTCAAATCCACACACATCATAGATAAATGGGCGGAGCCCCCAATTGGATTTGAAACTATAACGGGATCCTTAACCAGACAAGTACTTAGGTGCAGATTTTCAAAAATATCAGAAGAAATAAAAGTATGTGATGCGCTAGAGTCAAATAAGGTTCAAACAGGAAAGTCAGAAATGTAAACAAGACTTTCTACGAAAGTATTACTACCTCGGTAAAGAACTGGAGTAGTGTTGAGAGCATGCAACTGCCTTCCAGAAGTTCCTGCTCGCTGGGTTTGCCTTTGCTCCTGTCCTTGCTTCTTAGGGCAATCCTTGCTGATGTGTCCTGTATCTCCACAATGAAAGCATTCACCCAACTTCCTCTTCTTCTTTCTACAGTCTTTAGCTAAATGTCCAGTAATACCACAGAAGTTGCACTTCCTCGTCTCACGTGGTTTGTTGTTTCTCTTATTATTCTTGTTATTCTTGTTGCCCCCTTCTTGAAGTCAGCTTTCTTATTCTGAGTCTCATTAGGCTTAACCTCCTTCTTGCTATTCTTGTCTTCCTCATGAAGTAGAGCCATATCCACCAAGCTTTCAAAGGTCGCCCCCATGCAGCCTTTTTCTGGGCTGTGTTGACCAAATCCAAACCGAACCGAGCAAGCTGATTAAACTTATTCACGTATTCCCTAACAGACATGTCCCCTTGCTTGAGTGCTAGGAGCCTCTCCATCTGAAGGTTCTCTTCTGCTGACGATAAGAATTTTAGCCCAAACCTCTCTCTAAAGTCTGCCCAAGTCTCAACTGGCCTGGTAGCGTTGGTGACTTCCCACCAAAATGCAGCTTCCTCTTTCAACAACAATGCTTCCAACTGAACTTTCCTATGGTCCTCCATATCAAAGATAACAAACAAGTCTTCAGTCTCCTTTAGCCAGTTTCGTGCCTCAACAAAGGTTTCAGTTCCAGCGAAGTTCTTGCCGCCCATTGCTTTAAAGTCTTTGCATATTTTGGCAAAGGCGGTACCAGTAGGAGGAGGAACCGCGGCCACTGGGGGAGGAGGAGGAGGGATGTCTGCTGTGCCCGCGTCGTTGGCCCTGGCTTCTAAGTACCTTCGGAACCATCCAGGCACGGGTATTCCCTCAGGAAGGTTAAGATCAACCATGCTGAAAAACGAAAAGAAAAAGATTCAAACGAGGAAACAAAGGAAAGTGCTAATGGATTTTTGGGGAATAGCCTTTTTAAACATAAAACTTTTCTTGAAAAATGCTTCTTTATAAATGGTTTTGAAAATAGTTTCATAAGTTTTTTTTAAAAAAAACTTTTGCCCAGCCTGGTAACCTTCTGCTCTAATACCAAATGTAACACCCCACCTCCGCTAGGGTCACTCACAAAGCGAATGCACTAGTTTTGGTGGAGTATTATCTAGGTAAACATACATAGAGATATCACAAGGCAGAACATAAATAAAGCAGCGGTAGAAATTAAAAACCAACTTTTATTACTTTCAAGAAAAGAGTCAAAACCTCATATATCCAAGATACAAATTATTCCATTACATCAAGTTCCAAATAAAGAAGCATAAACTTAAGATAACAAAAGTAAATTATTCCCCATAAATAGCAGAAGCAACCATAGCATAGCTCAAGACCAAACCGTACATGAGCTGTCAGAAAGCAAGCTAAGTCCAAGCTAAGAGCTAGTGTTTCCTCCTTGAGAACCTGAGGGGGGGGGAAACGAAAGAAAAAGAGACGAAAAAAAAGGGTCAGTCATAAAGACTGGTAAGCCCTAGCGACTTTCAGTATGAAAACTAGTAAAGGTAACATGATATGTGAAAACTGAAATTAAACCTAAGGATGATAACAGAACTGGTAGGATAATTAAGCTAACAAGATAAGTCAAGTTTAGCATCGCATATTCAAGGTTCGCTGCACCAACTGTACTAGTGTTCTAACCCATGTCAAGTATTAATCATGAAACGATCCCTTAGCCCAGTATCATGAAGTGACCCATTACGGGGTCCTACGGTACGATCTACTAATCGATCGGCTCCCTACAAGTCCTAGCTCGTCATGTGTCTGTGTCATACAACCCTATCCTGAAATGTAGTTACCTGTGCTAGGTCCACCATAGGGTGTATCAAGTCCTATGGTGCCAACCACCGACACAAATCAAGCACGCACAATGTAAATCTACGGGTGCCCAATGCCTGCTTTTTCAACTCCGGATTACGTGCATGACCATAGTCCGCCTGAACCTACAATAGCGCACCTACTCAGCCGTCGTTCTGATCGCTTACAATCAGTCCAGTAATCGTGCCCCACCCTGCCTAGTCCCAGGGTATCGTGATACATCTAAGCGGGTTACTGCTGAAAAGGACCGCGTAACTAGGGTTTCTAATGGGTTAAGTGTTGTCATTCAAATTCGTGACTTAACCCTATCCAAATCATGTATCAAGTTGGTTAAGTGTGTTCAAGCGGTTCATGACTTAACCCTATCAAATCATCGTGTCAAGTTGGTTAAGTATATTCAAGTGGTTCATGACTTAACCCTATAATGTGGCATTAATTCATTAGTGCACCCCAACCTCTCACATTAGACTAACTGTTGTGGTCACTTGATTTGCCGGGCGGTTCCGGGCAGATTTACACCACAACATAGTCTAACCTCGGGTTTTTCGTGCGATATGACCAACTACCCACATTGGATCCTATTGTTTGCAGTCACTGGATTTGCCGGGCGGTTCCAGGCAGATTTACACTGCAAACTCAACCCAACCTCGAGTTGGCCATTTTCAAGTTTATCTAATTGTCATGCCCACGTTCAAGTTTTCATGTCAAAATTCATGTCGAGTTTTCATGTCATGTTTCATGTCAAATCGTGTCAAGTTCATGCCCATATCCAGGTTCAAGTTATAATAACGTTCATGTTCAAAGTCAATTCATGTTTTACCTAGTCTACCCAAATCGTATTCCCATCGCACGTAAGTTCGAATAGATACAAATAAATCTAATTAGGGAATAACATAAAAAGGTACGGGTATAAGGTGGCAAAAGTGATTACTAGCATAGCATGGTATGACTTGAGATAAAGGATTATAACATTCTGGCATATGGAATATCGGCCTCAAATATAAAGATTCCAAATCTAGCAAAATAAGGTACTAGTCAAGATAACAGTTGTCATAAGGTGATAGTATAGTCATGGTAACGATTGACATAAGGTGATAGTATAGTCATGGCAGCTATTATCATAAAGTGATAGTCATAAACTTGTGACTAATAGCAGATTCAACATGATAGTATGAGGGGTTTTTCTTTTTGATTTACAACATGAATAGGCTCCAAATCAATGTCATAGTAATATCCAAGAGTCAAGATCCAAGATGAACAAGAATGGATGTAAAACAGTCATCATACAAAGGTCCAATTTCAATTTACATCATATTCATATTACATTTACAGTTTAAATCTAAAAATAACCGAGGCTTACAAATCGTAGTTCGAGAATTAGAAAAAGAGAGTCGATGCTGAATCTTTATATGCTTAGTCAAGTCCTAACAGAAATCCCCAAATCAGCAACGTAGTTTCGACGTAGAAGAAGTAGTCCCTTTCTCTGACTTTTCAACCAGAATCAAAGCAGCATAAGGTCAGAAAGAATTTTGTGTAGAGAGACTAGTGTGAGAGGCTGTATATATAGGGTCAGGTCAACGAATGTAGACAGAAACGAGGCCAGAAACATTAGAGTGAATCCAGCTTCAAAAGTGGACTCGGCCACCAGGTCGACCCCCAGGTCGACCTAGTCCTGGGCAGGTCGACTACATAGTCGACCCCCAGGTCGACTACATAGTCGACCCCCAGGTCGACCTGGTCCTGGGCAGGTCGACTACATAGTCGACCCCCAGGTCGACCTGGTCCTGGGCGGGAGATTTCCGGCCCAGTCCATTCTGAGGTTTGAATTTCGAAATTTGAATTCGAATTGAGCTGTTTTGAACTTGAAAAATTCTGAAAACTTCGAAAGGTCATAACTTGGTCATACGAACTCCGATTTTCGAAAACTCGGACACGTTTCCAAGCAGAATTTCGAGACGAACGCAATGGCGTAACCCGTTTCCCTTGATTATTATTTTAAAAATTAATTCTGCCATGATTTATGGTTATTAATCGTTATAAAAACTCATGTTGTTACATTATACTACTGGTGCCCCCAGTGCCCTGTTTGTCTGCTCCGGAGTGTGTGCACGACCGCACCCTATTAGAACCTACACTGTTGCACCCACCACCGTCGCTTTGACCGCTTATAATCAGCCCAGTAATCGTGCCCCACCCTGCCTAGTTTCAGGGTACCATGATACCTAACTTGGGTTACTGCTGAAACGGGTCCCTCGTTACTAGGGTTTTCTAGTCAAACATGTTAAGTGGTTAAGTGTCTGTATTTACCTAACCTCACCCATCAATTCTTGTTAACATGTTGAATTTGGTTAAGTGTTTATAGTTGACTTAACCCTACCATCTGTCCTTAGCCTTTTAAAGCACCTGACCACTCACATTAGACAGATATTGCTACGGTTACTGGATGTGCTGGTCGGTTCCGGGCAGGTTTACACCGTAGCTCAGTCTAACCTCGGGTCCTTATTGGGCTCAATGCTTAACCACCCACATTGAATAGGTATTGTTGTGACCACTGGACAGCCGGGCAGGTCCGGGCAGGTTTACGTCACAACTCAATCCAACCTTGGGTTAAGCATACCGTGTTTTCTAAATTTACATATTTTATCACTTCTCAATTATATGTAAATGTCATGTCCTTTATTCTTGGGTATAACAATTCATACCGCTAGAATGTCATTGTCGTTGGCATGCGCCAACCATGCCAACATATATTTTTAATGTTTTACACCCAACGTTATTACCCCCGTTTGTACGTTCGCAACATTATAACAAGTGTTGGGCTCGACACAATTCAGCCCAACTTTATAATCATGAGAAAAAAAGGGAAATCAAGAACATGTAATATTTTACAATACATAAAGGTGTGTGGTGCATGAACTTGCAATTTAGCGATTCAACTAACATAAATCATGGGTCATGTGAACTTGCATTCAAATCAAAGTATAACTAAGTAGGTGACATATGAAATGCCAAGTTTAGGCTTACACAAACTTGGGTTTAAACATGTTTAACTTGGTATAATGTCAACCACAAAGCTAGCATGTTGTATATTCACCAAAACGTCCAATTTTAACATCTAATTATATAGCCTATTTCAACATGAAATTGCATAGTTTATGAAACCCAAACGATACTTAACATAGATCCAATTATACTTGCAAGTAAACATAAGAATGTGTTCATAGGTTTTGGGTCATGTAGGCATAAAAGGTCTCAAATCTAGAACATGTTTACATAGGCCTTAATTTAGACTTAGTGAATGTATATAGTCCATGCCATAGACATAAACATAAAGGGATCAAATTCTAGTTTTTGCCACAAACTTGCAAGTGCCATTATTTTCATATACAATTGTTCAATAGGCTTGCATCAATCAATTTAGGCCACAAATATCAATACACAAGTCATGACAGAATCATTACAATACACAGAATTTATATCATTATCATACAATAACGCAATTCTAATTTCATTTACATCGAATCACGTCACAGTTTTTATTCATATTCTGAAAGGTCACTATACTTACAACGAATGCAGAATCTTGAATTCTGAAATTGAGATGCGTTCCTTTGGGTAGATTATCGTTGCGTTGATTAATTTGATTAAGCTTTAGTCTTCTCTTAATTTGGTTCATCTCTAAGCTCCTCTCTCTTGACGGCTATGCTCAATTCCTTCCTGGCAGCATGACGACTCCCATCTTATTTTTTTGTGTGAATTTTTAGTTGAGACTTAGGGTGTATTTATAGATTTTTAGATTGTTTTGAGCCGTCAAATGAAGACAGGAGGAATCTAGACCATACAAAGTTCAAAGAGCCAATCAAGAGGTGACATGTCAGCCCTAATGACACACCGAGCCACAAAAATTCGAGCCAGAGCCAGACCCAGCCAGCCAGGTCGACTGGCAGGTCGACACCCAGGTCGACACTATGGTCGACCTAGGGTGACCAGGTCGACACCATGGTCGACCCTATGGTCGACCTGGTCCCTGGGCGAGAATTTTCCCGCCCAGCCCAGTTTGAACCTGTTTTTCGAATTTCGAATTTGAAACCGAGCTATTTGAATTTTAAATTTTATTTTAAAACTTCTGAAGGTCATAACTCCTTCATACGGAGTCCGATTCACGCAAACTCGGACTCTATCTCAAGCAGAATTCCGAGACGAACGTAATGGCGTAACCCATTTCCCTTAATTCTTTCATTTAGAATTAATTACACTTTAATTTGTGAAGCTTAATGTTATAGAATTCACGGGGTATTACAGAAATAGTAACTTTCTCCTTCTCCACCCTTTCTCTACCTTTTTTCCCACTCCATCTTTGGTAGTTGAAAGGTCAATGATTTGGAAGTGAAAAAGGGAAGCTCCCTCTTTGAGTGTAGTAATTTCACCTGCTAACTCAAAAGTGTTGCTTTGAAACTCAAATAAATGTTTAGTTGCCTGAAAAAGAATAGAAAATACAAAGTCAAGTTAAGATCAACCATGAGAATATAAAAATGAAGAAAAATGAGAAGAAATAATGTATACCAAAAGAAAGTGTTAGAAACTGCAAACTGTTCATTTAGAATGAAAGTTGAGCTTGCGATGATTTAGGATGCGAGAAAAGTGGAGATCGGATACCAAGCTGAATTAAGTTTTTGAACATGTTTTTTGGGACATGTGTTGGTGATTAAAATGGGAGTGGACCATCAAAAGAAATCAGGAGGCCAAGCTTCTCACAGATATGATTTAGGGTCTTAGGAGAATCATAGAAAGTAAGCTTTCATGTGATATCCAGGGACCATGTCGTGATTTCTGCTTGGGGAGATTCATCTTTAGGATGATCCATATTAAAGACAGTCAAGTTTGAACTAATGACCATGTTCTCCTCTTCATCAAGAGTAATAGGAATATAATTGTCAAGTTTGACTTGAGGGGATATGTTTTTCAAAAATAGTTTTTTATTTGAAAATACTTTACTTTTATAACCAAATTTAAAAACTTACTCTCTAATCTTGTAACCTGTGTCTCTAGTACCAAATGTGACACCCCACGTCCATCAATATCACTCATAAGAGAATGCATTAAGTTCCGTAAAGCGCAATAGGTAAACATTATAGAAAATTTAGAAGACAAATATAAAATAGCAGCAGAAAATTTTAAAATTTATTATTAAAAATAAAGCATTGTCTCATAAAACCAGTCACACTCAAAACCAGTTACATCAAATCTATCTCATAAGCCAAAGCATCCTAGTACATAAAATCATATCCCTTGCTATAAGCCATACTAAAGTTGAGAGAAAGTCAAAACGATACATCTCAATAAATCCAAGTCCAAGTCATAAGAGAAATCCTAGTCACTGTTGAGTGCTTCTACTCTGAGGACCCGGGGGGAGGGAAGGAAGAAAGAGGCAAAAGAAAAAGGGTTAGACATAAAGTCTGGCGAGTTCTAGTGATTTACAAATGTGCATAAAATAGAAATGCCAAGACAGATAAATAAGACCGGATGAGAAAGGTACAATGTCATATAGGATAAATTAAACAACATGATAGACATGAATAACAAGAATATACTATGATCGGGTAATGCTTCACATTTATACCCCTAAACATTTATATTTGAACCTATACTAGTGTAACAAGTTCAACAAGATTACGTTCTCAGCCTAATTACATATCAACAGGATTTACAGCAGGTTTAAACAACAATATTAGGTGTACCAGAATGACATAACCATATTAGGTGTTTAACCTAATTACAAAACAACAGGATTATGTGTACCCAAATTACTACCCAAGCGATCGGCTCCCTACTACGTAAATACCCTGTGGCAGCCTCGACAGTAAGGCATATCACTCCCTAACCCAGCAACTTATGTAATACAGACCTATTTACTGGTGTTACAACGGCTTATCTTACCTAGTCGGACCCATGCACGCTCATGACTCCGTCGGAACGCGCCTGTACCCACCCCCATGTGAATCTCTTATTATCCAGTTCAGTAAAGCATGCACTGGCCCCTACCTAGTGCGAGGCCCCCTCTAACAAGATACCAACAGGGATACTGATTTATATGGGTTCCAAACAGCAAATTGACGCAAGCCAAACCCCTTAAGCTTGTGCCTCCAAAACTAGGATTTAAGAGTCCCTAAAACCCGATACAACAACAGAACGAGGGACCTCTTAGCTTATTAATACTTATGTTTAACCTAGTAGGTTTAGGTTTACTAATAAGCGCTGTTGTAATTATTATATGTCATTATGTGTATACAACCCTTCCTCAAAACACCTGCCCAGATGTATACAATTTCCACAGCAATTTAGTTTATTTACATCTGGTACTTACCCTATTCTTAACATGTCACTTACTTAATGTCCGTTTTAATTAAAATTTAACATGTCCAATTTACATGCATATTATTCATCAACTATGTTCCCCAAATTACAACATATATAGGTTTATGCATATTATCTAATTACAACAAGTATATACACATTACCCCTTTTTATCAGTTTACAACAAGCCTAAACATGTGTATATTTGTCCCTTTTCCCAAATTATAGTCAACTAGTCCCAAATTAATAACATGCCTAAATTCCTCTTTTTATATCATTCATTATTTCCCTAATTATACGCACACTCTAATCGAGTATAGCCTAGACTTCCAAGGGCCTAGGCTTGGCGTAAAAATAGAAAACAGAGGAAGGAGAATAGAATCAAATTACATAGGCATATAGGCAACACTGAAAATAAACATAAAAAATAGAAAAAGGAATATAGATACATTTAACTTGTTATTTATCCAACGTCATAGATGAACAACTTGTTATTTATCCAACATTACACGCATAAATGTAACTGATCCTAACGACATAGGTGATTAACAGTGAAAACATGTGTAACATTTATTTTACTAACCCTATAGATACTAACCAGTTTTATTTAACTGTCATGTTCAAGGCCTAAGAAATCAGATATGTAAATAACATAAACTCATAGTGGGTCTTGGTGAAGATAAATGTATATAACACTATGCCGTAGAAAAAGAAGTCGAATCCAAGTTGCATGTATGCAAGTCCTGATGTTGTCTCTGTTTGATCCAATCTTCAGCAGCATTCCCCTATTATATGTATATATTTTAAGAATAGATTTATAGAGGGAGAACTTATGAAGAAATGGTGTAAATCAGAATGGGAGAAGCCACTTATTTATAGATGTATAGAGTTGACCTCAACCTTTAGATTTTAAGTTTTAAATCTAGACCGTACAAGTCATGCTGAGTCAACAACGAATACTAAGCACAAAACAATCCATATAGGTATTCTGAATTCGCCCGAATCAGGGGTGGGTCGACCCACCTACCGCCAGGGTCGACCTTAGGGTTGACCCAGCCCCCTTGGGTCGACCCAGGCCAGTGCGGGTCTTCCTACAACGGGTTCGATTCCCTCTTACTTTCCCGCTCACCACATTTTGTTTTTTCTGGAACTTATTTTATTTTATATTTACATATAAGCTCTTTGTATGTATGCAAACATCTAATGCTTCTAACTTCTTCATAAGTTATTCGTTTTACGAAAACTTGGGGTTTATCTGAACCATAATTCCGAGACGAACGCAACGGTAATATCGTTTTCACTTAGATCTAGATATTTAATTAGTTATTTCCAATTTCTTATATTTAACTATGGTTGTGGTGTGTTTAAATTTTGGGGTGTTACAAGTTGGTACAATTGTGGTGTAACGTAAAGTTTACTTGTAAATTTGTTCTTTATTTTTTTTGGCAAGGCCATCTGGCTTTATAGTAATCTGTAACACTTTCTCATTGCAACAAATAATGAGTACAAAATAATACAGGAAATAGACAAAACGCCTATCTACTACTAACATGATCCTAACACTAGTTAAAACAGTTTGAAATAAACTCCATGTAGGGAATAATCAGAATTGTAAATTAAGCGCATAGGCTAAAAATTACATCACAATTGCAACACAGTGCAAATAACATAAAAGTATGGCAACATAAGGCTGCATAGCAATCCCAAATAACAAGTCACAAAGCAAGAATTACATAAAACTAAAGGCTGCATAGAAGCCCCCCCCCCCCAAACAAGCAGTAGCAAAGCAGACAACACCTCACCACTCTACCTAGTAAACCACCAAATCACATATGAAACTAACGAGCCTAAATCCTACGCATGAAACTTACTTTCTGGAATAGAACAGTAGCAAGCAGAGAGTAACCTTCCACCCAACAAATTTCCCTTAAACACAACAGCAAGGCAGCAAAAACAAGTTGCAAGACAAACCGAAGCTATGACAGATCTCCTATCCTAGAGCAACCAATGTCCAACAGAGCAGACAGACCTAGGAACTTTCGTACAGCTTGGGACATAAAGACTTCCTTCCACAACTACATAGCCTAACCCAAACACGACATTCAAAGAAAACACCACTGAACCAATTGAGCTCACGACATAGACTATGCCAAAAACAACCAAAAGCTCAAGTCGAATACCCCTCGGTCCAGTTCCAAACAATCAACATCATACACTCAAAAAACACAAGATCCAAATAAGCAGAATTACTTTCCAGCACGTCGAACTTAATCGATCCACAATCATAAAAGGATCTGCCTTTCAGCAAGCACTCCAGTAATCTGAGCAAAAGCGTAATGAGTGAGGGAGTCGCGAATAAAGCCAGTAACTGACTGAAAGGGGAAACACCGCGATTTGAAGAGATAAAAGGCATATCTGGTCGTATGAAGTGTTGAGAGGCTGGATCTCAAGAAAACCAAAAGGATTTAGTTAGGAGTCGAAAGCCGTCTACCACGATAACAAAAGCTGGATATCGAGAGGTGAAGAGATTTGGAAAGAGGCGAAATGAAAAGGAAGAGAAAACAAAAAAAGTGGAATGAAGAAAGAGTTCAGAGGAAGATACGAGGAAAGGGGAAGGCGAAAATTCAGTGGTCATTGTGGCAGAAAGCTCCGAAATTTGAACTAGCTAAACATTAGATATTGCAATGTAAATATAAATATACCAGGTGATTTCAATGAAAAAATATGACTAAATATAGATATGTACATAATTTTCACTTGAATGCGTTAGTCATACAAATTTTGTATGAAAAGCAGCCCATGCGGGAATCATGTGGCGTAACGCTCGTTACTCAACTCATGTCTCTTACGTTTGAAAATTAAATTAAATTCTTAGTAATGTAATATTTACGAAGTTCAAATTATCATTTGTTGTACAAAGTCGTTTTGCTCTAAAAACTTGAACACTTTGTGTGCCTTGAGATTAGTTGAGAAAATTTACTAACAAAAGTTTTTCCGCAGTGTTCATGCAAAATAAAATCTAAAAAAGTCACTATTTATGAACATACTCTTTCAAATTCAAATATAAATGGGAAAGAAACTAGAAATAATATTAAATTAATTATGCAGTCGAATCTGTGTGCGAAGCATAAACTCGCCCTAGTAAAAAAAAAAAAAGATGCGAATTAAAATTTAATAAAGCAAATAATAACTTTATATGTAATCGATTTGAAAGCGCAGTTTTTTATCCTAATGCAAAATTCTTAAAATGCCCTTTCATATAAACTAATAAAAGTTCGAATCTCGTCGTAAACAAAAATTAAAATATATATTTAAATAGTAATTTTCAAACATAAATAATGTTACAAGTTCAACATTATTTCAGTAAAAAAGTACATTTATTTCTTACGTTTTTATTAACTTTTTATCGAACAATACAAAAATAAAAATCTAATAATTTAATTAATGACTTTGCATGCACATCCGATGCATATCAAAAAAAATCTCATTTCTATAAATTAAATCAAATGAATAATAATTCTAAAATTTAATAGTCTGCTTAGCTGTGAGTATTATCAAAATACTTTAAAATGTGAAATGGCGATTAGCTCTTTTGTCCATGGTTTCCGTTCGCTGCTTTTTGTTCTTTTGCATGTAGCACGATATATTTGATTTTAGCGTTAATGATTTTTTTGTGGTGCAACTGGACGATAACCGACGGGTTAACTGTAAATGTAATTCGTACATATGGGTTCTCTGGTGATCTTTGCGACGGAGGAGCAACTGTATGGCGACTGAGACACTGGAATATAACATGCAATGATGAACATTTTCTGGAATATAACATGCAATGATGAACATTTTCTTTGCTACTGTGTTGTAAAAACAAAATAAAAAATTTATGAATGAAAATGAATTGGTGAATTTTCAAAGTGTTTGTGGAGGTCTGGCGATTTCAATCAAATCAATGTCTTTTATTATTATTATTATTATTATTATTATTATTATATTATTACTTTAAAGTACACTTCACGAGTAGTTGTAGTTCTTTGCCTTCTCGGATTGTGCAAAGAAATGCCAGTAATGCATGCAAATAGTCATGAAGTGATTGGTAAAAGTGGCTTGTGTTTCTGTCGTATTAATAGTTATAGCACTGCATGGTTGCGTATCCCAGATTAGATTGTTTCTTTGTTTGCACATGCGTATATTTTTCCATTTTGACTCCTGTCAGTCATAATTTGCGTAGGGTCGACTTTACATTCCAAGTTAACTTATCCAAAGTCCCCAATTAAGATATGTTTCTTTCATATTGGTTTGAGCCGTTCAATAATTCGAATTTAATCTAAATTTGTCGAAAAATTAACATTTTTTTATATTTGTTTCTTATGTTTTCATTAATTTTTCATAGAACACCATAAAAATTATAAATCTAATAATTTAATAAACGACTTTACAGACTTTTCGGAAAAAGAAAAAAAAACTTTACATGCATAAAACATATTTAAAAAAAAAAAATATTTCTATGTATTGAATCAAATGAACAATAATTCTTAAAATTATTTGTACGTTTAGCTGTGAGTATCATCAAAATACTCTAAAAATGTTTGCGACTACAGACATAGCCTTTCTTTTTTATTTTCGACAACTCTCTAAGCCATACTGATTATTCGGTTCGGTCGGTCAATTGATTTTTATCATTCTTCCGTGCGCGCGAGTTACAAAAGCTTGAAATTTGGGCTCCCTCTCTTCCAATTTGTTTATCCCGCTAATAGCCGACCTAGAAGCTTCCGTTTCTCTTCTTTTGATGAGCCCATTTGTCTCTACGCAGCAAAAGCAAGCGAAATGGAAAACCTTTCTTCTTCCAACAATTAGCTTAGAAAGTGAGCAAAACCCCAAATTTGAAATTGCAAGCGCAATGGAAGTAGACCAAACAGAGGACTCAATCCAGGCGCTGTTGGACTATTTTGTGCCACCGCTTTTTTGGATGACAGAAATCTAGCGGCGAATCACTTACTGATCTTCAGCAAACTCGGATAGCAAAGTAGGTTCGGATTTTTATTTGCATATGCGTTTTTTGTTTGTTTGTTTGCAGGTCTGGATTCGGTTATTTGATATGTACTTTGAGGTATACTTTGCAGGTTTGGATTGGTTAGTTGAAATTAGACCAGTCTAGATTTTTTCCCCCCTTTCACGTACATGTAGGTTTACTTCCAGGGCCGGTCCAAGAAGTTTTGATACCTAAAGCCAATGCCCTTTTACTAATACTGTTATCATTAACTAAATCATCTAAATTATGATTAAGCAGCAAATTGACAATCATTATGCATTACGATCAGGCCGTCGATTGTAACAAATAAACTTCAAAAAATGTATTATAGTTAACGTGTTGCCGATTATAATGAACGACTGTAGGCAGTTTGATACTCACTGAAATTGGATAATTGTAAGTGCATTTTTAGAACCAGACAGTAGCACTCAAACTCTACTTGTAACAACAATTCGATTTCTACAACAAAACCAATACTTGTAAATAGCATTGGTATAAATGTATAACCAAATTTAATTTAGGACACAGAAACCAAAATGTTTGAGTTTTATGCAAACATTAAATTGCAACTTTATCAGTTGTTATTTCATTGATGTAATAACATAATATACACAGAAATAAACACATCCGCACAGTAAACAATTTGTCAAATTTCAGAAAAGAGGCGAGAACTTGAAAATAATAAATTAAATACCTTTGATAATTTCACAAGCAAACAAACATGAATTAAATAAAGTCGCGAATCTAGATGAAAGCAACAGAACAATCAAAAACGCTAACTTCTAACTGTGCCCTAGCTGCACCAAAGGAGGTTGGACTGTAGCGAACCTTGAAGCTACCTATTGTCGTCGCCGTCGAGTCATCATCGAAGACCGAACTGTCAGTTGAAGTCGTCATCGTTGATTCACTGTTTAATATGGAGTAGCGATTTGTTGTGGATGGAAACCCTTATTTCTATTTTTATTTTTATTTTCGTTTGTTGTGGAGTTGATTCGAGGATTTTCCTTTTTTTTTAATGAACGATTGCTGGAGATGGTGCCCTTAAATTTTAGTGGCCCAAAGCCGCTGCTTTGATTGCTTTACCCAAAGGCCGGCACTGTTTACTACATATTAAAATTAATTACGATGGGATTGGAGCATTAATAAATGAACATCACTTTTGGATTTGAATGAGGTTTTCCGTGGAAGGTCACGAGGTATCTGGCTGACATTTTCCATCGGGGTCGCTGTTCCTGGTTTTTTTTTTTTGGATGTTTGACCAAACTTTTCTACAATTAGTATCCAAAACTGGTTTCCCTCATGAAAGCCCAAAAATTGTAAATTTTACTTTTTATCTCTTGAAATTTAGCCTTGAAGGAAAAATATTTCTAAACATCTTTTTATAAAGCTTGATATGAATGATTTTGGGTTTTTGGTATATGTGGAATGTGTTTTTGAGGTGCTTCAGTCTACAAGTATATGAACGGTAAAAGAGCTGAGGAAGTAAGTAGTCTGAGCTATTTATAACATACCTATTTAACTGAACGAAGAGTCAGGGAAAACAGTTTATAATATCTATTTATAGACGGTAAAAGAACTAAGGAAGTAAGTAGTCTAAGCTGTTTATAACATACAGAGTTAACTGAATGAAGAGTCAGGAAAAACAGTTTACAATATTTATTTATGTAAAATTGGAGCATATATGTTCATGCATACATTAATTTAACTACTTAGTTAAGGCATTTAGGAGAAATTAAGCATATTTAAGGGCTTATGATGCAAAAAATGTTCCATTGCCGGGATTTGAACCCGGGTCGCCTGGGTGAAAGCCAGGTATCCTAACCGGGCTGGACTACAATGGAATTGTTGAATGTGTTTTCTTTTACAACTTTATCTTATAATTATTTTTTGATTTTTCCAAGCCATTTGTTCCATGATTAAGATTTGTGGCTACATTCAAGTAAATGTTTAGCTAGCATAAAGGACACAATGGTTAGGTGTGGATCTTACATTTGAAAGCTTAAAACTAATGTAAAATATTTTAATTATTTTAATGCTGTTGTTTATATTCCCTCCTTTTCATTTCATTGTTTTGGTTTCTCTTTTAAACATGCCTAAAAGATCTAATTTTCTAGGATATTTATCATATTTTAATTTAAAAATTGAGTCATTTTTGGTACTATATGCTTTCACACAAGATGCGATACCAAAGGAGTTATAACTATATTAATATTTTTCTATTACACATGAAAAATGTTCCTTATATTAGACTTCAAAATTTGTGTCATAAGAAACTTATTTGCTACTTTTTTAACATTTTTTGTTAATTCTTTTACCATTGTGAACCTGTTTCTGAATGCTAATTTGCAATTTCATTGCTTGCTTTATGAAATTGGTGCACGTCTGAGGTGGCATAAAGTTGAGTTCTTTATTTATTCATTTTTATAATAGGTGTTAGCACTGTAAGTGTTAGCTGTGATGCGGATCTCTTTGAAAAGTACTTACTGTTAGGAATTTCAATATATATTAACAATATCCAATCGTGAAACCCTAGATCCAAATATGTAACCATATTGATTTAATTGAGAACAAATCAGAAAACTGATAAACAAATTTGCGGAAGCGTACCTGAATCTGTATTTAATCAGTGCAATACCTGAATCCGTAGTCGGTTGTTAAACGAGAAGATGAATTAGGTTTGGTCTTCCAAATTGACACAAACCCTAGATCTGAAATCAGCTCTCCGTAGAAGAGGTTAGAGAGTTGCCAAGGCTTGTGTAATTCGGGGACCATAACCCTTTATTTATAGAGTTGGCATTTTGTAATTCGGCCCTTCAACAAATTATAAAATGCCCCGGTATCTACACATTAAGCCCATGATAACTTAAACTTTAAGCCTATTAATTCTAATCCAAAATTAGATCACTTTAATTAGGCTTTACACCAAAATAGCACAACACATTTTATTTTACATATGTGATCCAATTGTCGAAATATTCCAACAATCTCCCCCTGGGTCACATATGAAATAACCTTAAAATGTGTTTGACTTTATGAGCTCCAAAATTTGCTATTTATAACATATGGTGTATCTGAAACAATCTCGTCCATTAATTGCATTGACAAAGGATCAAAGCGGCATTCGTTACATTTATCGTAACTATACCCATCAATGGTCACATATATCAATACAATCAAACGACATAGATCAATCATGGATGCGTAGCATGGAAATTACATGAAATGTGATCTATACACGTCTATTTCCAACTGGTCCTTCTTTAGTGAGATCAAATGTTTAATATTTAAACAACCTGAGTGCAAAGAAAAATTCATTACTTTATTTCTGATCAGAAAAAGAACTTGATATGCATATATCTGTAACTGAAGTATAGAGCAATGAGTCATATGACAATACCAAATACAAACTCCCCCTGAACCAAAATATCCTTACATAAAAGTTACACCAACTGAGCTACATGCTCATGAAAGACCTTAGGTGATAACCTTTTGGCAAGCGGATCCGCCATAATGGAGTTTGTCAAAGTATGCTCTATGAATTACAATACATTTTGCACTCTTCCCTTATTGGAAAATAATATATTCTTTACTGTCACAATATTACTTGGTCTTTCAATTCTTTATCTATAACTGGAGTATTGTGACAAAATTTCATTATTATTTTCCATATTTGGATGTCTTATAATTAACCAAAGATGATATTTTCAAAATGGCGAAAACTATAAGTGCCTAAATGACACTTTTCCCTTATATAGTTTCACCCATAAAATATATTATCATTGCTAGAAGTGGATCTTTTACAGTAATGACATCCAAAATATCCGGATCGTAATTCTTTATGATCTCCACCCGATCCGATCTTTTATCTATGAGCATATAATCTTTTATTTTGTCTTTTAAAGATATATCATATATATCATAACCATTTTGGCTACTAAATCATTGATCCACTTTTAATATCAGTAAAGTATCTGCCAAATAATACACGCGTATCCATATGTGTATATACATTAGTATGCATTAGAATTCACACTGCAAATGCATGAGAAATCTTTTGCATTTCTTTAATTTCAAGGATGGTAGCATTTATCTGTTTGGTAAAGGAAAAACAACTGAATCGCAGTTTACATACTTAACCTTTGAAGCATTTATCTTCCTAATTCTTTTGTAATAATCCAAAATATCACCCCATGAACAATAATGGTGAATTTGAATCCCAAATACAAAAGACTAATCCATAAATGAGTTTCTTAAGTAGTTTCACAATGTCTCCATTGAGAAATATAACTTTAATCTCCATCAGATAATGCTCAAAAGTACAAACTATAGTAAGCTTCAAAGTGATCGATTCAGAATCGTTTACCAAGTCAAAAATGAAACATTCTTAAAAGAAAATAAAATTTCCTTTTAATAATAGTGCTTTCGATAAAGTGCCTTATAAAATTCAATATTACCCACTTGATCCCTTTTGGTTTTTGAATAGTTATTCATAACCAATGATCTTATCACTTAAGTTAGAGGGAAATTTCAGACTTTATTATCCATATAGATTTATACTATATGTTCATTTCTTAAATCCACATTTTAAATTAGTAGCTTACATGGATTGATGTAAGTCCGTAGTAACATCTTTATCAATCCATTATTTCTCTTTATGAAGAAATACTGTACAATAATCTGAAATAGTATTTCTTCCCATTTAGGTGGATTTCCTTAGTGATCTTGCATCTTTGAGGTTGTTGAGTTTGTTTTCTTGAAGCAGTTTCCTTAGCTTAAAGAAAAATTATCTTCAACATCGTCTTATTATGGTTCTTAATTTACTTCTTCTTAATAAAAGAAAAACAAATCTTAAACTTTAAGCGAAGAAGCAACCGCAGTTGAATCAAAGATAATTATTCTCTTTAAAGACAATGGTATTACTTTATTTCTCCCCCAAACTCAACATCCTCAAAAAACTATTGCATTTCCCGCTTTAAAACTTTTCCTTAGTGTGGGTTCATAAAAAATTATAAACTTTAAATCCCTTAGAATATCAATAAAGCATTTTCTATATTTATGATACCTCAATCTATAATTCCTCAGTAAACTGAAACAAAAAATATATTAGTCACCAAAACAAAATTTGAGATATCATTACATAAGTTATTTAGCATAAGTAGCCATAACTTGTATGAGCTTCAATTACATAAGATTTAGAATTTATTCATAAATTAACATTACTATTTCTTGATGAACAATAATAACCTAATATGTTCACGTTAGAAATATAAAACCGAAATCTGTCTAAATGACAGCATAAAAAATATATCAAATAAATCCAAAAAAAATTGCCTTAAATTTCAATAATAGCTATAAAATATCAAGTATATTTTACTTTATATGTCTGTATATCTCGTTAAAGAAACAACTATAAAAAAAATATCCGTATGTTATTTCTTTTCTTTGAGATCCTTAGCGACTTCTTAATCCTTATTCATACATTTATTTATAATGTATATCAAATGAGTACTTTTCAATCATAAAAAACTTCAATCTCTATTTTAGTTACCAAAGCGCTAAATTAGCCCAATAAGATAACATATTATTCGTAAAATAATTTTAATCTTTAAATGAATATACTGAAGATAGCACCAAAAATAACGATAACTTGAGCGTCTTTAACTTTTGAAGCAATATCTTTTTCCGTATAGTACTCATTTATATTTCTTTTACTTTGACTTTATGTAATCAAGCACCACAAAGAGTGCTTGATTTCCCTTATTGTTTTCACAAAAAACCGTTTCCATTCTCAGTAGATAACTTATACAAAATTAGTTATCGTTACCTATAGCACATCCTTGAAAACTTCTGAAGTATTTACTTAATGATCATTTAACTCTTGCCTTTGAATTCTATCACCTTTCAATATTCTTCATAACATTATAAGAATATTTAACCGTAGTAGGGTTGGCTGTAACCCTCTTAGTTACAAGAGTTAAATCTATAAAGTCAAGAACAAATAACATGCTCTCATAAAAATCCTTATATTTATCCCAAAACAAAATGGAAATATTCTTTAAATTGACAGATAATTCAGTTAAATTAGCTGAAAATGAACAAAAAATAAAATGAAGATTGAACGTATATGCTCATAGCTAAATATCAACCATAGTAAATTCAAATAATTGGTAAGTCTCTTCTCAAGATACCTAGTACACATTAATATCAAGTCTTTGGACAGTAATATTAACTGTAAGTGGTACTCTTGTTGTAATGATCAAACACTGACAATAAATTCAAGTCAAATAACAACCTTCCTTTGGGCCGATTAATTATTCACTCGAAAAACTTTATAATTGTCACGTATTTATCATCACACATGTGTAACTGATTCGGCCAAACATTAGCCTTCCTTTGGGCCGACTAATATTCGCATGAATAACTACACACAAATATTAAACATTTTCATGAACCACCAAAATATAGAGGTCACTTTGGTGACATATTATTTTAAAGTTAATTCACTACTAATGTAAAATATTTACAGCTGTAAAGAGACGCCAAAATTATATTTGAATTTATCCTTAATATATGTGCAATATATTTTGAGTGTAATAAAACACTCTCAATGCTTTAGGTCTATATGACATCTGAAAAACTCAAAATTATAATAATAGCATAACGAGTTTTAGTCATAATTGTCATAATCTGTTGATTTAGGTATGTAGTTACATTCATGACATTTCCTTAATAAATATGATATAAGACATCCTAAATAAATCACGATATCATAGATGAATGTCATGATCAATTACCATATAAAATTATGTGTAAATAACATAATAAATATCATACTGAATAACCTGAATGACTGAAGTAATCATGATGTATATCCGAAGCATAATATAACATGTGCCCTTTTATACTGTCAACCGAACTAAACAAAAAAAAAATCTTTTTTTTTTTTTTTTTTAAACCGTAGAAGTTACTGTAGTTTGACCATAATAAAGTAACTTACTAATCATCATCCTAAAACGTAGGTGAAATGGTCAAAGATTCAAACATGATAGCTAATTAGATTAAGTAACACAAATGCAAAATATTATATACCAAACCCAAAAGGCATAAAATAAAAGCATCATGACAGGTTACCGAAACATCATACACATGCCATGAAACATTATTTGCATATGACAAATAAGTTAATGTGGCATGTCCTACATCCATACAATAACCAATAATTGTTCCAAACAGTACACATGGAATATAAAAAAAAAAAAAACTTTTTTTTTTTTTTTTTTTTTTTTGAAAGCCTGTAAGGATAGCATGAGATTCGCTCAGTAGAGCTTCCGAAACTTTATGCATAAAACGGGTTCAAGACTTGGTCAAAACAAATAATATACTATAATATATGACATCAGAAGTAACAATAGACCGGCGGCTGCAGAATGCAACTTACAACTAGACGTAATAAACATATATTTTTAAACAAAAACCAGAACCCATTGAATTAACATATTGACAAACTATGTTATATTAACATTATTCATGCTGGATCCATAGAACCAATGAAAGAACGTGAAGGAGATAATAGATCTTAATCCATATAGATCTGAGACTTAACCCAAATTAAAAAAAAAAAAAATTTTTTTTTTTTATTAATTATTAGCCGCAGTTAATAAACTCAACCTGATTGTGAAATGAAAACATAACATATAAACCGTATGAACTGAAAACACAATTCAACATTTGTTCTGAAATGGCAAAACAACATGTATAAAAGAGAAAAAAAAACAAAATTTTCCCAATATAATCAATAATGGTTGGCTCTGATACCACTTGTTAGGAATTTCAATATATATTAACAATATCCAATCGTGAAACCCTAGATCCAAATATGTAACCATATTGATTTAATTGAGAACAAATCAGAAAACTGATAAACAAATTTGCGGAAGCGTACCTGAATCTGTATTTAATCAGTGCAATACCTGAATCCGTAGTCGGTTGTTAAACGAGAAGATGAATTAGGTTTGGTCTTCCAAATTGACACAAACCCTAGATCTGAAATCAGCTCTCCGTAGAAGAGGTTAGAGAGTTGCCAAGGCTTGTGTAATTCGGGGACCATAACCCTTTATTTATAGAGTTGGCATTTTGTAATTCGGCCCTTCAACAAATTATAAAATGCCCCGGTATCTACACATTAAGCCCATGATAACTTAAACTTTAAGCCTATTAATTCTAATCCAAAATTAGATCACTTTAATTAGGCTTTACACCAAAATAGCACAACACATTTTATTTTACATATGTGATCCAATTGTCGAAATATTCCAACACTTACTTGTTCACGCCAGTGATCGCTCTTCCTTATGGTAATATATGAATTTGAGATGTTTATAGAGGTCTGGGTTCAAATTCTAGGCAGATCACGTAATAACTAATTTAAGAAAAATGTTTGCTTATGCATTCAATAGTTTTGGTCTTTTAATCTTTTAACTTGTTGATCATTTCAGGTTTGTTTTTGTGCTAATTTATATTACAAGTGAGGATCAATTTATTATTTAGATTTTGTGGTGCAGTATGTATATTTGGTTATGTTTGTATTTAAGTTATCACCATACTGTCTTGTTTATTTTAAACATCTGTTTGTTATCCAAACTATTACATCTTTCATAAAGTTGAATTCTGATTTTAAATTAATTAATATAAAGTTGAATTCTGATTTGTGGTTTGTTAATTTACTGAATTTTTCAAAGAATTTAACCGGATCTTACTAACATTGATAGCAAGTTTGCACTTACGCAGCCCTCACAATTAAATATCTAATTAGCGACCGATCACAATCACACACGTACGTGTGCGTTCGCGCACACACAAAGTTGTTATTCCCATAGTTATTAGAAAAGGAGGTGGGCATAAATCAGGGATGTAAAAAGGCAACGGACTGACATACATGCATGTATGAACATATAATTATCTTTTGATAGGAAAGTTATTCCATTAAAAACCTATAATTGCCTTTCTATCAGAAAAATAAACAAGTTATTTTTGGATTGAGATTTGACCATAACTGGAGAAACAAGTTTTGTATTAAAATATCTAAATATGAACAGGGAAAAAGATTTGTTTTTTCATATTTTGTATGGTATTGTGTTTGGCTCAAAGGTTTCTAATGTCTTTTAGAAGTGAATATGATTATTTCAGAAGGTTTGATCATTCAGTTAATGTTATTTTTTATAATTATGTCTTTATTACTTCAGCTCAGAGATACATGCGAAGCATCATTGCTGGAATTTGAACCTGGGTAGCCTGGCTCCGGGCCGTGTATCCTCTTCGTTCATATCATCTCATCCATTCATACAAGTTCTTTTATCTGATCTGACTGATTGATTCCGAAGCCTTTTTTTACTGTCACTGTGGGTTTCAGCAATCGTTAAGTATATATTTTTTCCCCAAAAAAAATAAAAAATGATGGAATATAAATGTAATAGGTTTTGTGGGTTGGATAACAATGGAAAAAATTTGTGAGCTAGAGAATTTAAATGTAATTGGTTTTGATAGATTGAACGATAGCACAGAATTTTGTAATCCAGGTTTGACTCAATGGGTTTTATTGTAGCAAACCATATGTGTATGTACGTAAGGGAATAAATGTAAGGAGGTGAAAACGACAAAGCTGAAAGTTGATGTAAAAAGTGGAAAAATGTCAGAAGTGGGATTTGAACCCACGCCCTCTTTCGAGGACCAGAACTTGAGTCTGGCGCCTTAGACCACTCGGCCATCCTGACTGTTTGTTGAAAAAAGAAATGTGAATTTATTTTCTCAGTGAGCAAAGATATTTAACCGTGGCATTTTATTTTTTGTAACAAAGGGAACTAGAGCATGCAGTGTTATTTTGCAAATAGCTAAAAAAAAAATTGAATATGAACATGTAATTAGATAGAACAAGCTTGTTTTGCAAGTAGGTACGGTATGAATGAATATAAACTTACAGAACAAGTATGTTTACAAATATTTTCAAAATGAATGATTAGAAATATTGTTTTTAAGAAAAATATACATATTTTTATGGGTACTTTTGACATAAGTTCTTATTAAGGTTTAAAATACACGAAAAGTGATTCATTAAATTTCAGCGTAAGTTAGGTCACTGTTTTTAATCATTGATTGTTGTAGACGTATCAGCAACATTTCATAAAAGTTGCTGATGTATCAGTAACTTTTATGTACATGGTATAAAAGTTGTTGGTATATTAGCAATTATTTACAAAAGTTGCTGATATTTTAACAATAATTTCTTATTTTTCTGGACAATGTATAAAAGTTGCTGATATATCAATGATTATTTTTAAAAGTTGCTGACATTTCAAGATTAAATTTTCCCTTATTTTTGAAAAACAAGGACTAGATTTATAATGAAACTTTACCATTGAAAGTTGTTGACATATCAGTAATTATTTTTAAAACTTGCTGACATATCAACAATATTTTTTTTCTTCTGGAAAATAGGGACTGGATTTAAAATAAAATTTTGATAGAGACTAACTTTACAATATGAAAGTATAATAGAGATGCCTCACTAATTTTCATTATTTTTATAATAAAAAAGTTTTTGGATCAATATTTTGTAAGATATATTTTATATTCGTTAACTATATAACATTGCGTTTGTGTGATGCATATAGTACGCATCCTTTTCTTGTACAAAGAAATATATTTCTACAAATATTTAATGAAGAATTACATATCCTCTTACAATAAAGATGCTTTGGATGCAGGATGAACATATGATTTCAGGAACGTTTGCAAAATAAATGCTTTTAAACATTTCCAAAATTAATGCATATGTAATAGAGTTGAAAATTAGTATGCATGCACGCATTAATTTGGTCAATTCATGAAAGATTGTTTCAGATGCTCAAACTTCAAATACAAACAGGCATGTGCATGGACTAGCGCGCACATTCACTATATGTGTGCAAACACAAGCTTACAAATGCTTGTTCACATGGTTGTGCACATACACACATACGTACATGGAAGTGGGTGTGTATATAACGAAATGCATCGGGTTTGATGGAAAACAAATGAACGATAGAAAGTAGAAAAAGAGGTTAGAATTTTAAAAGGCCATGAACGTCGAACGGTTGAGAATTTAATGTGTTAGAACCAATAGATTGCTAACTTCGTCCAATTGGTTTCCTCTCTTAAAAAAGAAAAAGTAAAACTAAGTGCACGATCTCATTTTCAGTTTCCGTTCTGTGCCACTTTGCTTACTTTGTACTCACTTTCTTATTTGGTAAAACCTTATTTTGGTCAAGCAATAAAAAAAGAACACCTGACAATGAAGGAGATGGTCCCTGAACATGTCCGTTCTCCATGTCCACCCATCTACTATTCCAGCCTTTTCATCATTTTCTTGATGTTTCACGTATCCTTAAGTCTGAACATGCTAAAATGGTATTTAGTTTCAGTTTAGTTGGAATAAATGATCTGGATGCCTCTCTTTTGAGGTTGTTACTTCACATATTTTCACCCTCTCCTGCTGTAACTGTTGATTGCTTCGGTAATTCGAAAGACTGAAATTATCTAAAAGGTGACCGCGATTGATATTTTTTCATCGTTGGGTAATTGTATGGTATTTAGCTTTTCTTTGGCTAATAAAACGACCCCATTTATACTGAATATTTGGCTACTTTATGATTGTTAGTTCCATGGATGTTTTAGATTGAAAATTTAGATTTAACCATTATTAATTTATTTTATGATTTATTTACTAAATAGATTCATAATGCATTATAATGTAAAATTTTATTCACTTCAACTGCCTTAATTTTAAACTTATTACAATTATTTAGAAACTCTTCTCAATTTTCTCCAAGTCCGTATGTTTAAATATTTACATAAAAGTCTATATGTTTAATTGATTGTGTAACCTTAAGTTTATGCTACTTAAATATATGAATTAAATAATATTCATTAATCCATTTATTAAATTCTAAATATACGAGAATATTAATATGTAAAATATTTATATATGTTAAATAATGATAATTATTTTAATCTAAGTCTAAAGATATTTAAATTACATAACATAAAATGTACACATTAACAATAATACCTCTATCAATGGGGTTAGGGTTCCTCGCCACCTTCTTTAACCCTCTCTTTTTTCTATCGCTTCCTTTGCATGCCTTCTAGCTTCTCCCTTATACGTCGACCACCAGATCTTTTCCAACGCCTCCATTTTCTCTTCCCCTAGATTTTCCCATGTGGACTACGTTGTCCTCCCTCCTTCCTACAGTTTGTTATCTCTTTATTTTTGCTAAACCATGCCTCTTTAAATTGGCTTTCTCTTCGCTAGTTGGCTTGCCCGCTGAGTTCCCTAGGGTTTCTTCGGATCTGGCTTTCCCCGACAGCGAGTGTTTTCTCTCTCCATCCCTCCATGATTTTCCTCTCTCTGCCTTCGATTACTTCGGCGATGAGGTGGTTTAGTGGCGCTTCGAAAGACAGGCCCTTTTTAAGGGTCATGGATCGTACAAACGACGTATTGGAGCTTTCATTGGTAAGAATGTCATTTTTTTGAAGGAGGTTAGTTGGCTTTTGTTTCTGTTGGTTGTCAGTTGGTAGTTTATGGTTGCTCTCTTCGAGTTCTTGGGATTTGAGGTGTATCGTCTTGGTTTGAACTGTTGGTGGAGTCTGGTTTGGTTTGGGATTTTGCTTTTGGTCAAATTTCTTGGTGTTAACACCAAATTTTGCTGGGTAGGGTTTGTGCGAGTTCTTCTGGAGATTGTTTGAGGTGATTCCTCACTTTGTATTGTGAGTGAGAGGTTCATGTTAATGTGAACTATCAGGTTTGTCGAGCAAGTAATACTATCAACGCAATCTCCAGTTTGGGTGATAACTCCAGTCTTCTGTTGAAGCTGTTTGCAGGTTGGTTGCGGTAGTAAGCTTTTATCTCTTTCTGCTTTTCTGTTTTGTTGTGTAATTGTTGAAGTGACTACGTAAGCAGCTGGGGGTGTGGATCCAAGTTACTGTGGTTTCAACGGTGCAGGTCTTTGATTGTAATTAAAATGCTACATTTTCTATTTTTTAAGTTGCACCTTGTGTGGTGATATTCTAGTTTATTCTAAGTTGTTTTTGTTGTGGTTTAACTTTGTAAAATGCTTGTACCAGGTATGCAAACTGTCTCTCCTGTATTTTTATTTTTTATTTGTTGTAATGAAAAGTGTTATAGTTCACTATAAAACCAGTTGGCCTTGCAAAAAATAAAATAAAATAATATCTCTTTTAATTTCTAATTCATTTATCTTTAAAAAATTCTCGTACGGTACACAACATAATTTTAGCTTTAATAATATTTAAAAGATAAATTCATATGTTACAACATTGTAATGTGAACATACAAATTACCCAAATAAAAATTAGTATATACACGTTCTTATTTTTAGCATGTTATCTAACTGTACCCCACTCATAATTCAAATAAATACTACATAACATTGTTTTGCAATTATCAAAATTGTAAGCAAGACCCTCGAATACAACAATATGAATTCTATGGCCAACTACAAGGATAAAAAATTTCAAAATGAAAAATAAACAATTTTTTTGGTAAGGCCAATCAATTTTTAAAGTGTTCATTAACATTTTTCTCATTACAACAAATAACAAGTACAAAATTATATAGAAGATGGCAGTATGCCTATCTGATACAGACATTTTATCAAACCCTAGCAACAAACTAATATAGCCTAATTTAAATCACCATGTAGGGTGATTAATCAGCAAAAGTACATGTAAGATAGAAGGCAGTAAATCTACAGATTTATACATGGGTAAGAATACAACACTAACACTTTAAACACATTACACTCCAACTCCCAATACAAACTGATTGCACTACAAATCACTTCACTCTTCCCAAGTGTTGCACAACCACAACACTGCTGGAATTTATTACTTCGGTTCAGTGATACATATGAAGCATCATTGCTGGAATTTGAACCTGGGTAGCCTGAGTCAGGGCCGTGCATCCTCTTCCTTCATATCATCTCATCCATTTGTATAAGTTCTTTTAGCTGATCTGATTGACTGATTCCGAAGTCTTTTTTCTTTTACTGTCACTGTGAGTTTCAGTAGTAGTTTAAGTATATATTTTTCCCAAAAAAATAAAAAAATGGAATTTCAATGTAATAGGTTTCATAGGTTGAATAACAATGGTTTATGCGAGCAAGAGTTGAATTGAAATGTAATAGGTATGGTAGATTGCATGATAGTGGAGAATTTTGTAATCCAGGTTTGACCCAATAGGTTTTATCGGAGGAACCATATGTGTGTATGTAAAAGGGAGAGAATAGGAAAAACCTGGAAGTTATGTAAAAAATGAGTAAATGTCAGAAGTGGGATTTGAACCCACGCCCTCTTTCGAAGACCAGAACTTGAGTCTGGCGCCTTAGACCACTCGGCCATCCTGACTGTTTGTTGGAAAAAGAAATGTGAATTTATTTTCTCAATGAGCAAAGATATTTAACCGTGGCATTTTATTTTGTGTAACAAAGGGAACTAGAGCATGCAGTGTTATTTTGCAAATAGCTAAAAAAACAATTGAATATGAACATGTAATTAGATAGAACAAGCTTGTTTTGCAAGTAGGTACAGTAATTGAATGACGTGCCTTTTTTGTTCAAAACCTCATATATCATGAGACATTGTCTATTGTCAAAAATGTGACGAACCATTGTAGTTTCCTCTTAAGTGTTGGAATATATTTTTAGTTATGTGAATCCATAACCAAGTTATATTTATGGTTTTGCAAATATATGTTACGAATGAATATAAACGTACTGAACAAGAAAAATATACGTATTTTATGGGTATTTTTAACATAGGTTCTTATTAAAATTTAAAGCACACGAAAAGCTCTTTATTAAATTTCAGTGTAAATTAAGTCCTTGTTTTTTTTATTTTCCATTGTTGTAGACACATCTGCAACATATCATAAAAGGTGCTGACGTATAGTATAAAAGTTGCTTACATTTAAACAATAATTTTTCATTTTTCTGTACAATGTATAGAAGTTACTGACATATCAGCAATTATTTATAAAAGTTGCTGACATTTCAACAATAATTTTTCCTTTGTTTCTGGAAAACAGAGACCGGATTTACAATGAAACTTTATCAGTGAAAATTGTTGACATATCAGCAATTATTTATAAAACTTGCTGACCTATCAACAATAATTTTCTTTGTTTCTAGAAAATAAAAGACTGGATTTACAATGAAACTTTGACAAAGACTGACTTTACAATATGAAAGTGTAATAGGGATGCATCCTTAATTTTCATTTTTTTTGAAGTAGACGGTTGTGTAGAGCGGATCTACACACTCGATTAATTAACATAAAATAAAGATAGTTATAAGCGATCAACAGGCCTGATCGTTGGCCATAAACGACAAAATGTACATGCAAACTGCATGCAGGATTCACATATTGCGCCCAGCGCAAGCACACACTACAAGAAAAAGCTGATTTTGCAGCGGCGAAATCCGCTGGTAATCCGTCGCTATATAGGCATTAGCGACGGATTACCAGCGGATCCGAGTGGTAGGTAAATTTCACGATGGTATTTGTGTCAAACTTTTGCGATGGATTTTAGCGTGAGTTCTCCGACCATTTTTCGTCATTTCTCTCAATATAAAATTTTAATTTTAAATTATTTTAAAATTTATTTACCGGCGATTTAGCGACGGATATGTATTTTTGATAAATTATTATTTATATATATCCGTCGGTAATCCCTTGCTAATTAGCAAGGGACTTGCGACGAAATACATTTTATTTAAAATATTCGTCGGTAATCCCTTGCTAATTAGCAAGGGATTAGCGACGTACTTTTGTTTATGTGACCATTTCATTTACTATCATTAGTTGGCAATCCGTCAATGTTCCCCTTCTAATCTGCCTATATATATATGTATAAAACCAATATCATCCAATTGTGAATGCTGAAATAAATAGCATTCCAAAAAAGCAAAGTTAAATTTGCCAACGATATTAATTCTCAACTGAAAAGAACATTCGTAATCACATACAAGAAAGAACATCCATAATCCTTCTTCAATTCATACACGAAGTTGAATTATGATCAACATAACTATTCAGCTGCTGCTAACATTATCCCATATACAAACACATACAATGCTGTACTAATTCCACATAACATTATATTTACACTAAAATATGTCTTACATACCTAACCAATCTACGAAGACGACGGCGACGACAAACGCAAAACTCTATCACAACCCCTAAGCATTGCCATCATCTTTGTCATTTGTGCTTCAGTGCTCTCCCTGTCTTGCTTATTCTTCCTCGAGCCTTTGGGCATGGAAGAAAATGAATAGTTCACCATTGAAGGATTGGGTAAAAATTTGATACCTCTTCCTTTCTTTTTCTGAAGGCTTCTGCTTTTCACTCTTTCAAATATTATCGTCATTATGTAGGCCAAAAACTTCTAGAAGTAGCAGAAGACCACTATTGACATTTCAGGAATTCTACCTGATGATTTCCAATACAACCTAAAAACATAAGATCAAGGAAAAAAGTGCAATAATAAAATTAATCATTTAATCCAATTGGAAAATGCAAAAGTGTGAAACAAATAAATTTCCATTGAATTGAATTTTACAAACAATAAACACAACGGTAACAATCCACTGTTAAAGTAAGACAGAGGTTTAAAAACAAAAATAGCTTATGAAGATGAAAGTTAGTTGACTAGGATCACAAATTTGTTACACTACATACACAAACAATGATTGGCACACTATGTCCAAATATCTCCCATTTACATTCGATGTTACAAAACATATAATGATAGATACATTGTCGTAAGGTCATTAACCTTAGTTATTGAACATGGCATAACCACCACAGGAGGTTGGGGTTGAGTTTATGTTATGTTAATTATACAAGAAAATAATAAAGATACGCCAATTTGTTAAAAAGGTCATTATTTCAGTTCAGACCCCAGAACAACTATGGTTTAAATGAAAACAAAGTTAAGTGGTGGCCCTTTCAGAAGCTTGCATTGCAGAAAATTCTAATACATTAGCTTCTGCCCTTATAAAAACATTGAACATAAAATTACATAACAATTCATTTGCTTTGCAATCTGTTTGCCATGTGAACTAAGCCAGCTCTTATTACTTGAAGGATCAAGACCATATTTAAATGGAGTTCTCATTCCTACGTTTATTTCCAGTGATAAAATGCCAATAAAATTTCCATGTGGTGTTGATGTGTTTTGGTATCATCAATAAAATGAGACCATTCATACTGGTTAAACTATATGTTCAAAGTTCAAGAACAATCTAGAACATTATGTTTGGAAATTAGTATATGTAAAATTAGTTTAAACTAAGGTTTAAAATTCCGCTATTATTTCTATTTCGGTCATCGATGATTTTAATATCTCCGATTAAGTTCTGTTTTAATTTCGGTTTTCTGATTTCGATACATTTTCCCACTTAAATAGCTAAATAGGACAATAAATATCCAATACAATCTTAAATTTAAAAATATATTCCCCATACCACATATGAAATACTAGTTTTAAATGAACAAAGTCATGGATTATGATTCTTTTTATTATTATTTGAGATTACCAGAATTTTGTTCAATTTCGGTAATTTTGAATTTTTTTTATTATGATTCCTTCATAAATTGATAAAAGTACATCAAAATTTTATCTTATCTACCTATTTATCATATTAAATTCATTTCCTCTTCTTTTTTTATATGTTTATTATAGTTTTTTTTGTAATTTTTTATCTTATCTACCTGTTTATCTTATTTCATTTCCTTTTCTAATTTTTTATATGTTTATTATAATTTTGCCTGTAATATTTTTTTACTATTTTTCCTAATATATCAGGATAAAATTCAGAATTTTGTCTGAAACCAGAATTTAGACTGGATTTTGTCCCTTAACACCGCCAATTCTGTCCGTTTGGTTTTATTTTAGGAGGTGTTTGGTTTATTTTGTGTTTTGAGTTTTTAAAACTAAGCACAAAAGATAAGGAGAATTGATGGATGACGGAGGGGACGGAATAATGACGGAGGGGACAATGAAGGGATCGAAGGGATGATGGATGAATAAATTTGACTATAGTTCTTTCATTATTTCTGAAAACACTGAAAATAATAAATAGTTGTTTTCTGTTTTGTGTGCTAACTTCATTTTCTAAAACGGTTGTTTTTAACGATGCATATGTGTCGTTCTTAGTTTTATATGTTCCAAAACCCAAAACTAAAATGCATAAAGTAAACGCAGTCTTAGTTTTTGAGATTTTTATTGTCAGCATTCGCTATATATACCAAAAATATGAGAAAAACATTTGCAATTCTTGGTCATTAAACGATCAATGGAAGAGTTGGATAGTTCTTCGTATCTATTTTATCTCTTAAAAGTACAAAAAACAAAATAAATATGTTTTCTATTTTATACGTTAATTTCATATTCCAAAATCATTCGTTTCTGAACAATATATATGATAGACAATATTTTGATCTAGAGAAAAACCCAAAATAAAAAATGTGAAATCAAACATGATCTAAAATTTCCGACCAGAAACAAGCATGTATATTATATTCAGTGTTTACATTTTATTACCCAACTTAGTCCCACACTGAATATTAATGGGTTACTTAACTGTTGGGTGAATGTGAAAGCATTTGTTTGGGTATTAAGCTCACATAAACAGTAGCGTACTCAATGAAACAGCTGGCCTTACTCGATGCCAGAAGCATTGACTAATTGCTTTCATTTTGAAAATGCTACAGTAGACATATTTCACTAGTCTAGTCTCCGTATCATACTGTGTGTACAAAACACAGTGATTTTTGGATCAATAAATGTCCTGATTGAAAAGGAATCATAAAATTTTGACAACAAGAATCACTTAAGCAATTCAGCTTATCTATACCATTGAAATCACAAATTACAGTAAGGTTAGTGAACTGTTTTTTTTAAATGCTTGAAATCACAAATCCCTTTTTCGTAGTGTTATGGTTTCTTTAGTTTACATATAAGAAAATAAATATTTTTATACATATTGGACTAATGGAAAACGCATAATTCAAAGAATCGTTTTTTGCTGCACATGTACTGTTCACTTTCTTTAGAAAATTGTAATTGAAGGAGATAATAAGTGAGAAAAATGGAAATTAATTACTTTCAGCATTTTAGGATTTATGTGTTGTTACTGCAATAACTATTACTATATATACCGATTGATCAAAATGTAAAAACAGATACTAATTGAGGAAATGGTTACAATAGGATCTTAAATTTTGAAGGATAAAAGAAGGGAAGCCTTATGATTTATTCTACTAAATATAATGCAAGAAGAAAGGAAAAATTTTGAGTGAAAATAAGTAATAGCGATATATAATTATTGCAAAATCTAATGAATGAAATAAACACATTGCAATGGGACTGGGCTTTGCAACCCTAAGATTCGATCCCACACCATCTGTTAACAAATCAGTTAATCCACTCAGCCATAGCAACTTATATGGAACACAAAACCAGAAAATGATATATATTAAAAAAAAATCAGCCTTTAAGGACCCATAATATTGGTTTCATCACCATATTATGAAAGTATTATGGCAGACACTGACTGTAAAAGTAGAAAATTCTTCTCAGTGCTTAAATGCTAAGCATAAGCCTTTGACAAAAATAAGGTGGTGATATAATATTATTAATACATTGAAAGGTCCTAGCGTTTGAGTGCCATTAAGCTAGATAATAAACATACCATATCAATATATTGAAAGGTCCTAAAATTTTCCAAACCGTTGCAAGAAAAAGCACTTAAGAGGAATCCAAAATAACTAGGATATGTGCAAAGGAAATAGTCATGTAGGGTTATATACATATAATGTGAATTACTTGCTACAGGCAAGTGCATGCATGAAGCACACAGTAGGGTATGGCTTGCCTTTGTAAAGCAAGTGAAGGTACATTATTTTTACTATTAACTGACAAAGGCTTAGTATAATTGATAAATCCATTTGACCAATGCACAGTATAATTGCTATATCATTCTAAATCTCAAAACATGCAGCCAAACGTTGCATTTTTAATAGATTTAGCTCCACCTTTCTCTATAATGATAAAGTGCATCCACAAACAGTTTAAAAGAAAAGTTAAAATAAAATTAAATATATTATGAAAATCATTTTGGCTGACAAATTAGGAAGAACGAGTATAAGCTTTATTAAAATCACTCTAACTTAATGAATATATACTTACATTATTGGACTTGGTGCACAACTAAATTAATCAAGCCTATGTAATGAAGCAGGTCGGAAATCAAAAGCAAATGTATAGTTATATCCATAGAGTTGCTGGGTACAACACTGTTTACTGATTTCAATTACACTATTGCTAGCAATTTATCTTAATAGTAAAAGTCTAGCATTGCAAGGTTAAAACTGATGTATCTAATTACCTGACAGGCTGTTTTTTTCCTTCTCTCATTGAAACATTAAGGACAAAAGAAGATCAATATCTACTTAGTAGACAATAATATTATATTTGCACCTCTATATACCTAAACTAAACTTAAACCAAACAATCAATATCTACACTTAAAAGATTATGCCACCGTATATATACTTAATATCAATCAGTTTAATAAATAAAGTTCAAGACACCCAAAAACAAAAACTGGTAGTGTATAAAGAGGGTAGGAACATAATATTTAGATGGAACAATACGCAAAATAACACAGCAAGTGTGTATACAAGGCTATGGCTTTCAATTTGCCTGTAGTGGCTAAAAGACTTTAATCAACTTTACACTGACATGCCACTGTCAGATCAACACAAAAACAGGTAAGAGTGAAAAAACAAAGGAAGTGGACTACACCCATAAGGCTATCGAATAAGGGATTGATTCGTTGCCAAAATAAAAATGGGATCATTAAATCATAAGTGTATCAACAAATTTGAAAAAATCAGTAGGTGACAATGTGATTCAAGCCTACAACTAAAAACACTTAGTGCTCATGCAGAAAAAAAAAGTAGCATGAAATAAACTTGACTGTGAGATTAACTCACCTCTGGTGACGGCGAAACAGAGCTTGCGACTGCAGCAGCACCCAGATCGAAATCAGAAAAGCAACGTCGAAGTAAAGGCTATTACCAGCACCAAATTTTAGAAAAGCAGTTATCATATCCAACAAATATGGAATCGAAACGCGAAGTACTATGTTTTTATTATCAATTCAGAGGTAAGATCTCAACCTCACCTCTTTATAAAACGTGTCTCAATGATGCTTGGAATGTATTTTCATCAAAAAAATTAATAAGAAACATCAAAGTTTGGTGTCACAAAAATGTAGGCTCTCTGCAATGTTTACAGTTTATAAGGACCCCGATCTTCTGATACAAATTAATCTTTATGCAGTATAAGAAAACAAAGCGAAAAGGCGTACAAATGAGGTTTTTGTAGAGCTTGATGCTATTGGTTGCTCCGTCTCACCACCAGGAAGAACACACTCTGATCGTCGCCCTTTTGTTAATGCCTTTCTTATATCTGCAGCTCTCCAAAAAGCATATTTCATCCTTCGTTCATCTGTACAATAATATGAACTACTTAGATTTTCCAATAAAATAACATGTTTTCCCATCGAGACATAAGTCAAATTGAAAAGTATCGTGGATAATCAATAGAACAGTAATGAAAGTATTATGGATAAAAGTATTAAAAATTACAGAGAACACGTCCACTATCTCATTTCACACAATCAATCAGCTTTTATTCAATAAAATTATCGTGGATAAAAGCAATGAAAATTACAGAGAAGAACTCCTAATATTGGCAAAAAAATCGATGGGAGCATATAATCAATAGAACAGTAATGAAATGGAAGGCATGCAAATAGAGCCGGTCCTGGAACGGATGATGTCCGATGCAATTTACTAAATGATGCCCCTAATGTAAAATTTCACACAATGGTATTAAATAATATTCATATTTGTAACTTAAGTTTATCATTCGCCGTGGGATTACTAAGCTCCATGTGTTGGACATTAAGCATAAACTACCAAATAAACAATAATTTTCAACGATTATTTATAATGCCCAGTGCATTTTTTGATTCCAAACTTATTTAGGAGTGGTGCACTGCAATGATGAATTTTCATACACAGCTTGTACTATGGTTGCACAATTCACAATAGTAAAAAAATTCCACCTTATTGACATTTTTTATGCCAGCGCAAACAAAGATAAAAAAAATCTATATTATCGTCTTTGTTACCATTGGAAAAAAATTCCATATTAAGAAATAATAACGGGAAAAAATGAAAAAGCATAGAGACCATTTTTCATAGGGTAAATGTTTGTACGTAAATAAGCTGTTTTTTATACTTACCATCTTCTTGACGGGATTTCATAGTTATGAAGGCAAATTTTCTCAATGTATGTGCCTCGATAATCGCAAGCATTACGAGAACCTTCTGCTATATATGAAGGCTGGTAACACCAACATTTTGTCCATGTACCCAAATTAGACCTTTTTACACTCTTTTCATGTCAAATGCTAATAGTTTATTCCTTTCGGTGAATTGAATGTTGCCTGCGGATAATATCATAGAAACAATTAAGTGTTGGCAGTAGTGTGCTTTGTACGGAATATACAAAATTATTATCTTCTTTACAAAATCAAAAATCTATAACATTTTCTTTTCTATGTTAGTAAAAAATTTAGAAGTTCGCTCTCTTTTGGATACCCTATAGAAACATTTTCTTTTCTATGTTAGTGACAAAGCTAGAAGTTCACTCTTTCTTGTACCAAGTTGATTGTTGGTTTTTAGCTACATCGCCCTAGTTGAATTTTGAACTTTCCATGGCACTGTGAAGACTTAATTCTTCTCTATGAGAACTAACCTAAATAAGCATATGATTGAAAAGTTATTCAGTTGAAATCTTCATTATATAAAAATTATAAAAAATTTGGCCATAAAATATATACCTGGTATATTTAATTTTGTTTTGAAATATCTCTAGTTCCTACATTTAAACCAGTAAGAGTGACAAGACCAAGCACTTCAATATTGCAAGCAAACTTTTTCACCAACATGCTAAATTACAGTTAGGAAAGTTTGGTTATGATCAGGGTACTTTTTTAAACAAAAATGCACTTCATGCTTTTTATAATATAGAGTAAAAAGCGAGATACTGTTATTCCAATAACAGTTTTCAATAAAAAAAATTGTTAGCTGCAAACTAACAGATGCTCTAAAATACCAACTACGAGGGATTTAATATATTGATATGCTCAATCAAATCATACTTTCTATGAGGGGAGTGTAATCCCATTGGTTTCAAACAAGTCAGTAGAGGTCGATTTAAAGTTTTCAGTTCTATCCATTAAACTAAAACAGGATAATTTAGAAATTAGGCTTACCTTTCTTCCCAAATTTGATCAGCATCTCTTTCTCCTTGTTGGTAAGCTTGTTTCTTGCACTTGCTCATTCCTTTTCTTTTCTCTTCTTCCAACCTGCGACCTTTTTCCAGACCCTTTCTTTCCTTCGTTGTTTTTTCTGTACAGCTTTTCTAATCAGGGTATTACAATCGGATACACATGGAGATGGTATCGCAATCGATAATGAGTGTAGGCATCGAAATCCGTCCAGTGTAGAGTCAAAATCAGAATCGCAATCGCAATCGGACAGTGTTCGCAATCCAGGTAACTCCTCCGGTGAAGAGTCGAAGTGGAAGAATGAGAAGTAAAGACATATGGGTAATAAAAGGTGGGGTTGAAAAGCAGACCCACAGAGAAGAAGAACGACGGTCGGTAGGGTTTAGGTGGAGAAGCAAAACAAAAATAAGGGGGACGGAATGGCTACTGGAGAAGAAAGCAGTAGTTGGGTACCGTAGTAATCTCGCAGAGAACAATGGAAAAGAGGAGAAGGTAGGCTAGGGCGTAGGAAAGGAAAATGCGGCAGAAAAGGTTAAGGCGTGAAAGGAAAGAACCGAAGCTGCTAGATCTTGGGGATACACACGTGGAAGCATCCTGCTTTTTTTGACAAAATTGAAAATCGAAAGAACTTTGAGAAAGATTAAGCTTTCATATAAATTAATAAATTAATTATCATATAACTAACATTAATCATTAGATATTAATTATTACTAAAAGTTAATTTTAAATTATCAAACATGAGGTATAAATAATAAGTTATTATTATTTACTTTGATTTTTTTTTAATTTTAATTTAATAGTTAGTTTTTTATTTTTGTATCTGATGAAAATTTTGCATTTAAAATCAATTAAAAAAACTGTAAGTTTAATTATGAAATATTAAAGTATTCATATTAAATAACAATATGATTATAAAATACTGATAATAAATATTATGTATTAATTATTAAATATTGTTTGCATTGGTTGTTAAGTGACTTTTGGAAGAAGTAAACGTATTTGGGTTAGGAAGCGATGCTGGTGAGAGAGGAGTTGGTGAAGTGGAAGAGAAACGGTGGTTTTAAAGTGTACGGAGATAGAGACAGGCGAACTGGAAGAGATTTAAGGTATGATCGACTCACATCAATCAATTAATTACTAATTCTTTATTGTAATGGTAATTTTAGTTATTATATGGTTAAAATCAACTCACGGCCATCAGTTATTAAAAATATGTTCAAGAAAAATCAGTTTCTAAAAAATACATAACATTCAATGTGTAATTATAAACTATCTTCATCACAGTTGAAAACGTATTCAATACTTAAAATGTGTGAGAGAAGATAATTATACGTGAAAGCCTGTAAATGAGCATGAATATAATAACTAGTATGGTAACATTTGCATTCTTTGAATTTCGAACTCTTTAATATTTATAAAATTTCTTATTTTAAAATTTTGAACATTTTACAAAATTTTATATTTATTCCAAAATTATGAAAACTTCAAAGTTTTATATTTAATTTAGAAAATACGGAAGTTCTAATTTTTTGAATTAATACGTTTTAAACATAATTATCAATTATAATTATTAAATTTTAGATACTAGATAATAAATTTTACTTTTTAATTATTAAAAGTTACTTATTAATCATATATTATTAAAGATTACTTCTTACTATATTTTTTGTAATTAATTATTAATTATTAAACATGTTAATAATTATAAAAAAATAACACTAAAGCATCTTTTACAAAAGTAACATAAATATCTCTTGCAAATACATTGGAATTCTACTGCAAAATACCTTTGAAACATATCCGTCGGTATTCTATCTCAATTTGCAGCGGAAAATAGCGATGGAAATTTTTTGTTGGTAAATTGACGCAATTTGCAGCGGATTAGCGAGGGATAACACAAGGCGACGGTGATAAATAAAAAGGACAAAAAATTGAAAAAACAGAAAACTATCCCTCGTAGATCTCATGGAAATCCGTCGCTTAGCGACGGAAATTTCCGCTTCTAAATTTTGACGCAAAATCAGTGTTTTCTTGTAGTGACAGCTACGAGTTCACCAAAATAAATTAATAAACACTACCAACTGCCAAAGTAACGACGTAGCAAACCAAAAACAACAAGCACAAGAACTGTTTATCAAGACAAACCACCAAAAGACTGTAACGTGAAGATGACTTACAATGCGATTGGAGGTTGGAACGGTTACCAAGGTCTCGGGTACTGGGGCTGCTGCTGATCGCCATGGAGCTGAACGCTACCCACCGATTCCTCCCAAAGTTGTGTGACATCCAGAATCAGAGGTGTGAAGGACCGAGCTTGGGTACCTGTCCAAAGATGGTAAAGGTAAGTGACTTTGCTGAGTAACCCTAAAAGAGAGCTGGAGCGTCTGTTGAAACATCTATTGTTCCTCTCTCGCCAAGTAGCCCAGGCGAAGGCCGTAAAGAGGACGTCTATGGATTGTGAAGCGGAAGTGTACTGCCAATGATCGAAGTGGTGCGGAGGTGGCGAGAAGTGCCCAAGCACATGACTGGAGGAAGTGACCCAAATGTAGAAGCTTGTGTCGCAGCCATGGAAGTGGTGCTTTATATTCTCGTTGTCGAGAAGACATAAACTGCATGTTGGGGAGACTGGGATTCCTTTCTTCATCAGACGATCCTTCGTGTTCACCCTGCCGTGCACCAAGCTCCAAAGAAAAAACAAACTCTAGGGGGGACTTTGACACTCCAGATTTTGGTAAAGGAGATTTTTCTTCCAGAAACTGCTAAGAAGTGGTAGCAAGAAATAACCGAGAACACACGAAATCTATTTAAAGACCAATAGACACTGTCAGGAGCGTTAGTCAGGGTTGTGGCATGAATAATGTCCAGGAGTTTGCGGATCTCTCGAATGACATTGGGTTGGAAATAAGTGTTGGGAATGATAGCGGAACCTCCTTGCGATTTAGCATCATGAATTGAAATGTTTGGGTGAGGGCAAATGGAGTAGAGGTTAGGGAAGAAGTGGGCTAGGCAGAAGCTATAGATCCAGGTATCCAGCCAGAGACTACAAACATGTCCATTACCCACCTCGAACACGAATAAATGCTTTACGCGGGGAAGAGCTCTCAGGACTCCCGCCCAGAACGGGGACGGTCTATTAAGAGAGTGGGAATGAAGAATGTCAGGAGGATGCATATAGTACTCATCCTTTTCTTGTACAAAGAAATATATCTCTACAAATATTTATTCAACAATTACATGTCCTATTACAATAAAGATGCTTTGGATGCAGGATGAACATATGATTTCAGGAACATTTGCAAAATAAATTCATAGCTTTTAAACATTTCCAAAATGAATGTGTATGCTATAGAGTTGAAAATAGGTTATGCGAACATAAAACGGTGTCACAGTAGATCACACAATAGATTATCACTAAATTCTCCCTTGATGTTGTCCTCATGTATGAACCTAATGAATTCAGTAGTCAAGATTTGTTGTGTTATTTCTTTTAAGTTTCAATAATTGCTTCCAAATATATGAGTATTTTGCTAGAAAAGTGTAGCATCACTGTGTGAAAGTTTATTTTTAGAGGAAATTAGATATTGTTTGAAAAGATTTGCAAAAAGTAGATATTATCGTGATAACTAGAAAAATTAAGATTAAAACAACTTGAATAAATACATAGATTTGCTAACAGACTCAAATTAGAGTTTGCACATGGGAAGAAGCGCGTATTATGATTTTGTATGAGAAAAATGGAAAATAAATCAAAACTAAGTGGTTTTATAGTTATTTAGTTTGATGCTAAGGATGCCATTTAATATTTTCGATAAGGTAATCCCCATGATTAAAATAATTCCATATTGATCATCCAAATGACTAACTTCGTCTAATTGGTTTCCTCTCTTAAAAAAAACTAAGTGCACGATCTCATTTTCAGTTTCCATTCTCTGTCAAAAATTATTTCTTACTTTGTTTACTTTGTACTCACTTTCTTATTTGATAAAACCTTATTTTGGTCGAGCAACAAAAAAAGAACACCTGACAATGAAGAAGATGGTGCGTGGATTTATCTGTCCTCCATGTCCATCCATCTACTATTCTAGCCTTTTCATCCTTTTCTTGATGTTTCACGTCGCTACTTCAACAAACCATAAGTTTGAACATGCTAAAATGGTATTTAGTTTCAGTTTAGTTGGAATAAATGATCTGGATGCCACTCCTTTGAAGTCGCTACTTCACATATTTTCACCCTCTCTGCTATAACTGTCTGTTGCTTTGGTAATTCGAAAGACTGAAATTATCTAAAAGGTAATCGATATTGATATTTTTTTCATCGTTGGGTAATTGTATGGTGTTTAGCTTTGCTTTGACTAGCAAAATGGTCCCATTTCAATTGAATATTTGGCTACTTTATAATTGTTAGTTTCATGGGTCATTTAGATTGAATATTTAGATTTAACCATTATTTATTTATCTTATGATTTATTTACTAAATAGATTCATCATGCATTATGATGTAAAATTTTATTCATTTCAACTGCCTAAATTTTAAACTTATTACAGCTACTTAGAAACTCTTCTCAATTATCTCCAAGTCTGTATGTTTAAATATTTACATCAAAGTCTATATATTTAATTGATTGTGTAACCTTAAGTTTAAGCTACTTAAATTAATAAATTAAATAATATTCATTAATCCATCTAATAAATTCCAAATATACGAGAATATTAATATATAAAATATTTATATATGTTAAATAATGATAATTTTTTTAATATAGGTCTAAAGATATTTAAATTACATAAAATGTACATATTAACAATAATATCTCTATAAATGGGGTTAGGGTTCCCCGCCACCTTCTTTAACCCTCTCTTTTTTCTATCGCTTCCTTTTGCTTGTCTTTTATCTTCTCCCTTATACATCGATTCCCAGATCTTCTCCAACGCCTCCATTTTCCCTTCCCCTAGCTTTTCCCTTATGGACTACGTTGTTCTCCCTCCTTCCAACAGTTGGTTATCTCTTTATTTTTGCTAAATCATTCCTCTTCAAATTGTCTTTCTCTTCGCTAGTTGGCAAGCCCGCTGAGGTCCCTTGGGTTACTTCGGATCTGGCTTTCCCCGACAGCGAGTGTTTTCTCTCTCCATTCCTCTACGGCTTTCCCCTCTTTGCCTTCGATTGCTTCGGTGATAAGGTGGTTCAGTGGTGCTTCGAAAGACAGGCCCTTTTTAAGGGTTGTGGATCGTACAATTAACGTGCTGGAGCTTTCACTGGTAAGCCTGTCGATTTTGTAAAGGAGGTTAGTTGGCTTTTTCTTCCGTCGGTTGTCAGTTGGTAGTTTATGGTTGCTATCTTCGTGTTCTTGGGATTCTAGGTGTATCATCTTGGTTTGAACTGCTGGTGGAGTCTGGTTTGGTCTATTTGGGATTTTGCTTTTGGTCTAATTTCTTGGTATTAGCACCAAATTTGCTGGGTAGGGTTTGTGCAAGTTCTTCTTGAGATTTTTTGAGGTGATTCCACACTTTGTATTGTGAGTGAGAGGTTCATGTTAATGTAAACTATCGAGTTTGTCGAGCAAGTAATACTATCAATGCAATCTCTAGTTTGGGTGATAACTCCAGTCTTCTGTTGAAGTTGTTTGCAAGTTGGTTGCGGTAGTAAGGTTTAATCTCTTTCTGCTTTGTTGTCTAATTGTTGAAGTGACTGCGTAAGCAGCTGGGTGTGGATTCAAGTTTCTGTGGTTTCAAAGATGCAGGTCTTTGAATGTAATTAAAATGTTGCATGTTCTATTTTCTAAATTGCACCTTGTGTGCAGGCCTTACCACACATGCTGCTTTGTAAAATGCTTGTACCAGGTATTCTAAAAATAATAAAATAATATCTCTTTTAATTTCTAATTCATTTATCTTTAAAAAATTCTTGTATGGTACGCAACATAATTTTAGCTTTAATAACATTTAAAAGATAAATTCATATGTTACAACATTGTAATGTGATTGAACAAATTACCCAGATAGAAATTAGTATATACACGTTCTTACTTTTAGCATGTTATTGAACTATACCCCACTCATAATTCAAATAAATACTACATAGCATTGTTTTGCAATTATCAAAATTGTAAGTAAGACCCTCATACAACAATATGAATTTTATGGCTAACTACATGGATAAAAATGTTCAAAATGAAAAATAAACGTTTTTTGGGTAATGCCAACCGATTTTAAAATGATCCTTAACACTTTTCTGATTATTACAAATAACATGTACAAAATTATATAGAAGATGGTAGTATGTCTATCTGCTACAGACATTTTATCAAGCCCTAACAACAAACTAATATAGCCCAATTTAAATCACCACGTTGGGTGATTAATCAACAAAAGTACATGTAAGCTAGAAGGCAGTAAATCTACACATTTATACACGAGTAAGAATACAACACTATCACTCTAAACGCATTACACTCCAGCTCCTAATACAAACTGATTGCGCTACAAATCACTTCACTCTTCCCAAGTGCTGCACAACCACAACATTGCTGGAATTTATTACTTTAGTTTAGTGATACATATGAAGCATCATTGTTGGAATTTGAACCTGGGTAGCCTGGGTCAGGGTCGTGCATCCTCTTCCTTCATATCATCTGATCCATTTATATAAGTTCTTTTGGCTGATTTGATTGACTGATTCTGAAGTCCTTTTTCTTTTACTATCACTGCGAGTTTCAGCAATAGTTTAAGTATATGTTTTTCCCCAAAAAATAAAAAAGATGGAATTTCAATGTAATAGGTCTTATAGGTCGAATAACAATGGTTTTTGTGAGCAAGAGTTGAACTAAAATGTAATACGTTTGGTAGATTGCATGATAGTGGAGAATTTTGTAATCCAGGCTTGACCCAATAGGTTGTATTATAGGAACCGTATGTGTGTATGTAAAAGGGATCGGATAGGAAAAAGTTGGAAGTTATGTAAAAAATGAGTAAATGTCAGAAGTGGGATTTGAACCCATGCCCTCTTTCGAGGACCAAAACTTGAGTCTGACGCCTTAGACCACTCGGTCATCCTGACTGTTTATTGACAAAAAGAAATGTGAATTATTTTCTGAAAGAATAAAGATATTTGACAAATACTCGCAAGTGCAACATTTATTTATTTTTTGTAACAAAAGGAATTAGAATAAGTAGTGTTATTTTGCAAATAGCTAAAAATAATTAAATATAAACATATAATTTGTTAAAACAACCTTGTTTTGCAAGTATGTAACAATATGAACGAATATAACATACAGAACAAGCATGTTTTCAAATATTTTCAAAATTAATGGTTAGAAATAGTATTTTCTAGAAAAACATACATATTTTTATAATAAAAAGTTTTTGGATCGATATTTGCAAGGATGAATATTTGCAAGATGTATTTTGTGTTCTTTAATTATATGTGTTATATTGTGTTTGTGTGGTACGTTTGGTAAATTGCATGATAGTGGAGAATTTTGTAATCCGGGTTTGACCCAATAGGTTTTATTGTAGGAACCATATGTGTGTATGAAAGGGATCGAATATGACAAGTTGGAAGTTATGTAAAAAAGAGTAAATGTCAGAAGTTGGATTTGAACCCACGCCCTCTTCCGAAGACCAAAAATTGAGTCTGGCATCTTAGACCACTCGACTATCCTGACTGTTCGTTAATAAAAAGAAATGTGAATTTATTTTCTGAAAGAATAAAGATATTTAACAAATACTCGCAAGCGCAACATTTTTTTTTGTAACAAAAGGAAGTAGAATAAGTAGTGTTATTTTGCAAATAGCTAAAAATAATCGAATATAAACATATAATTAGATATAACTAGCTTGTTTTGCAAGTTTGTAACAATACGAACAAATATAACATATAGAACAAGCATGTTTTCAAATATTTTCAAAATTAATGGTTAGAAATATTATTTTCTAGAAAAACACACATATTTCTATAATAAAAAGATTTTGGATCAATATTTGCAAGGATGAATATTTACAAGATGTATTTTGTGTTCTTTAATTATATGTGTTATATCGTGTTCGTGTGGTACGTTTGGTAGATGCATGATGGTGGAGAATTTTGTAATCCAGGTATGACCCAATAGGTTTTATTGCAGGAACCATACGTGTGTATGTAAAAGGGATCGAATAGGACAAAGTTGGAAGTTATGTAAAAATTGAATAAATGTCAAAAGTGGGATTTGAACCCACGCCCTCTTTCAAAGACCAGAACCTGAGTCCGGCGCCTTAGACCACTCAGCCATCCTGACTATTTGTTAATGAAAAGAAATGTGAATTTATTATATGAAAGAATAAAGATATTTAACAAATACTCGCAAGCGCGACATTTATTTATTTTTGTAACAAAAGGAATTAGATTAAGTAGTGTTATTTTGCAAATAGCTTAAAATAATCGAATATAAACATATAATTAGATTGAACAAGCTTGTTTTGCAAGTATGTAACAATATGAACGAACATAACGTATAGAACAAGCATGTTTTCAAATATTTTCAAAATTAATGGTTAGAAATATTATTTTGTAGAAAAAATACATACTTTTATAATAAAAAAGTTTTTGGATCAATATTTGCAAGGATAAATATTTGCAAGATGTATTTTGTGTTTTTTAATTATATGTGTTATATTGTATTTGTGTGGTGCGTATAGTACACATCCTTTTCGTATACAAATAGAAATGTATTTCTAAAAATATTTAATTAGCAATTACGTACCCCCTTACAATAAAGATGCTTTGTAAATATGTGCAAGATGAACGTATAATTTCATGAACATCTGCAAAATAAATGCATAGTTTTATAAACATTTTCAAAATGAGTGCAAATGGAACGGAATAGAGTTGAAAATAGGGTATGCGAACACAAAATGGTGACACAATTGATAATACCATAGATCTGAATCATTAAATTCACCCATGATGTTGTCCTCATGTATGGACATAGTGAGAGTCTATAGTCAAGATTTGTTGTGTCATTTCTTTTAAGTTTCAACGATTGCTTCCAAACATGCAAGTATTTTGCTAGAAAAGTACAACGTCACTTTGTTAAAAACTATTTTTAGAGAAAAAATGGATATTGTCTAAAAAGACTTGTAAAAAGAAGAAATCTTCATGAGAATCAGAAAAACTTAAGATCATAACAGCTTGAATAAAATTCATAGATTTGCTAATAGACTCAAATTAAAGTTTGCACACGGAAAGAAACACGTCTTAAGGCTTGTATGAGGAAAATGGAAAATAAATCGAAATTAGGTGGTTTTATAAAGCTTGATTAAGTGGTTTTTTATGTATTAAGTTTGATGCTGAGGATGTCATTCAATCTTTCCGCTACAGTAATTCCCATGACTAAAATAATTTCATATTGAAGACGTACGTGATCGAGTTGTGAAACTTTAATAGTGATGCATTTATGAGAAAAATGGATGATATTTATGTGAGTGAAATAAAGATTAAATGCCACATTCACATGGAATGTAGCATTTAATATGGTCTAAAATACCGAACTAAAAGCAAAAAGATATGACCAAGTTGTAATTTAAAAAAAAAACCGAGAATTTATATAGTTGATCCAAATCATTTGAGATTTGATCAAGTATTATGATGATAGCACAAAATAATTAATAAAAATTGATAGATTTTGTTACCTAAAGCGGAAGGTCTTATGTTAAATTTAATGAATGCATATCATATTTATTTTATAAGTCAACATGCTTGAAACTGTGACGACCCAAATTTCTGGTAACTTTTGAGCTGACTAAACAACACCAGTCCAACCCAAATTGTACTAGAAACCCAGATGCCAATGGAAATAATTTAGAGGATCAGAAGAAGATAAGAAAAAAAATATTAGAATAGAAGAAAGAACATGAATCACAACATAACATAATCAGAGTCTCACAACGCAGTAGAACAAAATACAATATATAAGTAAATCTTTATTAAGAGTCTGAAATAAAACTTACATCACCCATCTGGATAGGTATAATAATCTGTCCTTATCTACAACATACAACGAAATAGATATTAAATACATCTGAACTCCTCCAGAACGTCTTCTGAACTTCGTAGTATCCAATAACCTAAACCTGTAAAATACGGACTAACCCGAGCATTTCAAGCGCCGAATCAGTCTGGTGAACCAGAGTGAGAAACCCACTAAGTTTAGAAGCAACATCCAACTTGATTTAAAGTTAAAATTCCTTTTCGAAAGAAAGGATAAATCGTCAAACCAAATCCACACATAAATATGGACGATTTTTACCTTACGATAACCCAAAACACTTTGAAATCATATATATATATGTCTTCTGATATTATAATAGTGTCTAAATACAAATAAATAGCAATCTAGCAAAATGCTTGCATCTCACGCTCCACATATATAGTACACAATCAAAACCGCGGGTGCTTATTGGAGAATAGATTCCGACTATGACAAGGTATGAAACCACCTGCCGATAGTGTATCTCTAGAGGGAAATACACTAGGGTCAACAAGAACATCTTGCAACCGGGCCACATATAACCGACCACTCATTTCGCTTGAGTGTATCGAATGTATATCACCAATGGTTGAGATCAACAACCATTTCCCAAAAAGGGACAACATCGAATAGAATAAAGAATGAAATGGATTTTCTCTAGATAGGTGATTATACACCCTAATGGGAGCGACCCACTTAGCCATGATGCCTGCCCGATTTTTGTCATTTCCCAATTGTGAGGCTTGAGGTTTGAATTACCATTTCAAGATAGCACACCACCATTAACTTTGAATGCCACATCGTCAGATCCGCCAAATCACTAATTGACACCCATAAAAATATTCTGGGTGTTAGCTAATAGAAGGTGTCTTCTCCGCCACCAACAGAAATACGTTTGTAAAAATCAACGTACGTGATCCTTTGAAAATACTTTGTCAGACATTCGTCCATACAAGTCATCCGGGAACAGGATGAACCGAAGGCACTCTCCTATCACATCTTAGGAACCACCCTATGGATTGGTAGTGAGTAGTCCTTGCAAATCCTTAGACTTCAACCGCGAAAGAGTCACAATATATTTCCAAGAGCTACCCGGAGATTATAAGTAACTCTACCGTTTAATGAAGATCAACGGTCTTCAATTTCTCCGTCTTGGTAAGCATCTGATATCTTCAACTGTTGACGTATTTGTTGGTCGGAATGGTTTTCGAATATCAATTCAATTCGGTCTTTCCGAACCAACAATCGTATTAGCCAAATTTATAGTCGGTTATTTAACTATCAAATAAACAACCATTCATTAAAAAAGATCTACTGGTTCAGTATTCAACATCACTTGGCCTCTTTTTAATTATAAATAATAACGAATGATTAGATAAATTTCTAAATCTTTTAATATTTTAAAGGGGCCGACTATTGGGATACAAAATTAAACACAAAGAAAGAGACACAAAGTCTCCACTGTTGGATTTGTTTGTCTTTATGTGGAGAGTGGAATTCATGGGAGGATCCAGTGGTTAAGATTTATTGTGTGTAATTTTATGTCCTCATTTTGTGTCTAAATAGAGTTTCCCTATTTTAAAATACAGTATCACTTCTTATCCTAATATAACAATCTTCTCAAAAGAATTTAAATACATAAAACCATATATTATAGCCATATCTCACTTTCCAATTAAACATTAGTTACAACATTTCTCATGCATTTCTATGCTTCAACACTCATTAGTCCTTGACCGTAAATTGGTAAGTGAATCATTCCCTAAGTATTAACCCTGAAGACCGAAATCAACATTAGATTAACACTTAGAAAATCAGTCAACTCAACCAATCTCCAGATAGGTTCTAATCCTTATCTTAACTCGTTAACAATCCATATTTATCCACTTCTGATCAATTAAACCATTTTCTATTTTGAAAATCTCTTTTCAGTTTCACTATAAATTAATGTTAATTAAATCTTAATGTTTTGACCTCACACCCGTTTTACAAACTTCATTTATACCACCTCTTTATCTGGATCCCATCTTACTTAATTTAAATATTAAGTATACATTATATTTAAGCTATCACATCCACTTAAATTTCCTTTTATAGTTCCCTTAGAAAAACTCAGGTTTGAATATAAAACTCGTTCATTAATTCCTTTCAAAACCCAACTAGGTTCCATTATCCACTTGGAAAATCTCATTTCAATTCCATTAAACTTAATTCAATGAATTCCATTGAAACGTTAACTTCTTAAATTATTATTAATTAAAATAATAATTTACTTCCTCGTTAACGACCATATAAATAGTTAAGTTCTTTATTAACTAAATAAATTGTAATTCACTTTTTAAAATCTTATTAGATTAAAACAAATATTCATTAAAATATTCCATTAGATTAATTACAACAATTTAATCAAATACCCATTCCAATTAGTTGAGTTCGTCAACTTAAACATGATTATCTTGTTAATCAGCTCCAATTTGCCCTTCTTTTAAATTAATTAATAATATAATTAATTTAAATAATTCCATTTAATTGTCTATGTAAATAATCAATCCTACTCTTAACTGTTATGTTAATTTCTGCCCATCTGCTCATAATCTTATTAACGTAAGAATTTGATTTATAAACCATTTGATAATTACTCAAAAACTTAATAATAAATAGTAAATATTAATTTCCTTTATTTTACTTGTATTCAAAATAATAGATTTCAAAATCTATCTTCAGTTATAAAATAAATTTTATAACTTCATTACCGTCGATTCGCCTACCGGTAACTCACGTTTATAAAACAATATATTTGTAGGCTAACTGTTGCTGATTACTCAGCCAATACTGCCCGTTGGTAAAAAAAAAAATTTGAATTTCTAATCAGCAACCAAATCAATCATCCAATCATACCAGTTCATATAATGATAATAAATAATTATTAATATATTTGAGGAATCCAGTTGGATTCCCCCGACCTGTTTTCTCTGCATCCAAATATGCTATCTTAAATAAAATCATATATACCAGGAAACAGATATGATATTCAACAATCAAACCATAACGACCACCCAAACATTAACATCTCAATTTAATACATTTATATTACTTTAAACGTAACCAACGAGGTAAGTTACCTCATTTGGAAATAATCGTTAAAAATAACGATTGGTTCAATAGTTTAGTTTAATCAGTCCAGTCAACACATATAAATATATATATTCAGCATCCATCAACCAATTAACAATCATAGCACACAAATATTTTAACGCGACTTATATATAAAATATAAGTGGGATAAAAACTGAGTGAGTTCAACTCACCTTGTTTTGTTCGTTGTTGAAACGGTTCGGTTATAGTTAAATTAAATAGGTGTTTAATTTATCTATAAATTTTCACTGTCTTTATTCTTCCCATATTAGTTCCATATTGCAGCATTCGTCATCACGATTCAGAGGCAACTCGATTTGCTCCATTCTGATAACACAATCACCAGTTATAACGTATAATAAGTATATACAAATTAATTAAGTTAATTAATTTCTTAATTATAATATTCCAACACGTTAATTATTTATTGTTCTCTTTCTTTGGTTCGGAAAAAACATGTAGACCGATTAATTCTTTTACCCGCCTCGTTCAAAACATTATAAAGTATTAATAGCTTATGCGCGCATCAAAATACAGGGTTCCAGCTTGCACTGATTTAGTGATTTACTTTTGGCACCACTTTGAACTTTCAGTAAAGCAATTTCATAAAAAACCATTTATCTTTTTATTTCAACTCTTGGTATAGGATTTAATGAAATGTTTGATTTTCGTTTGCTGTATATATATCTGCTCACTCCATCTATTAAGGATACATTGCTGTTGGATGCAAAGTGGAAAATGCATGTATAAAATAAGTTCAAAACACTATTCGTTGGCCACGTTATTTATAATTAAACTAAAACAAAACTTAATTAAAAATAAAAATCGGGCCTCACACTTTCTTTAACGGTGCCCATCAACATAATCTGCACACTTCTTTTTAATCTACGGTAGCTCACCTCTCTACCCAAAAGTATCATTGCGAAACTGCTGTTAAGAAATGAGAGCTAATCCTTTGTATCCAAAATTGAAATTGTGTTTTGCTGTACCCAATCAATTAGAAATTTTAATTTTTAACTTTTTGCAATTAAATCAAAGAAAAAAAGATGATTTAGTTACAAAAAAATGGAATTCAGGATGTGCTGATTGGTTGGGTATAGAGGAAGAGAGAACTTTGTTACATACAGATGATTTTATTTCGTAACAAACGTATATTCCCCTTCTTCTTGATTATGGTTCCTTCACGTAAGCCTTCCCCTCCCCCGATTTCCTTTTCTTCCCATATTTAGTCACTGCTCCCAGATTTACCTCCCCCATTGACACTTTGGTCTTCACCGCAAAAACTCCTTTCGTTTCTCCATGACCCAAAGAAACTTCACCCCTAATGAAGATAATAAAGCCGTTACAATAGAGCCGTTAGAGTGTGAACACGTTTTTATCATATTTAGCATGTTTTGTCATTATCTACTAGCTGTTAGGCTCATGCATACTTGTTATATTTAATACTAGCCGTTAGGCTCATACATATTTGGTATATTTTGTACTAGCCGTTGGGCTCATAGCACTATATATATGTGCTCTTTGAATCATGTTTTGTATCAATAAAATTTGCAATTCTTCCTCTCTAATAACTCTCCTCCTCATCCCTTAATATGGTATCAGAGCCAAAGTGCCGAAAGGCTTAATCATCAAGCAGAAAGTTGTTTTTGTTTTATGGCCAACAACAATGAAGTAACCTCCACTGTTTCAGGAAGTATGGGGTACAGCGCTCTACCTAACCATCATGACCTGATTAAACCAAAAAGCCAAATTATCACCACATCTCTAGACGAAGACAATTACATTCTATGGAAATATCAAGTAGAGATCGCTTTAAGAGGGTATGATTTACTGCAGTACATTAATGGGACAATAACAGTCCCACCAGTGACGATAACCAATTCGGAAGGAGAAATTGTGCCTTACACAGACTACACGAAGTTTCAAAAACAAGACAGCCTCCTCTCCTTATGGCTCCTATCGTCAGTAAGTTCGAATTTATTATCACAAATAGTTGGATGTAGCACGTCTTATGAAATATGGAAAACAGTTGAACAAATTTTCAGTTCACAATCAGCTGTTAGAATCATGCAATATAGAAGGGAATTACAAAATTCTAGAAAAAAGGAGGCAAGCATGAAAGAATACTTAGGAAAAATTAAAAATCTGTGTGACAAACTAAATGCTGTTGGCCATAAGATCAGCGACAATGAGCAAATCCTATTTATTATTGGTGGATTAGATGAAGAATACGAATCTCTAGTAACTGTGCTAGACACACAACAAACCTTACCTGATTTACAGTTCGTTCGATCAGCACTCCTTGCTAATGAAGGCAGAATCGACCAAAGAAAAACAGCACAAAATAAGTTCTCTGCCAATTATACCACAGTCAGAAATAAGCAGATACAAGGAGATAACAACAACTATCGTGTGAAATGTCAAATATGCCAAAAGTTTGGTCACATGGCGAACAAATGTTACTTCAGGTATAATTCAGACACAGGTAGACAACAGGCAAGCCAAAATTACTCTTCACAAAGAAGAGCACAAGCAAATATGGCAACAACAGGGAATTCAACTCAAAATAATAATAATGCAAAGCAAAGACATAATGCTGCAGATGATGATGAAGTAAAAAATGAAGACAATGGCTTCGAAGAATGGTACCCTGACTCAGGAGCAACTCACCACATAACTAGAAATCTTCAAAATTTAAACATTGGGAGCAGAAATTACTCAGGTATGAGAAATTTGCATATGGGTAATGGTAGTGCTGCTAGTATCACACACATAGGCAAAAGGACTATTTTTGGGAAAAGACAACTCAAATTAAACAATCTTCTTAGGGTACCTAAGATTAATAAAAATTTGTTAAGTGTATCAAAATTTGCCAACGACAATAATGTTTACTTTGAATTTCATCCTAAGTTTTGTTTAGTTAAAGATTCCCTAAATCATGAAATATTACTTCGAGGTAACCTATACGATGGTTTATACAAATTCAAGACTGCAAACTCAAGTGGAGAATTCTGGTACAATAATATAGATGCTAGTAGTGACAATGACTGTATTAGGAATAGTTGCAATAACGTTGATTATGACAATAATAGCAGTGAATGTAACGTGATTAATTCTTGGCATGTAAAATTAGGACATCCTAATCTGGAAACTGTTAAGACTGTTCTGCGTAATAATAACATTCATTATAAAAATGTACCTATCAAACACACATGCACGCACTGCCAACTCGACAAGAGCCACAAGCTCCCTTTTAGTGATTCTGAAACCAGCTATAATGAGCCACTGGAACTTATAGCCGCTGACTTATGGGGACCCGCGCCTCTAAATTCATATCAGGGACACAGGTATTATCTTTCTTTTGTGGATGCTTATTCTAGATATACTTGGATATACATGCTGAAAACTAAATCAGAAGTTTGCAATACAGTTATGCAATTTATAACTCATGTCGAAAAACAAATGAACAGTACTGTTAAGGTTGTTCAGACAGATGGGGGAGCTGAGTTTAAACCTCTAACTAAGTACTTTCTCAAAAGAGGGATCAAACATAGATTAACTTGCCCGCATACGTCCGAACAAAACGGTTTAGTCGAAAGAAAACATCGACACATAGTAGAGACTGGTCTAACTTTGTTATCACAAAGCTCATTACCCATGAAATATTAGAATGAAGCTTTCTACACATCTGTATTCCTCATTAACAAGTTGCCAACCAAAGTCTTAAACAATAAAAGCCCTCATGAAATGATATACAGTGTTAGACCAGAATATGGTTTTCTGAAAGCCTATGGGTGTCTATGTTTTCCATGTTTGAGAGACTATAACAATCATAAACTAAGTATGAGATCAAGCCCATGCACATTCATCGGGTATGCACAAAACCAAAAAGGTTATAAGTGCATGGAAAAAAATGGAAAAATATATGTTTCTAGACATGTGATATTTGATGAAAACAAGTTTCCTTATGCAGAAAAGCAAATTGGCAAAAAGGATGGGGAACAAAGCATAAACAATAACATACGGTTCGAGCCATTCATTACTGAACCACCTTCAATTGATAGAAATGAAGAGCAACAACGTACAAGCAATTTAAACACCCAGGAAGAAACTATGGATCGAACAAATGAGCAAACCAATGAGACACACAATGACTCAGAAGATACAAACATACATCAAAACATGCAGTATAGTGAAGATACAGAAAACAACAACCATGTTGACACTACCAGCAACAATGATACACAGCAGCAAACACCACCACAATCAACTGGACATCACATGATCACCAGGTCAAAGAGAGGAATCTTCAAACCCAAAGTATATAATATTTCTGCCAGTGAGATCGAACCATTGAATTTCACTCAGGCTATAAGATCAAACAAATGGAAGGAGGCAATGGACACTGAATATAAAGCTCTCATAAAAAACAACACTTGGAGCCTAGTGACTAAACCAAAACACAAAAATGTGATTGGTTGTAGGTGGACATACAAAATAAAAAGAAAAGAAGATGGATCTATTGACAAATAAAAGGCCAGATTGGTTGCAAAAGGTTACGCGCAACAATTTGGTTTTGATTTCAATGAAACTTTTTCTCCAGTCATAAAACCCACAACCATCAGAATTATACTAACCATTGCTCTAAACAAAGGTTGGAATGTGATGCAACTGGATGTCAACAATGCTTTTTTGAATGGGGAATTGACTGAAGAGGTATACATGCAACAGCCTGAAGGATATGGTACTGGTGATAAAGTATGCAAACTACACAAAGCAATATATGGCTTAAAACAAGCTTCGAGAGCTTGGTATGAAAAGCTAAAGTCAACTTTGTTGTAACAACCCGAAAATCTGGGCCAGTTTAAAAATTTTATTTTGGCAATTTTAGCGAATTTTGATTATTTAAAATGAATTATTTTAAATAATAACGACGAGAAATTTATTTTGAATAGAATTCAAACGAATATATTTATATAGATCGTCGTTAGAATATAAATAATTATTTATATTTATAAAAGGAATTGAAAATGGCGCGGTAGTTCGATAATTCGATTTCAAACTTCAATTGAATGTACCGGGTGCAAAACAATCCGGATTTTAGTGAAACCAAAAATATTAGGATCTAATTGATAATATCTTTCCAACGAATCCGAAAAATTGAAGTTTCATAGCGGGAATCAAAAGATATGTCCAGTTGAAAATTCTGAATAGTCGCTATGGAATTCAGGCCCTTAAAAATGGGAATTTTGCAAACGACCTCGGATTTCGACGAAACCACTTTTGTTGGATCCGTGACGTCAAATTATTGCTAGGTTTCAAATTTCATAAATTTTCGATTCAATATGTGAGCGTGGCAAAAGAAAACGCGTTTGACCAGTTTCAGTTGATTTTAATCGACTGGAAAATGGCCATTTTTCCAACGGTCTCAGAATTCGACGAAATTAGTTTTGTTAGGACCGTATCATTAATACGAAGCTAGAAAATATTTTTCTGGGATTTATAGAGTTCGTAAGTGACCCCGGTGAATTGAAATGCGCGTTCAAATTCAATATATAGAGTTATATGTAAATTCAACGGAAACGGATCGTAACGGTCGAATCAGCCTACGATACATATCCCATTGTGTTCGGGATGGGGGTAATTAGCTATGGACGACAGGCGGTGGGTTCGATTTCGAGGTCGTATGAAAAGTCAACTTAGGAGAGAGAAATTAAATTAATTAAATAATAAAAAAAAGAAACCCTCTCCTCCCTTAACCAGGCCCCCCCGATATCTTTTCAATTCAGAAAAAAAGAAAAAAAAAAGAAAAGAATGGAGAAAGCCGCAGCGCGGCGGCGCTAAGCCCCCCCCACCGTCGATGAGCCGCCGCCGCCACGCAAACGCCCCCCCAACCTCGCGTCAGCTCTCCCTCCTCTCCTCTTCCATCTCCTTCGATTCGCAGCCCCTCCCTGTTTGAGAGCAGCCGCCGCCGCCAGCAAGGAGGGCCCCAGACCACCAATACTCCGGTGCCGATCCCCCTTCACCCCTTCGCGTCGATGATAGCCCTCCCCTAAAACGTGACGCTGTAAGTTTATTTTCAGTTTTTTTTAGTTTATTTTAATTTACTTTTTAGTAATAGGTTTTATTATATATAATAGCATTTATTAATTCAGTTTTTTTATATGAAAAATCATTGTTTTATAAACCATTAAATTTTAGTTTCAGAATTTAATAAAAGTAACATAGGTTAGAAAGCATGGTTTTCAAAAATAGATTTGATTTTTATATATAGAACAACAAAGTAAAAGAAAAAGAATTGATCTTTAGAAAGAAAAAGAATTGATCATTAGAAAGAAAAAGAATTGATCTTTAGAAAGAAAAAGATTTGATTTTTAAATTAGAAAAGATTTGATTTTTTTAGTGTAAAAAGGCGAAATCTATATTTTTATAAAGGCGAGATCTTTATATGTAAAAAGGCGAAATCTTTATTTTTATAAAGGCGAGATCTTTATATGTAAAAAGGCGAAATCTTTTTATATAGTAGAGACAGTAAAAATTCGATTTTTATATATTGAACAGCGAAGTAAAAATATATTTTTTATATTGAAAATGGCGTTATAAAAATATGATTTTTATATATTGAATAGCGTTATAAAAATATGATTTTTATATATTGAATAGCGTTATAAAAATATGATTTTTATATACTGAATAACGAAATAAAAATATGATTTTTATATATTGAATAGCGTTATAAAAATATGATTTTTATATATTGAATAGCGTTATAAAAATATGATTTTTATATATTGAATAGCGTTATAAAAATATGATTTTTATATATTGAATAACGAAATAAAAATATGATTTTTATATATTGAATAACGAAATAAAAATATGATTTTTATATATTGAATAGCGTTATAAAAATATGATTTTTATATATTGAATAGCATAATAAATATTCGATTTTTACATATGTAGTGGCTACGGGCGACGAAGAGGACGAAAAGGCGAGAACGACGAAGTTCTCTACAATAGGGATGTCGTGAAGTTGGGATAGCTATCGGTGAGAACTTCTCACTCAAAATTTCTTTTTCTAGTTAATATATATATACTAGGATGCAGACGGTGTTTAGTAGCACCCGACACCCGTCATCCACAGACCATGGATGGCTTGTTTGTTAAATTGTTTGGTTGTGTGGTTAGTTGGAATATTTTGTTTGAATTTGGTTGTTGGTTGAATTTGATTGATGTGTGAATGGCGTGGGCCTTCACTAGACCGGGGATAAGGCTAGGCCTTGTCCCGTTCCTAGTATCGTGCCGTTATGCCGCCGAAATTTTCTAAAATAAATTAGAAAAATAAAATATCATTTTATTTAAAGAATGAACTGAATAGAAATTCATAAGTTAAAATAAAATGTTTTGTCGTTAAAAATATAATTTTTAACGTGGAAGTGAATAAAATAAAATATTCATTTACAAACCGGACGGTTTGTTTATGTACACCTATTTGAAGGACATTGATTGGGACGATAAATTTTACACATCGCCCAACTGCACAAATAAAAATAAATGTTTGTTGATTTGAAACCCCACACGGGTGTTGGGATGAAATTTGAAGTTCACTCATCCTGATTGATTAAATATGTCGATCGATTGATTGACAGGCTGTTATAAGCGTTAGATATCTATATTTGATGCTTATACAGTGTAGTGCACTTTGGTTGATGGTTGATTATTTTTCAATGCTATTATACATGTGTTGTATGAAAATCCATATAATTAACTTTATATGGTAATTGATTGGGCCTCATTCCAATTTGAAAAATAAAGAATATTATAAAATAAAGGTTCATGTGTTGACTGTACTCATCCGTTGAGATTAGTCATGTGTTGAACGAAATAATTTAACAAAAATAGTCACACGTGGACAGTACTCATTCGTTGAGATTAGTCGTGTGTTGACAAAAATAAATATTCATTTGTTGAATAGAATATTTGAAAATAGAAATATATGAAGCCGTGTTGGTTAGATTGACGCCATTTTGACGTGAACGATATTTATATCGATTTTATTCATTTTAAAATGAATATTGAAAAGTGTTTTCGAAAACGCATATTTTGAAATGAAATTTGAATCAAATTGAATAGAAAACGAATTCGAATTGAATATATAACGAATTGAATTCGAATTGATTATAAAATGAATTTGATTTCCATTGAATATATAATGAATTTGATTCAAATAGAAAACGGAAATGAATTGGATTGAAAACGATTTCGACATGAATGGAATATAAAACGATTTCGAAATGAATTGAATTGAAAACAAATTCAAATTGAATTAAATGCGAATTGAAATGAATTCAAATTGAATTGAAATTTGAACTGAATAGAAATGAATTTTTAAACGAATTTATAAAGAAGAATTCAATTTTGCTTTGAATTGAAATGGAAGTTGAAATGAATTTTGAAACGAATTTAAAAACTATTTATAAAATTCGTTTTGAATAGTAATCGACGAAATATATATTATATATATTATATATATAATATAATGGCCTGAATAGAACGCGCCGCGCCGCGGCAGTTCGTGAATTTCGACCATTTATTTCAAACGGACATTACGGGAGATCCGACCGTCGGATTCTCCTAAAACCGGATCCGTTGGGTTCGTATCGAAAAGAGCTTTCTAACGAATATTAGAAATTTGAAATCTAACGGTTGGATTTGGAGATACGTCCACATCAAATTTGAAAAAGGTCGCTGTAAGTGCAGTTCGATGGCCGTTGATGGAAATCGACTGTACGGGCCTTGATAAAATTATTAAAAATAGTAATAATTTGTGTAAAATCATAAGAAATGATTTAGAAAGAATTGGGATGAAAAACTCCATATTTGAAAAGATAAAAATGGATTTTTATCGAAATGAACTAGTTTTGAACTGGAATTATAATTCTATTTATTTTTAAATAAATAAATTGGATTTGAAATGGTTTTGAAAATAACCAGAATTTCCAATGATTGCATTGGAATGGATTTGAATCGAAATTGTCTTCGGAATATTTCGATGTTGGATTTCGTGATCATACAGATGTTATGGAAATTTGAAAGATATAGATATATATATCGTTATTTCCAATACGATATTTGTTGGTCGTAGAATTTGGTATTGAATATAAGCCGGGATATTTTCTATTCAGAGCCTTGTATTTAATATCAAATGTGATTTGGGTTTGTCGTGAATGGTGTCTTCATTAACACTGTTCTTGAACCCAGTTGAGAAAAGATTAAATCTTTTTATTTAGATTTAATGAAGTGTACCAATTAAACAATATTTAATTGGAATTGAATCGATATTGATTTTTGGGTTTATCGCGGACGGTGTTTTAAATAACACTCGTTCTTTAACCCAGTTAACGATTAAAACTAAGTGGAGTTTTAATGAATCTTTAATTAGATTGAAATAATCGAGAATGGAGTATCGCCAGTTTTGCTCCAGGCGATAGTTAAATCTTTAATTAGATTTGAACGTGAAATGGTAATCGAATTTACCAATAACACTGTGGTGTTAGATATGGAGTATTACCAGTTTTACTTCATGGGATGAATAGGTTTGGATTGGGAAATTAAAACAAATGATTACTTCGGTAAGGTTCGTTAATCCCGACTAGTTTTGAATTGATATTCAAAAAGAAGATTAAAGAATAAATTCAAGAAATTTATCTTGGATAAAATTAATGGGAACCTTTCCCTATGAATGTGAAATTTAGAAACTAACTGTCGGTTAGCTAAGCAGAATGGTTTCCTGGATATTGATCTGATGTTGGTTTCGGCCTTCGGGGTTAATTTTTGGGGAATTATTCTCTTGATTAATTTACGATTAGTGACTAATGAATTGGAATGAGGCGTATGTTGTGTTTGTGTAACACTTATTTAAAATATACGCGAGTTATTCGGGAAGACCGGGTTTATCCCATTCTGAATAACTGATACGACGATAAGTCGAAGATAAAGACGGTGGTCGAAGACCGGAAGTCTTCACGTTGTTTGGGTGATTACTGATGATCTTGATTGGGCTGTACACCCAAGAAGATGGAAACAGTTGGTGATCGTCCAGACGTACTTGGAGATCGATGGATATGCGGGGTACTAGGTGCCTCCGGTTTCGTTCAGACCCAGAACGGACTTGTAAATGGACTGTGTGTCTGACATTGGATTTTAGTCCGTGTGATTGATCTCTATTTAATATATATCTGTTTGGCGGCGGAGAATTTATTCTCTTGCTTAACGCCCTTCTCTGAGACGTACGAGCTCAGGGGTTATATATTGATGGATATCAAACGCATGGAGTGAATTTCCTGTGTGGCATGCCTAAGTGGCAATTGATCGAGGCTTTTGTTGAAAAGCAAAGTCTTGTGGTGATGATCAAAGCACGACCTTTGTGGCATAGCTTTGTGTAACGTTTGCTTCGCGAGTTTCACACCCGGTATGAACCAAAAACGGGAGAAGGACCTCAGGGAGGGCCTACGTTTCCTCCTAGCTAAAAGTGGCGTCAGTGGTTTTACACGCCCTGACGAGTTTGACTTATGTGGTTGTTGCTGTTGCGAGGCGCCTCGGTTAGATCGGACAATCCGGGTCCGATGGAGTCATTCGTTGGCTCGCTTACGCCCCAAAGGGCGGCAAAACGTAGTGCTCAGGCATTTTAATCCACATTGGTGGACCGGCCCTGACGATCCAAGGGTCACTCGAGCTCTGATCCTGAGACTCGGGCTAGGCAGTCTCGAATCGGTTGAGGACTATCTTTTGCCTCGGTTCATAGATGGAAATCCAATTTCCAAATACGTGACATTTGCGGTTTTATTTGTAAACCTATATATGGCGACATGATATATGGTACCCATGCCGCCTATGATTGATACTTATGATTTGAAGTTGTTTTATACACTATGCACTATAATAGTATCAAATGATTTGTTTTTAAACGTATCAAGCATTCTTTGGCTGTTATAAGGGAAAACCCTATCCCCCGGCTTGCGTTGCATTGTGTGATAGGACCTGGGTCTTATAACAGCTTCATTTTTCTTTATTTAGCATTGCGTTGTTTGTTTTATGCACTGGTGTTCTTGGGAGGAAACCCGTTCCGTGTTATACGGCGTGGTCCCTTGATTTACCTAACTTTAAAAATAAAGATTAATAACTGTTTTAGTTCTCACACCAGTCCCATGACTGACCTGGAGTTTATTGTTTTAACCTAAACTCTGGGTGCCCCTATTTTGACACGGGCAGCTAGTAGTTTTGGTTTTGCAGATTTATATTCACAGGATCCTGGTTTACAGCTGGAACGATATCCGGGAAGCTTTGTATCCGTATATCTCCTTCTAGTTGTGTATTGTATTATTTTCCGCTGCGATGTATTTAAATGTAATTTAAATCTCTGATATTTCTGTGTAATATTTATTTGTTTATACTCTGTATATTCTTGTAATCTGATGCATTGTTGTAATATACAATGAAATGTTCTTTTGTATGTGTTCTGTTTTGTCGTGTTCTCAAACGATAGGGCGTTTCGAACGGCCTGGATCGGTTTAGCGACTGGTTCGGACCGAGCGAAATTCCCACTCGTCACACGTGGTATCAGAGCTTTGGTTTACAAGGCTAGAGAACAAGGCACATTAGAACCGTACGAAAGAATTCATCAGATATTGGATTAGTAATATCCAACGGGAATGACTCGTTAGAGATGGGATCAGTAGTATCCTAAAACGAGTGTGAAGAGTATATTTTTCAAATGAAAACAAATTTTGCTTTGAAAATTTAAATCAATTATTCGTATTTGATTATTTATTTGTATTTATTTGGACAGTCCAGTATATAAAGATTTTGCATATACGCCTTGCAAACGTGTATTTGAAATTTTATTATATTGGATAGATATAGCATCACACTCTAGTCGCCCGGAGATGATATTGATGATAGCGATCGCATCATCAACATCTATGTTCGAGTTTCGAAGGTGGGATTTCTATATATTTCCTATTGACTGGTGTGAGAACCAAAAACTATATAGGATCTATTGTTGTGATTTGGCATCAAAAATCTGATTTTTGACTATATATCAAAGCTATGAATTTGAAAAGCTAATCAACTAATTGATTGATGTTTGTGTTGTTTGTTTATTTGTTTGCTAATTTTTAGCCATTTAGCCTAATAGAACCAAATATTGAATTATATTGAAATTTGGTTGCATTTGCTTGCATATATATGTACTTACATTGAACAGGTCATAGCAAGGAGTCTAGAGCAGAGAATAAAATTTGTTTGCCCGACAAATAGGTACATGTTTACTACATAATTTACTGTTTTGTTTGGGTGATGATGATTTTATGAGCCTGTTGGCTAGCCGCTTGGCTTTTTTTTTCTTCTTTTTGAGATTAGAAGGACCGGGAAAGCTATTTGCGATTTCCCGATGCTCCCAGTGCAAGGGAGGTTATGGCGAAATTTTTCGAAAATTTAGGGTGTTAGCCAAATTTTTGAAAATTTGAAAATTCTCAGAAACAGAAAAGTTGGAGAATGAAAGCCAGATCGGACGTAGAGCTGATTAATCAAACCACTTTCGACTTTGTTCCTTTTCGGGGACGAAAAGTTTTAAGTGGGGGAGATTGTAACAACCCGAAAATCTAGGCCAGTTTAAACTTTTTATTTTGGCAATTTTAGCGAATTTTGATTATTTAAAATGAATTATTTTAAATAATAACGACGAGAAATTTATTTTGAATAGAATTCAAACGAATATATTTATATAGATCGTCGTTAGAATATAAATAATTATTTATATTTATAAAAGGAATTGAAAATGACGCGGTAGTTCGATAATTCGATTTCAAACTTCAATTGAATGTACCGGGTGCAAAACAATCCGGATTTTAGTGAAACCAAAAATATTAGGATCTAATTGATAATATCTTTCCAACGAATCCGGAAAATTGAAGTTTCATAGCGGGAATCAAAAGATATGTCCAGTTGAAAATTCTGAATAGTCGCTATGGAATTCAGGCCCTTAAAAATGGGAATTTTGCAAACGACCTCGGATTTCGACGAAACCACTTTTGTTGGATCCGTGACGTCAAATTATTGCTAGTTTTCAAATTTCATAAATTTTCGATTCAATATGTGAGCGTGGTAAAAGAAAACGCGTTTGACCAGTTTTAGTTGATTTTAATCGACTGGAAAATGGCCATTTTTCCAACGGTCTCAGAATTCGACGAAATTAGTTTTGTTAGGACCGTATCATTAATACGAAGCTAGAAATTTTTTTCTGGGATTTATAGAGTTCGTAAGTGACCCCGGTGAATTGAAATGCGCGTTCAAATTCAATATATAGAGTTATATGTAAATTCAACGGAAACAGATCGTAACGGTCGAATCAGCCTACGATACATATCCCATTGTGTTCGGGATGGGGGTAATTAGCTATGGACGACAGGCGGTGGGTTCGATTTCGAGGTCGTATGAAAAGTCAACTTAGGAGAGAGAAATTAAATTAATTAAATAAAAAAAAGAAACCCTCTCCTCCCTTAACCAGGCCCCCCCGATATCTTTTCAATTCAGAAAAAAAGGAAAAAAAAAGAAAAGAATGGAGAAAGCCGCAGCGCGGCGGCGCTAAGCCCCCACCACCGTCGATGAGCCGCCGCCGCCAGGCAAACTCCCCCCCAACCTCGCGTCAGCTCTCCCTCCTCTCCTCTTCCATCTCCTTCGATTCGCAGCCCCTCCTCCCTGTTTGAGAGCAGCCGCCGCCGCCAGCAAGGAGGACCCCAGACCACCAACACTCCGGTGCCGATCCCCCTTCACCCCTTCGCGTCGATGATAGCCCCCCCTAAAACGTGACGCTGTAAGTTTATTTTCAGTTTTTTTTTAGTTTATTTTAATTTACTTTTTAGTAATAGGTTTTATTATATATAATAGCATTTATTAATTCAGTTTTTTTATATGAAAAATCATTGTTTTATAAACCATTAAATTTTAGTTTCAGAATTTAATAAAAGTAACATAGGTTAGAAAGCATGGTTTTCAAAAATAGATTTGATTTTTATATATAGAACAACAAAGTAAAAGAAAAAGAATTGATCTTTAGAAAGAAAAAGAATTGATCTTTAGAAAGAAAAAGAGTTGATCTTTAGAAAGAAAAAGATTTGATTTTTAAATTAGAAAAGATTTGATTTTTTTAGTGTAAAAAGGCGAAATCTATATTTTTATAAAGGCGAGATCTTTATATGTAAAAAGGCGAAATCTTTATTTTTATAAAGGCGAGATCTTTATATGTAAAAAGGCAAAATCTTTTTATATAGTAGAGACAGTAAAAATTCGATTTTTATTTATTGAACAGCGAATTAAAAATATATTTTTTATATTGAAAATGGCGTTATAAAAATATGATTTTTATATATTGAATAACGTTATAGAAATATGATTTTTATATATTGAATAGCGTTATAAAAATATGATTTTTATATATTGAATAGCGTTATAAAAATATGATTTTTATATATTGAATAACGAAATAAAAATATGATTTTTATATATTGAATAGCGTTATAAAAATATGATTTTTATATATTGAATAGCGTTATAAAAATATGATTTTTATATATTGAATAGCGTTATAAAAATATGATTTTTATATATTGAATAACGAAATAAAAATATGATTTTTATATATTGAATAACGAAATAAAAATATGATTTTTATATATTGAATAGCGTTATAAAAATATGATTTTTATATATTGAATAGCATAGTAAAAATTCGATTTTTACATATGTAGTGGCTACGGGCGACGAAGAGGACGAAAAGGCGAGAACGACGAAGTTCTCTACAATAGGGATGTCGTGAAGTTGGGATAGCTATCGGTGAGAACTTCTCACTCAAAATTTCTTTTTCTAGTTAATATATATATACTAGGATGCAGACGGTGTTTAGTAGCACCCGACACCCGTCATCCACAGACCATGGATGGCTTGTTTGTTAAATTGTTTGGTTGTGTGGTTAGTTGGAATATTTTGTTTGAATTTGGTTGTTGGTTGAATTTGATTGATGTGTGAATGGCGTGGGCCTTCACTAGACCGGGGATAAGGCTAGGCCTTGTCCCGTTCCTAGTATCGTGCCGTTATGCCGCCGAAATTTTCTAAAATAAATTAGAAAAATAAAATATCATTTTATTTAAAGAATGAACTGAATAGAAATTCATAAGTTAAAATAAAATGTTTTGTCGTTAAAAATATAATTTTTAACGTGGAAGTGAATAAAATAAAATATTCATTTACAAACCGGACGGTTTGTTTATGTACACCTATTTGAAGGACATTGATTGGGACGATAAATTTTACACATCGCCCAACTGCACAAATAAAAATAAATGTTTGTTGATTTGAAACCCCACACGGGTGTTGGGATGAAATTTGAAGTTCACTCATCCTGATTGATTAAATATGTCGATCGATTGATTGACAGGCTGTTATAAGCGTTAGATATCTATATTTGATGCTTATACAGTGTAGTGCACTTTGGTTGATGGTTGATTATTTTTCAATGCTATTATACATGTGTTGTATGAAAATCCATATAATTAACTTTATATGGTAATTGATTGGGCCTCATTCCAATTTGAAAAATAAAGAATATTATAAAATAAAGGTTCATGTGTTGACTGTACTCATCCGTTGAGATTAGTCATGTGTTGAACGAAATAATTTAACAAAAATAGTCACACGTGGACAGTACTCATTCGTTGAGATTAGTCGTGTGTTGACAAAAATAAATATTCATTTGTTGAATAGAATATTTGAAAATAGAAATATATGAAGCCGTGTTGGTTAGATTGACGCCATTTTGACGTGAACGATATTTATATCGATTTTATTCATTTTAAAATGAATATTGAAAAGTGTTTTCGAAAACGCATATTTTGAAATGAAATTTGAATCAAATTGAATAGAAAACGAATTCGAATTGAATATATAACGAATTGAATTCGAATTGATTATAAAATGAATTTGATTTCCATTGAATATATAATGAATTTGATTCAAATAGAAAACGGAAATGAATTGGATTGAAAACGATTTCGACATGAATGGAATATAAAACGATTTCGAAATGAATTGAATTGAAAACAAATTCAAATTGAATTAAATGCGAATTGAAATGAATTCAAATTGAATTGAAATTTGAACTGAATAGAAATGAATTTTTAAACGAATTTATAAAGAAGAATTCAATTTTGCTTTGAATTGAAATGGAAGTTGAAATGAATTTTGAAACGAATTTAAAAACTATTTATAAAATTCGTTTTGAATAGTAATCGACGAAATATATATTATATATATTATATATATAATATAATGGCCTGAATAGAACGCGCCGCGCCGCGGCAGTTCGTGAATTTCGACCATTTATTTCAAACGGACATTACGGGAGATCCGACCGTCGGATTCTCCTAAAAACGGATCCGTTGGGTTCGTATCGAAAAGAGCTTTCTAACGAATATTAGAAATTTGAAATCTAACGGTTGGATTTGGAGATACGTCCACATCAAATTTGAAAAAGGTCGCTGTAAGTGCAGTTCGATGACCGTTGATGGAAATCGACTGTACGTGCCTTGATAAAATTATTAAAAATAGTAATAATTTGTGTAAAATCATAAGAAATGATTTAGAAAGAATTGGGATGAAAAACTCCATATTTGAAAAGATAAAAATGGATTTTTATCGAAATGAACTAGTTTTGAACTGGAATTATAATTCTATTTATTTTTAAATAAATAAATTGGATTTGAAATGGTTTTGAAAATAACCAGAATTTCCAATGATTGCATTGGAATGGATTTGAATCGAAATTGTCTTCGGAATATTTCGATGTTGGATTTCGTGATCATACAGATGTTATGGAAATTTGAAAGATATAGATATATATATCGTTATTTCCAATACGATATTTGTTGGTCGTAGAATTTGGTATTGAATATAAGCCGGGATATTTTCTATTCAGAGCCTTGTATTTAATATCAAATGTGATTTGGGTTTGTCGTGAATGGTGTCTTCATTAACACTGTTCTTGAACCCAGTTGAGAAAAGATTAAATCTTTTTATTTAGATTTAATGAAGTGTACCAATTAAACAATATTTAATTGGAATTGAATCGATATTGATTTTTGGGTTTATCGCGGACGGTGTTTTAAATAACACTCGTTCTTTAACCCAGTTAACGATTAAAACTAAGTGGAGTTTTAATGAATCTTTAATTAGATTGAAATAATCGAGAATGGAGTATCGCCAGTTTTGCTCCAGGCGATAGTTAAATCTTTAATTAGATTTGAACGTGAAATGGTAATCGAATTTACCAATAACACTGTGGTGTTAGATATGGAGTATTACCAGTTTTACTTCATGGGATGAATAGGTTTGGATTGGGAAATTAAAACAAATGATTACTTCGGTAAGGTTCGTTAATCCCGACTAGTTTTGAATTGATATTCAAAAAGAAGATTAAAGAATAAATTCAAGAAATTTATCTTGGATAAAATTAATGGGAACCTTTCCCTATGAATGTGAAATTTAGAAACTAACTGTCGGTTAGCTAAGCAGAATGGTTTCCTGGATATTGATCTGATGTTGGTTTCGGCCTTCGGGGTTAATTTTTGGGGAATTATTCTCTTGATTAATTTACGATTAGTGACTAATGAATTGGAATGAGGCGTATGTTGTGTTTGTGTAACACTTATTTAAAATATACGCGAGTTATTCGGGAAGACCGGGTTTATCCCATTCTGAATAACTGATACGACGATAAGTCGAAGATGAAGACGGTGGTCGAAGACCGGAAGTCTTCACGTTGTTTGGGTGATTACTGATGATCTTGATTGGGCTGTACACCCAAGAAGATGGAAACAGTTGGTGATCGTCCAGACGTACTTGGAGATCGATGGATATGCGGGGTACTAGGTGCCTCCGGTTTCGTTCAGACCCAGAACGGACTTGTAAATGGACTGTGTGTCTGACATTGGATTTTAGTCCGTGTGATTGATCTCTATTAAATATATATCTGTTTGGCGGCGGAGAATTTATTCTCTTGCTTAACGCCCTTCTCTGAGACGTACGAGCTCAGGGGTTATATATTGATGGATATCAAACGCATGGAGTGAATTTCCTGTGTGGCATGCCTAAGTGGCAATTGATCGAGGCTTTTGTTGAAAAGCAAAGTCTTGTGGTGATGATCAAAGCACGGCCTTTGTGGCATAGCTTTGTGTAACGTTTGCTTCGCGAGTTTCACACCCGGTATGAACCAAAAACGGGAGAAGGACCTCAGGGAGGGCCTACGTTTCCTCCTAGCTAAAAGTGGCGTCAGTGGTTTTACACGCCCTGACGAGTTTGACTTATGTGGTTGTTGCTGTTGCGAGGCGCCTCGGTTAGATCGGACGATCCGGGTCCGATGGAGTCATTCGTTGGCTCGCTTACGCCCCAAAGGGCGGCAAAACGTAGTGCTCAGGCATTTTAATCCACATTGGTGGACCGGCCCTGACGATCCAAGGGTCACTCGAGCTCTGATCCTGAGACTCGGGCTAGGCAGTCTCGAATCGGTTGAGGACTATCTTTTGCCTCGGTTCATAGATGGAAATCCAATTTCCAAATACGTGACATTTGCGGTTTTATTTGTAAACCTATATATGGCGACATGATATATGGTACCCATGCCGCCTATGATTGATACTTATGATTTGAAGTTGTTTTATACACTATGCACTATAATAGTATCAAATGATTTGTTTTTAAACGTATCAAGCATTGTTTGGCTGTTATAAGGGAAAACCCTATCCTTCGGCTTGCGTTGCATTGTGTGATAGGACCTGGGTCTTATAACAGCTTCATTTTTCTTTATTTAGCATTGCGTTGTTTGTTTTATGCACTGGTGTTCTTGGGAGGAAACCCGTTCCGTGTTATACGGCGTGGTCCCTTGATTTACCTAACTTTAAAAATAAAGATTAATAACTGTTTTAGTTCTCACACCAGTCCCATGACTGACCTGGAGTTTATTGTTTTAACCTAAACTCTGGGTGCCCCTATTTTGACACGGGCAGCTAGTAGTTTTGGTTTTGCAGATTTATATTCACAGGATCCTGGTTTACAGCTGGAACGATATCCGGGAAGCTTTGTATCCGTATATCTCCTTCTAGTTGTGTATTGTATTATTTTCCGCTGCGATGTATTTAAATGTAATTTAAATCTCTGATATTTATGTGTAATATTTATTTGTTTATACTCTGTATATTCTTGTAATCTGATGCATTGTTGTAATATACAATGAAATGTTCTTTTGTATGTGTTCTGTTTTGTCGTGTTCTCAAACGATAGGGCGTTTCGAACGGCCTGGATCGGTTTAGCGACTGGTTCGGACCGAGCGAAATTCCCGCTCGTCACATTTGTCTAACATGAGTTTCTCACAAGTTAAATCGGACAATTCTCTATATATGAAGAAGGGCATAAATGGAACTGTGTTCATTCTAGTATATGTTGACGACATGCTAATAACAGGAGACAACAGCGAAGAAATAAACAGAATCGTACCCAAGCTGGATCAAAATTTCGCCATTAAAGACTTGGTGGAACTAAAAAATTTTCTTGGAATACAAGTGATTAGGAAAAACAATGGTGAATTAATATTATCCCAACAAAATTATATCACTGAAATACTGCAAAGGGAAAATATGCACAAGGCAAACCCATTACCTACGCCTATGATTAGTAACCTAAGACTATCTAAGCATAAAGGAGAAGCTATCGACAATGCCAAACAATATAGAAGCATAATAGGAGCGTTACAATACGCAACTATTACTCGACCAGACATATGCTACAACGTCAATAAACTCAGTCAATACATGCAGAACCCTTTATTAGAACATTGGATGGCATTAAAGAGAGTGTTACGATACTTACAAGGCACAAAACATTACGGCATACGCCTAAATTCAGAAAAGGAACTTAACTTACAGTGCTTTAGCGATGCCGATTGGGCCAACGATATTGACGATCGAAAGTCTGTCTCAGGATACTGCGTTTACCTCGGTTCCAATATCATTTCCTGGTGTACGAAGAAACAACATACCACATCAAGATCTAGCACAGAGGCTGAGTACCATGCACTGGCAAGCGCTACAGCCGAAATCATGTGGATAGAATCACTGATGGAGGAGCTTGGTTTCACTCCAAGACGAAAGCCGGTCATTTGGTGCGATAATAAGAGCACAGTATCTTTATCTCTAAACCCTATTCAACATTCAAGGACGAAACATCTTGAAATTGATCTCCACTTTGTGAGAGAAAGAACGCAATCAGGAAGACTTGAAATATGTCATGTGCTCGCACACTATCAGAGAGCAGATGCTCTCACAAAGGCCCTTTCGACCAAAATTTTTATCAGAATGAGAGAGGAACTTCGCGTTATCAGTGCAGGCGGAAGCCAGAATGAGCAAGGAAACCCTAGTTCGAACTGAGAGGGCATAATGAAGATAATAGAGCCGTTACAATAGAGCCGTTAGAGTGTGAACACGTTTTTATCATATTTAGCATGCTTTGTCATTATCTACTAGCTGTTAGGCTCATGCATACTTGTTATATTTAATACTAGCCGTTAGGCTCATACATATTTGGTGTATTTTGTACTAGCCGTTGGGCTCATAGCACTATATATATGTGCTCTTTGAATCATGTTTTGTATCAATAAAATTTGCAATTCTTCCTCTCTAATAACTCTCCTCCTCATCCCTTAATAACCCCAACCGTCCACATACCTACCGCCGACATCCAGCTCACCCACCCAGTCGCCGACCGTCCTCCATCAACCCCTTCGTATTTTTTTATGTTATTGTTTTTAGTTCGAAATAGTGTACTGTGCTAGACACCAACCGTCGCTTCTCCTGACGCCATGGCCATCGCCAGCTCCAACACTGGCCTAACCTCCCGCTGACCCCGATCCAGTTTACATGACCTGCCTCATTCACTGAAGACCCCACTTCGACGCTGTTTGTTATTTTTTTTATAATTGGCTTGTGGTTTTCATAACAGAAGAGTGGGAAAGATTGGTTTTATTGTTTTGTAGAGAGTAAGAAAATTGGTGTGCTATTTATGGAAGAAATGTAAGAGGAGATAAGGAGGACGTCCATCATCAGACGGTAGGTTAATAGATGATAGCTGCTCGTGCTTTCACCTCTACATGGCTGTGTTCTCCTTTCTTTGCTCGCTTCTTGTCATAGTTTGTTGGCGTTATGCTATCAGATTTTTTTATATAGGTAAGATATGTACATATGAAAGATCTATACAAATAGATAGTATAGGATACTTGTTTTTTTTATTCGGCCCAATCCATTTCCTAAAAAAAAGGATTGAGCCGAGTTTAATTGCAATCAATTAGGAGAACAACCTTTTCTTGTGTCGAATAGAAGATTAGGAAGACTTATAATCCTTTCTAGAGGTACCTATTCTTTTCATTTCATTTCTCCAGTCCTTGCCTTGTATCTTCTTCCTTTGTTTTTGTATACCTATTAGGTAGAGCTTAGTACTAAAAATGGAATACAAGAAATGAATTCCATAGATCTCGCAAAAATACTAGTTATCTTGGTAGGAGTCTGATACCTGGATTTCCTTCTCAACAAATTATTATTTTTCCACAAGTGATCGTGATGTCGTTTTATGGAATCGCAGGTTTATTCATAACTGTCCTAGTTCTACCGTATCTCTTGTTTCATTTCTTCTGGAACAATCAAAAAAACTTTTTTGATTATGGATATACTACCAGAAATTCCATGCGCAATCTCAGCATTCAATGTGTATTCCTGAATAATCTCATTTTTCAATTATTCAACCATTTCATTTTACCAAGTTCAACGTTAGCCAGATTAAGGGCCGTATCAGATTGATATACGCCAAGGCAAACTGGAAAAAAACCTGGACGGAGTAAATCTAATTGGCTGCAATTTTATATTTCTTTTTTTTATATTAAGTAATGGGGTAGTTCATTTTGGTTCGAATGAATCCGAAACTCAAGGCATCGAATATTCATTGTTGTCCATTTTACCTGGATAAAATCCATTAGTTCCCTTGCATCAGGCTGCCAGTGATCGAATTGATTCCATTCGGATTCTGCCCCATTTATTACCCAGTGGACGCCACAATTCAAAAGCAGCGCTACACTCATCGAGCAATTAGTTATCTCTGACCTCGGAATACCAATTCTAGTTGACTCAGTATTTGATCACTAGCTGTGGGGAAGGGGAGAAAGACATCATATAGAGTGCGTAGGCGTAAGAAGTGTCAGACTCATGGCCGTCTTTCTTTCGACCGTCCTCTTAACCTATAGGAGCTGTTCATGATATTTGAAGAAAAGCAGAATTTTTCAAAGAATTCATAAAATAAATAAAAAAATTAGAAAAAAGAAAGGTAACTAGTATAAATTTGTGTGGTAATTATTTACTCACAATTTCTCTTTTCTATTAGAGCGGGATCCACTTTTTGGGGAATATGAGTACTTTCATTAGTGTTGCGAAAGATCAGAAGTAGGATGGATGAATAGCTGGATTGATAGATGAATAGAGACGTAGCAGCTTTTACTTAGGTAGGAAGCCGAATATAGTTTGTAGAAATACTAGGGTGGTAGGAGAAGGCGTTAGCATAGCATATGCATGGTACAACGTTCAGAAATTGAGTGGGACTTATCATGGAAGGATTGCATACGTAATGGGTCTATATGGTAGGCAGGTGCGAATTTGTTTTAGGCTGGGTATAGTTTTCACCTTTTCCTTCTTCTGCATATTTGTTTTAAGTTGATATGTAGGCATGTGAACTTTTTTTACAGTTTAGATTTGTATGTGATTAAATTTATGCGTCTTCGAGGATTTGAGAAAATAAGCTGAGTTGATTTGCAGAAGGTAGTAGGAGCATGTGATGTTACAATTCTATGTTGCACATCTATTTTATTTCATATGTAATTGTAGTAGGTAGTCTGTACCTCTCTAGTTTAGGCGTGCATTTGCAAATTTACTTATGGGTTAAGTTTATGTATTTTATTTATATTTTTATTACATTATTAAATCATAAAGTTAATTGTTGTTTAGCGTTAACCATTAAATTCGTACCGTCACACACGATTCCCAAACATAATAGAAATGGAACTACCGCTACGACTTAACGTCCTGAACCCAATGGAACTCGTTTGGTCGATAATCGACTCCATGTGGACAATGGTGTTATTTTAATGTATCGGTTCACCTTTAAGTTACACGTACGGATAAAATAACTCTGATTGGCTCAAAAATGGAAATTTAGCAATAACTAGCTGTATATATTCCAATAAAATTTGTTTCGTCGAAAACGGAGATCGTTTGAAAAGAAAACTATTTTTAACACCTATATAATATAATTAAATTCAAAATGAATTATATTTAATAAACTATTGTCATCGTATATCTCCAAATGATATATTATACAGCTTCAAGATGACCCGATATGTATTTTAAACTCAAATGTTAAAAAAATTCGGGCTAATCAATATTGGAATTATAAAGAAATTCCTTTATATTTATTAAATAAATCGTTATCGTTTATTAACGAATTCCATAGCGACTATTCAAAAATTTGAATTGGACATAACTTACAATATATAAACTGAAATTTCGATTTTTCTCTTACATTAGAAAATTATGATTAAACCGATTCGAACGTTTCTTGTTTCATAGAATTCTGACTTAAAATGGATTATGTATATTCAATTGAAGTTTAAATCGTAAGTTACAAACTACCGTGCCGTTTTGAGTTCGTTTATATATTTCTATATAAATTTAACGTTCATCTTTCATTATATAATCGAATTATATATTATAAATCCATTTATAATCCAAATCAATATTTAAAATAATAAAATATATTACATGTTCGACTACCAAAAATACGGGACGTTACAGACACTCACGTCTAATGATACATGTGTAGTAGGTGGAAGGGAAACAAACCTATTTAGCAAAAGAAATAGCTTTATTACATTTATATTTTCTATCAATAAATTAGTATGCATGCACAATTTTATTTTGTGACTTCATGAAAGATTGTTTCACATGCTCAAACTTTAAATACAAACATCCATGTGCATGTACTAGTGCACATACTCATTATGTGTGTGCAAACATACGCATATGTGTAGTCGGTGGAGGGGAAACAAACATATATAACAAATTACATTTATCATCTCTATCATTAAATTAATATGCATGCACAATTTTATTTTGTTACTTCATGAAAGATTGTTTCACATCCTCAAACTTTAAATACAAACATGCACGTGCATATACTATTGCACGTACTCATTATGTGTGTGCAAACATACACATGCACATGCATGCATGTACATGGATGCGGGCGTGTGTATAACGAAATGTATAAGGTTTGATGGAAAAAATGAACAATAAATGATAGAAAAAGAGAGTTTAGAATTCCAATAGATAATGAATGTCCAACAGTTGAGAATTTAATGTATCAGAACCAATAGAATGCTAACTTCATCCACTTGGTGTCTTCTCTTAAAAATAAAAGCTGTTTGCGAGTTAGTTGCTGTTTTTGCATATTGAAGATAGTCAATTTGATCTCTTTCTACTTTGTTGTGTAATTGTTGAAGTGATTGCCTAAACAGCTGGAAATAGATTCAAGTTGCTGTGGTTTCAAAGCTGTTGGTCTTTCAATGTAATTAGAGTGTTGCATTTTCTAGTGTTCTAAGTTGCACCTTGCATGGTGATATTCTAGTTTATTTTAGGTTGTTTCTGTTGTGGTTTATTGTAAAGGCCCGTAAATCCGTGCCCTTTGAGCTGACAACTTATAATCCATGTCCAACCAAATTGCATGAAAATACGAATCTTTAGTAGAAAGAAATTAGAGGATGAGAAATAGAAAGAAAGAAATATTAGAATAGAAGAAAAAGAAGAACATTAGAATCTCACAGCGGAACGAATAAATATAGTATATCAAATCTCTTTACAAAAATTGTATATACATACCAATCATCAGAGTACATCATCTATCAAACACAGCGGAATAAACTCTAAATATCTAACGTTGAAGCCTCCTGCTTCCAGCTCCTGAAACTCCAGCGAAACCTAACTTGGAAATATACTCAGTCTGACCCGAGCACATTTGAAGTAAAGCAAAATTCACCAGGATCAGTCTGGAATACTTTTCAGTAATAAATTCACAACAAACAACTTGTTTAACTTTGGAAATCCCTTTTTGAAAGAAAGGATAATAGTAAGACCATCCTACACATAAACATGATCGATTTTTGCCTTACTATAACCCAAAACGAATTTGATATATCAAAATCCAGTGATATTATAATAGTGCCTATCCAACCACAAATAAATAACCATCTAGTAGGACGCTTGCATCTCACGCTCTACATATTTAATATAAAATCAAAAACCCGCATGGCGCTTATTGGATATTGGATATTGGATTACAAGTATGACAAGGTATGGGACCACCTTCCTATCAGTGTACTTTAAAGGGATTACACTGGGGTTCAACAAGGACGTTTTGCAACCCGGCTACACATGACTGACCACTCATTTGACTTGAGTGTATCGAATAAATTGTCACCCTGACAGTTTTATGGGCCCACTGTCCATCCACGGAGATACACAATCGAAAGAAGAACAAATAAAGAATTTCTCTAGATTGGTGACAATAAACCCTGCTTGGGGATGACCCACCTAGCCATGCTGCCTGTTTGATTTCTGTTATTTTCCGATTGATGAGGCTTGAGATCATGTTTATCTTTTTAGAGAACATCTCGATATCTTTGAATGACACATCGTTAGATCCGTTAAATCACTGATTGACTTCCACAAAAACACTCTGGGTGTTAAGCAAGAGAATTTCTCCGCCACCAAACTTGGTATATTTGTAAAAATCAATGTACGTGACCCTCATAAAATACTCTATCAGACATTCGTCCATACAAGTCATCCAGGAACAAGATGAACCGAAGGCATTCTCCTACTGCATCCTAGGAATCACCCCATAGACCAGTAGCGAGTAGTCCTTATAATTCCAATCATGACAGAACCACAGTTTATCTCCGGGAGCGACCTAGAGATTATAAGTACTTCTTCCGTTTCATGAAGATCTACGGTCTTCAGTTGCTCCATCTTTATCTTCTGCAGTTAGTTTCGAACACAACGTTGGTTCGAAGTGATTTTGGGTTTAGTTCCCATCCCGGTTGTGACGGCCCGCCCCGCACCAGCCTGCATTTCCTCCGAAGGTGCGCTATGCACATGCCCGACTAGCACGGAACGGTCGCCAAAGAAAGGAAAGAAGAGAATGAACTACCAAGGAACCTGTAGAATGTCTCATAGCGCACAGAACAAAATATAATAATAACATAATCTTGACATAAAACAGGAGAGACAGTGCATAAGCTGAAAACTAAACCAACATAGCAGCGGAAACCCAAATACAGCTTATTACAACTTTCCAAATTACTGTCTCTAAAACAAAAGAAAGTTAAAGTAGAAGATGCACTACTAATGCCCAAGCAGTGATCTTCAACAACACAGGGAGAATATCCATATGTATCATACATGGAAGCCTCCTGCTCGTCTCCGAATCAGCTACTCGTGCATACCCAGCTAACCTGTCTCTAGTCTGCTCGTGAGAGCACCCAGAGTAATAAGAAGAGACATAAAACTCTGGGTCAGACAAAAAGTCTGGTATGAGCGATAACCAGCTAAACAGAACAATAACATGTATACTAAATCATACCTGAACCTGGACCTGCAACCAAAGAGTTAGCACTACATACCATACAATACTCTAAGGTGCCACTGAACAGATGGTGTAAAGATAATGGGGGTGGGGGTGTGCATGTCATAATGATGGCAAACAAATCAAGCATAGCAACCATCCTCACATCTCTCACTCCGTGTGTAAAGCATACGATATCTACCGCTTCGATCACTAGATCCATAGAAGTAGTGACGGAGTTCAACCTGTACAACTACTGCTACTACCAAGCTTGCCACATGGATTCATGACCAAACCTTTACAAATGACCCCACTTCATTGGTCTATAGCCCTTTTAGTCGTACCTAAGCCACTGTGGCCCTGAATCCGTTCACGTACTCCCTACACATAGTGATCCAAAGTTATAGACATCGAAAACCCCTTAACACGCGTCCCGCAGCAAAGCCCAATCATGAAGTGAACTCGTTGGTTCCCAACTGGATCCTGAGCTCTAACTTCCATTTGGACCACCTTTGCATCTCGGGTTATTAGTCGTCACCGGATTGGTTCGGTTCCTCCCTTTACTTTGCTTCGGATCATACTCCCATTGGGTTCGGATCGTGCTTCCCAGTTCAGTTCGTGATCCACGCCTCATGTCCAAGCTCCCCAGTTTGGATCAGAATGCTTCATCCCCTCGGATCGGGTCAAGTTCCTTAAGTTCTTCCATGGCGCATCGGTTCGGATCGGGTAACATGGTCCGGATCGTGGGCTCTCCAGATAAGCGGATCGGTTCAGTTCAGAGAAGACTACACGGGTCGGGTCGGAGAAGATGCTCCCTAATTCTCCAGATCGTCTCGTGGATGCAGTAGTTTGGAGGGGCGGTTCGGTTCGGGCTCCTTTCTCCGATCCGATCCGGATCGGCCAAATACCTGCACTTCTTTCCAACAACTGTTTACGCTATTCGACGACGTTTTCGACCAATCTAACTATTCTAAACAATCATAATTCATACCAACAGCCATGGGAACATATAACATCAACCACAAACATCAAAACAATAACTTAATAGGTTAAAATAAATCAAACATAGCCAAAACCCCACATTTTCCCTTAAGCATGCTTAAACAAAACTAATGATAGGATTAACAAAACTTAACCAAATTAACCCAAATTTCTAACAGAGGTTTAAAACAACATTTCGAAATTTACCAATATTTTTTCAGATTTTATTAATGTATAAATTCGCTAATTATCACTAATCACCCTAATTAACTGCAATTAGTGTCAAAACAATGCTAATCACTCACCTTGGCCACAAATAAAATTTTCTGAACTGAAACCTCACTGATTTGGGCGAATACTGATGTCTAACAGCAGCTCTAATACTGATTTGGTGAAGATCTTCTTTGATTTGGTGTTGCTAAGCCTAATCCTTGATTAAACGGTGATTAGAGATGATTCTAGATGTTGACAGCCATTGTTAGGGTTCAAGAATGAAAGTGGCGGCTGAAAAATGAAAATAAGATCGTTCTCTAACTGATTTCAGCCTCCTCATAACCCTAATCCCGAAATGGGTTATGGGCCCTCTTGCTAATCACCCTAATTAGGCCCGGTTAAGCTGTTTTTCACCATCTGAAACTTGCTTTAGCCATACCTCCCAAATGGTAAATCCGTTTGGCTAATGTGACCACTCTACGGAATTGTAAACCATCATCCGGAGCCAATGGAAGTGGTTTCAAGTCAAAATTCCTTTCCAATCAAAAGTTATGGACAAAACAGTATCAGCTAGGGGCAAAACGGTCATTTAAAAATTGGCGAAAATCATGAACATGGGAAATGACTCCAATAGTCGTCTCCCAAAGTTACATGACCATACAACTTCGTATGTGAAAAAAATAAATATTCTACGATCCTTCGATACGTAGAATGCGGGTCATTACACTCTCCCCCCCTTAAGAAATTTCGTCCCCGAAATTCCTTAACCCAAAACATACAAAGGATCCCGCATGCCTACCAGCCACAAACAACAATCAAACATGCAAAACAAACAAACAGACAAACCTATCCTAGCATGCGGAAAGACTATATCGAAGTTAAAATCTTACCAGGCGAAGAGTTCTGGATACGTCTTCCTAATGCTCTCCTCTGTCTCCCAAGTATAGTCATTCTCATTCTCGCCCCACTGGACTTTGACTAGATTCACCACTTTCCTTCGAAGTTGCTTCATATCGTTCCCAACAATACGCATAGGCTTGCGGTTCCCAACCGCCTCGGGTTCAACTTCGATATCATCCAACTGATCAGGTGAAATAGTCACATCTGGGTCGTACACGAACTTCCTTAACTGGGAAACATGAAATACGTTGTGAACTCCTGCCATCTTCTCTGGTAATTCAACTTTTTATGCCAAATTCCTAATTTGCTCAAGAACTGGGAATGGACCAACAAATCTTGGTGCTAACTTGCCTCTCCTGCCAAATCGTATCACGCTCTTCAACGGAGAAATTTTGACAAACACCAAGTCGCCAATGGAGAACTTTAATTCTCTTCTCCTCATATCAGCATAACTCTTCTGCCTATCTTGGGCAGCCTTCATTCGCTGTTGGATAATCTTAATCTTAGCTGATGTTTCTCTTATCACATCGGGTCCAAGCACAAACTTCTCACCAGTTTCTACCCAACATGACGGTGAGTTGCACGTTCTTCCATACAAAGCTTCAAATGGAGCCATACCAATACTGGATTGATAGCTATTATTATATGCAAACTCTACTAGATGCAAATGGTCATCCCATGATCCAACGAAATCCATTACACAAGCTCTTAAGAGATCTTCTAACACTCGATTCACACTCTCTGTCTGTCCGTCAGTTTGAGGATGATACGCGGTACTGAGATGTAATTCTGATCCTAACGCCTCTTGTAAGCTCTTCCAAAATCCACTAGTGAACAATGGATCTCGGTCACTCACAATGCCTTTGGGTATTCCATGAAATCTCACTACCCACTTTATATACAGTTCCGCCAACTTAGCTGCCATCCTGTTTGACTTGACGGGTATAAAACTTGCACTCTTAGTCAGTCGGTCCACAATCACCCAAATGCTATCATGGCCCGATCTAGTCCTTGGTAACCCATCAATGAAATCCATTGACACTTGTTCCCATTTCCATTCTGGAATTTCTAATGGTTGTAGCAAACCACTAGGCTTCTTTTGCTCAGCTTTAACTAGCCGGCAATTCATGCATTTGGATATAAATTTCCCAACGTCTCTTTTCATCCCTTCCCAGTAGTAGGTCCGCTTCATGTCTCGGTACATCTTGTTACCACCGGGTTGTATAGTCAGTTTTGAGCGATGACATTCTCTAAGCACTTCATCTCTCAATCCATTGACATTGGGTACAACTAGTCTTCCATTCTTTCTAAGCCATCCATCTCGATCAAGCCCATACTTGTTCATCCCTTTGTCAATTCCCATCTCTAAATTTGAGATGATTTCCAATAGGTTAGGATCGTTCCTCTGACTAGAACTAATCCGCTCAATCAAAGTGGGTCTGATCGTCAAACTTGCTAACATTTCCGGATCCAATTCGCACTTTGGTCTGAAATCATACCCAGCGATGTACTCCAGTTGCTTCCATTCTAGAAACAAAGCCCCTAAACTGGTATGTCTTCTACTCAATGCATCAGCCACCGCATTGCCCTTTCCTGGTGTATATGCGATGTCGAAATCATAGGAAGCTAAGAATTATAACCATCTTCGTTGTCGGAGATTTAGATCCTTTTGAGAGAAAATATACTTTAACGATTTATGATCGGTAAACAACTCGAATCTTTCTCCCAAGAGATAATGTCTCCACATCCTCAGTGCAAACACGATCGCTGCCAATTCCAAATCATGGGTAGGGTATCTTTTCTCATGTGGTTTAAGTTGCCGACTTGCATAAGCTACAACCCTACATCCTTGCATCAATACAGCACCTAGCCCGGTACCACATGCATCCATATATACCATCATCTCTTCATTCCCCTTAGGAATGACTAACACTGGTGCATATGTCAACTTTTCCTTTAGACTCTTAAATGCATTCTCGCACTTTTCATCCTAGACAAAAGCTTGATTCTTCTTGGTCAACTGAGTCAACGGTGCTGCTATCTTGGAGAAGTCTTGGATAAATTTACGGTAATATCCAGCTAATCCCAAGAAACTTCTTATGTCCGTTGCATTCCTGGGCGTAGACCAATCTTGTACCGTAGCCACCTTCGCACGATCCACAGAATACCAGTCTCTGAAACAACATGGCCCAAAAATCTCACTTCCCTCCTCCAGTAGTGACATTTAGAAAACTTTGCTTTTGATGTTTTCTCAACACCTCCATTACTATTCTTAAATGTTCCTTGTGTTCTTCCTCTGTTCTCGAATAGACCAAAATGTCATCCACGAACACAAGGAAAAACTTATTCAACTGATCTCTGAATACCCTATTCATAAGATCCACAAAATATGCGGGGGCATTGGTCAGTCCGAATGGCATGACCAACCACTCATAAAATCCAGACGGCGTCCGAAATGCCGTTTTAGCTATACTCTCAGCTTCCACTCTAAGCCGATGAAAACCTGTCGCGAGATCCAACTGAGAGAATACTCTCGCGCCAATCAACTGATCAAACAAATCATCTATCCGCGGTAGAGGATGCTTATTCTTCCTCGTCACTTTATTCAACCCGCGGTAGTCTACACACAAACGAAGGGAATCATCTGCCTTGGTAGCAAACACAACTGGTGCTCCCCATTCAGAAACACTCCTTCTGATAAATCCCTTCTTCAAAAGATCGTTGACTTGCACCCCCAGCTCTCGCTGCTCCCTTGGTACCATACGACGAAGTGGCATCACTATAGATCTGGCATCTTTCACTAAATCAATACGGAACTCAGTCTCTCGATGTGGTTGAAGCCCGGTCACTTCCTCGAAGACGTCCGGATACTGGCCAACCACGGGCAACCCTGACAACTCACTATGCGGGATGTCGAGGGAATTTAGAAAACTAGCCATTACCCCATCACCGGGTAGACCACCAAACACTACCCTCCGCCCATCATCCGCTCTAGCTGTCACCAAAAAGCCCTCACAGTCTACCACCACCCCGTATCTTTGGAGCCAATCGACTCCCAAAATAATGCCAAACCCAGTAAAGCCCAAACAAAGAAATCACAAGCAAATATGCACCCATGACTCGAAAAGACCACATTACGACAAATCATGCTAAGGTTAGTTGAACCACCAATCGGGTTCGTCACTACTAAAGGCCTATCGACAATCTCAGGCTCCAATCCCAACCTATCTACCAGGTCACTAGATATGAAAGAACTGGAAGCCCTAGTATCAAACAAAACTCTAACAGGAACATCATAAACAGAAAGCATACCTTGAATGATGACATTCTTTCCCTTCTCCGTCGCGGTTGGGGCATTCGACGAAGAAGGAATAGCATTAAGGGCATATGCTTTCACCAACGGCTTTTCTTTAGGGGGTTGCGGACACTTGTCCTTGTGATGTCCCACTTGGCCACAGTTGAAGCACTTCCCATCCGCTGGCTTGGCCCGACACTCTTTGGCATAATGGCCCTTCTTACCACAGCTGAAGCACTCAACATCTTGCTTATTCTTTTTCTTCTAGCCATCCTTGGTCTGATTCTGCTTTCTCTTATTCTGAGAACCATTCTTGCCTCCACCGCTTGCTTGCGGCTTTGGCTCCTCTGCAGATGCAACCTCAGTCTTCGACCTAGGGTAAAGACTCTCGGACCTCAATGCTTTCCCCACAATCGATTCAAACGTCTCATCGATGTGGTTAATAAGCCTTTCCCCCAAGTACTGATCCAGGTCATTTATGAACTTCTCATTCTTCTTCTCGGCAGTATCAATAAGAGACAGCCCATACTTCAACAAGGTGTCGAATTCGGCAATATACTCCGAGACAGCTCTGCCATTCTGCTTGAGTTCCAAGAACTTCTTAAACAACACTGACTTCTGAGCAGCTGGAATGAACTTATCGCTAAAGCGAGCCTTAAACTGCTCCTAAGTAATCTGATCCTCGGGAGTAGCTGCCTTTATAACATTCCACCAATTCATTGCCCGTCCTTGCAGATGACGGGATGCTAACCTTCTCTTCATCGCATCCTCGATACCCAAGTCTTTGAAGATACGCTCGCAGCTATCCAACCAATCCTGAACATCCGTAGCCGACCCCGTTCCGTGGAACGGCTTCCCACCAAGACTAGTATTATCCTTATTCAGCTTGGCGAAATCGGCCCTACGCTCCTGCACTATTGGACCACCACCATTACCACCATTGGGAGCTACCCTCTGCACATCCCTAAGCATCTCCCTCATGAGGTCAGTAAACATCGTCCTCATATCAGCAGCATTCCCATTATTGGATCCTCTACCGGGTGCTCTTGCGTATTGGCTCATCGTTCAATCTGTAAAGAGAAAACGATTAACCATCTCCATAGTGGTGCTAGTGCAGTGCGACCTCATCCTTAGCTATACTAATAGTGTATATATATAGCTTTTGAAAACCAAAATAATCACAAATACGCGCTCTCGTATACGTATACTATCTCTCCCTGATAACTTCCCTAGGTTAATTATGCAACCTAGAGCTCTGATACCAAATGTGACGGCCCGCCCCGCACCAGCCTGCATTTCCTCCGAAGGTGCGCTATGCACATGCCCGACTAGCACGGAACGGTCGCCAAAGAAAGGAAAGAAGAGAATGAACTAATAAGGAACCTGTAGAATGTTTCACAGCGCATGGAACAAAATATAATAATAACAGAATCTTGACATAAAACAGGCGGGACAGTGCATAAGCTAAAAACTAAACCAACATAGCAGCGTAAACCCAAATACAGCTTATTACAACTTTCCAAATTACTGTCTCTAAAACAAAAGAAAGTAAAAGTAGAAGATGCACTACTTATGCCCAAGCAGTGATCTTCAACAACACAGGGAGAATATCCATATGTATCATACGTGGAAGCCTCCTGCTCGTCTCCGAATCAGCTACTCGTGCATACCCAGCTAACATGCCTCTAGTCTGCTCGTGAGAGCACCCAGAGTAATAAGAATAGATATAAAACTCTGGGTCAGACAAAAAGTCTGGTATGGGCGATAAGCAGATAAACAAAACAATAACAGGTATACTAAACCATACCTGAACCTGGACCTGCAACCAAAGAGTTAGCACTACATACCGTACAATACTCTAAGGTGCCACTGAACATATGGTGTAAAGATAACGGGGGTGGGGGTGTGCATGTCATAATGATGACAAACAAATCAAGCATAGCAACCATCCTCACATCTCTCACTCAGTGCGTAAAGCATACGATATCTACCGCTTCGATCACTAGACCCATCGAAGTAATGACGGAGTTCAACCTGTACAACTACTGCTACTACCAAGCTTGCCACATGGAGTCATGACCAAACCTTTACAAATGACCCTACTTCATTGGTCTATAGCCCTTTTAGTCGTACCTAGGCCACTGTGGCCCTGAATCCGTTCACGTACTCCCTACACATAGTGATCCAAAGTTATAGACATCGACAACCACTTAGCACGCGTCCCGCAGCAAATCCCAATCATGAAGTGAACTCGTTGGTTCCCAACTGGATCCTGAGCTCTAACTTCCATTTGGACCACCTTTGCATCTCGAGTTTCTAGTCGTCACCGGATCGGTTCGGTTCCTCCCTTTACTTTGCTTCGGACCATACTCCCATTGGGTTCGGATCGTGCTTCCCAGTTCAGTTCGTGATCCACGCCTCATGTCCAAGCTCCCCAGTTCAGATCGGAATGCTTCATCCCCTCGGGTCGGGTCAAGTTCCTTAAGTTCTTCCATGGCGCATCGGTTCGGATCGGGTAACATGGTCCGGATCGTGGGCTCTCCAGATAAGAGGATTGGTCCGGAGCTCCCATTGGTTCGGTTCAGAGAAGACTACACGGGTCGGGTCGGAGAAGATGCTCCCTAATTCTCCAGATTGTCTCGTGGATGCAGTAGTTTGGAGGGGCGGTTCGGTTCGGGCTCCTTTCTCCGATCCAATCTGGATCGGCCAAATTCCTGCACTTCTTTCCAGCAACCGTTTACGCCATTCGACGACATTTTTGACCAATCTAACTATTCTAAACAATCACAATTCATACCAACAGTCATGGGAACATATAACATCAACCATAAACGTCAAAACAATAACTTGATAGGTTAAAATAAATCAAACATAGCCAAAACCCCATATTTTCCCTTAAGCGTGCTTAAAGAAAACTAATGATAGGATTAACAAAACTTAACCAAATTAACCCAAATTTCTAACAGAGGTCTAAAACAATATTTCGAAATTTACTAATATTTTTCCAGATTTTATTAATGTATAAATTCGCTAATTATCACTAATCACCCTAATTAACTGCAATTAATGTCAAAACAATGCTAATCACTCACCTTGGCCACAAATAAAATTTTCAGAACTGAAACCTCGCTGATTTGGCGAATACTGATGTCTAACAGCAGCTCTAATACTGATTTGGTGTTGCTAAGCCTAATCCTTGATTAAACGGTGATTAGAGATGATTCTAGATGTTGGTGGCCATTGTTAGGGTTCAAGAATGAAAGTGGCGGCTAAAAAATGAAAATAAGATCGTTCTCTAACTGATTTCAGCCTCCTCATAATCCTAATCCCGAAATGGGTTATGGGCCCTCTTGCTAATCACCCTAATTAGGCCCGGTTAAGCTGTTTTTCACCATCTGGAACTTGCTTCAGTCATACTCCCAAACGGTAAGTCCGTTTGGCTAGTGTGACCACTCTACGGAATTGTAAACCATCATCCGGAGCCAATGGAAGTGGTTTCAAGTCAAAAGTTATGACCAAAACAGTATTGGCTAGCGGCAAAACAGTCATTTAAAAATCGGCGAAAATCATGAACATGGGAAATGACTCCAATAGTCGTCTCCCAAAGTTACATGACCATACAACTTCGTATGTGAAAGAAATAAATATTCTACGATCCTTCGATATGTAGAATGCGGGTCGTTACACCGGTATCTTCGAAACAACACGTTAAAAGGTCCAATATAATATTTCATTGACAGTTGGTTATTTAACTATCAGTCCCAATAATATTGTTAAGCTCATTGGCAGCTCCGACCCTTTGATAAAAACTATTCATTTAAACCATTATATCGATTTAATATTGTTACAGTATCATAAAACCTTTCTATAACGACCCGTATTTTTCTCAGTATAATAATTAATTAATTTAATTATTTACTAGTAATTCAGAGAATTAAAATGGTTGTTTAATTAAATTATATTGAATATTTAATTAAATTAAATAATATAATAATATATTTAATTTCTGAAATAGTCAGAAATAGTGAATTGACATTATAATGTGAACTGGACAATTTAAAATATTTAATTTAGCTTAGAATTGAATTAGAATAACGTATATATTATTTTGACGACAGTTTGAACGTATAATTATATTATAATATTAATCGAGCCCGTAATGGCGTGGCAGTTCGCTATTTGGCGATTTGAACTTCAACTGAATGTACAGGGTCCGTTTTAAATCGGATTTCTGTGAAACAAGAAACATACGGAGCTGGTGAAGTATACTTTTCTAGTGGAAGAGAAAAATCAGGATTTCGTTGTATAGATTTTGATTTATATCCAAATCAAATTTTCAGAAAAACAGCGCCATAACCCTTTAAAAGCCATATCGATTTATTTATATTTTAAATGGATTTTAAATATGAATCGAATATTGATATAACACTGGATTTTGAATATCGAGCTCTAAAGCCAATATGGAGCTATGTGAAATTCTTTGTGAATATATACGATAATATTTATTTATAAATATTTAATTTAATTATTTTTAAATATATTTATATATTTAAAAGGGTTATTTAGAGCTTTAAAAATAGTCAGTTTTGCAAACGGCCTCCGTTTTTGACGAAACTAATTTTGTTGGATCCATAATATTAAATTATTATTAGATTCCAAGTTTCGTGATTTTTGGGGTCACTGTGTGGTCGTACGGATTTTTAATGTGAAAAACAGTCAGTATTTCTACGGTTAGAAATACGCTGTGTGAGCAAACGGAGTCGGAATTCGATGAAGTTTCATTGGGTCCGTAATGTCGAACTATAGCAACATGTCCAGTTTCGTGATTTTCGGATGCCATGTGTGATTATAGGAATTTTAGTGGACAAATAAAAATAACGTTTGCTTAAAAATCAATAAAATAATCGAATAAAAAAATATAAAAACCTATCTATAAATACACTACTCTCACTCCTAACCCTAAACTAAATCTCCTCTGGTCAAATTGAAGGCGCCGCATCCTTCAGCAAAAACAATACAGTGAAAGGAGTGATTTGAAAATCCAAAATAAATCGAATAAATTCCTAAAAATTATGAAACCGGTTTATTTAGACTCCTTGGATGATTCTCTTCACGTTGGTAATTTTTCTAGAGTGTGCGATTCTTGTTTGCGGATCTCGACTAGGCGACGCGAGCTTCAGGGAATTAGGGTTCAACGAATTGGGGGATGGAGGCCTTAATACTTGAATGTGAAGTTAGATTTGAACTCATGGGATAGATTGGCACTTGGTTGCTAAATTGGGTGGGTTTCGGTCACAAAAAGTGATGCTCGAACTGTTGAAGCGTGAGGGTCGTGCTGAGAACTGCAACTGGGAAGATGAATTTCGAGTTTGTTAAAGGTTGTATGGTTCGATAGAGAATTTGATGAGAAGGATTTTCATGTAATCCATTTGTTGATTGATAGAAAGAAGGAGGAGAATAAGAAGCAAGAAGGGGGTGGAAAGGGACATGGATTTTGCGGTTGATGTTCACTGGAGAAGGCTAGGAGAACGGGTGAAGAAGGATGAGCGGGTATGGGTAATTATGAAGGGGTATGGGCCAACTTATAAGGTAAAGGCCCAATATAAATTAAAAGGGAATTCAATCTATTTTTATTTATAATGTACAAACTTGTATAAGGTATAACTTCATCATATGTTATCAGAATGGGTAAAACAAGATTCGAAAGGATTGTATGGACGGACACTACCCAATGGAACCGACTGAGAGTGGATTGGAGTGCGTTACAATTTATAGAAAAATAAATTGTCTGTCTGAATCAAGCGATGGTTATTGTTATTAACGATGATCGTCCAATGTAAGTAAAACTCACCAACTCTGAACAGTTATATTTTCTTAGAACTGATAATTATCTGTTGATTGTTGTGTGTTAACTGTTTGGTTGAATTGCTTACGTATTGGTTGAAATTATAGATAACGATATATATATAAAACGTTAATCAAATATTGATTCTGTTTAGCTGAATATTTCATATGTAAATGAAATCGATGTTAATTATATTGTTTAACATCTGTGATGCAGGGAAACAGGTCGGAGGAATCCAACTGGATTCCTCAACATTTATTTTACTGTTTTTCATATATGGTGATATATGATGTGATATATAATCTCTTGTTGATTATGTGTGTTTGAATGATATCGATCATTGTGAATTGGTATTTTAAATACTGTAAGAAACACTGGGATATAGAAAAGGAAATATTTTTGAAAAAAAGAGAAAAGGAAATATCTGTAAAACATTTACAAATAGAATTATAAAAGAATATATTTGTAAAACATTTACAAATGGAATTGGAAAGGAAATATTTGTAAAACATTTACAAATGGAATTGGAAAGGAAATATTTGTAAAACATTTACAAATAGAATTGAAAAGGAATTAAAAAGGAAATATTTATTTGTTAAGTAAATAAAGTTATAAAAAGAAATATTTATTTGGTAAATAAATAAAGTTATAAAAGGAAATGTCTACTTGTTAAATAAATAAAGTTATAAAAGGAAATATTTATATGAAATAAATATAAACAAATAGAAAAGGAAGTATTTGTAATCGAATAAAGCTATCAAATATAATTTATTTGAATAAGAGTTAATCGATTAGAGTTAACCCGTTAGAGTTAATTAGATAGAGTTAACCAGCAAGAGTTAACCAGATAGAGTTAATTGAACATAGTTAATCGAATTAGGATTAATTGAATATTAGTTATTCAATTAGAGTTGATCGAATATAGTTATTTGAGATAGAGTTAGTCAAACATAGTTATTCAGGATGAGTTGCCATTTCATACGACTGTTAGCGTAATTCGTAGAGTTGCAGATAGCCTACGATGGTCGGATGTTTCCTGAGGGAACCAGGCATAGCCATTGTGATCGTTGCGATCTAGAGTCAAGCGAATGGAGTTAAATCGAATATTAGACATTCGAAATAAAGTTAAAACAGACGTAGTTATTCAAATATAAGTTAATCGAATATTAGTTATTCGATAAGAATTAGTTAAGTTGAGTTAAATGAGTAAGTTAATCTAGTTAAGTTAGTCAAGTTGAGTTAATCAAGTAAGTTAATCAAGTTGAGTTAATCGAGTTGAGTTAGTCAAGATGAGTTAATCAAATAGAGTTAATCCAAATGAGTTAATCCAAAGGAGTTATTCGAAATAGTTTATTCGAATAGAATTAAAGGAGTTATTCAAAATAGTTTATTCGAATAGAATTAAAGGAGTTATTCGAAATAGTTCATTCGAATAGAATTAAAGGATTTATTCAAAATAGTTTATTCGAATAGAATTAAAGGAGTTATTCGAAATAGTTTATTCGAATAGAATTAAAGGAGTTATTCGAAATAGTTTATTCGAATAGAATTAAAGGAGTTATTCGAAATAGTTTATTCGAATAAAATTAAAGGAGTTATTCGAAGTAGTTTATTCGAATAGAATTAAATGAGTTATTAGAAATAGTTTATTCGAATAGAATTAAGGGAGTTAATCGAATATAGTTTATTCGAAAGGAGGTTAATCGAATGTAAATCATTTGAAGAGAGTCAATCGAATGTAAATCATTCGAAGAGAGTTAATCGAATATAGTTATTCGGAGAGAGATTACCGAATATAGTTATTCGAAGAAAGAGTTACCGATTATAGTTTATTCAAAAAGGAGTTATCAAATAGAGTTATACGTTGGAATTCGATTATATCAAATTCGGGAAAGTACACTTTCTGTTTTTAATCAAGATTTAATGATTTCTTTATAAATTGTCTATTTAGTTATTTAGTTAAATTAAGGAATAAAAGTTATATTTTGAAGTTAGATATTTCAGAAATAGGGATTAGAACACTATTGTTATAATCAAATGATTTCTGTAAAAGAAGTGGATTCGTAAATAGAATCCGAGAGCTACGTAAGGAAGTTTGTTAAAGATTTAGAAGGTGAACCTTGTCTATTTCTATATTAGAAATGTTGTTCAGTTAAGGTCTGAGAGGTAGTTATACCCCAACTTGATTGACTTCGTTTTTAACTAAGGAATGGTTAAGGTTCGATAGTGAAGATTGGTTAAGTGAATTCAGTTAATAAAGGTAATGGATTGAGTTGGTATAGGGATGTTTTATTTAAACATCTATTTAAATCAAATGAATAAGTTTTGGAAACATTTTTCCAAATATAATCAGAGATATTTTCTAATCATAGAAAATGAAATGTTGATGAGAAAGAATACTAGAATGACAGTGATATGTGAGACAGAGATGGAAATGTTTCCAATGACTTATAACGTATATTTTCTAAAATTAGAAAATAAGGATTTGCTGAATATGTGGAAACGAGAAATGGGGAAATGAATAAATGTTGATTGATGATTGATCGATAGAATTTCCATCTGGAAATAATATCATTGTTTGCACACGTGTCTTTCTTTAATAGTTAACTCACTGATTATCGAAGTTTTTGACTATTTTTCCGTTGTCAATACGGAGAGACCGGGATCAGATTCATTATCTGAAAACCACTCTGTAAGGACGTTAGCGTTGCGACCAAATATGATGAAGATAAATTGAAGACGGAGTTATGCAAGGGCTGTCCTGTTTACAGAATAGTGCCTTCGGTTTGTCCAGTCCCAGGACAACCTGTATGGAAGAATGTCTGACAGAGTATATTTAATGAATCACGTAAGTTGATCTCTTCAAACGTATATATGTTTGGCGGCGGAGGAATTCGTTTCTCTTAGCTGTATACCCGTTGTAACGTTAAGGATTTCGCCCGAACCGAATTGATCGCTAAACTGTCCAACACCGTTCAAAACCCCTGATTGTTTTGAGAACACGACAAATCGGAACGCAAACAGAAGAACATTTCATTGTTTATTACAACAATTACATCAGAATACAAGAATATACAGAGTATGAATAAATACGATACATAACAAAATATCAGAGATTACAACACATTAAATAGCTGCGGAAAAATAATAAAATACACAACTGAAAGAGATATGCAGATACAGAGCTTTCCGGATATCATTCCAGCTGTAAACCAGGTTCTCGTGAATATAACTCTGCAAAACCAAAACTACTAGCTGCCCGTGTCAAAATAAGGGCACCCAGAGTTTAGGTTAAAACAATAAACTCCAGGTCAGTCATGTGACTGGTGTGAGAACAAAACAGTTATTAATCTTTATTTTAAAGTTAGGTAAATTAAGGGACCACGCCGTATAACACAAAACGGTTTTCTCCGAAGAACACCAGTGCATAAAACAACAACGCAATGCTAAATAAAGAACAATGAAGCTATTATAAGACCCAGGTCCCATCACACAATGCAACACAAGTCGGAGGATAGGGTTTTACCTTATAATAGCCAAAGAATGTTTGACACGCTAAATTTCATCTTTTATTATTACTATAAGTGTATAGTGTCAAAACAATTTCAATCATAAGTATCAATCATGGATGGCATAAGTGCCCCATACCACTATGTCGCCATACTAGGCTCTACAATCACAAATCGCAAAGTCACGTATTAGAAGTTGGGTTTCCATCTATGAACCGAGGCAAAAGATAGTCCTCAACGATTCGAGACCCTCTAGCCCGACCCTCAGGACCCAGACACAGGTGAGCGCTTGGATTGTCAGGGCCGGTCCATCGATGTGGATTAAAATGCCTGAACACTGCGTTTCCCCGCCTTTTGGGGCGTAAATGGGCCAAATGACTCCATCGGCTCCACATAGTCACGATATATCTGAGACTCCTCGCAATCCAACAACCACACAGGTGAAAATAATATTAATGTCAGGGCTGGTCGGTCACTGACACTACCCTAGCTAGAAAGAAATGCATGACCTCCCTGATGTCCTCTCCCGTTTCTGGTTCACAATCGGGGTGTGAGGCTCACGAATTAACGCTACACAAAGCTGTGCCATACAGGCTGTGCTTTGATCATCAACCACAAGACTCTGCTTTTCAACAGAAGCCTTGATCATTTGCATCTTAGCATGCCACATAGGCAGACCACTCCATGCAACCGATATCCATCAATCACACAGAATGATATCCAATGTCAGACACACAGTCCATTTACAAGTCCGTTCTGGGTCTGAACGAAACCGGAGGCACCTTGTACCTCGCATATCCATCGATCTCCGAGTACGTCTGCACGATCACCAACTGATTCCCTCCTCTTGGGTGTACAACCCATTCAAGATCATCAGTAATTATCCAAACGATGTGAAGACTTCCGGTCTTCAACCACCGTCTTCATCCTCGACACATCGTCGATTCAGTTATTCAGAATGGGATAAACCCGGCCTTTCCGAATAACTCGCGTATATAATAAACAAGTGTTACACAAACACAACGTACGCCTCATTCCAATTCAGAATATTCTTTTATTTAAATATTCTTACACTTTGGGAAAGGTTCCCATTAATCTTATCAAATATAAATTCTTTAAATTTATTTTTTAATCTCCTTTTGAATATCAATACAAACCAAATTATGGTTTATCCAAACTAGTCGGGATTAGCGAACCTTACAGAAGTAATCATTTGTTAAATTTCCCAGCCCCAACCTATTCATCCCATGAAGTAAAACTGGTCATACTTCATATCTAACACCACGGTGTTATCGGTAAATTAAATTACCATTTCACATTCAAATCTAATTAAAGATTTAACTATCGCCTGGAGCAAAAATGATGATACTCCATTCTCGATCATTTCAATATAATTAAAGGTTCAATAAAACTCCACTTGGTTTTAATCTTCCCAAAAATCAATCTTAATGATTGTTTAACTTGGGAAATCATATCCTGTCTTTAATTGGGTTAAAGAACCAATGTCATTTAAAACACGGTTCACGATAAACCCAAAATCACATTCCATTTACAATGAACCTTCATGGAAAACAAATCGATATAAACTTCCATATCCGACTAATAATATAAATGGAGTAACGGCAAAGCCATTTAAATTCCAGATATATTAGTTGTCTTCCTCCACAGAAATTCACTTCGATTATTACCAAATCGAATTCCATTCCATTCCAATTTATTCTATTAAATTGGAAAACTTTATTTTGGAAAATCTCCTTTAAATCTTAACAAAAGATTTATAAATTCCAAATCACATTTCACTATAAATCGGATTAAAGAATGAATGTCATTAAAACACCGTTCACGATAAACCCAATTCACATTCCATTAATTATCAGGTTAAAGAACAAGTTTTATTTAAAACACCGTTCACGATAAACCCAAAAATCAATTCAAATTCAATTCTAACTAAATATCATTTAATTGGTATACTTCATTAAATCTAAATAAAAAAATTTAATCTTTTTCTCAACTGGGTTTAAGAACAGTGTTAATGAAGACGCCATTCACGACAAACCCAAATCCCATTTGATATTAAATACAAGGCTCTGAATAGAAAATATATCGGCTTATAGTCAATATCAAATTCTACGACCAACAAATATCGTATTGGAAATAACGATATAAATATATCTTTCAAACTTCCATAACAATATCTGTATAATCACCAAATCCAACATCGAAATATTCCAAAGACAATTTCAATTCAAATCCATTCCAATTCAATTATTGGAAATTCTAGTTACTTTTAAAACCCTTTCAAATCCAATTTATTTATTTCAAAAATGAATGGATTATAATTCTAGATCAAAACTAGTTCATTTCGATAAAAATCTATTTTTATCTTTTCAAATATGGAATTTTTCATCCCAATTCTTTCCAAATAATTTCTTATGATTTTACACTAATTATTGATATTTTTAATAATTTTATCGAGGCCCGTACAGTCGATTTCCATCAACGGCCATCGAACTGCACGTACAACGACCTTTTCCAAATTTGATTTGGACATAATTCAAATCCAACCGTTAGATTTCAAATCTCTAATATTCGTTAGAAAGCTCTTTTCGATACGAACCCAACGGTTCCAGTTTCAGAAGAATCCGACGGTCGGATCTCCCGTAACGTCCATTCGAAGTCAATGGTCGAAATTCGCGAACTGCCGCGGCGCGGCGCGTTCTATTCAGGCCATATATTATATATTTCGTCGATTTCCTTTCAAAATGTATTTTATAAATCGTTTCAAATTCGTTTTCAAAACGATTTCAACTTCCTATTCAATTTCTAATAAAAATTGAATATTCCATATCATCGATATATAAATGATAATATTTTCAAAACATTATATTTTGAAATCAATTCCTTTTCGCTATTCATTATAAAAATGAATAAAATCGATATAAATATCGTTCACGTCAAAATGGCGCAAATCTAATCAACACGGCTTTATATATTTCAATACTTCGTTATTCTATTCAACAAATGAATATTTTCTTCAACACATGAATATTCTCAACACATGAGTATTGTCAACACATGACTATTTTGTTCATTCAACACATGAATACTTAGTTTTATTAAACACATGAATATTTATTCTATTCAACACATGAATTTTTATTCTATTCAACACATGAATTTTCATTTTATAATATTCTTTATTTTCCAAATTGGAATGAGGCCCAATCAATTACCATATAATGTTAATTATATGGATTCCATACAACACATGTATATAATAGCAACGATAAATAATCAACCATCATCCAGAGTGCACCACACAACTGCATAAGCATTAAATATAAATAATTAACGCTTACACATTCTGTCAACCCATCGATCGACATACAACTAAATAATTGGGATTAGTGTATGCCAAATATCATCCCAACACCCGTGTGGGGTTTCCAATCAACAAACACATATTTTTATTTGTGCAGTTGGGCAATGTGTAAAATTTATCGTCCCAATGAATATCAGTCAAATGGGTGTACATAAACAAATCGTCCGATTTGTTTATAAACATTTATTTTATATACACGTTAAAAATTATATTTTTAACTATAAAATATTTATTCATTCCACATCACACAATCAATTTTTCACAACACATCAATCAAACAACCAAGTCATCCATGGTCTGTGGACGACGGGTGTTAGATGTTGCTAAGCACCGTCTGCATCATAGTATATATTTCAACTAGAAAACAAAATAAAAGTGAGGAGTTCTCACCGAGAAGCTAAACCAACGTCGCGACTCTTCATATGTAGAAAATCTTCGCCGTGTTACCAATGCGTTGTACTCTTCACCATGTTTTCAACGAGATCTGTTTCACGCGTTTTTTTATTAATAATCATATTTTCAGCAACGCTTTCCATATAATAAAAATCATATTTTTATTCGTTACATATATAAAAATAATATTTTTATATTCTCTATTAGATAAAAATCGTATTTTTAATACGCTACTCATATAAAAAAAATCCAATCTTCATTCGCTATATATAAAGAAAAATCATATTTTTATATTTTGAAACATCATATCCTTTCCTTTATAAAAATCTATTCTTTATAGATTTAAAAATCAAATCTTTCATATACTCTACTTCATCATAAAAGATTAAAATTTTATATTCTAAATATCTAATCTTTCTCTATGATAAAAATCTTAACTTTTATATGTTAAAGATCTTAACTTCTATATGTTAAAGATCTTAACTTCTATAGGTTAAAAATCTTAACTTTTTCAAATTAAAAATCAAATCTTTATCTTTTCTAAAAATCATATCTTTTAAACAATAAAAAAAATCATGTCTTGCTAAATTAAAAATCATAACTTGCTAACGTATTTCATATGAAAACTGATTTTTATCACTTTTAATAATAATTATATTAAATAAATTAAAATAAATAAATAAAGTATAATTAAAAACTTACAGTAGGTTTCGGGGTGGGGGAGGGTGCTGACGGGCTCGGTGTCAGAGGGTGGTGGCAGAGGCGGTCCACGATGGTTCAGTGGGTGGGCGATTGCATCTCCATTCGATTTGGAGGGGGCTTCTCGAATTGGGTTGGGTCGAACGGGGAAGGGAGTTGGGGGGGTGCGCTGGAGGAGGGGGATGGCCGGAGTGAGTCTAGGGGAGGTGGCGCTGCCAGTGAGCAGCGACGGCAGGTAAGGGGAACGGCGGCGGAGCCGATTAGAGAAGCAACGGGTTTTCTTCAAAGGGGGGTGACAATTTTTAATTTGACCACGGGGTTGAATAAATGAAGGGTTGGCCGAGGTTAGGGTTATATAAATTTTTATATTTTATTATATTTAAATTCCAAAAAGCAACTTTTTATTTCAAACTCGGAACGAGACCCACGACTATCACCCCTAGCTAATTACCCCCATTCCGAACACAATGGGATGTGTCCCGTAATCCAATTCGACCATTTGGATCAGTTTTCGTCAGAATTAAATTATAAATTAATATAATAGTCAAACTTGACTTTAACGCACATTCTAATTTACCGAGCCCACATACGGACACCAAAAATTCCAGAAAAATATTTTCTAGCTTCATATTGACGATACGGTTCTAACAAAACTAGTTTCATCAAATTCTGAAACCGTTTGAAAAATGGCCATTTTCCGGTCGATCGAAATTGACTAAAACTGTTAAAACACGTTTTACTTCGCCATGCTCACATATTGATTTCAAAAATTATGGAAATTTGAATCTAACAATGATTTGACATTCCGGTTCCAACAAAAGTGGTTTCATCGAAAACAGAGGTCGTTTGCAAAATGGCCATTTTTAAGGGCCAAAATTCCATAGCGACTATTCTGAATATTCAATTGGGCATAAATTTTTAATCCCGCTATGAAATTTCGATTTTTCGGATTCGTTGGAAATATATTTTCAAATAGATTTTAATATTTTTTATTTCGCTTAAATCCGGTTTATTTTGAATTCTGTACATTCATTTGAACTTTAAAATCGAATTTTCGAACTACCACGCCATTTTCAACTCCTTTTATAATTTAAAATAAATAATTATCTTCTAACGACGATTCAAATAAATATATTCATTCTAATTCTATTCAAAATAAATTTCTCGTCGTTATTATTTAAAATAAATCATTTTAAATATTCAAAATTCATTAAAATTGCCAAAATAAAATTTCTAAATTGGCTCGGATTTCCGGGTTATTACAATCTCCCCCACTTAAAACTTTTCGTCCCCGAAAAGGAACGAAGCTGAAAGTTGTTTTACAAATCAACTCAACTTTCATTATTTTCTTTACGGCTTAAGTTCTTCAACTTTTCCGTTTCTAAGAACTTTTCAAATTTTTCAAAAATTTGGCTAACATCCCAAATTTTCGAAAAAATTCTTCATAACCTCCCCTGCACTGGGAGCTTCGGGATATTTCAAATAGCCTCCCATGGCCCTCACCAATCCAAAAGAAAAAGAAAAAGCCAAGCGACTCATAAAATCATCAAAAACCCCAAGAAATACAATAAACATGTACCTATTTGGCGGGCAAACAATTTTATTCCTCTGCTCTAACCTCCTTGCTATGACCTGTTCAATGGATATACATGTATATGCATGCAATTGTAATCATTTTTCAATACAGTTCAATATTTGATTCAATTTGGCCTAAATGGTTAAAAATATCAAATCAATAATCAAACAACACAACCAACAATCAATTTGTTGATTAGCTTTTCAAATTCGAATCTTTGATACATAGACCAAAAACCAGATTTTTGATGCCAAAGCACAATAATAAGCCCTATCTAGCTTTGGTTCTCACACCAGTCAATTGGAATCATATATAAATCCCACTTTCGAAACACGAAAATAAATTCTAATGATGACGCGTCAATCATCAGAATCATGTCCGAGCGACTAGAGTGTGATTCTATATCTATCCAGTATATTAAAACTTCGAATACACGTGGATCAGACGTGTACGCAAAATCTTTATATACTGGATTGTCAAAATTCAATATAAAATAAATAATCAAATGCGAATAATTGATTTAAATTTTCAAAAAAAAAATTGTTTTCATTTTAAAAATATACTCTTCACACTCGTTCTAGTATACTACTGATCTCATCTCTAACGAGTCATTCTTATTGGATATTACTAATCCAATCTCTGATGAATTTTTTCGTATGGTTCTAATTGTCTTGTTCTCCGAGCTCTGTAAACCAAAGCTCTGATACCAAATGTAACGATAAGGATTTCTCCCGGACCAAATCGATCGCTAAACCGACCAACTCCGTTCGAAACCCCTGATTGTTTTGAGAACACGACAAATCGGAACGCAAACAGAAGAATATTTCATTGTTTATTACAACAATTACATCAGAATAACAGAATATACAGAGTATGAATAAATAATATATATCACAAAATATTAGAGATTACAATACATTACATAGCAGCGGAAAAATAATACAATACACAGCGGAAAGAGATATACGGATACAGAGCTTTCCGGATATCATTCCAGCTATAAACCAGGTTCCTGTGAATATAAATCTACAAAACCAAAACTACTAGCTGCCCGTGTCAAAATAAGGGCACCCAGAGTTTAGAATAAAACAATAAACTCCAGGTCAGTCATGTGACTGGTGTGAGAATTAAAACAGTTATTAATCTTTATTTCAAAGCTAGGTAAATCAAGGGACCATGCCGTATAACACGGAACGGGTTTTCTCCCAAGAAAACCAGTGCATAAAACAACAGCGCAATGCTAAATAAAGAACAATGAAGCTATTATAAGACCCAGGTCCCATCACACAATGCAACACAAGCTGGAAGATAGGGTTTTACCTTATAATAGCCAAAGAATGCTTGATAAGCTAAATTTCATCTTTTATTGTTACTATAAGTGTATACTGTCAAAACAATTTCAATCATAAGTATCAATCATAGACGGCATAAGTGCCCCATACCACTATGTCGCCATACTAGGCTCTACAATCAAAAACCGCAAAGTCACGTATTGGAAGTTGGGTTTCCATCTATGAACCGAGGCAAAAGATAGTCCTCACTGATTCAAGACACTCTAGCCCGAGATTCAGGACCCAGACACAGGTGAGCCCTTGGATCGTCAGGGCTGGTCCACCGATGTGGATTAAAATTCCCGAACACTGTGTTTCCCCACCCTTTGGGCGTAAATGAGCCAAATGACTCCATCGGCTCCACATAGTCACTGTATCCGAGGCGCCTCGCAATCCAACAACCACACAGGTGAAAATAATATAAATGTCAGGGCTGGTAGGTCACTGACACCACCCTAGCTAGAAAGAAACGCATTCCCTCACTGATGTCCTCTCTCGTTTCTGGTTCACAACCGGGTGTGAAGCTCGCGAATTAACGCTACACAAAGCTGTGCCACACAGGCTGTGCTTTGATCATCAACCACAAGACTCTGCTTTTCAACAAAAGCCTTGATCATTTGCATCTTAGCATGCCACATAGGCAGACCACTCCATGCAACCGATATCCATCAATCACATAGAATGATATCCGATGTCAGACACACAGTCCATTTACAAGTCCGTTCTAGGTTTGAACGAAACCGGAGGCACCTTGTACCTTGCATATCCATCGATCTCCAAGTACGTCTGGACGATCACCAACTGATTCCCTCCTCTTGGGTGTACATCCCAATGAAGATCATCATTAATTATCCAAACAATGTGAAGACTTACGGTCTTCGCCCACCGTCTTCATCCTCGACACATCGTCGATTCAGTTATTCAGAATGGGATAAACCCGGCCTTTCCGAATAACTCGCGTATATAATAAACAAGTGTTACACAAACACAACATACGCCTCATTCCAATTCAGAATATTCTGTTATTTAAATATTCTTACACTTTGGGAAAGGTTCCCATTAATTTTATCAAAGATAAATTCTTTAAATTTATTCTTTAATCTCCTTTTGAATATCAATTCAGACCAAATTATGGTATATCCAAACTAGTTGGGATTAGCGAACCTTACCGAGGTAATCGTTTGTTAAATTTCCCAACCCTAACCTATTCATCCCATGAAATAAAACTGTTCATACTTCATATCTAACACCACGGTGTTATCGGTAAATTAAATTACCATTTCACGTTCAAATCTAATTAAAGATTTAACTATCGCCTGGACCGAAACTGGTGATACTCCATTCTCGATCATTTCAATCTAATTAAAGGTTCATTAAAACCCCACTTGGTTTTAATCTTCCCAAAAATCAATCTTAATGATTGTTTAACTTGGGAAATCATATCATGACTTTAATTGGGTTAAAGAACCAATGTCATTTAAAACACGGTTCACGATAAACCCAAAATCACATTCCATTTACAGTGGAACCTTCATGGAAAACAAATCGATATATATAATTGATATAAACTTCCATATCCGACTAATAATATAAATGGAATAACGGCAAAGCCTTTTAAATTCCAGATATATTAGTTGTCTTGCTCCACAGAAATTCACTTCGATTATTACCAAATCGAATTCCATTCCAATTTATTATATTAAATTGGAAAACTTTACTTTGGAAAATCTCCTTTAAATCTTAACAAAAGATTTATAAATTCCAAATTACATTTCACTGTAAATCGGGTTAAAGAACGAATGTCATTAAAACATAGTTCACGATAAACCCAATTCACATTCCATTAATTATAGGGTTAAAGAACAAGTGTTAGTTAAAACACCGTTCACGATAAACCCAAAAATCAATTCAAATTCAAATTCAATTCCAATTAAATATCATTTAATTGGTATGCTTCATTAAATCTAAATAAAAAGATTTAATCTTTTTCTCAACTGTGTTTAAGAACATTGTTAATGAAGACACCATTCACGACAAACCCAAATCCCATTTGATATTAAATACAAGGCTCTGAATAGAAAATATATCGGCTTATATTCAATATCAAATTCTACGACCAACAAATATCGTTTTGGAAATAACGATATAAATATATCTTTCAAATTTTCATAACAATATCTGTATAATCACGAAATCAAGACATTGAAATATTCCAAAGACAATTTCAATTCAATTCCATTCCAATTCAATTATTGGAAATTCTGGTTACTTTTAAAACCCTTTCAAATCCAATTTATTTATTTCAAAAATGAATGAATTATAACTTTAGTTCAAAACTAGTTCATTTTGATAAAAATCTATTTTTATCTTTTCAAATATGAAACTTTTCATCCTAATTCTTTCCAAATCATTTCTTATGATTTTACACTTATTATTGATATTTTTAGTAATTTTATCAAGGCTCGTACAATCGATTTCCATCAACGGCCATCGAACTGCACTTACAGCGACCTTTTCCAAATTTGATTTGAACATAATTCTGAATCCAACTGTTAGATTTCAAATTTCTAATATTCGTTAGAAATCTCTTTTCGATACGAACCCAATGGTTCCGGTTTTAGGAGAATCCGACGGTCGGATCTCCCGTAATGTCCATTCGAAGTCAATGGTCGAAATTCACGAACTGCCGCGGCGCGTTCTATTTAGGCCATTATATATATAATATATATTATATATTTTGCCGATTTCCTTTCAAAATATATTTTATAAATCGTTTTAAATTCATTTTCAAAACGATTTCAACTTCCTATTCAATTTCTAATCAAAATTGAATATTCCATATCATCGATATATAAATGATAATATTTTCAAAACATTATATTTTGAAATCAATTCCTTTTCGCTATTCATTATAAAAATGAATAAAATCGATATAAATATCGTTCACGTCAAAATGGCGCAAATCTAATCAACACGGCCTTATATATTTTAATACTTTGTTATTCTTTTCAACAAATGAATATTTTCTTCAACACATGAATATTCTCAACACATGAGTATTGTCAACACATGACAATTTTGTTTATTCAACACATGAATACTTAGTTTTATTCAACACATGAATATTTATTCTATTCAACACATGAATTTTTATTCTATTCAACACATGAATTTACATTTTATAATATTCTTTATTTTCCAACTTGAAATGAGGCCCAATCAATTACCATATAATGATAATTATATGGATTCCATACAACACATGTATATAATAGCAACGATAAATAATCAACCATCATCCAGAGAGCACCACACAACTGCATAAGCATTAAATATAAATAATTAACGCTTACACAGTCTGTCCACCCATCGATCGACATACAACTTAATAATTGTGATTAGTGTACGCCAAATATCATCCCAACACCTGTGTGGGGTTTCCAATCAACAAACACAGATTTTTATTTGTCCAGTTGGTCGATGTGTAAAATTTATCGTCCCAATCAATATCAGTAAAATGGGTGTACACAAAAAAACCGTCCGATTTGTTTATAAATATTTATTTTATATACACGTTAAAAATTATATTTTTAACTATAAAATATTTATTCATTCCACATCACACAATCAATTTTTTACAACACATCAATCAAACAACCAAGTCATCCATGGTCTGTGGACGACGGGTGTCGGGTGCTGCTAAGCACCGTCTGCATCCTAGTATATATTTCAATTAGAAAACAAAATAAAAGTGAGGAGTTCTCACCGAGAAGCTAAACCAAACGCCGCGACTCTTCATATGTAGAAAATCTTCGTTGTGTTTCCAATGCGTTGTACTCTTCACCGTGTTTTCAATGAGATCTGTTTCAAGCATATTTTTTTATTAATAATCATATTTTCAACAGCGCTTTCCATATAATAAAATCATATTTTTATTCCTACATATATAAAAATAATATTTTTATATTCTCTATTATATAAAAATCATATTTTAATACGCTACTCATAAAGAAATATCCAATCTTCATTCGCTATATATAAAGAAAAATCGTATTTTTATATTTTGAAACATCATATCCTTTCCTTTATAAAAATCTATTCTTTGTATATTTAAAAATCAAATCTTGCATATACTCTACTTCATCATAAAAGATTAAAATTTTATATTCTAAAAATCTAATCTTTCTCTATGATAAAAATCTTAACTTTTATATGTTAAAGATCTTAACTTCTATATGTTAAAAATCTTAACTTTTTCAAATTAAAAATCAAAGCTTTATGTTTTCTAAAAATCACATCTTTTAAACAATAAAAAAATCATGTCTTGCTAAATTAAAAATCATAACTTGCTAATGTATTTCATATGAAAACTGATTTTTATCACTTTTAATAATAATTACTTTAAATAAATTAAAATAAATAAATAAATAAAATATAATTACAAACTTATAGTAGGTTTCGGAGTGGGGGAGAGAGCTGACGGGCTTGGTGTCGGAGGGTGGTGGCAGAGGCGGTCCACGGTGGTTCAAGAGGTGGGCGGTTGCGTCTCCGTTCGATTTGGAGGGGGCTTGTCGAATTGGGTTGAACGAGGAAGGGACTTGGGGGGTGCGCTGGAGGAGGGGGATGGCCAGAGTGGGTCTAGGGGAGGTGGCTCTGCCAGCGAGCAGCGGCAGCAGGTAATGGGAACGGCAGCGGAGCCGATTAGAGAGGCGATGGGTTTTTCTTCAAAGGGGGCGACAATTTTTAATTTGACCACGGGGTTGAATAAATGAAGGGTTGACCGAGGTTAGGGTTATATAATTTTTTATATTTTATTATGTTTAAATTCCAAAAAGCAACTTTTTATTTCGAACTCGAAACGAGATCCACCGACTGTCGCCCTAGCTAATTACCCTCATTCCGAACACAATGGGATGTTTTCCGTAAGCCAATTCGACCATTTCAATCAGTTTTCGTCCGAATTAAAATATAAATTAATATAATAGTCAAGCTTGACTTTAACGCACATTCTAATTTACCGGGCCCACATACGAACACCAAAAATTCCAAAAAAATATTTTCTACCTTCGTATTGACGATACGGTTCTAACAAAACTAGTTTCGCCAAATTCTGAGACCGTTTGAAAAATGGCCATTTTCCGGTCGATCGAAATTGACTGAAACTGTTAAAACACGTTTTACTTCGCCACGCTCATATATTGATTTCAAAAATTATGGAAATTTGAATCTAGCAATGATTTGACATTCCGGTTCCAACAAAAGTGGTTTCGTCGAAAACAGAGGTCGTTTGCAAAATGGCCATTTCTAAGGGCCAAAATTCCATAGCGACTATTCTGAATTTTCAATTGGGCATAACTTTTTATTCCCATTATGAAATTTAAAATTTTCAGATTCATTGGAAAGATATTTTCAAATAGATTCTAATATTTTTGGTTTTGCTAAAATCCGGTTTATTTTGAATCCTGTACATTCATTTAAACTTTGAAATCAAATTTTGAACTACCGTACCATTTTCAATTCCTTTTATAATTTAAAATAAATAATTATCTTCTAAAGACGATTCAAATAAATATATTCATTCTAATTCTATTCAGAATAAATTTCTTGTCGTTATTATTTAAAATAAATCATTTTAAATATTCAAAATTAATTAAAATTGCCAAAATAAAAATTCTAAATTGGCTCGGATTTCCGGATTATTACACCCATTGTATTTTTAGGGAAATCAATTTGTGATTTGGCGGGTATGACGATGTTACATTCAAAGTGAATAAATGTGTGATCTGTCAGAGATGAGCGTGGCCCCTAGCCTCACAACCGGGAAATGACAAAAATCGGGCAGGCAGCATGGCTAAGTGGTTGGCTGCCAAGTAGGGTGTATTATCACCTATCTAGAGATATTCATTTCATTCTATAATCTATTGTCGATGCTGTCCCATTCGGGAAACGGTTGATGATCCCAACCGTTGGTGATAATACATTCGATACACTCAAGCGAAATGAGTGGTCGGTCATGTGTGGCCGGGTTGCAAGATGTTCTTGTTGAACCCAGTGTATTCCTCTCTAGAGGTACACTATCCAAAGGTGGTTCCATACATTGTCATAGTTGGAAATTCATTATCCAATAAGTGCTGCGATTTTTATTGTATACTATATATGTAGAACGTGAGATGAAAGCGTTTCTGCTAGATGATTATTTAGTTGTGGTTGATATACATTATTATAATATCAAAATAGTTTTGATATAAAGTTTAACGTTTCTTTCAAAAGGATTTTTGAAAGTTAAATCAAAATTTTTTAATTCTCATAAGGGAAAAACCCATTCCGTTATACGGCGTGGTCTTATGAGATATCGTTTTATTACTCAAACTATTTTTAAATTGTTTTACTCACACCAGTCCCATGACTGACCAGGAGTTTATTTTGTTTTGTTTTCCCTAAACTCTTGGGTGCCCAATTTTGTACGGGCAATCAAGTGGTCAGGATTTTACAGATATACTTGGAGAGATGGAGCAGGAGGCTTCAAGATGATATAGCTGTTGTTTGTTTCCACTCTGATGTAAGTGTTGTACTCTAATATACAGATACAGATTTGTGTTTCAAAGTTACATTATATATTATATTTTATTCGTTCCGCTGTGAGATTCGTGTTTACTCTGATGTTGTGTGTTCTTCTTCTTCTTTTATTCTAAGTTTCTATCTTATCTATCCTCACCCTCTAATTTCTTTCATGGACTATCCTATGTTTCCGATGCTTGAATAGTCGACATAGTGTTATAAGCCGATATCCAGGATCGCAAATTCCCCGGGTTGTTACACTTTCCATTTCCTTTATCTTGGAAATATTACTTTATATTCTTCAAAATCCCCTTTTAACTTTACTTCGGAAAATATTGATATATCCTCATCTTAATGGTATAACTCCAATTATTAATTCTCCTATGGCCAAAACAATGTCAATCGACATTTTAGTTATTAGATAACCCAATTAGTTATATTAAACTAAGACTTCAAATATTACTCTTAATTCTAGTCATTATGGAAATATAGAATTCAAATTCAATTATTTACCTTTATTTCTCATTCAACATAACCATTTACATTTCTATATAATTTAAATATGGTTTTATAAACCCTTTTCTTCATTTGGAAACCCACCTTATATTTTATTTCCTTTTACTTAATTCGTTAATTAAGTCAACTCTCTCTAGACAAATCTTATTTACTTTTAAATATCATTTTTATATCATTATCCTTAATCTTCTTCTACAACCCCATTTATGAACTGGATTATTTTTACAATAATCCATTTACAAATATTTTACTAAATTTGGATTCCATTTCTAATTCTATTACTAATTCTTTGTAAAATAGGATTATAATTAAAGGTGTATTTATAACTTTTTATTTAAATAACTTTTATAAAATAAATCTGAAAACTCCGATTCAGTTATAAAAACATATTTTATAACTCAAAACTCCGTTAATTCCCTAATGGCAAAATGACGTTTCAAAACGATGTATTTTAGGTCATCTGCTGCCAATCACTTAATCAATATTGTTTATTGATTAAAAAATAACAATCGTTGATTCTAATATCAACTGTTAACACCCAACAGGTTTACAACATCATTTGGGGATAAACAATTCATATGTGAATCATATGATCAATCAATAATATCTAATTTATTTGAGGAATCTGGACGGAGTCCTCCAACCTGTTCTTCCCTGCATCACAGATCACAATATAATTTTATAACATATGAATAATAAATTAAACTAAAACATTTAATACGACGTAAATCTGATGTCGACAATCGTTAAGCAAACAATAGGCAATCATGGCATCCAAACATCTAGATTATATTATTAACGGTGCATTTTAGTTATATATGAATTTAGCACATCATAGCAGTCCAGAAAAATGTGAGAATTAACTCACCATTAATTTACGATTCGACGCTTCCTTTTTGTTTATTTAATTTTAAACAACGTATAAAATTAAATAAAATCCCAACTGCTTCCAATTTCTACCGAGTCAGCTTGACTGTGTAGCATTTTTTTCTGTGATCCCAACTGTACTTGTTTTGCATGATTCTCTGCATGTATGAACAACTTATCCCGGTTACAATATTTAATTTAGATTAAAATAGTATTAACTTAACGATATAAATCAACTAACTAATTATTAATTTCTAAAACTTAATCACCGTTGGCATTTGCCATGTCGTTAGCATATTTAATCTCCCCATGAATGAGGGTTTACCGCGATAACTTCCTTCCTCGGTTCTACAAAACTTCACCTTCGTTACTTGTCTCTTTGCTTGTTCCAGATTTTTGAAAACACTAGAAACCGAAACTATGCTTCTTCCTTAAATTTTTCCTACAAAAAGGCTTGCTCCAGTCCAGTATATTGTCATGTGCCATGTCACCATAATTCCACCATGCACCTATCGTTGTTCCCTTTCCGGTCTTCCCCATATGAAATAGCCGGCTCCTATCGTAAAATACCCAAATCCACGGTATTTCAAAACTGACTGTATTTCTAATCTTCTACTTAATTTCAGCTTCACATACTTAAAACTGCACCACCATCTTATATAATTCACAGTTTTCAAACTGTCCTTCCAACAAAGGCCCAAGATTACGGCCTACCTACCCATTTTCCCATGTGCAAATACCCGCAAACACCTTCGATTTCTCACTGCAACTTCCCTTTTTGTATTTGCAGATATACCTGCTACAAAACATCATAGCCATGTCAACTTCCAACCTTCCACGTGCTTCCGTTTACCTGTAGCCTTAACTTGCTACAACCACACTTCACAGTTCACCCCACACACCGATCACCTCCGAAACCCAGTCACAAATACTCACCACACTTACTCCTTGCTCACGCAAGTCAATCTCCATCGCTCCTAGTCACCAAAGTCCGCCATGCCCGTAGTTGCCATCCGTACCATTGTCTTGCACATCCAAAAGCACCGTTCAAAACCTAAATACTCTTTCCAGACTTCACCGGACCTGATCGCGTCGCCTCCACCTCAACTTTGACGCGTTACTATAGCTTCCTCCAGCGCGCCACAAACACATGCCATGCAATCCATACCTAACAGCTCCTCACAACGCGACAACCTCCAATTCGACTGAGCGCAACAGCATGCCCAGTTTTCTATCTCCCATCTATCTTACTTTTCCAGAACCCAAAGTTATCATTCCCTTCGTGCCATGACGCTGCATGTTAAACCCATCACAGCCGCACAGTGATATTCCTATCGATCAGAAAAATTTAGCTGAGCCCAAAACGATATATATACTAATGTGAAGAGGAAGCTTTTACAAATTCAACGGATCAAGAATCACTCGATTTGGTTCAGTTTTCGGTTTTAAATGATTTTCTGAAGGGGTGGTTTCAATTGGTTTAAATCTTACTATGGTTCATATATTAAGAAGAAACGAGGATGTTGTATGCATATATAGAGGACAAAGGAAGATATTCTTATCATTATTATTTAATTTAAAGGCCATGTGATTTAAGTCTGCACAGCCGGAAAATTTGCCGAACCTTCACTGTATGCATCAGAGATATTTTTATTTTTCTATTTACATAGGGTCAAGGTAGTAGTAGGGTTAGCTGGAAACTTAGAAGAAAGTATGGCGAGGGCTTTCTGTTTGGTCATTTCAAGTATAAATGAATAAGGCGCAACACGTTCTTAGATAGCCGAAAATACTGTTTGCAGAGACATTTTCTCCTTTAGCCTTAAGTAGGCTTGTAGAGGGTTAGGGGTTGGCCCTGTTTTTTCTTTAATTTTAATTTGATTGAGATGAGACAGACCAAAGATATTTGTTAATGTGTACTGAAAACAACACTTATATAAAATATCTCGTGGTTTCAGATTCCAATTAAAATACCATGACTGACGTTTTAAGCATTAACCGTTATTTTAGACACATTATAACTAATTTCGAGCTTTAATTCGAACATATGGAAAACTTATAACCAACAAATTTAAATTAATTTCAAAATACCTCAATATAATAAGATATTATTATTATCACATATGTACCAATAGAATTATACATAGCTTCATCATACTAATTTTAACTCAATATATCCAATTTCAAGTTAAAATGATATTCTATATATTTAAATTCGAACTCCATTTTAAATGAATACATTCGATATAAAATGCATTTATATCACCAAATCATTATTTGAAACGGACTTTGATATTCATAATTAATGTTCAAAAATCTGGGACGTTACACACTTCCCCCTTAAAAGAAATTTGTCCCCGAAATTACGAGGTAAGAAGAATGATCCGAACCCAATTATTTTAAATTAATTGTTTTTGAATTATCATCAAAATAAATTCAACTCTTTGAAATTTCCGAAATTTTGCCTGCACCTTCTCTACGTAGTTCGATCGCTACAACTACAACTACCACTCTGGGCCTCAACTCCATCAAAAGAATACCAAAACCAAATGGCTACCCAACTCAGGGGTAAAATCAATCATAAACCAATAATATATTAAGGTTTACCTATTTGTTGGGCAACTCAATTTCCATTTTTGACACAATCAACTAACTGCTCTTCGTTTTCCAATCTGTATTTCCATCTATGTAACCAAATCGATTCCATAACCTTCTGGAATCTGCACTTATCTCAATTTACAACGCAAATAACAAATATAGGTTTGAATAATTCGATTCCATTTATAACCGGTTTTTTTTTCAATTCATTATACTGGGATTTCCTTGCTTCCCATTTCATTCAGTTCCTTATTAACACTTAATAAATTCTATTTAACCAAACTAACGTCCAATCAATCACAATACATAATTAACTTAATCACTCAATTAAATTAAATTTGTTTGGTTAAATTCAATTTTTAACTCGATTTAACTAGGTTAAATTCCTTTTCCATATTCAATTAACTAATTGGTTCAATTTTATTTCATAATTCAATATCAGCTTTAACCATGTCAGTTAAATTCAAATATTCAAGTCATCCATTCCGAACATTTACATACCATTCGATTAACATTAATTTTGTTTATAATCATTTCTTAGCAATGCATTTGGATTTATTATATGCTCATTCATTCAAGATATCAAGTTTTATTCCTCAACCCTGCAATCGTTCAATCAAACAAGGCACAACCAATCATAACCAAATCATTCTGATTCATATATTCTTTAATATTCACACTGATTCCAAATTAACTTTACATTGAAGTTTTTATTTTCAAATTTCATATTTGAAACCCCCATTTGGTTAAATCATTTCAATTTTATAATCCACTCCGAATTCTAATTCAACTCAACATCGATTGATTAATATATTAATAATTTGAAGAAATAATTACTTTTACAAAACACATTGTTCAAAACATTTTAAAAATAATTTTATACAAAATTATAAATACGCTCTCTCATATATAATTTGAACTCAATCCAGGGTATTACTAACCCCATCTCTACTGAGTTACGCCACAGAGCCAAGCTTATCACTAAACTAATAGCTCTGGTACCAACTGTAAAGGCCCGTAAATCCGTGCCCTTTGAGATGACGAATAATAATCCGGGTCCAACCCAAATAGCACGAAAATACGAAATCTTTAATAGAAAGAAATTTGAGTACGAGAAATAGAAAGAAAGAAATATTATAATAGAAGAAAAAGAAGAACATATCAGAATCTCACAACGGAACGAATAAATATAATATATCAAATCTCTTTACAAAAACTGTATATACAAACCAATCATCAGAGTACATCATCTATCGACACAGTGGAATAAACTCTAAATATTTAATGGTGAAGCCTCCTGCTTCCAGCTCCTGAAACTCCAGCGAAACCTAACCTGGAAATATACTCTGTCTGACCTGATCACATTTGAAGCAAAGAAAAATTCACCCAGATCAGGCTGGAATACTTTTCAGTGATAAATTCACAACATACAACTTGTTTAACTTTGGAAATCCCTTTTTAAAAGAAAGGATAATAGTAAGACCAGCCCGTATATAAACACGGATGGTTTATACCTTACTATAACCCAAAACAAATTTGATATGTCAAAATCCAGTGATATTGTAATAGTGTCTATCCAACCATAAATAAATAACCATCTAGTAAAACGCTTGCATCTCACGCTCTACATATTTAATATAAAATAAAAATGCACATGGCGCTTGTTGGAGATTGAATTCCAACTATGATAAGGTATAGGACCACGTCCGATCAGTGTACTCTAGAGGGGTTACACCGGGGCTCAACAAGAACGTCTTGCAACCCGGCCACATACGACCGACCACTCATTTGACTTGAGTGTATCGAATATATTGTCACCCTAACAGTTTTATGGGCCCACTGTCCATCCGCGGAGATACAGAATCGAAAGAAGAACAAATAAGGAATTTCTCTAGATTGGTGACAATACACCCTGCTTGTGGATGACCCACCTAGCCATGCTGCCTGTCCGATTTCTGTCATTTTCCGGTTGATGAGGCTTGAGGTCATGTTTATCTTTTCAGAGAACATCTCGATATCTTTGAATGACACATCGTTAGATCCGTCAAATCACTAATTGACGTCCACAAATACACTTTGGGTGTTAAACAAGAGAATTTCTCCGTCATCAAACTTGGTATATTTGTAAAAATCAACGTACGTGACCCTCAGAAAATACTCTATCAGATATTCGTCCATACAAGTCATCTAGGAACAGGATGAACCGAAGGCACTCTCCTACTGCATCCTAGGAATCACCTGGCCTATTGATCAGTAGCGAGTAGTCCTTGCAAATTCGTAGATTCCAATCACGACAGAACCACGGTTTATCTACAGGAGCGACCCAGAGATTATAAGTACTTCTTCCGTTTCATGAAGATCTACGGTCTTCAGTTGCTTCATCTTCATCTGCTGCAGTTAGTTTCGAACGCAACGTTGGTTCGAAGTGGTTTTGGGTCTAGTTCCCATCCCGGTCTCTTTGAAACAACGTTGAAAGGTCCAATAGAATATTTCATTGATAGTCGGTTATTTAACTATCAATCCCAATAACATTGTTAAGTACATTGGCAACTCTGACCCTTTGATAAAAACTATTCATTTAAACCATTATATCGATTTAATATTGTTACAGTATCATAAAACCTTTCCATTTCCTTTATCTTGGAAATATTACTTTATATTCTTAAAAATCCCCTTTTAACTTTACTTCGGAAAATATTGATATATCCTCAGCGTAATGGTATAACTCCAATTATCAATCCTCGTATGGCCAAAACAATGTCAATCGACATTTTAGTTATTAGATAACCCAACTGGTTTTATTAAACTCAAACTTCAAATATTACTCTTAATTCAAGTCATTATGGAAATATATAATTCAAATTCAATTATTTACCTTTTTTCATTCAACATAACCATTTCCATTTCTATATAATTTAAATATGGTTTTATAAACCATTTTCTTCATTTGGAAACCCCACCTTATATTTTAATTCCTTTTACTTAATTCGTTAATTAAGTCAACCCTATCTAGACAAATCTTATTTACTTTTAAATAACCTTTTTATATCATTATACTTAATCTTATTCTACAACCCCATTTATTACCTGGATTATTTTTACAATAATCCATTTACTAATATTTTACTAAAGTTGGATCCCATTTGTAATTCCATTACTAATTCTTTGTAAAACGGTATTATAATTAAAAATGTATTTACAACTTTTTATTTAAAAAACTTTTATAAAATAAATCTAAAAACTTTGATTCAGTTATAAAAATATATTTTATAACTCAAAACTCCGTTAATTCCCCAACGGAAAAACGACGTCTCAAAACGATGTATTTTAGGTCATCTACCGCCAATCACTTTAATATTGTTTATTGATTAAAACATGACAATCGTTGGTTCTAAATTCAACTATTAATACCTAACAGGTTCATAACATGATTTGGGGATAAACAATTCATATGTGAATCATATGTTCAATAAATAATATCTAATTTATTTGAGGAATCCAATCAGATTCCTCCAACCTGTTTTTCCCTACAACACAGATCACAATATAATTTTCTAACATATGAATAATAAATTAAACTAAAACATTTAATATGAAATAAATCTAACGTCGACAATCGTTATGCAAACAACATGCAATCCTGGCATCCAAACAGCCAGATTATATTATTAATGGTGCATTTTAGTTATAAATGAATTTAGCACATCATAGCAGTCCAGAAAAGTGTGAGAATTAACTCACCATTAATTTCTGATTCGACGCTTCCAGGTTGGTTTATTTAATTTTAAACAGCATTTAAAATTAAATAAAATCCCAACTGCTTCCAGTTTCTACTAAATCAGCTTGACTGTGTAGTATTCTTCCCCGCAAACTTGTTTTGCATAATTCTGTGCATGTATGAACTAATTATCCCGATTACAATATTTAATTTAGATTAAAATAGTATTAACTTAACGATATAAATTTACTAACTAATTATTAATTTCTAAAACTTAATAACCGTTGGCATTTGCCACGTCCTTAGCGCATTTAATCTCCCCTTGAATCATGGTTTACCATGATAACTTCCTTCCCCGGTTTTACAGAAGTTCACCTTCATTACTTGTCTCTTGCTTGTTCCAGATTTTTGAAAACACTAGAAAACAAAACTGTGCTTCTTCCTTAAATTTTTCCCACAAAAGGCTTGCTTCGGTCCAGTATACTGTCACGCGCCATGTCACCATAATTCCAATATGCACCAATCGTTGTTCCCTTTCCGTTCTTCCCCATATGAAATAGCCGCCTCCTATCGTAAAATACCCAAATCCACGGTATTTCAAAACTGAATGTATTTTTAATCTTCTCCATAATTTCAGTTTCACATACTTAACACTGCACCGCCATTTTATATAATTCACAGTTTTGAATCTGTCCTTCCAACAGAGGCCCAAGATTACTGCCTACCTACCCATTTTCTCATGCGCAAATACCTGCTAGCCCCTTCCATTTCTTACTGCAACTTCCCTTTTTGTATTTACGGATATGCCTGCTACAAAACTTCATAGCCGTGTCAACTTCCAACCTTCCATGTGCTTCCATTTACCTGTAGCCTTAACTTGCTACAACCGCATTTCACATTTCACCCTACACACCGATCACCTCCGGAACCCAGTCACCAATACTCACCGCACTTCCTCCTTGCTCACGCAAGTCAACCTCCGTCGCTCCCAGTCACCAAAGTCCGCCATGCCCGTAGTTTTCATCCGTACCACTGCCTTACTCATCCAAAAGTTGACCTGACACCGTTCAAAAGCTAAATACTCTTTCCAGACTTCACTGGACCTGGTCACGTCGCCTCCACCTCAACTTTGACGTAGTGCTGCAGCTTCCTCCAACGCGCCACAAACCCACGCCATGCAGTCCATACCCAACAACTCCTCACAACGCAACAACCTCCAATTCGACTGAGCGCAACAGCATGCCCAATTTTCCTTCTCCCATCTCTCTTATTTTTCCCTAACCCAAAGCGGTCATTCCCTCCGTGCCATGACGCTGCATGTTAAACCCATCACAACCGCACTGTGAAATTCCCATCGATCAGGCAAATTTAGCCGAGCCAAAAATGATACATATACTAACGTGAAGAGGAAGCTTTTACAAATTCAATAGATCGAGAATCACTCGATTTGGTTCAGTTTTTGGTTTTAAATGATTTTTTGAAGGGGCGGTTTCATTTGGTTTAAATCTTGCTATGGTTCGTATATGAAGAAGAAACGAGGATGTTGTATGTATATATAGAGGACAAAGGAAGATATTCTTATCATTATTATTTAATTTAAAGGCCATGTGATTTTAGTCTGCACAACCGGAAAATTTGCCGAACCTTCACTGTATGCATCAGAGATATTTTTATTTTTCTATTTACATAGGGTCAAGGTAGTAGCAGGGTTAGCTGGAAACTTAAAAGAAAGTATGGCGAGGGCTTTCTGTTTGGTCATTTCAAGTATAAATGAATAAGGTGCAGCACATTCTCAAATAGCCGAAAATGCTATTTGCAGAGACATTTTCTCCTTTAGCCTTAAGTAGGCTTGTAGAGGGTTAGGGGTTGGCCCTGTTTTTCTTTAACTTTAATTTGATTGATATGAGACCGACCAAAGATTTTTGTTAATAGTGTACTATGTGCTAAAAACAAAACTTATATAAAATATCTCATGGTTCCAGATTCCAATTAAAACACCATGACCGACGTTTTAAGCATTAACCGTTATTTTAGATACATTATAACTAATTTCGAGCTTTCATTCGAACATGTGGAAAATTTATAACCAACAAATTTAAATTAATTTCAAAATACCTCAATATAATAAGATATTATTATTATTATCGCATATATACCAATAGAATTATACATAGCTTCATCATATTAATTTTAACTCGATATATCGAATTTCAAGTTAAAACGATATTCTATATAGTTAAATTCGAACTCCATTTTAAATGAATAAATTCAATATAAAATCCATTTATATTACCAAATCATTATTTGAAACGGATTTTAATATTCGTAATTAATGTTCAAAACTCTGGGACGTTAATTTATCTTTGTAAAATGCTTGTAATAGGTAGGCAAATAGTCTATCTTTTGTATATTTTTTGTTTCCATTATTTGTTCTAATGAAAAAAATGTTACAGATCACTATAAAACCAGCTGTTTTTTCTAAAAATAAAATAAAATAATATCTCTTTAATTTCTAATTCATTTATCTTTAAAAAATTAATGTACCATGCACATCAAAATTTAACTTCAATAACATTTAAAAGATAAATTCATATATTACAACATTGCTATGTGAACGTACAAATTACCATGATAAAAATTAGTATACAGACATTCTTACTTTTAGCATGTTATCGAACTATACCCCGCTCATAATTCAAATAAGTACTACATAACATTGTTTTTCAATTATCAAAATTGTAACTAAAACCCTCATACAACAATATGAATTCTATGGCTAACTACATGGATAAAAATGTTCAAAATGAAAAATAAACAATTAATTGGATATCAAACATAGATATACTAATCATTAGATGCTCTTATCAATCATAATTATATATCCAACATTTCTCAGTTTTCTTCTTCTTAACTTTTTTTAATATTCAAGTCTTTTTACTTAAGAAGTTATGTTTATCATTGATTCAAGCTGTGTACATCAGTTCATTTATTTGATGTTTGTTAATCCGCTTATAAGTCTTTTAAAAAATGATAATTTAATGTATACAACATTCATATTAACAAAAATGGTAAAACTATGTATTTTCTTATACTTATAAAATAGATGTATCACATAACATAAAATATTTACATATGCAATGTTAACAATTTTAATTTATATTTATTTTAAGTTAGGACATTGATTTGCACCAAAAAAATAGTTACTGATTATTGGACCCTTAACTTTATATCCGAGATTCACATATCAGCTTAATTTATGATTAATATATCACAAATGTTTTATCTTGCATAATGAAATATGTTTCATGCAATAATTAAAATATAAATATTACTTTGGAAAGACACCCTCATACTTTTAAGTATTTGCAGGATAGCAGTCTATTTTCTCAAAGTTCATGAGGAGACTTTGATGTTCCCTTTCATGGTATTTTGTTTAAAATATGGTTTGACGAAAGAATAGCTTCTCCCCAAAAGTTACCTGGTAGGCCAGAACTTATAATAAAGCATTCATCAATTCTTTAAGAGTTATATTTTTCCGTTCAGCTATACTGTTGGTTTGAGATGAATATGGTGTTGTAGTTTGTGTATGATGCCATGTTCAACGTAGAATTCTTTAAAAGGAGATTTATATTCTCCTCCTCTATTACTTCTTAAAGCTTTAGTTTTCTTGTTGAGTTGATTTTCAACTTCTGCTTTATACCGTTCAAACATATCGAATGCTTTATCCTTGCTTCTAAGAGATACACATAACAATACCTAGTACAATCATCAATAAAAGTAACGAAATACATTTTTTCCACCTCTAGTTTGGCACATTTTTTAAATCATATACATCTATATGTATTAGATCTAGAGGTTCAGTTTCTCGTTCAACATGACAGAATGAGGTTCTTGTCAATTTCTCTTTTGCACAAATTTGACATATATATTCTATGTTACATTTTGGTATAAAATTTAGATTAATCAGTCTTCACAATGTATCAAAATTTACATGCCCTAATCTAGAATGCCCTATGTTAGAAGAGTCAATAATATAAGCAGAAGATACACTGTTATTCATATCAATATTTGGTACAATAGTGGTTACATTTGCTTTAAATAAACCACCACACACATATCCTCTTCCTACATATACTCCATTCTTTAATAACATAAACTTATCAGCCATAAAGGTTAGTTTGAATCCATGCGTGCTGAGTAATAAACCTGAAATCAGGTTCTTGCGAATTTCTGGAACATGGAGAACGTCACTTAAGGTAAGTTCCTTTTCAGAAATTAGTTCCAGCACAACTTTTTGCCTTTGACCTTTGATGCAGATGAAATGCCTATGAAAAGTTGTTCATCATCTACTACAGTTTTATAGGTTGTAAACAACCACTTATTAGCACATATGTGTTGAGTGGCTCCTGTATCTACAAACCATTCATTTCAGTTACCAACAAGGTTGCATTATGATATTACTGCACATAATTCCATATCAGAAACGCCATCTAAAGCTTCAACCATATTTTCTTCTAACTTATTCTTTTTTGGTGTGTGACAATCGACTGATTTGTGCCCCTTCTTTCTGCAGTTATGACCGGAACCCAGAAATTTCTTCGACTTCTTAGGCGCATTCTAGCATTTCCTCTTGTTAGGTTTGTTTGACTGAACTACATTTTCTTTGGCCACAATATTCTGAGACATATTTTTATTAGATTTTATGTTGTGTTCTCCAATTCTTAGCCGAACTATGAGTTCTTCCATTGTCTTCCCCTTAGACTTGTGATTAAGGTAATTCTGTATGTTCCTCCAATATGGAGGTAGTTTTCCAATTGTTGCGGCAACCTGAAAAGATTCTCTAAGAGTCATCTATTCATCTTCTAGTTGACGGGTAATAAGTTGCAGTTCTTGAGTCTGGTTGATCACAGTTTTTGAATTTACCATTTTTGTAACGAACAGGAATATTCGGATATCGAAAATCCGGGATCATTAATAAAAAGAAGTTAGAGGGTGAGAAATAGAATGAAAGCAATTTAGAATAGAAGAAGACGATCACAATAGAACGGAATCAGAGTAAACACGAATCTCATAGCGGAACAAATAAATATATTATATAACAACTTTTGAAATACAAAACTATAACTGTATATACATACCAGTATAACACATAACATTACTCTATATATATAACTAATTTTGAAGCCTCCTGCTCCAAGCTCCTCCAAGTATATCTGTAAAATCCCGACTACTTGACTGCCCATACAAATTTGGGCACCCAAGGGTTTAGGGAAAACAAAACAAAATAAACTCTTGGCCAGTCATGGGACTGGTGTGATTAAACTCTAATCATTTGGCTTAACTTTTAAAATCCTTTTTAAAGAAATGATAATCATAAGACCAATCCACACATAAACACAGATGATTTTTACCTTACAATAACCTAAAACGTTTCTAAAAATTAATAGTATTCTGATATTATAATAGTGTTTAATTCAAGTAAGTAATATACTAGCAGAATGCTTTCATCTCACGCTCTACATATATAATAAAAAATCAAAAAATGTGGGCTCTTATTAGGTAATGGATTTCTAACTATGATAAGGTATGGAACCACCTTCCGATCGGTGTACTCTAGAAGCGATACAGTGGATTTCAACAAGAACATCTTGTAACTCAACCACACATGACCGACCATTCATTTCGCTTGAATGTTCCAAATATATTGTCACCTTACGGTTGGTATACCAACATAACCATTCCCGAGAGATGCAGAAGCAAAAGAAGTAACAAATATGAATATTCTCTAGATGGTGACAATATACCCTAATTGGGTGTGACTCATTTAGCCATGCTTCCAGCTCGATTTTCGTCATTTCCCAATTGATGAGGCTTGAGGTCATAACGTACTATTAAACAGATCACATCTATATTTACTTTGAATGCCACGTTGTCACACCCGCCAAATCACAAATTGATTTCCCTAAAAATACCATGGGTACAAAGCTAGGAGAAACGAATCTCTCCGCCACCAACGTAAATAGTTTAAAGCAATCAACTTATGCGATCTATTAGATATACTCTGTCAGACATTCATCCATACACATTGTCTTGGGACTGGACAAACCGAAGGCATTATTCTGTAAATCCATCTTAGGCAATTTCTATCTAGGATCGCCAGAACTGCCCTTGCACAAACTTCGTCTTCAATTATCTTCATCATATTTGATTCGCAACGCTAATGCTCATAGGGAGCGGTATTCAGATAATAAATCTGATCCTGGTCTCTCCGTATTGAAAACGGAAAAAGGGTCAAAACTTTGATTGCCGGTTATTTAACTATCAAAGGAAACATACATACAAATAATGGTCATATTTCCAAATGGGAATTTCACTGATCAATCATCGATTAACCCCGAGCCTTTTTAAATATATGTCAATAATCATTTCATTTCCCGATTTCCCTTATATATCTTTACACAAATATTTTCAACTCGTTTAGCCTCTCATGATTTCTTGGAAAACATTTTCATATACTCACAGCTCCTTATTTCCCCTATTTCGAAAATATATGTTATTAACATTGGAAAACATTTTGATACCTTATTCACATGTCATAATCCATCAGTGCCTCACTGTAAACCAGTAAGAGAACAAATCCCTCAGTATCAATCCCGAAGGCCGAAACCAACATCAGATCGATACCCAGAAAGCCATTCAGCTTAACTAGTCTCCAGTCAGTTCTAAATTTCTTTAACTCCATTTCTTAATTCTAAAATCATTCCATTTTCTATTCTTAGAAACTATCACTGGTTATATTAGGAAAACATTTCCAAATTCCATTTGTATAGATTTAAACGAACGCTGTATAAAACCTTGGTTATAACGACAACATTATAATATCTGCTTCAAAATATTTAAAAATATGACTTTGATTCTTTGTTTCAAATAAATAATTAATATTTAACTAATCGATTAAATAAATAATCTTGATTAAAACGAAAGGTAAATGGTACCTTCCTAAATTCTATATAATCGAATTTCACCGTATAACTCTCTTTGGAATAATCTGTATTCGATCAACGTTCCTAATATCGGAATAAACCCACCATTTCAGGTTAACTCAATTTCTAAATTCATGTCTTTGAATTTATCACCTCCACATTTACTAATTTCACTTATTCACCATTCCAATTTGCAAAACGTTAGCTTTTAAATCATTATTCACTTTAAAATGTGGATATTATTTCTCTATGGAAATCTGGACTTGTTTTATCAATATATTCTTGATTTTTATAATACATACGATTTCAGTTTAAAATTCCACCTATCGAGTTATTTTGTAAATTTATACTTCGCATTTCATTTAATAAACTCCGTTATAAGTTATGAATTAATTTCGAATATATATTCGATTACAAATTATTGGTTTCAAAAATCAATATTAACTATCTTGTCAAATCCGGAGTTTATATAATTTAAAAACTAAATTATTTTATTAGTATTTGACATAGTCGAAAAATTATAAATCCTTATGGATTTATTTCTATTCTATCCACATGTCGAATATCGAAATAAATTTCATCATTTCCCCCTTTAAACAATTCCTATTTCCCTTATCTAAATTTTATTTTTGAATCCACCTTCTTTAAATTATTTAATAATAATTATTTAACAATAAGTATTTTATTTCCATTTAAAAATATCGTTAATAAATCAACTATTTGTTTTACTATGATTAAAACAAGTCATTAAAACCCCAAATTCTTTTCCAATATATTTGAATATGGTTTATGGTATTTAAATAGCAATTATTTTAGGTCAATTTTCTTCAAACATCCCAATCACTCAAAAATCAATCACAGATTATTTATCACATCATATAATATAATATATGAAAAACAACAAAAATTGTTGAGGAATCCAGCCGGATTCCTCCAAACTATTTCCCTGCTTCCACAGATGTTAATCAACATGAATAATACCAGTTTCAGATTAAGTCTGAAATAAAATAATAAATATAATCTGTATTAATTTATCAACTACCACTCACAGCATTCCACCATTTTTATCAATATTAAATAACGTTTATAAATTATAGAATTGGACAGAGTTGGTGATTTACCCACCTTGTTCGTTAACCGTTAAATAACGATTAACTGTTGATAGATCTGATCAGACGTTTAATTTCTCCATAAATTCAAATGACCTTCGAACAGTTCCAAACAAGCTTTATCGCGTAGCCTTCATGAATATGATCCCAACGTGACCAACGACTCGTCAAACTGAATCCGTATGGAAGAGATACAACATTTAAAATTTGGTATACATATTTGATTAAATAAAAGCTTAATACATTTTGAATTGGGCCTTTCCTATTATTCTACGGCCCAATACCCGCTTAGACTGACTTATCCTTGTTACTCCATCTCCCCATTCGAACAGCCGATATGCTATGTTTGTATTTCCCTTTTTGTTCCCAATTTCCCCCCTTTTTTCTTTATTTCTTTTTTTCCTCTATTTATAAATATTTGGGCCTCCACGTATATCCATCGGCTCACCTCAACCCACATACAAAATGTACAGTGTCATCTCCCCAACAAACATCCGCTCCAGGTTATATCTGAATCCCATTTCATGTCCATAACCGCTGCTTTCATCTTCTCCAATAATATAACATGCGAACTCCGGTTATATGATATTCACCATTTCTAAAAACTTTGAAGCATCCCTTCCTCACCATTTCTCCACGCGATCAACCAAGACAACTACCGCTATTCTCCTCTCTGAGCAGACATCAACCTCCGACCGTTCGGTGTCAACTCGCATGCGAGCTGCACTTCCCATTCTCCAGACCTTAACGCATGCGCAGGAGTTCTTCTTCCCACTTCCACTTCCAGTGTTAACTCGAATGTCCCAAATACCTCAGGCCCACGTCACCCGTCTATATATCTTCTTCACAAAATTGTCTTCCCTACTATTCCTATACACGCAAGATCCATGAACCCATTTCCTTCATGCGTCAGCTTCTCAAAACACATTACTTCATTCTTCCCAAACTCCTTACTTCTTTCATGGATCTGCACCTAATCACCTTCCGTTGAACCTGCATCACCGCCTCTTTCTCCTTATGTCACCAAAACACAGTTCGCACCAAACCCCATCTCCGGTTTCTCAGCCTCACGCAGCACTACAAGGGACCCGAAACCATTTTAATAACCCAACATCATTTCGATTCTTGAAAGAAAACAATCCTCGCGTTAAGTTCATGGGTATATATACAAGAGGGAAGAAGCTTAGATGCTGAGACTGGGGTACAGACAAACGTCCACACCTTGAGCCAATTCAATGAAGTTATGTGAAAAGAAGGGTACGCATAAATTATGTATAACGTACAATTACTTAACATGTAAGTCTTTAAAAAGTAAACGCCTCATGTGAAATAGCCTGGTGGTTGAACATACAGATAATGTAACAGGGTGACGTGCGTCCATAATTGTTTGTGTACCCCTTAGGGTAAACACTGTTCACATACAAGCTGCCAGTGACAAAATTAAAAACACCATTATGTTGAGAGACGTGCTACGATCCCAGAAATGTAATAATATAGACACGTTAACTTATTCTGTGAAGTTCCAAAAAGCTGATTTAGGGTGTAAAATACTTCAAATAAATAGTTGCTTATTTTTCAAAATAAAAATTACAGAAAAAATTCTATAAATTAAATTAACATTACTTCTTAAAAATCTTGTTCCAAATTCGAAACCGATATTTTATTAGAATTAAATAATCGTTATGGTTTATTAATGAGTCCATAACGGGTACTTTAAAATTTGATTTGGACATAACTTACCATCTATAAAGCGGAATCTCCAATTTTCTTTTCCATTAGAAAAATATAGCTCAACAGATTCAAACGTTTCTTGTTTCGAAGAAATCTGACTTAAAATGGATCTTGTATGTTCATTTGAAGATCAAAACTCAATATTACGAACTACCGCGATGTTACGGGCTCGTTTATAATTATATTATAATTATTACATTCAGCTATCATTTAAAAAAATATATTCATTATTATAGCTAAAATATATCTGTATTAAATATCGTATATTATCAGAATTACACAATATTGCAAATCCAACCATTTCTGACTATTTCAGAAATAATTATATTATCTCATTATTTAAAGTAATTAAATAATCAAGATTATTTAAATACAAACCATTTAAATTATCACCAGAATATTAAAATAATTAAATAAATTTATTATTTAATCGCTACAAATTCCGGGACGTTACATTCCTCCCCCCTTAAATGAATTTCGTCCCCAAAATTACTAAGAAGGAAAAAAAGTTACAAACCTTATTAACCAGACTAGAAATCATTTAATTTACATTTTAATTTCAGTTTCAACTAAATAAATTAATTTCAATTAAAATATTAATTTATTCGAATTGATGGAAATTTTCTAACACTTTAAATTTCCGAAAAATTTCGCCAGCGTCCCATTTGCGCGGCTCAATCGGTACAACTACAATTCGCCTCTCTAGGCCTTCTCCAATCCAAAAGAAAATCAAACACCAAATGGCTTGCCAAAATAGCTCATACAAATCTCAAACTCATACGTGATATAAACTTGTACCTTTTGCCGGGCACTCAAATCTGTCTCTGCCATTTGCTATCACTTCAGCATTTTCAAATGTTTTCCAATCGATCCCAAATCTGTTTATAATCAAATACAATCATTCTCTTATGACCCAGCCAAATTCCATTTCAAACTCCAATCCTAACATCGATTTCAAATTCTTGCTCCACAAATCCAATTCCATTCCAAATTATCTCTAATCCAATCCAATTTATTTAACTTAGCTATTTTATATATTCGCCTTTACCATTCAATTTATTTAACTTCATAAAAAAAATTCAGAATTCAAATTCCTGGGTTTTATTTCAAATTAGTTTGAAATCATATAATAATAGCAATTCAAAACATTTGAATTTCTGTATAACTTATTTCCTCAAAATAATCCAAATCAAAATCTGTGGTAGTAATTTGTCACGTAGAAACTTGAAAATGAACATCGATGATGTCCGGATCATCGTCAGAATTGTTTTCCAGCGACCGAAGTGAGTTCAATATTATATCACTTTTCAAAACCATTTTCAAACACTCCATTTTGAAATCACTTCAAAATATTCTGCACCATGCTTGAAATACATTTTCAAATTCACCCATGAACTTAAAATTTCCCTATATTTAATCAAAAATCCATTTACAACATTTTCCCCAGTTTCCAGAATTTTTAATCCCAGTTCTGATTTAAATCCATATTCGGTTCATCTTGATTTTATATCATATACAAATATAACTTCTGATTGGTTATATATATGACCACCTCAATTATAATAACAACCAACATATCCAATAATAATTTCAATATATATACTTCTTTATATCCAAAATATATTTTGGATATTTCATTTACGCTCTTTTTAAAACATACCACGTCGGTTTATCGTATTCGAGCATTTAGAAACCCCTATCGACTCTGTGGTACCCCACCATCGACCAGAATTCATAAGCCACTCAAGCAGTAAAAATCCACAATATAAGATTATTTTTATTCAAATCTAAAAATATGTTCACACGTATATATACACTTAACACAATCTATGGTACTACTAACCCTATCTCTATTCAGTTACGCCATACAGCCAAGGTAATTACTTAACCTTCAGCTCTGATACCACTGTAATGAACATGAATTTTCGACTCTGAAAATCAACACAAACACCTTGTTGACTATTCGAATATTGAAATAAATTTCATGATTTCCCCCGTTGAAACGATTCCTATTTCCATAATCTGAATTTCATTTTTGAATCCACCTTCTCTAAATTATTTAATAATAATTATTTAACAATAATTATTTTATTTCCATTTATAAATATCGTTAATGAATCAACTACTTGATTTATTATGATTAAAACAAGTCATTAAAACCCCAAATTCTTTTCCAATATATTTGAATATGGTTAATGGTATTTAAATACCAATTATTTCAGGTTAAAGTTCTACAAACATCCTAATCATAGAAAAATCAATCACAGATTATTTATCACATAATTCAATATATTAAAAACAACAATAATTGTTGAGGAATGCAGTCGGATTCCTCCAACCTGTTTCCCTGCATCCACGATGTTAATCAACATGAATAGTACCAGTTTCACCTTAAGTCTGAAATAATATAATAAATATAATCCATATTAAATTAACGACATATATGTATAACTATATATATATTATTCAACCAATTTATGAGCAAATAATCCAAATAACCATCACTTATAGCATTCAATCATTTTTATCAATATTAAATAACGTTTATAAATTATTGAATTGGACAAAGTTGATGAGTTTACTCACCTTGTTCGTTAACCGTTAAATAACGATTAACTTTTAATAGATCTGATTAGACGTATAATTTCACCATAAATTTAAATGAGCTCCGAACAGTTCCAAACTAGCTTTACCTGCGTGAATACGATCCCAACGTGACCAGCAGCTCATCAATCTGAGTCCGTATGGACGAGATACAAAATTTAAAAGTTAGTATACGTATTTAATTAAATAAAAGCTTGACACATTTTGAATTGGGCTTTACCTATGATTCTACGGCCTAATACCCGCTTAGACTGGTGTATCCTTGTTACTCCATCTCCACATTTGAACCGTAAACATGCTATGTTTTTATTTCCCTCTTTCTTCCCTTTTTGCCTTTCTTTGTTTTTTTTTCTTTTTATAAATAATTGGGACTCCATGAATATCCATCGGCCCATCTCAACCCACATACAAAATGCACAGTGTCATCTCCACAACAAACATCCGCTCTAGCTTATATTTGAGTCACATTTCATGTCCATAACCGCTGCTTTCATCTTCTCCAATAATATAACACGCGAGCTCCAGTTATACGATGTTCACCATTTCTGAAAACTTTGAAGCGTCCCTTCCTCACTTTTTCTCCATGCACTCAACCAAGACAGCTGTCGTTATTCTCCTCTCCGTGTAGACATCAACCTCCGCTCGTTCAGTGTCAACTCGCATGCGAGTGCACTTCCCGTTCACCAGGCCTTAACGCATGCACAGGAGTTCTTCCTCCCACTTCCACTTCCAGTGTCAACTCGAATGGCCCAAATACTCAGGCCCACGTCACCCATCTATATGTCTTCTTCATAATATTGTCTTCCTACTATTCCTGTACAAGCAAGTTCCATGATCCGGTTTCCTTCATGCATCAGCTTCTCAAAACACCTTACTTCATTCTTCCCGAACTCCTTACTTCTTTCATGGATCTGCACCCAATCACCTTCCCTTGAACTAGCATCACCGCCTCTTTCTCCTTGTGTCACCAAAACACAGCTTGCACCAAATGCCATCTTCGGTTTCTCAGCCTCAGGTAGCTCTACAAAGGACTCAAAACCGTTTTAATAACCCAGCATCATTTCGGTTCTTGAAAGAAAAGGATGCTCGTGTTAAGTTCATGGGTATATATACAAGAGGGAAGAAGCTTAGATGCTAAGAAAGGGGTACAGACAAACGTCCACATCTCGAGCCAATTCAACGAAGTTTTGTGAAAAGAAGGGTATACATAAATTATGTATAATGTACAATTACTTAGCAGGTAAGTCTTTAAAAAGTATCTGGTGGTTGAACAGACAAATAATGTGATAGGGTGACGTGCTTCCATAATTGTTTGTGTACCAGTTAGGTAAAACACTGTTCACATACGAGCTGGCAACGACAAAACTAAAAACATCATTGTGTTGAGCGATGTGCTACGATCCTGGAAATGTAATAATATATACACGTTAACTTATTTTGTGAAGTTCCAAAAAGCTAATTTAGGGTGTAAAATACTTCAAATAAATAGTTGCTTATTTTCCAAAATAAAAATTACAGAAAAATTCTCTAAACTAAATTAACATTACGTCACAAAAATCTTGTCCAAATTGGAAACCGATATTTTATTATAATTAAATACTCGTTATGATTTATAAACGAATCCATAATGACAATTTTAAAATTTGATTTGGACATAACTTACCATCTATAAAGCGAAATCTCCAATTTTCTTTTCCATTAGAAAAATATAGCTCAACAGATTCGAACATTTCTTGTTTCGAAGAAATCTGACTTATAACGGATCCTATATATTCATTTGAAGTTCAAAACCCAATATTACGAACTACCGCGATGTTACGAGCTCGTTTGTAATTATATTATACTTATTACATTCAACTATGGTTCAAAAAATATATTCGTTATTATAACTCGAATATAACTTTATTAAATATCATATATTATCAGAATTACACAATATTGCAAATCCAACTATTTCTGACTATTTCAGAAATAATTATATTATCTCATTATTTAAATTAATTAAATAATCAAGATTATTTAAATACAAACCATTTAAATTATCACTAGTTTATTAAAATAATTAAATTAATTAATTATTTAATCTCTATAAATTCCGGGACATTACATTCCTTCCCCCTTAAATGAGTTTCATCCCCGAAATTACTAAGAAGGGAAAAAAATGCTGCAAACCTTATTAACCAAACTAAAAATCATTTAATTTACTTTTTAATTTCAGTTTCAATTGAATAAATTAATTTCAATTAAAATATTAATTTATTTTTTATTGATGAAAATTTTCTAAAACTTCAAAATTTTTGAAAAATTTCGCCAGCGTCTCATTTGCACGGCTCAATCGGTACAACTACAATTCGCCTCTCTAAGCCTTCCCCAATCCAAAAGAAAACCAATCATCCATGTGGCTTGCCAAAATAGCTCATACAAATCTCAAACTCATATGTGATATAAACTTGTACGTTTTTGTCGAACATTCAAATTTGTCTCTGCCATTTGCTATCACTTCAGCATTTTCAAATGCTTTCCAATCGATCCCTAATCAATTTATAATCAAATCCAATCATTCTCTTATGACCAAGCCAACTTCCATTTCAAACTCCAGTCCTAATCTCAATTTCAAATTCCTGCTCTACAAATCCAATTCCATTCTAGATTATCTCTAATCCAATCCTATTTATTTAACTTAGCTTTTAGTTAAATTCTAATTTATTTATTCGCTTTTGCCATTCAATTTATTTAACTCCATAAGAAAAAATTAAACTTCGGAATTCAAATTCCTGGGTTTTATTTCAAATCGGTTTGAAATCATATAATAATAGCAATTCAAAACATTTGAATTTTTGTATAACTTATTTCCTCAAAACAATCCAAAGCAAAATTTTGGTAGTAATTTGTCACTTAGAAACTCGAAAATGAACACCGATGATGTCCGGATCATTATCGGAATTGTTTTCTAGCGGCCGAAGTGAGTTCAATACTATATCACTTTTCAAAACTATTTTCAAACACTCCATTTTGAAATCACTTCAAAATATTCTGCACTTTGCTTGAGTTTTTTTTTCAAATTTTCCCAAGAACTTAAAATTTCCCTATGTTTAATCAAAAATCCATTTACAACATTTTCCCCAGTTTCCAGAATTTTTAACCCCAGTTATGATTTAAATCCAGATTCGGTTAGTCTTGATTTTATATCTTATACGAATATAAATTTTGTTTGGTTATATATATGATCACCTCAATTATAATCTCATTCGATTATAATAACAACCAACATATCCAATAATAATTTCAATATATATACTTCTTTATATCCAAAATATATTTTGGATAAATTATTTCATTTACCCTCATTTCAAAACATACCGCCTCGGTTTATCGTATTCGAGTGTTTAGAATTCCCTATCGACTCTGTGGTGCCCCACCATCGACCAGAATTCATAAGCCATTTAACCATTAAAACTCCACAATATAAGATTATTTTAATACAAATCTAAAAATACGTTCACTTGTATATATACATTCAACTCAATCTATGGTATTACTAACCTCATCTCTATTGAGTTACGCCACACAGCCAAGGTAATTACTTAACATTCAACTCTGATACCACTGTAACGAACATGAATTTTCGACTTCCAAAATCAACATAAAACACCTTGTCGACTATTTGAATATCAAAATAAACTTCATCATTTCCCCCTTTGAAATGATTCTTATTTCCAATATTTAAATTTCATTTTTGAATCCACCTTCTTTAAATTATTTTATAATAATTAATTAACAATAATTATTTTATTTCTGTTTATAAATATCGTTAATAAATCAACTACTTGTTTTACTATGATTAAAACAAGTCATTAAAACCCCAAATTCTTTTCTAATATATTTGAATATGGTTTACGGTATTTAAATACCAATTATTTCAGGTCAGTGTTCTTCAAACATCCCAATTACACAAAAATCAATCACAAATTATTTATCACTTTATATAATACAATATAATAAAAACAACAATAATTGATGAGGAATCCAATCGGATTCCTCCAACCTGTTTCCTTGCATCCACGGATGTTAATCAGCATGAATAATACCAGTTTCAGATTAAGTCTGAAATAAAATAATAAATATAATCCGTATTAAATTAATGAAACATATGTATGTATATATATATATATATATTGTTCTACCAATTTATGGGCAAATCATCCAAACAACCATCACTCATAGCATCCAATCATTTTTATCAAAATTAAATAACATTTATAAATTATAGAACCGGACAGAGTTGGTGAGTTTACTCACCTTGTTTGTTAACCGCTAAATTATGATTAACTGTTGACAGATCTAATCAGGCGTTTAATTTCACCATAAATTCAAATGAGCTCCGAACAGTTCCAAACTAGCTTTATCGCGTAGCCTACATGAATACGATCCCAACGTGACCAATGGCTCGTCAATCTGAGTCCGTATGGACGAGATACAACATTTAAAAGTTGGTATACGTATTTAATTAAATAAAAGCTTAATACATTTTGTATTGGGATTTACCTATTATTTTATGGCCTAAAACCCTCTTAGGCTGATGTATCCTTGCTACTCCATCTCCCCATTTGAACAGCCGACGTACTATGTTTGTATTTCCCTTTTTTCTTTCTTTCTTTTTTTCCTCTTTTTATAAATATTTGCGCCTCCACGTTTATCCATCGGCCCATCTCAACTCAGATACAAAATGTACAGTGTCATCTCCCCAATAAACTTCCGCTCCAGCTTATATTTGAATCCCATTTCATGTCCATAACCACTGCTTTCATCTTCTCCAATAATGATATTCACCATTTCCAAAAACTTTGAAGCATCCCTTCCTCATCATTTCTCCACGCGATCAACCAAGATAACTGTAGTTATTCTCCTCTCCGCGCGAACATCAACCTCCGCCCGTTCGGTGTCAACTCACATGCGAGTTGCACTTCCCGTTCACCAGGCCTTAACACATGCACAATAGTTCTTCCTCTTGCTTGCACTTCCAGTGTCAACTCGAATGGCCCAAATACCTCAGTCCCACGTCACCCATCTATATGTCTTCTTCATAATATTTTCTTCCCTACTATTCCTGTACATGCAAGTTCCATGTACCCGTTACCTTCATGCGTCAGCTTCTCAAAACACGTTACTTCATTCTTCACAAACTCCTTACTTCTTTCATGGATCCGCACCCAATCACCTTCCCTTGAACCTGCATCACCGCCTCTTTCTCCTTGTGTCACCAAACCCCAACTCGCACCAACCCCATCTCCGATTTCTTAATCTCATGTAGCTCTACAAGGGACCCTAAACCGTTTTAAAAACTCGACATTATTTCAGTTCTTGAAAGAAAAGGATACCTGGGTTAAGTTCATGGGTATATATACAAGAGGGAAGAAGTTTAGCTACAAAGAAAGGGGTACAGACAAACGTCCACATCTCGAGCCAATTCAACGAAGTTATGTCAAAAGAAGGGCATACATAAATTATGTATAATGTACAATTACTTAACATGTAAGTCTTTAAAAAATAAACGCCTCATGTGAAATAGCATGGTGGTTGAACAGACAAATAAAGTGATAGGGTCACGTGCACCCATAATTGTTTGTGTACCCATTAGGTAAAACACTGCTTACATACGAGCTACCAACGACAAAACTAAAAACACCATTGTGTTGAGCGATGTGCTACGATCCCAGAAATGTAACAATATAGACACGTTAAATTCTTCTATGAAATTCCAAAAAACTGATTTAGGGTGTAAAATACTTCAAATAAAAAGTTGCTTATTTTCCAAAATAATAATTACAGAAAAACTCTATAAATTAAATTACCATTACGTCTTAAAATTCTTGTCCAAATTCGAAACCGATATTTTATTATAATTAAATAATCGTTATGGTTTATATACGAATCCATAACGACTATTTTAAAATTTGATTTGGACATAACTTACCATCTATAAAGCGAAATCTCCATTTTTCTTTTCCATTAGAAAAATATAGCTCAACAGATTCGAACATTTCTTATTTCGAAGAAATATGACTTATAACGGATCCTGTATATTCATTTGAAGTTCAAAACCCGATATTACGAACTACCGCAACGTTACGGGCTCGTTTATAATTATTACGTTCAACTGTCATTTAAAAAAAAATATTCATTATTATAACTCAAATACAACTTTATTAAATATCATATATTATCAGAATTACACAATATTGCAAATCCAATCATTTCTGATTATTTCAAAAATAATTATATTATCTTATTATTTAAATTAATTAAATAATCAAGATTATTTAAATCCAAACCATTTAAATTATCACCAGTATATAAAAATTAATTAATTAATTAATTAATTAATAGCTATAAATTCTGGGATGTTACAATTTTGAAGTCAAAAATTTACCAGCGATGAATTTCTTTATGTCCGCATCTTCAGTTTAGTACTTCCTATCCAAGATCGTCAATAGTTTTTTGGAGGTTGCTATAGTAAAATATACATTATTGAGGCTATTATTCAGACCATTCAAAATATAGTTTTCACACATAAAGTCTGAGTTTTTACGGACATTAAGGGCCTCTACTTTTGTTGCATTGGGTTCGAGTTTGCCAACTATAGTGTAACAACCCGAATTTTGATAGACCATTTTTTTAAAACCCAAATATATCGAAGATCGAGTTGGTTTATCTGGTATCCTATAGAAAGTCAAAGATAAATCAGAGCTCATAAAAGAAATTTCACAATGGAAGGAAATAAAATATAATAGTAGGTAAATACTTACTAATATAATGACACTATCTAACAAGTGTCTCTAATCTGCAGAATCTCAATCACCTGTCCAACCTGTAGGTTTGTTATGAGGAGGGGGTCAGAAAAAAGGTTCTACTGAATGGATAAATTATACTTTTTACAAATAACACTACATATACTGTTCTATCGCTGGTTCATATTTATTATATTCTTAGGGTATATCCCACAATACACTTTCGATTTTTCCATATAAATCTTACCCATTTACTCCCCAATGGATTAACCTAATATATAATAATATTTAGCTATATACCCAATATATCGAGGTACTTCCCACAGTACCCTCCTCGGGTAGTCCCTATTGTCGTACTTTGAAAATGCGGTGAACCTTATCTCCACGCTACGAAAGCGTACTAGAGTATGTTGCGAAAGCAAAAAATTCTCTACCGTTGCGCCATAAGGGCACCCTAGTTCCTTGGTTTCTCCATGAAACTCAATCGCGGGCTTTACACATATCTAAAAAGGACAACTTCGTTATGCCTACAATACAAATATCCAAATATAGGCCTGTCTCTTTCGGTGGCTCTCCAAAGCCCCACCCAATCTATCCCTACTAATGAAAGACTATTCAAAGAGCTAAATGATCGCCCTACCGACCAATCTAAAAAAATATGTGGTCCCTCATCTATTGACTCGATAGTAAAAGATCATTGGCCTGTTGGATTAGCTTTAGTCTTTCCCGTACATGCTCTGACCGACGATGACAGATACCCGACGACCTACTATCCATTGTTGGGTCCCGACCATGAGGCCTCCCCCTTAAGGCAGTTGTTGAATCATCCTAAGATCATCCTGATTAGTTTTTTGGCTACCCACCATCAAAGATGCAACCAAGGCATAATCAATGGATAAAACCATACAGACCATGCCTTTGTGGGTATAGCTTCTTTAGGCCTACCACAGAGGGCCATCTTGAAGTGTCCTCACGTCCTGTAGAAGTCTCGCACTTCCTCCTGGTCCTGTCAAATAATAAGCTGGACATGCTTCCTTCATGTCTCCAGACACCTGCGATGATCTATCCCGTTGAGCTCTTCATCCCAAATATGTACGGACTGGTCCAAGCGCCGCTCGTTATTACGTCATTAGACCCTACGTCTAATCCTCCACCACACGCTTGTTTTACTTACCACTTTGCTAATTAACTTGAACATTTCATTTGTTTATTCTACATTCAAGTTATTCATATTTTATCTTTATTTGGCCTCTTATTTTCCCTAATCAGTCCTCACTGCTGGAATGGAGCACCGCTTATTGTTGTCTTCGTTAAACTTAATTTATCAATTATAGGTTTATTTATAATAAGCCTACTCTACCCATTACCATTTAATTATAACCTCATGTTGTAATATTATCACAACTCTAATTCTGAGCTTTGCTTATTAAACTTATTTTCCGTAATTTAAGTCCAAATTTAATAAGCCTCTTACTTTCATTTTGTATTTTAATTATAACCTGTATGATATAATCCTACTTGTCCCTATGATAGGTACCTATTATTATATTACATTCTCGGCTTATATAATTTTATTATAATAGGTTGCATTCCCCGTTCATTACATTTTTCATAGATTTCTTACTTTATTTTTTGTTTTTGTCTTTATAATTTATCCTATAGAAATTAGACTTATTCCTAATCGATTAGTAATTAAAAACCATACAAAAATCTATTTACATAACGTAAGGTAATTACAACAATGAAAATCCATATCTATAAGGCATTTCTTTTCAATTACTTTTGGTTATTAAACAATGTGCAATACAGTAAAATCCTGATTTTGCGCTATTACACAACTTCATCTTTTCTAAACTTGCAACTATGTTTTCCACTTCTTAAAAACCAACTATGGAAATATATCATGTTTCTACTTACCAATCAGTTTAGGCCACTACTAAATTCCTAGTTAATTTATAATGCATTGATTCCCATTTTTATCTTATTTTCCCCATTTTATTACAAATCCCCATTGATTTGGGCATAACTATGATTAAATTAATTTGCGCCTATCCGCTATTTACTTATTTTGAGCATAACTACAATTCCAAAAAATTAGCCCATATTAATGATTCAATTAATTGGCGTATGACTACAATTTAACATCGACTATATATTCTGACATAGAAAGGGAGAAAAAGAAGAAGAAGAGCAAATCACAATTTTCAGCAGGATCAATTGATATAATATATTATTATTGGAAAATATAATTTAAATCTGCTCACCTAACGTACAATTCCTGAATCCGGTTCAGATCCACTACTGTGGTCTTTCTAATAAGACCTATTCAATAACCACGGTTTTACAAATCTGATGTGAAAAAGGAGAACCAAAAAAAAATCTAGATTCATAGAACTTACCTCACGCCGGCGAGAAACTTGACCAATAGCTAAGATCTACATTCTTTGTCTCCAAATCTTGAATCAGAATCCTAAAACTAATATATTCTTAAATCTGAAGGAATTGGAGGAGAAAGATTATAACAAAGCCTTGGCGTCGTCTCAGAAAATATGAGTTAAAGGTTAGGCCTTACTAGTTTATATATAGGTGTATATAAGAATATTGTTTGTTGAATCGAATCAAGTAAAATCAAAGCCGTCATTTCGCCCAGTATTTGGTTGATCCAGGCTCTAGGTGGGTCAACCTCTAGGTTGACCCAGTTCTGGGTTGTGAACGTGAATTTCACTACCATTTATTTGTTTCTTAACATTACACTCAACGTTACTTTTCTTGCCTATTATCCTTCCATATATTGATTTCTTCTATTTACAACTCACGTTTTGAATTTCAAATTTCAATTTGTGCGTATATATTCACACGTAACTTTGTAAAGTTATATTCGGTTAATAACTTCCCCATACGAACTTTGTTTCAAGCAAGTCATATATGTAAACAAATCAGAAAATTTCCGCAAACACAGTGGTACTCGTTTCAAAGCCAAATTATGAAATTGTAAAATGTTGATATTTCTCAACCACTATTTGTATATTTATTTAAAAATACGAGGTGTTACATTCTTCCTTCCTTAAGAAATTTCTTCACTGAAATTTGGTAAGGGTAGAACTATGTAATTCCTTGTATCACTTGCAACCATAATGTGTTCATCCAAGTTTTCGACCATTTGTGCACTAGTGTAAAGTGTAACATATCACAAATACATGAATACAATGAATGCCTGAGTGATACCTCCTATGTGAATGAAGATTTTTCTTGAAAATATTTTGTAAACATGATGTAGACGCCATAAATATACTGGAAATTTCTATAAGAATGAACGATTTTGAAAATCAAAAATTCCTTTTTATCCAATTTTTCCCATACCCTTACATTCTAAAAGCGTAGTTCATCCAATTTTTGCATGCAATCCCTACCAACCAACTGTTAATTTGAAAATTTCAAAAAAAAAAAAAATTCTATAGTCAATTTCTTATAGCAGAGAAAGGTTGAAATGGTAAAATTTTCTTCTCTTTTCCTTTGTGCTAGAAAATCCTACGTCATAAAAATTTCTTTGTTTCTCAAGCTCAACTCTACATAAGAAGATTTTCTTATAAAAAAATTCGTGTTTTCAAAAACTCAATTTCCGAAGAAATTTTTATTTTATCGTTTAGTTTCTTTCCTGTAAATTTGTTTATCGCTTTCCTTTGTTGTTTTAGATTTTTCATTTTTCATGGTTATCTTATCTATTTTGCTTATATAACGAGATTACTCTAATAGAGAGGAACAATGCACACAACTATTATGATATGATAAATAATACCCAAAAGGTGGTAATATTGCTACGTGATGCAATTTCTAACTTGCAATCTAGAATGCATAATTAACTGACTACTCTACTATACTAATTTAGTTTAGAGCTCTCACCCAAGCTAAACCAATTCGTCGCGACTCTTCTAATGCAGAAAATTCTTGTTGCGCGCTCGCCGTTTGTCGCTTTTCGCGCTCGAATTCGCCTCCCTTGCTCTAGACTTTGCATATGGACTCCGATCTTCACCAAACTTTGTCACTAGCACAAACACGTCATTCTGGACAACTTTTACCTAATGGACTTTCTTCCCAAAACGCTTCAGTTCGCCAGAAATCGCGAATCTTCGCTCCAAAACTGCAAACTTCAAACGCGTTTTTCGGACAGCTTGGAACTCCTAAATTTGATTGTGATATATCGAAACTGAAGAGCAAAACGTGATCTACAACTTTGGTATTGTAGAGTTTTGGCCAGAAATACACGTATTGAAAGTTATTGAGAAAATAGTGATAGGGGGTTATTTGCAAATGGATTTTTGGAGATAAAGAGGGATTTTGAAGAGACAGGGCCCATGTCCGGAGGTGGAGGCCTGACGACGGCCGGGGGAGGACTGACGTGGGAGGGGTGGTGGTAGCGGCGACCTCCATAGGGGTGGTGGTGATTTGGGGCTTAGGGTTTAGGATTTTCAAAGGGAGAAAGAGAGAGAGAAGAGGAGGAGGAGAAGGAGGGGGTGGTGCGGCGGCTGTGGATGGCGGAGGAGGGGCAGCGGTAGCTATCATGGGGAGAGGGAGAGAGGTCTCCATTTTTGGAGGAAGAAGGAGGAAGAGAAAGGAGGAAAAATAATGAAGATAGAAAGGAAGAAAAGTGATTAAATGCTCGTTTCTCTCTGAATCGCTCGACTGCAAGCGATCTCCGTTTGCCATGGATTTCGGACACGAGTTAGTACACGTCAAGACGAATCCAACGAATCAAGTTTCGTCGAATTCAGAGTTTGTTTGACCTTCCGTTAAAATTATCAAAGATGCTCAAATAAGATCTAAAAAATGCGATTTTAGCATACCTTTTCTTCTTGTATGCGCAAACGATAACTCCAAAAATCATGGCCTTTTGGATTTAACCATTATTTAACGATACGAATTCAAAAAAAAAATGAAATCGAATTCTGAAATCATCTCTATAATGTTCCTTTGTAAAGTGACTACCTATTTTTGAACAAATGATTTTGCTTCGCATGGCCACATACTGACTCCGTTCGACGCGCATTCTTGTTTCATCAAATTCTAATTTATATAGAATTTTATACATTCATTCAAAGTTTAAATCTAAATTTTCAAACAACCGCGCCATTTAAAGCTCATTATATATAAACTATAAATTTACAAGTTCTATCTTTGTTTTAAATAAATTTTAAATTGTTTATTCTCAAAACAAATCGTCCAAAATATTTAATTTCCATGAAAATCAATTAAATATAAATTTTAAATTGGTTCCAAAAATACGGGTTATTACAACCTCCCCTACTTAAAGCTTTTTCTTCCTCGAAAAAGAATGGAGCTGAAAGTTGTTTAACTAACCAACTCAACTTTCATTCTGGCTTGAGTTCTTCGACCTTTCAGTTTCTAAGAACTTTCAAATTTATCTGAAATTTGGCTAACACCTAAAATTTCTGAAAAATTTCACCATAACCTCCTTTGTACAGTGTGGATCTAAAAAATTTATTGGGTCGTATTATGTACCCAATAAATCATATATATTGCATACAAAACAAATGTGCACACCCATAATACTTTATAAGCCATGCTCCCCCCATATCCACTCACTAAAATTAAAATAAGAGCGATGTGTCATGTGTATTTTTTTGTCATCTCAAGAGCTGTGTAGGATTTGTTATTAAATCTTGTAGTTTATCGTTATAGGTTATTAAGTCCATAATTAGTCTTCGTACAACCTGTAAATCAGTCCTCACCATACAAGCATCTTGCTCGTATGGTACTCCAAACCTCGTCATAAAAGCGCCAAATGATTATATGGATGCGATGCCATCTTTAGTAGTATGATATGCTGTGTGATCCATAATTTATATTTTACTATCCTATGGTGTATGTTTTAAATTTCACACAGAACAACCATCACAGCGCATCCAAATCACTCAAAGTAGTTATAATAAATAATAAAATCGCGCAACCAACTCATTAAGGTGCACCTGTTTGCCGGGCATGCAATTTATTTCTCTACTCAACCCAAAGTCATTAACCTGCTCAACACACACACACACACACACATATATATCCAATTCTAACTAAACTTACAATTCAGTTTAACTTAACTCAATTAAATTAAATAACAAGTGTGTTTGTATATTCAATGTCCAAAATTGCCGAAGATAACGTCTAATTTATTTAAATCAGAAGTCATTCAAGAAATCAAACAATCATACAAATAATTAATTGATTAATACATTTTCTAAATACGTAACTTTTATATACTCAAAAATATATTTTCTAAGATCGGATTATATATATTATCACAAATACGTTGCTTATAAACATATCACTCTCAACTCATTCTAGGACATTACTAACCCCATCTCTAACGAGTTTCTCATTCTAGAATACTACTGATCCTATCACTAATGAGTATTCTTAAATAAAATGTTACTAATTCTATCTCTGATGAATTCTTTCATTCGGTTCTAATGTGTCTTGTTCTCGAGCTTTGTAAACCAAAGCTCTGATACCAAGCATGTCGCGACCCGAAATCCCCGCCCGACCTAGACCGAACGAGAACGCGGATTGCATTGAGAACACGACGCATCGGAAACCAAACATGAGAACTTTTTCATTTCTATTACAACAATTTACATCAGAGTACGAGAATATATCAAAGTACAATATTACACAGCGAAAAAATAATAATACCAAAGAAAAATTACATAGCAGCAGAAATAAAAATGTATAAATACAATGCACAACAGAAATACATCAACTACCACAACTGAAAGGAATACACGTATACAAAGCTTTCTAAATATAGCTCTAGCTGTAAACTAGGACCCTGTTAAATAGAGAATCTACAAGATCAAAACTACTGACTGCCCGTTTGGAAAATATGGGCACCTAGAGTTTAGGTAGAAACAATAAATTCCGAGTTAGCCATGGGACTGGTGTGAGAACTTAAAACAATTATTAAACTTTTACTTCAAAATAGGGTAAACCACGGGACAATGCCGTATGTCACGAAACGGGTTCACTCCCATGAATACTTTAAAATAAAACAATTTGTAAAGAACGCAATGCTTTTCGAAAAATGAGGCTATTATAAGACTAAGGTCCCATCACACAATGCAACACAAACTATTTAACCTTATAATAGCCAAATATGCTTGATTCGTCTTAAAACAAATCATTATCTCTGATACTATAATAAGTGCATAGTGTGGCAAACAACTTCAAATATAAATGTATCAATCATAGACAACATAATACCCCATCGAACTATGTCGCCATATAAGTTTACAACTAAAACCGGCAGTCGCGTATTGGAAATTTGATTCCATCTATGAGTCGAGGCAAGAGATGTCTCCTCACCAATTCGAGACACTCTAGCACACGTCTCAGGATCACACCTATGGGTAACCCTTGGATCTTCAGGGCCAATCCTCTCTTACTTTTGAGGATTAGTTACTCCTAAACAATACGTTTCCGGGTCCTATCAGACCTATTACTCGAGCCTTTTAGTCGGCTCTACATCTGAGGCGCCTCCTAATCAAACATCCACATAAGTAAAAATGTCTAGGCTCCATACCATGACACCACTTCTAGTTAGAAAGAAACGCAAGCACTCCCTGTAGTCACTATCTCGTTTTTGACTCATACGGGGGTGAGGCTCGCGAATTAACGCTATACACAAAGCTATGCTACTTAATGCTGTGCTTTGATCATCATCCACAAGGCCCTGCTTTTCAAAAAAAGCCTTGATCATTTGCATCTTAGCATGCCACATTGTCAATCCACACCATTAATTTCTGCCAACATATAACCTTTAAACTCGTACGTCTCAGAGAAGGGTGTTAAGCAAGAGAATAAATTCTCCTCGACCAAACAGATATATATTTAGCAGAGATCAAAGAATATAGCACATAATACAATGTCAGATATAATCTATTTACAAGTCTGTTCTGAGTCTGAATGAAACCGGAAGCACCTTACTCCTCGTGCCATATGTTCAATATAGGAGAGAGACCCTCACATATCCGAACAATCAACAAGTATATCCGGACAACTACCACTATAACCCCTTCAAAGCAGCAACTCCATCCAGGGCATCAATAGTAATCCATTCGATATGAAGGTTGTTGGTCTTGCACCGTCTTCAATATCTTCGACTTTTAGTGTCATAACAGTTATTCAGAATGGGTTAAACTCGGTCTTTCCAAATAACTCGCGCATTATATAATCAAGTGATATATAACCACATCATACGCCTCATTCCAATCCAGAATATTATTTTATTCAAGTATTCTCTTTAATGGGAATTATTCCCATTAATCATATCCAAGATTTTATTCATTTAAACCACTTGTTTAAATATTTCTCTGAAAGCCATTACAAAAGAGTTTATTATATCTTTTACACAACTTAAACAAAATTAAGGTTTATGTAACTAGTCGGGATTATCGAGCCTTACCGAAATAACCATTTATTTTATTAATCCAAATTCCAACCTATTCATCCCATGGAGCAAAACTGGTAGTACTCTATATCTAACACACACTGTGTTATTGGTAAATTTAATTACCACTTAACGTTCAAATCTAATTAATGATTTTAGTATCGCATGGAGTTAAACTGGTGATACTCCATTCTCGAACATTTCTTGAATTTGATAAATTTAGTTATCCCATTCACATTTTATCTACTTAAAGATTCATTAAAATTCTAGTTTGGTTTTAATTCCAAAAATCATTACTTAATGATTATTCAACCTTTGGAAATTAATCTTGTCCTTACTTGGGTTAAAGAACAAATGTCATATAAAATACCGTTCACGATAAACCTAAAAATCATCTTCCATTTTATATGGAATCTTCAAGGAGATCTGAACCATTTATAATCGATATAAATTTCTATATTAGACTAGTACTATAAGTGGAATAATGGAGAAGCCCTTCTTAAATTCCATAAATAGTAAACGCCTTTCTTCACAGAAGCTCATCCCGAATATTAATTAATCGAATTCCATTTAATTCCAATTTAATTAAATAAACTAGAAACTTCTCTAACTTTTAATCAAAAGGTTCATTCCATTCACAAATAGGTTCAAGAATAGTATTAATGAAAATACAATTCACGACGAACCCAATAATCTCATTTTCCATTTAATTCCAATTTATATGTTGGAAACTTATGGTTATCTTAAAAACCATTCACAAATTCAATTTATTATTTCTAAAAATCATTGGATTGTTATTCTAGTTACAAACTTGTTCCTTTAGAAAAAATACCTTTTATCTTAATATTTCATCCAAAATCTTTCCAATTAATACATTATGATTTTACATAATTTATTCATATTTTTAATTATTTTAATAAGGATCTTACAATCGATTCCATATACGGTCATCGAACTGCATTTACAACGACCTTTTCTAAACCCGATTTGGACATATTTTATAATCTAGCCATTCAAATTTAAATCTCATATATTCATTAGAAAGATCTTTTCGATATGAACCCAACGGTTCTGAATTTAGGAGAATCTGACAGTCGTATATCCCGTTACGTCCATTTTAAGTTAATGGTTTAAATTTGCGAACGATCGCTGAGCGACACGTTCTATTCAAACCATATATATAATATATATCGTCGATTTCTATTCAAAACGTATTTTATAAAATGTTTATAAATTCATTTTAAAACGATTTCACTATCATTACCAATTTAAATCAAACTTGAACATTGCAATTTATTATAATCTCAAAAGGATAATATTTTCAAACTGTTATATTTTGAAATTCAATCTTCTCGATATTCATTTAAAAAAAACAAATAAAATCAGTATAGAAATCCGTTCAAGTTAAAATAGTGTTTTCTACTTAACCCGGCTTCATATAATTTATATTTTCTTGTCCATCCAAAATCCAACATAAAACAACTTTTCAATTCTAATTGAATATTACATTTCACAATCATTCTTGTTCATTTCGGATTGGACTAAAATCTCAACCAATATCCAAATAAATAAATTTTTATGGATTACATTCTTCATTTTCATCCAACGATAGTTGCAAACAACTATAAACATACAAAATGACATCCAATGTGCATTTTATTTTTATATAAGCTTCAATCAAATAATTGACGCTTACGTAAATCCTCAATACACAGATTAACTGAAATTTCACACAAGGGAGATGTGTGAGTCAAATATCATCCCAAGAACCGTGTAGGATTTTCAACAAGCAATAAATTTAAATCAATCACTGACATACAATGCATACACTAAAGTCATAAGTAAATAAATAAATAATCAACTCCCATATGCCATTTAAGGCCGCCACAAGTTTCCATCCACATCGTATGAAATGCGAGTGTCATATATTCACACAACGCTTATAATGCAAGGGATTTGTGAATAGTTCAAGTGTTGAACTCCAAAAGGGGGTAATATAGCTACGTGATGCAATTTCTAACTTGCAATCTAGAATGCATAATTAACTAACTACTCTACTATGCTAATTTAGTTTAGAGCTCTCACCCAAGCTAAACCAATTCGTCGCGACTCTTCTAATGTAGAAAATTCTTGTCGCGCGCTCACCGTTTGTCGCTTTTCGCACTCGAATTCGCCACTCTTGCTCTAGGCTTTGCATACGGACTCCAATCTTCACCAAACAGTGGCACTAGCACAAACGCGTCATTCCGGACAACTTTTGCCTAGTGGACTTTCTTCCCAAAACGCTCCAATTCGCAACAAATCGAGAATCTTCGCTCCAAAACTGCAAACTTCAAACGCGTTTTTCGTACAGCTCCGTACTCCAAAATTTGATTGTGATTTATCAAAATCAAAGACAAAAACGTGATCTACAACTTTGGTATTATGGAGTTTTGGCCAGAAATATACGGATTGAAAGTTATTGAGAAAATAGTGACAAGGGGATACTTGCAAACAGATTTTTGGAGAAAAAGTGGGATTTTGAGGAGACGGGGCCCACGACCGGAGGTGGAGGCCTGACGGCGGCAAGGGGGAGGATTGACGTGGGAGTGGGTGGTGGTGGCAGCGACCATAGGGGTGGTGGTGGTGATTTGGAGCTTAGGATTTAGGATTGTGACAACCCTGATTCCGACAGACCGAATTTTTTTTCTTTCAAAACCCAATCCAACGAAACCTTTGTTGTTTTGCTCTGGTATCCTGCAGAAAAGATAGAGACATAAAATATGTCAGAGTTCGGAAAACATCTCACAGCGGAAGGAATAAAATCTAATGTAATCAAAACATAGCTTTACCTTAATAACAATACTGCCTAGCTAGTATCCAAAGCTATAATATCTCTGCCTCAAGCCTAACCTGCAGTTGTGTTATGAGGAGGGGGTCAAAACATAAGTTCTGTGTGAATGAATTTCAAGTACACATTCTGGATAATCCTACATATACCATTCAGTTACATTTTCTTATTTATTAGGTTATTGGTGTCAACAGCGCTCCATGCTTACACACTCGTCGTACCCATCTATTCCCTAGTAAATTAACCTAATATGTAACACCCCATGTCCATCAGTGTCACTCACAAAGGGAATGCATCAATTTCCATGAAGCGTTATTGTTGTATAGAACAGATAAATTACAAGAATAAATAAATAAAACAACACAACGGAAGATAAAACTTATTTCATAGCATCATAACTCAAAACAAGCTTACATAAGTAGTTTCCAAAACCATTACAACAGGATCAATAGTCTTTTCCAAAAACTTCAAAGTACATAAAGAAGCAAATACTTAAATAACATAAATGCATAAATCCCCACTGAGCATAAGCAAAGCCATAAAGATGAGAGAGTCCAAAGCGATACATCTACTCTTTTCAAGCAACTGAAAGAAATCGGCACTAAGCTGTAGAATTCCCTCCTTGCAAACCGGGGGGGGGGGGGGGGGGGAGGAAAGAAAAGAGGTGGAAACAAACGGGTCAGACATAAAGTCTGGCGAGTCTAATGATTTTAACAAATAATAGGTAAGGTAAATGATCAAGACATAAAGAGGCATCATGATATGGATGTAACATAGATAAGGTAGATAAAAAGGATGGACAAGATGATTTCGTTCCTAAGTACTAAGACAATCCTACACCTTGGCTAAGCGAACAACCCTCCAAGTACTAACCCCGAAGACCGAAGTCAACATCAGACTAGCACCCAAAGGACTATCCAACTCAGCCAACATGTATTTCGTTACACCGCACTTTTGCTAAGTTACACCACATTACTTAATTACACCGCACATCTACTAGTCTCTTTTACTCAAAGTTGATCCCTTCCCACTTACTGTACCCACACAACAAACTTGGTAGTTACTTATACCTTGCTGCTATCGTAGGTGCCGGCTTGCTCCTACCACCGCTAAGGTACCCTTACTCTACCCATTCGATCGGCTCCCTAAACCCCGTAGGCACCCGTGATGGCCCCAGAGTGGGGTGTATCACTCTCCAAATTGGCAACCCCGATACCAACATGAAATGCACGGCCATGCCTACACGATGCAACAACATCTTAGCTACCAGCCCGGACCCATGCACGCATATGAACCCGTTGGACTTGCTTTGCCATCGTTATTCACGTTTTGACCTCTTTTATTCAAGCCCAGTAAGCGTGCCCCAACCCCGGCCTAGTACCGGGCCCAATTAGATACTCAAACGGGTTACTGGTTGAAATGGGTCCCCATCCGACACAAGCCTCCCACCTATGCTTGACCCCCACTAGTTTTTTCTCCCACTTAACCATTTTAATTTAAATGTCCATGTCTTACACATGCTACGGTTAAGTCCATACTTACATGTCATAATTTGCATGCCTTATCTTATTCCGGTTAAGTCCATATTAACATATCATAATTTACATGTCACCCCACTTAACCCTCTAACCATACCCATGTCTTATTATGGTTAGTATTCATTAATTCATTCCTTATGACGAATAGTGCATTACCTCCCACATTAAACCGAACACTTTGTGGCCGCTGGATTTGTCGGACGGTTCCGGGCAGTCTTACGCCACAAACCGGGTCTAACCTCGTGTCACCCATCGTTACGCCTACAATTCATCCCTTTGACCTCTCACATTAGACGTCCAATTGTGGTAGCTGGATTTGCCGGCGGTTCCGGGCAGTCTTACACCACAATTGCGCCTAACCTCGTGTCAAAGGTTTATTAATAATCGTATTTCACCCAAACCCCAATTTTCATGTCATGCATTTCCAATTCAACATATAATCATGTTTGCACTTTTTGCCTTTTCCAACTTGTCACTAATCACACTAATTACATATTAATTAGCCTCAATTACAAATTTTCAATTATAGGCAATTTCATCAATTCCATGTAATTCATACCCAAATATGCCAATTTCACATATTATCCAATCATCCAAAATATCCAATAATATCCAATTTTCCATATTTCACATATCCCCATCGTTCCTACGTATTCGCATTCCCGCGTATTTTTAACATAGACTCGAAGGTAGCCTAGATCCAAAAATAAAAGGAATAGGGATAAGAAGAGAGAATCAAGTCATAGAAATTTGAATTAACATCACGAAATAAAAGGGCATTTAAACTGGCATAAAGGCATAATGACAGATTCAACATAAATAAACTGATAAAATGTATGAACTTTACATAGAAGCATAGGCATATGATGAAATGAATCAAAAATGTGAAGACTTGGTGAGATTTTCATTACAAACATATATGAATCCTTTTTACAACTTTTTTCATGTTACTTTAATCCCATTAAATTTATGAAAATAACTGTACTCACCTTTCGTGGCTTAAGAAAAGGATTAACAAATTGAAATTGGTGTAGAAACGTTGCGGTGATGTTGATTGACCTTCTTTAATTGTTGTTGGAGCTCTAAACTTTGATTTGAATTGTGTATGAACACTTGAGATTTGATTAGAGGCGGCGGCTATGGTTTAGGAGAGAGAGTTTGACAGCATAATGGTGTCTTAGAAATTATTTTATGAATTAGGGTTAGGTTGATGGCATATTTATAGGTGTAGGAAGTTAATTAGGCCTTAGGATTAACCCTAGAATTGATCTGGACCATCAAAAATCGTTCCGGGCCTAAAAATCGCACCATGCAGCAAAACTGGCCGAACCAGGTTCGACCTCCAAAAGTGAAGGTTGACCCCCCAAGTCGACCTGGGGGTACCCAGGTTGACACCATGGTCGACCCCCCCTTAGGAGGTCGATTTCCCTGGTCGGCCTTCTCAGATATTTTGTTTTCGTGTTATCTTCTGACGGTCATATCTCCTTCGTCCGGACTCCGTTTTTCGAAAACTTGGACTCTATTCCATGTAGAATTCCAAGACGAACGCAATGGTGCAACCCGTTTCCCTTCATTCCTCTTTTAAAAATTTAGTGTTTTAAATTTAGTTAATTCGATCATTCAAAATTCGGGGTGTTACATTCTTCCCTACTTAAAGGATTTCATCCTCAAAATCTTTAAGTTAGGAAGAACGTATCCTACCATCCAATCATCCATCTTTGCTGCCTTAAGTTCAAGTCCTTCTGAGAGAACAAGTATTTTAGCGATTTGTGGTCTGTGGACAATTCGAATTTCTCGCCAAGAAGATAATGGCGCCAAGACTTAAGCGCAAATAAAATAGTGGTCAACTCTAGGTCATGTGTAGGGTAATTTCTCTCATGCACTCTCAACTGCTTTCCTCCATAGGTTATTTCCCTCCCCTCTTGCATTAAGACTGCGCCTAGTCCTATCCCACAAGCATCGATATAAACAGTAAATGGCTTACTCTCATCTGGCAACACTAAGACTGGGGCTGTGGTCAAAGCTCTCTTTAAACGTTGGAACGCATCATCACAATCTACGTCCCACGTGAAAACTAGGTTCTTCTTCGTCAAGCGTGTCAATGGGGCTGATATCCTTGCGAAGTCCTTGATAAATTTCCTATAGTAGCCTGCCAACCCCAAGAAACTCCTCAACTCGGTAGCATTTTTAGGGATCTTCCAATCTTGGATGGCCACCACCTTCGCGGGATCCATAGCTATTCCTTCTTTGGAAACCACGTGCCCTAAGAATCACACTTCCTTCGTCCAAAAGTGACATTTAGAAAATTTAGCTTTAAGGTTATGCGCTCGAAGGGTCTCCAACACTTCCCTAAGATGTAGGGCATGCTCTTCCTCATTCTTAGAAAAGATCAAGATGTCATCCACAAAGACCACCACGAATTTATTAAGGTACTCGCAAAACACCCTACTCATCAAGTCAACAAAGTATGCGGGGGTGTTTGTCAAACCGAAGGGCATTACAAGCCACTCATAGAAACCGTCCGGAGTCCAAAAGGCAGTCTTGTCTATGCTATCCTCAGCCACTCTCAACTGATGGAAACCAGTGGCTAAGTCCAACTGCGAAAACACTGAGGCGCCAACTAACTGATCGAAGAGATTGTCAATCCTCGGCAGTGGGTGCCTATTTTTCTTAGTAAGCTTATTAAGTTCTCTATAGTCCACACAAAGTCTAAGGAACCCATCCGCCTTCGTGGCAAATACTACTGGAGCACCCCACTCCGATATACTACGTCTTATGAATCCCTTCTCAAGCAACTCCCCAACTTGCTTATTGAGCTCCCTCCTCTCACGAGGAGCCATGTGGCATACTGGCAGAGATACTGGTTTTGCATTGTCTACAAGATAAATACAGAAGTCTATCTCACGTTCTGGGGGTAGACCCCTCACCTCATCGAAGACATCAACATATTCACGGACTATACGAACGGAATGTAAATCATCATTGGATGCGTCAAGTGACTAAAGATAACTAAGCATCGCCGATCCTCTAGGGTCGCAAGAAATATCAAGGGTCTTTCCACTACGACTCAACAATTTTACTACCCTTCGTTCACAATCTAGGATGGCTCTATGTCTGGCTAGCCAATCCATCCCTAGAATCTACCCATAGCCCATGAAACCAAGCACAAAAGCATTACATTCAAAACCAACGTGTAACACCCCGTAATTCTACTAATATTAATATTCACAAATTAAAGAATAACTAATCTCAGACGTGAGAATTGTGGGAAACGGGTTGCGCCATTGTGTTCGTCTCGGAATTCTGGTTGAAATAGAATCTGAGTTTGCGTGAATTGGACTTCGCATGAAGAAGTTATGGCCATCGGAAGTTTTAGAAAATTCAAAACAGCTCGTAGGAAATTTAAAATTCAAACTGAAAGTGCAGAAGTGGGCTGGGCGGGAAATATTCCCACCCAGGCAGGTCGACTGGGGAGTCGACACTAGTGGCGACCTCCCTCCCCCCCCAGGTCGACTACCATGTCGACCTCCCCCCCATGTCGACTATAGTGTCGACCTGGGTGTCGACCTGGTCAGTTGGCTAGGGTTTTGGCTGAGTCTGTTTTTGACTGAGTGATGACCCATTAGGGTTTTTGACCTAATCTGGTTGGCTGGGATTAGTTCTGTGTTGATCTGACGGTCTAAAATAAATCCTAACTCTATAAATACCTAGGTAGTTTCTCACCCTAATTCATATGAAAAATAGAGTAGCTACCGTCATACCGCCACCATGGAACTCAGTGGAGCCGCCGCCAACTAAGAAGAAAGAGAGGCTATCAAACCCTAATTCTACTCAACTCTAAAGCAAATCTAGGCTATCTTTCTCTTCTAAATTGTGAGTATGATAGTCTTAACAAGATTATTATTAAATTAATTAGGTTAAGTCATGAATGGATTATGAGTAGATGATGTGAATTGTCATATATGTTGTTGTAAACTTTATGCTATCATGTATGTTATCAATCCTATACTATGTATCCTATATGTTGTAAATCATGCTATGATGATGTTATGTATGTTGAGAGTTTCTATGCTAAATTGTGATAAATCATACATGCTTTAAAGTCATGATGTTATTGTTTGTGCTAATTAGTTCATGTTAATCACATCATGATGTTAATGTTATTTGGGTTATGTTAATCTATATGACAAGTCACATATGAAAGTTTAGGTTGAGATTATGAACATATGCTATGACCTCTATTTTGATCTAGAATTATGACATCTAGAATTATGCTATGACATATGTGAAATTCTATGCTGGTTCACACCATCATTATGTTGCCTAAAACCCCCTTATGCAAGTTTGTACATAAAGTTGAGTATGATCATATCATGTAAATTGTGACATTTAACAAGTTGACACCTTTTGATCCTTAACATGTGTAGTTTATGCAAGTTTCACCCCTATTATGGTTAGATTTATTTTAATTGTCTATATGTTATGATAATTTATCTTTGTGCTATGTGTTAGACTACTCAAGTCTAGCCTATATTATGCGTTGAATTAGCGAACGTATAAACGTGGGGTAGGGGTAATATTAAGGATTTAATAATAAGAAGTTGGGGTGCAATTAATATGATTTTGCATGCCATGAGTGGATGACCATAATTGAGTCAATTATGGACATCAATAAAAGTGGACTTAATTAATGATTTGGATAGGGAATTATTAAAACTGGGGTAAAAGATTATAAGTGATAATCAATGCTTAGGACACGAGGTTGGACTCGTTTGTGACGTAAACCTGCCTGGACCTGCCCGGCAAATTCAGTGGTCACAAATGTCAGCCCAATGTGAGAGGTCCTAGGCCTAAACTAAAGCATAACAGTTGTAAAGACACGAGGTTAGACTCTTTTATGGTGTAAGACTGCCCGGACTCGCCCGACAAATCCAGCTGCCATAAATGCCAGTCTAATGTGAGAGGTCTTTATGAGCTTATGGCCTGAATGAATTAAGAAATACTTAACCAGATAAACATGTAAAATGGGGCATGGGGGTTAAGTAGGTGCCTTGGGTGGCATGAGGAATCTAGTGGGTGCCCTTAGTGGCATGTGAAATACGATTAGTAAGACTTAACCAAACACACATGTAAATGAACATAACTAAGAGGGTTAAGTGGGATATACTAGTGGTGACAAGCTTAGGTGGGTAGCTTGTGGGGGCCCATTTCAACCAGTATCCCAAACGTATCTTTGTGGGCTCGACCCAAGTCGAGGACGGGACATGCATACCGGCTTTGACTATAAGAGGCCAAAACGGGGAGCGGTGGCAACGCAAGTCCAACGGGTTTCATATGCGTGTGTGGACCCGGGATGGTAGGTAAGACGTTGTTGCATCATGTAGGTATAAGCCATGCATTCTCAAGTTGTATCGGGTTGCCACTTTAGGGGAGTGATACACCCCACTGTGGGGCCAGCACGGGTATCTACGAGTAGGGAGTCGATCGAAAGTGGGTAGTGGGGTACACCCAGTGGAGATAGGGGCAGACGACACCTATGTAGTCAGCTAGGGGTACGTAAGGCTATTTATATGTTTCTGTGTGAAGCAAGTAGGATCAACCTTTAGGGTGACTGGTGCGGTGCAGCGTAGTAATGTGCGGTGCAGTGTAGTAATTATTCGTTAGTAATTAGGTGTGCCTTTACCGTTAACTTTAACGTTATCTTAAACGCTATCTTTATCTTCCTAATAGTTCATAGACATTTACTTGTCTTCCAGCTTGTGCCTTAGTCTAGTTATTTTGATAATAGTATTGTTAGAATTATCATACTCGCCAGACTTTATGTCTGACCCCCTCCATTTCTCTCCTTTTTCCCCTCCAGGTCCTCAGGTTGGACCCAGTTCTAAAGGAGTTTGATTGGATTGCTTCATCTCTCTTTGGAAAGCTTGAACCGTTGAAGTAAAGTCCAGCTTGTTATCTCCTTTAATTGCTATTTGTGTAATGGGATTATGTAATTTTGTTTTAGCAAGATGGATAATGTACTTGACTATGATTTATGGTTTGATGATGTAACAAACATGTTTAATTTCCGCTGCAATAAAATGAGGTTTTAGATTTCCAAGTACTACTTATTATCTGTCTTGTTGTAATTTTTCTATTCTATATTCACTTATAACCTCCATGGAAGTTAATGCATTCCCATTGTGAGTGACATTAATGGACGTGGGGTGTTACACAACGCCTAAGATAGACAATATCAAATCCCTACAAACCATGGATAAATGAGCCAACCCACCAATAGGATTTGAGACTACAATGGGATCCACAATGAGACTAGTATTTAAGTGCAGTGTTTCAACTAATGATGTAGAGATAAACGAATGTGATGCGCCAGAATCGAATAAAGTACAGACAGGATGATCAAACAAGAAAATCAAACTTTCAACAGAAATTTTTCTACCTTCTTCCTGTCCCGGAGCCATGAGAGCGTGTATCTGCCCTCCCGAAGTAGAACCTTCCCTCTGCCCTTGCTTCTTAGGACAGTCCTTCATAGCATGACCCGCATCACCGCAATGATAACAAGCAAACTTCTTCTTCTTCCTACAGTCTTTCTTCAAATGGCCGGGTATCCCACAGTTGTGACACTTCCTCTTTTCATTACCACCTTTCTTTTGTTGTTGGGCTTTCTTTGGATCTTCCTTCTTATCTTGCGGCCTAAAAGTACTTACACCCTTCTCTTCTTCATGCATGTATGTCATATCAACAAACTTTTCATACGTAGCCCCCATTGGAATGTAGGACATACCAAACTATGAAGCGGTTCATTTAGGCCCTTTGCAAACCTCAAGGCTTTCTTGTGAGGCGTATTCACTAACTCTAGCCCAAATCTCGCCAACTTATTAAATTCGGTCACATACTCCTTCACGGTCAAGTTTTTCTGCTTCAATGTCAAGAACCTCTCCATGTACATACTCTCCTCAGCTTGAGAAAGGAATTTCAACTCAAACCTTCCCCTAAAATCTGCCCACGTCACTACAGCACGCTCTCCATTAGTAACCTCCCACCAAAACGAAGCTTCGTCCTTCATCAACCAAGCAGCCAACTGGACCTTCTTACAATCATCCAAATCGATAATGCCAAACAGATCCTTCACATCTTTCAACCAATTTCTAGCTTCAACGAACGTTTCAGACCCACTAAAAGGTTTTCCACCCATCGAACGAAAGTCTTTACATATCTTGGAGAAAGCATCTCCACGCGGAGATATGACTGGAGCTGGGGGAGGAGGAATGTCGGTCGGACCTGCGGTAGCGGTCCTAGCCTCGAGATATTGACGACACCAACCGGGTACATGAACACCCTCTGGTATCTCAGATGCTCCAGACATGCTAAAAAAAAGAGTTTCAAAACAACGGAAGCGAAAGAGAGATGTATGGCTTGCGGTGATTATGCTCTATAAAGTAAACTTTCCTTGAAAATAGCTTCTTTAAAACAAGTTTTTGAAAATACTTTCTAGGAAAATAATACTTTTGAAAACACTTTTCAAAACTTTTCATCTGTTCTTGTAACCATAGCTCTGATACCACGTGTAACACCCCATGTCCATCAATGTCACTCACAAAGGGAATGCATCAATGTCCATGAAGCGTTATTGTTGTATAGAACAGATAAATTACAAGAATAAATAAATAAAACAACACAGCGGAAGATAAAACTTATTTCATAGCATCATAGCTCAAAACAAGCTTACATAAGTAGTTTCCAAAACCATTACAACAGGATCAATAGTCTTTTCCAAAAACTTCAAAGTACATAAAGAATCAAATACTTAAATAACATAAATGCATAAATCCCCACTGAGCATAAGCAAAGCTATAAAGATGAGAGAGTCCAAAGCAATACATCTACTCTTTTCAAGCAACTGAAAGAAATTGACACTAAGCTGTAGTATTCCCTCCTTGCAAACCTGAGGGGGGGGGGGGAGGAGGGGGGGGGGAAGGAAAGAAAAGAGGTGGAAACAAACGGGCCAGACATACAGTCTGGCGAGTCCAGTGATTTTAACAAATAATAGGTAAGGTAAATGATCAAGACATAAAGAGGCATCATGATATGGCTATAACATAGATAAGGTAGATAAAAAGGATGGACAAGATGATTTCTTTCCTAAGTACTAAGACAATCCTACACCTTGGCTAAGCGAACAACCCTCCAAGTACTAACCCCGAAGACTGAAGTCAACATCAGACTAGCACCCAAAGGACTATCCAACTCAACCAACATGTATTTCGTTACACCGCACTTTTGCTAAGTTACACCACATTACTTAATTAAACCGCACATCTACTAGTCTCTTTTACTCAAATTTGATCCCTTCCCACTAACTGTCCCACATTGCAAACTTGGTAGTTACTTGTACCTAGCTGCTATCGTAGGTGCTGGCTTGTTCCTACCACTGCTAAGGTACCCTTACTCTACCCATTCGATCGGCTCCCTAAACCCTGTAGGCACCCGTGCTGGCCCCACAGTGGGGTGTATCACTCCCTAAAGTGGCAACCCCGATATTAACATGAAATGCACGGCCATACCTACACGATTCAACAACGTATTACCTACCAGTCTGGACCCATGCACGCACATGAACCCGTTGGACTTGCGTTACCACCGCTATTCACGTTTTGACCTCTTATATTCAAGCCAAGTAAGCGTGCCCCAACCCCGGCCTAGTACCGGGCCTAATTGGATACTCAAACGGGTTACTGATTGAAACAGATCCCCATCCGACACAAGCCTCCCACCTATGCTTGGCCCCCACTAGGTTTTTCTCCCATTTAACCATTTTAATTTAAATGTCCATGTCTTACACATGCTACGGTTAAGTCCATACTTACATGTCATAATTTACATGCCTTATCATATTCCGGTTAAGTCCATATTTACATGTCATCCCACTTAACCCTCTAACCATACCCATGTCTTATTATGGTTAGTATTCATTAATTCATTCCTTATGACAAACGGTGCATGACCTCCCACATTAGACCGAACACTTTGTGGCTGCTGGATTTGTCGGGCAGTTCCGGGCAGTCTTACGCCACAAACCGGGTCTAACCTCGTGTTACCCATCGTTACGCCTACAATTCATGCCTTTGACCTCTCACATTAGACGTCCAATTGTGGCAGCTGGATTTGCCGGGCGATTCTGGGTAGTCTTACACCATAATTGCGCCTAACCTCGCGTCAAAGGTTTATTAATAATCGTATTTCACCCAAACCCCAATTTTTATGTCATGTGTTTCCAATTAAACATATAATCATGTTTACACTTTTTTCCTATTACAACTTGTCACTAATTACATATTAGTTAGCCTCAATTACAAATTTTCAATTATAGACAATTTCATCAATTCCATGTAATTCATACCCAAATATGCCAATTTCACATATTATCCAATTATCCAAAATATCCAATTTTCCATATTTCGCATATCCCCATCATTCCTACGTATTCGCATTCGCACATATTTTTAACATAGGCTCGAAGGTAGCCTAGATCCAAAAATAAAAGGAATAGGGATAAGAAGAGAGAATTAAATCACAGAAAAATGGAATTAACATCCCGAAATGAAGGGGCATATAAACTGGCATAGAGGAATAATGACAGATTCAACATAAATTAACTGATAAAAGGTATGAACTTTACATAGAAGCATAGTCGTATGATGACATGAATCAAAAAGGTGAAAACTTGGTGAGATTTTCATTACAAACATATATGAATCCTTTTTACAACTTTTTTCATGTTACTTTAATCCCATTAAATTTTGGAAAATAACTATACTCACCTTTCGTGGCTTAAGAAAAGGATTAACAAATTGAAATTGGTGTAGAAACATTGCGGTGATGTTGATTGATCTTCTTTAATTGTTGTTGAAGCTCTAAACTTTGATTTAAATTGTGTATGAACACTTGAGATTTGATTAGAGGCGGCGGCTAGGGTTTAGGAGAGAGAGTATGACAGCATAATGGTGTCTTAGAAATTATTTTATGAATTAGGGTTAGGTTGATGACATATTTATAGGTGTAGGAAGTTATTTAGGCCTTAGGATTAACCCTAGAACTGATCTGGACCATCAAAAATCGTCCCAGGCCCAAAAATCGCACCATGCAGCAAAACTGTCCGAACCAGGTTCAACCACCAAAGGGGGAGGACGACCCCCAGGTCAACCTGGGGGTACCCAGGTCGACACCATGGTCGACCTCCCCCTTAGGAGGTCGACCTCCCTGGTCGGCCTGCTCACATATTATTTTTTCTTGTTATCTTTCGAGGGTCATATCCCCTTCGTCCGGACTCCGTTTTTCGAAAACTTAGACTCTATTCCATGTAGAATTCCGAGATGAACGCAATGGTGCAACCCGTTTCCCTTCATTCCTCTTTTAAAAATTTAGTGTTCTTAAATTTAGTTAATTCGATCATTCAAAATTCGGGGTGTTACATAATATGGTGTATATGTAGCTAACCCCAAACTAAGGTACACCCCATGGTACCCCACTCGTGTGGTCTCGCTCGTAACACCGCATTAATATGCGCAGTCCCTCTTCCTACGCTATAGTAGCGTACATCTCTCTCTCTCTCTCTTTATATATATAACAACGCTACATCCGCATAGAACCACTATCGCTGTACTACGTAAGCGTACCGATTGCTATCCTCGAATTTTTCCCTCGAGTAATGACCCAGAGCCTACGATACACCACCCAGAGCAAACATGCATGTATATAGACTTTCCCACGTACGTATCGTCAATGTATTCGATGCCTAACCCACACACCTATCGTGTGTGTGTGCCCGAGTTTCGTGGCAGGGCTACACAAGAAACACGAAACTAGGTCGGGAGCTTTCTACATATCTGTGTAGGCCCGCCTTTAAGAGCCTCTCACACAAATATCCATAGGGTTTTTTTTCTATGGTGGCTATGTCCCCACGTCAGCCCCTCCCTCAACTTGTAAAGACTACAAGAGCAAAGTGACAAGCCCCTTAGCAACCAAACCAAACATCCATGTGGTGTCTCCTCTCAACAACCGTCCCACGACAATGAATGGTTAATGGTATCTTGGGTCTAGCTCTAGTCTTTCCGCATCCTACTGGCTGTCGATGACAGGTATTCAGCGATCTACTATCCTTACTGGTCCTGACCCTCCACCTCCATTAAGGCAGCTGCCGAATCACGTTTAGTGTCACCTCGTCGCAGCATTCTGACTGCCAAGCTACCCTTGCAGTCAAGGCCCACCCCACCTGATTGAAACACCCCGCCTCTGTTGAGGTCACTCACAGAGGGAAATGCCTTAACTTCGATGGAGCATTATAGGCAAAAGATGTAGATAAATTACAAGACAGACAAATAAAGCAGCGAAAAACAAAGCCATTTTATAAAAAACTTAATTCAGTCAAGCTTTTATAGCAATTGTCTCAAAAACAATACATAGCACTTATGTCTTGATTCAAAAAAACTTCCAAGTATAAAAGAAGCATAAAAACAATGATATTCCCTGATAAGGCATGAACTAGCCATAGCAATGGAAGAGAGAGAGAGAGAGAGAGAGAGTCCAAAGCGATACGCCAACTAATCTTCAAGATTGGAAAGAGAAGAGGTCCAAGTTAGGCTGTGCTATTCCCTCCCTGACTACCTGAGGGGGAAACGGAAGAAAAGAGGCGAAAAACAAACTAGGTCAGACATAAATCTGGTAAGTCCAGTGATCTTTCAGCATGTAAACAAGATAAAGGATCATGACATGAATAAACAAAAAATAGGACAATACCATAAAAACAAGGTAACTAAAGACAAGATAAGTGCAAGATGAACTGAATGCGCTTCTACTTTTTCTCTGCTTCGCTACTTCTCTGTTAATCTAATTTCTATATTTATCTCTGCACCACCTAACTAGTGTTCCAACTAGTAATCTGCATAAAATGACAATCGTGATCCCAAGCCCCGTAATTATGGTAGCCTTCAGGTGTACATCTATCGTGAGGATTCCACCTCAATCAGCCTAATTGCCATGAACATGTTAGATGTACCCTTACTACCTTATCAATCGGCTCCCTACTTGTATTCATGTTCCATGTGTCTGTGTCAATCGGCCCTCTCTTGCATGTAGATACCCTGTGTTGGTCCCACCATAAGGTGTATCAATCCTTATGATAGCGACCCGACACGATTCAAGATGCACAGTGTATAACTACTGGTACCCAGTGCCTGCTTTTTCCCACTCTGGAGTACGTGCACGCCCGTAAACCGTCGGAACCTACACTGACATACCCCATGCCGCTGCTTTGACCGCTTATAATCAGCCCAGTAATCGTGCCCCACCCTGCCTAGTTCAGGGTACCGTGATACATCCATGTGGGTTACTGCTGAAATGGGTCCCTGTTACTAGGGTTTCCTATTGGTTAAGTTTCTGGGCCTATATTTACTAATATTACCCACCAACCCGATATGTACTGAACCCTCCCATCGATTCAAGCATTTTTAATAAACGGTTAAGTTTTGTGGGCCTATATGTACTAATATTACCCACCTACACGAGGTGTACTTAACCCTCCCATCGATTCAAGCATTTTTAATAAATAGTTAAGTTTTGTGGGCCTATATGTACTAATATTACCCATCTACATGAGATGTACTTAACCCTCCCATCGATTCAAGCATGTTTATTTAATAGTTAAGTTTTGTGGGCCTATATTTACTAATATTACCCACCAACCCTATATGTACTTAACCCTCCCGCGCATTACGCCATATTAGTTAAGTGTTGTCCGCTCATATGTTAACTTGACCCACTCTTTCATCATATCATGTTGGTTAAGCATTTCTTATTAACTTGACCCTCCTTACTTATCATGTTGGATCGGTTAAGTGTTTCCTATTGACTTAACCCCGTTCATTCATCAAGTTATATTGGTCAAGTGTTTCTTGTTAACTTAACCCCACGTATTCATCTTGTTGTATTGGTTAAGTGTCATCAATAAATTCAAGTTAACTTAACCATGTTACTATGGTTAAGTGTTGCCTTCTTGTGTTAACCTAACCCTACTACAAATCAAGTTATATTGGTTAAGTGTGGCCCTCTTATTTTAACTTAACCTTTCCATAAATCAAGTTATATTGGTTAAGTGTTTCTAAATTTACTTAACCTCACCCACTTGTCTAATTAATATGTTATAACGGTTAAGTGTTCTAAATTTAATTAACCTAACCCACTTGTCTAATTAACATGTTATAACAGTTAAGTGTTCTAAATTTACTTAACCTCACCCACTTGTCTAATTAACATGTTATAACGGTTAAGTGTTCTAAATTTACTTAACCTCACCCACTTGTCTAATTAACATGTTATAGTGGTTAAGTGTTCTAAACTTACTTAACCTCACCCATCAGTTTAGTTAAAATGTTGAATTGGTTAAGTGTTTCCTTAATTGACTTAACCCTACCAATCTTGACTTAGCTTTATTAAAGCACCAACCACTCACATTAGACAGGTATTGTTGTGGTCACCGGATGTGCCGGTCGGTTCCGGGAAGTTTTACACCACAACTCAGTCTAACCTCAGGCCCTTTTTGGGCTCAATGCACTAACCACCCACATTAGACAGGTATTGTTGTGGTCGCTGGATGTGCCGGTCGGTTCCGAACAGTTTTACACCACAACTCAGTCTAACCTCGGGTTATCTAAATTTACATATTTCTTATTTATGACAAATTCCATATGTAAATTATTTTCAATTTAATTATGCCATAATTATCCTTTTAATTATGCTCACAATTAATGGTATACTAAATATACCATTTCATGAACCAATCTATACCATGTAATTTTTCATGTTTATCCTACATATTTACATGTAAATTATAAATCAATTATTGTCATGGCCCACTTTCCTTCTAAATCACGTTCAAAATTTTAGGTATATAGATTATACCATTTTCATGCCACTTATCATGCTTATGTGTCAAACATGTCAATTACATGTAATTTCATGTTTTCCCCAACTTTACCCCTGTTGTATGTTCGCAAAATTACAAAGAATGTTAGGCTCGATATTTTAGCCTAACTTATAAAACAGAGGGGAAAAGAGGAACTTTGCAACATTCCAACATCATACAAAAGTATGGATCTAACTACACATATGTTACATGGATTTGGCATAGAACAATATACTTTTTAACTATGAACTTGAAATTTGATCTATGCAACATGAACCACAAGCATATGAATTTACATAAAACTATACAAGTTAAACTTGGCATGTAGTGGTGAACTTGCAAATTAGATCTATCATAAAGCATATGGATCTAACATATAAAGTTGTAGATCTAAACATATAAGGTTGTAGATCTAAACATGTATGCATAATGGCTCTAAACAATTAGTCATAAATGACATGACTTAGCCTAAAACTTGTATGTCTCATAATATCACCAAACTTACATATGATAATTTCATTCCCAAATTCCTATACAACATCATAGGTTTACTCACCAATTTCCACATAACATGATTAGTTTGATAGACCACAATAGTTCATAGGCATATATGATAGAATAGACATGAATAAACATGAATCAGCATCACATACAACTTGATACAATTCTATTTTACAGTTCATTACAAATCATGTCTTTAATTTATTCACATCTGAAAGATAACTACACTTACAAACATAGGGAAATTCTTGAGTTCCGGGATCTGTATTCTGAAATTGAATTGCTCGCCTTTGATGTAGATCGTTGAATTCTCTTAGTTGAATTAAATTAGATTTAATTTGATTTAGGTTTTAGTGGCGGCTAGGTTTAGATGAGAGTGAATAATAGAATTAGGTTTAGGGTCCTTATATAGTTGTAGAGAGTGTTTTAGGACCATTAGATTAACCCTGAACCATGAGAGCCAATCAAATGCCACATCTGCCTTAGAGCGAATCGGCTCGTGGGTTGACAGCCAAACACCCTGAATCAACCCCTAGTCGAACCAGCGAGGCTCGGGTCGACCTCAAAAATGGGCCGGTTCGGTTATTCCCCCACCCGATTCGCTGTTTTGAACTTTTTTTTTGCATATTTATCTATTTAATGTATATATATATATTTCTCATATGCATACAAACTTCAAGGCTTAATAACTTCTTCATAAGGTATCCGTTTTATGCAAACCAAATGTCAATCTAGACCAAAATTTTGAGACGAACATAATAGCGGAACCCTTTCGCTTAATTCTTCTTCTAAAAATCAAGTGTTCTTGAATTTGTTAATTTTAATATTCTCAGAAAATTCGGGGTGTTACACTGATAGTAACGCGCAGACCTAACCTCTGTAATCCTAGCCCGAAGCTAAACCACCACAGAGGACTATCAGGAGCACCTTTAACGTCTCAGGAAGCCGAGTGCTTCCCCTTCTAGTCCGTTGGAGCCAACAAACTAATCAAATGAACGTGCGCTACCCCCTCGTGCCTTACGGCACCACGATGATCTACCCCGTTTGGTTATTCATCCTCTAACATACGGACTATCCTAAGCGCCTCAGTTTACTGTGCCATTAGATTCTATGCCTAATCATCAATTATGCGCTTGCTCCACCTCGACAGATTTTCCGTTAACTTGGTTGTTCCCATTTTCCCTTGACTTCTTCTTCAAGTTACCAAGTTTCTCTTGTTTATTAACCTCATTCATAACTTAATTCATTTAAGTTCATTAATAAGCCTATAACATGTTATTCTCTATATTGAAATTCAGTATTCATAATTCGTTCTCTTTACACTACTCTTTGTACCATCTCATGGTTGCCATAAAATGTTCTACTTAATTTATAATTAAGTACATCTTAATTTACATGTTTTCTATTAACATGTCATTCAACATTTATGATTAAATACAACTTACTTATCTCCATAAGTTTGCCTTCTTCTTTCTCATTTAATCATAGTACACCGTCATTACAACTTATCATAATTTACTTATTAACTTAGTTCTCTTAACTAAGGTTTACTAATAAGTTTCTCTTTTCCTACATATAACTTATGTTATCCTCATCTATGGATTTATTCTTATCCTCGCTAATTATTCTTCGATTAAGTACAACTTTATTACATAAGTATTTCACCTTCCCCTATCGTTCATTATAACTTACCTTATTTCTTAAGTTATAATTCCCACTTGTCTCTAGGACAAGCCTACCTATTATCTTTCTTTTTTTATTCAAGTTCATTCATAATAGGTTATTATCATTCCCCATTTTGGCATTGATTAAGATTAACTTTATCCTTCCCAATTCTTTAACAAGTTTACTTAACCCCTACTCAATTGAATTGGTTCATAAGACCACTACAGATTTAATTAGGTTAAGTATTCCAATTTAATGAATTATCCATGTGACCCACGTTACCCACTTAACCTTTTATTATTCCCATGTCTTACCAAATGTCTTATCTTGGTTAAATGCTTATTATTTATGTTGTACATGCTACCCATGTAATCCGTGCTACCTGTGTCACCCACTTAACCCTTTTATTGTTCCCCTGTCTTCCCACATGTCTCATCCTGGTTAAGTGTTCATTAATTCATTATAACCGTAATCTTACAAGACCTCCCACATTAGATTACCGTTTGCGATTGCTGGATATGCCAGGCAGTTCCGGGCAGGCTTATACGCATCTAGTTTCTGCCTTTGACCTCTCACATTAGATTACCAAATTGCAGTTGTTGGATATGCCGAGCAGTTCCAGGCAGGCTCTAACCTCGTGTCTTAGGTGTTCATTTTCACTTTCTTGATTCAAGTCCCACTTTCAAATATTAGATTATAATATATTCCAACTACCCATAATTTCCAATCTAAATTATGTTTATAATTTTAATCCAAATTATGCCCATAATCCCATGTATACAAGTTGTATCAAATTAAGCCCAAATCAATTTGCGTTCATTGTTATTAATAATTTATGCCTAACCTCATGTATACAAGTTACACTCAATTATGCCTAAACCAACTTATGCCAAATCTCATGTATACAAGTTACATTCAATTATGCCCAATCCATAGTCATCAACAATTTATGCCAAATCTCATTTTGTTACATATTTCCTAACTTTTCGCAATTCAACTTATAATCCCAATTTACATTCATAATTCCAGTTTGATTTATATACCCATGGTTATATTTATAATACCAATTTGATTCATATACCCATAATCATATTCATAATTCCAATCAAAGTTATTCCCAAAACTCCATTATAAGTTATGCCCCCAAACCTCCCAATCACATATAATACCCAAATCAACCTTTTCCCTTTTATTCTCAATTTCGTTTAATCGCATAAATCCACAATAGACATAGGCTCGAAGATAGCCTAACTATAAAAATAAAAAGGGAAGAATAAAAGGAGGAAACCCAACGTAGGCATAAAATAACTGATCATAATTAAGCATATTATAACACTATTAGGCATAGGTGAACTTTATCAAATTAGATCTTTCAATAGGTTTATTTTATGTGTAAATGGGGAATGGCGAACGATAGATCAATTATTATACAAAAATATATTTTAAATCCACTCACTTGTATGTTCTTCAATTCTAGATCTGATCCATGGCTTTCTCCCTTTTGCACAGCGTACATCTAGGTGTTGGCTCGCTTTTTGACCAAGCCACCCAGGACCATTCGTAAGAGGGAAGCAGGAAACCACGATATCAAAGGACATGAAGGAATGGATCGCACCATCGTCTCGCCTAATGTCGGATCGCGCACCATCGTATCGCCCAATATCGAATCGCGTCCCCACGGATCGCCCCCATCTCATCAGCGAACGACGCATCCGGGCGATCCGATCCAAACTTATGTTGTTGCCCAGGGCGAACCGATCCGATCCTTTGGTGCATGGCGAACCCTCTGACCCATTCAAGCGCGAACTAGTCTTCAGCGATCCGAATCGCATGGATCTGGCGACACGTGTCCCCAACCGTCACCTGGACCGATTCTCCCCATCTGCACGATCCGATTTTTAAGCAGATCACAACACCTGTCCACAACGGCTAATTTGACTGTTTCCTCAACGGTGGCGATGCGATCCGATGCTCTCGGGATTCGTGCCACGTGTCCACGATCCGCCTGACAAAATCAGCTATAAATAGCCCAGAGCTTGGCATTTTTTGGGATCTTTTTGGCAATATTAAGTACTGAATCTGCCATTGTTGTCAAACTACAGAAATATTGAGAGAAATCCTTGTTGTATTAGCTTTCAAAGCATAATCAATAATATATAAAGTGGACGTAGGCTCGTTAACGCCGAACCACTATAAATTCTGAGTGTTATTTTCTTTTTCCTCATTCTTCATTTGAAATTCTATAACAATCAGTACAATTTGGGTGTTAGGTCCAAATTTCGATCTAACATTTTTGGTGCTTTCACTGAGAAACTCAGTCCTAAAGTTCCACTATTCGCTCCTTTGAAGATTCCAGCGATTCGGATATCATGGCTGGAAAAAGATCTAAAGCTTCACAGACCAACGAAACGATTGAAGAGAGTGTGCACGAACTGGGCAACGAAGAAACTCTGGATCGCGGAGCGCAGGGGGCGAACCGATCCGATGAAGACACCGCGTTCCGAGACGATGAGAACGAGACGATCCAGGCCACTGAGGGGGTTGTTACTCGATCCCGAGGTAACGCCTCACAGCCTCCGCGTACCACGACCACGAGTCGACCTCAGGGGGGCGCAGCGAGTCACCATCCACGAACCGCAGCTATCCGAGTTGATGATCAAACTACAACTCAACCTGGAAAGGAACCTATGACCCGCTCCTATCGTCCTGGAACCTCTGCTCGACCCGGTTCGAGCTCTTTGCGCATAAGAGAGAGTGATGATGACCAATATGATCCTGCTGCTCCTATCACTGAGGGGGATCTCTCTCGTTTCGCCGAAATGTGGGATAGGTTGTTTGATGAGTTGGCTGCCCAAAGGCAGGAAAATTCCATCCTGCGACAAAATTTGACGGCTATGGATAGAAGACTTGATGAGCTAGCAAGGCAAAGAACATCCCCGGTTCGTCCACTCACCCCAGTATATTCTTCTTCGTCTGAAGAATCGCCGAGACCTCCGCGACGACCGTATGAGAGAGCCGAAAACATAGAACAACTTCGGTTCGGAACCCTGCCATCACAGGGAGAGGAAGCGCTAGGAGCGGGGCCCTCGAACCGTAATGTAAATGATCAAGCTACGGTTCTCAGGACTCGAGATGTGAACAGTCCTGTGCATAACAGACCACCTCAGCCCCGTCGTCGCACACATACTCATGATAATAGGGGGCAGCGAAGCCCTGTCCGAGCCCCGGATTTTGTGACCTCTTCCCGAAGAGAGATCAGAGAACCTCGTCGGGCCAGAGGCACTGACCCTGAACCTCCTTTGACTAGTGCAAATGTTGCAGCCATGGTCCACCAGATTCTGGCAGACAGCCGTGGACAGCGGAATGAAGATTGGGGGATCGACCGCAGTCACACCCCTTTCACTGATGATATTTTGGATGCGACTTTCCCAAGGCGTTTCAACATGCCACAAATGAACCGATATGCGGGTAGATCTGATCCTGTCCAGCACCTAATGAGATACTCTTGGTCGATGACCGCTGTCGCAGCCTCTGACGCTGTTAAGTGCAAAGCGTTTCCCATATTCCTGGAGGACGTGGCTTTGTTATGGTTTACTCACCTGCCGGCGAGATCGATTTCCAGCTTCAGGGAGCTGAGCGAGAAGTTCGTAGAACAATTCCGTATCTACGCACAGAAGACAAAAAGTGTGATCGATTTATTCCTTGTCAAGCAGCGACCAGGCGAGAGTTTAAAGGTATACCTGGATCGTTTCAATTTGGCCGCTACTGAGGTTAAAGATCCTCATGAACCGACCGTTGTCGCAGCACTGATTGACGGAGTAGATAAGGATACTGAATTCGGGAGGTATCTGGCAGGCAAACCACCCCACACTAGAGAGTTATTTTATGAGAAAGCCAACGTACATTTACGCCGGGAAGAGGTATATGCTAACCGAAAGGCTAAAACAAATAATAAGGAGGAAATTCAGAGCAATATCGCCATCAAACAGACTGGAGACAGCTCGGGGAAAGTTGAAGTTAACGTCGGAAATCAGAATCAGGGTGGTCGCCAGCCAGGTAACAACAATAATAATGGTAACGGCAACAACCGGAAGAGGAACCGAGGGAACGACTCCCAGAGAAGGACTCGTCCCAGGGCCTTTGAAAGTTAAACACCAATAAGTGATACTCTGGAAAATATCTTTATGGATGCGTACGAAGTCCTCCAGAATAAGAGGCCACCTCGCAGAGAGTCGACGGAAAAAGAGCGTGAAACAGGGAAGTTTTGCCTCTTTCATCAGATTCACGGCCATTCAACGAATGAATGCCGTCACCTAAGGGATGTAATCGAAAGGCTGCTTCGAGAAGGAAAGTTAGATGAATACAGAGTAACGCCCAGGAACAGGGGGCAAGCAGTGCAGGCCCAGAATCAGAACCAAAATCAACTTGCGGCTAGGCCGACTGCCCAGCAAAAAGGAAAGAATATTGTTATTAATACCGTGATCGGTGGACTTTATCTTGCAGGGCACAGTTCCAAAGCATTAGATCAATACGTCAATGCGGCCAAACAACACCTCGAAGTAGGGGAGTGTAGCAACCCCGAGGACAGTACCCCGGTGAAGCAGCAGAAGATGATGACCGATGTTGTTGTTTTCCGAGAACGAGAAAGCATCGGAGTCCATGCTCCAACTGAGGATCCACTTGTAATTACAGTACCCATTGGGCCGTCCACTGTTCATAAGGTTCTGGTGGACAACGGGAGTTCCGTCAATATTCCTTTCAAAAAGGCCTTTGACCAGATGAATCTCGAAGTAAAAGACTTGAAGCCCTGCCAAGGATGGATCCGTGGATTCAACGGAGCGTCCACCGCTCCAATGGGTTATGTAGAGTTACCAGTTACACTTGGGGAAAGAGAACGCCAGAGAGTGAGAATCCTTCCCTTTGTGGTTTTGGATGTTGAATCGCCCTACAATGCCTTCTTGGGCCGACCGGCCCTCGCAAAGTTCAGAGCCTGTATAGCCCCCTGGTGCTTGTTATTGAAATTCCCCACAGAAGCTGGCATTGGTATCGTCAGAGGGGATCAAGTTGCTGCGCGAGCGTGTTATGTTGCCGAACTAAAGTTACTTCGCAATGGAGGGGATATCAAAACTAAAGGCACCTCTCCCCCTTCGGGGGCGGAGACCTTATAGCAACCAAAGAGGATAATCGTTGGAGAGTCGCCCAGAGAGATGCCCGAGGATATAGATCCCAGAGAGGATCAAGAACCCGGGGGCAGAATGGCGACTCCCAACGAGACAACTGTGGATGTACCGATCGATGACAGTGACCCGGAGAAGGTCCTTAAGATTGGATCCCAGTTAAGTCCGAATCTTGCTAAAGAATTGACGGATTTCTTAAAGAACAATTTGGATGTATTTGCTTGGACCCACGCGGACATGTGTGGGATATCCCCATCAATCATGAGCCATTCCTTGAGCATTGACCCTAAACATCCTCCGGTAAAGCAAAAAAGGCGAATGCTGGGCCCAGAGAGGTCCGCTGCCTTGAAAGAAGAGGTTGGAAAGCTAAAGAGTAATGGATTTATCAGAGATTCGACCTACCCAGACTGGATTTCGAATCCAGTCCTGTTAAAGAAGGCCAACGGGAAGTGGCGAACGTGTATCAACTTCTCGGACTTGAACAAAGCCTGTCCAAAAGATAGTTTCCCGTTACCTCGGATTGACCAGTTGGTAGACTCGACGGCAGGTCACGAGCTTCTCTCATTTATGGATGCTTATTCAGGATACAACCAGATTCCGATGCATGTTCCAGATCAAGAACACACTAGTTTTATCACTGATCTGGGATTATATTGTTATGTGGTGATGCCCTTTGGCTTGAAGAATGCGGGCGCTACATATCAGCGTTTGGTCAACAGGATGTTTTATAACCAGATCGGGAAAACAATGGAAGTATACGTCGACGATATGTTGGTTAAGTCCAAGCAATCTTCTCAACACACTACTGACTTGGCATAGATGTTCGGCATTCTTCGAAAGTATGGAATGAAACTCAATCTGACCAAATGTTCGTTCGGTTTTGCTTCTGGAAAATTCTTGGGATTCATTGTCAGTTCCCGTGGTATTGAGATTAATCCAGACCAGATCGCGGCAATCAGGAGCATTCAGGAACCTAGGCAGATTAGGGATGTGCAAAGCCTTGCCGGAAAAGTGGCCGCGCTAAGCAGATTTATCTCCAGGGCTACGGATAAGTGCATCCCATTCTTTGAATTAATAAAGCGAGGAAAACGCCACTTTAAATGGACACTTGACTGCGTAGAAGCATTTCAGAATTTGCTCAGGCACTTGGAGAAACCTCTGATTTTATCCAAGCCAATAGATCACGAGGATTTATTCGTGTATTTGGCAGTGTCATCCCATGCGATCAGCTCAGCATTGGTAAGGGAAGAGGATAAGGTCCAAAGACCTGTGTATTATGTGAGCAAAAAATTGACAGCAGCAGAGCGTAATTATCCACGGATAGAAAAGTTGGCGTATAGTTTACTGATTGCCTCTAGAAAACTTCGGCACTATTTTCAGGCACATCCTATCACCATATACACCGATCATCCACTCAAGCAAGTTCTACAAAGACCAGAGGCATCTGGAAGGTTACTCAAATGGAATATTGAGTTAAGTCAATTTGATTTGAATTTTCAGCCCAGACGATCAATTCGGGGGCAAGTGATAGCTGACTTCATAGCAGAATTCACTGTCCCTGAGGAAGATATAGCAAACGAGGAAGTTGATCCTTCAAAGCTACTTTTCGATCCTAATGCCTGGAGATTGTATACTGATGGTGCTAGGAACGACGAAAGATCCGGCGCTGGAATAGTGCTTGAAACCCCCGAGAAACGATTGATAACCTATGCAATCCGAATGGAGTTTCACGCCACTAACAACGATTCCGAATATGAAGCTCTGATAGCCGGATTAAAGATTGCAAAGGAACTAGAAGTCACAAAGCTGAACATCTTCTGCGACTCCAAGTTAGTTGTGAATCAAGTCACTGGAAGATTCCAAGCTAAAAGTGCAAGATTGATTTTATACTTAAAGAAAGTGAAAGAATTGCTGAATGATTTTGATCGCTACAGCATAGCTCATATTCTGCGGTCAGAGAATCAGCAGGCAGACAAGTTGGCAAAGATGGCTAGTTCTGACGATCCTGAAGTGACTAGGCTAGCCCCCGTTGAAGTACTTCGGTCCCCTAGCATAGATCAGATGGAAATCAACCTAGTACTAGAGACAGAACCAGAAAGGGAGTCCTGGATGACCCCTATAAAGAATTTCCTAATGGATGGAACGCTTCCGACCAAGAAAAGCGAGAGGCGTAAAGTGATTCGTAAAGCCGCCCGATACGTTCTGCAAAGCGGAGTTCTTTACAGACAAGGGTTTTCAATGCCCCTCCTTCGGTGTGTAGCCCACGATGACATTAAACGTGTGCTGCAAGAAGTCCACGAAGGCGAATGTGGCGACCACACTGGAGGGCAAACTTTGGCAAAAAAGGTATTGCGGCATGGTTATTTCTGGCCTACCATAAACAAGGATGCAGCAAGATATGCACGACGGTGTGATGCATGCCAAAGATTTTCGAAGATACCTAGAGCGCCTCCTAGTCAGTTGAAAACAATGATGAGTCCATGGCCTTTCGCTATGTGGGGAATTGATATCATTGGAAGCCTTCCCATAGCGAGGGGCGGAGCATTCGCTATTGTGGCCGTAGATTATTTCACTAAGTGGGTCGAGGCTGAACCACTAACTACAATCACAACCAAGCGAGTGATCAACTTTATCGTGAGAAACATCATCTGTCGATTTGGGATTCCAAAGATTGTAATTACAGACAACGGAACTCAGTTCGATAATGCTGAATTCAGAAACTTCTGCCAAAAATACCGCATCGAGAATCGGTACACCACTGTGGCACACCCACAATCGAACGGGCAAGTCGAAGCGGCAAATAAAGTAATTAAGTCCATTCTGAAAAGAAGAATGAAGCGGGCTAGAGCCATGTAGGCTGATGAATTGCCCTTGGCACTATGGGCCTATAGAACAACATATAAATCGGCAACAGGACATACCCCGTTCTCCCTTGCTTTTGGAGCGGAAGCAGTCATCCCGGTTGAGATAAAGGTACCTTCTCATCGGGTGACTTATTATGATCCAATGACCAATAATGAATTGCTCCTTGAGTCCCTGGATATGATCGAAGAAAAGAGGGATGAAGCAGACCTGCATGCCTTGAGATGCAAACAGCAGGTCGCCCGATATTACAACAAGAAGGTTCGAGCCCGAACATGGGAACCCGGAGACTTGGTTCTGAAACGTGTATTCCCACCCCCAACTCATATGGGAGCGAAGTGGGAAGGACCGTACTCCATTCTGAGCAAGCTTGATAATGGAACCTTCAAGCTAGCAACCGTAGATGGACAGGAAATCCCCAGAGTGTGGAACGCCCAACATCTACGGCCATATTTAACATGAAAGATTCAAATTTACTCTTTTGCTTTGTTAAAAAACTATGTACAGGGCATGACTTGCCTAGAATAGTCTGATTCCTTAAAGCAAGAGATTATAAAGTGGACGTAGGTCATGATTCGACCGAACCACTATAAAATATTGTGTGTTGTTTACCTTTATTGCATCTTTACTTATCTGCCTATTTATTTTTGTGAAAATCGATATAATGATGCAGGCACCCGAAGTCTGTTACCAACCATTCCTCCCATAAACTGTTCGGAGGAACTCAAAACCCTAGCAAATGCTCCAACTGTTTGTCCGACTAGTTTTAATCCTTGGAGCTTAGGTTTAAATGTAAACCTAGAACGGGATTGATGAGCGTGCATGATTGCAGGCCGCTTGATCCGTAACTCTAACTCTCCAGAGAGAGAGAGAGAAAGAGTATAAAAGCGTCTCTGATTGAGCGCTGAGAAAGAGCTCCTTCCCCGCTGAAGGATCGGGGAGCGAACGAATCGCTGAGCTCGAACTCTAACTCTCCAGAGAGAGAGAGAGTATAAAAGCGTCTCCGATTGAGCGCTGAGAAAGAGCTCCTTCCCCGCTGAAGGATCGGGGAGCGAACGAATCGCTGAGCTCGAACTCTAACTCTCCAGAGAGAGAGAGAGTATAAAAGCGTCTCCGATTGAGCGCTGAGAAAGAGCTCCTTCCCCGCTGAAGGATCGGGGAGCGAACGAATCGCTGAGCTCGAACTCTAACTCTCCAGAGAGAGAGAGAGAGAGTATAAAAGCGTCTCCGATTGAGCGCTGAGAAAGAGCTCCTTCCCCGCTGAAGGATCGGGGAGTGAACGAATCGCTGAGCTCGAACTCTAACTCTCCAGAGAGAGAGAGAGTATAGAAGCGTCTCCGATTGAGCGCTGAGAAAGATCTCCTTCCCCGCTAAAGGATCGGGGACCGACTGAACTATTGAATTTAAATTCTAACCTTGACAACCGTCAGGAGAGTACAAAGAAGTCTATAATTAAGCACTGAGAAAGGTGTCAGGATTTCGGTCCCACAAGGACAATTATCCTATGAAATCTTCTAAGTCCCCCATATTCAGAAATAGGGGGCAACCGGCCGACAAGGCTATCCGATTCTTAGTAAACCCCCGTCAGGCGCTATGATAACAACCGATTGGGGGCACATATACTCATATACATATACTGAACTTTGATACAGCAGTGTAACATAGCATGAAAATTCTTCTTCCTGTTGATTGACTGATTTGTAGTTATTATTAGTTAGCTAATGACTAAACATGGAAAGTTTATCCGGATATAGGTACACAATGATGCAAGAGGAGATAAACTTTTGTTTATACACTGCGAATCAACATAGTAAAAAAAGAAAAAACAACCTAGAAACAAAAGTGAGGACCAGTCTCACAATTACACTTCCTGGCCAGTGGAAAACCTAAAGACAAAATATCAACAAGCAGCAAATATCCTATTTACGCTTCGACCTCTTCTCTTGCTTCTGCCTTTCCAGCTTCGCCTTGTCGGTATCAGACGGATCCCCTTTCTTCCTCTTCCTTTTGTCGATAAGAGGAACGTCCGACTCCTCTGAGGATTCCTCTTCCACCTATTTTCTCTTGCTTCAACCAGAGAGGGAAGCCGGGAAGTCATCGGGGTTTGCAAAGTGAAGCTGTCGGCTGATGGATTTGGGTTGGATTTTCACAATCATCCCAGTTTTGGGATCGAATTCTGCAAGAGGGACCACATCCAAAGCCTCATCTCCCACCTTCCTCGAAGCCGACTCTTTCTCCTGCCTGGCTTTTCGACTAGCCAAGGATTCCTCGTCATCATCATCGGCCTTTTTGGCGCCGATAGTGTCTTCTTCGTCATCTACATGGCGCCCATCCATGTCTCTTAAGGCTTCGATGGTCTCAGTATCTTTGGGCGCATCAGTGCTAGGTGCCGGGATGCTTTTTTCTGCTGTTATGACCTCTGCCTGCTTTGGTACATCAATACCAGCACCTGGCAAGACAGCCTCCTTCTCCACCTCCTTTTCTTTTTCAGCACCCATGTCGACGGGCTCGCCACCTGTATTACGAGAAGCACATGTTACTAACTCAAGTGGTTGTTCCACCAAACGACGACAATTCACAATTGCTTTAACAAATTGCGGGGAAAAGAGAGAGATACCTTCAGCAGATGCTCCCTCTTGAGTAGTTGCAGAGGCTCCAATGACCAAGGGAGTTCGACCCAAAGGGATTAATGGATCATCGGGATGGTATTCCTCAACCCCGGAGGTCTTGGGCTCCACAGCCGAACTCGAGCCTTCATCAGCTTTGCCTTTACCCTTAGCCAGGGCTCTCTCCTTTTCCATCTCCGCCAGAATCAGGCGATGACCCTCTGCCAGGTCCTCGGGCTCATTGTCCCTTAGGATGCTCTTCATCAATTCATCCTCGTCGATTTCTTCGACCCCCAATCTGTGTTTTTCGCCCTCCACAATGGCATCCCATAAATTGGCCAAAGTAACATGGTAGTCTGGGATCCACGAGATGTTGCGAGTCTTGAGAACCTGACCAAGGAAATCGAAAATCATCTCTTCAAACCCCTCGATCTCTTTCTCTCTTGCGAGGAGCTTGTTGTTAGAAGCAGTGGCCAATTCAATGGCACTTTCAACGTTCTTTTCGGCAAGGGCTGCCCTCTTCTCCGCATCCGAGACCTGGTCGTTCAAAATCACCTTTTCTGCTTTAGCTAGAGCCAAACTCTCTTTTAAACTCGCTTTTTCTACCTCCCAAGCAGCCTTCTCAGCTTCAAAATGACCTTGAGCTGTTTTCAACTCGATGTTGGCCATTTTGAGATCTTCAACCTCCTTCTTTAAAGCCATTTTCTCTTGGCTATTGGAGTCCAGTTCTGAATGAAAGCGCTGCTTGGCATTCTCTAATTCAGTCTTATAATTCTCAGCGTCTCTCCGTGCTAAAGCAAGCTGGGTCTGAGCATCTTCCAGGTCCTTCTCTAATTTTGTCCTAGCCCTTTCGTTATTTTCGAGTTTCGCTTTAGATCTGTGTGCTTCTATTTCGAGTGTTCGGATGACTTCTGAGAGGTTAACTGCGTGCTTTTTCATCATCTCATATTGCCTGGCCACATGGCGGATGTGCCCGATAACTTCATTATCCCAATTTTTAGGAACCGACTCCAAGGCAGGAACAAACACCATCCTGTCGAAGAATATGTCTGGGAATTGTTCCCGCAGCTTTCCCAGCCTACCTTGGATCTCGGGACCGTGGACGTAATCCCATGACCCGGGGGCAGCTAACTCTGGTTGGCTGGTGGGGACAATATCACTTCTCTCCTTCTCAGTCTCTTTGGATGAATCTTTGTCCCTATCTTTAGATTCGTGATGCCTTTTGGACGACCGGCTGTGGGAAGGCGCACTCTTTGGAGGAGTTAATTCTTTTGGAAGTTTCTTTCCCCCTGTCGGAATTGTCGAATGACTTGAAGGCCTGGTAGAGGTTGATTTTGGTGGAGATCGAGGTTGCGAGGAACTCGGCCTATGAGAAGGACCGCGAGAGCGCTCAGTATCCGGACGAAGGCTGGGTGTGCCCTCGCGAAGAGAACGATACAAGTAAGATTTCCTACGAGACATCGTTCCTGCAAAAAAGAGAAGAGCATATTAAAACTTTGGATACCCACGATATAAGAGTGTAGGGTCAGACAGTGTGTGTGATGTGTGCATCCCATATAATTCCCCCTAACAGACCCGGGCCTGGAGACAGGCTCATCTGACCAGTTTCTCGTCCCCTAGTTGAAGCGATTGCCTCTTCGGAAGCAGAGAAGAAAGGCCCCTCTCCGAAGTCTTTCTCCGTATATACATCATCGGGTAGAGGGATTTTATTCAGCTCGTCAAATAACTGCTCTTCTGTCAAATCGTCGGCAGTAACAGTTTCTATTGGAGCAGAGATAGGAATTTCCTTCGACATGTCACCGCGGGCCTCATCCCCTCTGTATATGTTCAAGTCTTCATCGTCTTGGATGACTATCGGAGAAGGACTCTTGCGAAATTTAGTTGTTTCTACCGCTTGTGAAGTTCCCTCTCCTTCCGCTGGGGGCACATACTTATAAGGCTTGCCGCCGGTCCCAAGTCCAAATCTTCTGTCCAGAAGACGATGCTTATGAAGATTGTCATCAGTAATGCATTTTTTAATCCTTAAGAAGTCGGATCTGCTTTGTAAAAGAATGGACAACTGGTTGTTGTATAGTGGACCCTCTGTTTTCGGGAAGACATGATCTGTTTAAGACAAAGGAAAAAGCGGAAGAATGTTAATACTTAGACTCCTTGAGCAAGATATTCGACTAGGTGATCAAAGTTTACTTGATTTGAGCCATCTTCGTGAGCATCCAGCCTATTTCCTTATATAAAACCAGTCGGACTTAGGATCCCCAATGTTGCTGTATCCGTCGAACAGAACTTTCCTATTCGCAACCGATTCAAAGAAAGAGAAATTTGGAGTTGCCGAAGAACGGTGCTTGAAAAGAAAGAAGAACACCAGATATCTGAATTTAAGTTCGGCGTGCAGGATCTCCGCATATGCAACATATAGAGAGTATAGAGATGCATAGGCGTTTGGATGAAGCTGCATCGGAGCAATGCCCAGTTGTCTTAAAGTTTCAATGGCAATCGGAGGGAACGGAGGGATGGCCCCTACCAAACACATGGTTCGGCTAATCGCCATATATCCTTCTGGAGCTAGGTGGGGTCTATCTTCGCTTCCAGGCGTCAAGACATCGTCCCAAGGAATTCCGTGTCTTAAGCAGATTCTTTTAAGTTTTATCTCGTCAAGCTTGGATGCTAAAGAATCAGAAAATTTATCTATCTCAAGTGCGCCTGGGATCTCGTCAGGAGCTCGCTCATCAGTCCCAGAATCGTTGCTGGATGAAGTATTTTCTGCCGGATCTGACTCTGTGGCTTCGTATTCGGATCCAGAGTCTTCACCTCCCGGACTGATTGGAGGAATTTCAGGGTTGTATTGTTCAGGAGTCTCGGATTCCGCTTCTGTCACGGACCTTGAAGAAGAGTGATCATTCGACATTGCTGCTAGGACGAGAAAGCATGACCAATGAGATTAACACTACCCGTCCCCCGTGTGTGCAAGTGCTGGTGTGTGTACTCGTGTGTGCATTAATAATAAAGCGTGAAAGCAATCAAGATCATTAAAACATTAGTCGTCGTATGCAGTCAAGTTATGAGGTCATTTAGTCCAGAAAGTCCAACGTCAAGGCTCTAGCCTAACTGTTCAGAGTTTTATGGTGACAAGGCTTTGATTAAAGTATGAAATTTCTTCGTATCGTCAGCTATGGGTCGGATCGCAAAGCAGAGGGATCGCCCCTTTCGGATCGCATGGCAGAGGGATCGCCCCTTTCGGATCGCAGGGTAGAGGAATCGCCCCCCCATCGAGTCGCCGAGCGAAGGGATCGCTCCTTCACGAACCGTTGCGACCCTCACGATACGTCCCTTTGCTGCCACCACGATCTTTCGTCTCGCCACTCGCTTTCGTCTTCCCTTCTTGACCACGACCCGAACCGGTTTTCCTTCTTCTTTTTCTTCCTCCTTCGTTTTCCTCCTCTCCTTTCCATCCTCAAACTCCGAGCTCTACATCAGTTACCCATGGCGTTTTGATGATTTCGTCAGAAAAGCACAAATTTTCATCGTTTCTAGTGGAGAAAGTTTATGAAAGAGCGGCGTTCACGAATAAGAATACTTTTTGTGGAGTTACCTTTCTAAAGATTGAGAGAATGCTCGGATTTTCGAAGGTTTGAGAAATTTGGGTTCGTTCTTCGATAATGCAGGCGAAACGATTCGGCAGAAAGAAAGAAGAAGGAGAATGAAGAGGAGAGGGTCGGCTTATATAGGCAAAGAGGGCGACCGTTTGTATCCCTTTCTTTGTCCTATTCGGTCCACGAAACACCATGCAGGCCATGATCCAAAGCTTATATCGCATAGAAGCCCACAGACCGCCTCAAATGATGGCCCACCAAGCTCGAAGCCCGACACGGCTCGAAGAAAAGCTCGCCGTGTCTCGCACAAAAGTCTAGATACTCAGCTCGAGACGAGCACGTGATCACTCGGACCGTGGCACTCTATGGCGATCCGATTCATGTATACGTTGATTTGAACCAATGCGACTGTTGATTTGCGTCCGTTCAGGAAAAGGTAGATCAGCATCTTCGAAGCATGTTTCATCATCGATAAAACATACTTCGAGGGGGCAAAATGTTGGCTTGCTTTTTGACCAAGCCACCCAGGACCATTCGTAAGAGGGAAGCAGGAAACCACGATATCTAAGGACATGAAGGAATGGATCGCACCATCGTCTCGCCTAATGTCGGATCGCGCACCATCGTATCGCCCAATATCGAATCGCGTCCCCACGGATCGCCCCCATCTCATCAGCGAACGACGCATCCGGGCGATCCGATCCAAACTTATGTTGTTGCCCAGGGCGAACCGATCCGATCCTTTGGTGCATGGAGAACCCTCTGACCCATTCAAGCGCGAACTAGTCTTCAGCGATCCGAATCGCATGGATCTGGCGACACGTGTCCCCAACCGTCACCTGGACCGATTCTTCCCATCTGCACGATCCGATTTTTAAGCAGATCACAACACCTTTCCACAACGGCTAATTTGACTGTTTCCTCAACGGTGGCGATGCGATCCGATGCTCTCGGGATTCGTGCCACGTGTCCACGATCCGCCTGACAAAATCAGCTATAAATAGCCCAGAGCTTGGCATTTTTTGGGATCTTTTTGGCAATATTAAGTACTGAATCCGCCATTGTTGTCAAACTACTGAAATATTGAGAGAAATCCTTGTTGTATTAGCTTTCAAAGCATAATCAATAATATATAAAGTGGACGTAGGCTCGTTAACGCCGAACCACTATAAATTCTGAGTGTTATTTTCTTTTTCCTCGTTCTTCATTTGAAATTCTATAACAATCAGTACAATTTGGGTGTTAGGTCCAAATTTCGATCTAACACTAGGCATCTGAATTTTTTTCCTTCATTGTAGCCATGGTTCTGCAAAAGAATTCCTGTCTAGTTTGTATAAACGCCTCTTTTTCTTTCTTTTTAATGTATATATATGTACTTTTATTTTCTTGAAGAAAATTTTCGATAGATAGAGAGCGAAATGGAAGCTAAATTACGTCAAACCAAGGCTGTATTTATAGTATTTTGTGTGCGTTTCGGACCACAAGATTAAGGTTTCTAGAAACTTTTGCTACTAAATTATAAATGCCCTCTTTTATTTGTTAAAGAACATTAATGTAACACCCCGTATTTTCTGTAAACGTTAATGTAACAAATCAAAGTATACTTAATTTTTAAGAGAAGAAATAAGGGAAATGGGTTATGCCATTGTGTTCTTCTCGGAATTCTGCTTGAGACAGAGTCCGAGTTTGCGTGAATCGGACATCGTATGAAGAAGTTATGGCCTTCGGAAGTTTCAGCTCAAATTTAAAAATAGCTCGAACTGAATTCAAAATTCAAACAGAACCCAGAAGCGGGCTGGGTGGAAAATTTCCCGCCCAAGACCCAGGTCGACCAGGGGGTCGATCTCCCCTCTATAGGTCGACCTGGGGGTCGACCTGTCCTGTTTTTCCAGATCCGAGGCAGAATTCATTTTTATGTATCCGGACTGATTTCTGGACCAAATTCATGAGTTCTACGCTATATAAACGCCCTCAAACTTCACTTTCTCCACACAACTTCATTACGCCTATACTCTGCCTCAATCCTAATTAAAATATCTCTTATTCTCCATTAAAACAAGTTATGGTTCTTCTTCGAATTGGAGATTCAAATCAAGATAAAGCTTCAAGTTGGACCATAGGCATTCCGCTTCAAGCAACGTCACTCGAATCATAGCAAATCGCCTTTTCTAAACCAATCACTGTAAGTTCGGTTATTCCTTAGATTTGAACGTGTAATTGGAATTGTGAATGTAATGAATCAAAATATAAAATTATACCAATTTGCAAGTTAATTATCTTTGATTCATGCTTATGTCAAATCTAACGTTATCTATGCCTTTGGATATGATTCTCGATTGTGGCCTAGAACTTATTGTGGCTAAATGCCAATGACTACGATTATGGGACTTTTGCCTCAGATATGACTATGAAACGGTTTCCCATGAAACTATCGCCTATGACTATGATTCATGACATAGAGACTATTACATATGACTATGACATAAGACTGTTGCCTATGACAATGACTATGATTCATAATTTTGAGACTATTGCATATGATTCATGACTATGAGACTATTAACAAGATTTATGACTATGAGACAATTGCCTATGACATTGGTTAAGAAATTATTGTGATTAGTTGCCCATGACTATTGTGGTTAATTGCCTATGACTATTGTAGTTAGTTGCTTATGACTATTCCCATTGTTACAAATAACCGATCATGTTGTACCTTGGACTGGCATTATGCTGGACCAAATCACCTATCCCTATTCCCTTAATTATGTTGGATCCCATTTTTAGGGTGTAACTTGTCTAGTTTATTCCTATTCACTGTGATTTACATCAAACCCATTGGAACCATTATCTTTGAATTTGGTTCATTCTTGCATGGCTATTCTTTTATGTCAATTCTCGTGCTTATCCCCTATTCCTTGCTTTGATACTATTAGTATCATTTCATGAGTACTTAGAAACTTGTGAGGTCATGTTATACGTACGATTATGACGCGGGGATAGGGCGTAGCTTAATCAAGTTAGTTTGGCATAATAAATATGTTGGCATAGTCTAAATTGGCTATAATAGTGAATGATTTACATGCATATTAGACTTGGGCATAAGTTGATAAATTTAATTGGCGGCAAAGGGTGTAATTTGTGTGTAAACCAAGTTTTGGACATAAACGGTAAACTAGAATATTAAATCTAGTTTTGACATGAACCGTAAATTGGAATATTAATCTAGATTGGGCATGAATTGTAAAAGGGGAATATTAAATCTAAAATCTGTATAAACTGCAAGTTGGGCTGATTGATAGGTAAATCAAGTTTTGGGCATAGAATATAAATATGCAAATTTGCATGACTAATAAATATGATCTAGGCTAAATTGATTTACGAAAAATTTACATAAGTAGTAAATATGTAAATTTAGTAAAAGACGAATATGCCTAACCCGAGGTTAGACTGAGTTGTGGTGTAAAACTGCCCAGAACCGACCGGCACATACAGTGACCACAACAATACCTGCCTAATGTGGGTGGTTAGTGCATCAAGCCTAGAAAGACCCGAGGTTAAACTGAGTTGTGGTGTAAACCTACCCGGAACCGACCGGCACATCCAGTAACCACAACAATATCTGTCTAATGTGAGTGGTTGGTGATTTAATTAATTAATTAATTAAGGCTCATGAATAAATCAAGCTAGAAATGGTGAGGTTAAGTAATTAGGGAAACACTTAACCGTAATAACATGTTAACTAGGCAAGTGGGTGAGGTTAAGTAAAATTAGAACATTTAACCGTTACAACATGTTAATTAGACAAGTGGGTGAGGTTAAGTAAATCTAGAACACTTAACCTTTGTAACATGTTAATTAAGCAGATAATAGGGTTAAGTTAACAAAGGTAACACTTAACCAAAATATATAATGACACGTGGTGGGGTTAAGTAATACAAGAGGAAAACACTTAACCAATTATATAACATGATGTATGGGAAGGGTTAAGTTAACACGAGAACAACATTTAACCAATATAACATGATTTGAGGTAGGGTCAAGTCAACACCAGAAGGAAACACTTAACCAACATAACGTGACAGGTGGATGGATTAAGTCAACTGGAATTGATAAATGACACTTGACGATGGGAGAATCGGGTTAAGTTAAATGGGAAATACTTGACCAATATAACCTGATGAATGAACAGGGTTAAGTTAATAAATCACACTTAACTAGTCCAACATGATAAGCAAGAAAGGTTAAGTTAATAAGAACCACTTAACCAACACGACTTGACGAGTAAGAGGTTAAGTACACGTCGGGTAGGTGGGTAATATTAGTAAATATAGGCCCACAAAACTTAACCATCAAATAAACATGCTTGAATTCGTGGGAAGGTTAAGTGCACGTCGGGTTGGTGGGTAATATTAGTAAATATAGGCCCACAAAACTTAACCGTTAAGAATACATGCTAGAATCAGTGGGAGGGTTAAGTACATATCGTATAGATGGGTAATATTTGTATATATAGGCCCACAAACTTAACCAGCAGGAAACCCTAGTAACGAGGACCCATTTCAGCAGTAACCCACATAGATGTATCATGGTACCCTGAAACTATGCAAGGTGGGGCATGATTAATGGGCTGATTATAAGCGGTCAAAGATAACGGCAGGGGGTGCGTCAATGTAGGTTCCGATGGTTTACGGGCGTGCACGTATTCCAGAGTGGGAAAAAGCAAGCACTGGGTACCAGTAGTTATACACTATGCATCTTGAATCATGTCGGGTCGCTATCATAAGGCCTGATACACCTTATGGTGGGGCCAGCACAGAGTATCTACACGCAAGAGAGGGTCGACTGACACAGACACATGGAAAATTAATATACGTAGGTAGCGTAACCCCTAGTTGGACCTAGGTCGCATAAACCCTGAATCCGAGAAGCGTTCAATAGGTAGCATAAACCCCAGTGGCCCTGGGTAGCGTAAACCCTGGTTGAATTTTGTAAGCACTCGATAGTAAACCCTAGATTAGATCTAGGTAATAAACAGAATCCCCATAATAGAAGCACACCTGAAGGCAACCGCAAATACGGGGATTGGGATCATGTTATGATAGATTACTAGTTTGGACACCAGTTAGGTAGTGTAGGAATATAGAAATCAGTATAAACAGGGTAGTTGCGAAGCAAAGAAGGAGTACAAGCACATTCAGTTTATCAGTACATTCAGTTTATCTTGCCATATCCCATGCTTATCCCATATTATCTTGTTACTATGGTTTAGTCTTATATTTAGTTTATTCATGTCATGACCCTTTTCCTCATTTAAATACTAAGAATCATTGGACTTACCAGGCTTTATGTCTGACCTAGTTTGCTTTCGCCTCTTTTCTTCCATTCCCCCCAAGTAGTCAAGGAGGGAATAACTCAGGTTTGTTTGGACTGTTACTCTTTCCAAGCTTGAAGACTCTTTGACGTGTTGCCTTGGACTCTCTCTTCTACTGCTATGGCTGGCTCATGCTTTATTTGGGGAAATCATTTTATGCTTCTTTATTTTTTTTAAGCAAGACAGGATAATTTGGTATTGTAAAACAATCTTTATACAAGCTGTTTATCAATGAAATAAAGTTTTATTTATTTGCCGATGCTTTAATTGTCCGTCTTGTAATTTATCTGCATCTTTTACCTATAATGCTCCACTGAAATTAAGGCACTCCCTTTGAGAGTGACCTTAACGGAGGTGGGGTGTTTCAATTAATGAAGATTTATTTAGCAAAACCATTCCTTTGTTTATACCTTAACCGTATAAAATTTGTTTCCCTTTTTCTTTTATTTAAACAAGGAAACAATTTATTCTTCTCTACCTCTTTAACATATCTATTATTTATTTATGTAAATAAATACCATATGTTTACTTACACTCATGTTCTTATCAAATATGGTATCCAACTATGCCCTTATTTTTTAATCGCAGGAAAATATAGTATGTGTTAACTATTTTACTGAAGAGAATTTAATATCTTTTTATTTTTTCCTTCTCATAGCCATTATTGATGGATATTTATTCATTGTTTTTCTATTCATGTCATATTTGAAATGCCTAAATGCATTTACTACATGTACTCTCTTTTTCCATATTTAATGTAACCGTTATATTATCCCTAAATATAACATTAATGTCTTTAATTTACCAATTTCATTTCTTACCACTAAAACAGATTCCCTTAATCTCAAAATAGTGTTTCCCCTTATATATATATATATACACATATATATAATACCAAATACTTAACATTTAGTCAACCTCAACCCAATTTGTTAATGTCATAAATATGTATTTTTTTTAATTTACATATTTGCTATAAATAATCATATGTGCATGCATCTAGTCTTCAAACATTTAAATCGAGCAATGTTCATACTAATAAAACATGCCACATTTATTTCAACCTCTGTCGGTTCCAAAAAGAGTACTTAATGCTTTCTTTTCAAATTCATTCAACCTTTTAAGTGCATAATAATTTCTACAATTCAAACTAAATTTATGAACGCGCATATGAATGTATTTCCATTCTCCTCTTTAAATGCGCATTCCTTATTGTACATTACTTTTTTCCTTAATTATGTCAATGCATATATATATATATATATAATCCTACGCATATATAAACTTCTGTGGCTTACAACTTCTTCATACATTATCCGTTTTACACAAACTTGCTATCCATCTGAACCAGAAATTTGATGCGAACGCAATGATGACATCCGTTTTACTTAATTTCAGATATTTAAATTAAGTATCTTTATTTTATTATCTTTTTCTGTTACATACATTGTTATCGTATAAATTTTTCTTCTCTTCAACGTATGTATTAATCTAAACTGCATATCACCATTATTTATATATCCATGCATATAAATACATTTAATTACGTTAAAAATGCATGTGTTACATTCTCCAACCCTTAAAGAATTTCGTCCCCGAAATTCGATAGGGGTAAAATAGATAATCCCTCCCATAATATCCAACCATCATGTGTGCATCCAATTTTTGCAAACATTGTGCAGATGTGCAAAGTGAAATACATCATAGTAATGCATGTACGCTTAATTTGGTACCACCTATATGTATGCAAACTTTTAAAAGCTCTTTCAAAACATGATGCTTACATCATAAATATACTTGCAGTTCTATATGAATGCAATATTTTGAAAAATCAAAACATTTTTCACCCAAATTTTCCCACACTCTTACAAAATTAGAGCATAGTTCATCCAATTGTTGCATCCAAAACCCTACCAACTGTTATTAAATTCGAAAATCTGAAAAATCTAATTTTCCAAATTCGATTTCTTATGTTACAAAAAGGTATAAAACGGATATATTCCTTTTCTAATTGTACTTGGATTTTTACCTATCCAAGTACAGCCACATAAGAAAATTTTCTTTTCTTTACCTTTTAATTCTTTTAAAACAAGAAGTCATTATTTTACAAAGTATACCCCACTTCCCTTCAAAACCCAATACACACTTTTTTTTTCAAACATCAAAAATACTTTTAAGATTAAAACTTGAAAACACCATAAACTCTTTTGCCAAAACTTTTACAATTTCAAGTTCTTAAAAGTTAACAAATGGGTTAGACTCATAGTGGGATTCCAACTTACCTAGGCTTTCCTAGACACCCCCACAAATTCAATTCTCTCAACTATATATATATATATATCCTTGATCCATTTTATAATTTATTAGTTTTCACTTCTAAACCCACTAATTTGAAGTACAAATCATTTTAGTTTCGATTATATGGGATACATCTTTCTCTAGTACCAAACATATTGTACACTTTCCACCTCGAATAACCTAAGGATCTCAACATTTCCATGCTCATTCCTTTAGTGTACAAAATAGATATCCCAACTCTTTCCTCATTCTACTCTATTTATCTAGTGGGCTCCCTTATGGATCTAGAATTATATACATAATATATTTATATTTTTGAAAATACAAATACATCCACTCATTATCTATATAAGGATCCTAAACCGAAGCTCTGATACTAGATGTGACAACCCGGATTCCGACAGACCGATTTTTCTTTCAAAAACGCAGTCCATCGAAACCCGTGTTGTTTTGCTTTGATATCCTGTAGAAAAGACAGAGACATAAAATATGTCAGAGTTCGGAAAACATCTCATAGCGAAAGGAAAAAATTATAATGAAATCAAAACATAGCTTTACATTAATAACAATACTGCCTAGCCAGTATCCAAAGCTGTAACATCTCTGTCTCAAGCCTAACCTGCAACTGTATTATGAGGAGGGGGGTCAGAACATAAGTTCTATGTGAATGAATTTAAAGTACACATTCCGGATAATCCTATATATACCGTTCAGTTACATTTTCTTATTTATTAGGTTATTGGTGTCAACAACGCTCCACGCTTGCACACTCGTCGTACCCATCTACTCTCTAGTAGATTAACCTAACATAGTGTATATGTAGCCAAACCCAAACTAAGGTACACCCCATGGTACCCCACTTTCATGGTCTCCCCCGTATCACCACATTAATATGCGCAGTCTCTCTTCCTATGCCATAGTAGCATGTATATATATATATATACATATATATAACAACGCTACATCCGCATAGAACCACTATCACTGTACTATGTAAGCGTACCAACTACTATCCTCGAATTTTTGCATCGAGTTAGATTCTTCCATTGAGTAATGCCCCAAAGCCTACGATACACCAGCCAGAGCGGACATGCATGTATCTAGACTTTCCCTTGTACGTATTGTCAATGTATTCAATGCCTAACCCGCATACCTATCGTGTGTGCGTGCCCGAGTTCCATGGCAGGGATACACAAGAAACACAGAACTCGGTCCAGAGCTTTCTTCATATCTGTGTAGGCCCGCCTTTAAGAGCCTCTCACACAAATATCCCTAGGGTCTGTTTTTCTATGGTGGCTATGGCCCCACCTCAGCCCCTCCCTAAACTATTAAAGGCTACAAGAGCTAAGCCACAAGCCCCTAAGCAACTAATCTAAACATCCATGCGGCGTCTCCCCTAAACCACCGTCCCATGATAGTGAATGGTTAATGGTATCTTAGGTCTAGCTCTAGTCTTTTCGCATCCTACTGGCTACCAATGACAGGTATTCGATGACCTACTATCCTTGTTGGTCCTGACCCTCCGCCTCCGTTGACGCAGTCGCTGAATCACCTTTAGTGTCACTTTGTCACAGCATTCTGACTGCCAAGCTACCCTTGTAGTCAAGGCCCACCCACCTGATAGTAACACGCATACCCAACCTCTGTAATCCTAGCCCAAAGCTAAACTGCCACAGAGACTATCAGGAGCAGCTTTAACGTCTCAGGAAGCCGCGTGCTTCCCCTTAAAGTCCGTTAAAGCTAACAAACTAATCAAATGAACGTGCGCTCCCCTCATTCCTTATGAAACCACGATGATCTACCCTGTTTGGTTATTCATCCTCTACGGACTATCCCAAACGCCCTCAGTTTAATGTGTCATTAGATCCTATGTCTAATCATCAATTAAATGCTTGCTCCACCTCGACAGATTTCCCATTAACTTGGTTGTTCCCATTTTCCCTTGACTTCTTCTTCAAGTTACCAAGTTTCTTTTGCTTATTAACCTCATTCATAACTTAATTCATTTAAGTTCATTAATAAGCCTACAACATGTTATTCTCTATTTTGAAATTCAATACTCATAATTCATTCTCTTTACACTACTCTTCATCCCATCTCATGGTTACCATAACATGTTCTACTTAATTTATAATTAAGTACATCTTAATTTACATGTTTTTTATTAACATGTCATTCAACATTTATGATTAAATACAACTTACTTATCTCCATAAGTTTGCCTTCTTCTTTCTCATTTAATCATAATCTCATCGTACACCGTCATTTCAATTTATCATAATTTACTTATTAACTTAGTTCTCTTAACTAAGGTTTACTAATAAGTTTCTCTTTTCCTTCATATAACTTATGTTATCCTCATTTCCATATCCTTGCTAATTAATCTTTAATTAAGTACAACTTTATTACATAAGTTATTTCATCTTCCCTTGTCATTCATTATAACTTACTTTATTTCTTAAGTTATAATTCCCACTTGTCCCTAGGACAAGCCTACCTATTATCTTTCCTTTTCTTAGTCAATTTCATTCATAATAGGTTATTATCATTCACCATTTTGGCATTGATTAAGATTAACTTTATCCTTCCCATTTCTTTAATAAGTTTACTTAACCCCTACTCAGTTGAATTGGTTCGTAACACCACTACAGATTTAGTTAGGTTAAGTATTCCAATTTAATGAATTATCCATGCTACCCACTTAACCCTTTATTATTTCCATGTCTTACCACATGTCTTATCTTGGTTAAGTGCTTATTATTTATGTTGTACATGCTACCTATGTAATCCATGCTACCCATGTCAACCACTTCCTTTTGTTATTCCCATGTCTTCCCACATGTCTCATCTTGGTTATGTGTTCATTAATTCATTATAACCGTAATCTTGCAAGATCTCCCATATTTGATTACCGTTTGCGGTTGCTGGATATGCCGGGCAGTTCTGGGCAGGCTTATACCGCAATCCGAATCTAACCTCATGTCTTTGCATTATTACGCATCTAGTTTCTGACTTTGATCTCTCACATTAGATTACCAAATTGTTGTTGCTGGATATGCCGGGAGGTTCCGGGCAGGCTTATACCGCAATCCGAATCTAACCTCGTTTCTTAGGCGTTCATTTTCACTTTATTGATTCAAGTCCTAATTTCAAATCTTAGATTATATTATATTCCAATTACCCATAATTTCCAATCTAAATTATGTTTATAATTTTAATCCAAATTATGCCTATAATCCCATGTATACAAGTTATATCAAATTATGCCCAAATCAATTTGCGTTCATTGTTATTAGCAATTTATGCCAACCCTCATGTATACAAGTTATACTCAATTATGCCCAAACCAACTTATCCCAAATCTCATGTATACAAGTTACATTCAATTATGCCCAATCCATAGTCATCAACAATTTATGCCAAATCTCATTTTATTACATATTTCCCAACTTTTCCCAATTCAACTTATAATCCAAATTTACATTCATAATTCCATTTTGATTCATATACCCATGGTTATATTTATAATTCTAATTTGATTAATATACCCACAGTTATATTCATAATTCCAATCAAAGTTATTCCCAAAACCACATTATAAGTTATGCCCCAAAACCTCCCAATCACATATAATACCCAAATCAACCTTTTCCCTTTTATTCTCAATATCATTCAATCGCATAAATCCACAATAGACATAGGCTCAAAGATAACCTAACTATAAAAATAAAAAGGGAAGGATAAAAGGAGGAAACCCAATGTAGGCATAAAATAACTAATCATAATGAAGCATATGATAACACTATTAGGCATAGGTGAACGTTATCAGATTGGATCTTTCAATAGGTTTATTATGTGTGTAAATGGGGAATGGAGAATGATAGATCCATTATTATACAAAAATGTATTTTAAATCCACTCACTTGTATGTTGTTCAATTCTAGATCTGATCAATGGCTTTCTCCCTTTTTGCGCAGCATAGATCCAGGCATCAGAATTCTTTTCCTTCAATGTAGCCATGGTTCCCTAAAAGAATTGCTATCTAGTTTGTATAAATGTCTTTTTTTCTTTTGAATGTATACATATATACTTTTATTTTCTTAAAGAAAATATTTGAGAGAGAGAGAGAGAGCGAAATGGAGGCTAAATTATGTCAAACGAAGGCTGTATTAATAGGATTTCGTGTGCGTTTCTGACCACTAGATTAAGGTTTCCAGAAACTTCCGCTACTAAATTACAAATGCCCTCTTTTTTCCTTAATTATGTCAATGCATAATATATATATATATATATATATATATTATATGTATATAATCCTACGTGTATATAAACTTCTACGGCTTACAACTTCTTCAAACGTTATCCGTTTTACGCAAACTTAGTGTCCATATAAACCAGAATTTTTAGGCGAACGCAATGATGACGTCCGTTTTACTTAGTTCCTGAAATTTAAATTAAGTATCTTTATTTTATTATCTTTTTCTGTTACATGCATTGTTATCATATAAATTTTTCTTCTCTTCAACGTATGTATTAATCTAAACTGCGTATCACCATTATTTACATATCCATGCATATAAATATATTTAAGTACATTAAAAATGCGGGGTGTTACAAGGATTTTCAAAGGGAGAAAGAGAGAGAGAGGAGGCGGAAGAGAAGGGGTGGTGCGGCTATGGGTGGCGGGGGAGGGGCAGCAGTGGCTGTCATAGGGAGAGGGAGAGAGATCTTTATTTTTGGAGGAAGAAGGAGGAAGAGAAAGGAGGAAAAATAATGAAGAGAGAAAGGAAGAAAAGTGGTTATATGCTCGTTTCTCTCTGAATCGCCCAACTGCAAACGATCTCCGTTTGTCATGGATTTTGGATACAAGATAGTACACGTCAAGACGAATCCAACGAATCAAGTTTCATCGAATTCTGATTTCGTTTGACTTTCCATTAAAATTCTCAAAGATGCTTAAACAAGCTCCAAAAATGCGATTTTAGCATCATTTTTCTTCTTGTACGCACAAACGGTAACTCCAAAAATCATGGACTTTTGGATTCAACCATTATTCGGTACGAATCAGAAAAAAAAAAAAAAAATCGAATTCTGAGATCGTCTCTATAATATTCCTTTGTAAAGTGACTGCTTGTTTTTGAACAAATGGTTTTGCTTCGCACGACCACATACTAACTCCGTTCGATGTGCATTTTGGAACCCAACAGTGATTTGTCATTATGAATCTAAAAAAATCTATCTCGTCGAACTATGAGCTCGCTTGAAAATTTTCACTTTTTAAGGGTTATGCGATGATTTTAAAAATCGAATTTTAAAATTTTCAAAAATAAAGCTTATAAAGTCCATAGCGACTTTTCTAAATTTTAATTTGAACATAACTTACAATTCATAACATGAAAACTCAATTTCTTACATTTGCTAGAAAGATATGACTAATTGGACCCTAACATTGCTTGTTTCATTAAATTCTAATTTATATTGAATTCTATACATTCATTCAAAGTTTAAATCTAAATTTTCAAACTACCGTGCCATTTAAAGCTCGTTATATATAAACTATAAATTTATAAGTTCTAACTTTTCTTAAATAAATTTTAAATCATTTATTCTCAAAATAAATCGTCCAAAATATTTAATTTCCATGAAAATATTAAAAATAAATTTTAAATTGGTTCCAAAAATACGGGTTGTTACAACAACTTAGCTTCTGTAACGACCCAAAAATCCCCACCTTTCGAATCGGCCGTAAACCACATAGGTCTGATCCAAAAGGACAGGAATCCTCGAACCATTATGGGATACAACACATCAAAAAAAACACAAAAGAACATTTCATTGCTATTACAATAATTTTACATTGTAGTGCAAGAAAATATCAGAGTATAGTACGAATAATTGGCATGCAGTGGCAAAATATCTGAGAGTTATAAATTACAATATAGCGGAAACATAAATACACATAGCGGAAGACTGCAAATAATCCAGAGTATAGCTCCAGCCATAACCCAGGATCCTGGTCTAAAAATATTTGCAAAACCAAAACTACTAGCTGCGTGTGTGGAAAATGTTGGAACACAGAGTTTAGGTGGGTAAATTATAGTCAATTATATAAGGGTAAATTATTTTTTATTAAATTTTATATACATTATAGTCAATTGTTGCTTACATTTATCGTTTAAAAATTCGTATGATCACATATAAATCTCGCTTTCGATAAAAATTGACATACGGCTATATTTTGACATTATGGACCCAACAAAATTTGTTTCATCGAATTCTGACTCTGTTTGCTCACACTACTTATTTTTAAAGTCAAATTTTTGACCGGTTCACTTTAAATTTCGTACGGTCACACAATAACTCCAAAAATTATGAAATTTAAAATCTATCCATAATTCAATATTTCGGATTCGATAAAATTGGCTTCATCGAAAACGGAGGTAGTTTGCAAAATGGCTATTTCTAAGGCTTAAATAAAACCAATAAAATATTAATAACTTCAAAAATAGTTCAAGTTAACAATAAATTAATATTATCTCATATATCCAAATAGAATATCGTACAGTTCCAAAATAAACATACTTGGGTTTATACCTCGATGTTTTCAAAATTCAAGTCAAATCGATATTCGATTTCATAGCAAAATCTTTTTATTTTATTTAATAAAACATTATAATTTATAATGAGACTAGTTGAAATTTTAATTTGGACATAACTTACAATTTGTAGCACGAAACCTCGATTTTTCACTTCCGTTAGAAAGATATAATTAAATAGATCCTAACATTTCTTGTTTCATCAAATTCTGACTTAAATTGAATTATGTACAGTCATTTAAATTCAAAACATAATATTACAAACTACCACGACGTTACTAGTTCGTTTTATAATTAATATAAACTTTATAAGTTCAAACTCCGTTTTAAATTAATTCCAAGTCGTTAATTCTCAAAATAAATCATTTTAAGTATTTAATTTCCATTAAATATTTCTTAATAAATTTTGGGTCGTTACATTCTCCTCTACTTAAAAGGATTTCGTCCACGAAATCGAAGACAGAACCGAAGGTCGTTTACTTAACTAACTCATCCTTCATTCTATCTTATGTTCTTTAACTTTTTAGTTTCTAAGAATTTCCTAATTTCTCAAAATTTAGTCAACCCCTTAAATGTTCGAATTTTTTTACCATAATCTCCTTTATACGGGTCAATTTGCCTCTCTAGGCCCTCATCAATCAAAAGAAAATCCGAAAGCCAACCATTTTGCCAATCAGCTGATAAAATCATCAAACCTAATCAATACAATAAATATGTACCTTTGAGTTGGGCATTCAGTTTTATTCCTCTTCTTAGCTCCCATGCAATAACCTGTCCAACAAATACACATCCAACTCCAACCAATTTCTAAATCAATTTAACATTAACGTTAAATTTGAATTGGTTCCATTTAACTTCCATTCTTATATTGGTTTTATTATTCCAATAATTTTTTATTAGTTAAAATAATAATCACACATCACAACCAGCAATCAATTGGTTAATTAAAATTTTCAAACTTAAAACATATATCCATTGTATACTCAAAGTATATTTTCAAAGTTAAATTACAAACATTAAACTCTAACTACGTTCTTGGTTGTCACACCAGTCAGTTAGTAATCATATAGAAATCCCACTTTGAAACTCGAAAATAAACACTATGATCTCGCGACAATCACCAGAGTCATTCCGAGCGACTAGAGTGTGATTATATATATACTCAGTATATTTGAGATTTCATATACACGTTGATCAGACATATATTCAAAATATTCTTACGCTCAATCGTCCAAACTCAACATTAAATAAAATATTCAAATTTCTATTATAGGATATTTTTTTCAAAACTAAATTCATTTTCATATATAATAATACTCTTCAAACTCATTCTATGGTGTTACCAGCCCTATCTCTAATGAGTTATTCTTATAGGATATTACTAGTCCTACCTCTGATGAATTCATTTATCTCATTTCAATGCATCGAATCCCCAAAGTTTTGTAAACCAAAGCTCTGATACCACTTGTAACGATCCGAAAATCTCCGTCTTTCAAATCGACAAAAAACCACGCAGTTCCGGTCCAGAAGGACAGAAATCCTTGAATTGTTATGGGATACAACACATCAAAACAAAGCACAAAGAACATTTCGTTACTATTGCCACAATTTTACATCAGAGTACAAGAATATATCAGAGTATATTACAAATAATTTGTACACAACGGAAAAATATCAAAGAGTCATAAATTACAATACAACGGAAACATAAATACACATAGTGGAAGACTGCAAATAGTCCAGAGTATAGCGCCAACCATAATCCAGGAACATGTTTTAAAAATATCTACCAAACCAAAACTACTAGCTTCCCGTGTGGAAAATATGGGCACCCAAATTTTAGGTGGGAAAAATAAACTCCAGGACAGTCATGAGACTGGTGCGAGAACCAAAATAGTTGTTATACTTTATTTCAAAGATGGGTATATCATGAGACCATGCCATATAACACGGAACAGGTTTTCTCCATGTGAATACCAATCATAAAAAATCGCAATGTTTTTTGAAAAATGAAGCTATAATAAGACTCAAGTCCCATCACATGCAAGCACAAGACGGAGGATAGAGTTATACCTAATATTAGCCAAACATGCTCGATATGTGAAATTTCTTTTTTATTATAACTAGTGCATAGTGTGGAAATCAATTTCAAAAACAAATGTATCAATCTTAGATGGCATAATACCTCATCTTATTATGCCGCCGTATAGGTTTAGAATTGAAAACGCAGGGTTTGGGTTATATTGAATTCTCAATTTTTCACTTTCGTTGGAAAGAAAAATTAAATAGATCCTAATGTTTTTTGTTTCATCAAATACTAACTTACATTGAATTTGTACATTCGTTTAAAGTTCAAAATGTATCAACCCATAATTTTGGAACCAATTTAAAATTTGTTTTTAATTGATTTTAATAGAAATTAAATATTTTAAATGATTTATTTTGAGAATAGACAACTTAGAATTTATTTAAAACAGAGTTTGAATGTATAAATTTGAAATTTCATAATTTTTGAAGTCCGTATGTAGTCATGGTAAATTAAAACGTAATATTTAACATTATATTAATGCATATTTTAATTTTGATAAAAACTAATCTAAGTCGAATCAGCTTACAAAACATATTTTATTGTGTTCGAAATAGGGTTGTTTGGCTTGGGTTGTCGTTGGGGTTGAATTGGAGTTCAGAGCGTTAAACGAGTGACGTAGGAATTAAATATTATAAAATATAATATATATACTTTACACATGAAACCCTAATCCCCATCATATTTCATGCTCCGTCATAAGCTTTTAATGGCTAGGAACATCCGAAATAAACCCTCAATCCCGTGCAATCCTATAACAATTACTCAAACGTATAAAACAAAAGTTATAGAGATTTTTTTGCTCATTAATTTGGTACGGTGAGGATTGTTTTAACGTTTTGGTTTGGAAGAATTAAGGGCTCGAAGTCATTGGGTTCAAACCCGTTTTCTGGGCATGTGGGCCAACCGAGTCGGACGACGTTTAGGCCGTGGGGTGGCACCGCCACAGCGTGCAAGGTGGAGGCGATCAATCGAACTCCAATGGCCTCGTTGGCGGTGCGATTTAAAGATGGAGGAGCGACATTGGGTTTGCGGGTTTTGGGAGTTTGAATGAGGAAGGATGGGTTTAAAACCCTTAATAATGTAATTTATATTAATTACATTTAGTTAAATATTTATGTAATTAAATGTGTAAATGGTCATATCATATCCAAACCAAAATAGAATTTAACAAAACAAGTTCCTATGGAATCACGAAGAAGAGACCTTCGTAGCGAAGTTGACTGGAAGGAATTTGGAGCAAGTTATAGTTTTTGGTTAAATTAAGTGTTAGCCTACTTTGTGACCTAGGCAACACAAAGTCGAGATGTCAAGCGTTGAAGAACATTTCTTCTTAAAAAGCATCGGATCGGATCAGAGGGATATTACGCAATCGGGTCGGAGGGATACTACCAGTTCGGGACGGAACAGAGCAAAATGGACAAGGACTCAGGTTCAGCTCAAGTTGGGTCGGATCGGATGCCCCGATCCGAACCCCTTCTGTTCGCTCTTCCGAACCGAACCCAACATACCATATCACTTCACCCCACGACCTCCTGGATGTTCGGGGTAGTTATGACCATTTCCTACCCATGATGACCACTAATCTGGTGCGCTGTCAACACTGGAATCCATCTGAGCCCGAGAACGATGGGATGAAAGCCACGTAGCTCCGACCCAAATCGAATTCTGAGTGAATTTCCACCTATAAATACCCCATCAAGAGACATTTGAAAGGATCTTTTTGGCACTTTGAGAGTTCAAACACCTTTGAGAACCGAATTCCAGCTTTCCCAAACAATCCAAATCGTCATTCAAAATATATTTTGAGATAATTAAATGAATGTACGTGAAAAGTGAGTGAAATTGAGTGAATATCTCATTGTATTTACATCTATATCATCGAGGAAAGTGATTATAAAGTGGACGTAGGATTTTCGACGCCGAACCACTATAAATTCTGTGTCTCCATTTTATTTTTGATCTTATTTTATTTCGATTTTAGTCAATTTGGGTGTTAGAACCACTTTTTGGTCTAACATTTTGGTGCTTTCACTGAGAACCATTTGAATTCTCTGTTTTTCTGGATTATCGTTCTACTTTTTGGACCGTTGAGTTCAAAGAAGTTAATCCTCAAGTTTCGACGCTTTTGAATATTTGTCGTTTGATTGTTGAAGAATTATGGCCAAAGGAAAAGGCAAGGAAGTTCAAACCAGTCGAGGGAACGGAGTTGGTGAAGATCAGCAAAACCCGGTTGTGACAAGGTCTCGTGGGCAGAGCTCGGGAGTGGATCGGACAGGTTCAAGAAATCCGAACCGAACTCAAGGTGAGAGCTCCGATCCGATCCGAGTAGGAGAATCTGAAGAAGTGCACTCCCCTAACCCGAACCGATCCGAACAAGTTACTCTGCTCCGATCCAAACAAGTTTCCCAGCTCCGACCCGAACAGATTGCTCAGCTCCGATCCGATCCGTCGCTAGGTGATGCTGGAACCTCTACTCGAGCTCCTCCAAATGCTCTGACTCCAGCCACCAGGATCAATGATCAGATCAATCCATCTGCGCCTATTACCCAAGGAGATTTTTCGCGCCTTCTTGACATGCTTGAGAGCACTAGGGAGGCTATGAAAATCCACGAGCGCACCAATCTCGTGATGCAAGAGAATATGAGAATCATGAGCACGGAAATTAGCGAACTCCGCAGACAAAGAACCCCATCCCCGGTTCATTACACAACAATGGATCAGTCTTCTTCTTCTGAGGAAGAACGGCCCCGTGAAAGAAGGCCGCTCGAACGACCTCAGAATTTGGAGCAAATGACGTTCGGATCTTTGGGGTCCCGCGAGGACGCTGCACGGGTACTGGGACCTAATGATCAGAGCTTGAGAGAGCCTATGTTGTTTCCAATGCAGGGATCCCATATATTTCCTAGAGACCCTAACCTTACCAATCTCACTCAGGGACAAATGCTCCAGCCCCTTCCTCCCGAGATCGATCGGGAACATAGGGAACGAAGCAGAGCAGAAGCGGCTCGAAGAAGGAGGGCATCCCCTGATCAGGAGCCCAGATGAAACCCGAACATCAGAAGGAGGGCGTCCCCTGATCAAGACCCCAAAGGAAACCCGGACATCAGAGCCAGGGAGCCTGAACGGCCCTTGACCAATGCTGACGTATGGACTATGGTACGCCAGATCATGTCTGAGAGTCGGAACTACACCAATGAAGATTATGGCATTGAACGAAGCCACACTCCCTTTACTATTGACATCCTCAACTTTCAGTTTCCCCGACGTTTTAACCTGCCGCAGATGGACAGGTACAACGGGAGAACTGACCCGGGACAACATTTGATGCGATACGCATGGCTCATGAATGCTGCTGCTGCCCCTGACGCAGTGAAGTGTAAAGCCTTCCCGATCTATTTAGAAGACGTGGCGCTGCTATGGTTTACCCGACTTCCTCCTCGGTCGATATCGAATTTTAGGGAATTAAGCGAACGTTTTATGAATCAATTCCGACTTCACGCCCGAAAGTCTAAGAAATTTATTGAATTATCAAGAATTAAGCAAGCGCCGGGTGAGTCTTTGAAGTCATATCTCGACCGTTTCAACTTAGCTGTAACAGAAGTCAGTGACCCGCACGAGCCCACCATCTTGATGGCTTTAATGGAAGGAGTCGATCCTGATTCCGAGTTCGGAGATTATCTTTCTGGGAAGCCACCTCCCACAAGAGAGTTATTTTATGAAAAGGCCGATATTCATTTAAGACGAGAGGAAGCAAGGGCAAACAGAAAGAGAAAGTCCGGAGCGGCTTCAAAAGAAACTGTTCAGAGTAATGTCGCCGTGAAGCAGTCTGGAGAGAGTTCCGGGAAAGTCGAAGTGAATGTGGGAAACAAGAATGGAAACGGCAATAATGGAAATAGGGGCAATAACAACCGTAATGCAAATGGTAACAGAAGAAATTGGAACCGAGGAAGTAATTCCGACAAAAGACCCCAGTTCCAGACCTATGAGAATTATTCACCGCTGAACGACACTCTGGAGAACAATTACTTGGATACATACAATGTTTTGCAATACAAAAGACCGCCGCCTCGAGACTCAACGGAGAAAGAAATTGCAACTGGAAAATTTTGTTTATTTCATGTAACTCATGGGCATTCAACGAATGAATGTCGACATTTGAGAGATGTGATCGAGAAGCTGCTGCGCGAAGGAAAATTGGATGAATATAAGGCTGCGTCAAGAGACAGGGGGCAAGGAGAACAGGCCCCAAACCAGAATCAATCTGCTCCTAAGCCTACAGCGCAGTAGAAAGGCAAGGGAATTGTTATTAACACCATAGTAGGTGGACCCCAACCAGCTATCCACAGTTTTAGAGCAATGGACCAATACGTTAATGCAGCTAAGCACGTAGATGTGGATGAATGTGATGATTTGGAAGATATCGCCCCTGTGAAACAGCAGAGGACAATGTTTGATGACGTGGTGTTCCGTAGCAGAGACAATACCGGAATCCAGTCACCCACCGAAGATCCGTTGGTCATTACCACTACCATTGGACCGGCATTGGTTCATAAGGTGCTAGTAGACAATGGAAGCTCTGTTAATATTTTGTTTAAAAAGTCATTCGATCAGATGAAACTTGAGTCTGAAGATTTGAAGCCATGCGAAGGTTGGATCCGAGGCTTCAACGGAGCGTCGACAGCTCCAATGGGGTATATAGAATTGCCCGTAACATTGGGGCAAGGGGAATGTCGAAGAGTACGAATGCTTCAGTTCGTAGTGTTGGACGTAGATTCGCCCTACAACGCATTTTTGGGAAGGCCTGCCCTTGCAGAGTTCAGGGCTTGCATCTCCCCTTGGTGTTTATTGCTTAAGTTCCCAACTGAAGCCGGAACAGGAGTAATGAGAGGAGATCAAGTCTCTGGACGGGCTTGCTATGTTGCCGAATTAAAGATGTTGATGAAGGGACTCAACATCGAGAGTAAAGGTGCCTCGCCTCCTCCAAAGGAGGGTTCAGCGTAGCAATTAGAGGGATCAGCCCCGAAGGAGTTGCCCAAAGGAACGCCTGAAGACATGGATCCCAGAAAAGATGAGGAACCAGAGGCTTGAAATGCCACTCCTAACGAAGCGACAATGGACATATCCATTGACGAAGCTGATCCAACAAGAGTTTTGAAGATTGGATCCCAGTTGGATCCACATCGAGCCAAAGAACTAACTGACTTCCTGAAGGCAAACCTGGATGTGTTTGCCTGTACCCACGCCGACATGTGTGGGATATCGCCATCCATCATGAGTCATTCGCTAAATATAAACCCAAAACACCCGCCTGTAAAGCAAAAGAGACATGTGCTGGGCCTAGAAAGGTCGGCAGCTCTGAAAGAAGAAGTGGAGAAGCTGAAAGAGAACGGATTTATTAGAGATTCGACATATCCCGACTGGATATCGAATCCTGTTTTAGTAAAGAAGCCAAACGGAAAGTGGCGGACATGCACTGATTTTTCAGACTTGAACAAAGCTTGCCCGAAAGATAGCTTCCCACTCCCCAGAATTGACCAGCTTGTAGATTCAATAGCGGGACACGAACTTCTTTCTTTCATGGACGCATATTCCGGGTACAACCAGATTCCTATGCACGTGCCAGATCAAGAAAACACGAGCTTCATTACAAATTTGGGGTTGTATTGCTATGTGGTCATGTCGTTCGGATTGAAAAATGCTGGAGCTACCTACCAACGCTTGGTGAACAGGATGTTTTATAACCAAATAGGGAAGACTATGGAAGTTTATGTGGATGATATGCTTGTCAAATCGAAACAGTCCTCCAGCCATACACAAGACTTGGCAGAGATGTTTGGTATCCTGCGAAAGTATCGGATGAAGTTAAATCCTTTGAAATGGTCATTTGGAGTGGCATCGGGAAAGTTTCTAGGTTTCATTGTGAGCTCTCGAGGGATTGAAATCAATCCCAGCCAAATAGCAGCGATAAGAAACATTGAAGAACCGAGGAGAATCAAAGATGTCCAAAGTCTTGCAGGGATAGTAGCCGCGTTGAGTAGATTAATCTCCAAAGAAACGGACAAATGCGTCCCATTTTTTGACTTGATTAAAAGGGGAAAGAAGAATTTCGAATGGACTCCGGACTGTGTTGAGGCCTTTCGAAATTTATTGGAATTACTAGAGAAACCACCGATTTTGTCAAAGCCAGTGGATCATGAAGAGTTATTTGTTTACCTAGCGGTTTCGGCTCACGCTGTTAGCACAGCCTTGGTCCGAGAAGAAGACAAAGTGCAAAGGTCGGTATATTATGTAAGCAAGAAATTGGCAGCTGCAGAACGCAACTACCCAAGGATTGAGAAGCTTGCTTACAGCCTCCTGATCGCCTCCTGAAAACTTCGCCACTATTTCCAAGCTCACCCAATAACCATATACACTGACTAGCCTCTGAGGCAGGTGTTGCAGAGACCCGAAGCATCTGGGCATTTGATCAAATGGAATATTGAATTAAGTCAGTTTGATTCAAAATTTTCAGCCGCGGAGGTCGATCAGGGGGCAAGCTCTGGCTGACTTTATAGCAGAGTTCACAATCCCAGAGGAGGAAATGATCGATGACAAGGTGGTCAAGTCAGAGGACGAGTTAAAATTAGATCCATGGAAGCTGTACACAAACGGAGCCAAGAACGACCGAAGGTCCGGAGCTGGAGTCGTCTTAGTTACTCCTGAGGGACGATCATTATATTACGCTCTACGATTGGAATTTTCAGTGACTAATAACGACTCTGAATATGAAGCCCCGATTGACGGGCTGAAACTTGCTAAAGAACCCGGAATAAAGACATTGGATATATTCTGCGACTCCAAAATAGTTGTTTGCCAAGTGCGAAAGGAGTTTCTGGCTCGGGGACCTCGACTTATCGCCTATCTCGGGAAAGTGGAAGAGTTGTTGAGCAACTTGGAACGGTATAACATAACGCATATCCCAAGAGCCGAAAATCAGAAGGCAGACAGGCTAGCAAAGCTAGCTAGTTCCGACAACCCGGAAGAAACCGAAATGATTCCAATTGAAACATTGGGATCGCCAAGCTTTGAGTCGATAGAAATTGAATTTGCTTTCGAAGCAGAACCGGAGAAGGAGTCGTGGATGACCCTAATTAAGAATTTCCGTAGAAATGGGATACTCCCGTCAAAGAAGAGTGAGAGGCGGGCCATAGTTCGCAAGGCCACCAGATACATCCTTCAAGATGATACTCTTTATAGACAAGGATTTTCTATGCCCCTGTTACGATGTATAGCACACAACGACATCAAACGTGTACTAAGAGAAGTACACGAAGGTGAGTGTGGAGATCATACAGGAGGTCAGACCTTAGCAAAGAAGGTATTGCGGTATGGATACTTCTGGCCCACAATTAATAAAGATGCAGCTGATTATTCACGACGCTGCGACAAGTGCCAGAGATTCGCCAAAATACCCAGAGCACCACCGACCCAACTCAGATCGATTTTGAGTCCTTGGCCGTTTTCCATGTGGGGAATTGACATCATCGGAGTTCTACCAATTGCTAAAGGAGGAGCGAAGTATGCAATAGTCGTCGTGGACTATTTTACGAAGTGGGTGGAAGCTGAGCCCTTAATCAAAATCACAGCGAGAAAGGTGATAAGTTTCGTGGTTAGAAATATTATATGCCAATTTGGGATCCCAAGGACCATTATAACTGATAACGGAACCCAGTTCGATGGTGCCGAATTCAGAAATTTCTGCCAAAAATATAAAATCGACAAACGGTACACTGCAGTCGCCCATCCACAGTCAAACGGGCAAGTAGAAGCAACAAACAAAGTCATAAAGTCCATCCTCAAGAAGCGGTTAGAACGTGCAAAGGCAAAATGGGTGGATGAATTGCCCTTAGCTTTGTGGGCATATCGGACAACATTTAAGACAGTTACCGGTCATACTCCTTTCTCTCTCTCATTTGGTTCAGAAGCAGTAATTCCAGTAGAGCTTGAAGTTCCCTCTCACAGGGTAACATATTATGACCCGATGACGAATCAGGCACTCCTACTCGAGTCTCTTGATGAAATCGAAGAAAAAAGGGACGAGGCAGACTTGCGTGCGTCAAGACACCGACGTCAGATGGCACACTATTATGACAAAAAAGTTCGTTTTAGGACTTTCGAACCGGGAGATTTGGTGCTAAAGCGAGTTTTTCCATCCCTTCCTCACCTCGGTCCAAAGTGGGAAGGACCCTTTGTCATCCAACGGAAACTTGAAACAGGAGCCTTCAAGTTAACGACCGTAGATGGCGAAGAGGTACCTAGGGCTTGGAATGCCCAGCACTTGATGCGATACTTGAATTAGGGATGTTGTACTCTTTGCTGTTTTCCTTATGAACTCTGTAAAAAGGCATGACTTGCCTTAGAAAAGTCTATTGATATGAACAAAGAACTATAAAGTGGATGTAGGCTACGACTTAGCCGAACCACTATAAAAATATCGTGTGTCATTTACTTTCCTGCATTATTTATACCTTCAACTACTATTCCGTTATGATTATGGAATATAAGATGATTTAAAACCTGAAAGGTTGAAAACAGCTTATACGCAGGGATAAGCGCAACGACTGTTTGTGCGATAAGACATGAAAGAATGGGAAGACGACATTCTTAACTCTAACTCTCAAGAATTGAGAGAGAGTATAAAGGACAGGAAGACGACGTCCTCTGAGGCGTGAAGGTGCACCCAGACAAGAGACCGCCTCAGTAAGAACTCTAACCTGAGTATAAGATAGGAGAGTATAAAAAATGCCAGAAAAAAGGACAGGCATCAACGACACAAATAATGTGACCCCGTCGGAGAATCGGGGACATTCAGACTGTTTGACTAAATCTTGAATAGTTTTTCAAGATTGACTGGGAGCATATATGTACACACATATTTCCCCCCACCATAACTTCATTACACATATATAGTAGGACATGCATTTTTACATAAGTACAGAACTGATAACTAACAGACATTGCAGAAAACGAATTATTTTTATTTACAAATGAACGAATTTGTACAGGAAAACAGGCAAAAAGAATGTGCGAGGGCCACACTTGCATCAACAATTATAGGCCACTCAAATGCTAAAATAAAGCAAGACACTTCATCATTTAGACTTCGAAGTGGGCTTGGACTTCTTAGTAGCCTTCCCCGCATCCCTCGCCTCTTTTTCAGCCTCAGTCAAGATGCGCTTTGACTTTTTCTTCCCTGAAGCTGAAGCGCTGGAATCAGTTGGCTTTTTCCCGGAAGGCGGAGCGCTGGAATCAAGAGAAGACTTTTTAGCAAGTTCTTCTGTAATAGATCTAGTCGAAAGCTTAACCACTAACCTTGATCCAGCATCCACTACTGCGAGGGGCTTAAGGCTTTCGGGGTCTAAGTCTTTAACTTTAAGCTGCATGCGTTTATCTTGTTCGGCCTTCAGTGCAGCTAAAGTAACATCATCGGCGCTTTTCGACTCCCCAACTATAGCCACCTCAGGGTCTTCCTCGTGTTCCTCGTTGCCGCCATCATCCTTTAAGGCATCTATTATTTCGTCATCATGAGGAGTATCATCCTTAGACGGTTCAGTTCCTTCTCCCGAATCTATGGGGGCAGCCTTGTCTTTTCCCCCTTTAACCTTCTCCGTAGGCTCTGCTCCAGAGGCGGTTCCCTGGGACACATCTGTCTTTTCGGACGGTTCAATACCTACAGTGAGAAGCAACAGTTATCAACTCAGGAGAAAATAATGGGTTCTTCATCGATTGCTCAATTACGTGATGAAAGGTTGAGATAGCTTTGACGAATTGAGGTGAAAAGGTAGAGATACCTTCCGACGACTTCTCGGCTGGAGTGACCGCTGTCTCCGATGCCGTTTCGGGTATGGGGGATAAAAGAGATGCCCGAGGGATCCCCGGGTTTTCAGAATCATATCCCTCTACTTCAGAAGTTTCATAGGCAGTAGAGGAAGAACCAGCCTTAGGGATGTTCTTTTGCTTAGCCTTCCGCCTCTCTTCGTCCATAACAGCAGCAATAAGGCGGCGTCCTTCGGCTAGGCGTTCTGGTTCATCATCTCGTAGATATTTCTCCATAAGCTTGTCCTCGTCAATGGAATCAACCTTGATCTCCTCTTTCTCTCATTCAACGATTTGACTCCATACTTGGACTAAGGTAGATGGATAATCTTCAATCCAAGAGATGTTCCGGCGGCGAATGATATGCGCAAAGAATTCAATCATTAATTCACCGAAACCATGCACCTCTCCCTCATCCTCTGACAGTTGTTTGCGGGCCTCTTCAGCGGACTTGATAGCACATTCAACGTTACCCTCCGCTAGGGCAGCCCTGTTCTCCGCCTCCACCAGCTTAGAACCCAAGTCAGCGTTTTTCTTCTCCAATTTAGCATTCTTCCTCGCTAACTCGGCCTTCTCCCGCTCAAGGTCAGCGTAAGCAAGTCGCATTTTGGCAGCATCTGACTTGGCATCTTCGGCCTGCTTTTTCAATTCCGAACGCTCTTGGGTATGGGACTCAAGCAAATCATTGTAGCGCTTTTGTAGATCCTCAAATTGTTGCTTGAAGCTAGCAGCATCCCGTTGAGCGATAGCAAGTTTGGCCTGTGTATCCTCCAAGTCTTTTCCTAGATTTTTTAAGGCCTTTGCATCGTCTTCTGCGGTTTTTTGCATCGAGTCAGCATTCGTGATTAAAGTTCGGATGATTCTAGAAAGGCTGCGCGAATACTTGAACATCTCTGAATACTGTTTCTCGACCGCATCTATTTTTGCTTTGGCCTCATCTGCCCACCTCGAAGAAATAGGCTCAAGAGCAGGTAAAAAAGTCAAGTTTTTGAAGTAATGTTCAGGAAATTGCTCCTCCAGATACGCCCGCTTAACTGCAGTTTCAGCATCTAGCGGTGGAGGTGCGGGGAATGTCAGCTCAGTATCCCTGTGCGTGGAGGGCTCAATGGCCTCTTCATCCTTTCTAGACCGTTTAGCGGGAACCTTACGCTTGCTTCGTGATTCGGTATCTCTTGGCGGACTCCTCTCCCTACTGCGCTTTTCTTGAGAAGAGGTTGAGTTTTTTGATTGCGGCCTGTCCTCTTCCCGACGACCTTGGTAACCTTTATACCGCTCTGGGTCTGTCCAGACAGGAGAGCGAGAGCGCGAGGACCGCGAACGATAAGGATCATAGGGACTTCTATCCTCCCTACTGCGATCTTCGCGACGATCATAGGGACTTCTATCCTCCCTACCTGCTCTTGAGCCTATTTCCTCGAGGTGGGCAGACGAGGCCAAAGCAAAATTGACGCAGTCGAGAAACAATATTCAGAGATGTTCAAGTATTCGCGTAACCTTTCCAGAATCATCCGAAATCTAATCACGAATACTAACTCGATGCAGAAGACCGCAGAAGATGACGCAAAGGCCTTGAAAATTTTAGGGAAAGACCTTGAGGATACACAGGCCCAACTTGCTATAGCTCAATGGGATGCTGCTAGCTTCAAGCAACAATTTGAAGATCTACAAAAACGTTATCATGACTTGCTTGAATCCCATACTCAAGAGCGTTCGGAGCTGAAAAAGCAAGTAGAAGACGCCAAGTCAGATACTGCCAAAATGCAACTTGCTTACGCTGACCTTGAGCGAGAGAATGCCGAATTAGAGAAGAAAAACGCTGACTTGGCTTCTAAGTTGATGGAGGCCGAGAACAGGGCTGCCCTGGCGGAGGGTAATGTTGAAAGTGTCATCAAATCGGCCGAAGAGACCCGCAAGCAGCTGGCAGAGGCCCAGGAGGATGTGCAGGGCTTTGGTGAATTACTGATCGAATTTTTTGCACATATATTTCGTCACCGAAACATCTCTTGGATCGATGATTATCCGACTACCTTGGTTCATGTGTAGAGTCAAATTGTTGAATGGGAAAAATAAGAACTCAAGGTGGATTCCATCGACGAGGGCAAACTTATGGAAAAATATCTAAGAGATGACGAGCCGGCGAGCCTAGCTGAGGGGCGTCGTGTAACACCCCACCTCCGTTAAGGTCACTCACAAAGGGAATGCCTTAACTTTGGTGGAGCATTTTAGTAAACAGAACAGAAACTTACAAGACAGATAAAATAGTACTTGAAAAAATTATAACTTTATTTCAACAAAAACCGAAATAAACTTGGTTACATCCTTTCAAATCACATTATCAGAATTCAAGTACAAAATATCAGTCTTGTACAAAAGCCTTCAGAATGCATAGTTTAAAATCATAATCCTCATAGAACGGAAGCTATACAGAGCCAAGCCATACTTTAAGCACTTCAAGCAGAAGAAATCCGGATCAAGCTAAAGTATTCCCTCCTTGGATAACCTGGGGGGAACGGAAGAAAGGAGGCGAAACAACAAGGGTCAGACAAAAAGTATGGCAAGTCCAGTGATTTTCAGTTATGAACAGATAATAATAACACGGCATGAAAGTAAAACTGGATGAGAGATAACTGCAACAGGTGTAACAGATATAACAGAAGAACAGAATGATATAAGCTATTGTTTTACACTTCTCTGCACTAATACTAGTATAACAGAATTAGGTGTCACCCTAATGTCTAAACTGAAACAGAAACGGGTACAGAATAATTTAACAGAAATAGAATGCTAATAATGGGCCTTTACTACCCGATCAGAAACAGACAGAAGCAGAAACAGATTAATCCCTACGGAAACAGAATGTAGAATTAGGTGTACACTAGTAATGGGCCTTTACCACCCGAATAGACGGTACCACGCAGAAACAGACAGGTGTTACCACCCAACAGAAACAGACGGTACCAACAGAAACAGACAGAACTAAGTGTACCCTAAAACCCTACCCCAAGCGATTGGCTCCCTAATACATAAATATCCTGTGTCGGCCCCACAGTAGGGTATATCACTCCCTAAAGTGACAACCAATTGGCACAGACCTATTTACAGATGTCACGGCGTCTTACATCCTCAGAGGCAGACCGGGATCCATGCACGCACATGACCCGGTTGGAACGCACCATCAACACCCCTCGCCATTATCAGAATGAACCGCTTATAATTAGTTCAGTAAGCGTGCCCGGACCCTACTTACTGTTGGGTCAAAGTTTTGATAACAGAAAGGGTTACTGACTAATATGGGTCCCAAACAACAGATGACACAAGTAATTCCCATCCTAACCTTGTGTCCCCAGACTAGCTTAACTTGTCTACAAGTTTCAGACATACAACACAGATCAGACAATCAAGTTAACAGGTTTTCAGACTAACGGATCAGATGTTCGGATTAATAGGCTTACAGATTAACTGGTTACAGATTAACAGACTTACAGATTAACTGGTTACAGATTATCTAACTTTGTATTGGGCCTACGGATTCACGAAACGGGTTTATCAGATTCATTGTTCCAATTGGTTTAACCTTACCCAACACGTTTTAGACATCATAATTATCTCAGATTTTCATTAATTAAATATTAATGCCCAAACCTCTCACATTAGACTGACAGTTTGCGGCTACTGGTTAGGCCGGTTGGTTCCGGGCAGGTTTCTGTCGCAAACTGAGTCTAACCTCGGGTTTCAAGCATGTTATGACTAACTTCTCACATTAGAACCTATTGTTTGCGACCACTGGAATATGCCGGGCGGTTCCGGGCAGAAGTACGCCGCAAACTCATTCTAACCTCGAGTTAGCCATGTTTATCTTTGCGGCCAATTAATTAATGATTTACCATTTATACCCACGCCTAATATACATGTCAATTATTCATAACTATAGCCAATTCAGATTATGTCAATTGCGGACTAATTATATCAACTCAACAGATATTGCAGAAAACAGATTTTTCAGATTAGGCGACTTAACGGATTTAGCAGATTAAGCAAACTAGCAGATCTAGGATTTTCAACAGACTTAGCAGATGACAGATTTGGCAGATGAACAAATCTAGCAGACTAGGCAGTAGAGCAGAACTAGCAGATTAAGCAATATAATAGAACTAGCAGATTAAGCAATATAGCAGAACTAGCAGATTAGGCAAATAGAACAGATTTAAGTATTCCTTAAAGTTTCACAAACATATCTTGCCTAATTTTAAATTTTGCCTAAGCATGCCTAAATAATTGTCATGATTCACACTATGATCTTATACCAAATATGACCATCGATTACTATGCTTGTCATATATCCCAAAGATCCCTTACTTAGGTGTTTATTTACATTTAATAGATGTCCTACCTTAATGTAAATCTTTATACCTAAGCCATATTTTCTTTGTCTCAAGTCATATGTTAACATACCATGGTTCTTCTTCTTCTAATTCACAGAATATGCATAGATCTAAATCTAGTTTACAACCTATGTCCTTTTTCTTAAATTAGTCATAGATTAACCATGTCCAATTATTCCACATTCGTTATTTGTTCCAAACATTTTAGCGTTCGTGCGTTAATCTCTTAGGAGATTGGCGCAGGCTCGTAGTAGCCTGACTATAGAACAGAAAGAAGAAGAGATACAGAATAAAATAGATCAGAACAGAACATACACAATCTCAAATTCAGATTTACAATCATGTCACAATTATGATTAAAGTTTATATCGGAAAATAACTGCACTTGCCTTGGTTGGATTAAAGAAAGAACTTTAATTGTTGTAGAATCGTTGCAGATGCTTTAATCTCTAATTTGAATTGAGTTGCTTAGGTTGATGTTGATTAGCTTCTAGTTTTGATTCCAACAGAGTAGCGACGCCATTTTTATTTTTATTTAGAACAGAGGCAGAGAAGAAGAAGAATAGAATTGTGTGTAGAGAAGGCTAGGTCTTAGGTTGTTTTTATAGGTGTAGCAATTCATTTCAGCCATCAAATTAACCCTAAAACCAATCCGGACCATCAAAAATCGTCCCTGGGCTTCAAAAACGTGTTCTGGACCGAAACAGACCGACCAGGTCGACCTGTAGGGGGGAGGTCGACACTATAGTCGACTCCCAGGTCGGCCCCCTGGTCGACCTGGCCCCCAGGTCGACCTGCCCAGTTCTGTGCTGACTGAAACCTTCTGAATCTTCTACAGGCCATAACTTCTTCATCCGGACTCCGATTTTCGAAAACTCGGACTCTATTTCATGTAAAATTTCGAGAGGAACGCAATGGTGATGTCCATTTTACCTAGTTCCTGATTCTTAAATTAATTATCCTCATTTTACTATCTTTTCCTTTACACACACCGTTATCGAACTAATTTTTCTTCTCTTTCATGTATTAATTAATTCTTCTTATGCATCACCATTATTTACCTATCATAAGCATATTTTCATATATTTTATTTCATTTTTAATTATACTTAAAAAATGCGGGGTGTTACATTCTCCCCTCCTTAAAGGATTTCATCCCCGAAATCTTCAAGTTAAGAAGAATGTGTCCTACCATCCAATCATCCATCTACTCAATCACCAATAACGGGCATTCATTGTCCTTAAGAGATTTCTAATGTTGTATGAACATATTCAAGAAGTGTGTGTATATGTTCCTTGTCTAATGCAAAGATCAGGCGGTCCACTGATTAAGTTGACCTCCTTAATGCGAATTATGCCAGTGCCATAAGTCCAACATGTATGCAATTTTCCTACTCGATACATATCATTTCTATATGAGTGCACAACCATTCAGTCATATGCAACATCCATGTGCTGAGTCAATCATTTTGCATCCACAAAAATTAAAAATGCTCACACATCCATATGCAGTATGAGAGTGTTTTCGAGCCAATCTAGTGCCTAATGTGTGTATATGCATCCACGGGCAACCACTTGCATCCACTTGCAACCATCAAACATAACATGTCTCAAACACATGTTTACACCCATGAGTTTCTACCTAAAGTTCGAAGATTCGATTGACAGGATACAATCGAATGATGGAAGCGAGTACAGATAAAACAAAAACTTGGTTCCCATTAGGCATGGGTCCTAAGTATCGGCCCCGAAGACCGAAACCAACATCAAATTGACACCCAGAGGATTACCCTCTTTAGACAATGTCAAAACTGGGAATCTTATAAGAAGTATTCAGATATTTATACACTACTAGTACAGATCAGGTTCCCTAATGGCTCTTAGGAAGTTAAGTATGATAAAATCGTACCCCAAGAAAACTCAGAATGTATGTGTCATACTTGACGCCTAACACAGATATCCCTCAAACCCCAATCTCAAACAGATGAGCCATAACCCTTATGGGTCTGAGTCTACAGCGGAATTCAGAAATAATACTAGTATTAAAGTGTAGAGTATCGATTACAAAATCAAAATACCAGAATCAGAAAAAGTCTTAACTCCATAATCAGATAAAGAAATCAAACCTACTATAGAAATTTTCCTATTTCTATCCTAGACACTAACCTCGAGAGTGTTCGCCTGCCCTCCTTGCCCTTGTCTCTTCGGGCAGTCCCTAGTGAAGTGTCCCATCTCTCCACAGTTGAAGCAAGTGCCTTTCTTTTTTTTGCAATCCTTGTTCAGATGAGTCGAGCTCCCGCAAGTAAAGCACTTTTTCCCCTTCATATCTTCAGACTTCTCATCCTTCTTTTGTGTTTCCTTTTTGGGCCATGCTTTCTTATTCTGTGGTTCTTCCTTCTTTGTCTCTTTCGGGCCCTTGTCTTCCTCGTGCAGTAGTGCCATGTCCACCAATTTCTCGTAAATCGCTCCCATGGGTACGTGGGTCATGGCTAGGCTGTGCAGTGGCTCGTTCAATCCTTCAACAAAGCGAAGAGCCTTTTTATACTAAGTGTTGACTAAATCTAATCCGAACCTAGCTAGTTGGTTGAACTGGTTGACGTATTCCTTGACCGTCAAACTTCCTTGCTTAAGAGATAAGAACTTTTCCAGTTGTAAACTCCGTTCAGCTTGCGAGAGAAATTTTGTCTCAAACCTTGTTCTGAAATCCATCCATGTCTCAACTGGCCTCTCGGCGTTAGTGACTTCCCACCAATAGGAAGCTTCGTCTTTGAGCAGCCATACCGCCAATTGTACCTTCTACCTATCATCCACCTCGAAGATAATGAATAGATCCTCAGTTTCTTTGAGCCAGTTCCTCGCTTCGACGAATGAATCAGTTCCCTTGAAATCCTTTCCACCCATGGCCCTAAAATCTCTACAGATCTTTGAGAAAGCAATTGCACGAGGAGGGGGCGGAGGAGGAGGGGGATCATTTGCTGGACCTGCGGCGGCGGTCCTAGCCTCAAGATATTGACGAAACCAACCGGGTACATGAACACCCTCTGGTATCTCAGATGCTTCAGACATGCTGAAACGAAAAAGGAAAGATTCAATACAAAAAGGACTGAAGGAAAGATATATGGCTCTTGGGGATCATGTTCTTCAAAATAAGCTTTATTTTTGAAAATACTTCCTTTCAAAACCTTTTTGAAAATAGTTTTCAAAAACTTTTATCTAATCTGGTAACCTTTAGCACTGATACCAAGTGTAACACCCCATCTCCGTTAAGGTCACTCACAAAGGGAATGCCTTAACTTTGGTGGAGCATTTTAGTAAACAGAACAGAAACTTACAAGACAGATTAAATAGTACTTGAAAAATTTATAACTTTATTTCAACAGAAACCGAAATAAACTTGGTTACATCCTTTCAAATCACATTATCAGAATTCAAGTACAAAATATCAGTCTTGTACAAAAGCCTTCAGAATACATAGTTTAAAATCATAATCCCCATAGAACGGAAGCTATACAGAGCCAAGCCATACTTTAAGCACTTCAAGCAGAAGAAATCCAATGGATAACCTGGGGGGAAATGGAAGAAAGGAGGCGAAACAACAAGGGTCAGACAAAAAGTCTGGCAAGTCCAGTGATTTTCAGTTATGAACAGATAATAATAACATGACATGAAAATAAAACTGGATGAGAGATAACTGTAACAGGTGTAACAGATATAACAGAAGAACAGAATGATATAAGCTATTGTTTTACACTTCTCTGCACTAATACTAGTATAACAGAATTAGGTGTCACCCTAATGTCTTAACTTAAACAGAAACGAGTACAGAATAATTTAACAGAAACATAATGCTAATAATAGGCCTTTACTACCCGATCAGAAACAGACAGAAGCAGAAACAGATTAATCCCTACGGAAACAGAATGTAGAATTAGGTGTACACTAGTAATGGGCCTTTACCATCCGAACAGACGGTACCACACAGAAACAGACAGGTGTTACCACCCAACAGAAACAGACGGTACCAACAGAAACAGACAGAACTAAGTGTACCCTAAAACCCTACCCCAAGCGATCGGCTCCCTAATACATAAATATCCTGTGTCGGCCCCACAGTAGGGTGTATCACTCCCTAAAGTGACAACCAATTGGCATAAACCTATTTACAGATGTCACGGCGTCTTACATCCTCAGAGGCAGACCGGGATCCATGCATGCACATGACCCGGTTGGAACGCACCATCAACACCCCTCGCCATTATCAGAATGAACCGCTTATAATTAGTTCAGTAAGCATGCCCGGACCCTACTTACTGCTGGGTCAAAGTTTTGATACCAGAAAGGGTTACTGACTAATATGGGTCCCAAACAACAGATGACACAAGTAATTCCCCTCCTAACCTTGTGTCCCCAGACTAGCTTAACTTGTCTACAAGTTTCAGACATACAACACAGATCAGACAATCAAGTTAACAGGTTTTCAGACTAACGGATCAGATGTTCGGATTAACAGGCTTACAGATTAACTGGTTACCGATTAACAGACTTACAGATTAACTGGTTACAAATTATCTAACTTTGTATTGGGCCTACGGATTCACAAAACGGGTTTATCAGATTCATTGGTCCAATTGGTTTAACCTTACTCAACACGGTTTAGACATCATAATTATCTCAGATTTTCATTAATTAAATATTAATGCCCAAACCTCTCACATTAGACTGACAGTTTGCGGCTACTAGTTAGGCCGGTTGGTTCCGGGCATGTTTCTGTCGCAAACTGAGTCTAACCTCGGGTTTCAAGCACGTTATGACTAACTTCTCACATTAGAACCTATTGTTTGCGACCACTGGAATATGTCGGGCGGTTCCGGGCAGAATTACACCGCAAACTCATTCTAACCTCGAGTTAGCCATGTTTATCTTTGCGGCCAATTAATTAATGATTTACCATTTATACCCACGCCTAATATACATGTCAATTATTCATAACTATAGCCAATTCAGATTATGTCAATAACGGACTAATTATATCAACTCAACAGATATTGCAGATAATAGATTTTTCAGATTAGGCAACTTAACGGATTTAGCAGATTAAGCAAACTAGTAGATCTAGCATTTTCAACTGACTTAGCAGATGACAGATTTGGCAGATGAACAAATCTAGCAGACTAGGCAGTAGAGCAGAACTAGCAGATTAAGCAATATAACAGAACTAGCAGATTAAGCAATATAGCAGAACTAGCAGATTAGGCAAATATAACAGATGTAATCATTCCTTAAAGTTTCACAAACATATCTTGCCTAATTTTAAATTTTGCCTAAGCATGCCTAAATAATTGTCATGATTCACACTATGATCATATACCAAATATGACCATCGATTACTATGCATGTCATATATCCCAAAGATCCCTTACTTAGGTGTTTACTTACATTTAATAGATGTCCTACCTTAATGTAAATCTTTATACCTAAGCCATATTTTCTTTGTCTCAAGTCATATGTTAACATACCATGGTTCCTCTTCTTCCAATTCACAGAATATGCATAGATCTAAATCTAGTTTACAACCTATGTCTTTTTTCTTAAATCAGTCACAGATTAACCATGTCCAATTATTCCACATTCGTTATTTGTCCTAAACATTTTAGCGTTCGTGCGTTAATCTCTTAGGAGATTGGCGCAGGCTCGTAGTAGCCTGGCTATAGAACAGAAAGAAGAAGAGATACAGAATAAAATAGATCAAAACAGAACATACACAATCTCAAATTCAGATTTACAATCATGTCACAATTATGATTAAAATTTATATCGGAAAATAACTGCACTTACCTTGGTTGGATTAAAGAACGAACTTTAAGTGTTGTAGAATCGTTGCAGAAGCTTTAATCTCTAATTTGAATTGAGTTGCTTAGGTTGATGCTGATTAGCTTCTAGTTTTGATTCCAGCAGAGTAGCGACGCCATTTTTATTTTTATTTAGAACAGAGGCAGAGAAGAAGCAGAATAGAATTGTGTGTAGAGAAGGCTAGGTCTTAGGTTGTTTTTATAGGTGTAGCAATTCATTTCAGCCATCAGATTAACCCTAAAACCAATCCGGACCATCAAAAATCGTCCCTGGGCTTCAAAAACGTGTTCTGGACCGAAACAGGCCGACCAGGTCAACCTGTAGGGGGAAGGTCGACAATATAGTCGACCCCCATGGGGGAGGTCGACTCCCAGGTCGACCCCTTGGTCGACCTGGCCCCCAGGTCGACCTGCCCAGTTCTGTGCTGACCGAAACCTTCTGAATCTTCTACAGGCCATAAATTCTTCATACGGACTCCGATTTTCAAAAACTCGGACTCTATTTCATGTAAAATTTTGAGAGGAACACAATGGTGATGTCCATTTTACCTAGTTCCTGATTCTTAAATTAATTATCCTCATTTTACTATCTTTTCCGTTACACACGCCGTTATCGAACTAATTTTTCTTCTCTTTCATGTATTAATTAATTCTTCTTATGCATCACCATTATTTACCTATCATAAGCATATTTTCATATATTTTATTTCATTTTTAATTATACTTAAAAAATGCGGGGTGTTACACGTTGCCTGATTGCTGCTGCCATGGACGAGGAAAGACGGAAGGTTAAACAAAAGGACATCTTGGAGGCTGGTTCTTCTTCCACTGCCGCTGAAACTTATGAAGTAGAGGGCTACGACCCCGAAAACCCGGCGATCCCTCAGGCATCTCTTTTATCACCTATTCCTGAATCGGCTTCAGAGTCGGCAGCTACTTCAGCTGAGAAATCATCGGACGATATTTCTACCTTTTCACCCCAATTCGTCAAAGCTGTCTCCACTTTCCATCGCAAAGTCGGGCAATCGGTGAAGGACCCTTTATTTTCTCCCGAGTTGATAATTGTTGCTTCTCATTCCGCAGGTGCTGAACCGTCCGAGAAGGCAGACGTGTCTCAGGGAACCACAGCCGAAGCAAAGTCAGCTGAGAAGGCTGAAGGAGACAAGGGTGAGGCTGACGTTCCTCACGATGGCGAGATGATAGACGCCTTAAAGGATGACAGTGGCAATGAGGGACATGAGGAAGACCCTGAGGTGGCTATAGTTGGGGAGTCAAAAAGCGCTGATGACATCACTTTAGCTGCCTTGAAAGCCGAACAAGACAAACGTATGCAGTATAAAGTTGAAGACCTAGACCCCGAAAGCCTTAAGCCTCTCGCAGTAGTGGATGTCGGATCAAGGTTAGTTGTTAAGCTTTTGACTAGATCTATTATAGAAGAGCTTGCTAAAAAGTCTTCACTTGATTCCAGCATTCCGACTCCCAGGAAAAAATCAACCGATTCCAGCACTTCAGTCTCAGGGAGGAAAAAACCAAGGCGCATTTTAACTGATGCTGAAAGAGAGGCGAAGGATGCTCAGAAGGCTGCTAAAAAATCCAAGTCCACTTCAACGTCTAAATGATGAAGTGTTTTGCTTTATCTTAATATTTAATTGGCCCATGATTGTTGTAACGAGTGTGGCCCTCGCATCTTCTTTTTGCCTGTTTTCCTGTTCAAATTCATACATTTGTAAATGAATAAAAATAATTCATTTCCTGCAATGCCTGTTAGTCGTCAGTTTAGTACTTATGTAAATTGCAAATGCATGCCCTACTAAAGTTGTGTAATGGAGTCATAGTAGGGGGGAATATGTGTGTACATATATGCCCCCAGTCAATCTTGAAAAACTATTCAAGATTAAATTTAAAAAGTCCGAATGTCCCTGATTCTCTGACGGGGGTCACATTCCTTTTGTCATTGATGCCTGTTCTTTTCTGGCATCTTTTATACTCTCCTGTCTTATATTCAGGTTAGAGTTCTTGCTGAGGCGGTCTCTCATCTGGGTGCACCTACACGCCTCAGAGGACGTCGTCTTCCCGTCCTTTATACTCTCTCTCAATTCTTGAGAGTTAGAGTTAAGAATGTCGTCTTCCCATTCTTTTATGTCTTATTGTACAAACAGTCGTTGTGTTTGTTCCTGCATATAAGCCATCTCCAACTTTCCAGATTTTAATTTAACATCTCGTATTCCACAGTCACAATAGAATAATAGTTGAAGATATAAATAATGCAGGAAAGTAAATGGCACACGATATTTTTATAGTGGTTCGGCTAAGTCGTAGCCTACATCCACTTTATAGTCCTTTGTTCATATCAAAAGACTTTTCTAAGGCAAGTCATGCCTTTTTACAGGGCTCATAAGAAAAACAAAAGAAAATATAACATCCCTAATTCAAATATCGCATCAAGTGTTGGACATTCCAAGCCCTAGGCACTTCTTCGCCATCTACGATCGTTAACTTGAAGGCTCCTGTCTCAAGTTTCCGTTGGATGATGAATGGTCCTTCCCACTTTGGACCGAGATGAGGGAGGGATGGAAAAACTCACTTTAGCACCAGATCTCCTAGTTCAAAGGTTCTAAAACGAACTTTCTTATCATAATAGCGTGCCATTTGACGTCGATATCTTGACGCACGCAAGTTTGCCTCGTCCCTTTTCTCTTCGACTTCATCAAGGGACTCGAGGAGGAGTGCCCGATTCGTCATCGGGTCATAATATGTCACCATGTGAGAGGGAACTTCGAGCTCTACCGGGATTACCGCTTGTGAACCAAATGAGAGAGAGAAAGGAGTATGGTCGGTAGCTGTCTTAAACGTTGTTCGATATGCCCACGGAGCCAAGGGCAACTCATCCACCCATTTTGCTTTTGCACGTTCCAACCGCTTCTTGAGGATGAACTTTATGACTTTATTTATTGCTTCTACTTGCCCATTTAACCGTGGATGGGCGACTGCAGTGTACCGCTTGTCGATCTTGTATTTCTGGCAGAAATTTCTGAATTCGGCACCATCGAACTGGGTTCCATTATCGGTTATAATGGTCCTTGGAATCCCAAATCGGCATATGATATTTCTAACCACGAAACTTATCACCTTTCTCGCTGTGATTTTGGTTAAGGGCTCAGCTTCTACCCACTTCGTAAAATATTCCACGGCGACTATTGCATACTTCGCTCCTCCTTTGGCAATCGGTAGAACTCCGATGATGTCAATTCCCCATATGGAAAACGGCCACAGACTCACCATCGACTTGAGCTGGGTCGGTGGTGCTCTGGGGATCTTGGCGAACCTCTGGCATTTGTCGCAGCGTCGTGAGTAATCAGCTGCATCTTTATTAATAGTGGGCTAGAAATACCCATACCGCAATACCTTTTTTGCTAAAGTCTGACCCCCCCGTATGATCTCCACACTCACCTTCATGTACTTCCCTTAGTACACGCTTGATGTCGTCGTGCGCTATACATCATAACAGGGGTATAGAAAATCCTTGCCGATAAAGGGTATCTTCTTGAAGGATGTATCTGGTGGCTTTACAAACTACGGCTCGCCTCTCACTCTTCTTTGGCGGGAGTACTCCATTACTAAGGAAATTCTTGATTGGGGTCTTCCACGACTCCCTCTCCGATTCTGCTTCAAAAGCTAATTCAATTTCCATTAACTCAAAGCTTGGCGATCCCAACGTCTCAATTGGAACCATTTCGGTTTCCTCCGGATTGTCGGAACTAGCCAGCTTTGCTAGCCGGTCTGCCTTCTGGTTTTCAGCTCTTAGGATATGCGTTATTTATACCGTTCCAAGTTACTCAACAGCTCCTCCACTTTTCTAAGATAGGTAATAAGTCGAGGTCCCCGGGCCAAAAACTCCTTCCGCACTTGGCAAACGACTATTTTGGAATCGCAGAATATATCTAATGCCTTTATTCCGAATTCCTTAGCAAGTTTCAGCCCGACAATCAGGGCTTCGTATTCAGAGTCATTATTGGTCGCTGAAAATTCTAGTCGCCGAGCATAATATAACGATCGTCCTTCAGGAGTAACTAAGACGACTCCAGCTCCGGACCTTCGGTCGTTCTTGGCTCCGTCTGTGTACAATTTCCATGGATCTAATTTTAATTCCTCCTCTGATTTGACCACCTTGCCGTTGATGGTCTCTTCCTCCGGAATTGTGAACTCTGCTATAAAGTCAGCCAGAGCTTGCCCCCTGATCGATCTTTGCGGCTAAAAGTTTAAATCAAACTGACTTAATTCAATGTTCCACTTGATCAACCGTCCTGATGCTTCGGGTCTTTGCAACACCTGCCTCAGAGGCTGATCAGTGTATATGGTTATTGGGTGAGCTTGAAAATAATGGCGAAGTTTTCGGGAGGCGATCAGAAGGCTGTAAGCAAGCTTCTCAATCCTTGGGTAGTTACGTTCTGCAGCTGCCAATTTCTTACTTACATAATATAACGGCCTTTGCACCTTGTCTTCTTCCCAGACCAAGGCGGTGCTAACGGCGTAAGCTGATACTGCCAGATAAACAAACAGTTCTTCATGATCCACTAGCATCGACAAAATCGGTGGTCTCTCTAGTAAGTCCAATAGATTTCGAAAGGCCTCAACACAGTCCTGAGTCCATTCGAAATTTTTCTTTCCCCTTTTTATCAAGTCAAAAAACGGGACGCATTTGTCTGTTGCTTTGGAAATAAATCTACTCAACGCAGCTACTTTCCTCGCAAGACTTTGGACATCTTTGATTCTCCTTGGTTCCTCAGTGTTCCTTATCGCTTCTATTTGACTGGGATTGATTTCAATCCCTTGAGAGCTCACGATGAAACCTAGAAACTTTCCAGATGCCACCCCAAACGAGCACTTCAAAGGATTTAACTTCATCCGATACTTTCGCAGGATACCGAACATCTCTACCAAGTCTTGCGTATGGCTAGAGGACTGTCTTGATCTGACGAGCATATCATCCACATAAACCTCCATAGTCTTCCCTATTTGGTTATAAAACATCCTGTTTACCAAGCGTTGGTAGGTAGCTCCAGCATTTTTCAATCCGAACGACATGACCACATAGCAATAACAACCCCAAATTTGTAATGAAGCTCGTGTGCTCTTGATCGGGCACATGCATGAGGATTTGGTTGTATCCGGAATATGCGTCCATAAAAGAAAGAAGTTCGTGTCCCGCCGTCGAATCCACAAGCTGGTCTATTCTGGGGAGTGGAAAGCTATCTTTCGGGCAGGCTTTGTTCAAGTCTGAAAAGTCAATACATGTCCGCCACTTTCCGTTTGACTTCTTTACCAAAACAGGATTCGATATCCAGTCGGGATATGTTGAATCTCTAATAAATCCGTTCTCTTTCAGCTTCTCCACTACTTCTTTCAGAGCTGCCGACCTCTCTGGGCCCAGCACACGTCTCTTTTGCTTTACAGGCAGGTGTTTTGGGTTTATACTCAGCGAATGACTCATGATGGATGGTGATATCCCACACATGTCAGTGTGGGTCTAGGCAAACACATCCAGGTTTGCCTTCAGAAAGTTAGCCAGTTCTTTGGCTCGGTGCAGATCCAACTGGGATCCAATCTTCAAAAATTTTGCTGGATCAGCTTCATCAATGGGTATATCCATTGTCATTTCATTAGGAGTTGTCTTTCTATCCTCAGGTTCCTCATCATCTCTGGGATCCAGGTCTTCGGGCATTCCCTTGGGCAACTCCTTCGGGGCTGATCCCTCTAATTGCTACGCTGAACCTTCCTTTGGAGGAGGTGAAGTAATTTTAGTCTCGATGTTGAGTCCCTTCATTAGCATCTTTAATTCAGCAATATAGCAAGCTCGTCCGGAGACTTGGTCTCCCCTCATTACTCCTGTTACGGCTTCAGCTGGGAACTTTAGCAATAAGCACATGGTGCGATACAAGCCCTGAACTCTGCAAGGCAGGCCTTCCCAAAAATGCGTTGTAGGGCGAATCGATATCTAGCACTACGAGTTGAAGGATTCATACTCTTCGACGATCTCCTTGTCCTAATGTTACGGGCAATTCTATATACCCCATTGGAGCTGTCGATGCCCCATTGAAGCCTCGGATCCAACCTTCACAGGGCTTCAAATCTACAGACTCGAGTTTCATCTGATCAAACGACTTCTTAGACAAAATGTTGACAGAGCTTCCATTGTCTACTAGTACCTTATGGACCAGTGTCGGCCCAATGGTTGTGGTAATAACTAACGGATCTTCGGTAGGTGATTGGATTCCGGTATCGTCTCTGCTATGGAACACCACATCATCGAACATTGTCCTCTGTTGCTTCACAGGGGTGATATCTTCCAAATCATTACACTCGTCCACATCTATGTACTTAACCGCATTATCGTATTGGTTCATTGCTCTGAAACTGTGGATGGCTGGATGGGGTCCACCTACTATGGTGTTAATGACAATCCCTTTGCCCTTTTGTTGCGCTGTAGGCTTGGGAGCAAGCTGATTCTGGTTTGGGGCCTGTCCTCCTTGCCCCCTGTCCCTTGGAGCAGCCTTATACTCATCCAACTTACCTTCACGCAACAACTTCTCAACCACATCTCTCAAGTGTCGACATTCGTTCGTTGAATGTCCGTGGGTTCCGTGAAATAAACAAAATTTTCCGGTAGCAATTTCTTTTTCTGTCGAATCTCGCGGCGGCGGTTTTTGGTATTGCAAAACATTGTACATGTCCAAATAAATGTTCTCCAAAGTGTCATTCAACGGTGAATAATTCGCAAAGGTCTGGAATCGGGGTCTTTTGTCAGAATTACTTCCTCGGTTCCTGTTTCTCCTATTACCATTTGCATTACGGTTGCTGTTGCCCCCGTTTCCATTATTATTGTTTCCATTCTTGTTTCCAACATTCACTTCGACTTTCCCAGAGCTTTCTCCAGACTGCTTTACAACAACATTACTCTGAACATCTTCTTTTGAGGCCGCTCCGGACTTCCTCTTTCTATTTGCCCTTGCTTCCTCCCGTCTTAACCGAATATTGGCCTTCTCATAAAACAACTCTCTTGTGGGAGGCGTCTTCCCAGAAAGATAATCTCCAAACTCTGAATCAGGATTAACTCCTTCCATTAAGGCCATCAAGATGGTAGGTTCATGCAGGTCGCTGACTTCTGTTATAGCTAAATTGAAACGGTCTAGATACGACTTCAAGGACTCACCCGGCGCTTGCTTAATTCTCGATAATTCGATAAAATTCTTAGACTTTCGAGCGTGAAGTCGGAATTGATTCATAAAACGTTCACTTAGTTCTTTGAAATTCGATATCGATAGTGGAGGAAGCCGGGTAAACCACAATAATGCTACGTCTTCTAAGTAAATCGGGAAAGCCTTACACTTCACAGCGTCAGGGGCAGCTGCAGCATTCATAAGCCATGCGTATCACATCAAATGTTGTACAGGGTCAGTTCTCCCGTTATATCTGTCCATCTGCGGTAAATTAAAATGTCGGGGGAACTGAAAGTCAAGAATGTCATCAGTAAAAGGAGTATGGCTTCGCTCAATACCATAATCTTCATTGGTGTAGTTTCGACTTTCAGACATGATCTGGCGTACCATAGCCCATACATCAGCATTGGTCAACGGCCGTTCAGGCTCCCTGGCTCTGATGTTCGGGTTTCCTCTGGGCTCCTGATCAGGGGACACCGTCCTTCTTCTAGCAGCTTCTTCTCTGCTTTGCTCCCTACATTCCCGGTCGATCTCAGGAGGAAGGGGCTGAAGCGTTTGTCCCTGAGTGGGGTTGGTGAGATTAGGATCTCTAGGCAGAACATGGGATCCTCACATTGGTAACAGCATAGGCTTTCTCAATCTTGGGTCATCGGGTCCTAACACACGAGCAGCGTCCTCGCGGGATCCCAGAGATCCGAAAGTCATTTGTTCTAAATTCTGAGGACGTTCGAGCGGCCTTCTTTCACGGGGCCGTTCTTCCTCAGAAGTAGAAGACTGATCCATTGCAATATGATGAACTGGGGAAGGAGTTCTTTGCCTGCGAAGCTCGCCAATTTCCCTACTCACGATTCTCATATTCTCTTGCATCATAAGGTTGGTGCGCTCGTGGATTCTCATAGCCTCCTTAGTGCTCTCAAGCATGTCGAGAAGGCGCTAAAAATCTCCTTGGTGATAGGCGTAGATGGATTGATCTGGTCGTTGGTCCTGGTGGCTGGAGTCGGAGCATTTGGAGGGGCTCGAGTAGAGGTTCCAACATCACCTAAAGTCGGATCGGATCGGAGCAAAGTGACCTGGCCGGATCGGATCGGGTTGGGGGAGCGCACTTCTTCAACATCTTCTTCTGGGTTCGGATCGGAGCTCTCCCATTGCGATCGGTTCAGATTTCCTGAGCCAGTCCGATCTGCTCCCGAGCTTTGCCCATGAGACCTCGTCACGACCAGGTTTTGCTGATCTTCACCATCTTCGTTCCCTCGACTGGTTAGAACTTCCTTGCCTTTTCCTTTGGCTAAAATTCTTCAACAATCAACCAATAAGTATTTAAAAGCATCGGAAATTGGGGATTAACTTCTTTGAACTCAACGGTCCAAAAAGTAGAACGATAATCCAGAAAAACAGAGAATTCAAATTGTTCTCAGTGAAAGCACCAAAATGTTAGACCAAAAAGTGGTTCTAATACCCAAATTGACTAAAATTATGATAAAATGAAATTAACAATAGAAAAGAGACGCAAAATTTATAGTGGTTCGGCGTTTAAAAGCCTACGTCCACTTTATATCACTTTGTTTGATGATGTAGATGAAAATACAATAAGATATTCACTCAATCTCTCTCTTTTTTCACATACATTCACTCAATTATACTCAAAATACACTTTGAATGATGATTTGGATTGTTTGGGAGTGCTGGAATTCTGTTCTCAAAGGTATTCAAACTCTCATAGTGCCAAAAGTCCCTTTCAAATGAGCCTTAGAGGTCTATTTATAGGTGCAAATTCTCCCAGAAACGGGTTCGGATCGGAGGCACGTGGCATCCATTCCTGGAGATGAGGGTTCAGAGCTCTCTAGATGGTGACAGCACATCAAGCGAGTGGGAGAATGTGGGCAATCATGCGTGTAACGGCTCCACATCTTTAGGAGAACATGGGGTGAAGGATGCTGTTACTTTGGGATCGGATCGGGCATGCTAGTGTGTGGGGGTTCGGTTCGGGTTTATGCCATCCTATCCGGTCTAGCCTGCGTTGAATTCAAGCTCTTCCATTTCCTGTTCCATTCTGACCTGCCCTGGAGTTAACCATCCGATCCGATCCGACTCGCTTTAGGAAGTAGGGTTCTTCAATGTTCGATATCTCCACTTTGTGCAGCCTAGTTCACAGAGTAGGCTAACACTTATTATTCAAAACTTCATCGTTAAACAATGATATTTCTTTTAAAAGCCTCATAAGTAAATTTATAATGATTTGGATGCATTTGCAACAAATGAACTTAATGATTGCATTTATGCGATAGTTACCTCTCTATCTTAGATACATAAGAATCATAGCAAAATTTAAAGACATTTATTCAGTAGGGCTTGGTGCTCACTATACTACTTAAATAAGTCACCATTAATGCAGTTCATGTCCTAACATATCACGACTATTTACATAAGCGATATATATGCAAATGAATCAATAATCAATGATTAATTTCACACTTATCAATATTAGTGTTATTACTCCTAAAGGGATTTGTTCTGCAAAATATATGTCATTATGAATGAATTCATCCAAAATTTCAAATAGTGTTTATTTGGCTAAATAGATAATAATCAACATAACTTATGTATAACTAGGCAATGTAATTCAATCAATATTATTTTATAGTTAACCTATATTAATATTCAAAATAAGTTTGACTAAAAATAAACTCAAAGAAATCCCAATAATAATTCAAAACGTTGTGTCATGACCCTAGATCCGGTTCAAACAATCTAATAGCATTTTGAATGCTATATCATGATCCTAGATTTAATTCAAAACAAAAAAATTTAATAGTTCAAACATGCAGTCAACAGTATGATAAAATTTAACAAAACTAAACAACAAGCAAATATAAAAATCAAGAAGATATATAATAAAATAATCTAGTTATACTAAGGTTAAACTTTTGCATTTATATTGCATTTAGAACTGAATAACGTTCGATTCTAGCTTAGAATTCAAAGAGTAAAAATTCCGACATTTCAATTCCAAAATGCAAATAATGACGATACTATTGTAACGCGATAGTCCACATTCGCTTTGGACCTTGATTGAATAATTTATTACATTTACTATCTGTATGAGTAATTAAATTAATAGTTCTCACTAATTACATGGACTGACCTAATTACCGTAATTACCCCTCGCTAGTCTCACTCTCATGTGTAATCCTACAGGAAATTGTTTCTAGAAGCCTAAAATCACTGCACCGATTCTTCCACCGACTCCCTTTGTCACTTCCCGCCATCGCACATCATGTGTAACAAAACATACTATTTTAGCCTGAATTTCGTTAAATATCAAACCTTAAACCCATCCAAGCATGGATCATGTAAATCTAGTATCGACAAATAATTAACATGAGCATAATTAGAATTCACTTAATCTATAGAACAAACCTTTGTTTGTATATCTACACTCATCTTCTCTAGAGAATATGAAACAATCCAGAAATTTTAACTACCGATTTAAGGATTTAAACTAAGGAAAAACTGTAGTTTCTTTCAAAAATTTAGAATAATAGTTATTACAATGGTTCAATAGAGTTTTTATCATCTTTTAATTATTTATAAGATATAAGAAAATCATTCTCATATTTTTTTTACCTAGAAAAATAACTTAACTCAAACCGGAAAATATGATGGTTAAATGATTCTCGGATTCTCAATGGTTTGACGGTAAAAGTTGTACAAAGGTGTAGCACATATGTACACACATATGTGATTATGATAATATAACCATGATAAATTAATAAGGAGATTAATTAAGATAATAAGAGATTAGGAAAAGGTAAGTAAATAAAAACAATAAGCGTTTACTTTAATAAAATAATACAACTTCCTAACATCATTACTCTTACACATTATCATTACACTTACAAAAACCGTAACCTTACACATGACATGACGACTCAAGAGGGGTTGTTCGATCGTGCGGGAGGGTAGGAGGGGTATTGTGGTAATTTCCCCCCAAGATATTTTATTCTAAAGTTTTCCTATAAATACCCACCCCTTTTCACTTCATTTATTCACACCAGTTTCCTATCTTCTTCCTCCTATTAAGTTTTCTAATGTCTTCTGCATTCTTAGAAATAAAATAGAAAAAGAGAAGAAAATTTCTCACTATCCATCTAAGTACCCTAAGGCATCAAAATTATCGCCAAATCGCCTCTTATCTTCATAATAAGTCAATACCGCTAAACAAAACTTGGAGATCCAAACCTCACCTCACACCATACCTAGGTCATGGGTGGCAAGGAAGAGGAGGGAGCTCTAATCCCTTCGGGTTAGCAAAAGTGAAGTAGGAACCTCTCGGGATAGTCTAGGAAGAATTTTTGCAAGTTTCGGTAGCACTAAAATCCAATTGAAGGTTAGAAACTAAACTTAAATACCTTAAATACGCACAAGAAAATGGTAGTTAAATGAATTTAAAATAATTGTTCTACGTTAAATATTTCTTATGAATTCTATGTTGAATGTTTGACAAGTTTGGATTCTTATATGTTTGATTCTATAGATGTTTAACAAGTCGCGTTAAATACACTTCGATAAGCACAAAGGAAATCACTTTCCTTGTATTGAATGAAAAAGTGAAAATAGAATGATTAAACCTCTCAAAAATGGTTTTAAATGTTTTAAAAATATATTTTATAAAAACTTCTAAGTGATTAAATTAAGTTTAAAAAGAGTATGAATTTTGAAGCAATTCTAGTTTATCGCGAATAAGTAACTCGCGATTTTGCTACTTAAAAATTAATTTTTTTGTATATGAAAGAATATGAATCCAAATTCTTTAAAGCAAGGCTTTTCCAAATCCTTATAACCATAGCCTTCCAATGAATCTAAAAATATTAAAATTTCATTGGATAGATTTTGAAATACGACTAAAAAAAGTTTTGGAGAACAGCAGTTAGAAAATCTAGAAAATGAGATTTTTTTTTAAATGATGTTTTAAATTTCAAAGAAATGTGGAATAAGTATTATAAATCTTTTAAAATGTTTTAAAGTGATTTAAGTTGATTATACGAATCTTGAAAGTTATTTTAATGAAATAATCTAAAATTGAACCTTTTGCAAGTCTTTTTCAATAGCGATTGAAATTGAAATTTAAACTTAATGAATCCTCTCTGATTCTTTAATGAATGTTTTTGAATGATTAATGAAGAAATAAGGAGATTGTTTTGAAAATCTACAAATAAATTAAAGAATTTAGATAATTAAATTAAATCAAAAGGATATATTAAGCAATGATTTAATCTTAGCTCTAACAAGCCGACGAGTAATTATGATTTTCTATTTTGAGATCCGGATGTGAGTGTTTATCCATTAAGTTGTTCAGGAGAAACCAGTGCCATGACTCATCTGGCCATTTTTTGGGGGAGGACCACATAAATTTGAAATGTTGAAATTGGGTTTAGTATGAAAACTCAAATTTTCTAAAGACAGATAAATCAAATCTCTTGAAGATGATCTTGTTGTATTCAGTATCAAATTCCGAGGAGAGAATCCATACCATCACTAACAATTTAAAAGGTGTTTACACCGCCATTCGATGATAGTCGGTTTTTAACACGGAAATTGATATCGAGTAAGATAAGTATGATTTCTTCGGATCTATTAAACTAAAGCAGACTTCCATCCATTTTCACTCCTCCGGCGATAGTTGAAAACGTAGTGCGTACCTCTACTTGCTTCTCGCATTACCGGTGTATGAAGTGGATAACTCAAGACATGTCATTAGCAATGAATCTAAAGATGGTGAGATCAAACCAATTGGTATGAATGACAAGGGTGAAAGAAGCAAAGTTGATGCTTGCGTGAGCACTGAAAATATAAAATGCAAAAGTCCATTAAGTCAAATCGAATAATTACAACAGAATTCAAAAATGGATGATATATTTAAGAGGAATACACAAGATGATCAGATTGCTATGGCTGATCAAATTTTGTCTAAAGCACTTGGATCTCAATCAGTTAATGTTGATGCATGTATAGGTGAGCTTAATCATGCAAGATATAAAGACAATAATTGTTCAATAATGTTGAATGCAACTAGTGAGGAGATGTAGATAGAAGCTTTTACTACTTCAGCGTCGAGATTCATGGAAACTCCATAACATGTTGAACCCAATATTAAGCTCTCTTGCAGCTTAACACTTCAGGATCGAATGCTATTGAATCTGCTAGATCGGCTCATATACGAGCTATCAACGCTGACATAAAGATTATCACTAACTGCCTAAATACTGAGCTAGCAAACCGTGAAGTAAACACACTAGGTTATCTAGTGACTGAGAAGAAATTGGAGACTTTTAATACAATTTACTCAGGTATAGTCTTTGACCAATTGCACACTGCATAGCTTGATTCAGTATCAGCAGTCCTTCAGAGAATCATAGCTAAAGGTAAGAAGAAAGAGATAAAGTCGCCAACTTTCATTGACAAATCGACCAACCCATGTGCACACATAGCTCCCCTTCTGCTTACAAGGCAAGGCCTCTAGACATCATCACAAACCAAGTGACAACTAGCTCCAATGAAAAAGCAGGACCTAAAACTCCTGTTACTATGAGTATGAAAAAGGAGATGTTGAGAAATCTCAATAAGAAAGGATAGCTGTCTATTTTAGGCACTGTAGTTCCTAGGAGAAAAAAAATGTAACTAGAACGTAATGTGATCTTGAAAACAGAAATTGTGAAAGTGGAACCCTATCTTCCCTATGTGGAAGCTTAGAGTTGATATGCAATTTGTATATCACCTGCACTCCCATGTATATCTCCTTTTTTTTTTGAATAAAACAGTGTTACGGATCACTATAAAAACTGATCAGCCTTGCTGTTTTTTTTAAGTTACATATCCTTAAAAGATGTTTTATGAAGTAATGAATTAAGAAATGAAGAACACACTCAAAACTAAGAAATGAATAGTTATTAAAGTGGCACGCCCTAAAAGATATTGTTTGAAGTAATGAATTGAAAAATAAAGAACACCCAAAACTAATTAAATAGTAATTTTTTGATGATTGATCCAAGGAGAATGGGATCAAATTTTGGGTGATTCCTATCTGAAAACCAATTCGAAGCAATTAAACATTTTGAAGTATTAATGATTGAAGAATTATAAAGATTAAATGAAGGGTTTCTATCTTGAACCCTCAGGGGATTTTTCCGATGTACGAATCAATCACGATTATGCATTTAGTTCTTTGGCGATTTTTCCAAACCCAGGACAATACGTATGGATGAATGTCAGACATTGCATTTCTAATGTGTGTTTGTTGATCTCCACGAATGAACATCTGTTGGTCGTGGAGAAGGAAACTTCTCTTATCTTCACGCCCTTCTTTGAGGTGTACAAACTTAGAGGTTGTGCATTAGTGGGAACTAGCGACGTGTGTTGGACTTGACAACGTGGTATTTGAAGTGAAGAATGTGGATGTGCTTGAAGAAAAGTAATCGTAAACACAAGCATAAAAAACTTTTAGTTTTTTCTTCGATTTCTTTCCCTTTGTCAATTTCCCTTCGAGTTTATTTCTACAATCTCCCTTTTTTTTACAATTTATCTCCAAAAAATAAAATAAAAAATCCTTCTACAATTTATTTTATTTCTTCCTTTTACAAATTTCTTCAATCTGATCAAATATTCACAACTGCCTCTCTACAAATCCACTACCCCCTCTGCATTTAATTCCAAAAAATCCAAACCAAAACTTCTCCTACTTTAGATCATAGCAATTCACAAAAAACAAAAAATTCACCAAAACCGTACTTAGACTGCCTTCAACGTCTGATCATCTCTATCAACCACCAACTCTGCATCATTCTCTGTACATCATGAACAACCTCCCATATGACACCACTTCACCGAACCACTTTAGTTCATCTTCCCATCTTCCAACTCCACCCATAATTCAAACCAAAAATCACAACCTTCAACCAAACTTCCTACACTACTGAACTACCGAAAACAAAACAACCCTAATGCAACCATCCTCAGCCTCGTCAAATGATATCATCACAAACAGCCAAATAACCTTCTTCTTCAAAAATAGCCTTCTACTTCCCACACCCACAACAACCTAGTCCAACGCCTACCATCCATCTCACATCCCACAGACTCCATCTACATCACACTCGTTCACCACAGGTCAGCCCACCCAAAACTATTACAGCCACCTTCATCATTTTCAACAAGTCCGATCAACAAACACCACCAGACAGTCACGAGACCATCCCCATCACTTTAGCTTCTCATTGTAATTACTACAGCGAAGCTCGTATCTCCCCATTACTCAGACAAATTGAACTTTCGATCATCAACGGAAGTCGCTGCTTGAAACAAACAATCTGCTTCGAACTCACAAATTTAGACCAAACCGCACCCAATTTCATGAATCGTAACTCCAGCAATACCAATTTGAAGTATCCCCAAATCGATCCCTATCTCGAACCTTAAATCCGATCCACAATTCGAAAACTCAAGATCCGATTCAACCCCAAACCGAATACAATCCAAAGCCTTAACTCAAATCGATTTCAAAGAAAGAAAACAAAGGAGGAGGGCCAAAGATTTTGATTTCTGTCGGTTTCCTTTCTTTTTGGTTTTCTGCGTTATATTTTGTTGCTTTTGTGGTATTATATAGAAAATAAAACAAGGGGGCATGGGTGGTTATTATTTCTTTTTTTGGGAGTTTATTTGAGGAATAAAATAAATAAATAAAGATTCTGAAGAGTTTTATAATTGAGGGAATAATTTGTTGCCTTCTTTTTGGATTATCTAGGAAACAAAGCTAAAAGGGGCGCTGCGTGGTTCTGAGAAGAAAATTGGAGGCAAGATTTGTTTTGATTTTGTTTGGGATTCCCTGAGAAATAAATAGGCTATAATTGAGGGCATGATTTGTTTTAGAAACAGAATATTTGTTTAGTGACCTTTGATTCATGATTTCTTGTTGGTCTTGGTCGCGGTTTATTTTCAGTAATTAGACGAGTTCGAAAGTATTTGACTAGTTCTGGTTAGGCACTATTCTCTTTTGTTGTGCATGCCTAGTTTTAGAATTAGTTCTTTTGGTTTCTTTCTTTTAAGCTTAGTTTAGTTTAGTTTTTTCTCTTTATTTAGGTCCTAATTAGTCATCAGTTGCAGTCTTTTATTTCTTTTGTTTCATTTTCATTCAAAAAAATCAAGAGAAATTAAGTTCACTCAAGATCGGAAGAGGCAGAATTCAATCAGCAAACAAGGATTTCAGAAATCGAGCAAACAAGGATTTCAGGAATTCAATAAGCAGAATTTGAATTGTTGGAGCGGTTGCACACTAAGTGGGGTGTGAATGCGCTAGCACTACTGAAAATTTCTGGACGGATTGCTATACCCCACTGTAAAATTTTATAAACTCTACAGGTTTGCTACTGCTTGAAAAATATATAAAAATTGCTTGTAAAGATTTCATGCAGGTGTCGCGGCTTGCTTGTAAAAAATTGATTTCTGTAATTTATTCTTTTGAGACTGTTCTATGATTGATTATTTTTCCTATTGATGTGTGGTTGGAAATTCTAAAACGAACTTGGATTACTTGAAAATTTTGTTTTTGAAATAAAATATTTTTGAAATTGAATCGAGGATTCCCTAAAGCTCATAACACAAAATATCTGTTAAAATGATAATTAGGATTGATACTCTCTAAGGTGTCTAAGGAACGGTAGAGTTTAGAACCCAAATATGTTCTTAAACCTTCAGTCGTGTTTCTATGGTGATTCATGGCACACTAATAACCCTTGTCCGAACTTGGCCTACATTTGTATTCATATAATCTAAAGTTGTTAATTTTTTAAAATATTTTTTTAAGAGCTTCTTTAAAGCCACAAGTTTTGAAACTGATTTTTCGGCGAAAAACTATCTTCCTCTAGTACATGCACGCTTGGCCCATGTACAACCAATATTGCAATTCTTTTCAAAATTTAAATGATTTTGGTTACAACTCAAATCAGAATGAATTTCAAGTAGAAAACTTTCCGAATAATTTCAACGCTCAAAACAATTTTAACACGGGTTTCAACAAAATTTTTGAACCAATTATTTTTTCATAGTATGATTATTTTGGTAATCGAATATGAAAAATGTGTTACGAACAAGCTAAATTTTTGGGATGTTGGCTATGGAAAATAAATAATGGACGAGTTCTAAGAGATGAGGTAGATGAATTTTTAAGATCAACCAGTGAGGAACACATAGGAATGACGAATCTAAAAAACAACATCTTGAAGTCTGATGTGTTTACCAATTTTTGAAGAAAGCCTGAGTGTAATTGATCAATTAATGCATGAAATTTGAATTTGTTGTGATGAAATCAAGGAATGGGCGCAAACTTTAGATAAAAAACAAGATTCTGAATATAAAGATATCGAAAAAATGTGTCTTATTCAACAACTTCCTTAATACACTATTGAACTTTGGCAAAATCTAAAAAATCAATTACTAGAAGGAATTAATGAAGTTGATGAATTTGAGGATTTCATGAAACTTGGCTTGACTTACATAAGAACCAGCTCAAAAAAGTAACAGATAGCAAACTGAGTTGCATTGAAATTGCTGGGATAGTTTATCAAATTGCTCTTCTTCAAACTGAAGTTACGAACTTGTACAACAACTATAATTCCCAATCTAGTGACAAACAAGTTTCTGCCAACGCATCTTTCGAAACAAATAATCAGCCATTAACTTTGTCTCAACTTTATATAATGATTATTGATGATTCTGACAATATGATTGTTGATGAAAATGAAAATTTTGAAAAATATCTTGTGCAAAACACTGATTTCTATGAAACTAAATTTCAAACTCAAACTGATGCTTATGTTGAAAATTCAACTCTTACTTATCGAAAATTTTCAACTAATAACTTTTGAAATTGATAAAAATCTTAATAAAGTTGTTGAAATCTATTTAATTTATTTGGATTCAAATTCTCTTAAAAACGAAGACGTTAATCTTCAATTTGATCTTCCTCTCTCAGATTCTGAAAATTTGAAAATTTAGCAACTTTAGATTGTCAACTTAAAAGAAATGTAGAAGTTGGTAACAACTGTTTAGGTGAGGACGACTTTGGTGAGCGAAAACTTCTTGAACTGATTAACGATAATGTTGTTGGGTCTGAAACTGAAAATGAAACATTTGAAAACTTTGAAATTCTTGAGGTTGAAAGCAATGAAACTGCTGAAGGTGATCTTAAACACAATGAAGATTTTTCTGAAACTATTGAAATCCCTTGCGACATGATCATTTCAACTGAACCTCACTTTAATCACTTATTTTTCAATGATAAATTTCTACAATATATGAACTCTTTTTGGAATAACACTATTTTTGAGAAAACATGATTTTGAAATTTACTGAAAATTCATTTGTTTAATTTTAACTTTAGGTTTACGAATGAACCTTCAGTCAACAACATTTCAAATATCAAAGCAAAACTGAACTCAAAACAAATGTGGGGGTGAGAATGATTGTAACGACCCAGATTTTTCATCGATTAATTTTAAATATTTAATATGGTTTTAAAATATTGAATTTATAATATAAATGGTATTTTATTCGGTTATCGATTAAATAATCGAAATACGATTTATTTTGATTGTCATCCAAATATGAGAACTGAAATAATTTAATTCAAAGATAAAACTGAATCGAAACAATTCAGTCAATCATTATATATTCTATTTTACAATAAACAATTATCAGAGGATTTAATTGTTTAAAATCAATTTACATTTTTGATCGAATTTAATTTAATCGTTAATTTAAATTGGTATCTATTCTATACAGTTGAATTAAAATTTCGGACCGGGTCCATTGAGTTCAAAATAGCATTGTAATTTGATAACGCCGGTCGTTAAGTTAAAATAGGGGTTTGAGGTTAAAGTTAAGGAACCGCAAATTTTAAAATTTACGGATAAAATCAATATCACATCAAACATATTAAATAATATGAGGCTGACCTATATTTACAGACCTATATGTGCCTCTTCTTCTATTTCGCGTACTACTTGTCTCATATTTTCAGTATCAAGCAAACAACAAATTAATGGTTTCGTACTTTTGGTTCCCTATCATCCTCTATAAATCAAGCCGCTGCCCTCTTTTACAGTCATTTACCAAAACCAGAAACATACTGTAAGTCTTCATTTACATTTTTCTTCCTCTCGAGTAATTCGGGAAAATCAATCCATCGTTTAAAACAAAGAGCAAAGAGAATCAAATCGAAACTCTTTTCCCTTTTCATTTGAAACCGCGAATCACGATTGATGCCAGTAGTCCACCAGAGCTTGAAATCATATCGCGATAAACCCTGGACCTTTCTGACGCTCGGCAACAAGATGAAGGGGGTCGTCGTTGGTTTGTTTTGGGTGTTCGACAGTCGCTCCGGTGGATGAACTAGGGTTCGATGGTGGGATAGGTGAACTCGGGGATCCGTTACTTCGAAGGTGGTCGGTCTGGGTATTAGCGCGATGGGATGAGAAGGAGTTTTGGTGATGTTGAGTGTTGAAAATCGATGGGGGGAATGGAAAGAGCGATGCATTGAGGGATTTCGACGCTGAAGGGGTTTGAACGTTCTGATATAGTTCGAACCAAGGGGATAGGGAACGTTACAGTGAAGAATAGGAGATCGAAGTTGGTGTTTTTATGAAATTCGAACTTGGCAATCCGAGGATAACTGGTTTTGGGGATGGTGTCGTGCTGCTGATAGAATGGGATGTGATGGAAGTAAAGGAGGCTACTGTTAAGACGTTGTTTCAATGGTGCAGTATTAGGATGACTATAGTGGATGTAGGCAGCGATTTTTGAGTGTTCGTCGATGGATCGATTAATTTACAAGGCAAAAGGTATATGTTTTTCACAACTTGAATTACATAATATCAATTATTTAAGTTGGAAGTTAATTTCAAATAGATAATAGCTTAATCTATAATAAAATAAATAATTGTAGGTGCAAATGAATTCATTCAAGAGGACCTGACTAGATTTATAACCGCAAAGATACAACATTTAAACAGAGTATTCGACCAATGAAATCACGGTGAGTAAATCTCACTCACCTTTTATTTATAATTATTTTTATCAGTTTGAAATAATTGGTTGTTGCTTGTTTGAATGCCTTCTGGTTGTTTTAAATATATTAGTTATTTAGGATAACTTTATATATATATATATATATATTGGTTTGGTGGTTGCATTCCCGCAGTTTCATTAGCGGATGCCCGCAGTATCATTAGCGGATGACCCTACGCCCACATAAATAAGTGGATCCCATTTTATACCGCGATAGCCTGCCTCGAAGCAGGATAGGTATTATTTCTGTTGACTAACGTCTGTGGATGCAGGAAAACAGGTTGGAGGAATCCAACTGGATTCCTTAAAAATATATTATCTGTTCGTTTATTGGTTGCTTTGGTGTTTGAATTTCACGGGGCCCAAAGGTTGATATTTAAAATATCGCGAAAAGGGGTATTTGAGATTTAAAAGTGGAATTCTATTTTAGAAAATAAAAATTTGAATTTTTAAATGGATCTGAAATATAAACTTGTTTTGAAAATAAAAACAAGTAGTTCCTTTATAAACGAAGTTTATAAATAGTCCTTTTATAAACAAAGTTTATAGATGAAGTGAAAAGAATTATCATTGGATATTCAGAAATAAAAATACGAGTGTGAAATTGAAAAGGGAAAATTATTTTTCCAAAGTAGAAATTTAAAAATAAATTTGAAATCGAGACTTGTTTTAAAAAGAAAACAAGATGGTGCTTGTAAATGAAAAGTGGAAAATTATCACTTGGATAATTCGAATATTTAATTTCAAATGTGAATTTAAAAATAGAAATCGAATATAAAATTTGAATGGAGTTTGAATATAGAAATTCAAACGGGATTTGAATAGAGAATTTAAATATAGAATTTGAATAAAGAAATTCAAAGAAGATTCAAATATACAATTTGTATATAGAAAATTTAAATAGAATTTGTATATAGAATTTGAATAGAACTTGAATATATTGAATTTGAATAGAATTTGAATATACAGAAATTTGAATTCAAAGGGATTTAAATAGAATTTGGATTCAAAGGAATTCAAATGGATTTGAAGAAAGGGAGTCCAAATGGAATTCAAATATAAAGATTTGAAAATAATGGAGTTTAAACATAAAATTTGAATAAGAGGAATTCAAATGGAATTTAAACTATGGAATTTGAATAGAGAATTCAAATGGAATTTTAAATATGGAATTTGAATATAGGATTCAAATAGAAAATTCAAAGGGAATTTGAATATAGAAATTCAAATGGAGTTTGTATATAGAAATTCAAATGGAATTCAAATGGAATTCAAATATAGAATTTGAATATAAAGGAAATTCAAATATAGAATTTGAATATAGAAATTCAAATGGTATTTGAATAAAGGAAATTCGAATATAGAAATTCAAATAGAATTTGAAAAATAGAAGTGAATTGAAAATTTGAATATAGAATTTCAAATAGAAGTGAAATAGATCGGAAATACTATGTTGAATTGGGAAAAATTGATTTGATATATTAAAAATATATCATAATGAAGTGGAATTTATTATAGACGAAGTTTAAACGTTTATATTTATAAATATAATTAAAACGAACTCGCCACAGCGCTGCAGTTCGTAAATTGACGATTCGAACTTCAATTGAGTATATAGAACTCAATTGAAGTCGGAATTCTTTGAAACAAGAAATGTCAGGACTGATTTGATAATATTTTTCTAATGAAAGAGAAAAATCTGGATTTCGTCGAATAGATTTTGAGTTATGTCAAAATCAAATTTTTAGAAAAACAGCGCCATAACTATTTAAAACCATAACGATTTATTTAATTTTATAAAAGGATTTTAAGCAAATAAAATCCGAATTTCTATTTAGAAAATGTCAAATTTGTGTTGTAAATTATATGTGAACTCAAGTGGAGTGATGAATTGATTTTTGAAATAAAAAATCAGATTTTTGATTATTGAATAGAATTAACTGATTTGAATAGAAATTAGTTAATGAGATTTTAAACTGATATTGGGCTTTGAATAAGTAAATTCGATTTGAAAATTTATATTCGAAATCGAAAAGAAAACTAGAATTGAAATTGAAACTGAATTTAGTTATGAGCAAGTTATTTTGGTTGAACATGTTATGTTCAAACAAAGAAGTGAAATAGGCAAAATAGCTAATTAAAGAATAATTGAGCAAAACTGAATTCAACGTATGGATTGAGTTGAATTGAATTGGAAACAGGTGAACAAGTGTTAAACAGATATGGGATGGAGTATATGAAGATTTTATTTATGTGGCCGACAAAAAGGTACATGTTTAAATTCATATATGAGATTTTATGCGCCGTATCGGCAAGCCGCTTAGCTTTTCCTTTTTCTTTTGGATTGGTAAGGGCCATGGGAGGCTATTTGAAATATCCCGAAGCTCCCGGTACAAGGGAGGTTATGGCGAAATTTTCCGAAAATTTAAGGAGTTAGAATATTTTTAAGATAATTTGATAGTTAGAAATCAATGTATCAATATATATAGAATTCGATAAGGAAACGAAATCAAAAATATAATATTGTAAACAGAAAGGGAAATCTATAAATTAGAAATAGAAAGCGAACTATATATATGTTTTAAAAATGAATAATCGGGTTTTATAGTGGGTTATTCGAGGTTAGTGGTTTTGCCGTTTTGAGGTTGAGGATGTTTTCAGTCAAGGTCTGAGAGGTAATTTTACCCCAACTTGATTGATTTCATTTTTAGTTGTTAAATAGCAGGATCCAGACTCGAAGAGAAGTGTTTGAAATAGAGTTAGTTGAATAGAATATTTTGGGTTGTTGTAACGATGTTTTATACAACATTTGTTTTAACCCAAGTGATGGAATTTTGGAAATATATCATAAATATTTCCTAAGTATAAAAATAACCGAGTCGTGAAAGAGATAAGTGATTGAAAATGTTTCAATGGCGAATAGAATATATTTTCTAAATATAGAAAATAAAAGAAGGTGATATAGGGAAATGTTTTTCCAACTAGCGTAAGAGATCAATAAGATTTCTGGAAATATTTTGTTAACAAATATTTAATAGGGAAATGAAAAAGTGAATTTATTAATGAAATATTAATTAAAGGCCCGGTGATATGGTTGATGCTGTGGATGAATGTTTGTTTATTTTTCTCCGATAGTTAAATAACCGACTATCGAAGTGTTTGCCAATATCGATGTCAATATGGAGAGACCGGTTGGATTATTATCTGAGAACCACTCTGTATTAGCAGTAGCGTTGCGAATCTGATTATATGAAGATAATCGAAGATGGAGTAAAGTGCAAGGGTTTTTTCTATTAATATAAATTGTGCCTTCGGTTTCGTTCAATCCCAGAACGAACGTAAATGGACGAATGTCTGACAAAGTATTTCCAATGATCAAATGAGTTGGTCTGTATAAATATATATGGTTGCAACGGATTTATTCCCTTAGCATAATATCCAGAATATTTTTGCAAATCAATTAGTGATTAACGGATCTGACGATGTGGCATTCAAAGTGATGGTGCTATCATTGAATGATAAGTAATCGAAACCTCAGGCCTCAACAACCGGGAAATGACAAAAATCGGGCAGGCAGCATGGCTATGTGGGTCGCTCCCATTAGGATGTATAATCACCTATCTAGAGATTCATTTAATTTCTTATTCTATTTGATGTTGTCCCATTCGGGAAACGGTTGCTGATCCCAACCGTTGGTGATATACACTCGATACACTCAAGCGAAATGAGTGGTCGGTCATGTGTGGGCCGGGTTGCAAGATGTTCTTGTTGAACCCCAGTGTATCGCCTCTAGAGTACACTGATCGGAAGGTGGTTCCATACCTTGTCATAGTTGGAATCCAATCTCCAATAAGCTCCCTGCGGTTTTTGATTTTATACTATATATGTAGAGCATGAGATGCAAGCGTTCTACTATTGGGTTATTTAATTGATGTAGACATTATTATAATATCACTGGATTTTGTATCAAAGTGTTTTGGGTTATAGTAAGGTAAAAACCGTTCATGTTTATGTGTGGGCTGGTCTTACTATTATCTTTTCTTTTGAAAGGATTTTTAAGTTAAACAATTGGTTGGAGTTTACTCACACCAGTCCCATGACTGACCCAGAGTTTATTTTGTTTGTTTTCCCTAAACTCTTGGGTGCCCAAATTTGTACGGGCAGTCAAGTAGTCGGGATTTTTCAGAATCGCTTGGAAGAGCTGGAAGCAGTAGGCTTCACCAGTTAGCTATAGACTATCATATATTCCGCTGTGAACTATGTCGTATCTGGAAACAGGTGTTTATAACTGTTCCAGGAATAACTGTTGTGCTCTGATGATGGTATGTATATAAAGTTACTGATTTTATTTCAAAAATTATGTTATAAAATATATTTTATCCGTTCCGCTGTGAGATTTGTCTTCTTCGTTTTCTTCTATTCTAATATTTCTTTCTTTCTATTTCTCGTCCTCTAACTTATTTCTAATAATGATTCGTATTTCTGTGCAATCTGGATTGGACGTGTGGTGTTATTAGTCAACTCAGATAGTACGGATTTGCGGGCGACTACAGTTGGTATCAGAGCTTAGGTTGAGCGAATACCTAGGCTTTGGTGGGATGTGCTCATTATAGATAGGGTCAGTAGAACCCTAGAATGAGTTGAGTGTATAGATACGAGAGAGCGTATTTGTTAGTTGATATAAAAGTTATTTTATATTGTGTTGGCTAGTCTGTTGAGTGGTTTATGGATTCTGATCGAATAGTTGGACGCCACAAAGTCGATAGGAATTTCTAAACGCTTGAACAGAAAAATTCGACACGATATTGTTTTAAAGTGGGTGAATGAAATTATTTTCCCAAGATTCTATTTTGATATAGAAAGAATAATTTTTGAAATTATTATAATATATGGATGTGTTGGTTGTTATTATTATAATCAAATGAGATTATAAGAAATGAAATGGTTATATAGAACCAAATAGAATTTGTATATGAATGAAATATACAAATGAGATGAATTAAAATTAAATTCAAGCCAGAATTTGGAATTTAAATCCTGGGAAGTTGGAAAATATTTTCTGAGGCATATTAAAAGGATATAGCTTTGTTTTGAAGAGACCGTTTGAATAAAAATCATATTTTAATGGGTTTTGAAATTGTTTAAGCACTGAACTCACTTCAGTGACTGGAAAATAATTCTAATGATGACTGCAGCTTCAACGGTATTCATTTTTGAGTTCTAAGTAGCGAATGATTTCCTTAGAAAAGTTTTGATGGAAATTTGTTTTGAAAGAAAACATGTGCTTTGAAATTTCAAATGTTTGAATTTGAAATGGAAATAAATATATATGTGTATATATTGTGATTTCAAAAGGATTTGAAATGAAACCCGGGAATTTGAATTTTGGAATTTAACTTAAGAAAGTTAAATGAATTGAAGTGAATAAATTGACTAGAATCAATTTGAATGGATTTAAATACATCTGAATGAAATATGAATTGGTGATAAATCATTCCGAATAAAAGAATGTGAGTATAAATGATGTGTTATGTGAATGGAAACCAAATGTATTGGTAGAATAAAATTGTTGAAATATAAAGAGGTGAGTTTCAACATAAGTGAATTGTTTAAAAATAATGAGTTTGTACCATTTCTCCTACCTTAGCAATTTCGAGGACGAAATTATTTTAAGGGGGGAAGAATGTAACGACCCAGATTTTTCGTCGATTAATTTTAAATATTTAATATGGTTTTAAAATATTGAATTTATAATATAAATGGTATTTTATTCGGTTATCGATTAAATAATCGAAATACGATTTATTTTGATAGTCATCGAAATATGAGAACTGAAATAATTTAATTCAAAGATAAAACTGAATCGAAACAATTCAGTCAATCATTATATATTCTATTTTACAATAAACTATTATCAGAGGATTTAATTGTTTAAAATCAATTTACATTTTTGATTGAATTTAGTTTAATCGTTAATTTAAATTGGTATCTATTCTATACAGTTGAATTAAAATTTCGGACCGGGTCCATTGAGTTCAAAATAGCATTGTAATTTGATAACGGCGGTCGTTAAGTTAAAATAGGGGTTTGAGGTTGAAGTTAAGGAACCGCAAATTTTAAAATTTACGGATAAAATCAATATCACATCAAACATATTAAATAATCTGAGGCCGACCTATATTTACAAACCTATATGTGCCTCTTCTTCTATTTCGCGTACAACTTGTCTCATATTTTCAGTATCAAGCAAACAACAAATTAATGGTTTCGTACTTTTGGTTCCCTATCATCCTCTATAAATCAAGCCGCTTCCCTCTTTTACAGTCATTTACCAAAACCAGAAACATACTGTAAGTCTTCATTTCCATTTTTCTTCCTCTCGAGTAATTCGCGAAAATCAATCCATCGTTTAAAACAAAGAGCAAAGAGAATCAAATCGAAACTCTTTTCCCTTTTCATTTGAAAACGCGAATCACGATTGATGCCAGTAGTCCACTAGAGCTTGAAATCATATCGCGATAAACCCTGGACCTTTCTGACGCTCGACAGCAAGATAAAGGGGGTCGTTGTTGGTTTGTTTTGGGTGTTCGACAGTCGCTCTGGTGGATGAACTAGGGTTCGATGGTGGGATAGGTGAACTCGGGGATCCGTTACTTCGAAGGTGGTCGGTCTGGGTATTAGCGCGATGGGATGGGAAGGAGTTTTAGTGATGTCAAGTGTTGAAAATCGATGGGGGGAATGGAAAGAGCAATGTATTGAGGGATTTCGACGCTGAAGGGGTTTGAATGTTCTGATATAGTTCGAACCAAGGGGATAGGGAATGCGACAGTGAAGAATAGGAGATCGAAGTTGGTGTTTTTATGAAATTCGAACTTGGCAATCCGAGGATAACTAGTTTTGGGGATGGTGTCGTGCTGCTGATAGAATGGGATGTAATGGAAGTAAAGGAGGCTATTGTTAAGACATTGTTTCAATGGTGCAGTATTAGGATGACTATAGTGGATGTAGGCAGCGATTTTTGAGCGTTCGTCGATGGATCGATTAATTTACAAGGCGAAAGGTATATGTTTTTCACAACTTGAATTACATAATATTAATTATTTATGTCGGAAGTTAATTTCAAATAGATAATAGCTTAATCTATAATAAAATAAATAATTGTAGGTGCAAATGAATTCATTCAAGAGGACCTGGCTAGATTTATAACCGCAAAGATACAACATTTAAACAGAATATTCGACCAATGAAATCACGGTGAGTAAATCTCACTCACCTTTTATTTATAATTATTTTTATCAGTTTAAAATAATTGGTGGTTGCTTGTTTGAATGCCTTCTGGTTGTTTTAAATATATTAGTTATTTAGGGTAACTATTATATATATATATATATTGGTTTGGTGGTTGAATTCCCGCAGTTTCATTAGCGGATGCCTACAGTATCATTAGCGGATGACCCTACGCCCACATAAATAAGTGGATCCCCTTTTATACCGCGATAGCCTGCCTCGATGCAGGATGGGTATTATTTCTGTTGACTAACGTCTGTCGATGCAGGAAAACAGGTTGGAGGAATCCAACTGGATTCCTCAAAATTATATTATCTGATCGTTTATTTGTTTGCATATATACTGCCATATATGATGTGTTAGAAAATAAATAATTGGTTGCTTTGGTGTATGAATTTCACTGGGCCCAAAGGTTGATATTTAAAATATCGCGGAATGAGGTATTTGAGATTTAAAAGTGGAATTATATTTTAGGAAAATAGAATTTGAATTTTTAAATGGATTTGAAATATAAACTTGTTTTGAAAATAAAAACAAGTAGTTCCTTTATAAACGAAGTTTATAAATAGTCCTTTTATAAACAAAGTTTATAGATGAAGTGAAAAGAATTATCATTGGATATTCAGAAATAAAAATACGAGTGTGAAATTGAAAAGGGAAAATTATTTTTCCAAAGTAGAAATTTAAAAATAAACTTGAAATCGAGGCTTGTTTTAAAAAGAAAACAAGATGGTGCTTGTAAATGAAAAGTGGAAAATTATCACTTGGATAATTCGAATATTTAATTTCAAATGTGAATTTAAAAATAGAAATCGAATATAGAATTTGAACGGAGTTTGAATATAGAAATTCAAACGGGATTTGAATAGAGAATTTAAATATAGAATTTGAATATAGAAATTCAAAGAAAACTCAAATATACAATTTGTATATAGAAAATTTAAATAGAATTTGTATATAGAATTTGAATAGAACTTGAATATATTGAATTTGAATATACAGAAATTTGAATTCAAAGGGATTCAAATAGAATTTGGATTCAAAGGAATTCAAATGGATTTGAAGAAAGGGAGTCCAAATGAAATTCAAATATAGAGATTTGAAAATAATGGAGTTTAAACATAGAATTTGAATAAGAGGAATTCAAATGGAATTTAAACTATGGAATTTGAATAGAGAATTCAAATGGAATTTTAAATATGGAATTTGAATATAGGATTCAAATAGAAAATTCAAAGGGAATTTGAATATAGAAATTCAAATGGAGTTTGTATATAGAAATTCAAATGGAATTCAAATATAGAATTTGAATATAAAGGAAATTCAAATATAGAATTTGAATGTAGAAATTCAAATGGTATTTGAATAAAGGAAATTCAAATATAGAAATTCAAATAGAATTTGAAAAATAGAAGTGAATTGAATATTTGAATATAGAATTTCAAATAGAAGTGAAATAGATAAGAAATACTATGTTGAATTGGGAAAAATTGATTTGATATATTAAAAATATATTAGAATGAAGTGGAATTGGTTATAAATGAAGTTTAAACATTTATATTTATAAATATAATTAAAACGAACTCGCAACAGCGCTGCAGTTCGTAAATTGGCGATTTAAACTTCAATTTAGTATATAGAACGCAATTGAAGTCGGAATTCTTTGAAACAAGAAACGTCAGGACCGATTTGATAATAGTTTTCTAATGAAAGAGAAAAATCTGGATTTCGTCGAATAGATTTTGAGTTAAGTAAAAATCAAATTTTCAGAAAAACAGCGCCATAACTATTTAAAACCATAATGGTTTATTTAATTTTATAAAAGGATTTTAAGCGAATAAAATCTGAATTTCTATTTAGAAAATGTCAAATTTGAGTTGTAAATTATACGTGAACTCAAGTGGAGTGATGAATTGATTTTTGAAATAAAAAATCGGATTTTTGATTATTGAATAGAATTAACTGATTTGAATAGAAATTAGTTAATGAGGTTTTAAACTGATATTGGGCTTTGAATAAGTAAATTCGATTTGAAAATTTATATTCGAAATCGAAAAGAAAACTAGAATTGAAATTGAAACTGAATTTAGTTATGAGCAAGTTATTTTGGTTGAACATGTTATGTTCAAACAAAGTAGTGAAATAGGCAAAATAGCTAATTAAAGAATAATTAAGCGAAACTGAATTCAAACGAATGGATTGAGTTGAATTGAATTGGAAACAGGTGAACAAGTGTTAAATAGATATGGGATGGAGTATATGAAGATTTTATTTATGTGCCCGACAAAAAGGCACATGTTTAAATTCATATATGAGATTTGATGCGCCATATCGGCAAGCCGCTTAGCTTTTCCTTTTTCTTTTGGATTGGTGAGGGCCATGGGAGGTGATTTGAAATATCCCGAAGCTCCCGGTACAAGGGACGTTATGGCGAAATTTTCCGGAAATTTAAGGAGTTAGAATATTTTTAAGATAATTTGATAGTTAGAAATCAATGTATCGATATATATAGAATTCGATAAGGAAACGAAATCAAAAATATAATATTGTAAACAGAAAGGGAAATCTATAAATTAGAAATAGAAAGCGAACTATATATATGCTTTAAAAATGAATAATTGGGTTTTATAGTGGGTTATTTGAGGTTAGTGGTTTTGCCGTTTTGAGGCTGAGGATGTTTTCAGTCAAGGTCTGAGTGATAATTTTACCCCAACTTGATTGATTTCATTTTTAATTGTTAAATAGCAGGATCCAGACTCGAAGAGAAGTGTTTGAAAAAGAGTTAGTTGAATAGAATATTTTGGGTTGTTGTAACGATGTTTTATACAACATTCATTTTAACCCAAGTGATGGAATTTTGGAAATATATCATAAATATTTCCTAAGTATAAAAATAACCGAGTCGTGAAAGAGATAAGTGATTGAAAATGTTTCAATGGTGAATAGAATATATTTTCTAAATATAGAAAATAAAAGAAGGTGATATAGGGAAATGTTTTTCCAACTAGCGTAAGAGATCAATAAGATTTCTGGAAATATTTTGTTAACAAATATTTAATGGGAAATGAAAAAGTGAATTTATTAATGAAATATTAATTAAAGGCACAGTGATTTGGTTGATGTTGTGGATGAATGTTTGTTTATTTTTCTCTGATAGTTAAATAACCAACTATCGAAGTGTTTGCCAATATCGATGTCAATATGGAGAGACCGGTTGGATTATTATCCGAGAACCACTCTGTATTGGCAGTAGTGTTGCGAATCAGATTATATGAAGATAATCGAAGATGGAGTAAAGTGCAAGGGTTTTTTTCTATTAATAGAAATTGTTCCTTCGGTTTCGTTCAATCCCAGAACGAATGTAAATTGACGAATGTCTGACAAAGTATTTCCAATGATCAAATGAGTTGGTCTGTATAAATATATATGGTTGCAACGAATTTATTCGCTTAGCATAATATCCAGAATATTTGTGCAAATCAATTAGTGATTAACGGATCTGACCATGTGGCATTCAAAGTGATGGTGCTATCATTGAATGATAAGTAATCGAAACCTCAGGCCTCAACAACCGGAAAATGACAAAAATCGGGCAGGCAGCATGGCTATGTGGGTCGCTCCCATTAGGATGTATAATCACCTATCTAGAGATTCATTTAATTTCTTATTCTATTCGATGTTGTCCCATTCGGGAAACGGTTGCTGATCCCAACCGTTGGTGATATACACTCGATACACTCAAGCGAAACAAATGGTCGGTCATGTGTGGGCCGGGTTGCAAGATGTTCTTGTTGAACCCCAGTGTATCGCCTCTAGAGTACACTGATCGGAAGGTGGTTCCATACCTTGTCATAGTTGGAATCCAATCTCCAATAAGCGCCCTGCGGTTTTTGATTTTATACTATATATCTAGAGCGTGAGATGCAAGCATTCTACTATTTGGTTATTTAATTGATGTAGACATTATTATAATATCACTGGATTTTATATCAAAGTGTTTTGGGTTATAGTAAGGTAAAAACCGTTCATGTTTATGTGTGGGCTAGTCTTACTATTATCTTTTCTTTCGAAAGGATTTTTAAGTTAAACAATTGGTTGGAGTTTACTCACACCAGTCCCATGACTGACCCAGAGTTTATTTTGTTTGTTTTCCCTAAACTCTTGGGTGCCCAAATTTGTATGGGCAGTCAAGTAGTCGGGATTTTTCAGAATCGCTTGGAAGAGCTGGAAGCAGGAGGCTTCACCAGTTAGCTTTAGACTATCATATATTCCGCTATGTACTATGTTGTATCTGGAAACAGGTGTTTATAACTGTTCCAGGAATAACTGTTGTGCTCTGATGATGGTATGTATATAAAGTTACTGATTTGTATTTCAAAAGTTATGTTATAAAATATATTTTATCCGTTCCGCTGTGAGATTTGTCTTCTACGTTTTCTTCTATTCTAATATTTCTTTCTTTCTATTTCTCATCCTCTAACTTCTTTCTAATAATGATTCGTATTTTTGTGCAATCTAGGTTGGACGTGTGGTGTTATTAGTCAACTCAGATAGTATGGATTTGCGGGCCACTACAATGATGTACATGTCTCTCAATTTATACATCATCTAAACAAGTCAAACTTTGTTTTTGAAACTTATGCTGAACCCCGGCTCGATGACCTCTTTTGGTAGCTACAGAAATTCGATACGATTTTAGGATCCATTGTAAGCTCAAAATTTTAAAATTAGCAACTCAAACTTTTGAAAAACAAAATTTGTTTTTCCAAGTCTGATACATAATATAAAATCCTTTATGATTTGGTTTTCTGTGCTTCAGCTGTATCTCATAATATTAATGAGGCTGATCCATTGGTCCATTGTGGACCTGTTCATCTATTCGATGACTGCGTATTTTTTGCACATGCATCCGATAAGCCACGCATTTTCACTTATTTTATTTCCCTTTCACTAAGATATGTCTAATTAAAGACTGTGAGGACACAGTCACACTCAAGTGTGGGGGGAATTTACATTACATCAGCAATCAAATTTTATGAACTAGGTCATTCGTTGAACAAGGATTAACTTAAACATCATAAATAACACCTTGGTTCTTTATTGATAAGTTGAATTTTTAGGTGATGGGAATGGACATTATTTATTAACTGAGTCGTAATGTGTCTTTTGAAAATGCTAGCTTGAGACTGTGCAGACATTAGTCGTGGTCTGGAGTAAGAGTGTCAACCCTTATTACACATGTCAGAATATGAAAGTAAAAAAATCAAAAAAAAAAAACAAATAAAATTGATTTTACATCTACATTTGTTGGATTTTCCAAGTTCGTTTTCATGCATAATATTTTTTCCCACTCAAATTTGTAAACCCGTAAGTTCTAAATTCCACTTGGCCCAATGACCCAGTGTAGCATTCTTTTTCGATTTCCCACATTATTCAAACCCAAGTTTTAGTCGATTTACTTCAATGTTTCAACAAGTTTTTCGTATATCAGTATTCTCATGCAACGACCCGCAAATCCGTACTATCTGAGTTGACTACATACATCACACGTCCAACACCACACATCCAACCTAGATTGCACAGAAATACGAATCATTATTAGAAAGAAGTTAGAGGATGAGGAATAGAAAGAAAGAAATATTAGAACAGAAGAAAAACGAAGAACACAAATCTCACAGCGGAATGAATAAAATATATAAAATAACATAACTATTGAAATACAAATCAATGACTGTATATACATACCATTATCAGAGCACAACAGTTATTCTTGGAACAGTTAGAAACACCTGTTTCCAAATACAACATAATACACAGCGGAAATATGATAGTCTATAGCTAACTGGCGAAGCCTCCTGCTTCAAACTCCTCCAAGTGAATCTGTAAAATCCCGACTACTTGACTGCCCGTACAAATTTGGGCACCCAAGAGTTTAGGGAAAACAAAAACAAAATAAACTCTGGGTCAGTCATTTGACTGGTGTGAGTAAACTCCAATCATTTGTTTAACTTTAAAAATCCTTTCGAAAGAAATGATAATCGTAAGATCGATCCACACATAAACATGGATGGTTTTTACCATACGATAACCTAAAATATTTTCGATATCAAATCCAGTGATATTATAATAATGTCTACATCAAATAAATAGAATCTAGCGGAACACTTGCATCCCACGCTCCATATATAATATAAAATCAAAAAACCGCATGGCGCTTATTGGAGATTGGATTCCGACTATGACAAGGTATGGAACCACCTTCCGATCAGTGTACCTCTAGAGGGGAATACACTGGGTACAACAAGAACATCTTGCAACCCGGCCCACACATGACTGACCACTCATTTCGCTTGAGTGTATCGAATGTATATCACCAACGGTTGGGATCAGCAACTGTTTCCCGAAAAGGGACAGCATCGATAGATTAAAGAAGTAAAGAGAATTTCTCTAGATAGGTGATTATACACCCTAATGAGAGCGACCCACATAGCCATGCTGCCTGCCCGATTTTTGTCATTTCCCGGTTGTTGAGGCTTGAGGCTACGATTCCTTATCATTCATTGATAGCACAATCACTTTGAATGCCACATTGTCAGATTCGTTAATCACTCATTGATTTGCACAAATACATTCTGGATATTATGCTAAGGGAATAAATCCATTGCCACCATATATATATATTTATACATACCAACATATTCGATCATTGGAAATACTTTGTCAGACATTCGTCCATATACGTTCGTTCTGGGACTGAACGAAACCGAAGGCACAATTTCTATTAATAGAAAAAGTCCTTACACTTCACTCCATCTTTGATTATCTTCATATAATCTGATTTGCAGCGTTACTGTCAATATGGAGTGGTTCACGGATAATAATCCAACCGGTCTCTCCATATTGACAACGATATTGGCAAACACTTCGATAGTCAGTTATTTAACTATCGAAGAAAAACAAATGAACATTCATCTATAACATCAAACAAATCATTGAGCCTCTTAATTAATATTTCATTAATTAAATCACTTCTCCATTTCTTATTAATATTTGTTAACCAAATATTTTCGATAATCATCTTGGCCTCTTACGCCATTTGGAAAACGTTTCCAAATATCAACTTCTTTTATTTTCTATATTTAGAAAATATCTCTATTTGCAATTGAAAACAATTTCAATCACTTATCTCTTTCTCGACTACTTTAATTATACTTAGGGAATATTTACTTTTATATTTCCAAAATTCCACCACTTGGGTTAAAATGAATGCTGTGTAAAACATCGTTACAACAACCCAAAATATTTTATTCAACTAACTCTTATTCAAACACTTGTCTTCGAGACTGGATCTTGCTATTTATCAATTAAAAATGAAATCAATCAAGTTGGGGGTATAACTACCTCTTAGACCTTGACTGAAAACATCATTAACTTCAAAACAGACAAAACGACTTACCTTGAATAATCAACACCATACAAACAAATTATTCATTCTTTGAACGTATATATGTTTCTCTTTCTATTACCAGCCTATCGATTTCCTTTCTGTTTATAACATTCTATTTTAATTTCGTTTCATTATCGAATCCTATATATATGTATCGATATATCGATTCCTAATTATCGAATCTTCTTAAAATATTGTAACTCCTTAAATTTTCGGAAATTTCGCCATAACCTTCTTTGTACCCGGAGCATCGGGGAAAAACCCCAAACCGCTACACATGCCTCTCCAATCAAAAAGAAAAAGAAAAAGCCAAGCGGCTAGCCGATTCGGCGCATAAAATCTCATATGGAATTTAAATATGTACCTTTTTGTCCGGCACTAAACTTATAAACTTCATTCTCTTCATTCCATACCTGTTTAGCACATGTTCACCTGTTTTCAATTCTATTCAACTCAATCCAATCGTTTGAATTCAGTTTCGCCCATTTATTCTTTAATTAGCTTCTTAGCCTATTTCACTTGTTATTTGAACATATCTCATTCAAATATAAATTAATTAATTTTCAAAACAATCGAATGCCATTTCTAATTCAAGTTACATATTCGATTTCGAATATGAATTTACAAACCCTTTTTTTCTGATCCAAAGTCCAATATCGATTTAAAATTCCATTAACAAAATTTTCCTTGCATTAGATAATTCTACTCAACAATTAAACATCTGGTTTGATTTTGTTTCAAAAATCATTTCATTACTTCACTTGAGTTCAGATATTATTTATAACTCAAATCTGGATTTTTCCTAAATGAAATTCGGATTTTATCTGCTCAAAATCATTTTATTTATTTAAATAAACCGTTATGGTTTTATAATGGGCCTGGCGCTGTTTTTCTGAAGATTTGATTTTGACATAACTCAAAATCTATTCGACGAAATCCAGATTTTTCTCCTCCATTAGAAAACTATTATCAAATCGGTCCTAACGTTTCTTGTTTCAAAGAATTCCGACTTCAATTGAGTTCTGTATACCCAATTGAAGTTCGAAACGCCAATTTATGCACTACTGCGCTGCGGCGAGTTCATTTTAATTATATTTATATATAAAAACGTTTAAACTTCGTTTATATATAAATTCCAACTCCATTCTAATATATTTTAATATATATTCAACATATTTACCAAACTCAACTTAATATTCTCGATTATCCCTATCCGTCGATTACTTCATAACTCAGTTATAAATTTATTTATAACTTAAATTTCTATATCTAATTCTGATTCATTTAGAAAAAACTATTTTATGAAATTCGATATAATCGAATTCCAATTATAAACTCGTTGGATTTTTCTAATGCAAATTCAACTTATATTTCGAAATAAAGTCAATCGTTTTATTTTAAAACACTTTCCAATTCATTTTTAAATTCATATTTGAATTTAACTGCTACATTATCAAATGATAATTTATTTCACTATATTTATAAACATTGTTTATAAATGAATTTTCTCATTTCACAAAATAGAACAAGCTTCCATTTCAATTATCTATTTGAAAATCCAATTTCTTTTATATTTCGAATTCCGAAATAAAACCCATCATTCTCCGTTTCGAAATGATTTCAAATTCTATTTTCAAATTCACACCTGAGTTTAATATTTTAAATTATCTATTGATAATTAATTAATTCTATTTATAAACACTGTTTATAGATTTCTTGTTTTATATATATTTAAAACAAGTTCTATTTCGAAATCTATTTTAAACAGAAATCTTATTTTTGAAATTTTTATTTATAATAACTTATATATATATAACACCCAATTTATTTTCATATTCAATTTAACTTCTATTTAAATAAATTCGAATTGATCGAATTCAAATCATAAATCCTTACGGATTTATTTTAGTTCAATATATATTCTGAAAATCAGAATAAATTCCATCGTTTATTTCTTTAAAACGATTTTCCCATTTCTATTTTTAAATTCACATTTGAATTTAAATATTCAAATTATCCAATGATATTTTCTCCACTTTATTTATAAACACCGTTTTATAGGTTCAATTCAATTTCCAGATTATCCAATGAAAATCATTCTATTTTATTTATAACACCGTTTATAAATTAATTTCAATTTCTTGCATTTTTCAATTTGTAAACATCATTTATAAATTCAATACTTGTTCAAAACAAGTTAATATTCCTATAGCTCATTAAAAATTCAAATTGTATTTTAAAAAAAAATTAATTTCCCTTTTAAATAACAAATATCCCTTTCACCATATTTTTGTATGTCAACAGTTTGGCCCAGTGATATTTAAACAATCAAACCACTCAATTATCAATCAGCACATCATATATGATAATATATGTGAAACCAAACAAATAATAATATTTTTGAGGAATCCAGTTGGGTCCCTCCAACCTGTTTCCTGCATCCAGACGTTAGTCAACATAAACCATACCCATCCTGCTTTGAGGCAGGATATCGCGGTATGAAGGTCATCCACTATCATAGCGTAGGGCTTATTGGGTAATCATCCGCTAATGATACTGCGGGCATCCGCTAATGATACTACGGGAATCCAACCACCAATATATATATATATATATATATATATATATATAATAGCAACCACCAAGCCAAAATAACTAATATATTTTTAACAACAACAGATAATATTTAAAGCATCCAAACAATCAACAAACAATTATTTTTAACTGATAAAAATAATTCTAAATAAAATTTGAGTGAGATTTACTCACCGTTATTCAATGACTAACGACAAAAATCTTGAGTTCATCCTAGATCATTTTTGCAGCAACGACCATCTAAGTTGCCTCGAATAAATTTTGCTTGCCCCTACGATTAATTGAATCCTTAGTAATCGACTTAAACTATTTTAATTTAACAAATAAATTATTTTATTTAAGTAAATTTCAAAATTAATATACCATAGTTGCTTCCTCCATGCTTCATTGTTCGATGAACGTATACCACCACAAGTTTCTACTTTGCAAACCCTACATGCGAATGTCTAAAATTTTCCATTCGAACACCCTTACTATATTGCAATTGGATAACAATATCCCATTTTGACTGACCTAAGATCAGCAAATTACCAACTTGATCTTTACGGTCATGCTCTTCCCATCTTTCATCTTACTTCATAATTTGCATCCTCACTGGACTGACCTATGCCATCTCATTTCCACTTCATTATTGACGAACTATACTAATGATGGATTCCATCTCCTAAATTTCGACTTTAGTCAATCATGTTACATCGCAACTCTCCATTTTCGACTTTCTCCCTTGCAAATAGTGATTTGGAACCCGCATTCCCTAATTGACACGGTAGCCTCTAAAAGTTAGATCGAATAATTACATCACAAAATAGTTCGAACCCTAAATCGACCTCCTGCTCAGTCTCGACCATCGCGGTCTCCACTTCTGTTCTTTGACTGATGACAACTCTAGACTGCGTCGCACCCTCACACACCCCCTTTTGCTACTCTTCCGAAATCGATCTTTAAACCTGTTTGTAATTGCGAACCCTAGCTTGCGATTCAAATTGACTAACCACCCAGCCGCATCGCGCCTCAACTCAGATGATTAAAGAATTGAATTCGAACTCATGCGAGCTCACAAAAATCGAATTTAGATTTAGGAATTCACTTGGATTTTTCTTCGAGTTTTATTTTGATTTTTTTTCAAAGATGTAAAAGGGACGGTATTTTTTTCCTTCTTTTGTTCTGAAATTTCGATTCGGATTTCCAAAGGGTGAAAATGAAAATAGGAGGTGCATGAATTAAATTCAAGCTTTCAAATGGTTTTAAAATGGAATGGCTTTGATTTTCTAATTCGAACAGAAGAAGGAAAAAAAACACAATAGAACGAGAAGAAAGTAAAGAGGGAAGAAGGAGTTATCGCGGTATACTTATAATTGAAGAATACTTCGGCATTAAGGAGCTTGTCTGCCTATAGTACAATGTAATTAAATTTTATTTGATTTTGATTAGACTGTGATTTGATTTAAAGAGATTTTTATCCTTTTTTAAAAAGATATCGATTTGATTTTGAACCTATCCACAATCAGATATTTCAGGGTCCATTAATTTAAACCACGAACCGCTATTTTAACGTAACCACTGTTGTTTCAACAGTGTAACACTATTTTGGACTAACTGAATATATTTTGATATTTAATTTGAACGTAAATATAAATAACCAAAATAAATTAATCCGACATAATTTAAATTCAAAAACAAATAAATTCTTCCATAATAAATTATTATTATCTTCGTCTATATTCAAATAGAATATATATTGATTATCTGAATTGTTTTGATTCAGTTTTAAATTTTGAAATTAATTATATATCATTTTCATATTACGATAATTCAATATTCTTGAAATTAAACCGTAATCGATTATTAAATCGATAACTAAATGTAAATATCCATTTATACTATCTACTCAATATTTAAAAAAATATCAAATATTTAAAATAAATTATAAAAAAAACCCGGGTCGTTACAACTCAAGAACCTTTTTACTGATTTATAGTTAAAGGTTAAAAAACGTCACTTCTTATACCAATATTATAGTACCCACTCCGTACTAGTTTTAAGGTAGGATAACCATATACCACATCTTATTTTATATGGGTAATCTACCTTACGAAACTTTGCTTATCATTCTTTTCAGGTTTTTTTTATAACATCAATCTAGACTTGTGTGTTGAATTAGGGTTATAGAAGTAAAATAACTAGGGCACAAAAAACTTTCTATTCATGAATTGTTGGTTATGATTCGCTTAATAAAGGAGGAATCAAATGAAACAATATACGGTATCATTCCATTCCATCTCCACTCATCATTCATCATGCAAAAAGAAAGAAAAAAAGAAAAGAAAAGGAAAAGAAAAAGAAAAAAATGCAATAAAGAGAAAATATCTCAAAATAACATAGTCATTCATCATTCTTGAGTATAATGCATTCATTTCCATTCCATCCACAACCATCATAGCGTACTTAGAAGTGAGAATTGTAGTTAAGGAGAAGAAAGGAAACAAAAATGTTCATATGTGTCTTAGTATTACTTTATCTTTTGTAGTTTGAAGTTCAACTAATACACTTTCCCTCTTATCTATAATGTTTTTAGAACTTACAAAATTTTCCTTCATCAATGCATAACTCACATCCACTACATTACAGTTACACTGGTGCAAAATTATTCAAAAAAAAGAATGAATAAATGATTGGGTGCACATTGTCGATGTGTAGAACTTTGGTTAACACCACGCTCTTAACCTTCAAGGCAATTACAGTGTTATCAAGGAATTACGATTCAGCTTGAAAAAATTTATTCATTTTTGCACCAATAATAGGATGGACAATTTAGGACTAAACCGTGATTATTGAAGTTAGGTTAAGTCCTCGGAATTTGAAAGACCTTAAATATATTGTTTGATTAGTACGCGTACATAAGACGCTTTGGATTTGTGGGTAGTGTCCGTTGAAAACCCTCATGAGACAACACTCGTCCTACTAGGGACATCTAGGGGTTTAACGGCTTGTTGCATATGCTAAATGCTATCATGTTTCCTATGAAAATGAGACATATATTAGTTTAGTTTACTCGAGGACGAATAAAAAGAAAAGTGTGGGGGTATTTGATATACACATAAATGTGTATATTTTATCCACTTATTTATCTTGTTTTATCTTTAAAATAATTGATACTGTGTATTTATAGTTGTGTTTCCAGATTATTTATGATGGATGGATTGATGCACTTAATTGTTGAAAAGCTTGAAGAATTGATTTAAGAAGAGTGTTGAATTTTAGATCTGGACTGAAGCTTGAAGACCTAAAGAAATGTTGTTGTTCAACCACCTTCTACTGCATATTTCAAAGTAAAGATTCAATGCTTTTCATAAAGATCGCTTGTCTCGGATGATATGGAGTTCTCATTCATGCTCAAAACAAATTTCATTGATGCCATTTGATGCCCACAAGCTATTACAATTGCAAATCCATTCACATGCATTCACATTTAGCTGATTTGTTTATTTGTTATTTTGGAAAAGGGTTTTTGTCCCACATTATATATTTGGCCACTTAGTCTTGGCTATGCAAACTATAAAAACACTTGTATCTCCAATATTAGAATTACATTGGGTTTTATTCTATAGCTCTTCTCTAGAATAAAACTATTCTTCTCCTTCTCTTCTTAGTTGTTATTTTATTTTATTATTTATGTTTATTTTCTTTTTCCTTATTTCTCGATTAACTATGTCTAGCTAATCCCCTTTAATTAGGGGGTGATGACGCTTAGATTAGATTCAATATGAATCACATAGCCAAAAAGGATTAGGACTTTATTTATATAGAGCTAGATCTGAACCAAGGGTTAGATCTAAACCTTCATACTCTGTATCGTTTAAGAGCTATGCTCCTTCACAAGGTATATTCGAGTTCGATCTAATGATTATTAGATTTAGATCTAACTTTTAGGGTTTTAGAAATAAAATAGTGAATCTGCCCTGATAGCCTATGGTTGTTTAAGAGCTTAGCTCCTGCATAGGCTATACTTGTCCTTATTCACCTATTTCTTTCTAGAAACCTAATTATCGTTGATTCATGTTTGTGACAGAAACATGAATTGGTTCTGTATTAATCTATTTGGTTATTAATTCGTATTAATCTAGTTTATGTCATTGCTCCCTAATTGTTTTCATTTATTATTAAAATCTCTCTTTTTGTTTATTTTCTGTTACTTTCAAACAATCAAAATTTCGGAATAAATTGATTGGATTTATTAGTAAACTAATTTTTGGTCCTCGAGTTGGACACCTTCTACAACAACCCTTTTTGTTTAAGAAACCTGAATGAATTAAGCAATTGTTTACAGTTGTTAATTTGTTCGCAAACACCTATACTATAACCGAAGGGTTCGGCCAAGGACTTTCAAATCTAGCAATCTAGTGCTAAAATGTGTCTTCCTGACACCAATTTTCATGGGTCCTAAGTGGGATTTATCGTACATCATTCATCGGAGGCTTGATAATAGAGTTTTCAAGATAACGACCATTGATAGCGCTCATCTCCCGAGAGCATTGAATGTCGAGCAAACACTATTTGACTTAAACTTGTATTATTATTATTTTTTCAGATTATGTAATGAGACACGACTTGCCCAAAATTGTTTGGTTAATATAAACAAAAGATTATAAAGTGGACGTAAGATAGGATTTAGACGAACTACTATAAAATATAATGTGTCCCCTGTTATTTTTTGCATCTACTTCTCTATTTCTTGCGTTTATGAGGATATCGCACGTGTTTGAAGCTCTTTCCATGCTCTATATTTGTTGATGTATTTGGTTAAGTGTTATGATATGACCGGCTTCTGCCAAACCTGAACAAAAGGTTCAATTCACCCCTTAATGATGTTCACTTGCTCATGTCTCGGCGATTAAACTCTAGTCCGTGACTAATCGGACTTAGATTGACTAAATCCGAGGTTGACACTAACGCTTGACTTGGTGATTTTCACTTTGTAGACCAAAGTGAGAATACGACACCTAAACATTGTATCGACTCTCCTTACTATTCGATGGAGTGAGTATAGATGATGGAGGTGTGATCCGACCATCCCTGACGACAACCTCTGCCCTTGACTCGGGAGGTAAAGGGATAGTGCCCGGGCTAGTGTAACTTGACTACTTGCTCGACCAACTCCATTCCCCACAGCTGGGAACGGAGTTTGGACTAAATTCGAGTTTGATATCAACACTCAAACTGGAAAATTCCCAATTTAAGACTCAAAGTGTAGATGGAATGCAGAAGTGAATGATGTGACTATTCGCACGACTAACTCAGACTCTCTCAATTTGAGAGTGAGTATAAAAGCAGAGTAGGTGTGAAATGGTGCATCATGATTTAAGACCACTTTAACCCATGACTCTAACCTAGGCTTACGAAAGGTGAGTATAAAAGTATTCAGAGTAAACGTGTCTGAGAGACTGGGCTCTTACCCCATAACAGATGTAGGGCCATGAGTATGAACTAAGCCTGAAATCCCCACTAATGCTGGGGGTAACGACATGTCATTACTAATCAATCTTGAATAGGCCACCGACTAGGTGCCTTATTCAAGATTGATTGGGGCAATATACATACGCATCATACCCCTTAGTTGACTATGATATAATTTATCATTTATTACTTAGTTTAGTAATGTTTTTGACTACGAGTATATTGGATTAAAACCCTTATCTAATTGTGATTGATTCACTGTTAATTACTTGACTGTAGGTACGTTTGATTGAAATATGTAATAAACTTGCAGATATGTGATATTGTAGGAGCCTTGCTTTATTTACAAAATTCATGTTTGTATAAGTCAACAGAACAAAAAACGCGAGAGCCGCACTCGCAACAACCACAGCAGGCCAGTGGAAAGTACCACATCAAGTTGAAAACTCACTAAGACTTGGAGCCATCTTGGGTTTCTTAAGCTCGCTGATCTTCCGCTGCTCCCCTTTCTCGGTCTCCGTAAGGTTGCGTTTAGTCTTCTTAGTTTTTCCAAGTGTGGGATATTTTCGATCAGTAGTGGACTGGGATGTCATTTCAGTTGAGATTGATCTAGAGAGCTCGGTGGAGGCCTTTACATTAGAGGAGGAATTATTTGAATGGGCTCAACCAAGAAAGGCACTTCCGAATCTTCAGCCTTGACCGAGCTTCTCATTCCTTGCTTTCAGCTCTACAAGGGTTAGCTTCTCAGTTTCGCCAGATAATCCGATGCATATGACATCATCATCCTTTTCGCCCTCTTTTCCGTCGAGATCATTCAAAATCGCAATCATATCAACGTCATTTGGAGTGTCGTCACCACGAGGTGGTGCAGGCTTGTCAGTCACTTAAGCTTTTGGATCTCCAGTAATGTTAGTAGGTTTTGTACCTAAACCAAGTAGAGAAATAGTTATTTTCTTTAAAGAATCAATAGACCTCTCAATTGGAAGCCTTGCAGCATGACGACACGCTAGGGTATATATGGCTAATTAAGGAGAAAATGTGGAAATACATTCAGCCGATTGATCTCCAGGAGTGGCAGGAGTTGTAGCTTCAACTATAGGGGAAAGGAGTGAACATGTAGTGAGTCCTGGATGTTCGGGATCATATTCATATGTCTCCCCAATCTCAGGAACTATAGAGGAGGAGCTAGACCCACCTTTGATGGCATTCTTACCCTTGACTTGACGTTTGGTAACCTCCATAGCCTTCTCCTTTCTGCTAGATGCTCCGTCTCTTCGCCCCGCAAGAATCTCCTCATCAACCCCCCTTCATCCACGGTCTCAACCTTAATTTTGCGCTTCTCTTCATCAACAAGCTCATCCCATGCATCGACTAATGTTGTGGGATAATCCTGTACCCAAGATATGTCACGGGTTTGTAGAACTTGAGCGAAGAAAGATACTAAGAGATGTCCAAAATCATCCAACTCTCGTTGGGCCTCAATGAGCTGTGCCTTAGAATTAAAAGCAGATTCGAGGGCGGTATTGGCATTCTCTTCAGCTATCCTGGCCTTCCCCTCAGCCTCGGCCAATTTGGCTTTTAGGTTTGCAATGTCCTTATTGATCTTGGTCTTCTCCTTCTCGAGGCGAGTGCAAGACAGTTTCAATTTAGACTTCTCGGTTGTGATGCCCTCAACTTGCTTCTGTAGAGTTGTATGTTCTATTGTTGGTGTCGAGCTCGTCATGAAAGCATTGTTGTAACTCGTCACGCAACTGCTTATACTTTTCGACGTCGTTCTCTGCAAGTGCTAGCTTGATTTGTGAAACGTCACGCTGTTTCTCTAGGAATTTAACATCCGAGTATCACATACCCACATCTGCCTTTGGTTATCTAAGTCCAGCTAAGGGTCTTGAATAATTTTAGATTGCTTTTGGGCATACTTGCACATTTCTTGGTACTGCCGATCAACAAAGTCTATTTCGGCTTTATCGCTATCAGACTAGTTAGCGGGGACCCATTCAAGATTAGTCATGAAATGCATATTCTCGAAATGATAATCAGGGAACTGATCCTTCAAGAGTTTTACTCTTTCTGCAGTGGAAGGGTCAAGCACCACATGTTTCGATGTGGATATGTCAATGGATTTACATTTTGGTAGGAACGATGTCCACGCCATCCTTTTCATTATCCTTATGTTTGGACTTATCTTCGAGGTTAAAATGCTTCTTTGGTGGTTTATCTTGATAATACAAATCTTTTCTAAGGATTGAAGCTCTAGGAACCTGCTTATCCCGTTCATGATGGCTTTGGTGACTTTTATGCTTATCGGAATCTGAGCGAGCCGGAGAGTAGGAGCAGGAGGATTGATGATATATTGATTGATAACGTATCTTATCATCCCTCATGCGGTTATCTTGACAATCATTGTGACACCCCACATCCGTTAATTTCAATCATTAAGAGAGTGCATTAAGTTTCGTGAAGCATTATAGGTAAACAAAAACATTACAAGGCAGATATAAAATAACAGCGGAATTTAAAATTTTATTAAGCAGAAAACATCATAGTTCTTACATCATATGTCTAAAATGCATAAAACACCTGTACATAATTAAAATTTCTATCATGTACTTAAAACATCAAACTACAATAATAGAAGAAGCATAATCCCCAAAACATAGCCACAGTAGAGAGAAATGAAATCAAGCAGTATATCTAAGAAACTCCAAACAAGATGAATGCAGAATCCGGATCAAGCTTGAGTATTCCCACCCTGAGAACCTGTGGGGAAACAAAAGAGAAAGAAGAGGAAAAACAAAATAGGTCATACATAAAGTCTGGCGAGTCCAGTTACTTTTAGCATATAAATAAGTAAAAGTATCACGACAGGCATATAAACTGGAGAGATAGATAACAACACAATACGGCAGGTATGACAAGGTAGATACGGTAAACTTGATAGAATATATTACGCTTCTCTAATACTTTATCTTTCTCTGCACCAATACTAGCATAACCTGAATGAGATGATCCCAACAACTATAAGATGGTAGATTTAGGCGTACTTCTAGTGATAGGTTTTAACCCCATACAATCAACAGCCAGCCCAACATAACGGAGTTACCCCTAAGGATAATAACGGGCTCCTAAACATACCAGAATCTAGATGTATCCTAATTACTACCCCAATCGATCGATTCCCTACTCCGTAGATACCCTGTGCTCGTCCCACAGTAGGATGTATCACTTCCTAAAGTGGCAATCTTTCGTTTTTCAGAATGTGCACAAACATATCTACTGATGTCATGGCGTCTAAACCTCCTTTGCCAGACCCATGCACGCACATGACCCCATCGGAATGCGCCGCTCACACCACCTTTTCGTTTGTATCTCTTACAATCAGCCCAGTAAGCATGCCCCGACTCCGACCTTGTTTGGAGTACTCGTTTGATACATTTATATGGGTTACTGACTGAAACGGGTCCTACACAAGATGATGCTTCCCCCTAAGCTTGCATCCCCACTAGGTTTTCCATAGGTTATGCCAAACCAAAGTAAAAGATTGCAAAACCCCACAGGTTAGGTTTATAGGCCTATATATAAATATTACTGTAACACCCCACACCCGCTACGGTCACTCATAAGGGAATGCCATAACATCGGTGGAGTATTTTAAGTGAATATAGAACAGAAAAATTACAACAAGACAGATATAAGTAATACTTGAGAATTTAAAACATCATTTCATTCCAGCGGAAAGTAAAACATGTTTGGTTACACCAAAACCATAAATAAGAGTCAAGTACATAATATCCATCCTGATAAAAACAAAAGTACATAATCCCACTACATAACCTAATAGCCATAATAGAAAAGATAAACTGAGCTTTACATCCACGGTCCAAGCTCCAAAAGATTGATAAAGCAGTCCGATCAAAGCCCACTAGTGCTAGGCCCACTCTGAAAACCTGAGGGTTGGGAAAAAGATAAAGAAACAACGGGGTCAGACATAAGTCTGAGTGAGTCCTATAACCCTAACAATACAATCATTAAAGTAATTAGGGTATGATATAAACAAGGTATGGTACCTCTGGGGATAATGACTACACTAAGTAGCCAACTAAACACAGGATGTACTAAGATAACCGAAAAGACGCATTTATCCACCCAAGGATAATTACTAGATTGCACCACCCCAGATCTACCCACCCAAGGGTAATTCCTACATTGCACCGCACCAGTTCTACCCACCCAAGGGTAATTCCTACTTAAAGGTTGATCCCACTGAGTGTACTTAGTAATTTTACCCAGTAGTTTCTTGTACCCCTAGCTGACTACATAGGTGTCGTCTGCTCCTATCTCCACTAGGTGTACCCACTACCCCCAAGTGATCGGCTCCCTACCGTAGATACCCGTGCTGGCCCCACAGTGGGGTGTATCACTCCCCAAAGTGGCAACCCGATAATCAATGGTGCACGGCTTATACCTACACGATGCAACAACGTCTTACCTACCAGCCCGGGTCCACACACGCATATGAAACCCGTTGGACTCGCGTTGCCACCGCTACCCCGTTTTGGCCTCTTATAGTCAAGCCCAATATGCGTGTCCCGTCCTCGACTTGGGTCGAGCCCACAGAGATACGTTTGGGATATTGGTTGAAATGGGCCCCCACAAGCTACTACTTAAGCTTGCCATTTTATCTAGTGCATCCCACTTAACCCCTTTTATAATCATGCCCACTTATATGTTAAGGTTTGGTTAAGTCATCTATTTATATTTCAATTGCCACTTAAGGCCCCCACAAGCTACTACTTAAGCTTGTCATTTAATTATATTTCAATTGCCACTTAAGGCCCCCACAAGCTACTACTTAAGCTTGTCATTTAATTATATTTCAATTTCCACTTAAGGCACCCACTAGATTTCCGCATGCCACCCAAGGCACTTACTTGATTCCCACATGCCACCCAAGGCACTTACTTAACCCTTTAATCATGTTTAATTACATGTTCCACTTTGGTTAAGTATTCTAATCGTATTTCTATTGCCACTCAAGGCAACCCACTAGTTTCCTTATGCCACCCAAGGCACCCCCACTAGTTACCACATGCCACCCAAGGCACCCACTTAACCCCTCATGCCCCTCTACATGCTAATTTGGTTAAGTGTTTCTTAATTAATTAAGATCGTAACCTTTGTAAAGACCTCTCACATTAGACTGTCTTTTATGGCAGCTGGATATGCCGGTTGGTTCCGGGCAGCCTTACACCATAACAGAGTCTAACCTCGTGTCTTTACACTTGTCACGTATTTTAGTTTATGACTAAGACCTCTCACATTGGGCCAATCATTTGTAGCCGCTGGATTTGCCGGTCGGTTCCGGGCAGTCTTATGCTACAAAAGGGTCCAACCTCGTGTCTTAGTAGATTAATTACACCTAATTAATCACCCCCATAATTTGTATTAATTATCCCTAATTAATTACAAATACTTAAGAATATGGGTAGACCTAACTCAATAGGTAAATTCCCAATTCCATAATATGGGTAGACCTAACTTAATAGGTAAATTCCCAATTCCATAATATGGGTAGACCTAACTTAATAGGTAAATTCCCAATTATGTCCATCCACTTTACGGTATGTTTAATCATACCCACTTCACACAATTTTATGTGTTCATTAATTTTTACCCCATCGTCCCCACGTAAATACGTTAACATGACATACTTCAAAAGAGAAGATTCATCATACACACAATGGGTTCAACTTAGCATATCATTAGCATTATCATGGGTTTAAAAGGTGTCAACTTGTATATATGACCATAAACCCAACTTGCATAAATAACCAACCCAAACTTGCATGAATCACATATGTCATAAAGATGGTAACTTGCTTAAATGTTCATGTCATAGACCTATCATAAAGGTGTCAACTTGCATATGAACTTGCATCATAACTTGCATATGAACTTGCGTCATAACTTGCATATGAACTTGCATCATAACTTGCATATGACCAAACACTTAGCATGCATAAAACCAAATACTTAGCATGCATAAAACCAAATACATAGCATGCATAAAACCAAATACTTAGCATGCATAAAACCAAATACTTAGCATGCATAAAACCAAATACATAGCATGCATAAAACCAAATACATAACTTGCATAACATGTTACATATAAACTTGCATATAATCTCACATATAGCTTGCATAACATGTTACACATGAATCAATGTTCAACATAGTGTTTTGCATCATAAAACATAGCATTAAACTTGCATATAGCATAAAACTTGCAAAACACACAACATACACTATACTAAACATAAACACATTGATTCCACAAACATAGCCATATCTTATCATATCCTATCATAATCAATTTAACAATTGATTGTTAGGAGTATAGAAACTCACCACTAAACTTCCCTAAGCAAACCCTTGCCAAAAAATCACCCAAAAACTCTAGCCTTGAACATAAAGCTTGCAACTTGATGATGAATGCAAGCTAATGATCACTCATACAACTCAAAGATGCTTGTATGAACATGAAAGCCTTCATAGAAATAGTATTTAAAAGAGGATGGAGGCTAGGCTTTGAGTGGAGGCCATGATCATAGAAAATTTTGGCATAGTTTAGTTAGGAGATAGGATTATGGTCATTTAGGGCTAGCTTAGGGTCTTATTTATAGGATTAGGTTGTGTTTTAGACCCTTAGATTAACCCTAGGTTAGTTTAGGACCATCAGATCTCGGAAGCTTCTAGAGAATAGCCCAAAACACAGCCAAACCCTAAAATGGTGCACCAGGTTAAACTGGCCGAGCACCCCCTGTCGACACCCAAGTCGACAGGGCTGTCGACTGGGTCTAGCCAAGTCGACTGCCCAGTCGACAGGGCTGTCGACTTGGTTAGCTAGGCGGGAATTTTCCCGCCTGGGCCCAATGGCCCCAATTTTGAAATTTGAACCTGAATTTTAAATCTGTTTTGAACTTTGAATTTTCTGTAAACTTCATTGGGCCATAACCGGCCCATACAGACTCCGATTCTCGAAAACTCGGACTCTATTTCGCATATTTTTCCGAGACGAACGCAATGACGCAGCCCGTTTCCCCCAATTCTCACACCTAAGATTATTTATTCTGTAATTAGTGAATTTTAGCATTAACCGAAATTGGGGGTGTTACAATTACCCACCAACCCAAGATGTACTTAACCCACCCACTGTTTCAAACAAGTTTACTTAACCCCTATTCAAGTTAACATGTTCATACAATCACTATGGATTCAACTAGGTTAAGTATTTGAGTTCGTTACCGTTTATTCATTTATGGTTACAATATGCTAGACCTCCCATATTAAGCCTACAACTTGTGGATGCTGGTTACGCCGAGCGGTTCCGAGCAGACTTCTTCCACAAATCGGGCTTAACCTCGTATCTTAGCACATCATGTGTTTATGCACTTAGACACCTCACATTAGATTCACCAGTTGTGGTCGTTGGATATGTCGGTCAGTTCCGGTCAGGCTTCCACCATAAGTGTAATCTAACCTCGTGTCTAAGCGTGGTTACAGTTTCTAATTAATGTAGTTCTAGGCATTTTCATTATTAACCAATTATTCCTATGTCATTATAGATTTCCATGCCCCTTTCCCAAGTCATGTTCATAATGTACCATATGCCCCAAATTAAGGTCTTTAATCAAAGATTGGTTTATCCCTTAAATCCACATTCATATTTTAATTCAAGTTATGCCCAAATTTCCCAATACAAGTTATGCCCCAATTTAACATTTTTCATTCGTTCCCAATTTCCTGCGTTCGCATATTTCAGCGGCACGCCTAGGGTCGAAGGTAGCCTGGCTATAAAAATAAAATGGAAAAGAAGAAGGGAAGATGACAGAAATGAACACAATAACAAGATTTACATATAATGGCAGAAAGAGGCATAACAACTAATAAACATATATTGACAAAGTTGGGCATAATGACAAGATATGCATATAGGGAAAAAAATCTAATGAACATGTGATAATAGAACTGATTATGCATAGTGTCATGGTCATAAACAGGCATGATGAGATCTAGTTACTGAATTAGATCAACAAACAATGACAGATCTGACATGATAAATAGGTATAGGCTTAGATCTAGTTCATAGTCATATCAGAATAACTTAAATATACAGGTTATAGCAGATTTGATTTGATTCAAATAGTCACAGGCTTAGATCTAAGTTATAGTCATGTCAAGATTAACTTTTAAGTGTTTAGATCTAAAATTAACGTAAACTCACTGTGATTGGATCTAGAAAATAAAAGAAAGATTGCAAATATTGAATCACAGATCTCTAAACTTGAATGACTTGATTGTTGAAGAAGAAAAGGGCTTGATTTAATCTGGAAAGAAGCAACATCTAGTCCTCCATTCTTTTCAGAATGAATAAAACAATGAGAATGGGGTCATATATATAGCCATCTCAAAACCCTAAAATATGCCCAGATCTGCGAAGGGTCGACCCCCCTTGGTGTGTCGACCCAGAGGTTGACACCCCCCTTATGGGGTCGACTCATAGCTCGACACCCCCTTGATGGGGTCAACATCCATGGGTGAGAAACTTCCCGCTCCCCCTTTTGCTTCGATTTTGAACTGTTTTGAATTTCCGGACTTATTTTATTCATATATGTTCTTCTTATGTGTATACAAAGTTCAAACCTTAATAACTTCTTCATACAGTGTCCGTTTTACGCAAACCAGTTGTCTATTTTGACCAAAATTCCAAGACGAATGCAATGGCGCAGTCCATTTCACTTAATTCTGAATATTAAATTAAGTATTCTTTAATTTATCATCTTTAGTGTTGTTAAAATTACGGGGTGTTACAATCATGCTTGGCATCGGAATAAGACCTAGGGAGACTTTGGCGAAGTTTTCTGGTGTCATAGATTTGGTAAGACACCGTCCCTGTAAGATAACACAAATCAGTGTTAGAACCAGAAAATAGGATTTTGCGCAAGTACTGTGACGTGCAGATTCTGTGTCGTATGTCCTAAATGATTTTCCATGATGCACTAGATCCCAAGTTTGGCTTGTAGGTGTCATCTTCCGTGTATTAGTAGGAGTGATTTCTTCTTCAGAACGAGGAAAGAAAGATCTAGAACCAATGCCTTGGGAAGAATATATAGCGTCGAGCAAGGGAGATTAGCCAAGCCTTTAAATATGGACTCATTTTGCACGAATCGTGAGTTGGTGATTGAGAAGGAGATGGGGACTTAGGATAAGTGTGCCTCTCAGAAATAGATGTATCTTCCGGGGAGTTACTCCAAGGTTCCTCCTTGGGGGTCTTTTCCATAAGCTCCTCGGTATGAATGTTTACTAGAGAATGACTCTTAGGAATTTCGATAGGCTCTTTTTCAGGAGTTTTCTCTTTCGCTCCCAGAAGAGGTTCTTGACTTGAACACATGGGATCTTTACTCTTCCGACCCTCTCCAACTTCGGATGTCCGTGCCCCTCGACTGAAAGCACGACTCCAATCCCGCTGGTATAGGAGGAACTTGAACTGGGGGAACATATACATAAGTATGGCCTCTACCATGTCCTATACTTCGTTACTGACTAAGTAGATGATGCCAATGAAGAAAATTATCTACTAAGCACTTTTTTATATTCAAAAAAAATCTAAATTAACATACAGTAAAGTGTTTAGGCGGTCTTGGTTTACTTGGTCTTGTGGTTTCTTCGGATTTGGAACTGAAGATAAGAAAGAAAGTTCAGTGAACCTGTATGTGAAATTGGAACGAGAAAGCCAGAATTTGAAACTCACTTGATTGAAGCCACCTCCTAGCACACCCGGGCTAGTGTCGAATGTAGAACCAGTTAGGCCTTATGTCGCCCATATTGTTGAATCCATCAATGATGATCTTTCTCTTGGGCATAGATTCAAAACGAATAAAGGAAGGAATCTCGCGCTGGCGATGCTTAAAGTGATAGAAGAAGATTACATCCTCGAAGGTGGTCTCCACACTTAGGACCTACAGTGTATACAGATATTAGCAGGCCGTCAGGTGGAGTTGCATGAGAGCTATTTCTAATCATCTTACAAAATCGATGACGAAAGGAAGGAATGGAGGAATAGCCCCAACTGGGCACATTAACCAACTTATTGCCATGTACCTTTCTGAAGGATTGTAGGGTCTGTCTAAGAAATTCTCTTCTACCCGAACTTCATCCCAAGATATCCCGTGCCTTAAACATAACCATCGAGTCTTGGCTCATCGGTAGTGGATACCTAGGAATCGTCGGGTTCCTGTAGAAAGATTACATCATTCAATATATCGGGAGCTCATTTTTCACCTACTCCTCCTACTTCCTCATATATAGATATTCCTTAATTAGACGATTTTGCATCCTCGTGAATATTAACTTCAAATTATGGATCAATGCTATTTGAGTTAGAATTCGATGAAAGTATGTTCGGATTAATTGACAATCTGGAGCCCTTCCCTTTCCATATTCTGAATATCTTGTTGGGCTCCTCCTAGACATATTTGTTGTACTATCCATGAAACATCAAAGATTAGGGTATAATAACATGTGCACCGCCATGTGTGTGCTAGTGTGCATAGTGCAAATACAATAAGCAATGTAAAGGAAAGAAGTAGTAAAAGCATGTAGTTGTTCGTTGTGCCTCACAGTGTTGAAGAAGCTTATGGCTTTATGTTAAAAATTACCAAATAAGTATGCTTTGCTATGTTAAAGTCCAAATCCTGAAGGGTTCTAGCCTAACAGTCCTCGAGACTGTGTGGTATACAGGATTTGGTCAAGCTGTATGTGCGTATTAGGACATAGTTGTTAATATCTCTATGCTTGTTAACTTGGGAATACAAGTGTGCACGAAGTAATGAAAAGGGGATATGCCTAGACCGAGTCCTCGGGTTAGATCGCCCCAAGTCGGATTGACTCAGGTCGAGAATTTTCGACCCGAGGCCCCATTTCACATTTGAACTTTTTTCTTACTATATCTGGAACTCCACAAAGAAGAAGGCAAATATCAGTTTGAGTAATTGATTCCACCCAACAAATTCCAAGCCAAACCGCATCTTTCTCTTTTCCAACTCCGTCTTCCCCTCGAAACCGTCTCATCGAACTTTTCACTATCCATATCCATAACCTCTCACACTAACACCTATTACCGTCTGAATCGCCACCATGGTGGATGGAACCAATGCCAGTGACGATTCCAATGCCAAGCGGAGCAGCTTTAAGTTTTCATACACGAACTCCAGCTCGAATTGAAGTGAAAATATTCGAATTCAAAATTCGAACTCGTACTAATTTCTAAATTACGAGTAAACAACATGGATTGAGTAATCCTATCACCCACCTATGAATCAAGTTTGGAAAATCGGGGCAGAGATGTTTGGAAAGTAGGGTTAACGTTGGAAGCAATTAAGTGACAGCGAAGTAAAGTAAAAAGGCACGAGGGGTTTAACTCGAATTGTATATGGCGCGAAGAGGCAATTCACATTCCTTGAAAAGACAGAATGACTTAGTCTTTCAAAAACAATCAAGGGAAGATTGGAGCCACTCGGATCAGAAGGAGCATCTAGTTGAGTATTTTCGAACCGAAGCCACCTCATATTTTTCGACTCAAAGAAATATAAGTGAGAGATGTTGAAAATTTTGGAGAAAAGGAGAACATCCTCATCAACTACTATGTATTCATAATAATGTATCATGGACATGTATCGTAATTGAATCCCAATAATTAAGAAGAGCCATCTGGAATGACTAGTGTGTGTATAACCATATACAAGAACCAGTAAGGTAACCCAACTCAAATGAACGACTCTAGTCTTTTGAATCAACAAAAATTAGAAGATTTACCTGAAAATCTGCTTATTCCCCAGTTAAATATCCTAAATTGCCAAATCTAATGAAACAATTGTAGGCATGATCTATTATTTGTACATGGTGTAAAAGAACCAGGAGTTATAACTTCACGAAATGACACGACTATTAATTGATGTTCATTCGGACATGGATGAGCTATCAAGTTCAAAGAAAATCTCGTCTACAATAAAATGTACTTTGGGGGAATGTTAGCCTACCTTGTGATAAGGTCGTCAAAAGTCCACCCGACTACGATCAAATATCAAGTGTTATGCTCTGGAATAAACAAAGCACTTTCGTTCAAACAAAGTCTAGAGCCTCTGGGTCGAATTCCATCGAGTCAACCCATTCGACCCGACCTGACCTAAATTTGTACACTACATTGGACAACTACCTATTACCTTCATTAACTTCTTAACGCATGGGGTGATCGCCCCGACCCTCGAACCACGATCAACACATACCCGTATCTACTCATGACCTATAAAATCGGAGCTGCTTCTACCACATAATAACGGTTCCCTCTTAAACCTATCGACCTAACTCAATTTCGAGGACCCGATGGAAGTAAAAGGGACATTTTTCCACTCAAGTACTTGAAGCCATATAGTGCTGGCGTCATTCCCATTCGAGCCACACTCTGTCATGTCCATTTTTGAGTGTGTCTTCATAAGCTTGGGAGGAAATAGATTGTAACTCGAGTGTTGAGAGTTTCTAAGTGTTGTAATCATAATTCTCTACTGAATATAAGGATTATAAAGTGGATGTAGGCTAGTTAACGCCAAACACTATAAATTATGTGTGTTTGATTGTTTTTCCTCGTTTTCAGTTTATATTTCTTCATTAATCTCTACGAAATCTAGTCTATTGGTTGTTAATGCCAATTTTTAGTCTAAAAAAAAGTTATTAAACAAGAATTTTGTCAAAATGATAAAGATTATGAATGGTTTTAAGAAGGTTTTAATTAACTAAATATAAAGTGAAAGGAGACTTGATTGAGATCCGATATAATCCATTATTGTTTTTAAATTGTGCTTGTTATTTTGAAAACCAAGATCGGATTTCTATCCGAAAACCATTACAAATAGTGATACGACAAAATGAAAAAATAAAGATATTGAAGATGATGGCTGAGGACCGGAGATCTTTACATCGTACAGGTTGTTTTTGGTATCTCCGGTTGGTTGTACGCCCACTATGAGATTATATTATAGAAGTGGCCTGAACTTACTTGTAGATTTTCCAGATCCGCAAGGGCTTCTCTCCTTAATTGGACGAGGAATAAGGTGCCTACTTTTTCCTTCAGACCCAGAATGAACTCGTATGGATGTATGTATGACGGTGTATTTTGTAATGTACAAGTTAATCTTTACTAAATATATCTCTGTTTGGTGGTAGAGGATATGTTCTCTTAGCTTAACACACTTCTTTGAGATGTATGAGCTCAAAGGTGATATGGTTAGTGATTTTCAATTATATGTTATGGAATGACATTATGACATTCAAAGTGGTTGAACTATAGATGATCAAAACATGGATTAGTTAAACGTAGCTTTGTGTAACGAGACTTCGATAAGCTTCTCTCCTCGGAAATGACCAAAACAGAAAAAATGCAGAAAGGTTAGGGGTGTGTCGTTTCCTTCTAGATAAAAAGTGTACCACTGTATGGATCCCAGGTATTATTTATGAGGCAACATCTACTTATGTGGTTGTTGACGACGCGGGCTCCTGGTTAATGGTTAGTAACAGTCGGAAGATGGCATACTCATACATGCTCTAATTTATTCAGTTAAGGGATAACCTGACCTTGTGTTGGCATAGAACCGGTTAGGATCTTAGGACATCCCTCTAGAGTTGTACCCGCTGGATAAGGAAGTTCCTTAGCCTGGACATTTGCTGGAAATCCTTTTTCCACTACAAGCCCGTAAGATTTCAGTTGTATACTATATGTCTGCATAGTATATGGTACTTATGCTGGCTAAAATTGATACATTTACTTGTGAAATAATTTTTCATACTTTGCACTAATAATAATATCAGAGGATTTTCCACGTATCAAGAAATTTTCATTATCATAAGGGGAAACCTCTCCCAAGTCTATATTTTTATTGTGTGTGCGCATGAGGCCATATGGTAGCTTTATTTTCTAAAAAGCATTGCGAATTTTCTGCACCAATATTTATAAGGGAAAACCCATTCCATGTTATACAAAGTGGTCTTATGATTCACCTAACTTTAAAATAAATCAAAATACATCTATTTTAAGTTTCTCACATCAGTCTCATGGTTTATTTGAAGTTTGTTGTTCTTCCACCCGAACTCTAGGTTCCCATATTTTTCACAAAGGCAGCCTGATAGTTAGGGTTTGTAGATTAGTCTTGGAGTCAGTCTTTGAGCAGATTCTGGATTAGGACTGGAGCTGGCATTTGAGTCATGTCATTATTGTAGTCTTTCGATGAGAGTTTTATATTTTTCCACTGTGAAATCAATGTACTCTGATGTGTCTCTTGTAACTCTGATGTAAAAATTATTGTTATGATAATAGAAGTTCATTTTGTTCTATTCCAATGTGTAAGTGCCCCTAACAATCTATCTTTATGAATGATTCGAGATGGTTTTATTACCGGTTTGAAGCGATCAAAAAGGCGGGTCATTACAAATACCGAGAATTTATTAGTGTCAAATTCTGAGGTTGAGGAGTTGGGTCGTTTGATTTGGTATCAGAGCTTAACTTAAGCGAACACCTAAGACTCAATGGGTTCGACACATTAGAGATAAGATTAACAATACCCTAGAATGAGTTTAGTCTGAGAGAGGGCATAGTACCCAAAGAGGTTAATGAGTTAAGGAGCCAAACGGATGAGTTATTGAAAAAGGGATCTAGTGGCTCAAGTTGGAGCTCAGTCGTAGTATTTGTCGCGAAATCTGATGGTTTTTTAAGATTGTGTATGGATTATTAAGACATAAATAAACAGATAATCAAGAGCAAGTATCCTTTACCCCGCTTAGATGACTTATTCAACAAACTACACGGTGCTCGGGTATTTTCTAAAATGGACCTAGCCACAGGATTCCATTAATTAATGACATCAGAAGAGTTCATTCCTTATACCGCATTTAGAGGACCCAATGAGGTTTATAAATGGTTAGTAATGCCCTATTGACTAATTAACGCACCTACCTATTTTGTGGATCTAATGAATCGAGCATTTGGAGAAGTGCTCCACAAATTTGTGTTAGTCTTTTTTGGTAGAAGTTTTCTTATACTCTAAAAATAAGGAAGAAAATGAGAGGCATCTCGAGATTGTATTAAAAATTTCTAAGAAGGAATGTGCTAACAGCCAAATTTTCGAAATTCCATTTCTGGGAAGAAAGGCTAAGATTTCTCGGACATGTTGTGCCAAAAGAAGGGATCTCAGTAGATTTAGGAAAAATTATGACCATTATGTATTGGAAACAACCAATAACTCCAAAAGAGATTCGCAGTTTCTTAGGACTGGCGAGTTATTATTGGAGATTTGTTCAAGACTTTCCAATATTGCTCACAATTTAAACAAACAAGCCATGAAAGATGCAAAGTTCGAATGGACATCAAAGTGTGAGAAATCATTTCAAGAATCAATGAAAATATTAACCATAGCTCCATTTTTAACCATCATTAACGAAGTGCGGAAATAACTGTATACACGGATGCTTGCAGAGAAGGGGTAAGAGCTGTACTCATGCAGCAAGAGAAGATCATTGCCTATGCAAGTAGACATCTAAAGACGCATGAGAGGAATAATGTGATACACGTCTTATAGTTATTAGCCTTGGTGTTTGCATTTAAGATATAAAGACATTATTTGTTGGATGGAAATTTCAAGCTATTTATAGAACACAAGTTTCTGAAATATCTTTTTACTCAAAAAAGTTTGAGTATAAGACAATAGCATTGGATGGAATTTCTAGCATCTTATGATCTGGATATTCTGTATACGTTAGGAAAAACCAATATTGTAGTTGATGCATTGAGCAGAAAACATGATATTTCACATACTTGGTAGTGATGCCAACACTTTTAGAAAGATAACTAATAAGAAAAAGGAAGATGCAAAGTTTAGGAAGATTATCAAAGTTATACAACTTGAATGTAACTCTCGCTTTACGATATATGATAAGGAAGTAGTTAGACTATGAGGAAAGTTTATGTTCCAAATGTAGATAACTTACACCAAGAAGTATTACTCGAATGTCATCAGTCAAAGCTAAATATCCATCCTAGTGTTAGTAAGACGCATCAGGATGTAAAGAAGACCTTTTAGTGGAGAATAATGAAGCAGGGTATTACCATCCATACTATCAAATGCACGAATTGTCAATAGGTCAAGATCGATCAACAGAAGGTTACTGGATTATACCAACCACTTGAAGTTCTAACATATAAGTGGGAGCACATATTGATGGATTGCCTCGATCAAGGAAAGAAAATGAAAACATTTGGATTATATTCGATAGAATAACCAAGAGTGCAAATTTTATTCTAGTATAATTAATCAGAACTGCTGCCAGTTTGATAGAAATATATATGGGGAGATAGTGTGATTGCATTGAATACCTAGTAATATTGTCCGCGATAGAGATACTATCTTCATTAGCAAATTTAGCGATGCATTGTAGATAGCCTTGGGGACAAAGTTAAATATTATCATGGGATATCATCCTTAGATGGATGGACAAATGGAGAGGGTAAATCGACCTTTAGAAGGCCTTCTAAGAGCTTATGTCTTAGATTTTGGAGGATGAACTACCTTTGCTTGGTATAATTTTCTTAGAAAAATGGTTTCCATACAAGCATTGGCCTTGCACCTATGAAGCGTTATATGGCTGGCCCTACAGGTCTCCATCTTGTTGGATTGAGACCGGCTATCGATTAGTACTTGGTTCGGAAATGAACAAGGAAGCCTCTGAGAAGGTAGAATAGATAAGGAAGAGGACGAAGGAAGCACAAAATAGGCATAAATGCTATGCGGACCAAAGATGAAGGGAATTGAGTTTTCTACCGGAGACCACGTGATTTAAAAGAGCTCAACCATTAGAGGAGTAGTAAGATATGACCATAGAGAAAGTTGGATCCTTGATTTATTGGCCCTTATCCTATTTTAGAGTGAAATGGCTCTTTAGCTTATCGGGTGGGGTTGCTAGAAAGATTAGCGGGAGAGCATAATGTTTTCCACATATCTCATTTATGGAAATATGTTCACAGCTTAGAATAAGTAATAAAATAAGTTGCTCAAGAAGATATGGAGATCGATCCTTCTTTTAGCAAAGCCAACCGGTTTTTAAAAGTGGACTGTGCCACTTTCATTATAACTATTATTGATTACAAGAAAATACAGGTGATGGGTAGTTGGCCTATCAGCTACAAGCGGTTTTGAAGTGGGCCAACCATTATATCTAATAGGATTAAAGAATAAGAGTCATACAGAAATGCACGAACTACAAAGATAACATAATTGTTTACAAGCTAGAAAGAATGACCTAGTAAAAAAGCTTAGTACAAGACGTAGTTGTGACCAATGCACTGTAGTCGTAAATCCATGTAGAAGGGTACAACAAGTTGCACCAGTTGCATTAAAAGATGTGATAAAGTTAAAGCAGAGGGCTCTAGAAAAGGAACAACCGAAATGGGAACCCCAACATCACATATCGAGACTGACAAAGCCTTAGACAAGCATCCATAACATGTGACAGATACAATTGTGCATTCCCCAACCAAACTGCCATAACAGCTCGAGAGCAAGCTCTTCCATATTGCCAAAACAGGGTGGCTAAGACACCAAAAAGTACAACTGCCAACAGAAAATACATAGGTGTGGATGCACATGCGAATATGGATGAAAGGAAAAGAAACTGTCTCTACCAATTCATCATATTTTTGAGCTCTCGCTTAACATGTAATGCCAAAATCGAAGAGTAGAACAATCGACCAGAATATCACCATTATAACACACAATAACACAACACCAGACAGTTGCATAAAGACAAATCTAAGCATCTCAATCGGAAAGAAAACCAAGCATCTCAACAAGTAGTAAAATATCCACCCAAGTCACAGAACTGAATAAAAAGTACTACCAACAAGACGACTACACAATGAACATTGAATACCAAGAAGCTAAACAGTACCATCACAGACGAAGCAGAGCCTACATCGAGACATGAAAAAATAAAAACTAGAAGGAGTTACTGCTCACCATGAAGCTCCACGTTGGCGACAAACATCAAACCTCCATAGTAGCCACCAGTTGAATAGTTCGATACCCGAAAAAATCGAAGAAACCTAGCAGTTGCCTGATGTAGATACTAAAGAAAGGTTGGAAGTTTAAGTTAGTGGCGATTCGAGAAATTTGCTCTATGGAGATAAGGTTGGGTAAAAGAGGGAAAAAGGGGCTCAAATCTGTTCCACGAGAAGCGATACGCTGGTAAAGGCTTAGATCAGAGATGATAAGAGTTAGCAGAGGGTTTCACGCGAGACAAAGGCAAAGAGGAGAAGCAGATAAGAAAATGAGGAAACCAGAGTTTTAGAGAAAATATAAGGAGGATAATAGTTGTTTTAGGAAGGAAGGAAGAAGGGGATTCTTTTTGTTTCCATTAACAGTCGCTTCTGCTAAGAAGCCTGACCACTATCATTATTTTATCACTGCATTGAGCCTAATTTAGATATCACTAGGCAACCAATTCATATCGTGGATCATGATGAGAAATGATTAAGATGGATGGTTTTTAGATTAGCAAAAGTTTAATGGAGTGGAGATCCATATGATTGCACCTGAGAAACGGAGGGAAGAATGAAGAAGGCATACCAGGAGTTTAATCTGTTGTGATCTAAATACTATGGTAAAAACACATTTTAAGTCTTTAAGGGTGAAATATTCAAGTATGAAATTCATTTAAGAGGGGGAGAGAATGAAACAATCTAGAAATTTTAACTCTCCATTTAAGGATTTAACTAAGGAAAAATCACGTTTTCTTTCAAAATTTCAGAATAATAATCATTAGGATGGTTTGATAAAGTTTTTACCATCTTTTACTTATTCATAAGCTGTAAGAAAATCATTCTCAAGTTTTTTTTACCTAGGAAATTAATTTAACTCAAACCAATAAATGTGACCAACAAATGAATTTCGGATTCTCAACGATTTGACTATAAAAAGTTGTATAAAGCATTTACACACATATATGATTATGATAAAATAGCTATAATAAATTAGTAAGGAGATAAATTAATCTAAGAAGAGATTTAGAACAGGTGAATAAAATAGTAGTTTACTTCGATAAAATAGTACCACTCCTTAACATCATTACTCTTACACACCATAATATACTTGCAAACACCACACCCTTACACATGACATTGCAACTTAGGGGGTATTCATCCATGTGCAGTTAGTAGGAGGGGTATTTTGGCAATTGCCACCGAGATATTTTATTTTAAAGTTTTCCTATAATTCCCCACCCCTTTTCACTTCATTTCTTCACACAATTCTCTTATTGTCTTCCTCCTCTTAAGCTTTGTAGTGGCTTCTACATTTTATGAAACAAAATATAAAAAGGAAGAAAATTTCTCATTGCCCATCTAAGTACCCTAAGGCATCAAAATTATATCCAAACCATCACTTATCTTTATACATATGTCACTACCACTCAATAAAACTTGGAGATCCAAACCTCACCTCGCACCAATCGTAGGCCGTGAGCAACAAGGAAGAGAAGGAACTAGAAGCCCTTTGGGATTGACAAAGTGAGTAGGAATGTTTCGGGATATTCTAGGAAGAGTTTAACAAGTTTCAGTAGCATTAAAATCCAATCAAATGTGAATAAACTGGACTTAAATGACCATAGCTACACATAAGTAAATGGTAGTTAAAAATTTAAAATAGTTGTTATATGTATGTTAAATATTGCTTATGAATGCCATGTTAAATGTTTGGCAAGTTGGATGCATATATGTTTGATTGTATGGATGTTTAACGAGTCAAGTTAAATATGTGTCGTCAAGCACAATGGAAATCACTTTCCTTGTATAAATGAAAAGGAGAAAATATAATGACTAAACCTCTCAAAAATTGTTTAAAATGTTTTATAATAATGTTTTATATATGAAGTAAGAAAGAATACGTATTTTGAAGAAAATTTGGAACTACCCCAAGTTGAGGTGGGGTATTAATAGTGTGACATCTCACGTCTGTTAATGTCACTCATAAGAGAATGCATTACGTTTTTTTAAGCGCAATAGGTAAACAGTATGAAAATTCACAAGACATATATAAAATAAGTAGCGAAAAATTTCAACTTCATTTTTAAAAATAAAATGTAGTCTCAAACAGTTTACATTAAAACCAGTTACATCAAATTTGTCTCATAAAACAAAACATTAGAGTACATAAAATCATATCCCTCTTTATATGCCATAATAGGATACGGAGCAAGTCGGAAATGGTACATCTTAGGTAATCCAAGTCCAAGCTATAAGATAAAGTCCTAGTCATTGTTGAGTGCTCCCACTATGAGGGTCTATGGGGGAAGGAAGAAAGAAGCGAAAACAAAGGGGTCAAAAATAAAGTCTAGCGAGTTCAAGTGATTTTCAAATACGCATAAAATAGAAATGCCCAGACAGGTAAATAAGACTGGATGAGAAAGGTACAGTGTCATATAAGGTAAAACTAAACTAAACAGAACTGCAGGATAGACAGGAATAACAAGAATAAACTATGATCGAGTAATGCTTCACATTTATATCCTAAAACGGGTACGTCTGCACCAATACTAGTATAACAGGATTAGGTGTTTAACCTAATTACATAACAACATAATTAGCCACAGGATTAGGCAAATCCAAATTACATAACATTGTTAGTTGTTACCCTAATTACATAATAGTAGTATTAGATGTACCTTAATTACTACCCATGTGATTGGCTCCCTACTACGTAAATACCCTGCGTCAGCCCCGACAGTAGGGTGTACCATTCCCTAACCAACAACTATATGACACAGACCTATTTACTAGTGTTACAGCGGCTTGATTACCTAAATCGAACTCATGCACACTCATGACTTCCTTGTAATGTGCCCGTACCTACATTCTCCATTTGAACCTCTTACTATCTAGTTCAGTAAAGCGTGCCCTAGCCCCTGCCTAATGCAAGGCCCTCTAACAAAATACCAACAGGGATACTGACTGATATGAGTTCCGAACAGCAGATTGACACAAGCCAAACCCCCTAACTTGTGCGCCGGAATAACTAGGAGTTAAGAGTCCCAAAAACCCGATACAATAGCAGAACGATGGACCTCTTAGATTATTAATAATCATGTTTAACCAAGAAGGTTTAAGTTTTCTAAAAGTTTGGTTGTAATATTGCATGTCATTATATGTGTACAACCCTTTCCCAAAACACCTCCCCATATGTATACAATTTCTACAACGGTTCAGTTTATTAACCTACAACTGGTACTTACAATATTCTAACATGTCATATACTTAATGTTTGTATTAAATCAAATCAAACATGTTTAGTACATATGCATATTATTCATCAAACTATGTTCTACAACATGTACATGTTTGTGCATATTATCCATTTTTATAAATTTACAACAACTATATGCACATTACCCTTTTTATCAAATTATAGCAAGTCTAAACATGTGATATTATCCCTTTCCTAAGTTATAGTTAAACAATCCTCAATTTAACAACATGGCTAAATTCCTCCTTTTATGTCATTCATCGCACACTCTAATCAGATATAGCCTAGGCTTTCAAAGGCCTAGGCTTAGGGAAAACAGAGGAAGGAGAATAGAATCAAATTACATTGGCATATATAGGCAAGATTGGAAATAAACTAAAACATGGAAACAGGGAAAAGGAAGATAGATACATATAACTTATTAATTATCCAACAATAAAGGCGTATGTTTTACTAATCATAACGTCATAATTGATTAACCATGAAAACCATGTATAGCAATTATATTATAAACACTGTATATCTAAATCCAATTTTATTTAATTGTCATGTTATAGTCTAAGAAATCAGATTTGAAAATGACATGGAACTCATAATGGTTCTTGGTGAAGAAGAGATCAAATCTTTTATATTTATAACTATATACCATAGAAAAGTCCAATCCTTTCTGTTGTGGTACGTATGCAAGTCCTAAATGTTGTCTCTATGGATTTAGGCTTCAGCAGCATTTCCCCATTGCATATATATTTTTAGAATAGACTCATAGATGCAGAAGAAATGAAGAAATGTTATGTATGGTAATGGGAGAAACCATCTATTTCTAGATTCACGGAGTTAACCTCGGCTTATAGATCCTGTGGTTTTAATTCAAACCATACACGTAGTGCTGAGTCAGCAAGAACCTATTTGAAAAACTGTCCAGATTCATAGTTCAGAATCTTCCCCGGTTATGGGTGGGTCGACTGGTGGGTCGATCCAGCCATGTTTGGGTCTACCATAGGTCGACCCAGGACAGAAGTGGGTCGTCCCACAACAGTATGGTTTCCCGCTCGTTCTCCCGCTTATTTCCCCTGAAAATTCTGGAATTATATTTATATTATATTCATTTATAAGCCCCTTATATGTATACAAATTTCTAATGCCCATAACTTCTTTGTACATTGACCGTTTTCTCCAAACTTTGGGTCTATCTGAGCTAGAATGACGAGATGAACACAACAGTAATGCTGGTTTCACTTAATTCTGAATATTTAGTTAAGTAATACCCAATTTATTATTTTTAAAGTACGGTTGTAGTGTATTAAATTTTTGGGTGTTACATTCTCCCCTACTTAAAGAATTTCGTCCTCGAAATCTCCAAGTTAAGAAGAATGTTAATATCCTAATAATCACTTACAACCATCTACTCATCCATCATTAACAAGCATCCATTGTCCTTAAAAAAAATTGATGTTTGTATGAACATATGCAAAGGTGTTGTGTGTATATGTCCTTACACTAATTTAAAAATTGGGCAGTCGACTGCTTCAGTTGACCTCCTTAATGCAATTTATGTTTGTGCTATGAGTCCAAAATGTATGCAAATAATCCTAGTGTAACATATAAACTCTATATGTGTGCACAATCATTCATCAAAATGCAACGTCCATATGATGATTCACCCATTTCCACGCATGGAAAATTAAAATGCACACATATCTGTATGCAATATGTCAAGTGACTGAGCAAATCTAGTGCCTAATGTATGTATATGCATCTACGAAAAATCACTAGCAAACACTTGCATCCACTTATACCCATCAATCATAACATGTTTCAAACACATGTTTCCAGCTATTGGATTTTACCTAAGGATTGAAAAATAGGATAAATAAACTTGAATGATATAAGCAAATACAAAGTAAAACTTTAAAAAGAAGCCAAGAACATACTTTCGAAAAGAAAGGATAAGAAGCGTGAATCCTATCTTCGGGTTTGTAATACCCTATAATTTTAAAGAACACTATAATGATAAACTAAGGAATACTCCAATATGTCCGTCTCGGAATTCTGCTTAAGATAGACACCAGGTTTGCGTAAATCAGACATCATATGAAGAAGTTATTAAGGCTTGAAGTTTATATACATATAAGACATTTATATATAAATATAACTATACTAGAAAATCAAAACTTGAGGAGGGAGAATTAGGTGGGAAATCGGCCGGTTAGGGGTCGACCCCACCTAAGAGTGTCGAGCCATGGGTCGACACCACAACAGGGGTGTCAACACCCATGTCGACCCCCACAGTTCTAGGGCAGATCCAGTTCTGCGCACATAGACTTGTTTTTTGACTAGATTCGTTGACCCTAGCTATATAAAGGACCTTAATCCCATTGTTTTATTCATCTTAATCGATGGTGACAATGAGGTGCTACTCGAATTCAGAGTAAAATAGCCTATTCTTCTTCAACAACAAGTTATACATATTCGGAGATCTGTGCTACAACATCTACAATCAATTCCCTGTTCTTTAGATCTGATCCAGTGAATTTATGTTGCTCTTAGATATAAACACATAAAATGTAATCTTGACATGTCTATAAGTTTGGATCTAAGCTGATACCTCTTAGTAATTTGAATCATAATAGATCGTCCATTACTTGTGTACCTAATTTACTGTTTAGATCTCATATGCCAGTTCATGATATCCCTATTATGTTAGTTTGCCTAATCATGTCACCGTATGCCTATTATATTAGTTTGCTTAATCTTGTCACTATGCATATTATGTTAGTACGACCAATTCTATCATCATGTGTCCGTTTTTATTTAATATGCCTATTCTTGTTCTCTTCCCTCTCTCTTTCGCTTTTTATTTTTATAGCCAGGCTACCTTCGAGCCTAGGCCTATCGATGAAATACGTGAGCGTACGAAATTAGGAACGATTGGGGATGATAAATTCGGGGCATAATTCTTATTGTAAAACATGATTGGGAATTTTGGGCATAATTTGTACCTTGAACCAAAACTTGGGGGATTTGGGGGCATAATCTATATCTTCATCTAAATCTGGGGCATATCTTGTATCATAGATCGGACGGGATTTTGGGGCATGATAAACTTGAAAATTTGTTAGAAATGAAAATGCCTAGATTTGCAGTGATTAGAAATTGTAATCGTGCTTAGACACGAGGTTAGATTACACTTTTGGTGAAAGCCTGCTCGGAACCGCCCGGCATATCCTACGTCCACAAATGGTAAATCTAATGTGAGGGGTCTAAGTGCATAAAAAAGTAATGTGCTAAGACACGAGGTTAAGCTCGGCTTGTGGAAGAAGTCTGCCTGGGCCCAACCAGCATATCCAGCATCCACAAGTTGTAGACTTAATGTGGGAGGTCTTAGCGCATTATAACCATAAATGAATGAATGGTGATGAACAAGTAATATTTAAACTGTTTGAATCCATAAGGATTACATGAACCAGTTACCTTGGGTAGGGGTTAAGTAAACTTGCCTGAAATAGTGGGAGGGTTAAGTAAATCTTGTGGCGGTGGGTAATACTTATATATATATATATGCCCACAAACTTAACCTATGGGGTTATGCAATCTTGTTAAACTGGTAGGCATAACCTGTTGAAATCTTAGTAGTGGAGATGCAAGCCTAGGCGGAACTTGTATCATTTAGTGTATGGGACGCGTTTCAGTCAGTAACCCATCTTGGTATCAAACGGGAAACACTGAACTAGGTCAAAATCCGGGCACGCTTACTGAGCTGTTTATAAGAGGTCACTTGGGTGAGGGTGTTTGACGGTGCGTTCCAATGGGGTCATGTGCATGCATGGGTCCACTTGATAAGGAAAATAAGACGATGAGACACTAGTGGATATGGTTGTGCACATCTTGTAAATAAAGGGTTGCCACTTTAGGAAGTGATACATCCTATTATGGGGACAGCATAGGGTATCTACGAGTTAGGGAGCCGATCGATTAGGGGTAGTAATTGGGGTACATTTAGCGTTGCTTGTTTAGGAGCTTGTTCTTGTCGTTGGGGGTTAATACCTGTCAGTTCTATTGGGCTACCTTTATTGTATGGGGTAAAGCCACTCACTAGAAGCACACCTAGTCTACCATCTTGTACTTGTTGGGATCATCTTGTTCTTGTTATGCTAGTATTGGTGTAGATATAAAAGTATCAAAGAAGTGCAATATATTCTATCATGTTTATCCTATTTACCTTGTTATACCTGCCTTATGATACTGTTATCTCTCTCCAACTTATATGCCTGTCATGATGTTTTTACTTATTTATATGCTACAAGTAACTGGACTCACCAGACTTTATGTCTGACCCATTTTGCTTCCTCTTCTTTCTCTTCCGTCCCCCTCCTCCCTCGCAGCTTCTTAGGGTGGGAACACTCAAGCTTGATCAGGATTCTTCTTTCCTTCTGCTTGGAGCTGCTTAGATGTACTGCTTGATTTCGTATCTTCTCCGCTATGGCTATATTTTGGGGATTATGCTCTCTTATGTAATATTGTACTCTGATGAAGATTTTTGTACAAGGTAGAAGTTTTATGTTTTCAATATTCCAGACTTATTATGTAATTGAATTTGAACCATGAAGCTTTTATATTAAATAAAGTTTTAATTCCGCTGTTATTTTATATCTGTCTTGTAATGTTTCTGTTTCTGTTTACCTATAACGAACTTAATGCATTTTGATAAAGAGTGATATGAAGGTTACTAGACTGGATAAAAGATTTTGAAAATTGTTTTCAAAAAGTTTTCAAAAGAAAGCATTTTCAAAAAAAAAAGTCTGTCTTGGAAAACATATTCCGCAAAGCCACAGAAAATATCTTTCGATTCTCTGTTTGAATCCCTTTTTCCTTTTCTTTTTCGCTTGTCTGGGGAACCTAATATTCCTGAGGGCGTTACGATACCGTGTTGGTTCCGTAGGTATCTTGAGGCCACATCAAGTAGACGTTCCTCTCCTAGCTGCACCCGTTGTTCCCCCTCCTCCGCCGTGTGCTGATAATTTCTCTAAGATATGCAAGGATTTCTGTGCTCTGGGCGGGAAGCCACTCCGAGGAACTGAGACTTTCGTAGAAGCAAGGAATTGGCATAAAGAGACGGAGGATTTGTTGGGAATTTTCGAAGTTGACGATCAAAGGAAGATTTAGTTAGCCGTTTGGCAGCTGAAAGATGAGGCTTCATACTGGTGGGAAGTGACACAAGCAGGGAGTCAAGTGGATACTTGGGATGATTTCCGACAGAGATTTGAAATGAAGTTTCCTTCTCAACTCGAACAAAGCATGCAAATGGAAAGGTTTTTAGCACTTAAGCAAGAATCCATGTTTGTGCAGTAGTATGTTAATAAGTTTAACCAATTGGCGACGTTTGGTTTGGAGCTAGTAAACACCCCATACAAGAAAGCTTTGAGATTTGCTAGAGGATTGGATGAACCCCTCCATGGGTTATCTATGTCTTACATTCCAATGGGAGAAACTTTTGAGAAACTTGTTGATATGGCATTGATGCATGAAGAAGATAAGGGTGAAAAGAAAGAGGCTAGGGTTGAGGAAACACAAAACAAGAAGTTCTGGCCTAAGAAAGAAAAATAGCAACAAAAGAAGGGTGGTAAGAACGATAAAGCTCGAGATAAGGGGAAGTGTCATCATTGATCATGTGATCAAGGATTGCAAGAAAAGAAAGAATTATTGTTTCCATTATGCAAAGGTCGAACATCTTGTCAAGGATTGCCCGAAGGGCCAAGGACAGGGTCAAAGGGAAGGATCTTCTGGAGGGCAGGTGCATGCTCTCATGCCAAGTGCACCAGATAGAGGTGGGAAAGTTTATGTTGAAGGCTTGATTTCTCTTTCCAGTCATCCAGTTTGAACTCTTTTTGACTTTGGCACTTCGCATTCTTTTATATCTGATTTTGTGGTTGAGTCTCTGCAGCTTAGTACCAGTATGGTTTTGGATCCCGTTGTTGTCTCAAACCCCATTGGTGGTATGACTCATTTTTCTATGATTTGTCGGGGTTTGAGAATATATATGTTAGGCATCGAGTTTGATTGCGATGCATACGTGCTTCGTTTCATGGGCTATGGTTTTATTCTAGGGATGTATTGGCTAGCCATGCATGGTGCCATTCTGGATTGTGAGGGGAGGGTCATTAGACTTTTGACTTGCTATGGGAGGACCCTCGAGATTTCTTGTGACCCTAAAGGGTCTATCATGCTAAGTTTCCTAGAGTTGCTTGATGCATCTATCGATGATTTATGAAATGTACTAGTAGTTTGTGAGTATCCTAATGTTTTGAGGAGGTTCGGGGCTTCCCTCCAAGAAGCGAGATTGATTTCCGTATATACTTGGTAGACAATGCAAAGCCAGTTGCATTGCATGTGCGCTGCGCCACATGGCTCCAAGAGAAAGGAGGAAGCTCAGCAAGAAAGTATGGTAGCTACTTGAGAAAGGATTTATTAGGCGAAGTGTATCTGAATGGGGTGCTCCATTAGTATTTTCCGCTAAGGAGGATGGTTCGCTTCGCTAATGTGTGGATTATAGAGAGTTGAATAAAATCACTTAGAAGAATGACGCCCACTTCTTGGGATAGATGATCTGTTTGACCAACTTGTTGGTGCATCTGTTTTCTCTCAGTTAGACTTGGCTATAGGGTTTCATCAGTTGAGAGTGGCCGAGGACAGTATAAACAAGACCACTTGTATCGTAGATCAGACGGGAATTTAAGGCATGATAAACATGAAAATTTGTCAGAAATAAAAATGCCTAGATTTATAGTAATTAGAAACTGTAACCGCGCTTAGACACGATGTTAGATTACGCTTGTGGTAGAAGCTTGCGTGGAACTGCCCGACATATCCAGCGTCCACAATAGGTAAATGTAATGTGAGGGGTCTAAGTGCATAAACATGTAACGTGCTAAGACACGAGGTTAAGCCCGACTTATGGAAAAAAATCTGCCCGGACCCAACTACCATATCCAGCATCCACAAGTTGCAGACTTAATGTGGGAGATCTGGTTCATTATAACCATAAATGAATGAATGGCGATGAACAAGTAATACTTAACCTGTTTGAATCCATAAGGATTACATGAACATGTTAATTTGAGTAGGGGTTAAGTAAACTTGATTGAAACAATGGGAGGGTTAAGTAAATCTTATGGCGGTGGGTAATATTTATATATATAGACCCACAAACTTAACATGTAGGGTTATGGAATCTTGTTAAACTGATAGGCATAACCTATTGAAATTCTAGTAGTGGGGATGCAAGCCTAGGAGAAAGCTTGTATCATCTGTTGCGCGGGACCCATTTCAGTCAGTAACCCATCTTGGTGTCAAACGGGAAACCCCGAACTAGGTCGGGGTCTGGGCACGCTTACTGAGCTGATTATAAGTGGTCACTTAGGTGAGGGTGTTTGACAGCGCATTCCAACGGGGTCATGTGCGTGCATGGATCCGCTTGCTAGGGAAAATAAGACGCTACGACACTAATGGATATGGTTGTGCACACCTTGTAAACAAAGGGTTGCCGCTTTAGGAAGTGACACATACTATTGTGGAGCCAGCACAGGGTATCTGCGAGTTAGGGAGCTGATCGATTGGGGATAGTAATTGGGGTACATCTAGTGTTGCTAGTTTAGGAGCCCATTCTTGTCGCTGGGGTTTATACCTGTTAGTTATGTTGGGCTACCTTTATTGTATGGGGTAAAACCTCTCACTAGAAGTACACCTAAGTCTACCATCTTGTACTTGTTGGGATCATCTTGTTCTTTTTATGATAGTGTTGGTGCAGACAGAAAAGTATCAAAGAAGCGCAATATATTCTATCATGTTTATCCTATTTACCTTATTATACTTGCCTTATGACACTGTTATATCTCTCCAACTTATATGCCTGTCATGATGCTTTTACTTATTTATTTTCTAAAAGTAACAGGACTCGCCAAACTTTATGTCTGACCCATTTTGTTTCCTCTTCTTTCTCTTCCATCCCCCCCCCCCTTAGGGTGGAAATACTTAAGCTTGATCAAGATTTTTCTTTCCTTCTGCTTGGAGCTGCTTAGATGCACTTCTTGATTTTGTATCTTCTCTGCTATGGCTATATTTTGGGGATTATGCTCTTTTATGCATTATTGTACTTTGATGATGATTTGTGTACAAGGCAGAAGTTTTATGTTTTCAGTTTTCCATACTTATTATATAATTGGGTTTGAACCACGAAGCTTTTCTATTAAATAAAGTTATAATTCTGCTGTTATTTTATATCTGTCTTCTAATGTTTCTGTTTACCTATAACGCTTCACAAAACTTAATGCATTCTGATAAAGAGTGACTATAATGGACGTGGATTGTCATAGGGTTCCCACATCGCATCATCGCGGTCTTCTCCCCATTGTATTTTTACCAATCTAATCCCCTTGTTACATAGCTTCTTGATTTCTGATCCAAGGATATGTGTAGGAACTCTTCTCACTGATGCTTCCTTCTCAACTTCCATGCCTTCAAGTGTGCTCGGCTCTACTATCTCTGTCGTATCATGGACACATTTCCTTAAATGGGAAGCATGAAACACATTGTGTATGCCTGCCAGTCTATTCGGTAGCTTAATCCTATAATCCATCTAAACTATCCTCTCCTCTATGGGGAATGACCCTACAAATCTCGGCGCCAACTGCCCTATTGAGCCAAAGCGAACTACATTTCTTAGAGGTGATACTTTAATGAAGACCTTATCTCCCACTTCAAATTTTAAATCGGTCCTCCTTTTGTCGGCATTGAAATTCTGTCTGTCTTGAGTTGATTTCATTCTTCGACAGATAAGATCAATCTTCTCGAAAGTGTCACGAATCATTTCGGGACCAAATAGAAGTCTATCCGTAGACTCCCACCAATAAATCGGCAATCTATAGGTCATCCATAAAGCACTTTGAAGGGCGCCATGCCTATGCTCGATTATTAAATGTTGTTGTAGGTGAACTCCAACAATGGGAGATGCTCCTCCTAAGTCCCTCCAAATTCTAGGATACACAGTCTTTGAAGATCATCAAGAACTTTATTCACCCTCTCAGTTTATCCATCTGTCAATGAGACAAACATAGTTGTGTACCTAATGCCTCTTATATGCTTTTCCAAAACTCGCTAGTTAAGATGGAGTTGCAGTCGCTTACTATACTAGAAGGTACCCCATGCAATCGAACTATCTCTCAAAAATATACTGATTCTAGCCAAGCAGCCGTCCTCTTATTCTTAACAGGAATAAAGTGAGCCTCTTTGTAAGTTTATCTACTATCACCCAAATGCTCGTATCGCCCTTCCTCGATCAGGGAAATCCTTCGATAAAATCCATAAAGATGCTCTCCCACTTACAATGTGGGACATCTAAGGGCTGAAGCAATCCGCTAGGTTTCTTTTGTTCAGCCTTTACTCATTGGCGAGTCAAGCATCGAGCTACAAATTCTGCCACATCCTTCTTCTTACCAGTCCAATAGAAAAATCCTCTTCATTTTTCGATACATTTTGTTCCCGCCCGGATGGATAGTCATACAAGAATAATAAGCTTCCTCAAGCGCTGCCTTTAGCAATTCCCCAGTCATATAGAGACATAGCCTTCCGTCTCGTCTTAGCCACCATTTCTCTTCCTCAGCATATCTAGCAAGGTGACTAGAAGTCTCTCCTCTACCAAGCCTGTCCAAGATGTCTGAGATTTGCGGGTCCTCCCACTGCGTAGATCCAACTTGCTCAAATAAAGTAAGTCACACCTTAAATGATGCTAACGATCCCAATTTGAAATCCATAGGTGGCTAAAAATTGAAGGTCGAGATGTACTCCAAACTCTGCCTTTCTATGAATAGAGGACTCAAAGTCATCCTCTGCCTACTCATTGCGTCCACCACTACATTACCCTTTCCCGGGGTATAAGTTATCTCGAATTCCTAGGGCTATAGGAACTTCATCCACCGTTATTGCCTTAGGTTGAGATCCTTCTGTTAGAATAAGTGTTGGAGTGACTTATGATTTGTGTAGAACTCAAATCTTTCTCCAAGTAGATAGTGCCACCAAGACTTAAATGCGAAAACTATTGCAACCAACTCTAGATCATTGGTAGGGTAGTTCTTCTTATGAACACTCAATTTTCTACTTCCATAGCATACTACCCTTCCCTTTTGCATTAGAACAACACCAAACCCCATGCCACAAGCATCTGTGTTGACCGTGAACATCTTGCTTCCATATGTGAGAGTCAGAACTGGTATGACGACCGCCTATAACTTCTGCACTTAACAAGGGAAGTAATGCGCTGAAAGACGTGTCAGGAAGCTATGGACGATCATTGAAATATGAAACATATGCGGAACCTGTCATATAACTCATAGCGCTAGGATAATATATAATAGAACATATACAACATGCAATAATAGTGAAGCATATTTGAGCAGAAACTTGAACTTTCATAACAACTAGAAAGAAAGGAGGTCAATCGAGAAAAAATGCTATTCAAATCGCCTTACTACAACACTTAGAGTCAATCATCACACAACGGAAAGAAACCGATACTATATAGTAAAAAGTAATACGCCAGCCCGCACAACATCCTCGCCTCACCAAGCTATGCTAATGTAACATGTTACTCAGCCTGCCCATCCAAAACCGGATGAACATCCCAAGGTAATAAGAGGGAAACATAAAACCTTGAGTCAGACAACACTCTTAGTGAGCGATAAAACAACAATCTAACATCATCCATAAAGTATATGAGAATAGGTAGATTAATAAACCAATCTACCATAACACCAGAGAAAAACTTAACCCCTTATTCCCTACATCGGACAATGATAACCTTTACAAACAAACATTTCAACCATACATCCATGGCAATCAGAACAACCATTCATTCATGGCAATCAGGAATAACCAAGCAAAAGCAAACAAAACAACTAGTTAAATCTCACGTAAACAATCCTAATCAAGATCGACACACCCCAAGCACAAACCCCGTAGGCCTAAACCAACATCAGACAAGCACCCAAGAAACATCTCCTTCGATGTTAGATAATCTACATGAGATGGTACAAGAAAAACAACCAATATTCATGACTGACTCTGGCTATCACTGTTAATCCTGCTTTAAAACAATCGTAAATCATACGACCAGCTAAACACCTTGCCATCCCCAGTCAAGGGCTAATGGTAAACCCTGGTTCTAGCAAAAACTCCATGCCTTTCAACGATACATATCTAGGTCTTTCAACGATACCCGGGGTACTCGACTATACAACCCGACTTTTAGACGCCTCTATTATACTCTTGCTTTGAGCCCGCTAGAACCTACGACAACGATAATCTCTCAGCCTTCAATATCTCTAATCATCCAGCCTGATGACCATTCATTGCTCAAAACAACCCCCCTCGATTAACCATTATCCTTCAACTCATCACTTTGAGTTATCTTCACATTCGTTGCATTTCAACAATCAACGAACACTTCATAACACATCGAATATTCCGTCTTGAATTCACTTCAAAGCCATGTCCATTCGCAAACCAAAATAATCACCACTTATTTTTGGTATTCAATCCAAAAAATTTCAGCATTTCCTCTATGAAAAACATACCTCAGTGCTTCAATTCCCATCCATAACGTTTCAAAAACGCTGTCACTACTCTGCCTAGTACATCGTGGAAATGCCCAGTCCATGAAACGCCCGATCCATGAAACACCCAGTGCATAGAAATGCCTGATCCATGGAAATGTTTAGTCCACAGAAATGTATAATCCATAGAAATGTTCGATCCATGGAATGCCCAGTCCATGAAACATCCGATCCATAAAAATGTTCGGCCAATAGAAATGACTGATACATAGAAATGCCTGGTCCAGAGAAATGTCCGATCCTTGGAACGCCCGATCCATGAAATGCCTGATCCATAGAAATGTCCAGTCCATAGAAATGTCCGGTCGTAGAAACGTCTGATCCATAGAAATGTCCGGTCCATAGAAATGTTCAATTCATGGAACGCCCAATCCATGAAACGCACGATCCATAGAAATGTCTGGTCCATAGAAATGTCCAATCCATCGAAATGTCCGGCCCGTAGAAATGTCCAATCCATGGAATGCTCGGTCCATGAAATGCCCGACCCATAGAAATGGTTGATACATAGAAATGTCTGGTCTATAGAAATGTCCGGTCCATAAAAATGTCTGGTACATAGAAATGTCCAATCCATATAAATGTCCGACCGTAGAAATGTTTGATCCATAGAAATGTTGTTCGATCCATAGGCTGAAATTGCCAAAATTTGACTTATCTTCACTCTTGCGCACTGCTTGATTTCATACTTCAAAATCTAATCAAAAACTTTTTCAACAACGATTTAATCATAACTACAACAAATCATGCAATCATCAACAAACATTAAAACAATGACTTAAAATTTAATCAAATCATCGAATGGATCTAAACTTAGAATTAACATATGATTTTACCATTTATAAGTTGGTAGATTAGGTCTTATTGTGATTTAGTTAAGATAATACTTACATCGATTAGAACTATGCAAAAACAACTTAAAATGATGAACACATGAACATACAACCCATATACTTGATTGAATCCATATGAGAGATGCTTATCACTCACCAATTCTTCGAATTAACTCGAAATTTCTAAATTCTCAATCCGGAAAACGAAGGATATGCTTCAAACCTCTTGATTTTGTGCGATCTCTCTTCACTTACGTAGATCTAGCTTTAAATGATGTAGATCTTTGAATCTCTTATGTAGATCTAAAATTTTAATGGTAGAAAGTTGTATTCGATTAAGCAAGGAGGATTGCGAGCTCAACCAAATAAGAGAATAAATAAAGTAAACTATTTATCATGCCTCTAACCCCTTATTTATAGACTCCCACCAAGCCACTAATGGGCATCTCCAAATCAGCCCATTATGGCTAGCCAAACCTGAATAGAAATTGTGAAACACTAAAACAGCGATTTCTCCCACATCATAGAGCCAAATCTTTAATGTGACTACCTACGAAACTGACAACACCATTTCCTTTCCAATGAGACCGATCTCAGCACCTGATTCGATCCCAGTCAAAGGTTATCCTTGTATAAAACTGAAAGGAGAAAAATGGTCATGAATAAAATTGATAAAAATTATGGACATGTCTCACATCCCCATAACCAACATATCAAAATATGAGAACAATCCAACTCTCAGGGAATAAAATAAAAATATTTTACGATCCTCCGATACGTAAAATGCGGGTTGTTACAATTGGGTTATTGTAAGAGCCATATTCAACCTCTGAAAGGCAACCTCACAATCAATGCTCCACGAAAAAGTCAAGTTCTTCTTTGTCAATCGTGTAAGCAGAGCCGATACTATTGTAAAGTCCTTCATAAACTTTCTATAATAGTCTGCCAACCCTAGAAAACTTCTCACCTCCGTCGCGTTCTTTGGAGCCCTCTAATCTTGAATTGCAACGATTTAGCGGGGTCCACTGCTATCTCGGCCTTGGAGACCACATTTGCTAGGAACCTTACTTCCTCCAAAAGTGACACTTAGTAAATTTGCCTTGAGCTGACGCAATCTGAGAGTGTGTAGAACCTCTTCTAAATGTTGGGAATGCTCCTCCTCATTCTTTGAGAAAATCAGAATGTCATCCATAAAGACCACCACAAACTTGTTCAGAAACTCCCTATACACCCTACTCATCAAGTCCACAAAATAGGCGGGTGCATTGGTTAGTGAAACACCCCACCTTCGTTAGGGTCACTCTCAAAGGGAATGCCCTAATTTTGTTGGAGGTTTATAAGTATAAGTCATAGATACACAAGACAGATATAAATAAACATATTTTTGAATAGCGGAAAACAACAGCAATTTTTTATTTCAACAAAATACGTGTTACACAAACCATGTCATAATTGTCTTACAATACTTCCAAAAACATCACATTTTCATAACTGTCTTGATTTCATTATTTAAAGAAGCATAAAAACATAAGTAAACTGCATATGTCCCATAATTGCTGTCCAAAGCCATAGTCCAAAACGAAAGAGATCCAAGCAATACATTCTTTCTCTTCAAGCTGGATGTAAAAACTGGTCAAGCTGAGGTATTTCCTCCCTGTGGACCTGGGGGGAACGAAAGAAAAGAAGACGAAAGAAAAGTAGAGTCAGACATAAAGCCTGAGTAAGTCTAGGACTATTCAGTCTATGAATAAAGAATTGAGCATGATAAGTACAAACTGGAAATGGGAAAGCACTATAAACTAAGTTAAGTTGTCTAAAGTCGAAAATACTAACGTACCCCATATTAATCTCTGCACCCCTATAAACTAGTTCCCAACAGGTACCCCATAATCAGGGTGAAGTGATCCATTTCTAATGATCGGCTCCTACTCGCATAGTTACATGTGTCTTACGGCCCCCGATATTGTAGTTACCTATGCTGGTCCCACCATGGGGTGTATCAAGTCCCATGGTGGCGGCCCGACACAATTCTAGAATGCACAGGTATACTACTGGTGCCCAGTGCCTTATTTTTCTGTGCCGGAGTGTGTGCACGCCCTCACCCCGCTAGAACCTACACTGCTGCACCACCGCCATCGATTTGACCTCTTACAGTCAGCCCAGTAATCGTGCCCCACCCTGCCTAGTTCATGGTATCCTGATACACCTTGTAGGGTTACTGCTGAAAAGGGTCCCCCGCTACTAGGTTTTCTATTTCTAGCCAACATGCTAAGTTGGTTAAGTGTTTTTTAAACCTAACCCCCAATCAGTCTGTATAGTTTAGCATGTTCCATTTTTATTAAGTATTAATTCAATTTACTTAATCCTATCAATCCCGACTCAGCCTTAATTGTCTTATTAAAGCCTCGACCTCTCACATTAGACAGGTATTGTTGTGACTGCCTGTTGCCGGTTGGTTCCGGGCAGTCTTACGTCACAACTCAGTCTAACCTCGGGTCTTTATTGGGCTCAATGTTTAACCACCCACATTGGATAGGTATTGTTGTGACTACTGGACAGCCGGGCGGTTCCGGGCAGGTTTACATCACAACTCAATCCAACCTCGGGTTAAACACATCGTATTTTCTAAATTTACATATTTTGTCTCTTTTCTTTTTATATGTAAATATTTGCGACCCATTATTCAAATTCATCTTTATTGGGTAAAATTAATTTATACCCCTTAGATGTTCTCAAGGTCGTTGGCATGCGTTAAACACACCAACACATATGTTTCATGTTTTTAACCCAATGTCATTACCCCCGTTTTATACGTTCGCTACAATATAACATATGTTGGGTTTAGCATTTAAACCCAACTTAGCCACATGAAAAAGGGTAGGCTTAGAACATGGTGTTTATATATTCTGAGTAACATAAAAAGGGGAGTGTGAATGCATGAACTTGCAACATAACGTTCTAATTAACATGAATTAGGCACTTGTGAACTTGCATTGTAATAGCATATAATCATGGCATAAACATACCTAAACATGAATCATGGTTTTTAATCTATTCATATAATCATGGCATAAACATACCTAAACATGAATCATGGTTTTTAATCTATTCATATAAACTTGCAATTGGAATGTAAATCTAACTTAATTATGTGTCACATAAAATTATCATATGAGTTTGATAACAACATAGGCCTAAAACATGTTTCCAATTAGGCATAACACCAAACGTAATCTAGTCATGTTCATAGGATTAACACAAGTTAACAAAGATGCTTGCTTTTGTCACTAATACAAAAGTATGGTTTTACACTTGAATCATGACGCCAATTCCAACATAAATTCATATAAATCATAATACCCAAATGGATCCAACTACACTAAAATTGATCATAAAAAAATGTACATCATGTTGGCATAATAGTGAATCATATACTTGCATGAATCCCAAATAAACTACCACAAACATATAGTCGTTAACTTTCAATCATATACTTGCAATTATCCAATAGGTGTTGAAATAAACTACCACAAACATATAGTTGTTAACTTTCAACATGAATCACATACTTGCAAATATCCAATAGGCCTAACATCGGTATACCACAATATCCCAAATCGATTAGAATTATAGCAACGTACAATTATGAATTATTATCACCACAAATTAAGTACAATTCCGTTTCTCATTTTACACAAATCAAAACACAATTATTCATTCACATCAGAATAGCACTCTACTTACAACGTATGACGAATCTTCAATTCAGGAATCTGAATTCTGAATTTGGAGATGCAATCCTTTGTTGTAGGCGTTGTTTTGATTTAGTTGTCGTTGCTTTAAGCTTTCGAATTGCCTCCTAATCGTCTCTCAATTTTGACGGCTACTTCTAGTCTTTCCTCAGGTGCATGACAGTCTCATTCTAATTTTTATTTGTATGAATTAGGTGGAGTCTTAGGTCCTTTTTATAGAGTTTGTGAATTGATTAGAACCGTCGATGGAGCTTGGATTAATATTAGCCGTTCGTTTGAAGGAGAGACCAATCAGGAGTTGACACCTAGCCCTAGTGACAAGGCAAGGCTCAGAAATTCGGCCAAGCACAGACCAGGCCAGCCGGGGGGGCTGGGTTCGACCTGGCTCAGGGGCCAGGTCGACTCCCCAATCGGCCCCCGTGTCGACTTGGTAGTCGACCTGGGTGCCCCAGGTCGGCTACCCAGTCGACCTGGGTAGCCCCAGGTTGACTACCCAGTTGACCTGGGTGTCTTGGGCGGTAAAATTCCCGCCCTGGCCAATCCGGCCCGATTTTTGAAATTTGAATTGGTTTTCTGAGCTGTTTGAATTTTAAACTGAATTCTGAAACTTCCGGAGGCCATATCTTCTTCATACGGAGTCCGTTTTACGCAAACTCGGACTCTATCCCAAGCAGAATTCCGAGACGAACACAATGGCGTATCCCTTTTCCCTTAATTCTTTGATTTGAAATTAATTATACTTTAATTTGTGAATTTCACTGTTATAGAATACACGGGGTGTTACATTCTCCCCCACTTAAAATGATTTCGTCCCGAAATCTTCAAGTTTAGGAAGAATGTATATCCTAACATCCAAACTTCCATCTACTCATCCATCAAACACAAGCATCCATTGTCCTTAAAAGACTTCTAATGCTTCATGATCATATGCGAAGTGTGTGTACATGTACTTATCTAATGCAAATCAGGCGGCCTACGGATTCAGTTGGCCTCCTTAATGCAAATTATGTAAGTGTCATGAATCCATTATGTATGCAAATTTTCCTATTCATGATTCTACATGAGTGCACAATCATTCATATATAAATGCAACATCCATGTGACAACACATTAAACTTCACCCATATACGAATATAAATACATATATGCATATGCAATATGAAATGACTGAGCCGATCTAAAACCTAGATTGTGTGTGTATATGCAACCACGAGCAACCACTAGTAATCACTTGCAACCACTTGCAATCATCATCCATAACATGTTTCAATTACATGTTTTCATCCAAACGGTTTCTACCTAAAAGATAAGGTCGAGGAGATATACCTAAAAAGATAGATAAAAGCACAACTTAAGGAAAAAGAAAGATCAAAGATGTACCCTCGAAAAGAAAAGGGTATGCTGCGCGTATTCTAGCCTCAGTTTCTCAAGTCGCATCTTCCTCGGCGTCGCTCCACTGAACTTTGACGAGCTTGACTTCGCGGTTGCATAGCTTTTTCACTTCAGTTCCTAAGATGCATGTTGGAACTTTCCTCACGGTTGCTTCGCGTTCCACTTCAGCTTCTTCTAGGATGTTTGGCTCTACCACTTCAGCAGATTCATGTAGACATTTTCGAAGGTGCGAAAAATGAAAAACGTTATGAACTCCGGCCAGCTTTTCGGGTAGTTCTAATCTATAGGCCATTTTCCCAATTTTCTCGATGATAGGAAATGGTCCTACAAATCTCGTGCTAGCTTTCCAGTGGATCCAAAACGAACAACGTTCCTTAGCGGAGATACCTTAAGAAAAACTCTATCCCCAACCTCAAATTCAAGGTCGGTCCTCCTCTTGTCGGCATAGGATTTCTGTCTGTCTTGGGCTGTCTTCATCCTTCTTCGTATCAAGTCTACTTTCTCTGAAGTCTCTCGGATGATATCTGGCCCAAGTATGAGCTTATCAGTGGACTCCCACCAACAAGTGGGCGATCGGCACAGTCTTCCATATAAAGCTTCGAAGGGTGCCATTCCGATGGTGGCTTGGTAGCTGTTGTTGTAGGCAAATTCCACCAAAGGAAGATGGTCTTCCCACGTCTCTCCGAATTCAAGGACGCACAGTCTTAAAAGGTCCTCTAAAACTCTGTTCACTCTTTCCGTCTAGCCGTCGGTTTGGGGGTGATAGGCTGTGCTCAAGCATAACTGTGTGCCTACCGCTTCTTGCAGACTCCGCCAAAACTCACTTGTGAAGATAGGGTCTCGGTCACTAACAATGCTGGAGGGTATTCCATGGAGTCGAACAATTTCCTTGAGATAAAGAGATGCTAGGGATGAGGCAGTTCTTTTACTCTTGACAGGTAAAAAGTGGGCGGTTTTAGTAAGCCTATCCACTATTACTCAAATGCTAGTGTTGCCTCTTCTAGACCTAGGCAGCCCATCAATGAAGTCCATTGAGATGCTATCCCACTTCCATTGTGGGACCTCTAGAGGATGGAGCAAACCGCCAGGCTTTTTCTGTTCCGCCTTAACCTGTTGGCACACCATACACTTAGAAACGAAATCTGCCACGTCCTTCATCATGCCGTTCCAAAAGAAAGTTCTCTTTATGTCCTTGTACATTTTATCTCCGCCTGGATGTATCGTCATCGTGGAGTGATGTGCTTCCTCGAGAACCTTCTTTACTAAATCCCTTGTCTGTGGGACGCATAGTCTTCCGTCTCGCCTTAGCCAACCCTTATTGTCAATGGAGTATCTGCTGAGGTGACTTGAAGTCTCACCCCTAATTAGCCTATCAATCGTCTCCACAAGCTGAGGGTCTTCGCGTTGTGCTATCCGTATAGAGTCCACTAAAGTCGGGCGTACTTCGAGAGATGCTAGCAAGCCCGATACAAAATCGGAGGAAGGCCTAAAGTTAAAACTGGTATAAACTCTAGGTTTTTCCTTTCAACAAACAACGGGCTTAGGGTCAGTTTCTTTCGGCTCAACGCGTCTGCCACTACGTTGCCTTTGCCCGGAGTGTAGGAGATCTCGAAATCGTATGAGGCAAGAAACTCCATCCATCTCTGTTGCCTCAAGTTAAGGTCCTTCTGCGAGAAGAGATATTTCAACGATTTATGGTCAGTGTAAAGTTCGAACTTCTCACCTAGGAGATAGTGGCGCCAAGACTTAAGCGCAAAGACGATGGCAGCTAACTCAAGATCGTGGGTCGGGTAGTTCTTTTCGTGCACTTTCAACTGTCTCCCGCCATAAGCTACTACCCTTCCTTCTTGCATTAAGACAGCGCCTAGTCCTGTCCCACATGCATCTGTATAAACTGTGAACATCTTGCTTCCATCTGGCAATGTCAAAACTGGGGCTGTTGTAAGAGCCCTTTTTAGTCGTTGGAAAGCAAACTCGCAATCCAAGTCCGAATTGAACACTAGATTCTTCTTTGTCAGCCTTGTGAGTGGAGCTGATATTTTTGCAAAGTCTCTGATGAATTTCCGATAGAAGCCTACAAGCCTGAGAAAGCTTCAGACTTCTGTTGCATTCCTTGGTGTCTTCCAATCCTGCACCGCTAGTACTTTAGCAGGGTCCACAGCTAACCCTTCTTTGGATACTATGTGCCCAAGGAACCTCACTTCCTCCCTCCAAAAGTGGCATTTGGAGAATTTGGCTTTTAGCTGATGGACTCGCAGAGTTTCCATGATTGCCCTTAGGTGCTAAGCATGTTCCTCTTCACTCTTTGAGAAGATAAGGATATCGTCTACGAAGACCACTACGAACTTGTTGAGGAATTCTCTGAACACCCTACTCATCAGGTCCACGAAGTAAGCGGGTGCGTTTGTCAAGCCAAAAGGCACGACAAGCCATTCAAAGAAGCCGTCTGGGGTTCTGAATGCTGTCTTATCGATACTATCTTCAGCCACCCTTAGCTGATGAAATCCGGTCGCTAAATCGAGTTGGGAGAAAATAGACGCTCCTACAAGCTGATCAAACAGATCGTCAATTCTGGGGAGAGGGTGCCTATTCTTTTTCTTTAGCTTGTTGAGCTCCCTATAGTCAACACATAGACGGAGTGAACCATCCGCCTTTGTGGCGAACACCACTGGAGCGCCCCATTCTGAAATGCTCCTTCTAATGAACCCCTTCTCTAGAAGCTCTATAATCTGTTTACTGAGCTCTTTCCTTTCCCGTGGAGCCATGTGTCTAATGGGCAACGCAACGGGCTTTGCATTATCCACAAGATATATGCGGAAGTCTATCTCCCGCTTCGGAGGTAAGCCCTTCACCTCTTCGAAGACATCCGGATATTCCCGGACCACTCTAACCGATTGCAAACTTTCAACAGAAGCATCTAGCGATTCAAGATAACTAAGCATAACCGCATACGAGGGATTACAAGTAATTTTTGGAGTGTTACCGAGTTGGGTCAGAAGCCTAACCACCTTTTTCTCACAATCAAGGATGGCACCATTACTGGATAGCCAATCCATGCCCAAAATCAAACCATATCTCGAGAAGCCCAAAACAAAGGCACTACATCTAAATTCCACGCTTAGAATATAAATTTCCAATCCCACACAGATCATAGACAAATGAGCCGGGCCCCCGATTGGATTTGAAACAATTAAGGGGTCCTCTATCATACTAGTTTCTAGGTGCAGAGATTCTACTAAAGCAGATGAGATAAAGGAGTGTGATGCGCCAGAATCAAATAAAGTGCGAACTGGGTGATCATAAAGATAAACTACACTTTCTACAGAAGTATTTATACCTCGATGTTGCAGAGGTGGCGCTTCTAGCACATGAACCTATGCCCCTGAGGTGGATCCAGCCCTCTGCCCCTGCCCTCGTTTCTTTGGGCAATCCTTAGCCATGTGGCCTGTCTCACCGCAAGAAAAGCACCCACCATTCATCTTGGCCTTCTTTTTCCGGCAATCTTTCACTAAGTGCCCCCACTTTGCCACAGAAATTACACTTCCTCTTCTCTTTGTTGTCTTTCCCGCCCTTCTTAAAGTCTGTCTTCTTAGGCTGTAAACCCTCTTTCTTCCCTTGAGAGCTTTCTGCCTTTATCTCCTCCTTGCCCTTATCCTCTTCGTTCAGCAATGCCATCTGCACCAACCTTTCATACGTAGCTCCCATAGGTATATGGGTCATGGCCAAACTGTGTAATGGCTCATTCAATCCTTTGAAAAAGCGGAGAGCCTTCTTGTGCGGAGTGTTGACTAGGTCCAGTCCGAACCTAGCCAGCTGATTGAACTGATTAACATACTCTTTGACTGTCATATTCCCTTGCTTAAGAAATAAGAATTTTTCCAACTGAAGACTCCTTTCAGCTTCTGAGAGAAATTTAGCCTCAAATCTTGCTCTAAAGTCCTCCCATGTTTCCACTGGTCTTTCTGCATTGGTAACTTCCCACCAGTAGGAAGCCTCGCCTTTAAGTAGCCATACTGCCAGTTGTACCTTCTGCCTATCTTCTACCTCAAAGATGACGAATAAGTCTTCGGTTTCCTTCAGCCAATTCCTGGCTGCCACGAAGGACTCGGTTCCATGAAAGTCCTTTCCTCCCATAGCTTTAAAATCTTTACATATCTTAGCAAAAGTATTACCCTGCGGAGGAGGTGGAGGAAGAGGTGCTGCTGCAGCTGGATGATTTCCTGCAGCTGGGGGAGGAGGAACAGTAGGACCTGGCTGAGTGGCCCTTGCTTCTAAGAACCGTCTGAACCAACCAGGTATTGGTATACCCTCTAGCAAGTTCAGTTCTTCGGACATGCTGAAACAAAAAGGATACATTCAAAACGAAGGATAAAAGATAGTACCTATGGCTTTGGGGGACTATGCCTTTTTAAAATAAAATAATATTTTATCTTTAAAAATGCTTCTTTAAATTTTCTTTTGAAAATAAATTTTCAAAACTTTTAATCTTATCTGGTAAACCTATGCTCTGATACCAAGTGAAACACCCCACCTCCGTTAGGGTCACTCTCAAAGGGAATGCCTTAATTTTGGTGGAGGTTTATAAGTATAAGTCACAGATACACAAGACAGATATAAATACACATATTTTTGAACAGCGGAAAACAACAGCAATTTTTTATTTCAATAAAATACGTGTTACACAAACCATGTCATAATTGTCTTACAATACTTCCAAAAACATCACATTTTCATAACTGTCTTGATTTCATTATTTAAAGAAGCATAAAAACATAAGTAAACTGCATATGTCCCATAATTGCTGTCCAAAGCCATAGTCCAAAATGAAAGAGATCCAAGCAATACATTCTTTCGCTTCAAGCTGGATGTAAAAACTGGTCAAGCTGCGGTATTTCCTCCCTGTGGACCTTGGGGGGACGAAAGAAATGAAGACGATAGAAAAGTAGAGTCAGACATAAAGCCTGCGTAAGTCTAGGACTATTCAGTATATGAATAAAGAATTGAGCTTGATAAGTACAAACTAGAAATGGGAAAGCACTATAAACTAAGTTAAGTTGTCTAGAGTCGAATATACTATCGTACCCCATATTAATCTCTGCACCCCTATAAACTAGTTCCCAACAGGCACCCTATAATCACGGTGAAGTGATCCATTTCTAATGATCGGCTCCTACTCGCATAGTTACATGTGTCTTACGGCCCCCGATGTTGTAGTTACCTATGTTGGTCCCACCATGGGGTGTATCAAGTCCTATGGTGGCGGCCCAACACAATTCTAGAATGCACAGGTATACTACTGGTGCCCAGTGCCTTATTTTTCTGTGCTGGAGTGTGTGCACGCCCGCACCCCGCTAGAACCTACACTGCTGCACCACCGCCGTCGATTTGACCTCTTACAGTCAGCCCAGTAATTGTGCCCAACCGTGCCTAGTTCAGGGTATCCTGATACACCTTGTAGGGTTACTACTGAAAAGGGTCCCCCGCTACTAGGTTTTTTATTTCTAGCCAACATGCTAAGTTGGTTAAGTGTTTTGTAAACCTAACCCCCAATTAGTCTGTATAGTTTAACATGTTCCATTTTGATTAAGTATTAATTCAATTTACTTAATCCTATCAATCCTGACTCAGCCTTAATTGTCTTATTAAAGCCTCGACCTCTCACATTAGACAGGTATTGTTGTGACTACCTGTTGCCTGTTGGTTCCGGGCAGTCTTACGTCACAACTCAGTCTAACCTCGAGTCTTTATTGGGCTCAATGTTTAACCACCCACATTGGATAGGTATTGTTGTGACTACTGGACAGCCGGGCGGTTCCGAGCAGGTTTACATCACAACTCAATCCAACTTCGGGTTAAACACATCGTATTTTCTAAATTTACATATTTTGTCTCTTTTCTTTTTATATGTAAATATTTGCGGCCCATTATTCAAATTCATCTTTATTGGGTAAAATTAATTTATACCCCTTAGATGTTCTCAAGGTCGTTGGCATGCGTCAAACATGCCAACACATATGTTTTATATTTTTAACCCAACGTCATTACCCCCGTTTTATACGTTTGCTACAATATAACATATGTTGGGTTTAGCATTTAAACCCAACTTAGCCACATGAAAAAGGGGAGGCTTAGAACATGGTGTTTATATATTCTAAGTAACATAAAAAGGGGAGTGTGAACGCATGAACTTGCAACATAACGTTCTAATTAACATGAATTAGGCACTTGTGAACTTGCATAGTAATAGCATATAATCATGGCATAAACATACCTAAACATGAATCATGGTTTTTAATCTATTCATATAATCATGGCATAAACATACCTAAACATGAATCATGGTTTTTAATCTATTCATATAAACTTGCAATTGGAATGTAAATCTAACTTAATTATGTGTCACAAAAAATTATCATATGAGTTTGATAACAACATAGGCCTAAAACATGTTTCCAATTAGGCATAACACCAAACGTAATCTAGTCATGTTCATAGGATTAACACAAGTTCACAAAGATTCTTGCTTTTGTCACTAATACAAAAGTATGGTTTTACACTTGAATCATGACGCCAATTCCAACATAAATTCATATAAATCATAATACCCAAATGGATCCAACTACACTAAAATCGATCATAAAAAAATGTACATCATGTTGGCATAATAGTGAATCATATACTTGCATGAATCCAAAATAAACTACCACAAACATATAGTCGTTAACTTCAATCATATACTTGCAATTATCCAATAGGTGTTGAAATAAACTACCACAAACATATAGTTGTTAACTTTCAACATGAATAACATACTTGCAAATATCCAATAGGCCTAACATCGGTATACCACAATATCCCAAATCGATTAGAATCATAGCAACGTACAATTATGAATTATTATCACCACAAATTAAGTACAATTCCATTTCTCATTTTACACAAATCAAAACACAATTATTCATTCACATCGGAATAGCACTCTACTTACAACGTATGATGAATCTTTAATTCAGGAATCTGAATTCTGAATTTGGAGATGCTATCCTTTGTTGTAGGCGTTGTTTTGATTTAGTTATCGTTGCTTTAAGCTTTCGAATTGCCTCCTAATCGTCTCTCTATTTTGACGGCTACTTCTAGTCTTTCCTTAGCAGCATGACGGTCTCATTCTAATTTTTATTTGTATGAATTAGGTGGAGTCTTAGGTCCTTTTTATAGAGTTTGTGAATTGATTAGAACCGTCGATGGAGCTTGGATTAATATTAGCCATTCGTTTGAAGGAGAGACCAATCAGGAGTTGACACCTAGCCCTAGTGACAAGGCAAGGCTCAGAAATTCGGCCAAGCACAGACCAGGCCAGCCGGGGGGGCTGGGTTCGACCTGGCTCAGGCGCCAGGTCGACTCCCCAGTCGACCCCCGTGTCGACTTGGTAGTCGACCTGGGTGCTCCAGGTCGGCTACCCATTCGACCTGGGTAGCCCCAGGTTGACTACCCAGTTGACCTGGGTGTCTTGGGCGGTAAAATTCCCGCCTTGGCCAATCCGGCCCGATTTTTGTAATTTGAATTGGTTTTCTGAGCTGTTTGAATTTTAAACTGAATTCTGAAACTTCTGGAGGCCATATCTTCTTCATACGGAGTCCGTTTTACGCAAACTCGGACTCTATCCCAAGCAGAATTCCGAGACGAACGCAATGGCGTAATCCATTTCCCTTAATTCTTTGATTTGAAATTAATTATACTTTAATTTGTGAATTTCACTTTTATAGAATACACGGGGTGTTACAGTTAGCCCAAAAGGCATAACCATCCACTCAAAGAAACCATCTGGAGTTCTTAATGTAGTCGTATCAATGTTGTCCTCTGCCATCCTCGGCTGATGAAATCCTATGGCCAAATCCATATGCGAGAAAACTGATGCACCTATTAGTTGATCAAACAGGTCTTCAATTCTCGGTAGCGGGTGCCTATTCTTCTTGGTGAACTTATTCAGCTCTAGATAATCCACACATAGAAGAAGTGAGTCATCGCCTTAGTTGCAAAGACGATTAGAGCTCCCACTCTGATATGCTTTTCCTAATAAAACCTTTCTCGAATATCTCCCCTATTTGCTTGCTAAGCTCACTGCTTTCTCTCGGATCCATGTGGCGCACTGGTAGAGCAACTGGCTTTACGTTCTCTGGCAAGTAAATCCAGAAGCCTATCTCATGCCTTGGAGGTAACCCTTCAACCTCCTCAAACACGTCCGGATAATCTCTGACTATGGGTACAGATCGCAATTCGTCAACAGAAGTATCAAGTGATTCTAAAAAACTGAGCATCACTGACCCGTGGGACCCAGAAAATTTCGAGAGTTCTACCAAGACAAGTAAGAAGTCTAACTACTCTCCTTTCACAATCAAGAATGGCATGATAAATGGCTATCCAATCTATTCCTAGAATCAAACCATAGCCCATGGACGTATGTGTCACATTCCTAGAATCAAACCATAGCCCATGGACGTATGTGTCACATTCCTAGAATCAAACCATAGCCCATGGACGTATGTGTCACATTCCTAGAATCAAACCATAGCCCATGGACGTATGTGCCACATTCCTAGAATCAAACCATAGCCCTTAGCCTGTGTCTCTTCAGTCTTACTGTTTTTCTTCTCATCCTTGCCATCTTCGTACATAAGAGGCATGTCAACCAGCCTTTCAAATGTCGCCCCCATCGGTATATGAGATAATGCAAGTCCTTGGAGAGGTTGATTCAACCTTCTTGAATCCGAGTGCCTTCTCATGGGGCGTATTCACCAAGTCTAGTCCAAATCTTGACAACTGATTAAACTTGTTCACATAATCCTTAAAAGACATGTCCCCTTGTTTCAAAGCCAAGAATCTCTCCATATGTAATCCCTCTTCTGCCTAAGATAAAAAATTCATCTCTAATCTCTATCGGAAATCATCCCAAGTAGCTATTGTTTGTCCTGCATGCGTTACTTCCCAGCAGTAAGATGCTTCATCTTTCAGTTGCCATGCGGCCAACTGTATCTTCCTTCTGTCATCAATCTAAAAAAGACCAAACACGATCTCCTTCTCTCGTAGCCAATTCTATTCTTCAAAAAAGATCTCGTTACCATGGATTTGTTTTCCTCCCATAGCACAGAAGTCTTTACACCAATTAGAAAAGTTATCTACTCATGAAGAGGGGATACAACAGCTGCAGCTGGTGATGGGACATCTCTTTGTCCTTCGGCAGATGTCGTAGCCTCAAGATACCTACGGAACCATATCGGCAGTGGAATACCATCGAGAAGATTGGGTGCCCATACATGCTGAAAAGAAAAGAAAAAGGATTCAATAAGAGATCGAGAGAATATTGAGTATGGCTTGAGGACATATGTTCTTCAAAAACAATTTTTTTTTGAAAATACTTCGATTTGGAAAACAATTTTAAAAACTTTTCCTCTGATCTTGTAACCTTCAGCTCTAATACCAAATGTGTCACCCCATTTCCGTTAATGTCACTCATAAGAGAATGTATTAAGTTTCATGAAACGCAATAGGTAAGTACGAAAATTCAAAAGATAGACATAAAATTAGCAGTGGAATTTAAACTTCATAATTAAAAATAAAACGTAGTCTCAAAAAGGTTACATCAAATTAGTCTCATAAAACATATCATAAAACAAAGCATCAGTGTACATAAAATCATATCCCTCGCTATAAGCCATAATAGGATAGAGAGCAAGTCGAAAACGGTACATCTCAGGTGATCCATGTCGAAGCTATGAGGGAAAGTCCTAGTCATTGTTGAGTGCTCCCACTTTGAGGATCTGGGGGAAGAAGAAAGAAGCAAAAACAAAGGGGTCAAACATAAAGTCTGGCGAGTTCCATTGATTTTCAAATATGCATAAAATAGAAATGCCCAGACAGGTAAATAAGACTAGATGAGAAATGTACAATGTCATATAGGGTAAAACTAAACTAAACAGAACAGCATGATAGACAGGAATAATGGAATAAACTATGATCGAGTAATGCTTCACATTTATATCCCAAAACGGGTATGTCTGCATAAGTACTAGTATAACAGGATTAGGTAATTAACCTAATTACATAACAGCAGAATTAACAACATGATTAGGCGTGCCCTAATTACATAACAGGATTATTTATTACCCTAGTTACATAACAACAGGATTAGGTGTATCCTAATTACTACCAATACGATTGGCTCCCTATTACATAAATATCCTGTGCCAGCCCCGATAGTAGGGAGTATCACTTCCTAACCCAACAACTATATAATACAGACCTATTTACTAGTTTTACAGCATCTTAATTTTGCTAGTCATACTCATGCATGCTCACGACGCCGCCGGAACACACTCGTACCCCCTTCCCCATGTGAACCTCTTACTATCCATTTCAGTAAAGCACGCCCTGGCGCCTACCTAGTGTGAGGCCCTCTAAAACAATACCAACAGGGATACTTACTGATATGAGTTCCAAATAGTAGATTGACACAAGACAAAACTCCCTAAGCTTGTGCCCCAAAATAACTAAGATTTAAGAGTCCCCAAAACTGATACAACAGCAGAACGAGGGACCACTTAGCTTATTAATAATTATGTTTAACCTAGCAGGTTTAAGTATACTAATAAGCATGGTTGTAATATTACATGTCATTATGTGTGTACAACCCTTCCCCAAAACACCTGCCCAGATGTATACATTTTCTACCACGGTTCAGCTTATTAACTTACATTTGGTACTTACAATCACTACAACAAAAACACCATATTACAACTTTAATTTTACAACAGTGCGAAAAGCACAGTTGTAATAAATGGTTTTTTACAACTGTGCAAAACGCACTGTTGTAATAAATGTTTTTTACAACTGTGAAAAAATCACTGTTGTAATAAACATATATATCACAACTTTTCTTTTTTGTTTGTTCTAATAGCTAATATATACTAATTAATTTCCGATAATTAATAGTTAAATTAGAAAGTTGTTTAAACTTATTTTTAGTAACTCTTTTTTCTATTTTTTGTATTAGAGACCTATTAAATATTAATAACAACTTATATTTAATAATTAGTAATATTATCATTTAAGAATAATTCATATTCAATAATAAATTTACAAATTAATACCAATTACTATTAATTAATTACTATTAGATTAGATAAAAAATGCTTAACTGATGATTAATAAATAATAATTACATTTTAAAAATTACTATCAAATATTAAATAGTATATAATCAATAACATTTACATAATAATTAACTTTTAACAGTTGGAATTTAATTATAACATTGAAGAAATAGGTAATAATTAATAATAACTATTATTAATTAGTAATATTTAATATTTTAGTAAAAATCAATTCTCAAGAAATTCATATTATATTTATATTTAATATAAAATTTTACTTATTAATTCTAAATCCACCATAATACAACTGTAATTTTACAACTCTTTTATTTGGACCGTTGTAATAATTCCTTCTTAAATTCAGGCCGCAAAACTAAAAAATGCGCTCCAAAATGATTCACGTGTTTTATTCATGCTTCCTCACTGAGTCTCCCTAAATTCACTTCCCCAAATCAAAATCAAACCCGAAATTTTCCAGTCCCATCTCCAATGGCCTTGTCATCGAATGGCTGCTACTCTCCGCTCCACAACTTGGCAATCCGCTTCTCTGGTCTTCAACATAACCACTGTCTTCAATTGACCACCGTCTCCAATTGACCACTGTCTCCAATTTTCCAGTCCCATCTCCAAATGACCATCGTCTCCAAATCAAAATCAAAATCAAACCCGAAATTTTCCAGTCCTGTCTCCAATTGATCATCGTCGGCCTCCAGTACTGATCTTCGCTGGTCTTATATTTTTACACTTTTTTTTAAATCCTCATCCCCAGATTCCAAAGTTTCTTCAACATAACCACTGTCTTCAGCCACAAACAAAAAGTTTTTGTTTGTAGGAACTTCCAGACTATGCACTGCTAACCATCTAAAGGAAAATCTAGGCTTAATGAAGGTTGCTCTTTTAGAAAGAAGAGCGGCTATTTTGAGCAATGAGAGTAAATTGTTATTCGAGCAAGTAAGTGCGATTAAAACGGTAAGTTTCATTTTGGTTTGGTATGTGATTTGAGCATGTAGTTTTCAAACATTTGAATTTGTCTTTGTTTTAAGTTTTGTCAGCTGTGTTCAGTTTGTTTTGATATTCACTTAAGCTTATCATGCTAAAACATATACGTGGTTATTAAAGTGATATTTTGAAGCATTAACTGTATGGTTTTTATAATTTATTTCAAAGTGTACAGTTTGTTATTCATAGAGGAGCGCCAGAATATACACAATACTTGATACCTTAAATACTCCAAATTTAGTTGCATGTTTAGACATGTATAGGCCAGAAAATTACATATTCTCGGTGTAGTCTCATCTTTTTTGAATCAACAGCTAGTTAGGTAAAATCTTGCATAAGCAAGATGATAACTCTAATCATAGCTTTGCCACTAATCCAGTAGGAAGAAATTTGTACTAAAGATACTCTTGAATCTTATACTAAAGATCATTTTATTATCTGCAAGTTATTCCAATCCAGTGATTCTTATAAATTATATTTCAATTCTAACATCGTATCACCATTTGGGATTTAAACCTTATTAGAATATCATTACACTTCCTTTGCACTCTTAATTCGCTTAAATGAAATATTATGGCATCGTAATGACAACCATCGGGTGTTCTTAGTGTCAAGTAAGTGGTAGACAACACTCCATTTTTTTTTACCAAAACTTACATTTTATTCTCTTATTGATGTTCATCCTTGCATTGGCATCGACTTTGGTGTCATTTTGATTAGCCGGACTATAAGATACATTGGGAATAAATTCATGCTAAGCTTGTTTAGATAATGAGAGAAAGATTATTGGAAGCCGTGAAGACAAAAGGTACAGTGTAGCAATTCTTCATAGTGTTTGCTTCATCTTTTCAAAGATATTCGCCTTAGTGGCAAAAAAAAATCGTGTCTGTGCTTTGTTGGAGTACACTTTTAATTAAGAATGTTATGGTAACGGTTGTAATTTTAGACATTTTTATGTAGTATATGATTTATAATTTGTAATCTAGATATAAAGTTGTGACTTTTATCAATGAATGGATCATGATGCCTTTAAACTTACATCTATTTCTTATATTATTTATCTATTTATTGTTGCATATATAAAATATATATAAATTCTTATGAATTTAATTTGTGGATATATTACAAATGTAAAATAAAAGTTGTAATAAAATATACCACAACGGTTATAAATAGTTGTAAAAATTACATCAACAACGGTGCATAACTGTTGTAATAAAGTTTATTACAACGGTGGAAAAAAGTTGTAAAATATACATGTTACAACGGTGCAAAAAAATTGTAATTTTTTTTCGTCTATTACAACTTCTTAATACACGACGGTTAGCCCTATTACAAGGGTGTTCCACCGTTGTAATATGGTCATTTTGTTGTAGTGAATATTCTAACATGTCATTTACTTAATGCCTATATTAAGTCAAATCTATCATGTTTAGTGCATATGCATACTATTCATCAAACTACGTTCCCAAATTATAACATGTATAGGTTTATGCATATTATCCATTTTTATCAGTTTAGAGCAAGTATATGCGCATTACCCTTTTTATCAAATTACAGCTAGTTTAAACATGTGCATATTATCCCTTTCCCAAATTATAGTTAAATAGTCCTCAATTTAACTACATGCCTAAATTCCTCGTTTATGTCATTCATTATTACCTCAATTATACGCACACTCTAATCGGGTATAGCTTAGGCTTCCAAAGACATAGTCTAAGGGAAAACAGAGGATGGAGAATACAATCAAATCACATAAGCATATATAGGCAAGACTGGAAATAAACTAAAACATAGAAATAGGGAAAAGGAAGATAGATAAAAATAACTTATTAATTATCCAAGACTGGAAATAAACTAAAACATAGAAATAGGGAAAAGGAAGATAGATAAAAATAACTTATTAATTATCCAACAGTAAGGGCATATGATTTACTTATCATAACGGTATAGGTGATTAATAGTGAAAAACATGTATAACAATTATCTTATAATCACTGTATATCCTAATCCAATTTTATTTAGCTATCATATTATAGTCTAAGATATCAGATCTGAAAATGACAGTGAACTCACAGTGGGTCTTGGTGAAGAGGTGATTAAATCTCTTATATATATATATATGTGTGTGTATGTATATATCGTAGAAAAATCCAATCCTTTTCGATGTTGTATGTATGCAAGTCCTGAATGTTGTCTCTGTGGATTTAGGCATCAGTAACATTCCCCCATTGCACATATATTTTTAGAATAGATTCATAGAGGCAGAAGATATGAAGCAATTGTGTGTATCGGATTGGGAGAATCCACCTATTTATAAATTTACAGAGTCAACCTCGGCCTTTAGATCCTATGGTTTTAATCCAAACCGTACACGTAGCGCTAAGTCAACACGAACCTACCCGCAAAACTGTCCAAATTCGTAATTTAGAACCTACCCCAGATCTTGGTGGGTCGACCCACCAATCCTATGGGTCGATCGAGCCATGTTTCGGTCCCTAGCTCGACCCAGTCCGGAAGTGGGTCATCCCACAACAGTCTAGTTTCCCACTCGTTCTCCCGCTTATTTTGTTTGAAAATTATGGAATTATATTTATGTTATATTCATATATAAGCCCCTTATATGTATACAAACTTTTAATGCCCATAACTTCTTCATGCGTTATCCGTTTTATGCAAACTTGGGGTCTATCTGAACCAGAATTTTGAGATGAACGCAAAGGCAATGGCAGTTTCACTTAATTCTGAATATTTAGTCAAGTAGTACCCAATTTATTATCTTTAAAGTATGGTTATAGTGTATTAAATTCTAGGATGTTACAAATAGTATAATTTATTACCATACTTGTATGTGTAACTGGTTGCTTATTTTCCATTCGTTTTCATAGTTCGTCCGTAACTTTTTCATACGGACTCTGTTCGTAAAGTTCCAAATACGAAAGTTGACCAGAATTCCGTCATGAACACCACATGTAACTTTCTTGGTCAAATTCCATAACTTACCCCAATTTCATTTTTGGGACCTAATTAAACATCTAATTTAACCAATATCAAATTTTGTGGTGTTACACAATGCAACTACCATCATAGATCGCCCAATCCTCCTCCTTCCAACGCCACCAGTTACGACCTCCTAGGTCCCCCAAATGTCAGAAATCTCGAGAGAACAACAGTGACTTCCAACAAATAATATAGTCACATCGGTGCATTGTACAATGATCCTAACCAGTCAATCTGCTACACGAAGCTAGGCACACCAAATTGGTGTGAGCGTTCTCTTCGTAACAACCTAGATTGACCTAAATAATGTAGATCGTTGATCTCTAAGATAAAGATACAGACGACTCACTTTGTAGGGTTTGTGTGAACAAGTGAAATGACAGAGAGGCCCTAATTATAAACAACTATAAAAAACTATTCATACTAAAGTTTATAATAGTGTAATTTTAAATCGTTAAACGATAACCGTTTCTATCATGCATGATCACGTTACAAGTCTGATTGTCACAAAACTTGATTTCTTACAACAATTTACTATTTGGATCTGATGAATTTGGTTTCGCTGAAATTCATAAGAGTCTGCAAGAATGCTTATTTCACTCATTTATTGAAATGATTTGTTGTCAAATAATTTAAATCACTTTAAATCCAAGATAATAATTTTTTAGTTTTTTTTAATCTGAATAGAACTTTAATAGGCTCCCAAAATTATTATAATTTATATCTAAGGCTCACTCATTTGAGATAATTCAATATTCAAATCACTTTTTTACTATTCAAATATGTTAAAAATTTATAAAATTTGAATTCCAATCAATAAATTCCTAAAACAAATTTTGTATCACATAAAATTAATAAAAAATCGTGTACTAGAAATCCAAGTTGTAATGTTGGAGCTGTCATATGACAAATTGCTCTACTCAGTTACATAGATGTATATTATGTTTTTTCTGATCAGAAATAAAGTAGAAAAGTTTTTTTGGCATAGTATATTGTTCAAATGTTGAATCTTATGATCTCATTAAAGTACAATCAGTTGGAAATAAACATGTATAGATCACATTTCATGTGACTTTTATGCTACATGTGCATGATTGATTTATGCCATTTGGTTGTATTGATACAAGTACTAGGGCACGTGTGATGCACTTTGGGACACCCAACGTCCGTTAATGTCACTCATAAGAGAATGCATTAAATTTCATGAAGCGCAATAGGTAAACAATATAGAAATTCACAAGAAATATATAAAATAAGTCGCCGAAAATTTCAACTTTATTATTGAAAATAAAACATAGTCACAAAACAGGTTACATCGTCAAACCAGTTACATCAAAACCAAGTATGTCTAATTTGTCTCATAGTGTAAAATAACAAAGTGCAGTAATATAAAACCATATCCCTCATAGCAAGACATAACAGAGTGAAAGTAAGTCAAAGCGGTACATCTTAGAAAATCCATATCCAAGCTGAAAGAGAAATTCCTAATCACTGAGTAGTGCTACCACTCTGCGGACCTGGGGTAAAGGAAGAAAGAAGCGAAAACAAAAGGGTCAAAAAAAAAGTCAGGCGAGTTCTAGTGATTTTCAAATATGCATAAAATAGAGATACCAAAGACAGGTAGACAAGACTGGATGAGAAATACAGTATCATATAAGGCAACAAGATAAACAGGATAAATAAGAACAATATGAATAAAACAATGATCGAGTAATACTTCTCATTTATATCCCTAAAACAGGTTGTGTCTGTACCAATACTAGTATAACAGTATTAGGCGTTAACCTAATTACTTAATAGAAAGAGGATGATTAAACAGCATGATTAGGTGTACCCTAATTACATAACAAGATTAGGTGTTTCCCTAACTAGATAACAACATGATTAGGTGTATCCTAATTATTACTACCAATGCGATCGGCTCCCTAATTGTGACACCCCACGTCTGTTAATGTTACTCATTAAGAGAATAAATTAAGTTTTGTGAAGCGTTATAGGTAAATAGAAACAGAAACATTACATGACATATAAAATAGCAGCGGAATAAAAACTAATTTTATTAATCATAAAGCATCGTGGTTCAAAACATCACATGTCTGAATTATATAAAAACCAGTACATCATAAAAAATCTTTTATCTTGGTCTCAAACATCAGAGTACAAAATAAAAGAAGCATAATCCCCAAATAAAAACATAGCCACAGTAGCAAAGATAGGAGCTTGAGCAATACATCTAAGCAGCACCAACAAAATGATAGCAAAATCCTGATCAAGCTTGAGTATTCCCACCGTGAGAACATGGGAGGAACAGAAGAAAGAAGAGGAAATAAAAAGGGTCAGACATAAAGTCTGGCGAGTCCAGTTAGTTTTAGCAAGTAAATAAATAAAAGTAGCATGACAGGCATATAAAGTGGATAAGGAAGATAACATCATAAAAGGCAGGTATGACAAGGTAAACATGATCGAGTGTATACGCTTCTCTAACGATCACTACAAGAAAAATACCCTATTGCAACTAGTTATTTGCAACAGGCCCCAAATGTCAGTTGCAGTAAATGATATTTCGCAACAGACCTTTTATAGCTATTGCAATAGATAAGATTTAACAACAGGCTTTTCCTTCCTGTTGCGAAAAGCATATTTTTCGCAACAGCGCTTTCACGTCTGTTGCGAAAACATACTTTTAGCAACTGCGCTTTCATTCCTGTTGCAATAGACATATTATTTGCAACTACCCTTTCAAGCCAGTTGCAAAAATTATATATTTAGCAACTGTTTTCACCAGTTGCAAAAATTATATATTTAGCAACTGTTTTCACTAGTTGCGATAACTATAATTTTTTTGCAACAGGTAAAGCCACTTGCGAAAAACGTATTTTTGAAAATTATTTTTCCCCAAGTAATATTCGGTTATAATATAAGAAGTATAAACATAATAGTTAATATACACACACACACACACATATATATATATATATATATATATATATATGATTAAAATTCGGTTATAGTCATGAAATACACTACAAGAAAAATATAATGTCATTGCGTAGTAAAAAAATAATGTCATTGTACAATAAAAATATAATAGTTCATTGTGTAGTAAAAAAATAATATAAAAGTACAATAATATAATAGTTCATTATCAATAATTAGTAAATTATAGTTAACAATTTATATTTATTTCTAAAAGTCGTAAATTTGAGTCTATAGATGTTTCTGTATTAACTAATATTGCTTATAAATATTCAACAACTATTTTAAAAAAAGTATTATAAATATATTCAATAATAACACAATATTATTAGCTGTAATAATCAATATTTAATCTTTTTCTAAAATGTGTTACCTTAACATATGTTCAAAAAAAACTTATTTGACTTTTTTTTGTTTTATACGCTAAAATTTTGTTCGTTGCGCACAAATTTTGGCTCCATCCGCCAAACTTTCGTTACTTTTGGCTCCATCTGCACAATTTTTTTGCTCCATCCGCCAAATTTTTGGTCCCTCTGTTCTCTTCGTTTTCCCTAAAAATAAACCTAGATCTAAGCGGTCTCCAAAATAAAAGCGAATCCCTCCCAATCTAACGTAACCCGTCGCCTACTCCTCCGCCCTCTCACTTCCTCCTCTAGACCTGCTTGTTCTAAATCCTGTCGATTACTTGCTATCGACGCCAATTACTTTTCTAATGAAATCAAGGTCATCAAAATCGTGCCGGAATCGTTGGACGCTTATGATACTGCTGGTACCAAAATTGAAAATCCTAAGTTCAGTGTTGAAAACAACGAAAGTGTAAACTGCAAAGAGGGGATCTTGGATTCGAAGAAGGAGAAGCAGAAGTTTTGGTTGATCGGGCTTCGTCTTCGTTCGGGATCGCTGCTGTGACTCTTCCCATTCTAGGCATTAGGGGAAAAATGCGAGGAATCCGAGTAGCCGGAATATTCAGTTCCAACTCTACACATATGAAAAGGTAACAACCAAATTGAACTCTTTTTACAATCAATCCTTCTAGCTTCTGTTCGACAAGCAAATTTTGGTATGAAACTTTTGCGTATTGTGGAATTGAATGATATTACTGGAGAAGGAATTACTGGAGAAATTTCTGTTCGACAAGCAAATTACTCCAGTAATATCATAAGGCATGATTTGAATACTCCAGTAAATTCTGCTCGACAAGTAATTTCTGTTCAATTTTGATCGTGATATGATATGAATGATATTACAGGAGAAAATTCTGTTCGACAAGCAAATTTGCGTACTGTCAGCTGATTGTGATATGAATGATATTACTGGAGAAGGAAGCATAAGGCATGATTTCAGTCGAGAAAGGATTGAAACACCATGTATCTCTAAAGGTTCTGATTTATACTCATATTACATTTCAATGAAAACGAGTAGCAGTTGCCTATTATTTTTGAACCGTGCTCCACAATTAAAATGACCCAGTTCCTGAATTTTTGGTTGAGAATGCCATCGTGTTTTCTATATCCAATCATAGGCGTATGAAATTCCAGAAATGATCTATTTCAGGTTTGCATTGGATCTTAATTTTTTTCCAACTATTTTATCCTTCACTTTGTAATTATAACTCATGGTAACCTCCTTTGTGCAATGCACAAATAGTTACATTGGAAGCTATATTAATGAGTATAGTGTACGCTCTGGGTTGTTATCTTCCAGTATAATGTTATGCATGACGAGAATCGGTTCACATATATGTCATACTTCATCTTTTATGAGTTCCTATTCAAAATACTTGGTGATTCTTTGTATTTCTATTTTGCATATGCTTAGATAACAAGTCTCCTAGTGATCTACATTATATGGAATCAATTGGTACCAAGCTGAATGTTAGCATATGCCATCTAAATCTTGACTCTTTATTGCATCCAAGTGGTTGTCTTGTAAAAAGGTATGTTTCATTTTATTTATTTAAGTCCAGGAAAGGATAAACCGTACATTGGACAAATGTAGTCATGATGGTCCCCGGTCTCCATACATAATATATTTGGATGTATGTAGATTTTGGTGTTTAATGATGTATTTAAATTTACATATTTAGATTTGGACGTATGTACCAATGATGTATTAAACCAACTTTCACCCGATGGTTATGTAAGTAGCCACATATTTTCTTTTGGTGTTCTAACGATAGAGTAATGTGTCACATTGTCCTATCTAGCTCTAATAGGAGATAAATTTGCTTCAATTCCTGTATCTGGTATGTCTTCTTTGAGTTCTTCTAAATTCGTTTGTAATATTTGTGTTTGCCAAATGATCCGGGGTATGTTGTGCTGGTATATCTTTTATTGCATACAGGTTACTATTTGGAGTTGTTTTTTTCTCATTTTTGTGCTTTCGTTTCCTTCTATAAGCATTTCTCTCAACTTGGTATTCTTGGTTGGCACAGGGTCTATTTTTAAGATGATTCTAGGATGACATGAGCCAAGCCTTTGTTTTCATGTGCAGCTTTTTTGGAAGTCTTCGCTTGATAAGCTTTCTTTTCCATTTCTAATAAAGTAAGTTGCCTAACACACTAGAATTATTCACGTTTCAATTCAAATAGTTATTTCATATTTGTTTTATTATTGCATGTCAATTCTAGGTTTTTATTTGATGTAGAGTTCGCTGGAAGGACATACATATTCATGGATAGGCATGTGCATGTTCATGATCGACAGCAAACCTGGAGCATGAACTGCAGATTTGTTCTAGTGAACTGATGATATTTATTCTCTTGTTATAGTATATGTATGATAGAGTAGATATATGAGTAGAAACTACTCTATACGAAAAAAATTGTGTTGTGTGAGTCAAGAAATTGTTATACATGAATAGTGTATGAAAATTGTAGAAACTTTTATTGTAATTGTTTGTATTATTAAAACTCTATTAAAATAAAAAATTTATTTGTTCATTTCATTCTGTGATATACACTAATATTAAAATAAATACATTTAATATGTAATATCTATAAGCTGTAATATTATTTTTTTATAGATTTATGTATCTATTGCAACGGGCATATACTGTTGCAAAATGGTCTGTTGCAACAGCAAAAGCCTGTTGCAAAAAAGTATACCGCAACATCTTATTGCAACAGGCAGAAAATGTTGCAGACTTTTAGCAACTTCGGCTATACCAACAGGCGCAGGCCTGTTGCAATAGGTCTACTGCAACAGATATCGCCTGTTGCGAAAAGTGTTTTTTGTTGTAGTGGATTACTCTTATTCTCTACACTAATACTAGTATAACCAAAATGAAATGATCCCAACAACTCTAATATGGTAGACTTAGGCATACTTCTAGTGAGAGGTTTTAAACTCATACAATCCACAGACAGCCCAGCCTAATAGGCTCCTAAACTTTTTACTAGAGTCTAGATGTACCCTAACTACAACCCCAATCGATCGGCTCCCTACTCCGAAGATACCCTGTGCTGGCCCCACCATAGGATGTACCACTTTCTAAACTGGAAACCTTTGTGCATAACCATATATGCTGGTGTCGCGGTCGTCTTGTCACCCTCTGCCCAGACATGCACGCACATGTCCCAGTCGGTTTGCGCCGCCCACACCGTCCTCCATGTTTGGATCTCTTACAATCTACCCAGTAAGCGTGTCCTGACTCCGACCTAGGGCGGAGTACTCATTTAATACCGTTATATTGGTTATTGACTGAAATGGGTCCCACACACAAGATGATACAAGCTCTCCCCCTTTTCTCGTATCCCCACTAGGATTTCCTCAGCTTATGTATACCTATTGGTGTCTTTAATTACATAACCCCCTCGGGTTAAGTTTGTGGGCCTATATATAAATATTACCCACTCCCCTTAGATTTATTTGACCCATCTACTATTCAAACAAGTTTACTTAACCCCTATTCATGTTCATACAATCATTACGGATTCAACTAGGTTAAGTACTCCAATTCACTACCATGTCCGTTTATGGTCATAATTTACTGGACCCTTCACATTAAGCCTACCATTTGTGGATATTGGATATGCTGGTCAGTTCCGAGCAGACTTCTTCCACAAGTCGGGCTTGACCTCATGTCTCAACACGTCTCGTATTTGGGCACCTAGACCCCTCACATTAGATTCACCACTTGTGGTCGCTGGATATGTCGAGCGGTTCCGGAAATACTTCCACTATAAGCGTAATCTAACCTCGTGTCTAGGTGCAGTTATAGTTTCTAATTATTGTAATCCTAGGCATTATTAACCAATTTTTACATATGTCGTTATAGGATTTCATTCCCTATTTCCCAATTACGTTCATAACGAATTATATGCCCCAAATTCATATTCATACATTTTATTCAAGTTATGCCCAATTTCAACGTTTTCCCCTCATTCCCTGTTTAGCGTGTTCACATATTTCAGCGGTGTGCCTAGGCTCGAAAGTAGCCTAGCTATATAAAATAAAAGGAAAAGATAAAGGGAAGATGGCAGAGATGATTATACTAACAAAATTGACATTTACATATAGTGACATAATGATAAGATAGGCATTTAAGAACAGATCTGGTGAACCTAAGATAATAGAACTGTGTCTAACATAGTAGGGATGTCATAATAGGCATGGTAAGATCTAAACAATAATTTAGATGTACAACTAATAACTGATCTAATTTAACCACAAACGTGATAGGTACAAGGTGATCTAAATAGCAAATTAGATCTATAATCAAAGGTAGATCTAACACGATCAAGCTTAAGATCCAAGTCATAGTTATGTCAAAATATCATGGATTCACAAGTTATTACAGGTCTGACATGATTCAAGCAGTCACAGGTATAGATCAAAATTACAGTCATATCATGTTTTACTTTTTAATTATTTAAATCCAAAAGTAAGATAGAAGAAGAATAGCAGAGGTTGAATCACATATCTGCACGTAAATAACTTGATTGTAGAAGAAGGAAAAAGGTTTGATTCAGTTTGGGCACCGACAACATCTTGTCCTCCATTATTTTTCAGTGTAGAAAACCAGAGAAATGGAGCCATATTTATAGCCGGCAGCCCCCAAACCTAACTGCTACGTTTGCCCTGGGGGGTCGACCCATGGGTCGACACCCCCCTTGAGGGGTCGATCCAGGGGTCAACTCCCTTGGGCGGGATTTTTCCCGCTCACCCCAATCTACACGATTTTCAAATTTAAACTGAAATTTTTAATTCTTGGACCCTGCATATATATATACACACACACACACTCTTCTTGTGCGTATACAAATTTCAAACCTTCCTAACTTCTTTATACGTTGTCTGTTTTATGCAAACCAAATGTCTATTTTGACCAGAATTTCGAGATGGATGCAATAGCGCAGTCCATTTCCCTTAATTCTGAATATTAGATTAATTATTTTTTAATTTATCCTCTTTAGTGTCGTAAAAATTACGGAGTGTTAAATTCTCCCCTACTCATAGGATTTCATCCCTGAAAACTCCAAGTTAAGAAGGGTGTATATCCTACCATCCACATCCATCTACTCATCCACCAATCACGGGCATCCATTTTCCTTAAAAGATTTCTAATATTTGTATGAACATATGAAAAGGTGTGAGTATATGTCCCAATACTAATGTGAAGATTAGGCGGTTTACTGATTTATTCGATCTCCTTAATGCAATGTATATTAGTGTCATGAATCCAATATGTATGCAACAATCCTATTATAACATGTAAGTTCTATATGTGTGCACAATCATCCGTTCAAATGCCACATTCATATGATGATACACCCAATTTCATCCATAAAGAAATAGAAAAATGCACACACATCCATATGTCGTATGAGAGTGATTAAGCCGATCTAGTACCTAATGTGTGTGTATATGCATCAATAGGCAACCACCCGGAAACACTTGCATCCATCAAACATAACATGTCTCAAACACATGTTTACATCCATGGGATTCCTACCTAAAGGTTGAAGATTTGATTGATAGGACATACTTAAATGAGAGAAACAAGCATAAAATATTTTTTTGGAAAACGAGTTAAAAACATACCCTCGAAAATAAAAGGGTACGAAGCACGAATCTTGTCTTCAGTCTCCCAATTCACATCCTATGGGTTATCTCCCCACTGAACCTTCATCAACTTAACTTATCTATTACGTAGCTTCTTAACTTCTGATCGAAGAACACAGAAATGGGGTCACGATCGCTTATGATATTGGAAGGTATTCCATGAAGACAGATTATCTCTTGAACATTAATTGCTGCCAACCATGCTGTCATCCTCTTACTCTTAACTAGAATGAAATGGACACTCTTAGTAAGCCTATCCACCATGACCTAAATACTGGTATTTCTTTCTTTGATCTAGGCAAACCATCTATGAAATCCATAGAGACGCTTTCCCACTTCCGCTATGGAACCTCCAAAGGATGAATTAAACCACCGGGCTTCTTTTGCTCAGATTTGACTTGCTAACAAACCAAACATTGAGAAACAAACTCTGCCACATCTTTCTTCATCCCAGACCAAAAGAAAAACCTCTTCATATCCCTATACATCTTATCACCGCCTAGATGAATAGTCATATTAGAATGATGGGCTTCTTTTAGGACTGTCTTTAACAAACTTCCAGTTTGAGGAACACAAAGCCTTCCATCTCGTCGCAACCACCCTTTATCATCTATGGAATATCTATTGAGGTGACTAGAAGTCTCCCCTTTTCTGAGCCTATCCAAGATGTCTGAAATATGTGGATCATCTAATTGTGAAGCTCCTATCTGATCCATAAGAGTAGGTCGTATCTCTAACGATGCAAACAAACCAGGCAAAAACTCGGTGGAGGGTCTAAAGTCAAAAGTCGATATGAACTCCAAGATTTTCCTTTCCACAAACAGAGGACTTAAGGTCATCCTTTGCCTGCTCAGTGCATCTGCTACCACATTACCCTTGCCAGGGGTATAAGCAATCCCAAAGTCATATGATGCTAGGAACTCCATCCACCTTTGTTGCCTTAAATTAAGATCCTTCTGCGAGATCAAGTACTTGAGAGATTTATGATCGATGTATAACTCGAACTTGTCTCCAAGCAAACAATGATGCCATGTCTTAAGCGCGAACACTATGGCAGCTAGCTCTAAGTTGTGGGTAGGGTAGTTCTACTCATGAACCCCTAGTTGTCTACCTCCATAACATAGTACTCTCCCCTCTTGCATCAAAATCGCACCAAGCCCTATACCACATGCATCAGTGTATACTGTACATCGGGCAAGGTCAAGACTGGGGCTATTGTTAGAGCTCTCTTTAATCGCTGGAAAGCAATACACAATCTATATCCCATGACAACGTCAGAATCTTCTTTGTCGGACTGGTGAGTGGGGCTGATATCTTTGCAAAGTCCTTAACGAACTTCCTATAATAGCCAGCTAACCTCAGAATGCTTCTCACCTCCATGGCATTCTTTGGAATCTTCCAATCCTGAACTGCAACCACCTTTGCAGGATCTATTGCTATCCCTTATTAGAAACCACATGCCCTAAAAATCTCACTTCCTTTCTCCAAAAATGGAACTTGGCGAACTTTACCTTAAGTTGATGCGCACGGAGAGTTTTTAAAACCTCCCTCAAATGTTAGGCATGCTCTTCTTTCTTCTTTGAGAAGATCAAGATATCATCAACAAAGACCACGACAAATTTATTTAGAAACTCCCAAAACACCCTACTTGTCAGATCAACAAAATAGGCGGGTGCATTCATCAACCCAAAAGGCATAACGAGCCATTCAAAGAAACCATATGGACTCCTAAAAGTGGTCTTATCTATATTGTCCTTAGCCGCCCTCAACTAATGAAACCCCATGGCCAAGTCTAACTGAGAGAATACTGATGCCCCCAACAAGCTGGTCACACAAGCCATCTATCCTTGGGAGTGGGTGCCCATTCTTCTTTGTGAGTTTATTCAACTCCCTATAGTCTACACACAAGTGAAGCAAACCATCCGCCTTGGTCGCGAATACTACTGGATCATCCCATTCAAATATGCTTCGCCTAATAAATCCTTTCTCAAGTAGCTCCCCTACTTGTTTGCTAATCTCCCTCCTTTCCCTTGGAGCTATATGGCGCACAAGTAATGCAACTGGCTTTGCATTGTCCACCAAATATATACGAAAGTCGACCTCGCGCCTCGGCGGTAAGCCCCATACCTCATCAAAAAAATCAGGAAATCTCAGACTACTGGAACAGATTGTAGATCATGGATAGATGCACCAAGAAACTTTAGGAAACTAAGCATAACAGATCCTTGTGGGTCACAAGAAATCTCAAGGTTCCTCCTATGACAAGTCAGAAGCCTAATCACCTTCTTCTCGCAATCCAGAATGGCATCACACATGGCTAGCTAATTCATCCCTAGAATCAAACCGTAGCCCAAAAAACCGAGCATATATGCATCGCACTCAAACTCGACGCCTAACACAGATATTCTCAAACCCCGACAAATCATGAACAAATGAGCCAAACCACCAATGGGGTTTGAGACAATAACGGGATCCACTACCATATTAGTATTTAAGTGCAAAGATTCAACAATAGAACTAGATATAAATGAATGTGAACCGCCAGAATCAAAAAGAGTTCTAATAGGATGATTGGATGGAGAAATCAAACCTTCCACAGAAATTTTCCTACCTCTATCCGGAGCACTGGTCGTGAGAGCATGCACCTACCCTCTAAAAGCTCCTGCCCTTTGACCTTGTCCTTGTTTCTTCAGGCACTCCCTAGCAAAGTGTCTGACCTCTCCACGGTTAAAGCAAGTATTCTTCCTTCTTTTGCAGTCCTTGACCAAGTGACCCTCTCGTCCACAACTGTGACACTACCTCTTATCCTTAGCCTTGTCATTCTTTCCGCCCTTCTTCTATTATTGTTGCTGTTGTTGTCCTTTATTGGGCCATACCATCTTGTTTTGCATTGTTTCCTCAGCCTTAACTTCCTTCTTTTCTCCTTTGTCTTCCTCATGCATTAAGTCCATATCAACAAGCCTTTCAAAAGTAGCTCCCATTGGAATATGGGACATAGCTAACCCATGAAGGGGTTCGTTCAGCCCTTTAAAATACCACAAAACTTTTGTATGCGGAGTATCTACCAGTTCCAATCCAAACCTTGCTAGCCGGTTGAATTTGTTCACATATTCTTTATCAGTCATGTTTCCTTATTTGAGCGCCAAGAACCTCTCTGTGACGACCCCAAACCCCGTACTGACGGTGGGAAGGGTAATCTCTGGAATATAACACATAGACAGATAATGACAGAACAGATTTAAATAAATACACCAGATAATGCACAATAGAATATACTGGATAAACGAAATCATCAGAGTTACACAGTATACAGGATCATACTTAGTACAAATACAGTTCAGCTATACATAAATGTTTACAGCGGAAAACAAACATAATGTACAATAGGAGCTGAATAGCATAAAAAAAGATAAATAATAGAGTCCATCTTCAGCTCCAGCTATCCCGAAAGAGCCAGCTAAACCTGAATACAAGGCTGCCCGTGTAGAAAAAGGGGCACCCGAGTTTGAAAGTGAAACAAACTACGAGTCAGTCATGGGACTGGTATGAGAAATCTACTCAACACAATTAAAATATAGCTAATCACCGGACCACGCCACTTTCGTGGAACGGGTTGACTCCATTGGATTGCCAGTGCTTTAAAACAAATAATTCTTTTAAAACATCGCAATGATTTTTAAAAAAATGAAGCCATTATAAGACTCAGTTCCCATCACACAATGCAACGCAAACCGGAGGATAGAGTTTTACCTTATAATGGCCAAAATATGCTTGATACGAATAAAACAAAGGCATTTGATATTATTACTAGTGTTTATATGTTTCGAAAACAATTTCAATCATAACTATCAATCATAGACGGCATGGGTTCCATATATCATGTCGCCATATATATATACAATCAAAACCGCACAGTCACGTATTTGGAAATGGGATTTCCGTCATGAACCAAGGCAAAAGATAGTCCTTACCGACTTCGAGACTGCTTAGCCCGAGTCTCAGGATCAGAGCTCGGGTGACCCTTGGATCGTCAGGGCCGGTCCACAGATGTGGATTAAAATTCCCAGACACTGCGTTTCCCCGCCCTTTGGGGGCGTAAATGAGAAGATGAATGACTCCATCGGTCCCGGATCGACCGATATAACCGAGGCGCATCGCAACAGCAACAACCACATAAGTCAAACTCGTCAGGGCATGTAAAACCACTGACGCCACTTCTAGCTAGGAAGAAACGCGTGCCCTCCCTGATGTCCTCTCCCGTTTTTGGTTCATTCCGGGGTATGAGGTTCGCGAATTCACGTTATACACAAAGCTACGCCACACAGGCGGGGCTTTGATCATCACCACAAGACTTTGCTTTTCAACAGAAGCCTTGATCACTGCATCTTAGCATGCCACATAGGCAATTCACGCCATGTAACTGATGGCTATCAATCACACAGAATAAATTCCAATGTCAGACACACCATCCATTTACAAGTCTGTTCTGGGTCTGAACGAAACCGGAGGCACTATATACCTCGCAAACCCATCGATCTCCACGTACGTTTGGACGATCACCACTCATTATCCATATTTCGGGATGCCTACCGATTTGGACATCAGTTACCATCCAAACTAGGTGAAGATTTCCGGTCTTCAACCACTGTCTTCATCTTAGATTTCTTATCGTCAATTCAGTTATTCAGAATGGGATAAACCCAGTCTTTCTGAGCTACTCGCGTATATAATAAACACGTGCTACACAAACACTACATACGCATCATTTCGATTCATTAGTCACTAACCGTCAATCAGTAAGAGAACGATTTCCCAAATATTAACCCCGAAGGCCGAAACCAACATCAGATCAAAATCCAGGAAACCATTCGACTTAGGCAACCTTTAGTTAGTTTCTAAATTTCACATCCATATCGTTTATAATATTTCATAACGATTTATCGCTATTTTTATTTATTTTAAAATAGCCAATTTATTCAAAACGACGCTTCGGGCCATAACGCGGCCGTGGCGCTGTTTTTCTTCAGATTTGATTTACACATATCTGAAAATCTAACCATTGGATCTTCACAAAATTTACATTATTAGAAAGATGTTTTCAAAACGAACCCAACGGTTCCAGTTTCGGGATAATCCGACGGTCGGATCTCCCGGTATAATCGTTTGAAGTTTCGATTTCAAAATACGAACTGCAGCGTCGTTATTTGATTTAATATAATAATATTTATATATAAATATAAATATAATCGATTCTGGCGCTGTTTTTCTTCAGATTTGAATTACACATATCTGAAAATCTAACCGTTGGATCTTCACAAAATTTACATCATTCAAAACAAATCCAACGGTTCCAGTTTCGGGAAAATCCGACCGTCGGATCTCCCGGTATAATCGTTTGAAATTTTGATTTCAAAATACGAACTGCAGTGTCGTTATTCGATTTAATATAATTATATATATATATATATAATCGATTCTGGCGCTGTTTTTCTTCAGATTTGAATTAAACATTCCAGACAATCCAACCGTTGGATATTTACAAAGTTGGTGCCGTTGGAAAGATATTTCCAAAGCGAACCCAATGGTTGCGGTTTCGGGAAAATCCGATGGTTGGATCTCCCGCACTAATCGTTTGAAATCACGGTTTCAAAATACGAACTGCAGCTTCGTTATTCGATATATTTCAATTCTATTTATATATATATCGATTCTTCGATTCAAAACTATATGATTTTCCTACATTTGATAAAAATGATATTTTTATCTAACTGTCTTCTATTTCAACACTTCACTATTTTTAACAATTCATGTATATAATAAAAATGTGATTTTTTATGTAAAACAATTTATTTCAAAACACGACTATTTTATATAGTTCATATAGATGATAAAAATATGATTTTTATTATAAAACAATTTATTTCAAAAAAAGATTATTTTGTATAGTTCATATTGATGATAAAAATAGGATTTTTATTATAAAACAATTTCTTTCAAAATACGAATACCATTCAACACATGAATATGATTCAACGAATGACTTATTATTCAACACATGAAGGTTTTCTATAGTTTGTATATATAGAGTAAAAATGTGATTTTTATTGTTAAAACAATTTATTCAAAACACGAATACCATTCAACACATGAATTTCAATTCAACAAATGAATATCGATTCAACACATGAAGGTTTTCTATTGTTTGTATATATAGGGTAAAATGTGATTTTTATTGTTAAAACAATTTATTTAAAACACGAATGCCATTCAACACATGAATATGATTCAACGAATGAATTTCTATTCAACACATGAAGGTTTTCTATTTAACAGACGAATATAGTTTCAACACAGGAAAATAATTCTAACACATGAATATCATTCAAAATTTCGGCAGCATAACAGCAGGGTAGTTAAAACCGGGACCGTCCCTAGTACGGCTCCTCGCTCTACCTTAAAGCCTCGCAGCTTTTAACAATGGGGAATCATGCATCTAGTTCGCACGCAGGCGGCATGTATATTTTTTTTCCACAAACTAATCCTATGTGGTTTCAACCAAATATTTCTCAATCACAAACGGGTATTTTTCAACCACAATCAATCAATTTCAACCACAAACAATTCTATTCAACCATTCGCTATCAACCAACTTTCACATCAATCACAACCAATAAATATCGTCCATGGTTTGTGGACGAGGGGCGTGTATATATATATATAAGCATTTCACTTCTATTTCAACACATATATAATTTTTACAACGCATATATAACTTATATATCGAACGTACAACTTATACAACGCTTATACAAGAGGTGTACAACGCTTATATAACTCATACATCGACTATATAATTTATACATCGTCGTTTTCCATATCGTTTATAAACTAGAAATATCACTTTGGGTTCCAATCCACCAAAAATAGCAGAAGGCTCAGAAAAATATGCGGTCTCTTCTAGAATGTAGAAGACGTCCACACGAGTCCACTGTCTCTTGTTTCACTGAATTTCGACCACATAGCAAAAAGATATGATTTTTAGAAGTTTGCAACGCTTTACAGTGTAGAAATCAGTTTAAATTATATAAGCCGATACCTTTCAGAACTCTTCGAAACTAGGTCTTCGATATGCTTCCCATCCGTGAAGTTGCAGCTCGATCAGACCCTACAACGTTGAAGGGGGAGGAGAGACGTTTCCGCGCAGGGGTGTGTTGTGGAGTTCGACGGTCGGGATAGGGCAGGGCGGCGACTTCAACGATGGAAGTTCAGCGAGGTGGATCTCGAGCTAGGAGCGACGAGGGGTGATGAGGTTGGTTCGGATTTGAAGAGGAGGAAGAGCTGGACAAAAACCCTAACTGGCGGAGGGGCTGAAATTGGAGCAGGCGATCGGAAATATGGCTTGAACGTTTGAACGACAGCCGCCGTTAATCGGAGGGGGTAAAAGGGTTTTTCGATTTTTTTTATATTTTTAAAATTATGAAAGGAATAATTTGATTGGCCGGGGCTTTTAAAAGGGGGTTTTCTAACACGACCTCCAATCCGAACCCAACGACTGTCGTCCCAAGCGTTTTACCCCCATTCCGAACACAATGGGATATGTTTCGTAGGCCCATTCGACTGTTTTAGTCAGTTTTCCTTCAATTTAAAATATATAACATTCAATATTCGATTTGAACGTACATTTCAATTTGCCAGGGCCACAAACTGATTCGAAAAATTCCAGAAAGATAAATCTGGCTATGTTTTGATGATACGGTCCTAACAAAACTGGTTTCGTCGAATTTTGAGACTGTTTGCAAAATGGCCCATTTCTGGTCGATCCAATTTAACTGTAATTGACCAAAACACATTTTCCTTTGCCACGCTCACATACTAGCTTCAAAAATTATGTAATTTGAAACCCAGCAATATTTTAACATCCCAGATCCAAGAAAAGTAGTTTCGTCGAATTCCGAGGTCGTTTGCAAAATGGCCATTTTCACGGGCTATATAATTTCTATAGCGACCTTTCTGAAAATTCATTTGGCCATAACTTTTGCTTCCCGCTATGAAACTTCGATTTTTTAGATTCTTTAGAAAGGTATTCGCTAACAGATTTAAATATTTTTGGTTTCACTCAAATCCGTTTTGTTTTGCACCCGGTACAGTCAGTCAAAGTTTGAATTCAAATTTTGAAACTACCGCGCCATTTCAGGCCTTATTTATAATTAGAATTAATTATATTCCTTTTCAATTGTCGATTCAAACTCATTTTTCATCTTTATTATTTAAAATATTTATTTTAAATATTTAAAATCCACTATTTTAGCCAATTTAAAATTTTTAAATTGGTTCAGATTTTCCAGGTTGTTACAATCTCCCCCACTTAAAACTTTTCGTCCCCGAAAAGTAACAAAGTCGAAAGTGGTTTGATAAATAAACTCTACATTCAATCTGGCTTCCATTCTCCAACTTTTCAGTTTATGAGAATTTTCAAATTCTTCAAAAAATTGGCTAACACCCGAAATTTTCGAATTTTTTTGCCATAACCTCCTTTGTACGGGGAGAGGTTTGGAAATTTATTGGGCAGTATTAGGTACCCAATAAATCCTAATAAGCATTCACATATTTATAGTGATATATTCTGGTGTTTACAGGGGAGCGTGTATAGATAATAACTCCAGAGAATAAATTCTCGTCACCCTGTCAAAGCCTGAGGGAGTGTGTATTTTAATTGCTCCAGAGGATAAATCCTCGTCACCTCGTCCCATGTGGGAAATAAATGATCCATGTGCCGTATCTAATGACTAGAGAGACGTGATTATTGTCAACTCCAGACCCGTGTGGTTTTTTTTTATTAATCTGGCAATTTATCGTTACAATTTTATATGGTCATATCAGTCATCAGTTCAACCTATAAAATATAGTCATCGCCGTACAAGCCTCTCGCTCGTATGGTAAATCTTCCACCTCGTCACACAAGCTCCAAATGCTTATGTGGTATATGATGAAGTATGCCCATCTTCAGAAGTATGCCATGCAGTGTAGTTCAAAATTAATTGTTACTATCCTATGGCGATGTTTATTATTTCACACAGAACAACCAGCACTCCGCATCCAATGGCATTCACAGGAGTTGATATAATAATATTTCGCATCCAACTCATTAAGGTTTACCTATTTGTCGGGCACGCAAATAAATTCTTTACTCAACAGCTATCCAATTACCTGTTCAAACATATATAATGCACAAGTATATATTTCTATCTATTTTCTAATCAGTTCAATGTGTGATTTAATCGAATAAATTCTACCATTCATTCTATTATTGATTAAATTAACTATTGTTTCAATAATTTTAATTAATCAAATCTACTATCACACAACACAAACAGCAATCAATTTGTTTTTAACTTTTCAAAATCATACAAATTAATTCATACACTCTTTTTAAATTCATTCAGACTATAGAATTAAAAATGCACATCCATGGAAAGAAAATAACAACAGAGTAGATAACTAATTGGTAATGCAAAGTATGGTAAATGTACCTTGCACCAGAGTCAATCAGAGATATCCACTCGACACTTAGGATAGGCTTTCTGAATGCTCTCCTCGGTTTCCTAAGTACAATCTCGTGGATCTCCACTCCATTGCACTTTGACTAAGTGAACCTTCTTATTCCTCAGCTCTTTGGTTTCTTTGCCAATGATCTTTAGCAGCTCTCTTCTCACAGCCAATTCTAGGGTAATTTCAATATCCTGTTGCGCTGCTTCTTCCAAAATCAAGTCTGGATCATGAACGTGCTTTCGAAGTTGAGATATATGAAATACATCATGCACTCCCGGCAACCAATCAGGCAATTTAACCCTATAAGCGAGAGTTCCAATCCGTTCAAGAATAGGAAACGGACCAATGAATTTGGGCGCTAATTTCCCTGTTTTACCGAACCGGATAACTCCTCTCATCGGCGATACTTTCAAATACACATAGTCGCCAACAGCAAACGATATCTCTCTCCTTCTTGTATCAGCACAACTCTTTTGTCGGCTTTGAGCGGCGAGTAATCGTTTCTTAACGAAATCGACTTTGTCGGCAGCTTCTTGGATCATATCTGGTCCCAACACAAGTCTATTACCGGGTTCGACCCAACAAGCAGGAGATCGGCATGGTCTACCATATAATGCTTTGAATGGCGACATTGTCAGGCTCGCCTGGTAGCTGTTATTATATGAGAATTCAGCCAAATGCAGATAGTCTTCCCATGATCCACAAAAATCTAGAATACAAGCCTGCAGTAGACCTTCTAGTATACGATTCACCCTCTCAGTCTGACCATCTGTCTGAGGATGATAGGTGGTGCTCAAGTTCAGCTTTGTTCCCAGCTCTACTTGAAATGCCTCCTAGAACTTGCTAGTGAATATTGGATCTCTATCACTAACTATACTGACCGGCACTCCGTGTAGTCTAACAATTTCCTTGAAGTATATCTGCGCCAGACTCTGAGCAGTTCTGTTTGATTTGACAGGTATGAAATGGGCGGTCTTCGTGAAGCGATCTACGATCACCCAAATATTGTCATTCCCTTTTCTGGTTCTGGGCAAACCATCTATGAAGTCCACGGAAATATGTTCCCACTTCCAACCAGGAACGTCTAGCGGTTGCAATAATCCAGCCAGTTTCTGTTGGTCGCTTTTGACTAGCTGGCAAGTAGGGCATCGGCTAACATACAAAGAAATGTCCCTCTTCATCGACTTCCACCAGAAAGTGCGTTTGTTGTCATTATACATTTTGCTTACTCCAGGATGGATACTAAGTTTTGACTTGTGGCATTCATCCAGTACTTCCTTTCGGAGCTCAACAATGTTAGGAACACAAATTCGACCTTTCAGCCTTAGAATCCCCTCATTATCAACCTGAAAACTCGAGGGTTCGCCTTTCTGAATTATTTCTCTGATCTTCTGAATGTAGTGATCATCCTTCTGAAGAGCAGATATTTTATCTATCAGTGAAGTCATGATAATAAAACTGGCGATCATTTCATTCTTTCGGCTTAACGCATCAGCCACGACATTGGCTTTCCCTGGAGTGTATAGATTTTCAAAATAGTATGTTACATGGAACTCTAGCCAACGTTGCTACCTCAAATTCAAGTCTTTCTGGGTGAACAGATATTTTAATGACTGATGATCTGTAAACAGTTCAAATTTCTCACCCAGAAGATAGTGTCTCCGGATTTTCAAAGAGAATACGATAGCCAACAACTCAAGATCATGAGTGACGTAGTTCTTTTCATGTGGCTTCAGCTGACGGCTAGCATAAGCAATGACTTGACCCCTTTTCATTAACACTGCACCAAGGCCTTCTCTAGAAGCATCTGTCTAGACTTTCAAGTCCTGATTGCCGTCGATAATGGTTAACACTGGAGCAGTCGTTAATCTTAACTTTAGCTCTTCAAAAGCCTCCTCACATTCTGGAGTCCATTTGAATTTTAAGTGCTTTTTTGTAAGCTTCGTCAAGTAACCAGATATCTTCGAAAAGTTTTTAACGAACTTCCAGTAATAACTAGCCAATCCAAGAAAACTGCGAACCTCTGTAGGAGTACTAGGCTGTTTCCTGTTTTGAATAGCTGTGATTTTACTTGGATCCACAGCAATTCCTTCTTTCGATACAACGTAGCCAAGAAATTTCACTTCATCTTGTCAGAATATACATTTGGACAGTTTGGCTTTTAATACATTCCTTCTGAGGATTTCTAGAACCTGTTCCAAATGCTTTTCATGTTCGGCCTTTGATTTAGAGAAGATTAGAATATCGTCAATAAAAACCAGAACAAACTTATTCAAAACCCCTCTGAACACTCTATTCATCAGATCGACGAAGTAAGCTGGAGCATTACATAAGCCGAACGACATTACTAACCACTCGTAGAATAAATCTGGACCCCTGAATGTTGTCATTGGAACACACTCTTCGGCAATTCGAAGCTGATGGAAACCTGTAGCTAGGTCCATCCTTGAAAATACTTGTGCTCCATTCAGACAATCCAATAAATCATCGATTCTCGGCAATGGATATTTATTCTTTATTGTCTGTTTGTTCAGATCACGATAATCCACACATAGCCATAGAGTACCGTCAGACTTTGGGACAAACACCACTGCTGCTCCCCAATCAGAGAAACTAGGCCTGATTAGACCCTTCCATACAAGTTGTCTTGTTTGATTGTCTAATTCCTCTTTCTCTTTCAAGGACATTCTTCGAATAGCGTGAACTACCGGCCTTGCATTCGGAATCAAAGCGATCTTGAAATCTATTTCTCTCTGCGGAGGTAAGCGAACAACTTCTTCAAACACATCCGCATAGTTCTTGACGACGGGAATATCTTTTACGAAGTCGGGAATATTCTCTGTGACTTCAGGGATATTTTCTATTTGAGCAGGAGAAACATCCAAAGCTGCCCAGAAGTCTTTTCTATTAGAATTCTGACCTTCACAGGGAATGGTTATATAATTCCCTGATTTAATCTTTGCCCTAACAACTCTCTCGGCGCATCTAACCTCAGCTTCATATTTGGTTAGCCAATCCAATCCCAGAATAAGATCGAATTCAGTAAAATTCATTACGATAGAGATAGTAGGGAATTTATAGCAGGAAAAAGAGACAGGTACTGCACAAACCCAACTGAGATCGATGGAACCCCCAACCGGATTTTGGACAGTCATTGGTTCTTTGAGCTTCTTCAAATTCAAATCCAGTTTCTTAACTGCATTCTTTGCAATAAAGCTTCGCGACGCGCCTGTATCAAACAACACTTTAAATGGAATGTTTTTGACATCAAGCGTGCCTTCTAAAACATCAGCCCTTTCCTGAGCAGACGAAGCTGCAGGCACATCTGCCATTTCATTTACATGTACTGCTTTAGGTTTTCTGAATAGCGGGCAGGCCTTTGAAAGATGACCGGTCTAATGGAATTGACTGCACTTTCTATTCTCTTGAAATTTCTTACCGGATTTAGTTTCATCCTTCTTTAGCTTCTTCGAGGGTTTACAATTCCTGGTCAAATGCCCCTGTTTATGGCAATTACTGCATATGGCCGTCGTTGCTAGTTCTTTTTCAGATCTGGCCCTTTTCCGTTTTACTTTAGGCTTCTTACTAACCTCAGACATTGTACTGGCCTCAGGACAATTAGTTTCAGACTCAATTTTATTACTAGAGCTGACTTCCTCTTCGTACTGTAACATACCTTTCTTGTCGAGATCCTCGTACTAGTAAGCCATGTATATCATTTCAGAAAAGGGGAGCTTCACATGCCTCATTACACTGTTCTGATATTTTCTTTGAAGCCCGTTGATAAATCTCAAATTCTTCCTCTTCGTATTTTGAATTAGATGAGGGGCAAAGTGAGAAAGTTCATTGAATTTCTTATGATATTCTGGAATGGTCATATCTCCTTGTATCAGATAAGAAAATTCATCACATAGCCGCTCAATTGCTTCAGGAGGAGTAAATCTTTCCAGGAAAATCACTTTGAATCTATCACAGGTGATATCACCTTCTAGATTATCCTTAATAACCGAATCCCACCAGAACAAAGCTTCGTCTTTGAGTGCCCATGAGGCCAGTAATCTTTTCTGGTCATCTCTCAGCTTTAATCCTTCGAAGATTTTCTCAGCCGAACGAATCCAAGCTTGTGTTCTCATAATAGATTCTTCGCCCGAGAACGGCTTTCCACCCAGATTTCTATATTTCATAAATAGGGCTTCAATATCCGGGTCAGTATTACTTCTTCTATTTCTGGCACTCATTTTCTAGAGCGTCTGCAATTAGCAGACAAAGTGTCAGGTCAACAGAAAAGATATTTAAAAATATAGAAACAAATACTTGAATGTAAATGTATCTATCGAGGTGTTATTTCATTCTGCTACTCATACTACTAGGATATTACTGATCCTTTCTGTAATGAGTTACCCGTTCTAGAACACTACTGGTTCTATTTCTGACGAGTTCGTTAATATGTTATATTCCAGAACTAAGCTTAACCAAAGCTCTGATACCACGTGTGACGACCCCAAACCCCGTACTGACGGTGGGAAGGGTAATCTCTGGAATATAACACATAGACAGATAATGGCAGAACAGAATTAAATAAATACACCAGATAATGCACAATAGAATATACTGGATAAACGAAATCATCAGAGTTACACAGTATATAGGATCATACTTAGTACAAATACAGTTCAGCTATACATAAATGTCTACAGCGGAAAACAAACATAATGTACAATAGGAGCTGAACAACATAAAAAGAGATAAATAATAGAGTCCATCTTCAGCTCCAGCTATCCCGAAAGAGCCAGCTAAACCTGAATACAAGGTTGCCCGTGTAGAAAAAGGGGCACCCGAGTTTGAAAGTGAAACAAACTACGAGTCAGTCATGGGACTGGTATGAGAAATCTACTCAACACGATTAAAATATGGCTAATCACCGGACCACGCCACTTTCGTGGAACGGGTTGACTCCATTGGATTGCCAGTGCTTTAAAACAAATAATTCTTTTAAAACATCGCAATGCTTTTTATAAAAATGAAGCCATTATAAGACTCAGTTCCCATCACACAATGCAACACAAACCGGAGGATAGAGTTTTACCTTATCATGGCCAAAATATGCTTGATACGAATAAAACAAAGGCATTTGATATTATTACTAGTGTTTATATGTTTCGAAAACAATTTCAATCATAACTATCAATCATAGACGGCATGGGTACCATATATCATGTCGCCATATATATATACAATCAAAACCGCACAGTCACGTATTTGGAAATTGGATTTCCGTCATGAACCAAGGCAAAAGATAGTCCTTACCGACTTCGAGACTGCCTAGCCCGAGTCTCAGGATCAGAGCTCGAGTGACCCTTGGATCGTCAGGGCCGGTCCACCGATGTGGATTAAAATTCCTGGACACTGCGTTTCCCCGCCCTTTGGGGGAGTAAATGAGCCAACGAACGACTCCATCGGTCCCGGATCGACCGATATAACCGAGGCGCCTCGCAACAGCAACAACCACATTAGTCAAACTCGTCAGGGCATGTAAAACCACTGAAGCCACTTCTAGCTAGGAAGAAACGCGTGCCCTCCCTGATGTCCTCTCCCGTTTCTGGTTCATACCGGGGTGTGAGGTTCGCGAATTCACGTTATACACAATGCTACGCCACACAGGCGGGGCTTTGATCATCACCACAAGACTTTGCTTTTCAACAGAAGCCTTGATCACTGCATCTTAGCATGCCACACAGGCAATTCACGCCATGTAACTTATGGCTATCAATCACACAGAATAAATTCCAATGTCAGACACACCATCCATTTACAAGTCCGTTCTGGGTCTGAACGAAACCGGAGGCACTATATACCTTGCAAACCCATCGATCTCCACGTACGTCTGGACGATCACCACTCATTATCCATATTTCGGGATGCCTCCCAATCAGGACTTCAGTTACCACCCAAACGAGGTGAAGATTTCCGGTCTTCAACCACCGTCTTCATCTTCGATTTCTTATCGTCAATTCAGTTATTCAGAATGGGATAAACCCGGTCTTTCTGAGCCACTCGCGTATATAATAAACACGTGCTACACAAAAACTACATACGCATCATTTCAATTCATTAGTCACTAACCGTCAATCAGTAAGAGAACGATTTCCCAAATATTAACCCCGAAGGCCGAAACCAACATCAGATCAAAATCCAGGAAACCATTCGACTTAGCCAACCTTCAGTTAGTTTCTAAATTTCACATCCATATCATTTATAATATTTTATAACGATTTATCGCCATTTTTATTTATTTTAAAATAGCCGATTTATTCAAAACGACGCTTCGGGCAATAACGCGGCCGTGGCGCTGTTTTTCTTCAGATTTGATTTGCATATATCTGAAAATCTAACCGTTGGATCTTCACAAAATTTACATCATTAGAAAGATCTTTTCAAAACAAATCCAACGGTTCCAGTTTCTGGATAATCCGACGGTCGGATCTCCCGGTATAATCGTTTGAAGTTTCGATTTCAAAATACGAACTGCAGCGTCGTTATTCAATTTAATATAATTATATTTATATATATATATATATAATTGATTCTGGCGCTGTTTTTCTTTAGATTTGAATTACACATATCTGAAAATCTAACCGTTGGATCTTCACAAAATTTACATCATTAGAAAGATATTTTCAAAACGAATCCAACGGTTCCAGTTTCGGGAAAATCCGACGGTCGGATCTCCCGGTATAATCGTTTGAAGTTTCGATTTTAAAATACGAACGGCAGCGTCGTTATTCGATTTAATATAATTATATTTATATATATATATAAATATAATCGATTCTGGCACTGTTTTGCTTCAGATTTGAATTAAACATTCCAGACAATCCAACCGTTGGATTTTTACAAAGTTGGTGCCGCTGGAAAGATATTTCCAAATCGTACCCAACGGTTGCGGTTTCGGGAAAATCCGATGGTCGGATCTCCTGCACTAATCGTTTGAAATCACGGTTTCAAAATACGAACTGCAGCTTCGTTATTCGATATATTTCAATTCTATTTATATATATATATAGATTCTTCGATTTCAAAACTATATGATTTTCCTACATTTGATAAAAATGATATTTTTATCTAACTGTCTTCTATTTCAACACTTCACTATTTTTAATTATTCATGTATATAATAAAAATGTGATTTCTATGTAAAACAATTTATTTCAAAACACGACTATTTTATGTAGTTCATATAGATGATAAAAATATGATTTTTATTATAAAACAATTTATTTCAAAACAAGATTATTTTGTATAGTTCATATTGATGATAAAAATAGGATTTTTATTATAAAACAATTTCTTTCAAAATACGAATACCATTCAACACATGAATATGATTCAACGAATGAATTTCTATTCAACACATGAAGGTTTTTTATAGTTTGTATATATAGAGTAAAAATGTGATTTTTATTGTTAAAACAATTTATTCAAAACACGAATACCATTCAACACATGAATTTCAATTCAATGAATGAATATCGATTCAACACATTAAGGCTTTCTATAGTTTGTATATATAGGGTAAAATGTGATTTTTTTTGTTAAAACAATTTATTTAAAACATGAATGCCATTCAACACATGAATATGATTCAACGAATGAATTTCTATTCAACACATGAAGGTTTTCTATTCAACAGACGAATATAATTTCAACACAGGAAAATAATTCTAACACATGAATATTATTCAAAATTTTGGCAACATAACGGCAGGGTAGTTAAAACCGGGACCGTCCCTAGTACGGCTCCTCGCTCTACCTTAAAGCCTCGCAGCTTTTGACAATGGGGAATCATGCATCTAGTTTGCACGCAGGCGGCATGTATATTTTTTTTTCCACAAACTAATCCTATGTGGTTTCAACCAAATATTTCTCAACCACAAACGGGTATTTTTCAACCACAATCAATCGATTTCAACCACAAACAATTCTAATCAACCATTCGCTATAAACCAACTTTCACATCAATCACAACCAATAAATATCGTCCATGGTTTGTGGACGAGGGGCGTATATATATATATATATATATATATATATATATATATATAAGTATCTCACTTTTATTTCAACACGTATATAATTTTTACAACGCATATATAACTTATATATCAAACGTACAACTTATACAACGCTTATACAAGAGGTGTACAACGCTTATATAACTCATACATCGACTATATAATTTATACATCGTCGTTTTCCATATCGTTTATAAATTAGAAATCTCACTTTGGGTTCCACTCCACCAAAAATAGCAGAAGGCTCAGAAAAATATGCGGTCTCTTCTAGAATGTAGAAGACGTCCACACGAGTCCACTGTCTCTTGTTTCACTGAATTTTGACCACACGGCAAAAAGATACGATTTTTAGAAGTTTGCAACGCTTTACAGTGTAGAAATCAGTTTAAATTATATAAGCCGATACCTTTCAGAACTCGTTCGAAACTAGGTCTTCGATTTGCTTCCCACCCGTGAAGTTGCAGCTCGATCGGACCCTACAGTGTTGAAGGGGGAGGAGAGACGTTTCCGCGCAGGGGTGTGGGGTGGAGTTCGACAGTCGGGATAGGGCAAGGCGGCGAATTCAACGATGGAAGTTCAGCGAGGTGGATCTTGAGCTAGGAGTGATGAGGGGTGATGAGGTCGGTTCGGATTTGAAGAGGAGGAAGAGCTGGACAAAAACCCTAACTGGCGGAGGGGCTGAAAGTGGAGGAGGCGGTCGGAAATTTGGCTTGAACGCTTGAACGGCAGCCGTCGTTAATTGGAGGGGGTAAAAGGGTTTTTCGATTTTTTTTATATTTTTAAAATTATGAAAGGAATAATTTGATTGGCCGGGGCTTTTAAAAGGGGGTTTTCTAACACGACCTCCAATACGAACCCAACGACTGTCGTCCCTAGCATTTTACCCCCATTCCGAACAAAATGGGATATGTTTCGTAAGCTCATTCGACTGTTTCAGTCAGTTTTCCTTCAATTTAAAATATATAACATTCAATATTCGATTTGAACGTACATTTAAATTTGCCAGGGCCACAAACTGATTCGAAAAATTCCAGAAAAATAAATCTGGCTATGTTTTGACGATACGGTCCCAACAAAACTAGTTTCGTCGAATTCTGAGACCGTTTGCAAAATGGCCCATTTCTGGTCGATCCAATTTAACTATAATTGACCAAAACACATTTTCCTTTGCCACGCTCACATACTAGCTTCAAAAAATATGAAATTTGAAACCCAGCAATAGTTTAACATCTCGGATCCAACAATAGTGGTTTCGTCGAATTCCAAGGTCGTTTGCAAAATGGCCATTTTCACGGGCTATATAATTTCTATAGCGACCTTTCAGAAAATTCATTTGGCCATAACTTTTGCTTCCCGCTTTGAAACTTTGATTTTTCAGATTTGTTAGAAAGGTATTCACTAACAGATTTAAATATTTTTGGTTTCACTCAAATCCGTTTTGTTTTGCACCCGGTACAGTCAGTCAAAGTTTGAATTCAAATTTTGAAACTACCGCGCCATTTCAGGCCTTGTTTATAATTAGAATTAATTACATTACTTTTCAATTGTCGATTCAAACTCAGTTTTCATCTTTATTATTTAAAATATTTATTTTAAATATTTAAAATCCACTATTTTAGCCAATTTAAAAAATTTAAATTGGTTCAGATTTTCCGGGTCGTTGCACTCTCCATTTGCATGCTTTTCTCAGCTTGAGAAAGAAACTTCACTTCAAACCTCATTCTAAAATCATCCCATGTCTCCACTGGACGTCCAACTTAGGGGACTTCCAACCAGAATGAAGCGTCATCTTTATAAAGCCAGACAGTTAACTGAATCTTCCTTCGATCTTCTACTTCGAAAATTCCAAACAAGTCCTCTGTCTCCTTGAGCAAATTCCTTGCCTCTACGAACGTTTCAGTTCCACGGAATGGCTTCCCTTCCATGGCACAGAAATCTTTTCAGGTCTTGGCGAAATTATCTTCTCTTGGAAGAGGAGGAGGAGGAGGAAGGATGGGTGCAGCTGGGGGAGGAACGTCAGCTTGACCACCGGCGGCCTTTAGATACGTACGGAACCAGCCTGGTATCGTAACGCCCTCTGGAATATTAGGTTCCCCAGACATGCTGAAAAGAAAAGGAAAGAGATTTAGACAAAGGATCGAAAGATAGTACATATGGCTTTAGGGAATATGTTTTTCAAAAAAGACATTTCTTTTAAAAATGCTTTCTTTTAAAACTTTTTTGAAAATAATTTTCAAAATATTTTATCTAATCTGGTAACCTTCAGCTCTGATACTAAGTGTGACACCCCACGTCCATTAATGTCACTCATTAAGAGAATGCATTAAGTTTTGTGAAGCGTTATAGGTAAACAGAAACAGAAACATTACAAGATAGATATAAAATAGCAGCGGAATAAGAACTAACTTTATTAATCATAAAGCATCGTGGTTCAAAACATCATATGTTTGAATTACATAAGAACCGGTACATCATAAAAAACATTTGTCTTGCTCTTAAACATCAGAGTACAAAATAAAAGAAGCAAAATCCCCAAATAAAAACATAGCCACGGTAGCAAAGATAGGAGCTTGAGCAATACATCTAAGCAACTCCAACAAAATGATAGCAGAATCCTAGTCAAGCTTGAGTATTCCCACCCTGAGAACCTGGGGGGGAACAGAAGAAAGAAGAGGAAACAAAAAGGGCCAAACATAAAGTCTGGTGAGTCCAGTTATTTTTAGCAAGTAAATACGCAAAAGTAGCATGATAGACATATAAAGTGGATAAGAAAGATAACATCACAAAAGGTAGGTATGACAAGGTAAACATGATAGAGTGTATACGCTTCTCTAATGATTATTCTTATTATCTACACTAATACTAGTATAACCAGAATGAAATGATCCCAACAACTCTAGGATAGTAGACTTAGGCGTACTTCTGGTGAGAGGTTTTAACCCCATACAATCCACAAGCAGCCCAACCTAACAGGCTCCTAAACTTTTTACCAGAGTCTAGATGTACCCTAACTACTACCCTAATCAATCGGCTCCCTACTCCATAGATACCATGTGCTATCCCCACAGTAGGATGTATCACTTCCTAAAGTGACAAAGTGTGCACAACCATGTCTACTAGTGTCACGGTCGTCTTATCCCCCGTTGACCGGACATGCAAGCACATGTCCCAGTCGATTTGCGCCACCCACACCATCCTCCGCATTTGGATCTATTACAATCAGCCTAGTAAGCGTATCCTGACTCCGGCCTAGGGCGGAGTACTCGTTCGATACCGTTTTATGGGTTATTGACTGAAATGGGTCCTACACACAGGATGATACAAGTTCTCCCCCCTTTTCTTGTATCCACACTAGGATTTCCTCAGGTTATGCATACTTATTGGTGTCTTTAATTACATAACCCCCTCGGGTTAAGTTTGTGGGCCTATATATAAATATTACCTATACCCCTCAGATTTACTCAACCTATCCACTATTTAAACAAGTTTACTTAACCCCTATTCATGTTCATACAATCCCTATGGATTCAACTAGGTTAAGTATTCCAGTTCACTATCATGTACATTTATGGTTATAATGTGCTGGAACCCTCACATTAAGCCTACCACTTGTGGATGCGGGATATGTCGGTCGGTTCTGGGCAGACTTCTTCCACGAGTCGTGCTTAACCTTGTGTCTCAGCACGTCTCGTATTTGTGCACCTAGACCCTTCACATTAGATTCACCACTTGTGGTCGCTGGATATGCCGGGCGGATCCGGGTAGACTTCCACCATAAGCGTAATCTAACCTCGTGTCTAGGCGCAGTTACAGTTTCTAATTACTGTAGTCCTAGGCATTATTAGCCAATTTTTACATGTCGTTATAAGTTTTCATGCCCCTCTTTCCCAATTATGTTCATAATGAATTATATGCCCTAAATTCATACTATTACATTTTATTCAGGTTATGCCCCAAATTCCTAATTACAAGTTATGCCCAATTTCAATGTTTCCCCTCATTCCCCATTTAACATGTTCGCATATTTCAACAACATGCCTAGGCTCGAATGTAGCCTGACTATATAAAATAAAAGGGAAAGATAATGGGAAGATAATACAGATGATTATACTAACAAAATTGACATAAACATATAGTGGCATAATGATAAGATGGGCATATAAGAACAAATCTGGTGAACCTAATATAACAGAACTATGTCGAACATAGTAGGGATGTCATAAAAGGCGTGGTAAGATCTAAACAATAATTTAGATGTCCAACTAATAACTAATCCAATTTAACCATAAACATGATAGATACAAGGTGATCTAAATAGAAAATTAGAACTATAATCAAAGGTAGATCTGACATGATAAGGTTAAGATCCAAGTCATAGTTATGTCAGAATATCATGGATTCACAAGTTACTACAGATCTGACATGATTGAAGTAGTCATAGGCATAGATCCAAATTACAGTCATATCATGCTTTACTTTTTAATTATTTAAATCTAAAAGTAACTTAAATTCATAGTGTTTAGATCTAGAAAGATAGAAGAAGAAACACAGAGGTTGAATCACAGATCTACACTTGATTAACTTGATTGCAGAAGAAGGAAAAAGGTTTGATTCATTCTGGGCACAGTACGCATCTAGTCCTCCATTATTTTCCAGTGTAGAAAACAAGAGAAATGGAGCCATATTTATAGCCACCAGCCCCCAAACCCTAACTGCCACGTCTGCCCTAGCGGAGTCGACCCCCCGTTGGGCATCGACCATGGGTCGACACCCCCTTGAGGGGTTGATCTAGGGGTCGACTCCCCTAAGCGGGATTTTTCTCGCTCACCCCAATCTACGCGATTTTGAAATTTGAACTGAAATTTTGAATTTCTGGACCCTATATATATATATATATATTCTTGTGCATATAGAAACTTCAAACCTTCATAACTTCTTCATACGGTGTCCGTTTTACGCAAACCAAATGTCTAACTTGACCAGAATTTCGAGACGATACGCAATGGCGCAGTCTATTTCCCTTAGTTCTGAATATTAAATTAATTATTCTTTAATTTATCCTCTTTATTGTTGTTAAAATTACAGGGTGTTACACTAATACGTAAGTACTATGTGTTAACCCCAGTAGTAGGGTGTATCACTCCCTAACCCAACAACTTATATAACACAGACTTATTTACTGGTGTTACATCGGCTTAGTTTCACTAATCGAACACAAGCACGCTCATGACTCCACCAGAACGTGCCTGTACCCACTATCCCCATTTGAACCTCCTACTATACAGTTTAGTAAAGTGTGCCCTATCCCCTACCTACTATTCCCTCTAACAAAATACCAATAGGGATATTATTTGATATGGGTTCCACACAACAAGATTGACACAAGCCAAACCCCCTAAGCTTGTGCCTCCAAGTAACTAGGATTTAAGAGTCCCCAAAACCCGATAAAACAGCAGAAAGAGGGACCTATGAACTTATTAATAATCAGGTTTAACTAGCAAGTTTAGGTCTACTAATAAGTGTGGTTGTAATGTTACATGTTATTATGTGTGTACAACCATCCCCCAGAACACCTGCCCGAATGTATACAATTACTATAATGATTCAATTTACTAACATACATTTGGTACTCACATAATTTTAACATGTCATTTTTACTCAATGTATACATTAAGTCAAATCAAACATGTTTATACATATGCAAACTATTTCATTCAATTATACCCCAAATTTCAGCATGTTTAGGTTTATGCATATTACCCTTTTTTATCATATTACCAAGTTACAGCAAGTACAAGCATATGCATATTATCCCTTACCCAAATTACAGTCAACTAGTCCTCGGATCAACAATATGCAAGAATTCCCAATTTACATGTCATCTCTTATTATCCCGATTTTTACTAGATGCAAACTTTAATCGGACATAGCCTAGGCCTCCAAAGGCCTAGGCTTAGTGTAAACCAAAAGGGAAAAAATAGAGGAAGGAGAATAGATTCAAATCACATAGGCATACAGGCAAGACTGGAAATAAACTAAAACAATAGAAATAGGGAAAAGGAAGATGGATACACATAACTAATTAATTATCCGATAGTAAAGGCATTTATTTTACTTATAACAACGACATAGGTGATTAGAAGTGAAGAACAAGTGCAACAACTATCTTATAAACGGTGTATATCCTAAACCCAGTTTTATTTAACTATTATGATATAGTTCTTGGCATCAGATCTGAAAATAATAGGGAACTCAAAGCAGGTCTTGGTAAAGAAGAGACTAAATCTCTTATATATATATATATATATATATATATATAGATATAGATATTCCATTGTAGAAAAGGTTCACTTATCTTCTTGTTGATTGTAGGGTTGAAGGTTTGTTACAGGTCTTGAATCTTCATTGTTAATCTAGATTTCAACAGAGTCTCCCCATCTTATTATTTAATGTAGAATATGTAATGGAGGCAGAGGGAAAGGCGAAGAATTGTGTGTTGATAAAATGGGAGAGAGAGCCCCTTTATATAGATTAACAGAGCCAACCTTTAACCATTAGATACTAGAGTTTTAATCCAAGACATACATGTAGCGATGTAGCGCTAAGTCAACAACGAACCTAGCCACAAAATCAGTCAAAATACAGAATTCGAAATCTTCCCCGAATCTGGGTGGGTCCACCCACCTACTCCTTGGGTCAACCCAAACTTCTAGGGTCATTCCCTAATGGTCGTATGCTCGCGTTGTTTTATGGTTTGAATTATTTTGAATAAATATATATGCCCCTTATATGTATACAAACTTCTAGAGTTCATAACTTCTTCGTATGTTATCCGTTTTATCCAAAGTTTGGGTCTATCTGAACCAAAATTCCTAGACAAACGCAACAATAATGTCGGTTTCACTTAACTGTATATTCAATTAAGTAATTCCCAATTTGTTATGTTTAAAGTATGGTTGTAGTGTATTAAATTTTGGGTTGTTACATTCTCCTCTACTTAAAGGATTTCGTCTCCGAAATCTCCAAGTCAAGAAGAAGGTTATTATCCTAACAACCACCTACAACCATCTACTCATCCGTCATCCATAGAATCCAATGATCTTAATAATTTCGATTGCTTTTATGAACATATGCAAAGATGTTGTATGTATATGTCCCTATACTAATGCGAAAATCATGCGGTCGACTAATTTATTTGACCTCCTTGATTCAATATATGTTTGTTCCATATATCCAAGATGTATGCAAATAACCCTAATATAACATATAAAACTCTATATGTGTGCACCATCATTAACCAAAATGTAACATCCATTTGATGATTCACGTATTTCCATCCATAGAAAATTAAAATGCACATACATCTATATGCAATATATAAGTGCTTGAGCCAATCTAGTGCCTAATGTGCGTATATGCATCCACGAGCAACCACTAGAAAATACTTGCATCCACTTGCAACCATCAATCATAACATGTATTAAACACATGTTTCCAACACATGCTTCCAACCATTGGATTCTACCTAAGGATCGAAGGTTCGAACGATAGAATAGACATACTTGAATGGTAGAAGAAAATACAAAGTAAAAGCTTGGAAAAGAAGTCAAGAACATACTTTCAAAAAGAAAAGGATAAGAAACGTTAATCCTTTCTTCCCGTTCACATGTTGCATCTTTGCGGTCTTATCCCCACTGCACCTTCACAAATCTGATTTCTTTGTTGTGTAGCTTATTAACCTCTAATCCAAGAATATGAGTAGGAACTCTTCTCACTGATAATTCCTTCTCAACTTCCACATCCTCAACTATGCTCGGCTCCCCTATCTCTACCGCATCATGTAAACGTTTCGTCAGATGAGAAATGTGAAACACATCATGTACGCCCGCCCGTCTGTCCAGTAGTCTGATCCTATATGCCATCTGACCAATCCTCTCCACTATATGGAACGGCCTTACAAATCTCGACACCAACGTCCCTATGGAGCCGAAGTGAACTACATTCCTCAGCAGTGATACTTTAATGAAGACCATATCTCCCACTTTGAATTTCAGACGATCCTCCTTTTATCGGCATATGATTTTTGTCTGTCCTGAGCTACTTTCATTCTTCGGCAGATAATATTAATCTTCTCGGAAGTATCTCAAATCATCTCATATTCAAGTAGGAGTCTGTTTGTAGATCTCCACCAACAAGTCGGCGATCTACAAGGTCATGCATATAACACTTCAAAGGGAGTTATGCCTATGCTTGATTGGTAACTATTATTGTAGGCGAACTCAACCAATGGAAGATGTTGCTACCAAGTCCCTCCAAAGTCTAGGATATGCAGTCTCAGAAAATACTCAAGAACTCTATTCACCTTCTCAGTCTATCCATCTGTTTGAAGGTCATATGCCCTACTCAAACGTAGTTGTGTACCTAATGCCTGTTGTAAGCTTTTCCAAAACTCACAAGTAAAGATGGGGTCACAGTCGCTTACTATACCGGATGGTACCCCGTGAAGTCGGACTATCACTTGAAGATATACTAATGCCAGCCAAGCCGTCGTCCTCTTACTCTTGACAGGGATAAAGAGAGTGCTCTTCGTCGGTCTGTATACTATTACCCAAATGCTCGTATTGCCCTTCCTCGATCGGGCTTATCCATCGATGAAATCCATAGAGACGCACTCCCACTTCTATTACGGGACATCCAAAGGATGAATAAATCCGCCAAGTTTCCTTTGTTCAGCCTTTACTCAGTGGCAAGTCAAACATCGAGCTACAAATTCCATCACGTCCCTCTTCATGCCAGTCCAAAAGAAAACTCACTTCATATTTTGATACATTTTGTTGCTGCCCAAATGGATAGTTATCCGAGAATGATGAGCTTCCTCAAGCACTGCCTTTTGCAATTCCCCAGTTCTAGGGACACATAGCCTTCCATCTCGTCTTAGCCACCCTTCCTTATCCACGGTATATCTAGTAAGGTGACTAGAAGTCTCTCCTTTACCAAGCTTGTCCAAAGTGTTTGATAAATGTAGGTCCTCCCACTGCATAGATCCAATACGCCCTAATAGAGTAGGCTGCACCTCCAATGATGCTAAGAATACTAATGTGAAATTCATAAATGGCTTAAAATAAAAGGTCAACATGTATTTCAAGTTCTGTGTTTCTACGAATAGAGGACTCAAAGTCATCCTCTGCCTACTCAATGCATTCACCACTACATTACCCTTGCCTGGGGTATAAGCTATCTCAAAGTTGTAGGATGCTAGAAACTCCATCCACCGTTGCTGCCTTAGGTTGAGATCCTTTAGTGAGAACAAGTATTTGAGCGACTTATGATCAATGTATAGCTCAAATCTCTCTCCAAGTAGATAATGGCGCCAAGACTTCAATGCGAACACTATTGCAGCCAACTCTAGATCATGGGTAGGGTAATTCTTCTCATGAACTCTCAACTGTCTGCTACCATAGCATACTACCATTCCTTCTTGCGTCAGAACAACACCAAGCCCTATGCCACAAGCGTCTGTGTAGACTATGAACGTCTTGCGTCCATCGGGAAGAGTCGGAACTGGGGCTATTGTCAGAGCCCTTTCTAAACTTTGAAATGCATCCTCGTAATCAATGCTCCACGAAAAAGCTAAGTTCTTCTTCGTCAATCGGGTGAGCAGGGATGATACCCTTGCAAAGTCCTTGATAAAGTTTCTGTAATAGCCAGCTAACCCTAGGAAACTTCTCACTTATGTCGCATTCTTTGGAGCCCTCCAATCTTCAACTGCGATGACTTTCGCTGGATCCACTACTATCTCGTCTTTGGAGACCACATGCCCTAGGAACCTAAATTCCTTTCTCCAAAAGTGATACTTATAAAATATTGCCTTGAGCTGATGCGATCTAAAAGTGTGTAGAAGCTCTCTTAAGTGTTGGGCATGCTCTTCCTCATTCTTTGAGAAGATCTGAATGCCATCCATAATGACCACCATAAACTTGTTCAGAAACTCCCTAAACTCCCTACTCGTCAATTTCACAAAATATACGGGTGAATTGGTTATCCTAAAAGGCATAACCCTCCATTCAAAGAAACTGTCTGGATTTCTTAATGCAGTCTTATCAATGTTGTCCTCTGCCACCCTCACCTGATGAAATCCCATGGCCAAATCCATCTACGATAAAGCTGATGCGTATACTTGCTGATCAAACAAGTTGCCAATCCTCGGAAGCGGGTGCTTATTCTTCTTGGTGAGCTTATTCAGCTTTCTGTAATCCATGCATAGACAAAATGAGTCATCTACCTTAGTTGTAAAGACGACCGGAGCTCCCCACAATAATATGCTTCGCGTAGTAAATCCTTTCTCGAATAGCTCCCCTACTTTCTTGTTGAGCTCCCTCCTCTCTCTAAGAGCCATATGGCGCACTGGTAGAGCAACTGGCTTAGCATTCTCTACCAAATAATTCTGGAAGTCTATTTTCCGCCTTAGAGGTAACCCCTTAACCTCCTCAAACACGTCCAAATAATCTTTGACTCTGGGTACAGATTGCAAATCATCAACAGAAGTATCAAGTGATTCTAGAAATTTGAGCATCACGGACCCCCGTGGGTCACAGAAAATTTCAAGAGTTCTACCATGATAAGTATAAAAATCCAACTATTCTCTTGATCAAGGATGGCACCATACATGGCTAGCCAATCCATTCCTAGAATCAAACCATAGCCCATAAATCCCAGCATGTGTGCGTCGCATTCAAACTCGACATCCAAGACAGAAATTCTCAAACCTCTACATATCATGGATAAAAGAGTCGTACCTCCTATGGGGTTTGAGACAACTATAGGATCAGAGACTATACTAGTATTAAGGTGCGACTATCTACTAAAGAACTATCTATAATTAATGAGAAGTGCCAAAATCAAACAGGGTTCTAACAAAACAGTCAAAAAGGGAAATCAAACCTTCATAGAATGACCCATAGCTCCGCAACCATGACACTTGATATCTTTCTTAATCTAAGCCTTATCAGGCTTTCCTCCTTTCTTTTATGCTCCCATCTTGGGCCACCATTTCTTTTTTCTCGCCCTTAGCATGTGTCTCCTCGGTCTTACTGTCTTTCTTCTCATCCTTGCCATCTTCGTGCATAAGAGCCATATCAACCAACCTCTCAGACGTTGCCCCCATCAGTATATGAGATAATGCAAGTCCTTGGAGAGGTTGATTCAACCTTCTCGCAAACCTAAGAGCCTTCTTATGAGGTGTATTCACCAAGCCCGTACCAAATCTCACCGTTGATTGAACTTATTCACTTAATGCTTAACGGGCATGTCCCCTTGTTTCAAAGCCCACAATCTCTCCATCTGTAATTCCTCTTCCACTTGAGATAAAACCTTCATCTCGAATCTCTGTCTGAAATCATCCCAAGTAGCTATTAGTCCTCCTGCCTATGTCCCATCCCACTAGTAAGAAGCTTCATCCTTCAGTTGCCATGCGGCCAATTATATCTTCCTTCTATCATCAATCTCAAAAGGACCAAACACATTCTCCTTCTCTCTTAGTCAATTTCGTGACTCAACAAAGCTCTCGATACCACAAAATGGGTTTCCTCCCACAGCGCAAAAGTATTTACATAGCTTAGAAAAGTTATCTACTCATGGAGGTGGAGCTACAACGACTACAGCTGGGGGTGGGGCATTTACTTGACTTCCGGCAGGTGTCATAACCTCAAGATAACTATGGAACCATGTCGGTAGTGGAATGCCCCCAGGAAGACTGGGTGCCCCAGGCATGATGAAAAGAGAAGAAACAAAAGATTCAACAAGAGATCGAGAGAATATTGAATATGGCTTGAGGGGATATGTTATTCAAAAATAGGTTTTTGTTTGAAAATACTTTTCTTTCGGAAATATTTTTTCAAAACTTTTTCTCTGATCTTATAACCTCCGGCTCTGATACCAAATGTGACATCCCACATCCGTTGATGTCACTCGTAAGAGAATGCATTAAGTTTCGTGAAGCGCAATATGTAAACAGTACTACAGAAATTCACAAGACAGTTATAAAATAAGCAGCGGAAAAATTCAACTTTATTATTGAAAATAAAACATAGTCTCAAAACATGTTATATAGTCAAACCCATTACATCAAAACCAAGTATCTCAAATTTGTCTCATAATGCAAAATAACAGAGTGCAATAATATAAAATCAAATTTCTCATAGCAAGTCATAACAGAATAAAATGTAAGTCAAAATGGTACATCTCAGAAAGTCTAGATCCAAACTGAAAGAGAAAGTCCTAATCATTGAAGAGTGCTATCACTCTGAGGACCTGAGGGGAAAGGAAGAAAGAAGCGAAAACAAAAGGGTCAGACATAAATTCTGGCGAGTTCCAGTGATTTTCAAATATTCATAAAATAAAGACACCAAGACAGCTAAACAAGACTGGATGAGAAAGTACAGTATCATATAAGGCAACAAGATAAACAGGAACAACGGGAATAAAACAGTGATCGAATAGTACTTCTCATTTATATCCCTAAAACAGGTTGTGTATGCACTAATACTAGTATAACAGGATTATGCATTAACCTATTTACTTAACAAAAACATGATGATTAAATAGTAGGATTTAACTATAGGATTAGGCGTACCTTAATTACATAACATGCTTAGGTTTTACCCTAGTTACATAACAGCATGATTAGGTGTACCCTAATTACTACCCATTCGATCAGCTCCCTAATACGTAAATACCCTGTGTCAGCCCCGGTAGTAGTGTGTATCACTCCCTAACCCAGCACCTTATCATACTTATTTACCAGTGTTATAGCGGCTTAGCTTACCTAATCGGCCACATGCACGCTCATGACTCCGCCGAAATGCGCCCACACCCACCTTCCCCATTTGAACCTCTTACTAACCAGTTCAGTAAAGTGTGCCCTATCCCCTACCTAGTGTTATGCCCTCTAACAAAATACCAATAGGGATACTGATTGATATGGGTTCCACACAGCAAGATTGACACAAGACAAATCCCTTAAGCTTGTGCCCCCAAGTAACTAGGATCAAAGAGTCCCCAAAACCCGATAAAACAGAAGAAAAAGGGACCTCTTAGCTTATTAATAATCAGGTTTAACTAGCAGGTTTAGGTTTACTAATAAGTGCGGTTGTAATGTTACATGTTATTATGTGTGTACAACCCTTCCCCAAAACACCTGCCCAGATGTATACAATTACTATAGTGATTCAATTTACTAACCTAAATTTGGCACTCACATAATTTTAACATGTCCTTTTTACTTAATGTCTTTATTAAGTCAAATCTAACTTGTTTATACATATGCAAATTATTTCATTCAATTATACCCCAAATTTCAGCATGTGCAAGTATATGCATACTACCCATTTTTATCATATTCTCAAGTTACAGCAAGTACAAGCATATGCATTTTATCCCTTTCGAAAATTACAGTCAAACAGTCCTTAAATTTACAACATGCAAAAATTCTCTTTTTTATGTCATTTCTTATTATCCCAATTTTTAATATACACAAACTTTAATCGGACATGTCTAAGGCTTCCAAAGGCCTAGGCTTAGCGTAAACCAAAAGGGAAAAAATCGAGGAAGGAGAATAGAATCAAATCACATAGGCATATAGGCAAGACTGGAAATAAACTTAAATAATATAAATAGGGAAAAGGAAGATAGATACACATAATTAATTAATTATCCGATAGTAAAGGCATATATTTTACTTATAACAATGACATAGGTGATTAATAGTGAAGAACAGGTATAACAATTATCTAATTAATAGTGCATATCCTAAACCCAATTTTATTTAAATGTCATGATATAGTTCTAGGTATCATATTTGAAAATAATAGGGAACTCACAACAAGTCTTGGTGAAGAAGAGATTACCTCTTGTATATATATATATATATATATATATATATATATATATATCTGCATGTCGTTGTAGAGAAGGTTCACTTCTATCTTCTTGTTGATTGTAGGGTTGAAGGTTGGTTATGGATCTTGAATTTCTTTAGTAAACTAGAATTCAGCAGAGTCTCCCCATCTTGTTATTTAATTTAAAATATGTAATGGAGGTACAGAGAAAGGGGAAGAATTATATATAGATAAAATGGGAGAGAGAGCCCCTTTATATAGATTAACAAAACCAACCTTTAACCATTAGAAACTAGGGTTTTAATCCAAGCCATACATGTAGCGATGAGTCAGTGATGAATCTAGCCACAAAATCAGTGAAAATACAGAATTCGGAATCTCCTCTGAATCTGGGTGGATCGACCCACCTACCTCCTGGGTCGACCCATAGGTCGACCCAGCCTGACTTGGGTCGACCTAACCCAGACCCGTTGTGGGTCGTCCTCTAATGGTTTTCCACGCGCGTTGTTTTCTGGTTTGAATTATTTTGAATTTATATATATAGTCCCCCTATGTGTATAAAAACTTCTAAGGTCCATAACTTCTTCGTACGTTATCCATTTACGAAAAGTTGGGTCTATTTGAACCAGAATTCTGAGACCAACACAACGGTAAAGCCGATTTTACTTAACTCTGAACATTTAACTAAGTAATTACCAATTTATTATCTTAAAAGTATGGTTATAATGTATTAAATTTTGTGATGTTACATACGTATGTAGGACAAACTGGCATTATAAAACATTAGTTGTAAGATTTTTTTTCAACTGTTACGCATGAATGAGATGTTTCATTTTGTATGTGGCATACACAAATAAACAATATATCAAAACAAAAATGTGGCAAGTTATTAATTATTTTCAATGTGCATCCTTTTCATTTAGTCTTAGTAACCATTTTACCTCATTTTTCATACAAATTAACCACATAGATTTTTCCACTTAAGTTGCAAACAAATGATCATGGTAAGATCTAAGTCTTATAGTTATTTATACAGCTCACTTAAAAGATAAATCAGGCAGTTCATGCATGTCATTTATACAGCTCTTGCATCAAGTTCTTTGGTATACGTACAACTATCAAAATAAATTTTTAGGACATTAAGGTAGTATTTTTTAGAAAATGTTGATTACAAAGCATAGAGCAAATGATAAATCACTTTATCCAGAACAAAAATTCAAAAATAACAGCTAAAATTATAAACAAAATATGGTTGATTATTGATGGATAGGATATACATAATTGAGTTCAATAAAAGATTTTTTTTTTTGGAAAGTAATAGTAATAAATGCAAATATTATATAATATAATGAGATGAACTTACTTGTTGGAGAAATATTGCCTTTGTAAAGGATTTACAGGTATTTGAAAATTGTGCCTATTTTTATATCATGTACAAAGTTTTGTATAGAAACTGTAATTAATTCTTGGTAAAAAAAAGTCATGGCCTAAAGAAATTGTTTTTAATGGGCATGTTATTTAGTTTATGGAAAAATGGCATTATTTGAACAATAATAGTATGTACAGTATAATAAAAAAGCAAGTGACATAAATGAAACTGAAAATGATATGTGTTAGATATAGGTACTAAAAACAGTTCCTGAAGAAGTGTTCCACCTATTAAAAACGAATTAGCGAGAACATCATTGTACCCATCTTGTACCGTACACAATTTAAAGCACGAAAAATGACCATAAAAGTATAAATATAATTTAACATATCAGTGATTGCATTAGCAATCAACATAACGTCATCTTATTCAATTTCTTGAGATTGTATATTAAAAACATATACCATATATAGTACAGAAGATGATGCACCTATTCAACTACTTCAATAATCATTTAATAGAGCTAATATCATGTATGATACTGAAATTTTCAACTTTAGTGCCATAATTACTTGGTACTATGCTATTAAAACAAACATCAAGTCCTCATACGTCATGTACATCCAACTTTAACGGATGAACACAACGTCTAAGCAAAATATTCATTTTTCTTCAATCATGTCCTCTTATTTGTGCCAAAAGCTTAATTGTTGTAGCCTGCTTAAAAACCAAATTGGAACAATACATAGTTGAGTGGAAGTCTCTTTCACTTCGAACATAGGCTACACTGTTATAGTTGCATGCCCAAATATGAGTTGTGCTTGTACTATTAGTAATTTTTTGTTCTCATTAGACACAAATGAATAATATTTTAAAAATCCACTTATGAACCATTTAAAACCATGGATCATTCTTATGTGGAAATTCAGGGAGAATGATACAACTAATAAAAAAAATAGCATCCATTGAGATCAAACTCATTGATATCTTTTTGAAAGAAAAAAATTGCTTATCATTATAGTTTTTGATATTTCTTTGAAAAACTGCTGACCATTAGATCTAATGCTTCTTTTTGAGTATTTTAAAAAATATATCTCTGATTTGTATGAAAAATATATCAAAAAATAAGTAAATGGAACTACGACAATTTCATATCCCAAAATGAAATCATGAACCATCAATAACCTAGGATATCTTCTATACTGTTAGAGAAATCTACAATTAGTACAAAATTAAAAAAAATTAGGATCGAACACCCAAACAAATGAGCGAAGAATCGTGCCTCCAATTTATACAACCAGTCAAGGTAAGACTTAATGATGCATTTAAAATAATTTTCTAGTAAGTTTATAACGATGACACATTTTTTATTTTGGTAAAGAAACATATGGCAGTCATGTAATTTATATTTCTCCCTTCTTTGATTTATATCTCCTATAATAAATTCGGATATTGAATTTTACCACACATATTTGAATAAATGAAATAGATGCACATAAACAATTATTTTAAATTCGTGTATGCGCTTTCATTGATGTTAGTTTTACATGCCATTTCTTTCCATCATCCACTACATTTTTTTAAACTTAAATAGCTCAATTACAATATAAACTATCAAAGGAAATCCCACTCTTTGAAAAACAAACATAAACCTCTTTGACTTTTCCATTGTTAACATGTGTACAAAAGATGGATGGTGACCTGAATTGAGCAAAAAAATTGAAGGGCTCTTATAAGTAATAAGTATATGCAGTCATTTCAAAATTCCTATCCCTAAATATTAAAACATGTAAAGTGCTAAAAGTTTTTAATACGTCATCATACTTCAACCTAGATGTTATTAACAAACATAGGTCTAAGCTTTCTCCATCAATATCTCAAAGAGTACAAAATAAAATGTCAAAAACAAATAAAAAATAATTTCTAATATAATCTAGAACCATATGAAAAGAGAAAGAGAAAGCTTTTAGCTAACCTTATTAGCTCACAATTTTTCTGCCTAAACCACTGTATAATCTTACACCCAAAATTATACTCCTAAATCCGAAACATTTTCCTCTTAAATTCCCCTAATCTATGAGTCCAGGAAACATGCTAAAAAGGAAATTCTGAAAAAGGTGAGAATGAAAAAAATGCAAATGCATTTTGGAATGGGTTGAAACATGATCGACGTATATGCAAGAGTTGCACATAAAGAAGTATTGAGTGTTATAGACTGGCCCAATTGTGACACCCCACATCCCTTAATGTAACCCATACGAAAATGCATTAAGTTCTATGAAGCACAATAATAATACAGAAACTAATTTCATAAGACAGAATATAAATATGCTACAGAATTTTTTATTATTATTAAATCACCATTACATCCTTACAATTTCAAATACCAAAACCGATAGTCATAACCATCTATCTGTGGCAAAAACCATCAAATTACAAAATCATAAAATCATATCACTCCGCAAAATCCATAGCAAATAGAGAACAAAAGTCAAAGCAATACATCTAGTTGGAAGAAATCCAAATCCAAGCTGAAAGAAATCACGGTCTCTGTTGAACACTACCACCCTGAGAACCAGATGGGGAAAGGAAGAGAGAGAAGGAAAACAAAATAGGTCAGACATAAAGGCTGGTGAATTCCAGTGATTTTCAGCATAAGCATAAGATAAGAAGTATCAAGATAGGTAAATATAATTAGATAAGAAAATACCGTAAAATATACAGGTACGGAGTAAACAAGATAACTAGGCAAGGGAAAGATCAAGTAAGCTTCTCATTCATATCCCAAGAACAAGTTTCTACACCACTACTAGAATACCAGGATTAGGTTTTACCCTAATTACTACCCATGCATTCGGCTCCCTACTACGCAAATATCATGTGCCAGCCACGACAGTTGGGGATATCACTCCCTAACCCATCGATTTATAAGACACAGACTTATTCGTTGGTGTTACATTGTCATAGTTTCCCCCATCGGACCCATGCACTCTCATGACTCCGTCGGAACGTACCCGTACCTAGCTTCCACCTTTGAACCTCTTACTATCCAGATCATTAAAGCGTGCCCTGGCCCCTACCTAGTGCGAGGCCCCTCTATGATAACAACAGGGATAATGACTGATACAGGTTCCACACTACAAGATTGACACAAGCCACCCCCAGGCTTGTTACCCTAACTAGGATTTTAAGAGTCCCAAAACTGGATAAAAACATCAAGACGTGGGACCTATTAGCTTATTAATCGACAGGTTTAAGTTCATTAATGAGCATATTTGTAAATGACATTTCCTATAAACGTTAGTCTGTGTACAACTCCTCCGACAAAACAGACAATCACAAGCTTGATGTATATAGATTACAGTAACTCATTTTACTTAATTACATTTAATCCACATATTTAACATGTTCTACTTAATCTTAAATTAAGTCCATCCTATTCAGATTACCATGTTTACATATTCTTCCCTTTTGTAATCACCCCAAATTTACAGGCAAAGGTTCTCAAGTTATAATATTCCCAATTCTCCTTATTATCATTACAATTTATTCCAAATTATACACAATTCTAACGAAAATGGTCTAGGCTTATTGTAAATAAAAAGGAGAAAAAAGATCCAAACTGAATAAATAGGCATATAAAAGACCATAAATAAATAAAAGACAAAAAAGGGAAAAGGGAGAAAGATGTATATATGAACATATGATACATGTAAACAAGATAAATAATTGACAATAATACATATAGATACTGTTACTTTTCATATCCATATCATTTACTGTCAAAATACAGTTTAAAAAGCAGATCTAGAAACAACTAGAACTCGTAGTGATTTGATTTAGATCCTAAAAATATCTCTTTATAATTGTTTTAGAAGAAAGCTAGAATTATCCCTTTTTATCTACGTTTTAGCAGCACATCTGCGTCTTCATATTTTTATTTAGAAATAGCTTGGAGGAAGAAGAATGAAGAATGTTTGTGTGTAAGAAAATGGTGAGGCTGCTAGCCTATTTATAAATTAGCTAGGATGATTCTAAACCATTAGACATTAGATTTATAAATCCAACTGTACACCTCAAGTCATGCCAGCGTATGTATTCAGTAAACAAACTGTCCAGATTCAGCTATAGGAATCTGTCTAGCATGCAGGTAGGTCAACCCACCCACCACCTGGGAGTCGACCCGCCTTAGACCTAGGTCGACCCCTATGTTGACCCAGTTGTGGGATGGGTCGCCCACTAACCATTGCTTTTGCATTTAGTTTTATAATATATATATATATTATACACCGTTTTTAGTTCAATCTTCTTTAGTTCATAACTACTTCATACTTAATCCGATTAATGAAAACCAAGAGTCTATCTGAACCAGAATTTCATAACAAATGCAACGGTAAAGTCCGTTTTACTCAGTTCGAAATATTTAATTATATAATATTCATTTTATTATCTTTATTATATAATTATGGTGTATTAAATTATGGGGTGTTACATTCTCCCCTCCTTAAAGGATTTCGTCCCGAAATCTCCAAGTGGGAAGAATGTTATTATTTAGCAACCACCTGCACCCATCTACTCATCCATCAAGCACTAGCATTCATTGTCCTTTAAAATTTCAAATGTTATCTATGAACATATGAAAAGGTGTTATGTGTATATTTCCCTATACTAAAGCGTATATCAGGTGGTCGACTGATTCAGTTGACCTCCTTAAAGCAATATATGTTTGTGCATGCAATATATGTCTGTTCCATGTATCTAATATGAATGCAAAATAATCCTAATGATACATATAAGTTCTATATGTGTGCACAACCATGTACAAAAATGCAACATCCATGTGATGATTCAGCCATTTTCATCCATTGAAAATTAAAATGCGCACACATCCAATGTAAAATGTAAGTGTTTGAGTCGATCTAGTGCCTAATGTGTATGTATATGCGTCCACCAACAACCACCAGAAGATACTTGCATCCACTTGCAACCATCAAACATAACATGTCCCAAACACATGTTTCAAACCATAGGTTTCTAACTAAGGATTGAGATTCGAACGAAAAGATAAACATACTTGAATGATAGAAACAACATATTCAAATTCAAAAACTTAGAAAGGAATTAAGGACATACTCTCAAAGAGAAAAGGATAAGAAGCGTGAATCTTGTCTTCGGTTCTCATGTTGCATCGTCACGGTATTCTCATTGTTTCACTAACTTGATCTTCTTGTTGTGTAGTCTCTTTACTTCTGATCCAAGAATATAGGTAGGAACTTCACTAACTAACGCCTCCTTCTCAACTTCAAAATCCTCAAGCGTACTTGGCTTAACTACCTCTTCCGAATCATGTAGACATTTCCTTAAATAGGAAACATGGAACATGTCGTGAACTCCCGCCAGCCTCTATGGTAGTCTAACTCTGTAGGCCATCTGGCCTATCCTATCAACTGTGAGGAATGGCCCTACAAACCTTGGTGCCAACTTACCTACTAAGCCAAAGCGAACAACATCTCTTGGAGGCAATACCTTAATAAAGACCATTTCTCCAACCTTAAATTCCAAGTCAGTCCTCCTCCTATAGGTACTTCTGTCTGTCCTGACCTGCTTTCATTTGTCTGCAAATAAGATGTCTTCTCAGAAGTCTCTCTCACCACCTCAGGCCCATATAGAAATCTGTCTGTAGACTCCTACCAACATGTCGGTGATCTGCATGGCTGTCCATAAAGTGCATCGAAGGGCGCCATACCAATACTTAACTGAAAAATATTATTGTAGACGAACTCAACCAATGGAAGATGTTCCTCCTAAGTCCCTCCAAAATCAAGGATGCACAGTCTCAATAAATCCTCAGGTACCCTATTGACCCGGTCAGTCTGTCCATCAGTCCGAGAGTGGTAAGTTGTGCTTAATTGTAACTGTGTACCTAGTGTCTCTTGCAAGCTCTTCCAAAACTCACTCGTGAAGATGGGGTCACGCTCACTAACTATATTAGAAGGTACCCCATGAAGTCGGATGATCTTCCTAAGGTATACCGATGCTAGCCAAGTTACTATCCTCTTGCTCTTGATTGGGATAAAGTGAGCGCTCTTTTGTAAGTCTGTCAACTATCACCCATATACTCGTGTTGCCCTTCCTTGATCTGGGCGGTCCATCAATAAAATCCATAGAGATGATCTCCTATTTCCACTGTGGGATATCCAAGGGCTGAAGTAATCTATCAGGTTTCCTTTGTTCAGCCTTTACTTGCTGCCAAGTCAAACATCGGGCCATAAACTCCGCTACGTCTTTCTTCGTACCAGTCCAATGGAAAACTTTCTTCCTATATCGGTACACATTATCACCACCCGGATGGATAGTCATCCGAGAGTGATGAGCCTCCTCAGGAAATGACTTCAACAAGTTCTTAACCCTGGGAACATAATGCATTCCATCTTGAGGTAGCTACCCCTTCTCGTCCACAAAATATATAGCTAGGTGACTAGAGGTCTCTCCTCTACTAAGTCGATCTGAGATGTCTACTATCTGCGGATCCTCTTGCTGTGTGGATCCAATGCGCTCCATAAGAGTAGGTCGCACCTTCAATGATGTAAACAAACTAAGCGTAAAATCCATAGATGGCTTAAAATCAAAGGTCGAGACAAACTCCAAGCTCCGCCTCTCTACGAATAAAGGACTCTAGGTCATCATTTGATTACTCAACGTGTCCGCAACCACATTCCCCTTGCCTAGGTATAAGCTATCTCAAAACGTAGGATGCAAGTAACTTCATCCATCGTTGCAACCTTAAGTTGAGATCCTTCTATGAGAACAATTATTTGAGTGACTTGTGATCCATGTATAGCTCAAATCTATCTCTAAGTAGACAGTGTCGCCAAGACTTAAGTGCAACACTATAGCAACCAACTCCAAGTCATGGGTAGGTCAGTTTTCCTCGTGAACTCTCAATTTCCTACTTCCATAGCAGACCACCCTACCTTCTAGCATCAACACAACACCTAACCCTATGCCACAAGCATCCGTTAGACTATAAACACCTTACTACCATCGGGAAGAGTCAGAACAGAAGCTAATGTCAAAGCCTTCTTTAACCTTGGAACACATCCTTGCAATCAATGCTCCAAGCAAAAGCCAAATTCTTCTTTGTCAGACGGGTGAGCGGAGCTGATATTTGTGCAAAGTACTTAATGAACTTTTGGTAATAACCCGCCAATCCAAGGAAACTCCTAACCTTTGTCTCATTCTTAGGAGCTTTCCAATCTTAAATTACAAAAACTTTAGCTGGGTCCACCGCTATTCCATCCTTAGAGACCACAAGCCCTAGGAACCTTACTTCCTTTCTCCAGAAATGACACATAGAAAATTTAGCCTTAAGTTGATGCGATCTGAGAGTGCTGAGAACCTCCTAAAAGTGTCTAACATGCTCTTCCTCACTCCTTGGGAAAACCATAATATCGTCCACAAAGACTACTACAAACTTGTTTAGATACTCCTTAAAACACTATACTCATCAAGTCCACAAAGTATGCGGGTGTTGATCAGCCCGAAAGGCATGACCATCTGCTTAACAAAACCGTCTGGAGTCCTGAAAGCAGTCTTATCGATACTATACTTTGCTACCCTCAGTTAATGAAATCCCATGGCTATATTCAACTATGAGAAAACAGAAGCGCCTACTAGCTGGTCAAACAAGTCATCAATCCTCGGAAGTGGGTGACTATTCTTCTTGGTGAGCTTATTCAACTCCCTATTGTCCATGCATAGACGGAGAGAGTCGTCTGCCTTAGTTGCAAATACGACTGGAGCTCCCCACTCATATAAGCTCTGTCTAATGAATCCCTTATCGAATAGCTCACCTACTTGCTTTCTGAGCTCCCTCCTTTCTTTAGGAGCCATGTGGGACATCGGTAAAGCGACTTATCACACATTCTCTACCAAGTTAATTCGAAAATCTATCTCTCACCTCGTAGGTAATCCCCTAACCTCATCTAACACGTCCGGATAATGTCTGACTATGGGTACTGATCGAAGATCGTCTAATGAAGCATTAAGCGAATCTAGGAAACTAACTATAACTGAACCCCATGGGTCACAAGATATCTCGACAGTTCTCCCGTGGCACGTCAGAAGCCTAACAACTCTCCTCTTACAATCTAGAATGTCACCATACATGGCTAGGCAATCCACTCCTAGAATTAACCTATAACCCATAAAGCCAAGAACATATGCGTCGCATTCAAAATCGAAACCCATAATAGAAATTATCGAAGCCTTACATATCATAGATAAATGAGCCATACCTCATACGGGGTTTGAGACTACAACAGGATCAGAAATAATACTAGTGTCTAGTGTAGATTACCTACCACAAAATTGGATGTGAATGAATGAGAAGCACCAGAATCAAAGAGAGCCTAATAGGATAGTCAAAAGGAGAAATTAAACCTTCAATTGTGACTTTCCTACCTCGAGCCGATCCACCAGCCTCTTAAGCATGAACTTGCCCTACAGACGATCCTGCCTTCTAAACTTGCTTATTGGGGGGGCAATGCCTAGTGAAATATCCAACTTGATCACAACTGAAGCAGGCATTCTTTGTCTTCTTACAATTCCTCACAAAGTGCCTCAAAGTCCCATAACCATGGAATTTAACCTCTATCTTGATCTGAGACTTATCAGGCTTTCCTCCTTTCTTTGCCGCCCCTTCTTGGGCCATCATTTCTTCTTCTCAGCCTTGGGTTACACCTCCTCAATCTTGACTTCTTGCTTCTCCTCTTTATCATCCTTATGCATCAAAGCCATGTCAACTAGCCTCTCGAAAGTTTCTCCCATCGGGATGTATGTCAATGCCATTCCTCGTAGAGGTTGATTCAACCCTTTCACAAATCTTAGAGTTTTCTTATGATAAGTGTTTACCAAGTCTAAATCGAATCTTGCTAGTTGATCGAAACTATTTACATATTCCTTTAATGACATACTTCCTTGTTCCACATTTAAGAACCTCTCCGTTTGCATTCCTTCCTCTGCCTGAGACATGGATTTAATCTCAAATCTGCATCCAAACTCATCCCAAATGGCTACCTCCTGACCTGCCCGATAAAGCTTAGTCCTTTAGTCGCCAAGCGCCCAACTGAATCTTTCTCCTATCATCGATCTCCAACAAGTCAAACACATTCTTTGTTTCTCTAAACCAATTGTGCACCTCCATGAAACTCTCAGTACACGAAACGACTTGCCCCCCATCGCGCAGAAATCCTAAAAAAGCTTAGGAAAGTTGACTACATGAGAAAGTGGAGCTATGTGGCTGCAGCTGGGGATGGGACATCTCCTTGTACTTCGGCATGTGTCGTAGCCTCTAAGTATCTACGGAATCATGTCAAAAGTGGAATGCCCTCGAAAAGATTAGAAACCCCAAACATGATGAAAAGAGATGAAACAAGGATTCAAAAAAGAGACTGACGGAATTATTGTAAATGACTTGAGGGGATGTATTTAAAAAAAAAATTCTTGAAAATATTTTGATTTGGAAATAATTTTTCAAAAACTTTTTCTCTAATCTTGTAACCATAGGCTTTGATATCAAATGTTATACGCTACATCCATTAATGTCACCCATATGAGGATGCATTAAGCTCTATGAAGCGCAATAATAATACACAAACTAATTTCACAAGGCATAATATAAATATGCAACGAAAAAACTTTTATTAGTATTAAATCACCATTACATCGTTACAATTACAAATACCGAAAACAATAGTCATAACCATTTATTTCGTGACAAAAACCATCAGATTACAAAAGCATAAAATCATATCCTTCCTTAAAATCCATAACAAGATAGAACAAATGTTAAAGCAATACATCTAGTCAGAAGAAACCCAAATCCAGGTTGAAAGAAATCATGATCTCTGCTAAACACTGCCACCTTGAGAACCTGAAAGGGGGAAAGGAAAAGAGAGAAGGAAAATAAAATAGGTCAGACATAAAGTATGGAAAGTTCCAGTATTTTTGTCAGCATAAGCATAAAATAAGAAGTATCAAGACAGATAAATCGAACTAGATAAGAAAATAAAGTAAAATATATAGGTATAGAGTAAACGAGTTAATAAGGCAAGGTAAAGTTCAAGTAAGCTTCTCATTCATATACCAAGAATAAGTTTCTGCACAACTACTAGAATATAAGGATTAGGTTTTACCCTAATTACTACCCATGCAATCGGCTCCCTACTACGCAAATATATTTTCCAGCCACGACAGTAGGGGATAGCAGTCCCTAACCCATCGACTTATAAGACACAGACCTATTCACTCGTGGTACAACGTCTTCGTTTCCTCCATCAGACCCGTGCATGCTCATGACTCTGGCGGAATGCGCCGGTACCCACCTTTTACCTTTTACCTTTTAACCTCTTACAATCCAGATCAGTAAAGCGTGCCCCGACCCCTACCTAGTGTGAGGCCCCTCTATGATACCAACAGGAATACTGACTGATACGGGTTCCACACAACAAGTTTGACACAAGCCACCCCCAGGCTTGTGCCCCAACTATGATTTTAAGAGTCCCAAAATCAGATATAAACAGCAAGATATGGGACCTCTTAGCTTATTAATCGACATGTTTAACTTAGCAGGTTTAAGTACATTAATAAGCATGGTAGTAAATGAAATTTCCTATAAATGTTATTTTGTGTACAACCCTTCCAACAAAACAGACAATCACCTTTTCAGATGTATATATATTACAATAACTTGTTTTACTTAATTACATCTGATCCACATATTTAACATGTTCTACTTAATCATAAATTAAGTCCAACCAATTCAAATTAACATGTTTGCATATTCTTCCCTTTTGTAATTACCCCAAATTTACAGTCAATGGTTCTCAAGTTATAATATTCCCAATTCTTATTACTATCATTACAAATTATTCCAAATTGTACGCAATTCTAACGAGAACGGCCGAGGCTCTCGATCGCCTAGGCTCAGCGTAAATAACAAGGAAAAAGGAGAAAATAGATCCAAACTAAATAAATAGCCATATAAAAGACTGTAAATAAATAAAAGACAAAAAGGGAAAAAGGAAGAAAGATGTATATATGAACATATAATAACTGTAAACATGATAAATAATTGATAGTAAAACATATATACATATAAACACTACTACTTTTCAGATCCAAATCATTTACTATCAAAATACTATTTAAATAATAGATCTAAAAATAAATAGTACTCGAGTGATTCGACTTAGATCCAGAAAATATCTCTTTAGAATTGTTGTTGTATAAATCTAGGATTATCCCTTTTTACCTTCATTTTAGCAGCACCTCGACATCTTCATAATTTTATTTAGAAATAGCTTAGAGGAAGAAGAATGAAGAATGTTTGTGTGTAAGAAAATGATGAGGCTGCTAGCCTATTTATAGACTAGCTAGAATAACTCTAGACCATTAGATATTTGGTTTATAAATCCAACCGTACACCTCAAGATGAGTCAGCGTATGTATTCAATAAACAAAACAATCCAGATTTAGCTCCAGGAATCTGTCCAACATGCAAGTGGGTTGACCTACCTACCACCTGAGTCGACACATAGGTCGACCCGCCTTAAACCTGGGTCGACCTCTGTGTTGACCTGGTTATGGGCTGGGTTTCCCACTAACCGTTGCTTCTGCATTCAGTTTTATTTAATATATATATATATATATATATATATATTATACACCGTTTTTAGTTTAGTTCTCTTTAGTTCATAACGCCTTCATACTTAATCCGATTTATGAAAACCAAGAGTCTATCTGAACTGGAATTTCATAATGAACGCAACGGTAAAATTCGTTTTACTCAGTTCCGAATATTTAATTAATAAATATTCATTTTATTATCTTCATTATATAGTTATGGTGTATTAAGTTATGGGTGTTACACACATAGTTGGATTGATGTGTCCTGCTTAAATTATATGAGAGTAACAAAGAAATTATACTTTGATTTTGGAGGAAATATATGCTTCAACAATCAATTCAGAAAAGATACATCCTAATGCATATTGAATCATCTTAAAAACATAATTTTATACTTTTAAACATATTGAACCGCTGAATTGTTCTAACAGAAGCTTTAACTATAGGGTAGCATAGAGAATATTATCATCGCTTTAGAAGTGTTCAAACTGAGAATATACCATTTTCCACCAATCTTCACCAGCATAACAGTAGTGTTCAAGTTGATGCAGAGATTTTCTCACTTTCATGCTTCTTTTATATAAAGACACCTAGATCTTGCATTTCCACAGTTCTCTTCACTCGTTTCGAAAGTCATCCCGCTACCCAAATAGACAAGTTCTTCATTTATTTCGATAACTTTAAGATCCCACTTTTTGAAAGCTTCGAACACTGAAACAGTAATGAAAATAGATATTGGAGTTAATATTAATAAAAAAATAGTGCAAAATTACAGAAAATTGCATGAAAAGAAAATGTGGGATCTTATTGATAACAACAAAAGATGCATCTGAAAATCAACTAAAGTTACTTAATATTTGAGATGGATGTAGATTGGATATCTTCTACTCTTCAATTTAGGAATCTTGTCTTGAGATTTGATTTCTAAATCTAGCGTTAAAGAACCAGTTTTTGTCTTCTCTCTATAAACAACATTAGGAAAGTGAAAAAAGATTTCATTATCTTACCATGCCCCAAAAAAAAGATTTCATCGATTTCAAAGAAAAAGAAACAAAAGAAAAAAACCGTCGTACCTCTAGGAAACTTAGATGAAAGGCCAACCTTCAGCAAGTCGATCTCCCTGCAAGCTAGGTAAAAACATATTAACGAAATATAAGAAGGTATCTGTGACACTCCATGTCCATTAATGTCACACACAAAGGGAATGCATTAACTTCTATGGAGCATTTAAATGTGTATAGAACAGAAACTTAACGACAAGACAGATATAAAACAGTACTTAAAAATTTAGAACTTCATTCATTGCAGCGGTAAACAAATAAGTTTGATTACATCATCAAAAATGAAAGACTAGAGTCAAGTACATAATATCCATCTTGACTAAATCAGAGTACATAAAATGAAAGACATAACCCCAACATTAAATAGGCATAAGTAAGATAGGATGAACTTTTACTTCAGCGATCCAAGCAACTTCCAAAGAAAGAGATAAAGCTGTCCAAATCAAGCTCCACTAGTACTAGTCCCACGCTGAGCACCTAGGGGTGGAAGGAAGAAAAGAGGTGGAAACAAAGGGGTCAGACATAAAGTCTGGCGAGTGTAATAACTTTAACAATATAATCATTAAGTAACTGGGACAAGGCATCAGCTAGAAAATAAGGAAATGACTGCAAACGAATGGGTATGACAGAGCAAACCAAGGAAATAAGGTGAACAAAGATAACGTTAAAGGCGCACCTAAGTACTATAAGATAATTACTACACTGCACCACACCAAACACCCTAAAAGTTGATCTCGCCTACAGAACTCAATAATGATAATGGTAGTTTCGTGTACCCCTAGCTGACTATATAGGTGTCGTCTGCCCCTATCTCCACTAGGTGTACCCACTACCCCCATTCGATCGGCTCCCTAACTCGCAGATACCCGTGCTGGCCCCACAGTGGGGTGTATCACTCCCCAAAGTGGCAACCCAATACCACCAAAATGCACGGCTTATATCTACACGATGCAACAACGCCTTACCTACCAGCCCGGGCCCACACATACATATGACCCCGTTGGACTTGCGTTGCCACCGCTAACCTGTTTTGACCTCTTACAATCAAACCCAGTACGTGTGTCCCGTCCTCAACTTGGGTCGAGCCCACAAAGATACTTAATGGGTTACTGGTTTGAAAAGGGCCCCCATGCATGACACAAGCTTTCTACCTATGCTTGGTCCCCTCTTAAGGTTTTTCCCCACTTAACCCCATTCTTATTCACGTCTTCTGACATTTTTCAATCTTGGTTAAGTGCATCTAATCGTATTTCACATGCCACCCAATACACCCTCTTAATTTCACAAGCCACCCAAAGCACCCACTTAACCCCCTCATGTCCAACCACATGTTTATCTGGTTAAGTGTTTCTTAATTCATTAACACCGTAACCTTGTAAAGACCTCCCACATTAGACTGGCGTTTGTGGCAGATGGATTTGTCGGGCAGGTCCGGGCAGTCTTACACCACAAACGAGCCTAACCTCGTGTCTTTACAACTGTTATGCATTTAATTCATGCCCTCGACCTCTAACATTAGACTGACTTTTGTGGCTGCTGGATTTGCCGGGCGGGTCCGGGCAGTCTTACACCACAAAAGAGTCTAACCTCGTGTCTTAGGCGGTTTATTATTACACATCTTCATTTAACCCCAAATTGGATTAATATCCCTATTCAAATTTGTCAATGAATTCCAAATATACTTATGTCCATAATTGTCTCAATTATGTCCATAAATGCCAATTTTTCCAATTAATGTCTTAAATTAATTATATGCCTTTTCAAGTTCGTTATGCCAATTCTCAATTTGTGTATATTCAATATTACCCCCATCGTCCCCACGTTGTTTGTTCATTTACCGTGACATATGTGTATATTAGACCAGCAATTAGTTTAGAACATAAAAGGGAAGAAACATCGCAAAATTGCATAACACACAAAATGGATCTAATCTTGCAAATAAGGATTACAACGTAACTTGCATAAACTTTGTATTGTCATGAATCTAAACATAGGCCTAAAGGTGTGAACTTGCATATATATAATATAGTTTTTCACCTAAAACTTGCATATATGAATATAGTTTTCATTCCAAAACTTGCATGGGCCATAGTCACAAACTTGCATAAAACTATGTACATCATAGATCTAAATCTAAAGGTGTAAACTTGCATACATGTGAATTCAATTTCTACCTAAACTTACATATAGTCACTTTATTTGATTCACATGTAAACTGGTGTATAATTCATATAGAAACTAGCATATGATTTACACCCAAACTTGCATATAAAATGATGTCAAACGTGAATCAAGTTGAATATAGGTGATTTGGCATATGAAAAGGGATCCATAACAAAATTATCATTATGAACAACTAGCATATATTCACAAAATATCACATTTTTCCAATGTCTCACAAACATAGCCATATAACCCAATTTATAGCTCAACCCAATTAACTTATTAATTATCTTATTATAGAAATTGAACTCGCAACTCAAAGAAGGTCTTGAATTCTGGAATCTGAGTTCTGAAATTGATTTAGCTCGCCTTTGAAGTAGACAAATTCGTTGTTGTTGTTATAAATTTGAGTTGAATTAAGTTGATTAGCTTCACTTTCCCTCTAGTTGGTGGCGGCTACTCTAGGTTGCTAGGTGATAGCATGACGACCATAGTTCTAATTTTGATTTGGTTTTAGGTTTGAGTCTACATGTGTTTATATAGAATTTAGGATTAATTTAGGCCATCCGATCAACCTAGAATCAATCAAGACCATCCAGTCAAGATAGAGTGACACCTCATCCCTAATGACTCAGCACTTAGCCACAAAATCGTCATCCCTCAGATCTGCTCGGAGGGGGGGCAGGTCGACCCCCAGGTCAACCTGCAGGGAGGAGCTCGACACTCGGGTCGACCCCCTGGTCGACCCGGGTCCTGGGCAGGAATTTTCCCACCCAGCCTGCTTCTGACTTCTGATTTGAATTTTGAATCTGTTTCGAGCTGTTTGAATTTATTTTGATTTTCTGGAAACTTCTGACAACCATAACTTCTTCATACGAAGTCCAATTTATGCAAACTCGGACTCTATCTCAACCAGAATTCCGAGACGAACACAATGGCATAACCCATTTCCCTTGATTCTTATGTTTAAAATTAAGTATTCTTTAATTTGTTAACTTTAATATTTAAATTTACGGGGTATTACAATCTCCCCTCCTTAAGGGATTTCGCCCTCGAAATCTCCAAGTTAAGGAGAATGCATATCCTAACATCCAATCATCCATCTACTCAACCATCAAACACATGCATCCATTGTCCTTACAAAATTTCTAATGCTGTATGAACATATGCAAGAAGTGTGTGTATATGTTCCTTATCTAATGCAAAATCAGGCGGTCTACTGATTCAGTTGACCTCCTTAATACAAATCATGATAGTGTTATGCGTCCATTATGTATGCGAAAGAATCCTATCTATACATATTATTTCAACATGTGTGCACAACCATTCATCAAAATGTAGCATCCATATGATGACACAACCATTATATATCCATTAAATTAAATATGCACGCACATTTATATGCAACATGAAGGTGGTTGAGCCGGTCTAGTGCCTAAGGTGTGTATATATGCATCCGTGAGCAACCACTAGCAATCACTTGCATCCATTTGCATCCATCAGACATAACATGTCTCAAACACATGTTTCAACCATAGAGTTCTTCCTAACTAAAGATCGAAGATGTCATCGCAAAGATAATACTAAAAGATAGGACAAGTATCAACAAAGAGGTAGAAAAAGGAGAAATAAAAACATACCCTCAAAAAGGAAAGGGTACAACGTACGCATCTTATCTTCTGTCTCCCAAGTTGCATCTCTTTGATCATCTCCCAATTGCACTTTGACCAACTTGACCTCTTTGTTGTGAAGCTTTTTGACCTCCGATCCGAGAATGCGTGTAGGAGCTCGTCTGATCGTGGCATTGCGCTCTACTTTCACTTCTTCGAGCGTGCTCGGCTCTACTACTTCCGTCGTATCGTGCAAGCACTTACGCAAATGCGAACCGTGAAACATGTCATGAACTCCGCTGAGCTTCTCTGGTAACTTTACTCTATACACCATCTGCCCAATCCTCTCTGTAATTGGAAAGGGTCCTACGAACCTTGATTCCAACTTCCCTACTGATCCAAAGCGGAATATGTTTCTCAACGGTAACACCTTAACAAAAATCATGTCCCCAACATTGAACTCAAGATCGGTTCGTCTCCTATCAACATATGACTTATGTCGGTCCTGTGCCGTCTTCATTCGCCGTCGAATCAGGTCTATCTTCTCTGAAGTCTCCCTAATCATGTCGGGTCCAAGCAAAACTTTATCCGTGGATTCCCACCAACATGTAGGTGATCGGCACGGTCGTCTATAAAGAGCCTCAAAAGGTGCCATGCCAATGCTGGCCTGAAAACTATTATTATAGGCGAACTCTACTAGTGGAAGGTGTTCTTCCCATGTTCCTCCAAAGTCTAGAATGCATAGCCTCAGAAGGTCTTCTAGAACCAATTTACTCTCTCGGTCTGGCCGTCTGTCTTATAATGATAAGCGGTACATAAGCATAATTGTGTTCCAACTGCCTCTTGTAAGCTCTTCCAAAATTCGCTTATGAAAATAGGATATCTATCGCTCACAATGCTGGAGGGTATGCCATGCAAACGAACTATATATCGAAAGTAAATAGATGCTAACCATGCGACGGTCCTTTTACTTTTGACGGGAAAAAAGGGCACTTTTAGTATGTCGGTCTACAATTACCCAAATCCCCTATTACCCTTCCTCGATCTTGGTAACCCATCTACAAAATCCATGGAAACGCTTTCCCATTTCTAAAGTGGAATCTCTAAGGGATGGAGCAAACCTCTGGGCTTCTTTTGCTCCGCCTTGACTTGCTGGCATACTAAGCATCTAGCAACGAACTCGGCCACGTCCTTTTTCATTCCGGCCTAAAAGAAACTCGCTTCATATCCCTATACATCTTATCACCACCGGGATGTATGGTCATCTTAGAGCGATGTGAGTCTTTAAGAATTGCCTTCTTCAAACTTTCGTCTTGTGGTACGCAAAGTCTTCCATCTCTACGTAGCCAACCTCTTTCATCTATAGCATATCTATCCAGATGTCTTGAGGACTCCCCTCCTATAAGCTTGCCTACTATCTCAACCAATTGTGGGTCGTTTCGCTGTGCCACTCCAACTCGACCCAAAAGTGTAGGTTGCACCTCTAATGATGCCAACAATCCGGGTACATAATCGACAAAGGGTCTGAAGTCAAAGGAAGATATATACTCCAAACTTTGCCGCTCTACAAATAAAGGACTTAAAGTTAACTTCTTTCTACTTAGGGCGTCAGCTACAATGTTACCCTTGCCAGGGGTATATGCGATCTCAAAATCGTAGGATGCCAAAAACTACATCCATCTCTGTTGCCTCAAGTTTAGGTCCTTCTGAGAGAATAAGTATTTTAGCGACTTATGGTCTGTATACAACTCAAACTTCTCGCTAAGCAAATAATGACGCCACGACTTAAGCGCAAAAACTATGGCCGCCAACTCCAAGTCGTGGGCAGGGTAATTTTTCTCGTGGGTTTTCAACTGTCTTCCACCATAGCATATCACCCTTCCCTCTTGCATTAAAACTGCACCAAGCCTTGTCCCTCAAGCATCGATATATACAGTGAATGCCTTACTCCCTTCTAGCAAAACTAAAACTGGAGCTGTCATCAAAGCTCTCTTCAGACGTTAGAAAGCATCATCACAGTCAACATCCCAAGTAAAAGTCAAATTCTTCTTCATTAATCGAGTGAGAGGGGCTGATATCTTTGCGAAGTCCTTAATGATCTTCCTATAATAACCAGCCAGCCCTAAAAAGCTTCTTACTTCGGTTGCGTTCTTAGGCGTTTTCCTATCTTGGATTGCCACTATCTTAGCGGGATCCACAGTTATCCCTTCCTTAGAGACCACGTGTCCTAAGAACCTCACTTCTTTTCTCCAAAAAATGGCACTTGGAGAACTTAGCTTTTAGCTGATGTGCTCGTTGTTGGATCTAGAATAACCCTAGAGGGGGGGTGAATAGGGTTAATCACAGTTTTTAACTGAATTGAAAAAACTGACCGGATATTAAAATAATAAACAGATCACAGAATATAACAGAAACAGAAATGCAGAAAATAAATCACACACAGATATACCCAGCTTCGGCAAAACCCTGCCTACTGCTGCATTTCTAAAGTTTCTACTAGGTGTTATAAACAGATCCCGCTTACAATCCCATGTAAACTCGCAGCGCCTGCTCCTGTCCTAACCCTAAGCTCAAAACTCTAGACTGTTCTAATCCCCTAGAACAGATTTCCCTTGATTACAACCCCGTAACCAGTAACCCAGATTTTACAGACTCTGTCAACTGTCAATCAACACCCTGACTGAACCCCCTAGTATTTTACAGACACCAGAACTGTTTCGTTTCGATTTTCAAAACAAAATTAAAATACAACAAAAATAAAAACAAAAGAAACCCTTTTGAAATTGAATGAAAGAGTTTAAATATAAGTGGTCATCCCCTTTTTAATTAAACAATTCCAAAGCCCTTTCAACTTGGCCGGCCCATTTGTTTATTTGCATTTTGCCCGATCCCTTGCTTTGTAAAAAAAATGGCGGTTGGCTTCAAAGGCTAGGGTTTCTCTGGAAATCCAAATCTCGATTGCGATAAAGTGAATTATGCTCTGGAATTTTCTCTGTAGGCTCGAATGCTTGGTTGCTTCTCCGTTGATCGATTTGGAATCTCTTTTCTTCTCGATCGAAATCACCAGAAATACGTGAGTGAATTTTATTTTTAAATTCTCTGCTCTTTGAATTTTTTTGTGTTGGATTTCGATTTTTCTGTCCCTGCCTGTGATGATGTGGTGTATAATATAGGATTATATAATCCTTTAATTTTGCTCTGATTTCGTATAAATGGCTTGACTGATTGCGGTTTCCCCTTTTGCTTTTGCTGATAAATTCGGCTTTGATTGTTCAAAAAAAAAAATGAACCTCGACATGATTTTTCCCTTGAATATGTATACGGATGGTTTCTTCTTTTGCTCGGCTGATTTTGTGCAATTTTCCTTCTTTGAACTGGCTTGACTAAATGCCATGACTACTATACTTGATTTGCTCGGCTCTTAAATGATGAGTCACAAAGATTAAATTGATATTTTCTGGAAATTCAGTTTCCTCTTTTGGTTGATTGCTGGAAATATTTTGAAACAGAAAAATAGTTTCTTTCCTTGTTTAAACGTGGAGACAAAAACTTGTTGCCTTAATTTGAAATGCATTGCTCGACATTAAATTCTCTGATTGAATTTGGAAAAATATTGAGGAGAAAACTCTTTCCATGATTGTTGCTAGATTTCTTGAAATAAAACTGTTGCCATCTCGAATTTGATATTTCTGGAAAACAAATTAAATGTTTTCCCAAAAAGTTTGTGGGTTGATTCCTTAAAAACACTTGCACAAAAATGATGATTGTGCATTCCTTAATTAGCTGCACTCAGGAGAGACTTCTTGCCAAAAATTGTGTTCCTGAAAATTTTTCTTGTATATTTTGACACCATCCCCTTTTTGCTGTTTTGACATGATCCATTTGCGCTTGTCTTTGCCACACATGATGCTGACTAGTTCCATACATCACCTGAACTGTTTCATGATGATGTATGCACCCATATTGCTGTGTTGGCACCACTTTGTACATTGCCATGAACATGAGATTATTCTGCACATTGAATTTGGCTTGTGCACCTAATCACTTGAATGTTTGACGCTGTAGTTATGTATTTTGCTGCACTCTTGAGTTCACTGTTCAATATAGCTTGGCTATGCACTGTCCGTTGATCCTGAACCATGTTGGCTTGACTTCTTGCTAGTGCACATATGTCGTTGAAAACACATTTTCATGTGGACCTGTGTTGACTTGTTGACCCATGCATGCATCAAAATTTGTTCTTGTCTCACCACTGTTGCATTTATGAATTTTCATGTAGAACCCCAGTATGTCATTGTTTTACTGATTTATTTTGTTTGCACTTCTGGAATTATTCTTGAGCTCCATTCACCATTTTTACTTGTGTACACCATGCCATACTTGTGTACACCATGTATATGCATTGATGTTACCAGACCTGATCACTTTTGCACACTTGCTCATGCCCATGTTCACTGTTCATGCTGCCACATTTGTGTATTTGCTCGAGCCATTTGAAAACTGAGTTGACTTGAATTTGCATGGCTCGACACCTGAGCTGCTTGCCTCACTTGCACTATATATTTTGAAAAAAGTTTTGTACACTTGCTGTGTACACTTGGCATTCTTGTTGCACATTGAATTTGCTGTTTTGATTATTGAGTTTCCTTGACCACTTTGTCTTGAGTTGACTATGTTGACTTTGTGTATTGCACTGAGTCGAGCAGGTCCATGTGGCTACTCCTCAGTTGCAATCTGATTGGCGTGGCAGTGCACACGTGTACACGTGTGTACATGCAGCCATCAGACAAGTTGTCCCTGTCCCTGCATTGAGATATATATGTTGTCTGCCTTGTGGTATTTACAGTGTATCACTGTGAATATCACAAGCTGTCTAGACACAGATTGATGGTTTTATAAATCAGATCAAGTCATGAAAAAGGATGAGAAACACACCAGAAAACTGAGGCAAATGGAATTTTAAAAATAAAATTTATATTTGCATGTGTTTTATTTCTATTGCAGTATACTGTGTGTGTGTGTGTTTCATGTGACAGGTAAGCAGGTGATGACTGGACTGACTGTAAGCAATGAAGACAGAAGACTGAAGATGATAAAAGTCAGGAACACAGAGTGTCAGTGTATATATGTAACAATGTATGTACAGATGAAAAATGTATATCAGTGAAATGTATATGAAGTGTGATGTATTACGGAGATAAACAAATAGTGGAGTTATAAAATGTGTACTATCTGAATGATTGAAATAAAATATTTATGTTTAAACAAAATACTGTTGAGTATTTGAATTTCTGTACAGTCGTATTTTATTTAAACATAAATATTATATTCATGTCTGTGATGTATGAGTGAAATAGTACAATAACAAACATACTTAAAATAATACTTATTTGGTTGTTATCATCAAACAAAAATCATATAATTGTGTATACAACACCGTTATATACAACAATCTCCCCCTTTTGATGATGACAAACAAATAACAGATTTTGAGTACAATAACTGTGTTTGGCAGTGAATTAACAGAACTCCCCCTATTTGTAAGCTCCCCCTACAACAGAAACTCCCCCTATAACCGTGAATGAGTGAAAAGAATGAAAATTGCATGTATTTTCAAAATTAAAAATATTTATAAAATATTCACTCATAAATCAAAATCTCAACCCATTCTCCCCCTTTTGTTATCATCAAAAGAATTTAGAAAATAAAATATAGATGAAAAATGACTAACAAATATAATATCAGCTTAAGAGGAAGAACGATCATCATAAATCTCAATCAGTCAAACAAAAATCATAATAAACTAAGAACAGATGGCATATTTCACATTGTAGAGAATGACGGATTTACGATGAAATTTATAATGGAGAGAGTTGAACAAAAAAGGTTTCCAGCTATTTTCAAAAGAATTTATAAAAAAATGAAGTTCAAAACAGTGATGGATTTTGGACTATAATTATAGATTCAATTTAAGTGACAAAATCGTATAATCTCAAATCCCAATACCTATCAATCAACAAATCATGATATATCATAAGATTTCAACACATTTCACAAATAGAAAATGGATTGATAGGCTAGTTTTTATATACCAAGGAGAATTTCATATATAAATTTATTTAGCAAATTATTTTCTTTTCTTTTTCTTTTAATTTAAGAGCACACTGACCACGCATAACCTGATCTTGGATTTTTAAATGAGATCAGTTGCAGCTTAAATATAAGTAATCTCATAACCATGCATAACCAGAGCTTGGATTTTTAAATGAGGTTAGAGAAATACTTATGAATATTATATTATTATTATTTTCAGTTTCAAAATGAAAAACTCCTCAGTATACAAAACTAATATGTATGATAGAAATGTGGTAGGTACAGAAATGGTTTGTGAAATAAATTTCTAAATTAATCATATTATGAAATATAATCAACTGTACCGAGATCATTGAAAATTTTCAATTATCACTAATTTTGAATAGTAACATAGTCCCATTTCTATCACAAATATTTTCGCTGTTTATTCACGATGATTTTTTTTTTAAAATAAACTCTCCACATTAATATAAAATTATCATGGATGGCAGAAAGGATGATAGGTAATGAAGATGGTCGTGAAATAATTGCCAGTTCAAAGATATTATAATAAATGTTCAACCATCATCAAGAATTTAAATAAAATCTCCTCTTATTGTGAAATATACTGCAGTCAAAATTCATCACAATTTTAAAATCCGATAATAATTTTGATGAATTATAAATAAATTTCAATTTGGATATTGATTTCAATTTCTGAATGAATAATCAATAAATAATTTTAAAATTGAAAATCAATTACAAGAGGGAAATGAAGATCTATACAAGACATGGGAGATTAAAAAATATACAAAAATCAGTACTACAAAACTGATACCACTTGGTGTCTTTATTTATGAGGAAGGTAACAAGACATTGGAGACAAACAAGTATAACACAGACAAAAGAATTTTAAATACAAAGCCCAGGAAGATCAAGCAAATTAATTTCATGTATCAGAGCATGGTATGTATTTGATACCAAAACAAGTAGTCACCAAAAATATATTTTCCAGAACAATATCTGAGCAGCACAAACATCAGATTCAAATCAGACTTGCCAAGATGTTGATCACATAGGATGATTCATGATCTAATGAAAAAAAAACGTTTATTTTAAATCATTTGAGAAATATGAAACTCTCAGGATTCAGTGAATCAGTCACACCAGAATGTAAATTTCAAATTTATGATACGTGTGTGATTCAATAAATCGATGACTTCAAATGATTTTAAACAAACATATATTAAAATCAAATAACCATGAAATAATAGAGAATTTTAAGACCATATTTTCAAAGAAATTTTCATAGGTATTTCTGACAAACCCATAGAAAAAAAATCAGATCATTTACTTCAGGTTTGATAGATATTCATGATCCAAAATAATTTATTTGAAATCACTTGAATCAATGTCAAGTTTTGAAATATAATGAATCAGTCACACAAGGTTGATAATTTCAAATTTAGGAGGTGTGTGATTATTCAAAATATTAATAATTTCAGATGATTTCAAACAAACAAATTCTAACCATGATGATCATGAATAACAATGATTTTCAAGATGTATCACTGAGATTCTAGACAATTTAAAATTTCCAAGCCAATCTGAAAAAATAATGGAAATATCACTACTGATAAATACTAGAGTGCTGTAATGAGTGAAATATTTCAAGTTTTTCTAAAATGAATTAGAAGAATCTCAAAACAACAACAATGTGTGAATTTCCATTAAACTTTCAGATCTTCAAAAATTTAGAATTCTAATTAACAGTGTTCAAGATTTGACAAGAATACATCAACACTGTTATGAATTCATAAATCAGAAAATAAACTTCAAAACAATTGCATATATTTACAAGATTAACATCAAGATCTAGAAATAATTAACACATCAGAGTTTGATTCAAATAAAGCAAATTTCCACAAGATTGTGAGAACTGCAATTGGAAGTTAAGAAAGCCCAAGAAAAAATAAAATTGCAGCTGTGACAAATCAAAGGAAATAGACAGAAGAGATAGAAGGAGGAAAATAAATAAAATTAAAAAAATTAAAAACAAAGAATATACAAAATAATGAGTGTAGAGATATACCTGAAATCCATGTAAGCAAATGAATCTCTAACTCAACTGATTTGGCTAAGGAACTGTGAATAACCTGATGATATGACGCAGTTTGAATTCAGTTTTTAGCACAGTTGTTCCTCAGCCTCCTTTGATACCTAACTGTTTAGAGGATCGAGTGGCCTAACAAAGTTTGTAAAACCACTTACAGTTGTATTCATATGTTTTGGTACCCAGACTTGTTTATATAACAAACCATTAGAATTAACTTTCGTACCCTTAGGAACCCAAATCTGTTTGAACTTGACAAAGCCTGTTTTATTTTTTAGAATCCAAGAATGTTTAAATGGTTTATTATAAAACGATTTCTCATTACTATTTTGATTCAAAAATCCTTTGAAATCTTCAGAGTTCAAATTTTCAAAGGAGTTCTTTTTAAAGCAGTTTGAGAATTTTTTCAAAACATTTGAATTTTGTTTTCCAAAAACATCATTTTTCCCAAAGCCAAGACCAGATTTATTTCCAATAGAAACTTGGTTTTGTAACAGCATATTCAACGATTTTTCCCCATTAGAAAATTTATCCAAAATTGATTCTAATCGTTGAATTTTTGATTTTAGATCGCTATTTTCTTTTAGTAAATTTGAGCAGTTATTTATAGCGATCTTCTGTTCAGCATTGGACTGTTTCAAAACCAAATTCTCATTTTCAAGCGATTTAATTTTGACTTGGGATTTAGAAATTTCAAGTTCAAAATGATTTTGCTTTTCAGATTCAAGTTCGTTGAAATTTTCTATCTCAATTTCAAGCTCTTTTAAAATCGAATCACTTTTCAACAAATTTTCTTTTTCAGCAATTTCAAATTTGGAATTTATATCAGTTTTAAAAACTTCAAATTCCTTTTGTAGAAGATTGTTCAAATTTGATAACTCAATCTTGTTTTCTTTTAAGATCAAAATTTCATCTTCAAACTTTTGAATATTTTTATTGAGATGAACAAGATTGGTTTTCAATTTCAAACAATTTTTACAATCTGAATCTGAAAGGTTTTTTAAATATTCAAGTTGTGATTCCAAATCATTAATTTTGCTGGCCAACTCAGAATTCCTAGATTTTAGAGTTTTGTTTTTAGATTTGAGTTTATCAACAGATTTAGTTAAATCAGCACACATATAAACCAAATCTTCGTATGAGAAATTTTCAACTTCAGCATCCGTTGATTCTCCATCATCTGATCCTTCTGAATTCTCATTTGTAAATCCTGTTAAACAGAATTCTGAATCTGAGTTGACAATCTGGGGTTTTGAGCTGCAGTTGTCAATTTGACCATACTTCGTATTGAGAGCTATCCAGATTTCCTGCATAGTTAAACAATGTGAGATCAGACTGTATTGATCATCATCAAGATAAGAATATAAAATATGTGTAGCGCGAGAATTAAAAACTTTATCTACCATATCGTACCCATTGATAATAACATCCCAACATTTAATATTAACATATTTTAGATAAAATTCCATTCTGGATTTCCAGTTTAAAAAATCTGTTCCAGTGAAAATAGTTGGAGATGAACTGGACTGACTCTCATTAAACTGACAACTAGGATTACCCATGTCTCTAGAGTTAAAAATACCTGCTCTGATACCACTTGTTGGATCTAGAATAACCCTAGAGGGGGAGTGAATAGGGTTAATCACAGTTTTTAACTGAATTGAAAAAACTGACCGGATATTAAAATAATAAACAGATCACAGAATATAACAGAAACAGAAATGCAGAAAATAAATCACACACAGATATACCCAGCTTCGGCAAAACCCTGCCTACTGCTGCATTTCTAAAGTTTCTACTAGGTGTTATAAACAGATCCCGCTTACAATCCCATGTAAACTCGCAGCGCCTGCTCCTGTCCTAACCCTAAGCTCAAAACTCTAGACTGTTCTAATCCCCTAGAACAGATTTCCCTTGATTACAACCCCGTAACCATTAACCCAGATTTTACAGACTCTGTCAACTGTCAATCAACACCCTGACTGAACCCCCTAGTATTTTACAGACACCAGAACTGTTTCGTTTCGATTTTCAAAACAAAATTAAAATACAACAAAAATAAAAACAAAAGAAACCCTTTTGAAATTGAATGAAAGAGTTTAAATATAAGTGGTCATCCCCTTTTTAATTAAACAATTCCAAAGCCCTTTCAACTTGGCCGGCCCATTTGTTTATTTGCATTTTGCCCGATCCCTTGCTTTGTAAAAAAAATGGCGGTTGGCTTCAAAGGCTAGGGTTTCTCTGGAAATCCAAATCTCGATTGCGATAAAGTGAATTATGCTCTGTAGGCTCGAATGCTTGGTTGCTTCTCCGTTGATCGATTTGGAATCTCTTTTCTTCTCGATCGAAATCACCAGAAATACGTGAGTGAATTTTATTTTTAAATTCTCTGCTCTTTGAATTTTTTTTGTGTTGGATTTCGATTTTTCTGTCCCTGCCTGTGATGATGTGGTGTATAATATAGGATTATATAATCCTTTAATTTTGCTCTGATTTCGTATAAATGGCTTGACTGATTGCGGTTTCCCCTTTTGCTTTTGCTGATAAATTCGGCTTTGATTGTTCAAAAAAAAAATGAACCTCGACATGATTTTTCCCTTGAATATGTATACGGATGGTTTCTTCTTTTGCTCGGCTGATTTTGTGCAATTTTCCTTCTTTGAACTGGCTTGACTAAATGCCATGACTACTATACTTGATTTGCTCGGCTCTTAAATGATGAGTCACAAAGATTAAATTGATATTTTCTGGAAATTCAGTTTCCTCTTTTGGTTGATTGCTGGAAATATTTTGAAACAGAAAAATAGTTTCTTTCCTTATTTAAACGTGGAGACAAAAACTTGTTGCCTTAATTTGAAATGCATTGCTCGACATTAAATTCTCTGATTGAATTTGGAAAAATATTGAGGAGAAAACTCTTTCCATGATTGTTGCTAGATTTCTTGAAATAAAACTGTTGCCATCTCGAATTTGATATTTCTGGAAAACAAATTAAATGTTTTCCCAAAAAGTTTGTGGGTTGATTCCTTAAAAACACTTGCACAAAAATGATGATTGTGCATTCCTTAATTAGCTGCACTCAGGAGAGACTTCTTGCCAAAAATTGTGTTCCTGAAAATTTTTCTTGTATATTTTGACACCATCCCCTTTTTGCTGTTTTGACATGATCCATTTGCGCTTGTCTTTGCCACACATGATGCTGACTAGTTCCATACATCACCTGAACTGTTTCATGATGATGTATGCACCCATATTGTTGTGTTGGCACCACTTTGTACATTGCCATGAACATGAGATTATTCTGCACATTGAATTTGGCTTGTGCACCTAATCACTTGAATGTTTGACGCTGTAGTTATGTATTTTGCTGCACTCTTGAGTTCACTGTTCAATATAGCTTGGCTATGCACTGTCCCTTGATCCTGAACCATGCTGGCTTGACTTCTTGCTAGTGCACATATGTCGTTGAAAACACATTTTCATGTGGACCTGTGTTGACTTGTTGACCCATGCATGCATCAAAATTTGTTCTTGTCTCACCACTGTTGCATTTATGAATTTTCATGTAGAACCCATGTATGTCATTGTTTTACTGATTTATTTTGTTTGCACTTCTGGAATTATTCTTGAGCTCCATTCACCATTCTTACTTGTGTACACCATGCCATACTTGTGTACACCATGTATATGCATTGATGTTACCAGACCTGATCACTTTGGCACACTTGCTCATGCCCATGTTCACTGTTCATGCTGCCACACTTGTGTATTTGCTCGAGCCATTTGAAAACTGAGTTGACTTGAATTTGCATGGCTCGACACCTGAGCTGCTTGCCTCACTCGCACTATATGATTTTGAAAAAAGTTTTGCACACTTTCTGTGTACACTTGGCATTCTTGTTGCACATTGAATTTGCTGTTTTGATTATTGAGTTTCCTTGACCACTTTGTCTTGAGTTGACTATGTTGACTTTGTGTATTGCACTGAGTCGAGCAGGTCCATGTGGCTACTCCTTAGTTGCAATCTGATTGGCGTGGCAGTGCACACGTGTACACTTGTGTACATGCAGCCATCAGACGAGTTGTCTCTGTCCCTGCATTGAGATATATATGTTGTCTGCCTTGTGGTATTTACAGTGTATCACTGTGAATATCACAAGCTGTCTAGACACAGATTGATGGTTTTATAAATTAGATAAATCATGAAAAAGGATGAGAAACACACCAGAAAACTGAGGCAAATGGAATTTTAAAAATAAAATTTATATTTGCATGTTTTTTATTTCTATTGCAGTATACTGTGTGTGTGTTTCATGTGACAGGTAAGCAGGTGATGACTGGACTGACTGTAAGCAATGAAGACAGAAGACTGAAGATGATAGAAGTCAGGAACACAGAGTGTCAGTGTATATATGTAACAATGTATGTACAGATGAAAAATGTATATCAGTGAAATGTATATGAAGTGTGATGTATTACGGAGATAAACAAATAGCGGAGTTATAAAATGTGTATTGTCTGAATGATTGAAATAAAATATTTATGTTTAAACAAAATACTGTTGAGTATTTGAATTTCTGTATAGTCGTATTTTATTTAAACATAAATATTATATTCATGTCTGTGATGTATGAGTGAAATAGTACAATAACAAACATACTTAAAATAATATTTATTTGGTTGTTATCATCAAACAAAAATCATATAATTGTGTATACAACACCGTTATATACAACACTCGTAGGGTCTCTAAGACTTCCCTAAAATGTAGGGCATGCTCTTCTTCATTTTTAGAGAAAACCAGAATGTCGTCTACAAAGACTACCACAAACTTGTTCAGAAACTCCTTAAATACCCTACTCATTAAGTCAACAAAGTACGCGGGTGCGTTCGTCAAACCAAAAGGCATGACGAGCCACTCGAAGAAACCGTCAGGAGTTCTAAATGCAGTCTTATCGATGCTATCTTCAGCCACCCTTAGCTGATGAAACCCTATAGCCAAATCCAGTTGCGAGAAAACCGAAGCTCCCAGCAACTGATCGAATAAATCATCTATCCTCGGTAATGGGTGTTTGTTCTTCTTTGTTAGCTTATTCAGCTCTCTATAGTCCATGCACAATCTAAGTGAACCACCAGCTTTTGTAGCAAAAACGACTGGAGCACCCCACTCCAAAATACTTCTTCTTATGAACCCCTTCACAAGCAATTCTTTCACTTGCTTACCGAGTTCTCTTCTCTCTCTCTGAGCCACGTGGCGCATTGGTAATGCAACTGGCTTTGCATTATCTACTAAGTATATTCGAAAGTCTATCTCACGCCTCGGGGGTAAACTTCAAACTTCATCGAAGACATCCAAGTATTCACGGACCACTCTAATAGACTGCAAATTCTCAACAGACGCATCAAGCGATTCTAGATAACTTAGCATAACAGAATTCATGGGATTACAAGAGATTTCGAGAGTGTTGCCCAAGCGAGTCATAAGCCTAACCTCTCTCTTTTCACAATCTAGGATGGCTCCATTACTGGATAGCCAATCCATGCCCAAAATTAACCCATAACCTGTGAAGCCCAAAACATAAGCATCACATCTAAACCCAACGCTAAGTATATAAATTTCCAAATTCAAACAAATCATCGACAAATAGGCTGAGCCCCCAATTGGATTTGAAACAACTAAGGGATTCTCTACTATACTGGTGTTTAGGTGTAGTGTCTCAACTAAAGCAGTGGATATAAAAGAGTGCGATGCGCCAGAATCAAAGAGTGTGCGAACAGGATGATCGAAAAGATAAACTAAACTTTCAACGGAAATCACTCTGCCTCGTTCTTGCAGCGGTGGGACCACGAGAGCCTGGACCTGCCCCCTTGACTGCCCTGGTGCCATGAGAGCCTGAATCTGCCCTCCAGAGGTAGGCCCTGCCCTCTGCCCTTTCTTTGGGTAGTCTTTAATCAGATGTCTCGCCTCGCCACAGTGGAAACAACCAGTCTTCTTCTTCTTCCTACAGTCTTTGCTTAGATGGCTTGGTGTCCCACAGTTAAAGCATCTTTTCTTTCCCTTACCATTGTTGTCTTTACCACCCTTCTTGTTCTGCTGTTGCTGTTGCGGTTTCTTTTGATCCCCTTTCTTCTCAGGTGCCTTATTAGCATTGGCGCCTTTCTCCTCTTCATGCATAAGCGCCATGTCAACTAGTCTCTCAAAGGTGGCCCCCATAGGGATGTGGGTCATAGCTAACCCATGTTGCGGCTCGTTCAAACCCTTAACAAATCTCAGAGCCTTCTTTTCGGGTGTATTCACCAAGTCCAAGCCAAATCTTGCCAACTGATTGAACTTGTTGACGTATTCGTTCACTGATAGATTCCCCTGCCTCAATGCCAAAAATCTTTCCATGTATAGATTCTCTTCAACCCATGAGAGAAATTTTGCCTCAAACCTACGCCTGAAATCCAACCATGTAGCAACTGGACGCTCTCCATTAGTGACCTCCCACCAAAACGAGGCCTCATCCTTCATTAACTAGGCAGCTAACTGGACCTTTCTTCCATCTTCTACCTCAAAGATTCCAAACAGTTCTTCCACCTCCTTTAGCCAATTTCGAGCTTCAACAAACGTCTCCGACCCGTGAAAAGGTTTCCCGCCTATTGCCCGAAAGTCCTTGCATATCTTTGCGAAAGTGTCAACACGGGGAGCAGGAGGAGCATTTGCTGGGCCTACGACATGGGCCCTAGCTTCCAGATACCTTATAAACCATCCTGGTATAGGTATCCCCTCGGGTATCTCGGGAATTCCAGATATGCTGAAAAGAAAATAAAGAGATTCAAACGAAGAATTCGAAAGAAAGATATATGGCTCTTGGGGTTATGTTTTTAAAATAAACTCTTCTCTTGAAGATATTCTCCTTAAAACATATTTTTGAAAGTATTTCTTTATAAAATGCTTTTTGAAAAATAGTTTTTCAAAATATCTTATCTGTTCTGGAAATCTTCAGCTCTGATACCACGTGTGACACTCCATGTCCATTAATGTCACTCACAAAGGGAATGCATTAACTTCTATGGAGCGTTTAAGTGTGTATAGAACAAAAACTTAACGACAAGACAGATATAAAACAGTACTTAAAAATTTAAAACTTCATTCATTGCAGCGGTAAACAAATAAGTTTGATTACATCATCAAAAACGAAAGACTAGAGTCAACTACATAATATCCATCTTGACTAAATCAGAGTACATAAAATGAAAGACATAACCCCAACATTAAATAGCCATAAGTAAGATAGGCTGAACTTTTACTTCAGCGATCCAAGCAACTTCCAAAGAAAGAGATAAAGCTGTCCAAATCAAGCTCCACTAGTACTAGTCCCACCCTGAGCACCTGGGGGGGGGAGGGAAGGGAAGGAAGAAAAAAGGTGGAAACAAAGGGGTCAGACGTAAAGTCTGGCGAGTGCAATAACTTTAACAATATAATCATTAAGTAACTAGGACAAGGCATAAGCTGGAAAATAAGGAAATGACTGCGAACGAATGGGTATGACAGGGCAAACCAAGGAAATAAGATGAACAAAGATAACGTTAAAGGCACACCTAATTACTATAAGATAATTACTACACTGCACCACACCAAATACCCTAAAAGTTGATCCCGCTTACAACACTCAATAACGATAATGGTAGTTTAGTGTACCTCTAGCTGCCTTCATAGGTGCCGTCTGCCCCTATCTCCACTAGGTGTACCCACTACCCCCATTCGATCGGCTCCCTAACTCGTAGATATCCATGCTGGCTCCACAGTGGGGTGTATCACTCCCCAAAGTGGCAACCCGATACCACCAAAATGCACGGCTTAATTATATCTACACGATGCAACAACGTCTTACCTACCATCCCAGGCCCACACACGCATATGACCCCGTTGGACTTGCGTTGCCACCGCTAACTCGTTTTGACCTCTTACAATCAAACCCAGTACCCGTGTCCCGTCCTCGACTTGGGTTGAGCCCACAAAGATACTTAATGGGTTACTGGTTTGAAAAGGGCCCCCATGCATGACATAAGTTTTCTACCTATGCTTGGTCCCCTCTAAGGTTTTTACCCACTTAACCCCATTCTTATTCACGTCTTCTTACATGTTTAAATCTTGGTTAAGTGCATCTAATCGTATTTCACATGCCACCCAAGCACCCTCTTAATTTCACAAGCCACTTAATTCATTAACACCGTAACCTTGTAAAGACCTCCCACATTAGACTGGCATTTGTGGCAGCTGGATTTGCCGGGCGGGTCCGGGCAGTCTTACACCACAAACGAGCCTAACCTCTTGTCTTTACAACTGTTACGCATTTAATTCATGCCCTCGACCTCTCACATGAGACTGACATTTGTGGCTGTTGGATTTGCCGGGCGGGTCCCGACAGTCTTACACCACAAAAGAGTCTAACCTTGTGTCTTGGGCGGTTTATTATTACACATCTTCATTTAACCCCAAATTGGATTAATATCCCTATTCAAATTTGTCAATGAATTCGAAATATACTTATGTCCATAATTGTCTCAATTATGTCCATAAATGCCAATTTTTCCAATTAATGTCTTAAATTAATTATATGCCTTTTCAAGTTCGTTATGCCAATTCTCAATATGTGTATATTCAATATTACCCCCATCGTCCCCACGTTGTTTGTTCGTTTATCGTGACATATGTGTATATTAGACTAGCAATTAGTTTAGCACATAAAAGGGAAGAAACATCACAAATTTGCATAATACACAAAATGGATCTAATCTTGGAAATAAGGATTACAACATAACTTGCATAAACTTTGTATTGTCATGAATCTAAACATAGGCCTAAAGGTGTGAACTTGCAAATATATAATATAGTTTTTCACCTAAAACTTGCATATATGAATATAGTTTTCATTTCAAAACTTGCATAGGCCATAGTCACAAACTTGCATAAAGATATGTACGTCATAGATCTAAATCTAAAGGTGTAAACTTGCATATATGTGAATTCAATTTCTACCTAAACTTACATATAGTCACTTTATTTGATTCACATGTAAACTGGTGTATAATTCATATAGAAACTAGCATATAATCTACACCCAAACTTGCATATAAAATGATGTCAAACGTGAATCAAGTTGAACATAGGTGATTTGACATATGAAAAGGGATCCGCAACAAAATTATCATTATGAACAACTAGCATATATTCACAAAATATCACATTTTTTCAATGTCTCACAAACATAGCCATATAACCCAATTTATAGCTCAACCCAATTAACTTATTAATTTTCTTATCAAAGAAATTGAACTCATAACTCAAAGAAGGTCTTGAGTTCTAGAATCTGAGTTCTGAAATTGATTTAGCTCGCCTTTAAAGTAGACAAATTCGTTGTTGTTGTTATAAATTTGAGTTGAATTAAGTTAATTAGCTTCACTTTCCCTTTAGTTGGTGGCGGCTACTCTAGGTTGTAAGGTGATAGCATGACGGCCATGGTTCTAATTTTGATTTGGTTTTAGGGTTTGAGTCTACATGTGTTTATATAGAATTTAGGATTAATTTAGGTCATCCAATCAACCTAGAATCAATCAAGACCATCCAGTAAAGATAGAGTGACACCTCAGCCCTAATGACTCAGCACTGAGTCATAAAATCGTCATCCCTCAGATCTTCCCGGGAGGGGGGGGGGGGCAGGTCGACCCCAAGGTCGACCTGTGGGGGGAAGTCGACACTAGGGTCGACCTGGGTCCTGTGCGGGAATTTTCCAGCCCAGCCCGCTTCTGACTTCTGATTTGAATTTTGAATCTGTTTCGAGCTATTTGAATTCCTTTGAATTTTCTGGAAACTTCCGACGGCCATAACTTCTTCATACGAAGTCCAATATACGCAAACTCGGACTCTATCTCAATCAGAATTCCGAGACGAACATAATGGCGTAACCCGTTTCCCTTGATTCTTACATTTAAAATTAAGTATTCTTTAATTTGTTAACTTTAATATTTAAATTCACGGGGTGTTACAGTATCCCAATCTCATGTATAGTTAGAATAAGCGAGAACATATGAGAAGTAGTTGTTGAGGGTATGATGTAGTTATCGTTGGGAGGAACAATGGGATAACGGGACGGAAAATAAGAGAAGACAGATCATGTTAGTATTATGTTTGGAGTTGGATGTATGTGGAAATAGAGAGTGGAAGAAATACCAATAAAAAAACAAGAAGTTATTGAAAATTAGCGACGATTGCCATTAGACGCGAGAGTGCATGTTCGTAGCAAGTGAGAAGGGGCATCACATAGAAGCGGACCGTAAAACAAAAGGAATGGTAAGGGTAATTTAGGAACTTCAAAAAGACACCAAGTAAATTAGTGTAAAGAATTTTCTTTATTAGTACTAGAGATACTTGACTATTGATAAGTTCAGTTACAAAAAAAGATATATGCGAATATTGATGGGTTCAGTTATAAATAAAGGTAACGAGTGCCGCTTTGGTCCTTCATCAATATAATTAATTGATCAGATTGTTTTAGATACATCTTATGCTATAAATATCAATATTTTAAGCCCATAAAGTTAGATACCTTTTTTTAATATTGTTGCATATGTGCTCAAAGTGAACGTTGTTGAAATTTTATAATATGTGGGCCACACGTAAAATAGTACGCATTACGCTATTTCAATGTGAAATCCAATTAAAATGATTAGAAAAAGTAATAAATTATTTAAGTTATAAATATATTACTATCATGGAACGAATGCATAGGGACCAGAGCGATTTTACCATATTGAAAGACTAACTTGAAAATAACATACTTATATAAAGATAGGGAGCAATTATTTGAACACAAAAATTTGACATAAATTAGAGGACACAAAATCTCAGCTACGTAATTAATTTATTCATATGTGAGGGTGGAAATCAGGGGCAATTCAATGGTTGAGAATTTATATCCTCCAATTTGTGTCAAAGTCCAGAGAAAAAAAGATTTAAACTTGTGATAACCTTGAAGATCAGATTCAACTCTTATCTTTTCAATTCGTCCTTTTCTTTTAATCAGTTCATGAAAGCAACAACTATGAATTTAGATCTACGATTTATATCTAGTTGGAAGATCAAACCAATTCTTTCACTATTTCAGCCAACAACTATCCATTCACGCACGACTTCCACTAATTCATTAACTTTCTTTTGATTTTTTTTTTCAATCAAATCAATATGAGTTACTTAACTAGATATATGATTTCGTGATTAATCAGTCACAAAGAACACTAAAATCCTAACTTAGAATTCCCAAAGTTCTTTTAAATTTGACCAGTGCTCTGAATTAGCGCAAACATATGAAAGAGTTTATTTAGGAACTTCTAGTTACCTTGATTTCTAGTTTTGAAGTAGTATAGAGTTCATACATAACTTGAGCGAGTTAGAGGTGATTGTGGATGACAACTAATTTTAAATCAGTTTCACTTGATTTTAAGATTCAGATAAATTTCAAATTTTCAAATTTTAAAATGATAGTGTAAAGCGAGAAATCAAGAATTTTACTTATCAAAATGGGTGGTACTGTCGCAATTATATTAATTTCGTGCCTACAATTTTTTAACGTAAACATAGGTATATGTGAAGAAGCTCCTAAGGGAAATTCCTCTACTCAACATTAGTCTTTCACAAAACACTTAATTAATTAACTTGGAATCAATTAGCAACGTATGATCTTACGAGAAACCAAATATGAGACAAATAATATAAGAGGTTTGTTACGCACAGTTGCGCAGGACGACTGTGCATTAGCAGACGCGACTCTGATCATAAAAAAAATTAATAAATAATTATGGAATGCCCCCATTATCTTCTCTTTAGTGGGGTCTCGAGTGCAACGGCGTTGTCCCTAGCATTTCCGATAATATACCATGAGTATTGTTAATGTCACTCCAAAAACAGTTAAAGGGGAGAAGTCATTTTTTTTTAAATTTACTAAGCGGAGGATTATTTAACATAGTCCTTCTTAATAATTTCTAAAATATAGATCAAAATGTTTCTTTTTATTTTACCTTAATTACATTTTACTGTTCGTTAAACTCTAATCATCTTCTTCTTCTCAAAGTAAACAATCAATAGCTGTTTTCATGGAGGAACTAATTTCTAATCAAATTTCTAACTTTGAAAAAGAAGATAACATTCTTTTTACTCAAAAAACGAACGGTATGTTGAAGAAATCACCAAAAAGATAACAATTTACTGGAAAAAACGAAGGTCCGTTTTTGCCCATAAACGTTATATTCATTGACAGTGAGCCGAAGTTAAACAATTAAAACAGCATGTACTCGCCGAATTTGGTGAACGCATCAGGTCATAACAATAACACAATTTCGGCGATAGACCACCGAATAAAATCGTGTTTTTCGATGTACTATCGCCGAATATGTATGATTTTAATTTTTCTTCGGTTAATCTATTTTGGACATGTTATTTTTAAACTTTATACTGAAGTCCGGTATGTTCTTGTTGACTTTTACCATGTTTTGTGCATTTGAATGAGGGCAAAATTGAGTTTTTTTATTTAGTTTTTTCATTTTGTTTGGCTCTCCCAACAATTTAATTTTATATTTGGAATGTCATCAATAGTACTCTATGATATGGACTATCTTTTCAAATTCATTCTTCTGTGTCCGTCCCAAAGTGCCGTTTTCCACGTGGCAACAGGGTCTTTACCGATGAATGTCAAAGTGCGAAAGAATCACTATAAATAAATTAAAAAATCAATTGTATAAATAGGCAAACAGTTCGGAGACTAAAAGAGCACTTCAAGGGAAAAAGGGATAATAGCAGATCATAAATTCCCAAAACAAAACCCTAGCACATTCAATGGAATATGACGATGATGATGATGAGATATATGATTGCGGCGATGATTATGATATTGAGGAATCCGACGATCGCAGTAAACTCCCAGAGAAGGTAAATATTACTGCGTAGCTTTTAGTTACTATCGGTATTTACGAAGTAAAAAAGAATTTCTTGATCGATTATAAGCAGACTTATTTGGTAAAGGTTAATAAATGATCTTTCGCTTATTTGGACGCTGCACTATTGCATTATGTTGATGAAGTTAAAATCTTCTGCAACCGTGATGATTGTTCCTTCAATCGAAGAAGCAAAAGTCCTCTTTCAATAAAATAATAATATTTTTGTAAAGATTCCTTTTTTATTTTATTTTCCTTTCCTTTTAGATCATCTCTGGAAGTTTACGTTTATCTGAAACTTCTGAACTCCTAATAAACATACGATTCAAATCACAGTCATGCAATTTCACTACAGTGTTTCATATTAAATCATACGTTCTAGTGGTTTTGAAATTTTTCAGTAGAGGTATCTACTTATTTTTAAGGTGCATTTTAGCTCCTACAGACCAAATTCCCCTGATTGCTTTTCTTTTTGACAACAAAGTGTGTAAATTTTGCATCTTTTGCAGGTAGTGGTGAAAATTTGTGATGGACTGAAAAATAAGTATAATTGTATCTTTTTGTATAATATCTTTTTAATCATAGATGTAAATGACTTGATGTGTTGGAAATATGGTCAACTATTCTGGTGAAGAAATAATCATCGGATTCATCCACTAAAGCTAACCATTAAATGGTTCCTTTTTCTTTCCATACTAGTATGTTATAAAAATTAAATACTGTACGAAGCTTTTTGATTCCAACCTATTGAATCTGTTTTTAGTTTCTCACCGGAGGAAGATGGTCCAACTCAAATTGGTTGCTGACCAGTTATAATATAGTCTAAAGTGCTAATATGTGAACTATAATAATCAAGAGTAAAAAGTTTGTTTTGATGCAAATATGATAAGCTTATTTCTACCCAAAATTATTTTTGGACTAAAAAAATACACTGAATGTACCTGCCTTATTAAGGCTGGCTTTGTTTGTATGGTTTTAATAATGCAAACATATATTTAAAACCAGCGTGGTGGTTTGTGGTGGGAGTAGTTTTAGCAACATTGGAGTTTATTTCTATGTTACAAAACTAATATGAATCATTATCGCTATTATATTATTATGATAATATTTTTGGCATGTGCAATGCACTTGCATATACCGATGTTATTATCAATCATTTGAAATTATCAAATTTACATTTAATCCATTTTATGTATAGTTCTCATATATATAAATTGAAAAATATAAGAAAAATTATGTTTTATCTTATCTTAAAGTGAGATTGAAGCTTATGATCTTATTTATATATTAGAATTTTAATCAGATAAAGATACTTTTTATTTTGAGCAGGATTCAAACTCTTAATCTTTCATTTGTATAAAATTGTTTTTTTTTTTTTTTTTTGAAGATTCACGGACCAAAATACTGGACTCTATTTAGATTATTCATAAAGATAGTAAAGATTAAGAATTTAAAGTATGTTGCTTGTAGGAAAATGTATACTGACAATGCAAAATATGATATATATATTTATATCTGATATCTCATTTAGGCCTTGCTCTATTTTTTGTAGCTAACATAGTGTGTTATAATTTGCATTGCAAATTAGTCTAAACTTAAAAACTTGGCTGCGAGTGTGCACCAGACCTCGGTAAAAAAAAATCACAAAATATCTAAAAAAATTACCACTGAAATCTAATTCTTGATGGCTATATCTTTATTATTTAACAATTAACACTATTTTGTGAGGAAACATTTTTTTGCCTTCCATTGCTTCTTGCTTCATGTAACACAGGTTTAACTATAGCCTGAATGACCTTTTATATTAATTAGAAATGCAGTTTGAGGAGTTATCTTGAGGTATTTGTATCAAGTAAGTTAAATACTATTAAAATAAAGGGTAATGTTAATGTGAACCTAGGGTCATGTGTTGGCAATGACACTTTTATATTAAATGATAAAAAAAAACAAGTTTTAAATACCTATTTTGTTCTTACATAATCTTGAACATGTGGATTTCAAAGGTGGGCTATGTGGGAAAATTAACAAATTTAACATATGAATTTAGGGCACATCTTAACATTTCCCCAATTCAAATATAGCAAGTTCATCCAGTCATATAGTCTAGAAGCTTACAGATGCACCATATAGAAACAAACGTTATATTTAGTTACGATAATTGTTATGCGTATTTTGGATATGTAATAGGACTATTTCCTACATTAATTGCTCCATCTTCGTTAGTGTAATTTTCAGTGTTCTGTACGTTTCTTTCCCCCCTTTCCTGTTAGGTCTATACAGTTCTCAGTGAAGCTGAGGTAAGAAAATTTCAAGAGAAGGATGTATCTGATTTGTCAAATTTGCTATCAATTTCAGAATCTCAAGCCATCTTCATCCTCTGCCATTATAGATGGTAAGCAAGTTTGTCTCCTACCTGACCTAATTACTTGCATTGTGTCCCAGTAATTTCAATATTTGCATTCTGCATTATTCATATGTCATCTTCTTATTCTATGCTCATTGCATGTATACTCTGTTCTGCAGTACTAGTGTGGAAAATTCTAATCTACTCACTGATGATTCCTTTTTTATCTAAATCACTAGGGATTTTAATAAAACGCACGAGGATTGGTTTGCTGATGAAGAAGATGTGAAGAATAATGTTGGTTTGTTTGAGCTTCCAATCAGAAAGGCAGGTTCACATTACGTAAGTACACAATATTTCTATTTAAACTGTAATCTTTATTTGAAGAAACAAGATAATCGTAATGTTCATGCCGTTGTGTGTAGATTACTTGCAAGATATGCTTTGACAAATTCCCACGTGATGAATTGAATGCTGCATCTTGTCGCCGCCATCTATATTGTCACGAATGCTGGAGAGGTTTTTCCATTAGATTATGCCTCTTATTTAATTTCACTACATACCTTTTGACCGTTTCTATTTCAGCTGACGTTACTTACTATAATTTCATTGTTCAAATATTCATGGCAGGGTATATTGGTGCATCTATAAACAGTGGATTAGGTTGTTTGACGTTGCGATGCCCTGACACATCTTGCATTGCTTCTGTTGACCAAAATATGGTTAATGTTTTTGCTGCAGATGAAGATAAGGAAAAATATTCTCGTTACCTTCTCCAGTCTTACATAGAATGTAGTAAAAAGGTATTGAAGATCTTAAAGGTTTCTCTGCTTTTGGATAACTAGAGAAAAAAGGGTGTGGTGCATACTCTTTTGCGCACCTTGGGTAATTTAGGGTGTTTTGGTAACCGTACACATTATTCAATGTGTACATTTACACAAAAGCTTCTCAATGTCTCCATAGTAGAGCTCAAAGTTTGCACCTGGGGTGCAGGCTCATTTAGCTCAAAGTTCAATTTAGTAGTTGTCTTGAATTCTTTATCATTTTCACTATTTTCAGTTGTACGTAAAGTATAATATATTGCTATTTCTGTGGCAGATTTAATATCTTGTAACTTCTTAAATGTTTTGAGCAGATAAAATGGTGTCCAACCCCTGGATGTGAGTTCTTATTGAAGCTTGATCAGGGCGCTTCGAATTACGACGTTGCTTGTAAATGCTCTAATGTTTTTTGCTGGAATGTGAGTGTTCTGAAATAACAATAATATGCCTTTAATTTTAAATCGGTATAAAAATATAAACCATGCAAAAAGGATATTAGTGCATATGCATAATGAAATAACTACTGTAGTTATATATGTATGTATGTATGTATGCACACACCCACTTTTCTCATAATTTCCACAGTGTACCAAATGAGGTCATGAGTTAGCATTTGTTTTAGTTGACTATGCATATAAATTAGTTCATTAGTTCAAATCTCAATCTTAACATATATGGTTCATTTCTTTTCTCCTTCTAATTTCAATTTATTTATGTTTATTATTAGAATGTAATATTCTTTTTTTTTTTTATTATTATAGTGTATCCTACGAACAAATGTTATTGCTTATTTTCATATTTAAGCATTCTTTTGCATTAACGATGCGCCATATTTTCTCAAAGAATACGTCTATGGATGCATGTGTCATCATAGTAGCAGTAATAATGATAATCCTGCAGTGTAATGAAGAAGCTCATCGTCCAGTAATATGTGATACTGTGGCTTTATGGATCCAGAAGAACACTTCTGAAGCTGAAAATGTGACCTGGTATGCTGTGCCATATAACTTCTAAGCTGTAGTCCAATGCTGAACATTTCTTGTCTGAGTGGAGTATAGTTCTTCACTTCTATTTGCTCAGAATGCTGTTGACTTTCTATATTATAGTGTAAAAGAAAGCATCTGTTTTGTTTCATGTTATATGCATTTGAACAGATTTTGATGCATGACAACCATCACAGAGATATGTATCCGTTCTTTCAGATGCATACCATTTTTGTGAATATCATCGCTTAAGTAACAAAAACAACGGATGTCTGTGCTATACTCAGAAGTACTACAGACAATAAGAGCATTCCTAACGTAATCTATAAGAGTATTCCTATAAGAACACGAGCTCTTGCTTTTGCGTGGTTGCTTCTCCTCTTAAATAAGGAACTAAAATTAGTTTGAATAGTACCAGGACAGGAGACTGACTTGGGAAGTCCTCGCGCTTGAGTAACGGGTGGGGGGGGGGGGGGGGTATCCTGTTTTTGTTTTGCTAGAGTAGTAGCCGTTTTCAAGAGCAGCAGGCTAATCCTGGGGTGCAAATTGTATCTGGATCTTGTTTTCTACAAAAAGAATATTCTCTATTCAAAATTTATTCTGTAAGGTTTAGAACAGAAAATCATTTTAAAAAAAGACATATAAATGGAAACTAGAGATAAGTAAGACATACTAAAAGTAACTGGGGTTTCGGAGAAGAAAATAAATATAGAAGGAGATGCTGAAGAAATTTACAATTCGGGCACAAGTTTGTGTTAGCTTGATAAATACTAAGGTAGCTTGGTATGAGTTTTTTTTATTTATTCTTCAGCTTTTTGTACTTTGTGTTGACATTTTCCCTGTATCTTAGGATACTTGCCAACTCCAAGCCCTGTCCACAGTGTAAAAAGCCAATTGAGAAAAATCAGGGTTGTATGCATATGACCTGTCCAGTGCCATGTGGTTATCAGTTTTGCTGGACATGCCTTGGTCCATGGTTTAAACATGATTATGATGCTTGCAATCGATATCAAGAGTCAAAAAGAAATGGCTCGGTGAGATTCAGTTTCACGTGCTCGCCCACACGTGTGTGTTTATATACACACACATACAGATGTATGTATGTGTGTGTGCATGCACACTCACGCACACATGTATGTATGTGTGTGTGCATGCACACACGCACACGTGCGGGCGCATACACACATAGATATGTTTTTAACAAAGTATTATTTGACTTGTAGTTGGATGAAGAAGAAATTAAAAGGGCTAATGCAAAAAATGCAATTGGGAAGTACACACATTATTATGAACGATGGGTGTCGAATCTGAAGGTATGTATACCTTAAATTTTACTGCTGTTTTTTTCCGCATAACTACAAGATCATAGTTGTAGGGCTGAAGCTTATTGTTTTATTATCATGTATAAAAACCAGTGGTAGCAGATGGAAATACTCATCTCATAGCCGTGCATTTAATGCCCCGCTATTACCCCGCCATATCATGTAGTATATTTCTACCGCTACGCTGTTTACAGATAGCCTATGAAATAGTATTTTCACTTTGAACCCCGCTATATTCCGATATCCCGCTATATTCCGCTAATCCCGTCATATTTTCTATAAAATGAATGAATTGAAAAATGACATTTATACATTATAAAAATTATTAAATTAGTTTTTTAATTGAATTTTTTAACGTATATTTTTTAGAACAAAAAATACTAAAATATTCTAGAAAAATTGATTAAGCTAAATAAAAATTTACGTTTATTTACATATATTTGGACATGTTTTTATATAAAAATTAAGAATGTACCAATTATAATTAAACTGAATGTTAATTTTTCATTTATATATTTGTAAAAATATTGAGTATGAGTTTTATATGTTATTTTAGAGTTATCCAATATATCCCGCTGTTTCATCGTTTTATCAGCGCTGCAACATTTTTCACCTACACCGCATTTAATCCGCTGAGCGCTTTAATTACACAGTTTCATGGACCTATAAATGGAGGGTTTTGATCTCAGTATTAATGAATGTTGGTTGGTATATGATACGGCTAGTCTATACACTACATTGTGAAGTTACAAATTAATGCATAAGCATAGGATATTATTTACTTCTAGATGTTTCAATTATCATCGCGCAGTCTTTTTTTTATAAAGTTTGTCTTATTAGTAACTAAATAAAGGCGCTAGAATCATGTAATCCTAATATGATATTGATGTAAAGAAATGTAAGCAGCGTTCAGTAAAATGTCTTCTTCTCTTTTTATTTTTGTTGCTCTATATCTTGATTCTTGAGTTCATTCTCCTCTCATCTATTCTTAAACTGCATTTATCCCAAACATTTTGAGGAAGGAGACACTGCCTTAAACTCTGCTTATATTTCATTACTTCAATATCATTATTATGTCGATTATATGATTCTGCCACCTTTATTTAGTTATTAATAAGACAAACTACTTTTAATAAAAAATTACATGACAATAATTGAAACATCTAGAAGTACATTAATTTGAAACTTCATAATGTTCTGCGTAGAGTAGCTGTATATGTATATTTCACATTTTTCATGTTATTAATAGAAGTATATTCTGTGTTGCGACACTGGCTTATTATTAAAACAAATGTATGAGGATATTTTCAGTGACAAAAAAAAGAAGAAAAAATAACCAAAGCAACCATGCCACTTTTCTTGGTCTTCTGAAATTCTTGCTAAGTTGCTATGCCACACCAGCATAATCAATGTTGTTCCGGCAAATTCTGTTTCAACTGAAAATCTGGCAGCTTGAATATACAGAAGTGATCAAAAGCGTAAAATCTCTACCTCGCCTGATATATACCTTCCATTTTTAGATCCTCGTATGTCCTTCTTTGGATATTTGGTTGTTCTCATTGCTCATCTTGGACATGCTGCATGCTAGGATTGAATATTGTACTGCATTATTTATAATGACAGCTAACCACTCAGTCCACTACTATTGCAGATAGGTTTAAAGAATTGCACATGTTCATTAGTACCTGTTGCTTTTGCCTATGTTTTAATAGTAATTTATGATATATCTTAACTTTATTAGTCTTAGTTTGGCATAAGCATGTAATTCACTTTCTTAGACTTGAAATTTTTACTATTTTTCCGACAGTCAATGAAAAAGGCTCGTGATGATTTACAAGATATGCAGACCAGTAAGGTACACGGCCTATTATTTTGTTCAAATTACTCAAATATTTGGTCACAAGTTAAATATCCATCTCACAAGGTGCTTGCATTCTGTAAACACGATGATCAGATTCAATATTAAATGATTCGCTGCAAGATTGACAGTTTGATTTGGATTCATATTTAATTATTGGTTTTAGGTATAAATAGGCTTGTAATTGTTTCTCTTTCAACTTATAATTTTGTGCGCAGCTTGATGAGTTGCCGAAAATGGTAAAAAAATTAAATGGTGAAAGCATAAACAGAACAGACCTGGATTTTTTAACTGAGGCAGGGGAACAGGTATGGTTTTTCATGTGATGTAGATTTCATTCAAATTTATTTATTCTGCAGTGCCATCATGTTCCTTATTGAGGTTGAATCTATGAAATTATTACAATTTCTTCTACTGTGTAGATAGTAAGTTGCAGGAGAATACTTGCTTGGACGTATGCTTATGGATATTATCTCCCTGAAGATGAGACAACCAAAAAGAATTTTTTTGAATTTGTACAAGGTATTTATTCCTTTTATAATAATATCGAATTGAACATATCTGTGTGTGGGTGGGTGGGGGAGAGGGGGGGGGGGGGGGGGGGGCACATGCACGCGCATTTGTGTGGGACGTAGGAGAGCTAATCTTACGCCTGTAAATTTTATGAAAGTATGCATTGAACCCCCAACGCGCACTGTAGATTAATCGTACAGTGAGTAGCGGTATCTTTCAGTTAAGGAGGTTTGAGTTTGTAGCACAGTTCTCGTATCTTTACCTACACTATTCCAAATGGTACTAAATTTTGAGAATATTAAAAAAATGTTCGAATATCATCCCCACTAAAAAATATAATCTGCTTCAAATTTCAAATCTCTTCACAGTTAGAAATCAATATTAACTGATAAACGGCTATTCTAATAATTAATTTTACAATATTTGGGATATGGTAGCTTAATTGTGTGTGTGTCCAATAATATGTGTGACATCACCCACTGAATTTCAGGTGAGGCTGAATCAGGTTTAGAACGTCTTCATAAATGTGTTGAGAAAGATCTCGAACAGATCATTGCTTTGGAAGATGTTTGCGATAGAAGTAGAAGTTTTCTTGAGTTCCGTCATCAGCTGGTTGGATTGACCAGGTAACCCTGTTTCGAGTTTCATTTATGATTTTTCTTTGAGGATTGGTAAACGAGAATCCATTATGGTGCGTGCCAATTTGCTTATATTATATAATTGCACGTTAGAACTCTTTATTTTGGATATGCCACTCTAGAACCAAAAACATCCATGCTTCAATTCACATTGCTGACCTCTGTCTAGTTTGTGGGTTTTATTTGAGTAAATGCGATAGTTATTTACATTTTACATTGAACAAAATATCCAGTTTGCCTTGTTCTTTTCCTCTAACTCTGTTAGTTCCCATAAGAATATGCAGCTACCAAAGACTAAACACTTGACCCTACATGTCCTAACCAACTGCGGTACCCCTATGTACTGTTAGTATTAGAGGGTTCCTTTTGAAACTTCTAATACATCAAAAATTACACCTTAAATCAATGATTTTTGACGATCTGCATCAATTTATGGTCTGAAGGAGTCAAAAGTTTTGCAGTACTCAAAAATCTTATCTCACGAAGATGATATTATCACGTATAATCTAAAATTAGCTAGATTTGGAATCCATAAAAATGAAATTAATAGGGAAAACTCTAGTTGATAAGAGAACGAGGAATATGGATAACGTAACGTGCATAACTTCTGCATTGTAAAGCAAACTTGCATTGTAAGTTTGAAACATTTAGATCAAGGCTTTGTTGCTTTTTATGATACTTCCCGTTTCATCATGAACTGTTATAGTTTTACCAAGCTTCTTAGTAATTATCGAGTAGAGTAAGGTGCTGGCGTGCTGCATATGAAAATAACAGTTATTTTGCATTGTAACTTTTTATAAGCTTCTTCTATAATTCTCCCATTATGTAGGGTGACGAACAAATATTTTGAAGACCTAGTTCAAGCCTTAGAGAATGGATTGATAGAGGTGAGTGGTGAGATGATGAAGAACCGCGGTGTCATTACTGATGCGGACTATGAAAATTGGATGTGCAGGCAATGCACATATGAAAATAACAGTTCGTCCTCTATATGTGAAATGTGTTCTCAGGCAAAATGAAACATTTCCTTCACTACTTTTGCACATATCTTTTATTCTTTTTGACCTATGTTCTCCCTTTTTGTTTCAGCATCTGGTGGCTGTAGGATATGGCTATGTTCCATTTCATTGTTGACTTGTTTAACTTAATTCATAGCAGTTTTGTTCATAAGCGATCTCATTTGTTTTTGAATCATCATTGAAGGCTTTTGTTTGCATCGATTTGAGTAAGTCGTGTATTGGCTTTTCGAAAATTAAAATGAATTGGTTTTGACTTCTGGAAAACAAAAGAAGGCTTATTTAGAATGATTCATAATATTTTCAACTATGCCTTCCATTTTTACCACATAACTACATGCCAGTGTAATTACTTAAGATGTGCATCTCGTGTTCTTTCTGCAAATTGAATTTGTAAAGATTAAACTATAGAAATGAGACATCTTTGAAACGTCCATGGAGATGTAAAGCACGTAAATATCTCACGTTGCTTTATATTTAAATTTGTTAGAACTTTTTGTTAGTAGGTTGTATTACAATTTTTTTTTTTTTTTGTCAATACATGATTGTACGTACTGCAAATAGACAGTAACAATATCAATGTTACTCAATAATGTTACAATTGTCAAGTCAAATTATGATTATAGCAATAACAGTAAACGAGATCGATTATGCAGTAGATTGAAGCGGTAAAGAACCGTCATCAATATACTAAAAGAAGAATATTTCAGTAATGTCCGAGTTCAGAAATGATTCTGTTTCCTTAAAACAATATTGTCGTTGTATGCATTGATTGACGTGATAGCAAATTGTTTTCCAAGATAAAACGGACCAACCCCGTAGTGCAATGCCAGCAAACGGAGCTTTTGACGAATTGAAGTTGATTATAGAAACTTTTACTTTGAAGAAGAAGCAGCAAATTGAGAAGAATAACTAATTTGTATTCTGTCTCGTTTTGGGTCAAATTTTTATAGGTTGGAGGAGGTGTTTATCTGAACATTAATGATCCTTGAAAAAGGTTGTGACCCTTTAACCAAGCGATGCATAAATGTACGTGCGCTTTTATGATGAAACGGTTGTACCCCTTCAATATAACGGATATGCCAGATCAAAAATTGATCAAAATAACTCGTTTCAGTAATCAACGGTCTATTTAACCATGAGACCCCATAAGTCCCAAGGCACAACGCCTAATTTTTGACACTAATATCATGTCATGGATTCAAAAAGTCCCAAAGCACTAAGTCCAATTTGACATCAATATAATATTGTGTCATGAACTCCAAGAGTCCCAATCTGACATCAATATGATATTTTGTCATGGACTACAAGAGTCCCAAGGCACTAAGCCCAATTTGACATCAATATGATAATGTCATAGACTCCAAGAGTCCCAAGGCATTAGGCCCAATTTGACATCAATATAATATTGTGTCTTGGCTTAGCCACGCTGTGGTTCACAAGCCCTCTTCTTCTTTATTTATATAAGTCTATAGAGAAGTAGGTACTCATATTTCATACTGTGAGACTTAGATTGTTTTCCCTTCTTTCAAAATTCCTCTTCTTCCAAAATTCTTCTTGCTCATTCATTTCCAACAATCCCCCACATGAATGAACAATCGTTCTTGGTTTCACGAATCATTTATCGCATCGGTTAAAGTGCCACATGGGGCCTTAAACTTTCTTAGTGATTACCTATTTGAATTACAAGCGAATCAGTAGACATAGAATGTCCTTGAACTGTAAGCCTTCTGTGTAATTCCAAAGTAGATAACACACGATAAATGTTTCTTATAATCCTTCGTTCTTTGCATTTGTTCGTTTTTGCCTTGAACACCTGTCTGGTCTCATAAATGCTTAGAGAATTTGGCTTCATAATTCTCATTGAAGCGGCGCCTTCGCACTTACGTAGGTGATTATGTAAAGGTTATTCTCTAATTCCTCAAATATAGACATGATTAAAAGTATTAATACTTATCCTTTTTCAACATGGTATGCACTGAGTTATCATAGGAATGGTTTGTGTGTAACAGTGACATCAGGTTTCTCTTAAACTTCGTTGTCCCTTTGAACTTAGATGTTGGGATCTCCAGTCAACTAGGTGGGGTTTCCATTTTAGAAAAACCTTTATTCTATAATCCTTAGTCCCATTCCCATCGATAAGATTTGAACTTTATCTCTTGGCAAGCCTTTTGTAAGTGGATCCGCTAAGTTATCTTTAGATTGAATGTAATCTATTGAGATAAACCCGTTTCAGAGAAGTTGTCTTATCGTTTTATGTCTACGACGAATATGCCTAGAGTTACCATTGTATAGTACTATTAGCTCTTCTAATAGTTGATGGACTATCACAATGTATGCATATTGGAGGCGTAAGTTTGCTCCAATTATGAATGTCTTCCAAGAAGTTTCGAATCTATTCTGCTTCTTATGCAGTTTTATCTAGTGCAATAAACTCTGATTCCATCGTAGACCTAGCGATACAAGTCTTTTTGGATGATTTCCATCAAATTGCTCCATTTCCTAATGTGAACACATATCTACTTGTAGACTTTGTATCATGTGATCCATTGATCCAATTTCCATCTCTGTATCCTTCCACCATTGAAGGATAGTTTGTATAATATAGACCATAACTCTGCGTATACTTTAGATATCCTAGAACTCTGATTATCGCTTTCCAATGATGCTTACCAGGATTGCTGGTAAATCTACTTAGTTTGCTTACAACATATGCGATTTCAGGCCTTGTACAGTACATGATACTTCCCAGTATACGAGAGTATTCCAATTGGTAGATACCATCACCGGTGTTGTTTATCCAATTTTAATTCATATCTACTGGTGATTTTGCAATAGTTACATTACATTGCTTGAATTTTTCAAGTATTTTGGTGATGTAATGCGATTGGTATAATGCATATCTCTGTGGTGTTCTCAGAATTTTTACACCCAATATCACATCAGCCAGACCTAGGCCTTTCATATCGAATCTAGAGGATAACATATCCTTTGTAGATGTTATTATGACCTTATTATTGACTAGGATCAATAGGTCATCAACATAAAGACAAACAATGATATATCCAATACGTGTATGTTTTATGTACAAACATTTATCTGATTCATTTATCATGAATCCATATGATAACATAGTATTATCAAACTTCATATGCCACTGTTTTGGAGCTTGCTTAAGGCCATAAAGTGATTTTACCAGTTTGCAAACTTTATTCTCATTTTCTGAGCGTAGAAATCCTTCAGTTTGTTTCATATTGGTTTTCTTCCTCTAGTTCACCATTCAAGAATGCAGTATTAACATCCATTTGATGTATTTTTAAGTCATGTATGGATGCAATAAGCTATCTTATCCATGTTACTGGTGAATATGTATCAAGGCAGTCCAGGTATTCCTTTTATCTAGATCCTTGGACTACGAGCTTTGTACTAGTCTATTGAACCATTAGGTTTCAATTTCTTTTTTAAATATCCATTTATTACCTAAGGTCTTACATCCTTAAGGTTAATCAATCAATTCCCATGTATGATTGGGCATAATGAATTCAACCTTATTGTTAATCGCCTCTTTTCAATAAGGGGCATCACTGGAAGACAAAGAATGTTTGTATGTCAATGGATCATCTTCTAACATAAAGGAATATAAGTCTGATCCAAATGTTTTTAAGGTCCTTGACCTCTTACTTTTTCTTGGTTCTTCCACTTGATGCTCAGCACTACGTTGCTAAGCATTATTTTGTTCAACATCCTCAAGAGAATTAGGAACTTCATCTTCCCTTGGTCTCTTAGGTGTATGATTTTCAATACCCTATTTCAAGGGGAATATGTGTTCGAAAAATCTAATATTTATCGACTCAATAATGGTATTTTCATGAATATCATCAATTTCAGATTTGTATACCAAAAATCGATATGTGGCACTGTTTTGTGCATACCCAATGAATACACAATCAACTACTTTTGACATTCTTTGGTTTTGTAACCTCTACCTTGGCAAGACACCCCCACACTTTTAAGTATTTGTAGGATGGTGGTCTATTTTTTCAAAGTTCATGAGAATATTTAGATGTTTTCTTTCGGGGTATTTTATTTAAAATATGATTTCCTAAAAGAATAGCTTCTCCCCAAAAGTTATCTGGCAAGCCCAAATAAAACATTTATCATTTCTTTAAGAGTTTTATTTTCCGTTCGGCTATACCATTGGATTGAGGTGAATATGGTGTTGTAATTTGGTATAAAACACCATGTTCAGCGCAAAATTCTTCAAAAGGGAATGCATATTATCCTCCTTTATCACTTCTTAAAGCTTCTATTTTCTTGTTGAGTTGGTTCTCAACTTCTGCTTTGTATTGTTTAAACACATCAAATCACATATATCTCTATGTGTTATGTCTAGCGGTTTTGTTTCTCCTTCAACATGATGAAACGGGTTTCTTGTCAATTTTGCTTCTGCTCAAACTTGACATTTATAATTGGTGTCTAGATTAATCAATTTGTGGAATGTATCAAAGTTTACATGCCCTAATCTAGAATGTCACATGTTGGAAGAGTCAACAATATAAACAAAAGATCCACTTTTATTCATATCACTGTGTGGTACAATAGTGGTTACATTTTTTTTAAACGAACCATCACACACATATCTTCTTCCTACATACACTCCATTCTCAGCTTCAAGGATTAACCTAAATCCATATTTGCTGAGCAATGATCCTGAAATCGGGTTCTTACGAATTTCTGGAACATAGAGAACGTCATTTAAAGTTATTTCCTTTCCAGGTTGCATTCTGATATTACTACACATAAATTCATATCAGCAATGCCCTTTTGGAGATTTCAGCCAAACTTTCTTTTGATCTTTTAGGAACATGTTTTGGCAAATCCCAATGTTGTTAGATAAAGCAACATTTTTCTGTTGTCAACGCTTAAAATTAATGATGTTGAACTTCTCTGGCCTTTCTCCATGAGATAGAGCCATTGTTGGAACCATTAGCGCAATCAGAGCGTTGGTCACCGTCTATGTCGGTGTAAAATTGTTGTTGCTATTTCGTGACATAGCTTATTGCCGTCTGCAACAATCAATATTGTTTTAAGATTGTTAGAACTTTTTGTTAATACACGATTATATTACAAAATTAGATCTTTTTGTTAATACACGATTGTATTGCAAATAGACAGTAACAACTATCAATATTACTCAATAGTGCCACAATTGTTAAGTCAAACTGTGATTATAACAATGACAGTAAGAGAGACCGATTGTGCACTAGATTGGAGCGGTAAACAACCGTCACCAATATACTGGAAGAAGAATATTTTAGTAATGTCCGAGTCCAGAAATGATTTTGTTTCCTTAAAACAATATTGTCGTCGTATGCACTGATTGACATGATAGCAATTTGTTTCCTAGGATAAAAGAGACCAACCCCGTAGTGCAGTGCCAGCAAACGGAGCTCCGACGAACTAAAGTAGAATATAGAAACTTGAACAGAGAATTACTTTGAAGAGAATTACTAATATCATGTCATGGGTCCAAAAAGTCCCAAAACACTAAGCCCAATTTGACATCAATATGATATTGTGTCATGGGCTCCAAGAATCCCAAGGCACTAAGCCCAATTTGACATAAATATGATATTGTGTCATGGACTCCAAGAGTCCCAAGGAACTAAGCCCAATTTGACATCAATATGATATTACGTCATGGACTCCAAGAGTCCCAAGGCATTAGACCCAATTTGACATCAATATAATATTGTGTCTTGGCTTAGCCACACTGTGATTCACAAGCCCTCTTCTCCTTTATTTATATAAGCCTATAGAGAAGTAGGTAATCATATTTCATAATGTGGGACTTAGATTGTTTTCCCTTCATCTTTCAAAATTCCTCTTCTTCCAGAATTCTCTTGCTCACTCATTTCCAACAAAATTAATCTTTAGTACGCCAAAGCAAAATTCAAGCTTCATTTTCCCTTGAAAGTATACTCGACATGTATAAAAGAAAGCATGCACAAAAAGAAAAAAAAGACAAACGTGAGAATGTGTAATAAACAATATAAAGTAAGTTCAACTTTCGTTTGAAAACTAGTGTGAAACCCGTGCGTTGCACTCGTCAATATTATTAAAAATAATATCTATTATTTTAATGTTAAAATGAGAATAATGTTGATGTAAAATACATAAACTATTAATTGAAATTATTATAATTGTTTGTGTATAATTTATGTTCTATAGCTTACACAAACAATATGTATGTATGCGCATTTGAGAAATTTTCTAAATCATTTTTGTTAATATAGATATACATGTTGAAACTGATGTATGTTGGTAATTTATTCAATGAATTAGCAAATATTAGTTAGTAGAATTTGTTTAAATAAGTTAAATGTAAAATTGCGAAGTTTTTTTAACTGTTAGCATAGCAGGAAGAATTGAAAAGATATTTATTTAAAAAAAAGTATAAATTTGTTGTGGAGTTATCAATGCTCAAAAAGAATTTTATGATATAATATATGGTAAATTCTTGATATAAATGAAACATGACTAATTTACAAATTAACTTTGTCATTATTATTGATATACATAGTTCATGTTATGTGATGTATTATATATCTTTATAGTTGCATGAAAAACTACCTTTTTCTAATATGGATATATGTAGTAAAATTGACGTATATTTTTAAAAGCTATTGGAAAAATGGATTAAATACTCTTCAATAATTATATGAATAATTCGAATTTAAGATTCCATGAGTAGTTAAGCATATGATTAAAATATAAAATATCACAAAAAAATTAAGGAAGTTAGCAAATAATTGTATAAATGTTAAAATACAGGTATTTAAAGCGGAAATTATTTTCTTTAATTTATGATAAATTTATCGAGATAAGTGTATAATATATTAAGCTTTTTATTATTTTTTACATATTATTTAAATTGTGAGACATATTTGACTTTATATTTGGAAGAATAACTAACTTTTTTTTCATTTTTGCTGATATGAACATGGTGTCCATTTTAAAGCATCACAGTTAACGTTAATGAGTTGAATTAACAACAATTTATTGGTCAAGTTTATTTATTAAACTCAAAATCACATAATTAATTTAAACACATTGACTTAAATGTACAATGTTAAGTGATATTGTGCAGTGTTTTGTAAATAACTAAATAAAATTTAAATTATAGGTGTTTGACATTAATATTACAACACAACACACGGTAAATATATTAACATAAATGAGTTCAACTTTGAACTTGTGATAGTATTTATGTGCGTAATTTATGTTATGTGATTGACGTGTTAATATATTTAATTTATCTTTATTTTTTATTAAGATAAATTTGGTTAATCTTGGTATGATTTATTAGGCGATTCAACATATAATAGTTTGCTAAAGTTATTTAAATAGTTTTAATATTATGAAATTAATTGTAATGTAAGATATTAGAAAAAATAACAATTTAGAGAAGCTCGAACGATTGTAATTTTTTTGAAGTGTAGGTATTTAAAGTCAAAAAACATAATTTTGTCATTTTGAGTATTTAGAAGAAATATTAGTGAATCGAATTTATTTAACTTACGTAAATTTTGGATTTGTAATTAATTTAAATATGTGAACTTAAATATAAAATTGTAGCAACCTAGATTTTTAAGCAATTTGAAAATTAAAATTTCAAATAAGTATACCTGATTTTTGGATAATTTAAATATAATTTGGTTTACATAATAAATAATTTATTTTAAACTATAAAATACATTTACGTAAATATTTGTCCTTGTTTGAACAATTGCTTGAATGTTTTGATTGCTGAATTGCTTCCTTGGTTAAATAGTACATGGTGTTTTGTAACACAAATAAGACTCGCAAATTTGTAATACAAAAAGGTGTTAGGAAAGTGTTACAAATCCATACACACTTAGGTGTCATCATGCATGCTAAAGAAGCTCCTAAAGGGACATGTGTCCCATGCTAAAATTCCTAAATTACCCTTCTCCACTTCCTATAAAATCCCACCATTCCCTTCTTATTTCATTCACTTCTCCTCACTTCTCTTTCCCTCCTTCTTCCTACTTCCTCCCTCCTTTCCCCTTGCCATTTCGGCCTCCCCTCTCCCTCTTCCATCCCATGGCATCCTCGTCCTTCTTTCTCTCTTTCTACTCTCAGATTCCATCTCTAATACCACCTCCCTCCTCTCGACCATACTCTAACCCCATGCCTCCACTAACTAGGCGCCACCTCCACACACCCATCCCCGCGCCACCTCCACTTACCCACGGCCACCCCTCCCTTACACCACCTCCCCATAGTCGAGCACCCCTCCTCCATTTAAAAAAATGAAAAAGAAAAAAAGCCTATATATATATGTAAATAGTGAAAGAAAATCTAGAATACTGTGCGCGGTTACGCTGTCCGAGACCGCAGTCGGTGTCCGCAATCTAAGATCTACAGTAACTCTGCACTTTACACGTATTAAGTTAATTATATAATTATTTAATTGATATGCGTGTGAATTGGTTGAATGATTATTAGCTTAGTTCCAAAGAAACCTTAAGCGTTAATTACCGTAACATTTATACTGTAAATTGACTTTGTTAATGGTTGCTATGGATGATTATATGCTTGTTATTTATTATTGCTGATATGTCACCTTGCACATATATACCTAAATTATGGTATTATGCAGATATATGTTAAGTCTCTTCCAAATCTGTAATGACCCGGTTTTTTTTTATATATCGCCAACACGAATATTGATTGATCGTAAGTACAACTTTGCAAATACGATTTGAAATCCATACTTTAAGTAATTCAAAACATGTCAACCTGTGTATAACAACATTTATATATTTATGTATCATAGCATTTGCATAATTTATTTACATACATTTTTGTAAATTCATTTAACACATGTATGATAGCATGTGTGTAGCAAGTTTAATTGCCATTTCTTTTACATGTTTTGTTCATTTTTACAAGGGTTTAAAAATTTGTTTTAAGCAAAATTCATGAGTTTTAAACAAAAGGGCATTTGAATAATTTTATACAAAGCTACTATTTTCTATACAAGTTTCAAAAGAAAAGTCTTTTGTTCACATGTACATCAACCATAAAACCTGAAGTGCCATTTTTCCTTGAAAGTCATGTTCTCATTTTTAGACTCAAGAATACAACTTACACTAGAGATTTGGCTAGCAAGTAGGATCTTAGAAGAAATATTTCTCACATGGACAAATCATTTTAGAACAAGATATTTTCAGTTTTAAAATCCTTTTCTTTTCCTACATGTGATTTTCTGAAAATGCCACCTCTCTTGTCATTTTCAAAACATGCTTTATTGTCATAACATTTCATAAATAGAACACACATGATTTTGCGCTGGCTTGTGTATCTAAACATGATATTTGGGTGTACACTAGAACCTATACTAACATATAGATTTTCTAATATTTTACCCACACATTCATCACATGGCTGAAATCTTTTTGTACAAAGATTTTCAGATTTTCTAGCACCTTGAAAGCCAAGTAAAAGTTTTATATGTTTTATTGTTAAATCATAATGTCATGGGGAAAATGTGGTTTAGAAACCCAATGAAATTTTGAGCATTTATGGTACAAAAGGATGACTACCATATTTGTTTAAAGCAAGGAAAGGTTTAGAGAAAAACATGGATGTACATTAGCATTTAATATGATAGTTCATAGTAGACCTATGGGAGAAAGAATGTGCCTGCGCAAAGGATTTTCAGTATGAAGATTGGCTGATTTAAAGCCATGTGAGTTTGGGTAATAGTGTACTATTGAGAGAGAAAAGGATTTTCTAAGTTGTCAAACATGAAAACTGCTTTTGCTCTTCTTCCAAAACATGTATTTAATGCACATTTATTTTAATAGTTTCCTACTACTATAAATAGACATGAGCATGCACATTCCTCTCATAACACAAGCATTCGAATAGAATCAGTGGAGGAGAAAAACTGAGGACTTTAAACTTTTCTGGTGAGTAACTTTCTCTAATAAATATTCTTCCTGTTCTAAACTGTAAAGTATAACTTATTCTTGGATGTCATTAGTTAAGTCTTAGGTTATGTTTGAAAATCATTCCTTGTCTGATAAAAGAAATAGTGGTTAGTACTTAACCCATGGACTGGCATCAGTTTTGAAAATCAAATTGATGATTCTTTGATCAGTATACCTAAGTTAGATAGTTCCAGTATGATTTCAGGACAAGTTCATGCCACAACATCACTACCAAACCCATTTAAAAGTAAAAGAGAAAGTAAAATACTTTAAATAAACATTGTTACCTGAAACCAGAAACAACATAAAAGCTCTCTGTTTAACCAAAAATCCAAATCTCGTATAAACCCGATATGAACATATGAATGGAATCTTAGATAGAAATGATGATATTTGAAAGTGGTTTCACGATTTTTAGCATCTTGGATCATGAGATAGGCTAGGATGATCGGAATTTGAATATTGATCAAATTTCGACACCGCAAGCGGTTGGAGGCCATGTGGTTGAAGGGGAAGCTTCATCTAGGATTAGGGTAGCTAGGAAAAATGCTAAATAATTTTTCAAATGAGTAAATTTGGAGAACAAGATTGAAATAGGGTTTTAAATGGGGTTTTGGGTTCTGTTCTTCTCGTCGAAACTGCTCTTCATCGGAGAAGCTAGGGGTTGCAGTCCAGGGGGTTAGCGACGTCATGGGTTCAGGGTGACGTGGCAGGAAGCGGGCGGTGGCACATGGTCGAGGCGAGGAGCGGTGATGGCTTTCCTGGATGGTGTTTTTTTTTCTTTCGAGATGTATGGTAGGGTGAATTTACTGTAGCGGCGTGAAGGAGGTGATCGGGGTGGTGCCCAATGATCAGTGAGGGGAGTGTGACGTGTGTGGGTGGTCCGGAGGTGGACATGGGCCCCTGCATGCGCGCACGGGCACGTGCAGGTGTGTGAATCGGAGAAGAAACACCGTGGTTTCAACGTGATCGGCTGTGGTTTTTGCATGGGTGGTACTACCAGGTAGTGGGGTATTCGTGGGAGCGGGGGCTGATCTAGCGAGGAAACGACGTGATCTAAAGATGGTACTTTGTGTACTTTAGGCTGACACGTGAAAGAACTGGCTGATCAAGCAAGAAACCATGGTGAATCTGATGTGGTACTTTCATCAAAAGTGGTACTTTGGCAAGATTTGTTTATAAAAGAAGATTTTAAATATAAATTAAATCAAAACCAAGTTTTAATAAATAATAGATTAAATTATAATAGAAATAAATAAAATGAATAAAAATAACATTTTTATTTCAAACTGCCAAGTAGAAAAGGGGAAGTCGATCAAGTGTAGAAGGTCGAGTGTAGTTTTTGTCAGAAGTTGGAATAAAGTACAGAAGCTGTAAAATAAAATTTATAAATTATAAATTTAATTTATTTATGGATGATTAGAATAAGAAATAATTAGAATAAGAAGTAATTATGAGAAATAATTTTCTAAAGAATAATTTAAGTATTTATTTTTAAAATTGACGAACAAAGTGGAAAGAAAAACCGTTTGTGGCACGCACACTGAAATTGTCCATTTTTAAGAGATAATCAAAATACCCAGATATAAGCAAGATGATCATATACTGTTTAGTTTGACTGCAATTATATATGTAAATTAGATTATAATCATGTTCGATTAATAATTTAAAAGAAATATATTCGCTAATCATTTAAAAGAGACCGGAATAAATATTCTGCTTTGATTTGATTATACGTCGCGCGTTAGAGAAAACTGAAGATGGAGATACACAAGTGCTATTCTTGAATAGTACCTTCGGTTTGTCCAATCCGAGGACAACTTATATGGACGAATGTATGACAAAGTAATTCTAACTAATCACGTACATTGATCTCTTTAAACGTATTTATATGGTGGCAGAGGAATTCGTTTCTCTCGTTTTATACCTATAATAAATTTTTGGGGAAGTCAATTAGTGATTTGCTAGTTTTGGCGATGTGGCATTCAAAAGAAATAAACAGTGGTGATGAAAAGGTAAGTCTAGCCTCAGGCCTCAAACCCAGGAAATGACAAAAATCGGGCAGGCAACATGGCTATGTGGGTCGCACTCATTAGGGTGTAACATCACCTATCTAGAGAAATTCCTTTTGTTCTTACTCTATCGATTCTGTCCCATTCGGGAAATGGTTGTCGTACACAACCATTGGTGATATACATTCGATACACTCAAGAGAAATGAGTGGTCGGTCATGTGTGGGCCAGGTTGCAAGACGTTCTTGTTGAACCCAAGTGTATTTGCCTCTAGAGATACATCATCGGAAGGTGGTCCCATACCTTTTCATAGTTGGAAATCCAATTTCCATAAGCGACAAGCAGTTTTATTTGTATACTATAACGGGGAATGTGAGATGTAAGCATTCTTCTAGATTCGTAATTATTTGTGAAAAACCATAGACACTATAATAATATTCCGATTTCAAGTATACAAAGTGTTTGTCTCATAAGGTAGAAACCCGTTCCGTATTCACGGCGTGGTCTTATGAGATATTTTCAATTCTGTAATCTGTTTTAGACTGTTTACTCATACCAGTCCCCTGACTGACCCGGAGTTTACTTTTCTGTGTTTCCCTTAAACTCTTGGGTATTCATAACACTTGTTATGAATAGACAAGTGAATCAGGTTAGGAAAAACTTGGAAAGATGGAATGGAACTTTCTGTGTGCTGGTCTACTTATCATATCTACTGTATAATATTAAGTCTGCAAGTTAGTCATCAATGATATGTATAATTAAAGATGTACTATGAATGGCTTGTGTCACTGAATCTATGATGCTCTGATGTAATATTTACTACTATGTAATATTATGAAGTATCATCTTTTGAAAAAAATTCCGCTGTGAGATTCTGATGTTTTTTCTGTAATTTATATTCTCTCTATTCTTATTCTTATTAATGACACGACTTCCGATGTGTTCGAAAGTTGGGTCGTTACAGTTGGTATCGGAACTTAGGTTACTGATTACCTAGGCTTTGGGTGAGTGTGAGAGAGTGTATTTTTATAAAAAAAATTAAGATAAATTTAGATCAACTGGAATGGTATATCTAAGTTAGCTATGTCCAATCAAGTCTTGATTGACAACCTGTTATATTCAGGTGATTAAGTATGAGTACCCATGCACGAAGAGGTCGCGCTAGTGGGACTTCCACTACTGGTCGTAATACTGCCTTCCAAGATCAAGAAGAAACTGTCGAGGGAGTTACACCAGTCCAGCAGGACAAAAGCTTTGCAACTAACTGTAAGGAGTATACCACTCTGGGAGGGAAGGTATTCAAAGGGACTGAGTCTTTCATTGAGGTTCAAGCATGGTTGAGGTCTTGTGAGAGGATTGTCAAAGGACAGAAATTGAATGACGAGCAGAGACGTCTCTTATCTTCATGGCAACTCCAAGAAGCTGCTGCAATTTGGTGGGATGCTCAAACTGCGAATGTTCCTGAAGAAGATTTTACTTGGGACAAATTCAAAGAAGCATTTGAAGCGCAATTTCTGCCTGCCGCTGGAAAAACTAAGATGTATTGGGATTTCATCGATCTCAAACAAGGGAACATGAAAATATCCGAATATGAAAACAAATTCAATGCACTTTCTTATTTCGGGCCAGAACTGATCAACACCCCACTCAAAAAGAATGAAATGTTCATAGCAGGAATGAAGGATAGCCTGCAAGTTCAAATGATTGGGCATCTCAAGATTCCATTTGTTGATCTAGTAGATATGGCAGTTCGTTATGAGGCACTGGAGGGAAAGAAGCCAGTTGTGAAAGTGCAGATGGGAGAACTCAGTGGTGAGAATTCCAATAAAAGGAAATTTAACCCAAACTGGAACAACAAAGGAGTACCAAAAATGGGGGAGAAAGCCAAGGAGCGATTCAAAGATACAAAATGCCACAATTGCCAGCAGAAGGGGCATATTGCTAAGTTCTGCACAAAACCAGCAGCGAAAAAGCCACAGCAAACTCAGCAGCAACAACAACCTCAACAGCAACAGCAGAAACAACAACAAGTCCCTGGAAATGCAATGGTCATGAAGACTCTATGTTTCAACTGCCATCAGCTTGGGCACTTGGTTAAAGACTGTCCACTTATGAAAAAGGCATAGCAACCAAAGGTGTAAGCTTTTAAAAGTGAACCGTCAACTTCCCAGGATGTGAAAGGGAAAGGAGTTCTCGAAGGTACTTTTGATTTAAATGGAGTTGGTGTTCATGTTTTATTTGACACCAGCGCCTCACATAGTTTCATTTCTTCTGGAATGGTAGGAAAATTCCATTTTATTCCAAAGATTACCCCGAATCCGATTTGCGTATCTAATCCTATTGGCGGAAAAACTGAACTAAAAACGTATTGCGATAATGTGGCACTCTCGTACCTTTCGCATTCCTTCCTTTTCAATTTCTACGTTTTGGATTTTAAAGGATTTAATTTTATACTTGGGATAGACTGGTTGAGTAAATTCCAAGCTAAGATTAAATGCGACAAAGAAATCGTAACTTTGATAACCAATATCGGAAGCAAAGCCAGAATACCGTGTGGAAAACCCGGTATTTATATGTGTAGTTTCTTGTATGCTTTGGAAGCACCAAAAGAAAATTTGGAGACGTTAGAAGTAGTCAGAGATTTCTCTGACGTACTTGAAGAAGTTAAAAGTTTACCCCCACACCGCGAGATAAAGTTCCGATCAATCTAATTCCAGGAGCTAGACCGATAGTTCAACCAAAAAGACGAATGGCGCCAAAGGAAGTCATGCAACTCGAAAAAAAACTCAAGATTTATTGGCCAGAGGATTGATCAGGATAAGTTTTTCAAGCTCTGGTTCAGCAGTAGTTTTTGTGGTTAAGTCTGATGGATCACTAAGATTATGCGTTGACTATAAAGAGTTAAATAAAGTGGTCATCATGAAAAAGTATCCTTTGCCGCGAATTGACGATCTCTTTGACCAATTGAATGGAGCCACGGTATTTTCTCAAATGGACCTAGCGACCGATTTTCACCAGTTGAGGATTTCCGAAGATAGTATTCCTTTAACTGCTTTCAGAGGCCCGGATTTCTTTTATGAATGGTTAGTGATGCCATTCAGACTAACCAACGCACCTGCGTATTTTGTTGACCTGATGAACCGTGTCTTTAGGAAGATTCTGAACAAGTTCGTCTTGGTTTTTATCGACGGTATCTTAATCTTCTCAAAGGCAGAAGAAAAACACCGATATCATCTAGAGGTGGTATTGGAGACTCTAAGGACAAATGTATTGATGGCAAAGTTTTCTAAATGTCATTTCTGGCAATCTGAAGTTAGATTCTTGGGGCACATCATATATGGATATGGTATTTCTGTAGACCCAATCAAAGTTAAAGCAGTGCAACAATGGAAGCAGCCCAGAACACCGACGGAGGTCCGTAGTTTCTTGGTATTAGCAGGATATTATAGGAGATTTATCCAATATTATTCTAAGAAATCTTCTCATCTGACTAAGCTGACTAAGAAGGGTGAGAAATTAATATGGACTCCAAAATATGAAGAATCATTTAAGGAGTTAAAGAAGAAATTGACAGAGGCACCAGTTCTAGCTGTTCCCGATGGAAAGAGTTGATTCGCAGTATATACTGATGCTTGTGGATTTGGACTTGGTGCAGTGTTGATGCAGAATGGACGTGTGATTGCATATGCTAGTAGACAATTGAAGATTCACGAGAAGAATTACGCTACACACGATCTGGAGTTATTGGCGGTTGTTTTTGCATTAAAAATGTGGAGACACTACCTGTTAGGAGAGAAGTTTGAGCTTTTCATAGATCACAAACCATTCAAATATCTATTTACTCAAAAAGATCTCAACCTGAGGCAACAGAGGTGGTTGGAATTCCTTGCATCATACGATCTGGATATTATCTATACTCTAAGAAAAGCAAATGTCATAGCAGACACTCTAAGAAGAAATGCAATCTTATCTCTTCTAGAAGCTACTCCATCACTTCAAGGAAGAATAATGGCAAATCAACGGAGAGTTGAAAATCTGGAGAAGTTAATTGAAGGAGTGATAAGAGGAGGGGTGTCAGATTTTGAAGTGGATGGCCAAGGTATTCTCAGAATTAATGGGAGACTATGTGTTCCTGATGTTGATGGGTTGAGGCAAGATGTTTTGGCCGAATGCCATAAACCAAAGCTAAGTATTCATCCAGGAGTGCACAAGATGTATAGAGATATGAGACGAGTATTTTGGTGTCCTGGGATGAAGAGAAATATTCTGTCCTATATAAATCAGTGTCTATGCTGCCAGCAAATAAAGGGTGATCACCAGAAAGCAACAGGATTACTGAAACCTTTGGAGATTCCCAACTGGAAGTGGGAAATGATATCAATGGATTTCATCGATGGTTTACCCAAGACTAAAAGGGGATATGAAGGAGTTTGGGATATAGTAGGTCGACTGACGGAGAGTGCGCATTTTATTCCGGTGAAATCAACTCGGACTGCAGCTTCGTTAGCCGAAATTTTTATAAGGGATATTGTACGATTACATGGAGTCCTAGTAAGTATTATAAGTGATAGAGATCCCATTTTCACCAGTAAATTCTAGGAAGCACTCCAAACAACTTTGGGGACTAAGCTGAATTTAAGTACCGCTTACTATCCCCAAACAGACGGCCAGACAGAAAGAGTATACAGGATACTGGAAGACCCGTTAAGAGTGTGTATTCTTGATTTTGGGGGATCATGGGAGGACACCTACATTTAGTTGAATTCTCTTACAACAACAGCTACCAAGTGAGTATAGGCATGGCACCATATGAAGCTCTCTATGGAAGACCGTGCAGATCACCAACTTTTCGGGTGGAGTCAGGAAATAAACTTGTTCTCGGACCAGATATGATCCGAGAGGCAACTGAGAAGGTTGAGTTAGTCAAAAGACGAATGAAGGAGGCCCAGGATCGACAGAAAAGTTATGCAGACAAAAGACGAAGGGATCTTAATTTTTCTGTTGGAGATTTTGTGTTTGTAAAGATTTCACCAATCAAGGGAACAGTTAGATTCGGTAAAACAGGGAAGTTAGCTCCACGATATGTGGGACCTTTCCGTGTTCTAGAGAAGGTTGGATCTCTGGCTTATAGGGTAGAATTACTAGAAAGAATGGCAGGGATTCACAATGTTTTTTTGAATGTGTCTCATCTTCGCAAATGTGTTCACGACCCGTCTTTGATTTTAGAACCATCGGTTCAGGAGGATCTTGAGATTGAACCAAACTTGACTGTGGTTAGATATCCAGTCTATGTGGTGGATAAAGAAGAAAAGAGACTTCGGAATAAGGTTGTGAAACTGCTCAAGATACAATGAAGTGAGAATCCATATGACTGTACTTGGGAAATGGAGAAACACATCAGGAAATTCTATCCAGATTTTGTTTTGAACTAGGTGTTAGCTATCCTATGTTTGATTTGGATGTATCCTATGTATGATGGTATTGTATGGCTTGTTATGGATGTTATCTTATGTCTGGAAATGAAATTTTGGGTTTTTCACCTCTGTGGACTATTGATGGTTGAGGACTCGGTATTTGTAGGACTTATGAACTCTTTCAGTTTACTATCACTTGTACTGAAATCTGTTCTTTGTTTCTTTCCCAGATGGCACCTATATTTAAAAGGAAAGCAAGGAAGCTGTAACACCCCACTTTCGTTAAGGTCACTCACAAAGGGAATCCCTTAACTTCGGTGGAACGTTATAAGTAAACATAACAGTAATTTACAAGACAAATATGTAAAGTAGTACTTGAAAATTTTATAACTTTATTATAGTAGAAACAGAAATAAGTTTGGTTACATCACAATACCAAAACCCAAGTACACAAATATTACTCTTATACAAAATCCTTCATAATGCATAATTTTAAAGCCATAATCCCCAACAGAGAATGCCATAAATAGGTAGAATCAAAGCCAAGCAATATTTCAAGCACCTCTAGCACTTCAAGCAGTTGGACCCTGAATCGAGCTCCTATGTTTCCACCTTGAGAACCTGGGGGGAGGGGGGAACAGAAGAAAAGAGGCAAAACAAACTAGTTCAGACATAAGTCTGGTGAATCCGGTGACTTTCAACATATAGACAGATAAAATTATCATGACATGTAAATAAAACTGGATGAGAGGTAACCATAACAGGAGTAGCAGGTTAACAGAAGAGACAAAATGATATAGGCTAAACTAAGCTTTTTACTTGGTTTTCACTTCTCTGCACTAATACTAGTATAACAGAATTAGGTGTTGTCCTAATGTCTAAACACAGAACAGAATGATCTCTTCAGAAACATGATGCTAGAAATGGGCCTTTATCACCCTAACAGAGATAGACATTAAGAAACTGAATGCTAGTAGTGGGCCTTTACTACCCGAACAGAGGCAGACGGTACAGAAACAGAATGCTAGTAATGAGCCTTTACCACCCGAACAAAGACAAAAACAGAGTAACCCCTATGGAAACAGAATATTAGAATTAGTTGTACACTAGTAATGGGCCTTTACCACCCCAACAGACGGTACCACACAGAAACAGACATGTGTTACCACCCCAATAGAAACAAACGGTACCCCAATAGAAACAGACAGAACTAAGTGTACCCTAAATTCTACCTAAGCGATCGACTCCCTAATACATAAATACCTTGTGCCGGCGCTACAAAAGGGTGTATCACTCCCTAAAGTGGCAACCTATAGACACAGACCTACTTACAGATGTCACAGTGTCTTACATCCTCAGAGTAGACCGGATACATGCACGCACATGACTCGGTTGGAATGCCCCATCAACATCAGAGTGAACCTCTTACAATTAGTTCAGTAAGCGTGCCCTGGACCCCTACCTAGTGTTGGGTCATAATTTTGATACCAGAAAGAGTTACTGACTAATATGGGTCCCAAACAACATATGACACAACTAATTACCCGTCCTAACCTTGTGTCCCTAGACTAACAGATTTCAGATTTACTTGCTTATAGATTTCAGATGTACAAAGTCCAGATTAACTACTTCTCAGATCTAAGATATAGGTTAACAAGTTTTCAGACTAACGGATCAGATATACAGATTAACAAGTTTTCAGACTAACAGATCAGATATACAGATTAACAGACTTACAGATTGTTTCACCTAACCTTGTATTGGGCCTACAGATTTTCAAACGGGTTATTAGATTCATCAGTCCAGTTGATTTAACCTTATCCACCCAACACATTTTAGGCATCATATTTATCCTAGATTTGCATTAATTAAATATTAATGCGCAGACCTCTCACATTAGGTCGGTAGCTTGTGGCCGCTGGATGTGTCGGGCGGTTCCGGGCTGACTTCTGCCACAAGCCAGACCTAGCCTCGTGTCTAAGCATCTTTATGCCTATGACCTCTCACATTAGACTGACTGTTTGCGGTTGCTGGTTAAGCCGGTGGGTCCAGGCAGGCTTCTACCGCAAACAGAGTCTAACCTCGTGTCTCAGCATTCTTATTTTAGCTAAAGTATTCATTTACAGATTATGCCCATATCAGACTAATTATGCCAATTCAACAATTAGCTTCTTTACAAGTTATAGCAGATATCTCAAAGTTCTATTAACATGTCTTGCTCAATTTTAGATTGAGCCCACAGATTTCCATACCCCAAATTACCGTATTCAGTTTCAACAGATTTAGCAGATTAAATCATCCCTTAAAATTCCATTGACATACCTCGCCTAATCATAAAATTAAGCCTAATTTTACATGCCCAAATTATGGTCATAATTCACAATATAACATACATCCCAAATTTTAGTTAAATTTGCATCGTACAGAATATTCTCTAAAAACCCCAAATCATGATGCACAATATAAATTATGCCAAATTATAGTCGTTGATTACCGCGTATGTCCAATATCCAAAAATCCGAATTAGGCGTATTCACATTTTTAATTATCCCTATTATAATATAGGTTTTTCAGGCCTAAGTCACATATCCTTTTTTTTTCAAGTCTTAGATCGTCATATAAAATACGCCCCAAATCTAGATCTTAAATTCAATATATATTATGTCCTCAAAATCATATCTTGAATTATAACATGCATTGTGTCCCAAATTATAAGTCATATGTTGTCATACAATAATTCTCCTTCTTCCAAATCATAAACCGTCATATTTAGTATGCCTAGATCTAGAACTTAAATTACAACATATGCCCTTTTCTCAAATTAATCACAAATCAGTCATATCCAATTATTCACAATTTTCCCCAAATTTAGCGTTCGTGCATCGATCTCTTATGAGATTTGGGTCAGGCTCGTGGTAGCCTGGCTATAGTACAGAAGGAAGGAAGAGATACAGAATAGTTACAATAATACGATAGATCTACACAGAAAAACAGATCTGATAAACAGGAATAAGATAGATCTACACAGAAAAATAGATCCGATAAACAGGAATATGCATAATCTCCAATTCAGATTTATAACCATGTCTAGATCATAATTAAATTTCATATCTGAAAATAACTGTACTCACCTTGGTTGGATTCTAAAAGAAAAAAGTTGTAGTTGTCCTCTTTTAATCCTATTTAGATTGGAAGAAGAAGGAGCACTTGTCCTAGCTTAGGTTTTAGCAGAGTAACGACGCCATTGATTTATATTAATATGTATTAGGGTAGAGTATATGCGTAATGAAATTGTGTGGAGAGAAAGTGAGGTTTGGGGGTGTTTAAATAGCTTAGGAGCAACGATTCTGGTCAGAACGGGCGTCTAAATGCAGAAAAACGAATCTGTCCATGGATCTTGAAAAAGGGGGGATGTTGACCCCAGGTCGACCCCCTGGTCAACCTGGGTCCTGGGCGGGAAATTTTCCGCCCAGCCCGGGTGTGTGTTTTGAATTTCGAACTTTGAATTTTGAATTCGGGCTGGTTTTTATTCTAAATCCCTGAAACTTCTAAGTGTCATAACTTCTTCATATGGAGTCCGATTTACGCAAACTCGGACTCGATCTCAAGAAGAATTCTGAGATGAATGCAATGGCACAACTCGTTTCTCTTAATTCTTCTTTTAAAAATTAAGTATACTTTGTTTTGTTACTTTATGTTCACAAAAAATACGGGGTGTTACATTCTCCCCTCCTTAAAGGATTTCGTCCCCGAAATCTTCAAGTTAAGAAGAATGTGTCCTACCATCCAATCACTCATCTACTCAACCATCATCCACAAGCATCCATTGTCCTTAGGAAACTTTTAATGTTAAATGAACATATGCAAAAGTGTGTGTATATGCCTCTTATATAATGCAAAGATCGGGCGGTCTACTGATTTTGTTGTCCTCCTTAACGCGAATTATGCTAGTGCCACGAGTCCACTCATGTATGCAATAAATCATATTTGATACACATCATTTCTATATGAGTGCATAACCATTCATTCAAATGCAACATTCATGTGATGATTCAATCATTTCGCATCCACAAAAATTGAAAAGTGCACACACATCCATATGCAGTATGAGAGTGTTCTTGAGCCGATCTAGTGTCTAGTATGTGTATATGCATCCACGAGCAACCACTTGCAACCATCAAACATAACATGTCTCAAACACATGTTTACACCCATTAGTTTGTACCTAAAGGTCGAAGAATCGATCGATAGGATACAACCGAGTGATAGAAGCAAGTACAAAAGTTTTGTTCCCATTAGACATCGGTTAAGAGAATAAATACCAAGGTATCAACCTCGAAGACCGAAATCAACATCAAATTCTGGTGGGTCGCTCCCATTAGGGTGTAGCATCACCTATCTAGAGAAATTCCTTTTGTTCTTACTCTATCGATTCTGTCCCATTCGGGAAATGGTTGCCATACACAACCATTGTTGATATTCATTCGATACACTAAAGAGAAATGAGTGGTTGGTCATGTGTGGGCCGGGTTGCAAGACGTTCTTGTTGAACCCATGTGTATTCGCCTCTAGAGATACATCATCGGAAGGTGGTCTCATACCTTGTCATAGTTGGAAATCCAATTTCCATAAGCTCCAAGCGGTTTTATTTGTATACTATAACGGGGAATGTGAGATGTAAGCATTCTTCTAGGTTCGTAATTATTTGTGAAAAAACCCTAGACGCTATAATAATATTCTGATTTCAAGTATACAAAGTGTTTATCTCATAGGGTAGAAACCCGTTCCGTATTCACGGTGTGGTCCGATGTGATATTTTCAATTCTTTAATCTGTTTTAGACCGTTTACTCATACCAGTCCCCTGACTGACCTGGAGTTTACTTTTCTGTGTTTCCCTTAAACTCTTGGGTATTCATAACACTTGTTATGAATAGACAAGTGAATCAGGTTAGGAAAAACTTGGAAAGCTGGAATGGAACTTTCTGTGTGCTGGTCTACTTATCATATCTACTGTATAATATTAAGTCTGCAAGTTAGTCATCAATGATATGTATAATTAAAGATGTACTATGAATGGCTTGTGTCACTGGATCTATGATGCTCTGATGTAATATTTACTACTATGTAATATTATGAAGTATCATCTTTTGAAAAAAAATTCCGCTGTGAGATTCTGATGTTTTTTCTGTAATTTATCTTCTATCTATTCTTATTCTTATTAATGACACGACTTCCGATGTGTTCAAAAGTTGGGTCGTTACAAAATCGGATTATATAAATGAATATTATATTCGGTTAAGTAAGACGAGAAAATGAAAGTTGGATTTTTTATATTCAAAACTGATTAGAAATGAAATTAAAGTAATAATAAAAAACTTTTATAAAGACAAAAAAGAATTTGAAAGAGTTTTGATTATACAATTTCTTGTTCAAATTTGAAATGAATAGTAAATCGATTTTGAATAGTAAATTCAAAATTGAATTTGAGTTATGTATACAAATGATGGTTCAAACTCAAATTGATTGTTTCAATAAGCTTATATGATGTTTAATTTGATTTCTGGAAAATTCGAGGTTTAACAAATTAAATTTTGAAAAATAATAATATTTTATTAATATTATAATATTCAATTATCATAAATAATTGAATTAGAAGTTGAAATATGGAAATATTGCTTTTAAACGAGTTTATACATATTTTATAAAGTTTATAATTATGTTAGAAGTAAATGAGATGAATTTTTGTTTGAAGTTATAATATGGTCCGAATAGAGCTTGTCGTGCAGCTGCAATTTGCGACTTTTGGCTATTAACTTCAAATGCTTATATTAGATGAAATTTAAATCCAATTTTCTTAAAACGAAAAGCATTTGTTTTCGAATGATAATGTTTTCAAATGGAAAAGGAAATTTCAGATTTGAGTGAATGAATTTGGTATTATGCCCAAATCAGTTTTAAATAAAATCGGGGTTTTGTAGTTCGGTATCGAATCTGGAAATCATTAGAAATGGGTTTATAAAAGTCGTTAAAAATATGAAAAAATTATGATAAATCATAACAAATGATATGAAAGTGATTTTGATAAGAAATATGAAGATTTTGGATAATAAATTGAAATTTGGGTTTTTTAGCCTATCTAAAAGCAGAACCAGATACTGTAAAAACATTGTTATAGAAATATAACTCTAATAAGATTAATGCTTTTCCCATTTTAAGTTCACTGGATTTGTTTGGAGATAATCTTCGAATATTAGATATTTAATTCCATAGTTAGACCTCATACTATTCGACGAATTTAAAAGGTGGATATACCGTTATTCCGCTTATAATGTCTGTTGAATACGGGAGTTAATATTGAATATGAGCTAATATGATTTCTATGTAAATCTTATATTTAATATCAACTTGGTTTGGGTTGTTGTAGATGTTGATTTTAATAATGTCATCCTTAGCCCATCAAGTTTTAAATTACTTGGTTTATCAAGGATAAAGTTATAAAGAATGTTTATAAAGATGTAATGAAAGCAATTACCTTTGGTTTAAAGATATGTTTGAATGATAATTTCATGGTTAATTAATCTTTTGATTAAGATTATTAAGTTAATATTAGTTTTTTCAGATAATGGTAAGAAGAAAGTTTTCATAATCTTGGACTAAAAGTTATGTTTTTATCTTTTAATCAAGATTAATAAAAATGTTATTTTAAACATAACCATGTTAAGCTTAAAGTTTTCCAATTATGAATGAATTGGATTTGGATGGAAGTAATATTTGGATCATTAAATTCTGTAGTTAAAACTTAGACTATTTGAGGAATTTGAAAGGTATTTATATGATTATTCGCCTATAGTATTTGTTGATTATGAGAATTGATGTTAGATTTAAGCTGATATAATTTCTATGCAAATCTTGTATTTAATATCAATTTGTTTTGGGTTTGTTGTGAATGTTATCTTAAATAATATCATTCTTTAACCTAGTTAAGGTTAAGTTATGTTGGAATTTAAGAAGGATTATAATCTTTTAATTAAAGGTTAATGGGAATGATTTTACATAAGCTTTGATCAAGAGATGGATTTGAAAATGGAAAGAAAATGTGTAAAGAGTTAATGAAACTTTGTTAACGATTAATGAATGGTTTTCGAAACAATTCCTAATTAAGGAATCTGTGTAAACAAAAGATTTTAATTACGTCGATTAAACACACATTAAGTTATGAGGTTTAATGAGTTATCTTTGGATTAAAAGATATAATTGGAATGTAATGGTTGATGTATATTTTAATTAAGATTGATAAATGCGGTTGGGATATGGGGTTTAAAGAAAAACCTTTGTTAAGGCTTGATTAATCTTGGTTCAAAGATTTAATGAATTGAACTTAGGATTAACTGTCAAGAATAATCCAAAGTTTAACGTGTCTTCCCATAATAATCCCAAATTTGGATTATTTCTGAATAATCCAAAGTTGGGGGGGGGGGTGTCTTCCCATATTAATCTCATTTACTTGGTTCTTCCCATATTAATCCGAAGTTTGGGGGGAGTCTTCCCATATTGATCCCAAAATAACACGTCAGGGGGTCATCGGGATCAATATGAGAAGACACTGCCCAAAATTCGGATTATTCAGAAATAATCCAAACTTGAGATTATTATGGGAAGACACGTTAAACTTCGGATTATTCTTGACAATTAGTCCTTGAACTTATGGATTTAAACCATTAAGGAAATTTTCAAGTAAATAAAAGACTTGTTTAAAGATATGTTTGAAATGAAAGTATTTATTCAAGAATTAGAAAATATTTTGATTAAGATTTAATGAGATTAAAATTATTTTCCTAAGGAAAATTTGAGAAGAAATATTCATTAAGGTTTGAATAATCTTTGTTTAACGGATATGATTTGGAATGGGAAGGTAATGTTTTAAATTATGTTTTTAAAAAGGGATGTAAAGCTTTTAAAGGATTTTATTCCTAGTTTAATGAATAAGCATTTGATTTAAGAAGATTTTGGTTACCAGGTTTAAAGTGAAAGAGATTTAATTGAAATTATATAAAAATCCATAGGGTTTTCGTAGCCATGCTAGTTATTCGAAAAGACCGAAGTCGGGTCTGGGGAATACCGATCCAAAAAACCACTTCGAATAATTTTACGACATTATTGGAGCAATTGAAGATGTTGAAGACAATGGTAGAAGACCAGAGCTCTTCACATCGAAGGAGCTGCTTGTTGACATGTTAGTTAGGAGACATTCCATAATGAAGTTATTTATAGCAGTGGTCCTGTAACGACCAGGGGATTTTCGACCCTGAAAATCAACATAAAACACAATGTCGACTATCAAGCATCAGAAATATCAGATCATTAATAGAAAGAAGATAGTGGGTGAGAAATAGAAAGAAAGAAATTTAGAATAGAAGAAGAAGACAACAAAACAGAATCAGAGAAAACACAATTCTCACAGCGGAACGAATAAAATATATTAGATAACATAACTTTGAAGTACAAAACTGTATTTATACTTACACACATTATCAGAGTACATCACACGTATATCACACCGGAAATAACTCTATATATAATTATTGTTGAAGCCTCCTTCTCTAAGCTCCTCCAAGTATCTGTAAAATCCTAAGTACTTGAATGTCCATATAAATTTGGGCACCCAAGAGTTTAGGGAAAACAAAACAAAATAAACTCTGGGTCAGTCATGGGACCGGTGTGAGTAAACTCCAACCATTCGGTTTAACTTTGAAAAAAAATCCTTTTGAAAGAAAAGGATAATAGTAAGACCAGCCCACACATAAACATGGACGGTTTTTACCTTACTATAATCCAAAACATTTTCAAAATCAATACTTTTCTGATATTATAATAGTGTCTAATCACAAGTAAATAAAATCTAATAGAACGCTTGCATCTCACGCTCCACATTTATAATATACAATCAAAACCAAGGGCTCTTATTGGAGATTGGATTCCGACTATGACAAGGTATCGAACCACCTGCCGATAGTGTATCTCTAGAGGGGAATACACTGGGTTCAATAAGAACATATTGCAACCCGGCCACACATGACCGACCACTCATTTCTCTTGAGTGTATTGAATATATTGTCACCTACGGTTGCCAACAACATAACTGTTCCCGGGAGATACAGAAGTGAAAAGAAGTAACAAATATGAATATTCTCTAGATGGTGACAATACACCCTAATGGGGGAGACCCACATAGCCATGTTGCCTGCCCGATTTTTGTCATTTCCCGGTTTATAAGGCTTGAGGTCATAACGTATCTTTTGACAGATCACACCTCCATTTACTTTGAATGCCAATTGTCATACCCGCCAAATCACAAATTGATTTCCACAAAAATACCATGGGTATAAAGTTAAGAGAAACAAATTCCTCCTCCATCAACGTGGATACGTTTGAAGAGATCAACTTACGCGATCTATTAGATATATTATGTCAGACATCCGTCCATATAAGTTTTCCTGGGATAGGACAAACCGAAGGCACTATTCTATAAATCCATCTTAAGCAATTTCTACGTAGGATCGCTAGAACAGTCCTTGCATAAACTCTGTCTTCCATTATCTTCATCATGTTTGATTCGCAACGCAAATGCCCATACGGAGTGGTTTTCAGATAATAAATCTGATCCCGGTCTCTCCGTATTGACAATGGAAAAATGGTCAAAAACTTTGATAGCCGGTGATTTAACTATAAAAGGAAAAACTTACATACAAACAAAGATCTTATTTTCAAATGGAAATATTACCGACCAATCATCAATCCACACCGAGTCCCTTTTAATTTAATTTATTATTAAATTATTCATTTCCCCAATTTCCTGTTTTCCATACTTTCCAAAATGTTTCTCAAAACCCGTTTGCCTCACATGATCCTTAGGAAAACGTTTCCGTCTATTTTAAACTATTTATTTCCTATATTTAAAATTATCTCTTTTAGCATCGGGAATTAATTCCATATATTCACCACTCTTATTTCCTATATTTAGAAAATATACATTATCGTTGGAAAATATTTCCATTAGTTATTCATGCATCACTATTCTTCCCCATTCTTTAGTCTCTAACTATAAACTAGTAAGAGAACAAGTTTTCAAGTATCAACCCCGAAAGCCGAAACCAACATCAGATCGACACTCAGAAAGTCATTCAACATAACTAGTCTCTAGTCAGTTTCTAATTTCCTTTAATCCCATTTCTTAATTTCTTATCACATTATTGTTTGTGCATCTCTCAGATTCAGTTTATGAATTCACTTCTTTAACGGTAATCTTTTAATTATAACGATAATGTTATAATCTCTGTTTCTAAAACATTAAGCTTCAAAATATAACATTTTTTGAAAAACAAAATGTGTGATCTTCTGAAAAGAACAGAGCACACACACACACACACACATAGCCAAAAACTACAAAATCCGACTACATAAAACCAGACTCTGCTATATAAATGTAAAGGAGGTAGATAGATGAGCTCCGGATAAACCACCGCCCATCATACTTCAATATCGAATTCCGGCAAGGCCACCACCCGATATTAAAGTATATCTACTCCAATACAAACAAAACACATCGATATAGCCATAAGGTAAAAAACAACCAAATACAACACTCCAAGACTAACTATAAAAAACAGCCCCCACAAACAACTGCAACCAATCCATCCAGCTATCCGCTAATCCTCCTTATCAACAACCTGAATCTGCGTAAAGCTCAACAAACTATTAGTAATTTGTCACACACATATATATGGAAATATATATGTATGAATATATATATAAATATATATTATATGCATATATATATATATATTCATACATATGTATATACCATACATATATGTGTAGAAGAAAACTCTCAACACAACTTGATAAAAGAAATCAACAACCAATGCGATATCTAATACGAAAAAAACTGCTGATTCTAATAAATAGATTCAAATTAAATCTGACCTTACTCAAAAAACTCTCAAAGCCCAATTTCCCGAATAGCTTGTAATGTGAATTAGACATCCAATCCAAACTAAAATAAACTATTTCAATAATTAAATTATCCGTAGAAACAGAATTTGAATGAAAAGATCTCTGATTTCTCTCAAACCAAATGAACCAACTTATGATAGTGACTAATGAATCTAATATGTATCTTTTACTAACATTATAAACAAATCTATAAGAATCCCAATAATCAACATAACTATTGAAAGAATTAGTACAATCAAAAACAAAAATCCTTAAAACCATATTAAAAACAAAATTTGTGATATTGCATGAGAAAAATAAATGATCAACATCCTCATTCAAAAGATTACAAAAATAACACTTAACATCTAAAATGATATCCTTCCTCTTTAGAAGCTCAACCGTATTAAGTTTCTTATGAGTGATTAACCACATTAGAAATTTAGCTTTAGGAGGAGAATTAGATTTCCAAATAAACTTAAATGGCCGAAATGAGATTCCCGAAAAATTTATAAAGTTATACATAGAATTAACCGAATAAACTAACTTTTATCCATACCCCAACTAATTAAGTCCCTACACTCATCAATGTGGTATAATGATAACTTAGCATAAAGTAATGCTAATTGTCTTAACATTTCCCCTTCTAAAATATTATCAAAAGAAAACTCCCATGGGGGATCCAAATCTCTTCTAAAAACATCTTTAATCAACGCATTTTTTAAACTACAATTATTGAAGAGCTCCCTAAATTCAATTTTAAGTGGTAAACGAGAAATCCATGTATCATGCCAAAAGTAAGACATATTACCCGAATGAACAATCACCTTATAACCTAAGTTAAAAAATCAAAGCATTTTAATACTGACTTCCAAAAGTAAGATAATCTATTATACCAACTACCACTAGATCCAACAATAAACTCACCACCTGAATAGTAAAATTTAGATATAATAACCTTCCACATAGTCAACACTACAGGACACCTAAATTTCCACAACCATTTGGCTAATAAGGAAGAGTTAAAATTAATTAAATTAATGATCCCCAATCTCCCATCTTTTTTAGACTTACAATATACCTCCCAGTTTACTAAACGTTTGAAACCCCTACAAATAGGATCACCACCCTCACTCCATAGACAATTACGTCTTATTCTATCAATTTTTCCAATAACCCATTGAGGAAATCTATGTACAGACATCCAATAAGCAGGAATAGCAGTTAGTACCGAGTTAACCAGTACTAATCTACCTGCTCTTGACAAAAATCTATTGTTCCAACTTGATAGTCTACTATTAATCTTATCGATTATGACTAACCAATCCTCCTTCTTTAGTTTCGAAGGCCTAATCTTAAGACCCAAATGATCAAAAAGAAATTTCATGATAGAACAGTTTAAGGTGCTATCCACCATAGCCTCTACATTACCAAAATCATTAATGACCATAACAGAACTCTTGTCAAAATTAATTCTAAGACCTGATAACATCTAAAAACAATAAAGAATAAACTTAAGCGCAATAATGTGCTTTGGTAAATGAGAAGAAAATAATAAGGTATCATCCGCAAATTGAAGAATAGATAATTCATTGTTAAATTCCTCATTACCTACATTTCCCAAAACACCTAATCTCCCAGCTCTCTTAATAATTCTAGTAAAAACGTCAACTGCTAGATTAAATAATAGAGGTGACAGGGGATCTCCCTATCTAAGACCCCTCTTAGATATGATCTTCTTCCCCACAACCCCATTGACAACAATATTAGAACTATCAGACCTAAGTAAAAGCATTATCCGGTTAATCCATTTGACACTAAAACCTCTAGCAAGACATACTTCACAGATGTAATCCCAATCAATAGAATAAAATGCCTTCTCAAAATCTATTTTCAAAATAGCACACGAAAAATTATTTTTAACACATAAATTTATGTACTCCTGTACAGCTGCCACTCCATCCACTATTTGTCTACCTTTAATAAAAGCAGTTTGCGAATGATCTATAAGATCATTCATCTTACTACAAAGCCTATTCGCTAGAACTTTAGAAATAATCTTAGCAGATACATTTATTAAGGAGATAAGTCTAAAATCCTTTAAATTTTTTGCATCCTCTCTCTTCTTAATAAGGATAACATTAGCAAAATTAAAGTTTCCTAAACACAAATTACCATTATAAAAATCATTAAATAATTTAATAACATCAGATTTCAAGACCTCCCAAAACTATTTATAAAATAGAACAGAAAAACCATCAGGCCCCGGAGCTTTGTCACTAGGCATATCACAAATAGCCTTCCAAATCTCCTGCTTAGAAAAAGGCTTATCTAAATCTACTAACTCTCCCTTAATATCATTAGGGTAGATATCCTTCCAATTAATGTTAATTCTTCTCTTTATCCTAGTCCCAAAAATTTGTTTATAGTAATTGGTGAAAACGTCATTTAAATCACGCTGAGCTGTCAGTTCCTCATCATTAATAACTATAGAGTTAATCAAATTATCCCGCCTCCTCTTATTAGCCATACTATGAAAAAAATTCATGTTATTATCACCTTCCTTAATCCGTTGAACTCGAGATCTTTGCCTCCATATAGTTTCTTCCTTTTCCAATATCAATTTGAAATCATTTCTGAGATTGCAAAGCCTATCTCTCTCAACTAGATTAAGAGTCCTAGATTCACTTAACTTATCTAGGTCTAACATCTCACATAAAATCTTATCTTTCTTAATTCTAACACTACCAAAAACAAATTTATTCCACCTCTTAAAAAAAATCTTAATTTACCAAGTTTTGAAACAAAAATCTTTGCAGAATTATCATTGTACAAATTATTAAAATAGAATAACGAATTCCACTTAACAGTAACAAGTTTAATAAAACTGGTGTCTAATAGCCACATCTTTTCAAATTTAAAACTGTTACTAATTAAAATATTCGAATCACACGAAAGGATTAAAGGACAATGAACCGAATATAAAAAGGGTAAACCCTTTACTGTACAAATTTGAAATCTTTCATCAACCTCCGTACTTATAAAAAATCTGTCTAATAAAGCAAAAGACGGACTGTCTCTAACATTAGACCAAGTAAAAGATCTATTGTTAAGCGGAATCTCAATCAAATTATTATCAAGAATGAAATCATTGAATTCCTCCATATCAGAGAAATCTCCTTCTCGCGGAGATCTCTCTCCTAAAAACCTAGTAACATTGAAATCCCCCCCCCCACAATCCAAAGATTGGGGGCAAGGTTCCTAAAGTCCGAACATTCGTCCCACAAACGTCTCCTCTCAATCTATGTGTGAGGGCCATACACATTTGTAATGCCCAGGGAAGAATTATCAATAAGTGATGCTAAAATAATGTGTATAGAATGTATCTTAGGAAACCCCTGCGCAAATCTATATTGGTTATCTTTCCAACCAATCATAAGCCCTCCGGCAGTACCAATTGCCGGAAGACAAGCCCAATTACGAAAAAGGGACCCCCCTAACCTAGCATAAAAACTAAAACCAGGGTTCTCAATTTTTGTCTCTTGAAGCAAAACAATATCAATATGATAATCTTTAAAACAAGTCCTAACTTTAGCACATTTTTTAGGGTCATTTAGGCCCCTAATATTCCAGCTAACGATCCTCATTTACTCAAAGAAGAGACTCTCTCTAATTCTCTACTCCTAATGCACTCCGCGTCAATCTCTATATCCGAAAAAATAAAGGCAGTATCATTAGCGAGCTGAAATAACTGACTAGTCGAAAGGCTACCCAAAGCAAAAGGAGTATAATCACTACCAAAAATCGGAGACATACCTGAGCCCAGATCTGTACTGCTACACTAGCATTCGGATTCAGGGACTTACCTCGAGATGAAGAGAGACCATATCTGATCCTGGTGCTACGCCAAATCAATCCAGAACTGGGAATCACTCTCCTGCGTCTCCCCCTCCTAGACGAAGGAGTGGATACATCACTACTCAGAGGATGTCCACTGCTAGACTCAATCATTCTATTACTGATAGAAAAGCTCGAACCAACAACAGAAACACACTCAGATCGAGGCTTATCATATTCCAAAGAAGTCACACCAAAGCATGACCTCAAGAACAAAGAGCGAAGTCTCACACCCAATTCACTCATAATCACTACACCAACACCCCTATCACACGAAAACCAAAAGCCACTCAATGCCGAATCCGCTACCAGTCGCTCAATAACTGTCCATCGACCATCTATTCTCACATCACTACTGAAAAATGTCTTGGTTTCATACATGCATCCCATATAGTCAAACTTTCCTGTCCTGGCAGTCATATGCTCAACGCAACAACAATGAGATTGAATGTCCACCCTCTCCACATCTTTACTGGCTGTATCGGCAAGTGAAATGGTCAACGTGTCCTCACTCCCAGTGATTCGAGACACAAGACTATCACAAACTTTAACTTTCTAATTATCATACCTCCCAACTTTAACTCGCCTAACTTTGAATACTTTCCTTTTTGAGACAGAAGACTTCTGAGTATCTTCATTTTTAATCACTGAAGTAGGCCTCTCAGTTTTTTCAATTCCTACTAGTGAATCACAAGCAGTAACTGACTGATAAGAATCAATCCCATCCTCATAGTTTTCCAACATACCATAACTATTCGAAAGTACAATGTCATCAGCTACATTCCAATCTCCCTTCTCCTCAAAACCTGAACTGTAAAGAGGGTCATCAGCTTCATCGACAAACTCATACCCACTCATATCTATCAAATCATCCCCTATCATCATGTCTCTTACCCTCACTCTCTTGCTAGCCAAATAATCAATAAACAGATAACCTTCAATGAGGCCCATGCAGTTCATTACTTCAGGATCAGATAACATAGGATCAGAATGTTGGACTTCCCATAAAAACCCTGCAGAACCCACCAAAACATCATCACTGAACAACACTTCAACTTCAGCCACTCCCAAATCCTCCACACGTACATTCCCCGATTGAATCTTATCATCCTTGTGTAATGAATATAAGCCAAAACCCGAATGAATAGGATCATCACAATTTGAATGGTTTTGAAAAGCGACAGCACTTCTATCACAATTAATGACATTGTTAATAACATCAAAGTGCTTCAATAGTTCATCCAAAAACAAACAAACTTTCCTCTTATTGCTTGAAGTCGAATCCGAGTATATCTTGCGAAACTACAAAAGATTAAGGCAAAAATCAATAGCATGATCCTTTCTTACCAATGGACGAGGCATCGGAGGAAACACAACTTCACTATCAAACCTCTTACTCCACAAAATTCCATCAACTAACCCATCCAAATGCCACCCCATCAATAATAACATATAAGCCCCATCATTCTCATTTTCAGAAAAATCCGTAACGTAATGGTCCAGTATTGAAATTATCTTCTGACATATTCTCAAACAATTGAAGTGCAAGATGTCAAAAACGGATTTCCCTCTAAACCACACCGGACAGCTAAACTTTCGATGTCCTAAACCTCCGCATTTGAAGCAACAGATTCCATTTCGGCAATCCTTCGCTAAGTGGAAAGAATCTCCATACTTGAAACAAAATCGATCACATACCTTTTTCATACGAAAAGAATTATTAACTAAAGTATTGTTCCAGTCATAGGACATAGGAGCCTTTCTAGCCATATCCACATAAGAGATCGGGTTAAAGCGTTGAGGAACATCAGTATATGAGCTTTGAGGAATATTACCACTTGCGTCATAAGAGAAAGAACTATAATTTGGAGCACCACCATCATTTTGAGACCCCTCTTCATATGAATTCAATATAATACTCTGCCTGAAAGTAAGATTCAAATGCCCAGGCTTCGTCTTTGTTTCCTCGATGAGCACAATCGGAGCCATGTTCTTGTAAATACTAGTAACACATGAAAAATACCTCTTGATTTACCACCAAATATTAAAACATCCCTTGACTCGAGCAATATCTTCCTGGCTATATCTTCATCTCCCTCGTCCCTGTATACAAACTCAGCCGAATCTCCAATGGAGAAGGAAACTACTGGAAGTCCGGCCATCAGACTATCAAAACTTTCATCTTTATCTTGATGTAGACCTAGTTTTCCTTCCGGATTATAAAAATTAACTATACAAGTATCAGGTTTCATTTGCGGAAGTTCTTCTATTCTACCATCATACTTCTCGATTTCTTTGCGCGCAACATCAATAAAATCACTAACCATCTTAATCAACTCAACAAGAATCTCAGGGGGTAAGGCCCCATCGATTATTCGTTTATCTTCGTATCTCTTTGACTGCGGATTCCAATTTTTCCTAAAACACGTCATATACAGATTTAATTTTGCTCCATTCTCGTAACCAGGCATATAGAAACCACCTTCTCCAATTCCTAATTCTTGGCATCTTTTAACAATTTGGATCTGATCATTAATGCTAATACAGTTCTTTAATAAAATCATACCCGAACTCAGAACTTTATGATTCACTTCTTTAAGCATTGATTGCATTCGATCTTCACCCAAACTCATCACAATACCGGGATTTTTCAAACTCACCGATCCCTTCATTTTATTATACAAGCATATGTTAAAAACGTTTTTCCCCAAATCGACATTAGAAAATCTTTCATGTATCTTCCTTGGAAATTTTCCCCTTGAAGAATCAGTACAATTGTCGCTTCGATGCCCCGAACCACCACAATTATATCATTTTACTTGATTTCTGCATCTACTCGCTAAATGGCCGTAATCTCCACAACGGTAACAACGTCCATGAAATCTTGCAGAAATCAAATCGGGGTGAGAACATAATGATTGAGAGAATTGTGGATTTGGGCGAGATCTAATCCAAGAAGAAGATAAGGTTTCATCCACCATTTTCAATATTCACTTTTGTATACTTCATAAGGACATTTTTCATTTCTTAAGAAATGCTTCAAAATATAACTTTCATTTATTTATTTTAAATAAATAATTAATTAATAAGATAAATAAATAAATCTTGATAAAAAATTGGAAAGTAAATATTACTTTCCTGAATTCGGCATAAACGAATTTCAACTTATAACTCGTTTCTGAATAATCTATATTCGATTAACGTTCCGAATTTCGGTATAAACTCACTGTTTCAGGTCAACTTGGTTTCTAAATTCACTTTTGAATTTACCACTTTCAACATTTACCAATTTCCCTTCTATGTCCATTTCGAACAACGAAATAATTCCATTGTTTTCCTTTGGAATGATTTCCCATTTCCTTTTAAACAATTCATTGCTTGAATTTATATTTTCAAACTATTTTATAATCATCATTTCGCTTAATTTATCAATATCATTTATAAATTGAATCACTTGTTTCAAAACAAGTTATTATATTCTAGCCCAACCGAAATTCCATTTCTATTTTAAAAATAGAAACTTACCTTTTTATTTAAAACCCCAAATTTCTTTTCCCCATATATTCAAATCTATTTTTCGGTATTCTAATACTACTTATTTCTGGTCATTGTTGTTTAAACATCCCAACACACAATAATCAACCACAGATTATTCATCACATCATATAATGCAATATATGAAAAACAACAATATAATTGTTGAGGAATCCAGGTGGATCCCTCCAACCTGTTTCCCTGCATCCACAGATGTTAATTACAGAAATAACTTTTATTTCATATCAATATGAAATATTAGAATCAATATTTAAGCTACGGTACCTATAATTTCAATTAGCTAATCATCCAAACGACCATCACACACAGCATTCAATCATTTTTATCAATAATAAATAACGTTCATAAAATTATAAAACTGGACAGAATTAGTGAGTTTACTCACCTTAGTCGTTAATCGCTAAATAACGATTAACATCGGTTCGGTTGATTATATCGGACGTTTTATTCCACCATAAATTGAAACGATCTCCAAATTGCTCCAGACTGAATCCATTGTGTAGCTTGCGACCTAACGATCGTATAGGATCCAACTCCATCTTCCTATTTGATTAACCGTCCATCCCGTGTGGGTGTTATCTTCCCTAAACCAAACGTGCTCCCACACTTCCTTCTTCCCTATATAAGAACAAGCATCCTTGCCGAAATGTAAGCTTCTTCCTTTTTGGGCTCTCATTATTAATATGCATTTTTCCTTTTAAATGGGACTTTTTGTTAAAATTCTCAACCCAATTCCCTTCTAAAACCCATGTCCGCTTTGGTTTATCCCCTTAAGATAAGGACACCCGTTCCCGTTCAATACCCTTTTGTTCAAACAGCCCCCACTCATTTCTTCCCTGCGGATTCCCCGATTCACTTCTCTCTTTGTTATTTTATTTTTGGGCTTTACCTAGAATAAAGTTGGCCCATCACTAAAATAACATACACTGACCAATGTACTACAAGTATTATATTCTTCTTTGATTAACATTTTCGTGACCTCCTGTAAAGCTTCACCACCATTTTCGTGTTCTTGTCCTCTATTCCTTTCGCCATTCACAAGAACCCATTCTACTCCACACTCCATTATTTTACAGGATAAAAACACCATCCCGCTCCTCTTCCAACTCTCCTTCACCTTATTCCCATTTTTCCTAACAGGACGTTGCAATTCCACTTCCGTCGATCCGCTACAAACCGTGGCCTGGTCTTCTCGACGCTGTTACCATTCATACCGCGACCAAACACTTCGCCAAACTCCACCAAACCTCGTCCAGACCTCCTCACCATCGCGCTAATGTTGAAACTACTCACTTTTTCTTCTAATCCATACTGTTATAACATCCATCCACGGTGAGAGAAAAGAAAGGGCGAACAGTTGTTATGATCGAGACCTTCATTTTGTACACAAGGTTGGAGAGACTTCTTTAAGGAGTGACACATAACCGGTTTTAGATTTTTCCCTGGGTATTTAATCGGATTTAGATTTATCTTTGTAGCCACTAAAACGTTTTTGCGTGGAGTTGCTGAAGAAGAACATGAGTGAAAGCTTAGTATATATTTATAGATTTTCAACCCTTGCGTGCCAAGGAATAAAGTGACTAAGCTATACAGTATAGGTCGACTTTAAGGACAGCTCCAGTTTCCTTCTTTCATTTTCTATGCATTCGTATGTAGACTTTGATGTGTTTTGAAAAGAAAGTGGCACTGCACTCCTTGCAAGCCCAAGGAACAAATTAAAAAAGTATTATTTGTATATATTGTTTATATATTCTGATAATATAGACGTACACGTAAAACATACGGTTGAAGTAGTACAGAAAAATTATAACATACGAACCTTATGTAGTAACTTAGTATGCTAAGTCACACCAAACTAAGTGTGCCAGATCTCACTTTATAAACTTTTTTCCCTCCTTTATCTTTAAATTCAGTACAACTCAAACGAACGTTTCACTTTATAATTTCCCCATTAGGTTTGCTAAAGAACAAAGTCACCTTAAATGCAAACTTTCAGACATGTTTGAAGACTTAACCCAAATTGATTATTACTGCACCATGACAACCAGAACTGACAACATGACATGGTAGCCATTACAAGGTTATTGAAATCCAACCTTACTTTGCTTTTTGGGTGCATTTAGTGATATTATGGCTCCTATTATTGTTGAATTAGGTCAGTTAATTTATATTTGACTCTTTGAAGTCATTTGAAATCCGATGATGACAATAAGACAATCATATTTGTAAATCAGATAAATATTTGATTACTACACCAACGGATATATGAAATATTCTAAGTTTATCCATGATCGTATTGAAAATGAAAAAAATAAATTAATCGATTTCCTAATTAACAGATCTATTAAAAATAAAATATTGTTATTATATTCCAATTATTTCAAATATTCAAAATATTTGAATTCAAACCATTTAAATTATCGAAACCCCGTATTAAATTAATTAAATAGATTAATTATTAGATCGCTAAAATCCTGGGACGTTACAGGTCCCGACGTACTTGGAGAGATTTGGGATTTGCAAGGGCTTCTCTCCTTTATTGGACTAGGAATAAAGCGCCTTCGGTTTCGTTCAATCCCAAAACAAACTTGTATGGATTGTATGTCTGACATTTCATTTTATGGCATAGAAATCTTTATTAAATATACATCTGTTTGGTGATGAAGAACCATTCTCTTAGCTTAACGCCCTTTTATGAGACATACGAGCTCAGAGGTTATATATTGGTAGATATCAGTTATGTGTTATAAATTGACAATGTGGCATGCTAAGTGAAATGAGTTGTAGACAATCAAAGCATGGATTAATTAAAGTGTAGCTTTGTGTTTAACGAGACCTCAAGCCTCACAACCTGGTAATGACCTAAAACAGGATGAGTGTAGCAAGGTTATGTGGGTTCACTACAACAAAACTGAGGTTAGATAGCAAAATGGAATAGCGTTTCCATGTCTTCCAATGTTAAACGCTCTTTAAAGGTGGGTCTCCAACATTATTCAAAGGTACAAATTCTCTTCTACTCTTGTTCAACACTATTCAAAGAGGAAGGAAAAAAAGGCAGAAAGAAAATTATTTCCGCGGGAACTAAATCCTCTTCGTGAAAACCTTTTTGCCCTTTGATACAGTAAGCCACGAATCCCCGAACTAAAATCCCTTTTCACTCCATCGCTCCAGAAGCTATCGATCCCTAATCTCAACGTAAATCACAAAATCCCTAAACCGCAAAATCATAAATCATTGAATCTACCTTATCATGAAAAGCGTATATCGCGTCTCTCTATTTTGAACGGGAATGAGAGATACCTAAATCTCTTTTATACTTTTTTTTTATTGTTTTGCTTATGATTATTAATTTGTTTTGTTTTGCTTATGATTTTTAATTTGTTTATTATTTGACCGAAATTGGCATGAATTTAATGTTTTTCAGAAATTTTTATACGAATTAACTTATTAGTTTTACTAATACGAGAATTTCATCCAATTTGAAATAATGCTGTTCAACTTACTTTTAAATGTATAGTTAGCTCAGCTTATAGTTTCAGCGCAATTTAGTAATTATCTTGTGATACAACTTTGATTTTGATTCTGTAATTTTACAGGAAAGTAGAAGACATTTCGGGCTGACACAGAAGATACCGGATCTAGAATTTGCTTCTTGAAATTTAAGCTTCCATCACTCAGCGACAATCTCTCACTCAGGTAAGGATTACAAAATAATATATGTTACAAGCTTGTCAAGTATGGAAAATTTAGTTGATATATATTACTTATACAGATTTGGTAGTATTTACTAAATTACATTTAGCTGGTGTTTAGAGTGAATTGTTGTATTCCCTTGCAGTATCCATTTTCGTCAATATTTTGTTAGGAACCTTCGAAATAGTATATTAGACATCACAAAAATACAATTCTTATTATATAATATATGTCATGAAGCTTAAAAATTAAGCAAAGAGGAAATCTATTGACCAAATGCACCCAAATAGAGACCAAAAAGTAACATATGCAATACAATTAGTATGGGCACAATCTACATATGTACATGTATAAAAATGTATTCTTCATTATAGCGGAGATGATTCCATCAGCTAAAGCAGGTTGTAAAACCAGATGTTTAGGAAAGGGGCTTCGTTTTTTTTATTTGGCAATAAAATGAAAGGCAAAACCGAGAAATGCATGCATTATTTGATGCATAATATGGAAACAACAATGGAGCCAAAAATACAAACAACTATATTAATTCCAATTTTAATTAATCTACCAAAACCCACAAAATGGATCTGTTTTAACAAAAAGTGATCGAATATCAAAACTAACTTAGAACAAAAGGCTAGGCCTTATAGAATGTAAAATAATTTCCAGCAAATACAATTCAGTATAATCTGATTGAGGACGATATATAACTATCATCCTACATCATCTGGTAAATACAATGCAAGTTGAAATTGATGAAATAAAAAATATACATGTTTGTAACATATAAGTTATGGAAACATATACATGTTTGTAACATACATAAGCAATCTTGTACTTCCTAGTATTATTTAACCTATATATAAAAATCAATAAAATTTTGAAGTGATAAACGTGAAATCATGTCAGGATTTAAGTTTGTGGTAATATGTTTTGTTTTTAAGCTAAGTACTCAGTTTTTCTTTCTCGAATACAAGATTTTCCAAGTGCCACATTGTCACAATGTACTGTTAAGTTTCAAATATACAGCTGTTTACAGAGACAGCTCTGTATGTTTATTGATTTACGAAAAAAGTTACGAAAAAAACCAGTCATCTAGATTATTCTAGATCCACACAGTTTTATATACAGCGGGTTTGTATGGAAAGTTATATTGCTAATATCAGCATGATCTTAGGCATCATTATGGTAAAGCGCAATCCTCAAAAATATTTTAATGAGTCCTAGGCATCATTATGCTAATATCAAGAGTAAATGCATCTTTATCCTTAAAAACATATTTTAATGAGTTATTTACAAAGCGCAATCGAATCCAAGAAGTGTATAAAGCTCAGCCTCAAAGATCAGGTACATGTTGCTGCTAATTTTAAATATATAAATGGCTTTGAGGCTGAATAATTGAGTCTGGATTTCACGTACATGTTCAACTTTAGAAATGAATTAAATAATAGAATTCAAGCTTTTTGGTTGAATGTTTGGGCATTAATCCAAGTTAAATCTTTTGCAAATCTTCTCTCTCACATGTCGATTTTGTAACGTACAATTGTCTGTTTTTTCAGTTGCCACATTAGCTTGTTATGCTTCGATTCCAACTTGTTGCTTATCTAAATATGAAATAGTTGGGTCTCCAAATGTCTGTTGCACAATACTAGAGTTCTCTATATTCTTATTCGTCTGTGTACGTCTAATGAATGTTGTCTCTTTTACTAAGTTTTTTGAGTAGTTGCATAGTAGTTCCTAGTGTTATGACAAAAAACTTTATAATTTGTTATTGGGTTTTTTTATCCATGTTTATATCATGAGCTTCATTAGGCTTTGTCTTATAGATTCGAAATATGCAATTCTTATTAGGTGGTCTAAGTGTTTGCAGCTTTGACAATTTCTTGTTTGCAGTCGTACTCAGCTGTTGTGATTCTATTTTATTTTTGTCATCAATAAATAGTACTTCTCATAGAAAGTTAAATTCACTGGCGTTTTCTGTTGGGCCCCTGCATTTTTTTAAATGAATGCTTGTATCTTTTGATCCATTAGACGTTCTATCTATAGTATTTTTGGCTAGTTATTTACTGTCAACTGAATCAAGAGCTGTAACAACTCGGAAAATCAGAACCAATTTAAAATTTCTATTTTGGCAATTTTAATGAATTTTGAATATTTAGAATGATTTATTTTAAATAATAACGGCAAGAAATTTATTTTTAATAGAATCAGAACGTATATATTTATTTGAATCGACGTTAGAATATAAATATTTATTTTAATTATAAAAGGAATTGAAAATGGCGCGATAGTTTGAAATTTTGATTTCAAATTTCAAATGAATGTACAGAATTCAAAATAAACCAGATTTTAGCTAAACCAAAAATATTAGTATCTATTTGAAATTATCTTTCCAACGAATTTGAAAAATTTAAATTTCATAGCGGGAATAAAAAGTTAAGCCCAGTTGAGAATTCAGAATAGTCGCTATGGAAATATGGCTCTTAAAATAGACATTTTGCAAACGACCTCCGTTTTCGACGAAACCACATTTGTTGGATCTGGAGTGTCAAGTTATTGCTAGATTCCAATTTTTATAATTTTTGAAGTCAATATGTGAGCGTAGCAAAAGAAAAGATGTTTTAACAGTTTCAGTCAATTTGGATCGACCAGAAAATGGCCATTTTTAAACGATCTTCAAATTTGACGAAATTAGTTTTGTTAGGACCGTATCGTCAATACAAAGCTAAAAATAATTTTTCAGGGATTTTTAGATTCAGTATGTGGCCCCGATAAATTAAAATGTGCGCTCAAATTAAATATATATTGATTTATATTTTAATTTTAACGAAAACTGAAAGAAACTATAGAATTGGCTTACGAAATATATCCCATTGTGTTCAGAGTGGGGGTATAACGCTAGGGACGACAGTCGTTGGGTCTGGTTTGGGGTTAGCGTAAAAAGGTGACTTTTCAGAATTTAATATTATATATATATAGTAGAAAGACAACACTATTCTCTCTCCTATTCATTCCCGTCACTCAAAATTTTCAACCCCAAATCAATGTTAGCCTCTCTCTCAAACCTCTGCCGCCACCCAACCCTAGCTGCCGCCTCCGTTAGTCGCGCCCCTCTCCCCCGAACCTCCGCCCGCCTCCGATGACCCTTTCCTGGCCCACGTGACCCCGTCGTACCCCCTCCTCTACTAACCGAACCCCACAGCCCGCCGTCGATGGTCAGGGCACCCGCACCAACCCGACGCCGCCCTTTGAACCCCCACCTTTGGCGCAATGCAGCAGCACCCCACCCCTCCTTCCAATTCGACTGTAAGTCAGTGTTTATTGTATTGAGTTATTTATTTTTATTTTGAGCAATTGGTTTTAAAAAGGATAAAGGTCAATTTTAAATGTGAAGAAGGCTTTGATTTTTATATGAAGAAAGCTAGATTTTTTGACATAGAAAGATTCAATTTTTAAAACATAGAAAGATTCGATTTTTAAAACATAGAAAGATTCGATTTTGAAACATGAAAGGATTTGATTTTTAAAAATGAAAAAGGTGAGATTTTTAAAATAAAAAGATTTGATTTTTTTAATACGAAAAGATTGGATTTTTATGATGTATAAGGTTTGATTTTTATTATAGAAAAGATTTGACTTTTAATTATATAAAAATACGATTTTTATATATGTAACTTTGTTGTAAAAATATGATATTTTATATATAAGTATCATTATAAAAATATAATTTTTATATATAAAATAGAGATAAAAAATATAATTTTTATATAGAAAGAAGCGGTGTAAAAATATATGAATTTTATATACGAAGTGCCATTATAAAAATGTGATTTTTAAAATAAACATCATATTAAAAATGCAATTTTTACTATGAACAGCGGGAAAAGATCGCATGCAAATTTTGGGAAAATCCGAACCGTTCAGAAATAGAGAATGGAGGAGTGGATCCCAAAGGTGAGAACTCCTCACTATAATTTTCTTTATACTGTTATTTATTTTATTACTGCATATATGAACTGTTCCCCGTCGTTCACAGACCATGGACGACTTGTTTGTTTGATTGTGTGGTTGCTTGGTTTTTTTTTTTTTTTTTTTTGAATTTGGTTGTTTGGGTGAAATGAATGATTAGAATTGGATGTAGGTGGCACGAGCCAATATCAGGAGAGGGGTAATGCTAGACATTACCCGATTTCAATATCGCGCCGTTATAATGTCGAAATAAAATGTGTTAGTTAGAAATAACATTTTTTATTGAATGTTTGAACTGTTAAAAATAGCAAAGTGTTGAAATAAATATTTTAACGTTAAAAATATAATTTTTGATGTATAAATGAACGGGATGAAATTCTCCTAAAAAGAATTGAATATTCATTTACAAATCGGACGATTTGTTTATGTACACACCTTTATCTGACATTGATTAGGACGATAAAATTTTATACAACGCCCAACTGCACAAATAATATTCAGTATTTGTTGGTTGAAACCCCACACGGGTGTTGGGATGATATTTGACGCACACTAATCCCAATTATTTAGTTGTATGTCGATCGATTGGTTGACAGGCTGTTGTAAGCATTAAATATTTATATTTAATGCTTATGCAGTGTAGAATGCACTCTAGATGATGGTTGATTGTTTATCGTTGTTGTTGTATACATGTATTGTATAAAATCCATATAATCAACATTATATGGTAATTGACTGTGTCTGATTCAGTTCAGAAAGAACGAATATTTTAAAATAATATTCAGAAAAGAATCAAAATTTGATTTTGATGTCCGATTTGGGACGGACACGAATATATATAAATATATTAAGCCGTGTTGATTAGATTAACGCTAATTTGACGTGAACGATATTTATATCGACTTTATTCATTTTTATAATGAATATCGAAAAGGAATTAATTTCAAAATCTAATGTTTTGAAAATATTATCATTTATATATTAATGATATGGAATATTCAATTTTGATGTGAAATTGAATATGAAGTTGAAATCGTTTTGAAAACGAATTTAAAAAGATTTATAAAATACATTTTAAATAGAAATCGACGAAATATATATTATATATATATTATATAATGGCCTGAATAGAACGCGTCGCGCTGCGGCAGTTCGCGAATTTCGACCGTTGACTTCGAATGGACATTACAGGAGATCCGACCGTCGGATTCTCCTAAAACTGGAACCATTCGGTTCGTATCAAAAAGAGATTTTTAACGAATATTAGAGATTTGAAATCTAATGGTTGGATTTGGAATTATGTCCAAATCAAATTTGGAAAAGGCCGCTGTAAGTGCAGTTCGATGGTCGTTTATGGAAATCGACTGTACGGGCCTTGATAAAATTATTTAAAATATCAATAACTAGTGTAAAATCATAAGAAATGATTTGGAAAGAATTAGGATGAAAAATTCCATATTTGAAAAGATAAAAATAGATTTTTATCGAAATGAACTAGTTATTAACTAGAAAAATAATTTATTTATTTTTAGAAATAAATAAATTGGATTTGAAATGGTTTTAAAAATAACCAGGATTTCCAATATATAAATTGGAATGGAATTGAATCGAAATTGTCTTCGGAATATTTTGATGTTGGATTTCGTGATTATACAGATTTTGTTATGGAAATTTGAAAGATATGTTTATATCGTTATTTCCAATACGTTATTTGTTGGTTGTAGAATTTGATATTGAATATAAGCTGATATATTTTGTACTCAGATTCTTGTATTTAATATCAAATGAGAATTTGGGTTTGTCGTGAACGGTGTCTTCAGTAACACTGTTCTTGAACCCCATGTGAAGAGAATAATTCTTTTAATTTAGATTGTTAGAATTTCCAATAATATTTAATAATTGGAATAAAATGGAATGTGAATTGGGTTTATCGTAAACTGTGTTTTTAACGACATTCGTTCTTTAACCCGATTTACAATGAAATGTGATTTGGAATTTATAAATCTTTTGTTAAGATTTAAAAGAAAATTTCCAAAGTGAAGTTTTCCAATTTAATAAAATAAATTAGAATGGAATGGAATTCGATTTGGTAATAATCGAAGTGGACTTCTGTGGAGGAAGATTGTTACATATATGGAATTTAAGAGTCTTTGTCGTTATTCCATTTATAGTATTGGTTGGACATGGAAGTTCATATCGACTATATATATCGATTTGTTTTCCATGAAAATTCCATTGTTAATAGAATGAGATTTTGGGTTTATCGTGAGCTGTGTTTTAAATGACATTAGTTCCTTAACCCAATTAAAGATAAGATTAATTTCTTAACACTGAATAGTCATTAAGTAATGATTTTTGGAAATTAAAACTGAATTAGAGTTTTAATGAATCTTTAAATAGATTGAAAGGTGAATTTGATAACTAAAATTATCAAATTCAAGAAATGATCGAGAATGGAGTATCACAAGTTCTGCTCCAGGCGATAGTTAAATCTTTAATTAGATAGGTTGGGATTGGGAAATTAAACTAATGATTACTTCGGTAAGGTTCACTAATCCCAACTAGTTTTGTTAAACCATAATCTGGTTTGAATTTATATCCAAAGGAAGATTAAAGAAAAATTTAACGAATTTATCTTTGATAAAATTAATGGGAACCTTTCCCAAAGTATAAGAATATTTGAATAAAGGAATATTCTGGATTGGAATGAGGCATATGTTGTGTTTTTATAGCACTTGTTTATTATATACGCGAGTTATTCAGAAAGATCGGGTTTATCCCATTCTGAATAACTGATTCGACGATATGTCGGGGATGAAGACAGTGGTTGAAGTTCAGAGGTCTTCACATCATTTAGATGGTTACTGATGTCTTGATTGGGCTGTACACCCAAGACGAGGTAATAAATGGTGATCGTTCCAGACATACTTGGAGATCGACCGGATATGCGAGGGCATGTCTCCTGTATTGGACATATGGGATGAGGAATATGGTGCCTCCGGTTTCGTTCAGACCCAGAACGAACTTGTAAATGGATGTGTGTCTGACATCGGATTTCATTCTGTGTGATTGATAGACAATGGTTGCATAGCGTGAATTGCCTATGTGGCATGCTGAGATGCAAATGATCAAGGCTTCTGTTGAAAAGCAGAGTCTTGTGGTTGATGATCAAAGCACGGCTTTAATATAGCATAGCTTTGTGTAGCGTCAATTCGCGAGCCTCACACCCCGTGTGAACCAGAAATGGGAGAGTACTTCAAGGAGGACATGCGTTTCCTTCTAGCTAGGAGTAGTGTCAGCGTTTTGCAAGCCCTGACGTTTTACTTATGTGGATGATGGATAGCGAGGTGCCTCGGTTATTTCGGTCTTTGCGGAGCCGATGGATAGTCTTTATACAGACCAGATTTATGCCCCATAGGTCGGGGAAACGTAGTGTTCAGGCATTTTAATCCACTCCGTGTGGACCGGCCCTGACGATCTAAAGGCTTGATAGAGTACTTGCCTGAGGCTCGGGCTAGAGAGTCTCGAAGCGGTAAGGACGATCCCTTGCCTTGGTTCACTGATGGAAATCCAACTTCCAATACGACATTTTGCGGTTTTGATTGTAGAGCCTAGTATGGCGACATAGTGGGATGGGGCACTCATGTCGTCTATAATTGATACATTTATATTTGAAATTGTTTTGACACTATAAACTTATAGTAATAGTAAAATATGAAATTTCACGTACCAAGCATTTTTGGTTATTATAAGGTAAAGACTCTATCCTCCGGCTTGCGTTGCATTGTGTGATAGGACCTGAGTCTTATAATAGCTTCATTGTTCTTTATTTAGCATTGCACTGTTTGTTTTATGCACTGGTATTCTTGGGAGGAAACCCGTTCCGTATTATACGGCGTGGCCCCTTGATTTACCTAACTTTAAAATCAAATTAATAACTGTTTTAGTTCTCACACCAGTCACATGACTGACCTGGAGTTTATTGTTTTAATCTAAACTCTGGGTGACCTTATTTTCCATACGGGCAGCTAGTAGTTTTGGTTTTGCAGATTTATATTCATAGGATCCTGGTTTACAGCTGGAATGATATTCGGAAAGCTCTGTATCCGTATATTCTTTCAGTTGTGTTTTGTATTATTTTCCACTGCACTGTAATTTGTAAATCTCTGATATTCTTCTGATGTATATTATTTATTCATACTCTGTATATTCTTGTATTCTGATGTAAATTGTTGTAATAAGCAATAAAATGTTCTTCTATTTGTGTTCTGATTCGTCTTATCCTCCATTCAATCTGGGCTTTCCTTCACGGGGAAGTTTGGGTCGCTTCAAGAGCTAAAAGAGAAATGTTCAAAGTAAAATTCTCTGCTGAATACGAAATGTTCCCAACATTCCGAATTCAAGAGCTGAATATCCAACGATTAGATATGCTTTAAGCATAACCAAACTTGGTATTGGTCATTATATGCCAATAACAAAAACCGCACATGTACTACCGCTAGTGCTTCACATGAAATGCAAATCCCCATTGAGCAAAATGTATCTAATTTGATTTAGTTGTTATTTTTATTATGTTTTGTTTGTGTTTTCCTGATTTGAGATAATTAGTGAGGCAGGGAGGAGCATACATTTAGACTCTTTTTTACAAAGACTGGCTGTACTGTGAATACAGGATGGATGTGGACACCAATTAAAAGGGTAGTTTTGGCATTTCGTATCGTTTGAGATAAATGGATTATGAACATGTGCGATATAGGGAGGTACAGACTGGGGGTAGACTATTTGAAATTGACGGAAATGCCCTTGGGTTGTATGGAGTGGGGCAGGAGATTGACGTGACAATTCGGAAATTGAGTGACAATTCGGAAATTGAGTGACATAAGATGCGAAATTTTCTGTTTCTTTGCAATTATGTGAAAATAAGATATACAGTGATGGTTTGATGCTTCAAATAACTTTCATTAAAGTGAATGCTGAAAGAAATTTGATTCCAGTTATTGAAAAAATATTAAAATACATTTGCATTTTTCATTTTTCATAGGGATTTAACAAAAATTGGTATGTTATATAGTAAAAAATCCATTAATGAGATGAAATCATAGTTTTCTTATGCGATCCACTTTCAATGCACCAATCGTTTGTGTTGATTTTGAAGTAACAGATTATTATTTATTATTTTCAGAGGATCCATTTTCCATGAGCAGGAAGAGGACCAGCTTATACCAAGGTATGCGATTCCTTCCTTCCACTTTCTATAAAGCTTCTACAAGTCTCCTTCTGGTTTTCGTATTAGTTGCTATGTAAGTTCTATAATCAATTTAACTGGGTGAAGTGGCTTTTGATTATCAAATACATGACTAACAAGGAAATTCAGAAAGGCATTTTGCATAATGACATGAAAGCTCTGCAGTGAATGTCATTTTAAATCCTTATATATATATTGGCAAGACACTTTGCTATCAACCGACTGAGTACATGAAGTGTGAACTATTAACATTCACATAGGCCCATTATATTGTTCTTCCCGAGCATGTTATCATCGTACATGGGTATATATTTTTGCAAGTGCAAGCAACAAATTTTAATCTCCTATTTTGTTACCACGGAGAATTTTGTCTAATTAACTAGGATCGTCTTAGCAATTCACGTAATTAACATCAATAAAGGAAAATAATAATGGATATGAATCCATAAGGTATATCACTACTGGGAAAAACAAAATAGACCGATGTGTCCTACAGAAGACTCCACCTAGCTATGTCTGTAGCTCGTTTAGTTGACAACCGAATCTCATGACCATGAATGCCAAATATATGAATTCTCTGTTGTTGTTCATGCAAAATCTAATACCAGAAGGCTGCATTTGTTTCAGCATTATTGTGCTTAGCAGCTGCCTATCAATCCACTTTTCTTTGTCCATATTAATATTTATTTCCCGTTGTTAGCAAATCACATCAATAGCAGGCTCAAAGCTGAGACCTGGCAAACCCAAACTAACTCTTTGAATAATTACCTAGCTGGTCTCCAAGTGTCACCCTCGTTAATCACAAACCCATAATGTATATTTCTGTAGTCATTCTTGATTTTTATAGGACTCTTTTATTTTTTGTATTCATAAGCTACCCGAGATGTCATGTTCTCTAGTGCAACCTTTTTATGTTCTTCCTCGTATTGAGTTTGTGCATGTACATAGTCACAAGAGGAATGCACAGTTTTTGAAATATCCACCTTCCCATTTACTTGCCGAGTCTTCCTCGTATTGAGTCTTTACTTGATTTTTCCTGCATACTTACTAGTAATTCACATGGATCCAATTTCTGTACTAGTTCCAGATCCTGGATTCATCTAAAACAGCTTTGATCTGTCTTTTAACACGACAGTTACATGACAAGTAGGTTTCCTAATTGGGTAACTCTGCCCTCGAGCGCTAGGTCTAGACCTCTTAATGGTAGGACCTCCATTCACCTCAAACTTGCCAACGAACAAATCAGCTTCTTTCAAGCCCATATTATGACGAGCATTTGCCGCTGCAGAGTACACCAATTTTAAAATAGGACTATTCAGACCCATAAATTCTGTTAATTAACAGAGAGGAACATATTTAACGTGGTTCATGTTGAGTTGAACTGACAGCTTTCGAATTTACATTATTGTGCTGAGTTAAGTGGAATATTAAGCTAATATTGCTTATTTGTGTCGGAATCTATATGTGATGTATATATGCAAGTTTAAATATTTTAAGCTAGTATTGCTTATTTTTGTTGTTACAAGACCAAATTGCTTATGTTTTGGACAAAATATCAAAAGCAAGAGTAAATCAAGCATTCGACTACTTCGTAAGTAATTTGTTAATGCAAGTATGTATGACGTATTATGGACATGGAAGAGTTGATCAAACAATATGTATGAGTTCTTAAGTTTGGATATATGAGAAGTAATTTGAATGATATGTATGAAATATTAAGTTTGAATATATGAATGTTGTTTGAATGATATGTATGAATTATTATGTTGATTTACATATTGTTTGTGAAAATGTGTTATGTTTGTATACATTTGAGAAATAGATAATGATATATATGAACGTTGTTTGGATAATATGTACATACTTAAAAGTAATGGAAGAGCAGGAACGGTGGTATACAAAAGGGAAATGCTATACAAAATTGTATCAGATATTATAGCGTTTAAAAAACGCTGTGAAAATATGGGGAAAAAGCTATTATAAAACATAACAAACGCTTTGTACTTGTACATATGAATGCTATACAATCAAAGCAATAAACATTATAGGAACAAAAAGAAACGCTACAGTAGAATTTTATTAAACGCTATCACAGGTGGTAGTTGGCTAAGAATTCATATAACGTTTCTGTTTAATAGCAAAGAAGAAACGCTATCGATTTTCCTTTATAATAGCGTTTTGCTATGTGCTATTTTAAGTAGATGGTCTAAGATAGCTTGTCGTTACATGGCATTCTCTGAAACGCTATATTTGCCTGCAATAGCGTTTTTGAAACGCTATAAAATCCCTTTTTTGTTGTAGTGGTCACTCCCATTACGGTATGGTCATTCTCTTCTAGATAAAAGTTTTATCATGGTATGGATCCCAAATACTTTACTTATGTGGATGAGGGTTTTTGCGCATACGGTTAAAGGTCGGTTATGACTGGAGAATTTCGTATTTCTGCCGCCATCTAGCGGTTAAGCATATAGAGTTGGTCCGGCCTTGTATAACAGAGAAATCGTGAGGTATTTTCTCACGGGTGCATCCTTATAAAGATGTTCACATTGGTTACCGAAAGATCCTTTTTCTTGGCCATTGTTGGCATCCAATATTCCAATACGAACCTATAGTTTTTGAATTAAAGGCACAATAGCCACCGAAATTTAATAATGGTAGAAGTTTCAGATAACTCAGCTATGTTTATTTGAAAAGGTTTTTGAAAGAATATCATTGATAATAATATTAATGATTTTGATAAAGTAATTATTTTGGTTATCATAAGAGAAAAACTCATTTCGCATTTACGGCGTGGTCTTATGAAATACCTTTCTTTTGTTTTCAAAACAATTGTTTTATGTTTCTCACACCAGTCCTATGACTGACTCCGAGTTTATTGTTCTTCCATCAAAATTCTAGGTGCCCTTATTTTCCATACGTGCATCCTATTAGTTAAGGTTTATAAATAGTCTTGGGGGCAATTATATCGGCGCAATTTTATATTTGGAGCTTGGAGTAAGATTGGAGCATTTGGATTCTTCTGCCGAGCTTTTGTATTTTCCGCTATGTAGTTGTTGTACTCTGATATATCTATGTAACTCTGATGTAAATGTTGTTGTATTAGTAAAAGTTCATTTTTTTTGTTATAATGTGTTATTATCCCCGAACAATCTACCTTTCCGTCATTTGGATTTCAGCACATGAATACCATGACTGTATTAAGTGTCGATTCTCGGGGGTCGAGAAGGCGGGTTGTTATATTTGGTATCAGAGAAGCTTTTTATACCCAACTTATAGAGGTATGACTCATTAGAGCTGACAGAAAAGACTCATCAAAGATAGGATTTGTAATATCCTTGGATGAGTAACTTATTAGAGATAGGGTAGTAATACCCTAGAATGAGTTTGAGGGTTATATATGAGAGAACGTATTTGCAATATGAAATTGGTACTACAACAAAAAAAAACTTTTTGCAATTGGCAATTTTTGTTGCAGTAAGCCACTTGCAATAAACCAGCTCTCGCTCAGATAACCGAAGTTGCAATAGGTCGGTCGCTTTCCGCAACTGTTATTGCCAGTTCACTACACCATATATGCTAATCAAGCTGTATTTTTAACCATATCTAAAGCTCTTAGACACAGAAAAAACCGTATCAAAAAACGGCGTGTTAAATTTTTAGATATGGCTACATACCGTATCTCACTAGTGATAACATACGGCTACTAGCCATATCTAAATCATATTCAGACACGGCCTTTAACCGTATCTAATTATATTTGTGTGTGCACATATTTATATACGTGCATATATATATATGTATATATATATATAACAGAAACTATAGCACATATTTTTCATAACACAACATATATACCACAATTTATACACAAGAATAACACAATTTATGTATATATATATATATATACACACACACTCAAAACATTACAAAAATTTTCATAACACGAACACAATGTATAATACACAAACATATACAAAGGAAACTGTCAAAGATTTTCATAACAGAACGAACTAACAAAAAAAAGTAAAAACATATATCAGCCTGATATAACTCCAGTCGAGGCCGCGAAGATTGAGCGTACGTGTTGATCATGCCGATGAAATCCATGTGTTTGTTGTCAGTCAAAGCAGTATGAGAATAAGCTACCTGATGCTGATAAAGTTTTATAACAACATAAACATTTATATATATACACAGTTTAAAACAAAAGCTTAAAACGCCAACCTGATGATTGGCAGTAAAACTGAATCGTGATAGCCAGCCTGAGTTCCAGCAGCACAAAAGCACAAAAATCTACAGAAAAAAGAAGTAATTTTATGCCTGATTGCACACAAAATATCATGTCTTTATGTTCGTACCGATAATAGTGAAGGGCATATCGTGTCTTTGTGTTCGTGTGTGCATATTTGTCAATTATATGTATAACATGTTTATGTAATGCTACTGACATGATTTCATGAACTTGTAACCTACATACCAGCATCTCACAAGCTTTGCGATTTAACGTGACCTCCAACATCATATATAGCCGATACACCACCCCACTTTTTTTGTTTTCTCCAACAGAATGCATATAAATTCATTGAACAAGTTACAAATACTTCACTGGACATGAGATCGACATTGTAACTCACTAAAGCATACAAAAATGAGCTAAAATTGAACTTGTTAAATGATATATATATATGATATGTAGACTGAAATGTCTTCTGTTATTATGTACTGACTGAGTTTAAGTCAAATTACACTAGGTATATGTCTCAATCAGTACATTGTAACAAGTCCGTACATTGTAACAGTGTAAAATGATATATATACCTGCTCCAACGGCTAAAGATATCGAACCATCATCTTCGGATGACACACATACTCGACTTTTTGATTAAGAATTTACTGAGCGATCCACCAGGTGGCTGCAATTTAGCTCACGTGCAGGATCAGTAATCTATGCTAATTAGTTTCATTCAAATGTCGAATGTCGCTTCACTTAACCTTTGAAAAAAGCTGCTTTCACTTGCAAATTTCAGTTTCTATGAAGCAGATTGTGTAGTGCAAGGTAACTTATACTACAGTCTCTGCTACAAAGTAGGGGAAAGTTGCTAATGAAAGCAGCTTTTTACTAAGGTTAAATGCAGCAGCATCCATCATTTGGATGAAGCTAATTAGCATGGATACCCGACTCTACGTGTGAGCTAAAATGCATCCACCTGGTGGAAATATTAACCATAAAGTCTAGTAATCATCCATCTACCAAAATTTTCAACAAACCTGTTAAAATATTTTCAGTACACTTGTTATCTCTCAAAACAGAGTAAACTTGTTATAAGACAATCCAATTTAAATTTCAAACATAAGGCAAACAAACAGTCAAATGATGATGAAATCATGGTTAAATATTGAACTATAGAATTATCCATTTGCTCAGTTTAAGAAATGGACAACTTTTAGTTGCTAAATAGTTAAACTATAAATCAGTGACAACTTGTACATGAATGTGGTTACTATATTTCAGATTCAGCATGGCAAGCAATCTAAAGAGCATATCAACAAACCTGTTAAACTCATTGTTATTTCTTTGTTTCATGGATATATATACCACAATCTAAAATTATACCATACATGTTTCAATTCAATTCAATTGAAATAGCTAACACACTTACAACCAGCTAACACACCAGTACCATACATTTCTGATTCCAGGGTATAACAACTAGCTAACACACTAGTACATACCAATTCAATTGAAATAGCCAACACATAACACAAAGTAGCAATCGGCTTACACATAAAGACTTTAACTTGTTCCCTAATCCCTACAATCAGGCATGCACAACACAATTCAATTGAAACAACTAACACACTAACACAAAGTAGCAATCAGCTAACACGCAAAGACTTCAACTTATTCCCTAATCCCTACTATCAGGCTTGCACAACACGATTCAATTGAAACAGCTAACAAACAAACACAAAGTAAGGGTCTGCTAACACGCAAAGACTTCAACTTGTTCCCTAATCCCCACTATCAGGCATGCAAAACACAATTCAATTGAAACACATACCTACGGTCAACGGAGGGCTATGGAATAAGGGTTGTTCGTCTCTTTCGGTAGGGAAGATTCCAGAGAAAGGTGGAGGCACGATTTGGTGACCGAAAACCCTAATTTGGGTTTTCGGTCACCATTGAAGTAAAACAGAGGGAAAAGGGAGCAGCCAAAATTTTAATTCGGAGTGCCTAATGGGGTGCACAATATGATACGCATTCAATTTGGCCAAAAGTCGTACCAAATTAACTGATCCAGAGCTTTGTTGATAAACGTTTAGATTTAGGGTGTCTGGGGTGGTGCAGATCGCAAAATGTAGTTTGATATGGATCTTAGCACTATCAAATATGATACGACTTTAAACCATATTTTATGTCTGCATCCTGGTGTGTCAAATTGGCTGTTATAGTGTAGTGGTTGCAATAATATGTTGCGATTTTTTTTTTTTTGCAACAAGCCTTTGTTGTTACAATAGATCTTTTTGCAACAACAAATGCCAGTTCAAACCTGGAATAGACGTTGGAAAAGTAAGATACTACAATTATTTATGACAGTTGCAAATGGCTCAACTACAACTGTTTAAGACAGTTTCAATTTGATTATTTGCAACACTACATGCCGGTTGCAAAAAAAATTTAAAAAAAAAAAATCCATTTTCCTACCATAATCCCCATCATCTACATTTGATAATGTAATAATGAAAACATATATTGCCAAGAAATAAGTAAATATACATCTTTTATAGACATAGACAAGATAAAATCAGATTCACTAACTTCTAACAAGCATTTCAAAAGGTTAGTTAATTAAAGTTACATTTAAAGTTCTACCATATTTTAAAAAAAATTAAATCCATACACATAACATAAAAGCATATTGTAGTAATGAATCCAAAATACAATGCAACAAAAAACCATAAAGCTAAAAGTGCACATACTACTATAGCGAAATGAAGTCTTTGTGTCAACCAATGGTTGTAGCAACGACCTCTTGAATGGTGCACATTTCTGAATTTGGACTTAGTAGAAAAGCTTCACGATCCATGGCTACGTGCAATATCAGCAGTAATCTTTAATTAAGATATGATTTTATAATTAATGCTTCTCCAAATAAATTTCATTAGAGATATATTGAAATAAATCAATGGATTCATACCTTATATGTTAACAAAAAATTAAGTAGCGTAAATATTTCTAATTGGAAAAACAAAGAAAAAACTAATGGAAATGACATGCTTAGTATATACATGCTCAACACATGTACTAATGTTATTCGTAATACTTAATTGTTAGAGAATTTGAAAACAAATATAAATTTAGTTTGTTCCATGTAATATAGCGCAAATGATAAAAGAAAAGTGTTATAAAAAACATGATTGATGTAGACTTGTTTTTAACTATTTGAAGTATATCTAATGGTAAAAATGTGCACCTTTTGTTGAACAGCTTAATAGCTGATGGCATCAAAGATGTATTACTTTAACGGGAAAAAAATCTACAGTCTAGAAACAGAGACAGAAATATGTTATTTATTTGGTAAATCTAAGCTTCAAGGACATAAATATGTTAATACCTTATATCTTCAAGTTTTTGTTGTTTCCTTTTCAAATCAGACATAAGCAGTTCATGCTCATTTCCAGTGCCATTCCAGTTTGGTACCTTCTTTCTCAAACATCCATGACAACATCAAAATAACACAACTGAATAAATCGTATAGTCAACTCAAACACTTCACACACCCCCTGATAGTAAGAAAAAGTAAGTAGCAAAAATCCAGTTGAGCTATGCGGTGCGGTAAGCAGCAAACACTGGCTGTCATTGGAGGAAGAAAGAGTGCAATAAATAATATTACTGCTACACCATACAACCTTGATCACATTAATCCCTAAATTAATTCATACTTTACCGTGATGAGTGAATATACACATTGTACATGTAAGTCTCACCAGATTTTTTCATGCCGCCATTCACATTCAAATATGGTAATATTTTTTGTATGTCCCTTAAACTGATTTATATATAGGGCTTCATGTGTTTATAAATTGTATGCATCTAATTGTGGATAGCATACTTGAGATCTGGGTACCCATCAGCCTGCATCTGTTCCAATATTCCCTCCTTCGGAAGTTGAAAATTTTAACACTTATTTTTTTTAAGCCAATCAGTGTCTGGATTATAAATATGTGCTTGTTAACCAAGGAAAAAGTAAATAAGTACTATAGCACAGTTGCAACAAAGTTTGTGTTGTTGTGGAGAAATTTGGATTCAAGACCGCTTTCATCAAAAGTCCCCAACGCCGCCGGAAAACGAGATCGTGGTAATAGTGAAAAAACAACCAATCGAACAATTTCAATCTTATCCAAGCCAATCACAATCACCAAACAATGGAAATAATAGAGCAATAACGAGAAAATAAATCACACAGGGATTTGTAGTGGTTCCACCGACGTCTTGTCAGTGTACGTCCACTTTGAGAGAGAAACCTTTATTAATATCAATAGAAGAGTACAAGAGTTTGATTACAATGATCAAATTTACTAGAAAAATTTGATTTTGTGGAGAAAGGAATTGAAGAAGATTAGGATTGCCTAAACCCTAATTAGAATAATCTTAGATCTATTCTCTTGATTTGTGTTCCACCTCCTTTTGTATTCGATGTAGCTTATATAGGCATAGAGAAGTTTATCGAAATTCCCAAAATTTCCTCTAGATCCAAAATATCCTCCAGGTCCAAAATATCCTCTAGATCTAACACATAGTATCGCATACTTCAACACTCCACCTCGATACTATATCCGTCTACATCAAAAACTCCAATGCACCCAAGCATTTCATTCTATCTTCAATCAAGAAAGCTTGAATGTTTCCCCAATGAACTCCAGCATAGCCACCGCCCATTGCACTTCACTAACGAGTTCAGGCATAGCCCCCACCCATTAATGAAGTGTTGAAACATCCAACTCCTAAACCAGTCTTACCAAAAGACAATGTACTCGAGAGTGAAAACAAGTACTTACCATGAATGTAGAACACCAACCTCTCACCGATACACTTCTACATTGTAGTTTCTCTCTCAAATGTGCCACCCCGTGGCACCTAGCATCTCTCCAAGCGAATTAAGTTCGAGCAATGCTTGAACTTCCCAACCGGTAACGCCTTAGTGAACATGTCCGCCGCGTTATCCTTTATGTGCACTTTCCGAAGGCATACTTGCTTGTCTTCGTCCATGGCTACTAGAAATGACTCCACTTCAATATGCTTCGTCCGTGAGCTAAATGCCCAATTCTCAGCCAAGTGAATAGCGCTTTGGCTATCACATTGAACATCAACACTATCATGTTCAAAACTCAAGTCACACAACAGTCGCTTCAAATAGAATGCTTCCTTTGCTGCCTCTACCGCAACTATCAACTCCGCCTCCGTCGTGGATTAAGCAACTACGGTTTGCAATCTCGATCTCCAACTTATGGCTGTACCACCAAGAGTGAAGACATATCCAGAAGTTGATTTTCTTCGATCCCTATCACCAGCGTAGTCCGAGTCACAGTAACCAACCAACATGCAATTCTTCTCTTTACTACCCCTAAAAACAAGGCCATGACATGATGTACCTTTCAAGTATCTCAAGATAAGCTTCACTGCTTCTCAATGCGATTTCCCCGGATTAGCCATGAACCGACTAACCACCCCGACGGCATTTGCAATATCGGGTCTTGTACACACCATGGCATACATCAAACTTCAACCGACTAGCATATGGCACCTTTGCCATGTAAGCCTTGTCTTTCTCCTCGATAGGTGATCCCTAACTTGAAAGCTTTATATGCAAAGGTAAAGGTGTATTTGACGCCTTTGCATCCTCCATGCTAAACCGACAAAGCACTTTCTTAATGTACTCCTTTTGAATCAATCTCAACTCAAAACGCTTTCGGTCCCTTACAATCTCCATGCCCAAGATTTTCTTTGCTTCTCCAAGGTCTTTCATCTCGAACTCCGCCTTTAATATCTCTTTCAACTTGTTGATTTCTGCCTTGTCCTTAGAAGCAATGAGCATATCGTCTACATACAAGAGTAAATACACCTAACAATCATTTCCTAACCTCTTGAAATAAACGCAAGCATCCTTGATGCTTCGATGGAAGCCACTTTCAAGCATGAAATGATCAAATCTCTTGTACCATTGCCTAGGTGATTGCTTCAAACCATACAGTGATTTCTTCAACTTGCAAACTAGTTCTGACTTACCTTCTACAACAAACCTGTAACAACCCGTATTTTTGAATAATATGTTATAACATAAATCAAGGCAGAATTTAATGTTAAAATCTGAATCAAGGGAAACGGGCTGTGCCATTGCGTTCGTCTCGGAAAAATACGCGAAATAGAGTCCGAGTTTGCGAAAATCGGAGTCCGTATGACCAAGTTATGGCCCGTCAAAGTTTTTAGAAAATTTCAAGTTCAAAAACAGTTCAAATTTGAATTTAGAATTCAAATTCAGCCAAAACAGACTGGGCGGGAAAATTCCCGCCCAGACAGGTCGATAGGGGGGTCGACACTAGGGTCGACCTCCCCCCCAACCAGGTCGACACTAGAGTCGACCTGGGGGTCGACCTCCCTGGTCGGCCAGGTCGGCCTGGTGCACTTAATTGGGCTGTTTGGACCTGTTTTGTTGGCTAGTGACGTGATTTGATGGCTCAGATTTGATTTAGGGTTAATCCTATGGCTAAAATTAACCTAATCATCTATAAAAAAGACCCTAATACCTAGCCTAAATCATCATAAATCAATCCTACAACTAAACTATGCTAAAATGTTTCTTGATCATGGCCTCCATCTTCATAACATGGCCTCCATCCTCTTCATGAAAATTTGAGTGTCCTAAGCTAGTAAAAGAGCCACCTTTCTTCATCAAAATAAGGATCTTTCTTCATACAAATCAAAGGAGCTTCTTGTTTCTCAAGACAACTTGGAGCTTATATTCATTTAGGGCTTTTAGTGTTGCTAGCGTGGCTTCGTCTCAATCTTATTTTATTTTATAAGTCTTCATAGCATTGTAAGCCCTATACTACTCTTAGATTCTAACTATGAAGTTAAATATGACATGTTGCAAATTTGAGTTTGGGCCTAAGTATGATTTGTGCTTTGATTCTATCATGTTATGCATAGATTTATTCTATGCATGTTTGTAAAGCTATCACCTTGACTTTGTGCATAGAAAACTATGAGCTTTGATCCTATCATGTTATGCATAGATTCATTCTATGCATGTTTGTAAAGCTATCACCTTGACTTTGTGCATAGAAAGCTATGAACTTTGATTTGAAATGTTGCATAAAGCAACATAGAAACTCTCATAAACCTTATGTTAACTTGCATATGATGTTATATGCGAATCACTTGCTATCATCCCATGTTATTTATTGCCATGTTTCACCTATTTTGCTAAAGTTGATATCATGCATGTTTTGAGGCTTATAATGTAATATGCAAGTTTATGAACACATTTGCCTCATATGCCACCATGTTTAACTTGTGGCCAAACCTTAACCCCTAATGATATTATGCATGCTTGTGGCCAAATCACCCTCATGCTATTATGCATGCTTGTGGCCAAATCACCCTTATGCTATTGTGCATGCTTGTGGCCAAATCACCCTTATGCTATTATGCATGCTAGTGGCCAAATCACCCTTATGCTAATTGTTATGTTTGAGGCCAAGACACCTTTTATGCTATCATACATGTTGAGGCCATATGCTAGTATGTTGAAACCCTTTTGGCCTCAAATATCACCATGTTTGACTTGTGATAGACTTTGCCACCTTATGCCCACCTTGTCATATTGTTATGTTCCCTTTTTGATCTATTTGTGTTGATGCGAATTTATGCGCGATGGGAATACGTTATGGGTAATGGGGCAAACTTAAATAACATGAAAGCATGACTTGAAAATATGACATGAAAGTTTGACATGTGTTTATGCTTGAAAACACGAACATGGACATGAAATGTAGAAAACATGAAAGTGGCCAACTCGAGGTTGGGTTGAGTTTGTAGCATAAATCTACCCGGAACCGACCGGCTTAACTAGTGGCTACAAACAATAGGACCCAATGTGAGTAGTTGGTCATATCGCACTTAAAACCCGAGGTTAGACTAGGTTGTGGTGTAAAGCTACCCGGACCCGCCCGGCTTAACTAGTGACCACAACAAAGTCTAATGTGAGAGGTTGGGGTGCATTAAGTTAATTAAATGTCACATGGTAGGGTTAAGTCATGGACTACTCGAATACTTAACCAATTAAACACGATGGATTGGTAGGGTTAAGTCATGGACTACTTGAATATACTTAACCAATTAAACACGATGGATTGGTAGGGTTAAGTCATGGACTACTTGAATATACTTAACCAATTAAACACGATGGATTGGTAGGGTTAAGTCATGGACTACTTGAATATACTTAACCAATTAAACACGATGGATTGGTAGGGTTAAGACATGGACTACTTGAATACTTAACCAATTAAACCCGATGTATTGATAGGGTTAAGTCATGAACTGCTTGAATACACTTGACCAACTCAATACATGGTTAGGATAGGGTTAACCACACTTAACCCGCTTGAAATCCTAGTTACGTGGTCCTTTTCAGCAGTAACCTACTTGGAAGTATCATGGGTACCCTGGACTAGGCTAGGGTGGGGCACGATTACTGGACTGATTGTAAGAGACCAAAAGAGACGGCTGAAGGGTGCACCGGTTGTTCAGGCGGACCATGGTCGTGCACATTAAGTCCGGAGTTGAACATGGGCACCAGTAGGTTTAGACTGTGCGTGCTCGAATTGTGTCTGTGGTTTACACCTTAGGGCTGGATACACCCTGGGGTGGACCTTGCACAGTTAACTACATTCCACGATTAAGCCGTATGACACCGATACACGACGAGTTAGGCTTATAGGGAGCCGATCGACTAGACCGAGTAGTTGGACCTTGATTTAGGTCATCTCATGATGTGGGCCAGCTTTGGGCCAAGGGATCATTTCTTGTTTATACTTGACATGGATTGGAATACTAGTACACACCTGGTGCAACTTAACCTTGTATATGCGATGCCACACTTGATCTATCTTGTTAACTTTTCACCATGCCAGTTATCACCCTACATCTCATCTCTGTTTTACATGCTCAATTAACTTTATTAGTTTTTATACTAATAGTAGATAGGACTTACCAGTCTTTTTGACTGACCCGTTTTCTTTCGCCTCTTTTCTTCCGTTCCCCCCCAGGTTTACAGGGTGGGAACACTAGTACCTAGCTTGGATCTTTAGCTGCTTTTCTGGATAGCTCATGTACGGTTTGGACTTGAGCACGCTATGGCTTTATTCTACCTTGGGGATAGTTACTTTATGATTTTCTTTCCAGTTTTCAGTTGATGTTTCTAGACTATGTTTTGTGGAAAATAATGACCAAATACTTTGATGTAACTTGACTATGGTTTTGAAATGTTAGTTTTATCCGCTGCTTTATTTACTCTGTTTTTACTTATATGTTCTGTCTTGTGATATCTGCATGCATGTTACCTCGTTTAACGCCCCTCCAAAGCTAGTGTGCTTGCAAGAGTGGCATTGGCGGAGGTGGGGTGTTACAAAACCCTTCTGGTTGCTCCATGTAGATGTCTTCATCCAAGTCTCCATGCAAAAAGGCGGTTTTCACATCTAGTTTCTCCAACTCCAAGTCGTGAATAGCAACTATGGCAAGTAATATCTGGATAGAAGTATGTCTCACAACCGGTGCGAAGATATCATCATACTCTTTTCCTTTCCTCTGTGCAAACCCCTTAGCCAATAGCCTAGCTTTGTATCTTCCATCGTCCTTCACCTTATATATTGCACCCAATAGCACGGTTTCCTTGAGGAAGTGGAACCAACTCCCAAGTCTGGTTCTTCATCAACGATTGCATCTCTTCCTCCATGGCGCAAATCCACTTCGAGCTATCACTCGAATCCATGACATCATCAAGGTCCATCGGCTCATCTTGGACTACATGAAGAGCATAGTCCAAATTCTCACAAAAGCTAAGATAGTTCCAATCACCATATCTTTCGGGTGGCCTTATAGCACGACGACCAACCCGAGTAGCAATACCATCACCCGGTCTTCCTTCAGCTCCACCTTGAACTGAATCTTCTCTAGGCTCGTGCACATCACCAACACTACTAGAGGAATCTTGTGGACTATGTGATGTAACATCAACCGCATTCACCTCGCAAGCACCTCCAACAACCCTACTTTCTCTAGGCCTGAAAGTGGGAATAACTTCCTTCTCCTTTGATTCACCATGTACCAAATCCGGAACATCCGATGAGCCTTCATTATCCTTGAACATAGCCGACTCATCAGAAGTAACATGACGAGAAAATGAAAACTTCTTCGTTTTCGGATTCCAAATCCGATAGCCTTTGACTCCATCCATATAACCAAGCAAAATTCCTTTGAAAGCTCTAGGTGAGAGCTTATCATTCTCTGGATCATGCACATAAACAGGACTGCCAAATACACGAAGATAACTCAAGTCAATGCTCTTCCCCTTCCACACTTCCTCCGAAATTTTGTTACCAATAGCCGAGCACGGAATTCGATTAATAATATGCACTGCAGTTGACAAAGCTTCGGCCCAAAATCCCTTAGACAAACCCGATGTCAATCTCAAGCATCGAGCTTTCTCTAATAGAGTTCGGTTCATTCTCTCCGCCACTCCATTAGATTACGGATCTACCGGTGTAGTAAAATGCCTCCGAATACCATAATGCTTGCAAAAATTCAGAAATTCTCCAGAAACATACTCGCCGCCATTATCGGACCTAAGAACCTTCAAAGTATTTCGACTCTCATTCTCAACAAGAGCCTTCCATTCTTTGAATCTTGCAAATGCCTCCGACTTGGCCTTCATTACATACACCTAAACCTTTCGAGAAAAATCATCAATGAAAGACATATAATATCTTGCTCCTTCCAAAGAAGCTACAGGTGCTGGTCCCCAAACATCCGTGTGCACATACTCAAGAATCCCTCTTGAATCATGTTTTCCTTCACCTAATGACACTCTAGTTTGCTTCCCCATGACACATTCCTCGCAAAACTCTAACTTGTTGAAACTCTCACCATCAATCATCTCCCTTCGACGAAGAACATCTAAACTCTTTTCCGAGACATGACCCAATCTCAAATGCCACAGCCGTGTCGCATCTAAGCCACGGAAACTATCAACACTGACACAAGTTTCTCCTTCCACGGTCACTCCTTGAAGCAAATAGATATCATGAGTTCTAGCACCCTTCATAACCACAAGCGCACCCTTCGAAACCCTCAAGCTATCACTCTTAATGGTGATCTTGCAACCTAAAGAATCCAACTGTCCCAAAGAGATAAGTGACTTCCGTAGTCCCGGAACATAGCGCACAATAGTGAGAGTACGAACCACTCCGTCAAACATTCGAATTTGCACGGATCCAATGCCTTTCGACTTGCAAACTGCACCATTTCCCATACAAATTGAATTTCCTTCTCGATCATCATAAGAAGAAAAACAATTCCTATTAGGCGTCATGTGATATGAAGCCTCCGAATCAAGCACCCAATCACTACCCGAAACATCTGATGCAACAGCCGACAAAACATCTATGTCTTCCTCACCAACATCTCTCTCCACCGCAACTGATGAAGATGCTACTTCCTTCTTCCCCTTGTCTGGACAATCATTCTTCCAGTGACTAGGTTTCTTACATATAAAGCACTTGCCATTTCTTTCCTTCGATTTTCCTCTTCCACCGGGCTTCTTAGACTTAGAACGCCCCCAGTTTCCCTTCTTCTCTGACTTTTCTTTCTCCGCAAATAAACCTTGACCATTACCAGCACCACTACTACCATCACTCAGCTCCTTCATCCGATCTCGTAATTTCTCACTAAGAAGACCCGTCTTGACATCATTTAGAGTCAATGTATCCCGGCCATAGATCAAACTATTTGAGAACCCAGTATAGCATTCAGGCAACGAACGTAGCAATATCATCGCCTTCTGCTCCTCCTCAATCTTCAAATCTACCGCCTTCATTAGCAAATCATCAAACACATTTAAGTGCGCCTTTAGCGAAGTTCCTTCCTTCATCTTGTAGGTAAAGAAATTCCGCAACAAGATCAGTCGATTTGTGAGTGACTTCTTCATATACAACTCCTCCAACTTGTTCCAAATACCTTTAGCAGTCGTCTCACCACTAATTTCAGAAATGACATTCTCCCCCATGGCAAGTTGAAGTGTAGTGAATGCCCACTCTTCCATTTCTTCTCTCTCTACATCTGAGATGTCCTCTAGCAATAAATGTGTATCAAACACCACCCGATGTACCCGATTCCGCCTAAGAACCGCTTTCATCTTCCATTGCCACTTTTCGAAATCATTATAGACATTCCACTTGTCGATAACCAATTGTGAACCAGCAGCTGCATACGACCCACGTACATAAGTAGCTACACCACTTGGACCACCTATTGATGGATTATTTGAAACTGATTCCGGCATTTCTACAACTATCTACCAACACCAATGCTTTGATACCAAATGTTGTGGAGAAATTTTGATTCAAGACCGCTTTCATCAAAAATCCCCAACGCCGCGGAAAACGAGATCGTGGTAATAGTGCAAAAACAACCAATCGAACAATCTCAATCTTATCCAAGCCAATCACAATCACCAAACAATGGAAATAATAGAGCAATAACGAGAAACTAAATCACACAGGGATTTATAGTGGTTCCACCGACATCTTGTCAGTGTACGTCCACTTTAAGAGAGAAACCTTTATTAATATCAATAGAAGAGTACAAGAGATTGATTACAATGATCAAATTTACTAGAAAAAATTGATTTTGTGGAGAAAGGAATTGAAGAAGATTAGGATTGCCTAAACCCTAATTAGAATAATCTTAGATTTAATCTCTTGATTTGTGTTCATCCTCCTTTTGTATTCGATGTAGTTTATATAGGCATAGAGAAGTATATGGAAATTCCCAAAATTTCCTCCAAAATATCCTCTAGATCCAAAATATTCTCTAGATTCAAAATATCCTCTAGATCCAAAATATTCTCTAGATCCAAAATATCCTCCAGATCCAAAATATCCTCTAGATCTAAAACATAGTATCGCATACTTCAACATGTGCCACATATTGGCAAGCCTAGACAAAATGAATAAGGACTAGCAGTCAAAATGGTTTGTTTTCAAGTATTTTGAATATGAGCAAGTCACAATTCATTCGATTGAGTCATCAAATCATTACTGGATACTGCCTAGCCTGTTGCCACACCCGTTTCTTGTATTCCACAGGTTCTTGAAAGTTCCGAAAGTTAAAGGTTAAAATCATGCATTTGTTTCATGCACAGGTACATAATGTCACATTTCATAATGCATAATTTCAACTAACATGGGATCATCATTAAAACAAAATAAAGACAAATCAGCACTAGAAGCACTTTTATTTATTTATTGTTGGGCCTCTCTTCTGAATACCCAAAAAATAGTTGAAAACTTCTGGAATAACATACCAAACTCACAACACATGTTCTAGGTCAAACATGGAGATATGTGGTTTGAGAGAATTGAACCCCTCGAACTTCGAATGTGAACAGCCAGATGCCCTTAACCAACTGTGCTACATATGAAGCTTTGATCTAGACTCGTTTTGCTTATTTATTTTTATTTCATGAAATTAGATACTTTGATGGTATTATATATTAACACCAGAGCCGGCCCAAGGGACAGCACACCAAGCCCATGGGCCGGGGCAACATATTATTTATTTTTGTTTAGCTGTATTAGATTTAAATATCTAGACATCAAAGTGAGAGCAAAGAAAAGAATAGCTTAGTGGTAAGTGTGGTTGCGTTTAATAAAGTGAACAGGGTTCAATTCTTGTCTCCAATAGCATGGTTTTTATACAAAAAATGCACTGTTTTTTAAAAAAAAATTTGCCCCACATTAGCATAGTGGGCTGGGGCGTCAAATTGCTTGAGCCGGCACTTATTAACATCACATAGTGACTTCCACAAAAGTCGAAATGCCTTACCATTGGAACAACGGTGCTGGTCAATCTATAACCTTTTTTAGTTTCGGCATAAAAAGGACAAATTTTATATCAAAATTGGTTTGAGCGATTTGCAATCAACTTTGATATAATTTCTTGGTTTCATGCATTAAGAAAATTAAAGCAACTCTACTTATGCATAAGAGAAAAATATCAACTTCTGTCTTCTCTCGCTCTTCTTCCTATTGTTGGATGGACTAAGATGTTCCAATTCCAACTCTTCCACTCCCACACATAAATATTGAAAATGTAAAACTTATTTTTAAATTGAACATTACGATGATAACTATAATAACGTATTTGTTAGATAGGTTAATTCGGTCCATCCAATTTAGAAATTTCAATACAGAACTAAAAAACTTATTTTTCCAACCAAACCGGAACAATTTTTTTTGAAACCAATCCATTTAATGAATTTTGGTTCAGTGTTGATTAATTCAGTATAAACTAAGTTTTGCTCAACCCTAACTAGGAGCTATTTTAGATATTACTATAGACATAGATAATGATCAAAGATGCATTACGATAAACTTATGCTAAAAAAATCAATGGAAATGCATCATTGTATGGTACGAAGTTTACGTTTTTACTTGAATGTTTATGGCAACTTTAAGGTCATAAATACAGCTTAATTAGTCAAGAAATTATATATATATATATATATATATATATATATATATATATATATATACACACACACACACACATGATTAGCAATCGACCATGCATAACAATAGTGTATCAAGAAGTCATCAAGGACAATATAAATAGCTTCTAGTAATAAGGAAGCGGTAGGGGAAAACATACTTCGATGATTCATAGCCAAGAATCACCATTTTCAAGCATATGCAACATTTCTAGAAGTTATTTATATCTTCTTATTTTCCCGTATTGATTTAAATTTTAAAAAAATTATTATAACAAACCAAACATGTTAAAAAAAATCTGATGTGCCACCAAATAAAATGCAATTTTTTTTTCAAAGTGAAGTGGTTCGATTGACAATTAAAAGATACCTATCCTGATTTTCCAATACCTTTCATATTGCATGCACAAATAAATGGATTTAGAGTATGACCTCCGACTTTTTGCAATGCAAAAGAATATATGATGTCAGGGGTGCTGCTAGGGAGCCGTGAAGCGCCATTTAGGTGCAACTTTGTATTTTGGAAGCTATGACATTTTACTTCAGCGCTTTATTTTGATCATCGTTGAAGACATCGCCTAGACACTAAGTTTCACTTGAAACGCTAAGAAATATACATTTTTTTTAACTTCGATTAAATACAATTGCAATAAAAACACTCAACTGCTTTGAACTTTATTCACTAAAGCTCTTCACCTTGTATAGAATTCAGAATATAATTTCTCTTTGTATATGTTTTATTTAAATACATAAACAATCACTCAATAATGATATGAATAGTCCAGATGGAACAATAAACACATTCTAATCTTCAAGTGAAAGGGAACCTTAAGTTTGTGAAGTATCCTATAATCATATTTTACAGAATAAAACTAATATATATCACTGGAAGTTAATCAATATAGAATAGAGTTACTGTTATAGCCAAATTATTGAAAGCTCTGTTAATATTTCTTCCCACAGTTAATCAAAAGTGAAAGATAGGGATACTTTATAAACATTTGGAACAAAAAACTTACGTGGTCCCATCTGATCTGCTATAGATAATTGGAGCTTATCAAGAGTCTTATTAACTGACGTATGGTCACCAACAACAAATAGAATAAGGTCATCAGATTTCATATTACAAATGTGGATAACGTCCTGTTGCATAGTGGCTTCAAGACTGGATCTTAATGCTTGAATGCCTTCAAATTCTCCTATATAAAAATGTACAAACATCACATCATTTTCCATAAAGAAAGGTTAGAAAGTAGAAAACCAAAGTAAAGTGAAAATTACTACACCATTAACCTTGACTTTGAGGAAAGGTAAGTCCATTACTCCAACTTTACTTGCTTTAGTAAAAATGTCACCTTTTTTCAGGGTTGTGTTCGGAAAAAAAAAAAAAAAAAAAAAAAAAAATTAGAACTTGAATGCACATATAGTGCTTTAACAATACCACCCTTTTCTGTAGATTCTGCAAATATCTTGAAATTTCAACCCTTGAAAATATCACTTACCTATATATTAAGGGAAAGTTGGTAAGTTACCAGTTTGATTCCTCAAAGAAATAATTGCCCAATAATCATTACTAAGCATTTAATAACAAGTAGCGCTTTACATTCCCAATCCAATAAGTTGCTTAACAATATTTGATTTGGTGAAATAACATTACTCATGAAACATAAAAAGGTATAGTCGAAATAAAGATGTTAGATTCATAGCATAGCAATCTTCAATTATCTGCTAGATTCATACCATTAGTACGTGCAGGATCTGCAGGATTTGACCGATCGAGCAGGTCCTGAATGCCAACAAGTATCTGCTTCACAGTAATTGCTGGTTTCCATCCGCTGTTCTCGTTGAGAATTGATAAGCAAACAGTGTGCGAAGGGTAAACATTTGGGTGAAAGAAACCTTGCGGGAACTTGCATTTAGGTGGCATGCTTGAGTAGTCTTCACTGAAATTAAGTGTTAGTGGATAGTTACCACCTTCCAAATCAGTCATAGTAGTTGCACGATTAATTGTTCCTGTTGGAAACAAATGAGAGGATTAAGGAAGAAGAGGTTGCGTAGTATTGGAGAGATATAAGTCCCACATTGTGTGAGATTTGTGAATTTATCATCTTATATACTAAAGCCCCACATGATATATCAAACAAAATGACATGAGCACACAAGGATGAATGAGCTATATAGGCTTTGGGCCTTCATGTTATTAAATATTAAAATGTCAAAGAATAAGGGTCTGGGGCCTTGGTGTGGGGGTGTGTTTGTATGCCTAACCAGTGCGCCTGTACAGACAGTTGTGGCTACCCAGAAAGGCACCCCTTTGTTGCTAGACTTGGATAATACTGACAGGTACTCTCTTCCTTACTTTTATTTTGCAACGGTTCTGCCCTGTTGCAAATCTGGTCATGCTTTTTGCCGTTGCTAAATTTGATTCTGCTTCAAATTAGTAACTCTTGTAGACGTGACAATTGGATAGTGACAGTATATTGATTGCTATCACGTTCATACTATATTTGCATAGTTACGAACAACAAACTTGAAACAATATTTTCGTTTTGCAGAAAACGATAATGGCTAAAAGTAACAGTGGTCCTGCTGCGCCAACACCGTCTGTAACCAATCCTTTTGCACCCGTGGTTACACCAATGGCACTGTCTCACGGAGAAAGGCCAGAAAAGTTCACCGGAGCGGACTTCAAACGTTGGCAGCAAAAGATGCTATTTTAATTGACAACATTGGGCCTAGCAAGGTATCTTACAGAAGATGCTCCAGTTGTTGCCGAATTGGAACCAGATCCAGTTAAAGTTGAAGCCCTTAATGTTTGGAAAAATTCTGATTTCATGTGTAAAAATTACATCCTGAATGGCCTCGACAACAGTCTATACAACGTGTACTGCACCGTTGCAACATCCAAACAACTATGGTTGGCTTTGGAAAAGAAGTATAGAACTGAAGATGCTGGCATAAAGAAATTCATCGCCGGGAAATTTCTTGACTTCAAAATGGTCGATACAAAAGCTGTGATCAACCAAATTCAAGAACTGCAACTTATCATTCGTCAACTAGTAGATGAAAAGTTGTCACTTAGCGAATCTTCTCAAGTTGCCGCTGCTATTGAGAAGCTTCCTCCATCGTGGAAGGACTTCAAGAACTACCTAAAGCACAAGCGCAAAGAAATGACGATGGAGGAACTTGTAGTTCGATTGAGAATTGAGGAAGATAATAGAAATTCTGAAAAGAAGATTTCTCAAAATGTTGTTGCCAAAGCAAACGTTGTCGAGACGGACAAGTCCAATAAGAGAAAACGTGACAACCAACCTAAGAAGTCAAAGAAATTCAAGGGGTCATGCCATAATGGTAAAAATTACATCCTGAATGGCCTCGACAACAGTCTATACAACGTGTACTGCACCGTTGCAACATCCAAACAACTATGGTTGGCTTTGGGCCTTCATGTTATTAAATATTAAAATGTCAAAGAATAAGGGCCTGGGGCCTTGGGGTGTGGGTGTGTTTGTATGCCTGAACGGTGGTCAGATGCGACCGTTTGAACCAGCGCGCCCGCACAGACAGTTGCGGCTACCCAGAAAGGCACCCCTCTGTTGCTAGACTCGGATAATACTGACAGGTACTCTCTTCCTTACTTTTGTTTTGCAACGGTTCTGCCCTGTTGCAAATCTGGTCACGCTTTTTGCCGTTGCTAATTTTGATTCTGCTTCAAATTAGTAACTCTTGTAGACGTGACAATTGGATAGTGACAGTATATTGATTGCTATCACGTTCGTACTATATTTGCATAGTTACGAACAACAAACTTGAAACAATATTTTCGTTTTGCAGAAAACGATAATGGCTAAAAGTAACAGTGGTCCTGCTGCGCCAACACCGCCTGTAACCAATCCTTTTGCACCCGTGGTTACACCAATGGCACTGTCTCACGGAGAAAGGCCAGAAAAGTTCACCGGAGCGGACTTCAAACGTTGGCAGCAAAAGATGCTATTTTACTTGACAACATTGGGCCTAGCAAAGTATCTTACAGAAGATGCTCCAGTTGTTGCCGAATTGGAACCAGATCCAGCTAAAGTTGAAGCCCTTAATGTTTGGAAAAATTCTGATTTCATGCGTAAAAATTACATCCTGAATGGCCTCGACAACAGTCTATACAACGTGTACTACACCGTTGCAACATCCAAACAACTATGGTTGGCTTTGGAAAAGAAGTATAGAACTGAAGATGCTGGCATAAAGAAATTCATCACCGGGAAATTTCTTGACTTCAAAATGGTCGATACAAAAGCTGTGATCAACCAAATTCAAGAACTGCAACTTATCATTCGTCAACTAGAAGATGAAAAGTTGTCACTTAGCGAATCTTCTCAAGTTGCCGCTGCTATTGAGAAGCTTCCTCCATCGTGGAAGGACTTCAAGAACTACCTAAAGCACAAGCGCAAAGAAATGACGATGGAGGAACTTGTAGTTCGATTGAGAATTGAGGAAGATAATAGAAATTCTGAAAAGAAGATTTCTCAAAATGTTGTTGCCAAAGCAAACGTTGTCGAGACGGACAAGTCCAATAAGAGAAAACGTGACAACCAACCTAAGAAGTCAAAGAATTTCAAGGGATCATGCCATAATGGTAAAAATTACATCCTGAATGGCCTCGACAACAGTCTATACAACGTGTACTGCACCGTTGCAACATCCAAACAACTATGGTTGGCTTTGGAAAAGAAGTATAGAACTGAAGATGCTGGCATAAAGAAATTCATCGCCGGGAAATTTCTTGACTTCAAAATGGTCGATACAAAAGCTGTGATCAACCAAATTCAAGAACTGCAACTTATCATTCGTCAACTAGAAGATGAAAAGTTGTCACTTAGCGAATCTTCTCAAGTTGCCGCTGCTATTGAGAAGCTTCCTCCATCGTGGAAGGACTTCAAGAACTACCTAAAGCACAAGCGCAAAGAAATGACGATGGAGGAACTTGTAGTTCGATTGAGAATTGAGGAAGATAATAGAAATTCTGAAAAGAAGATTTCTCAAAATGTTGTTGCCAAAGCAAACGTTGTCGAGACGGACAAGTCCAATAAGAGAAAACGTGACAACCAACCTAAGAAGTCAAAGAAATTCAAGGGGTCATGCCATAATTGTGGAAAGAAGGGTCATAAAGCTGCAGAATGTCGTGGCCCACCCAAAAAGAAGAAATCAGAAGCAAATGTGGCGGAAGTTTCAGACGGTGTTTCTTAAATGAACTTGTGTGCAGTTGTTTCAGAATGCAACCTTGTTGGTAACAACAAGGAGTGGTTTGTAGACATTGGAGCCACTAGGCATATATGTGCAAATAAGTGGATGTTCACAAACTACAAAAGTGCTATTAATGAAGAACAATTGTTTATGGGTAACTCGTCCACATCAAAGGTCGAAGGCAAGGGAAAGATTGTGCTGAAATTGACTTCTGGAAAAGAACTCACTCTAAATGATGTTCTTCATGTTCCAGAAATTCGCAAGAATCTAATTTCAGGATCGTTGCTCAGCAAGCATGGCTTCAAATTGACATTTGTGGCTGATAAATTTGTGTTGTCTAAGAATGGAGTGTACATAGGAAAGGGTTATGTATGTGATGGCCTATTTAAGGCTAATGTAACCACTGTTGTACCAAACAATGATATGAATAAAATTGAATCTTCTGCTTATATGGTTGACTCTCCTAATCTATGGCATTCTAGACTAGGTCATGTGAATTTTGATACTTTATAAAAACTGATCAATCTAGAATTCATACCTAAATGTAGAATTGATTCAAATTACAAATGTCAAATTTGTGCTGAAGCCAAATTGAAAAGAACCTCATTTCATCATGTTGAAAGAGAAACCGAACCTCTAGACTTAATACATACTTATGTATGCGACTTGAAAATGTGTCAAACTAGAGGTGGAAAAAGGTACTTCATCACATTTATAGATGATTGTACAAGATATTGTCATGTATATCTCCTTAGAAGCAAGGATGAGGCATTCGATATGTTTAAATAGTATAAGGCAGAAGTTGAGAATCAACTCAATAGAAAAATTAAAGCTTTAAGAAGTGATAGAGGGGGAGAATATGAGTTTCCATTTGAGGAATTATGTGCTGAGCATGGTATAATACACCAAACTACGGCTCCTTATTCACCTCAATCCAATGGTATAGCTGAACGGAAGAATAGAACTCTTAAAGAAATGATGAATGCCTTACTAATAAGCTCTGGCTTGCCAGATAATTTTTGGGGAGAAGCTATTCTTTCGGCAAATCACATTTTGAATAAAATACCACGAAAGACAACGTCCAAGACTCCCCATGAACTTTGGAAAAACAGACCACCATCCTACAAATACTTAAAAGTGTGGGGGTGTCTTGCCAAAGTAGAAATTCCAAAACCGAAAAAGGTCAAAATAGGACCGAAGACTATAGATTGCATATTCATTGGATATGCTCATAATAGTAGTGCATATCGGTTTTTGGTGTACAAATCTGAAATTGATGACATTCATGAAAACACCATTATCAGTCTCGAAATGCAAGATTCTTTGAACACATTTATCCACTAAAAACTTCTTTTGAAACAAGTCTTCAAAAGAGGCCAAGAGATTCAGATACTCCCGAGGATAATACTGATCAAAGAAAAATGAATGATGAAACTGAGATAGAGGAACCGAGAAGGAGCAAGCAACAAAGGACCTCAAAGTCCTTTGGACCTGATTTCTATGCATATATGATAGAAAATGAACCTCTAACTTATCAACAAGCTGTAACACCCCACATCCGTTAGTGTCACTCACAAAGGGAATGCACTAAGTTCTGTGGAGCATTTAAGGTAAAAGATGCAGATAAATTACAAGACAGACAAAATTAAAACAACGGAAAATAAATCTTTACTTTATTGATAAAATAGTTTGTACAACAATTGTTTTCCAATACCAGAGTATCATCTGTCTTACAAAATAAAGAAGCATAAAATAACATTTATATTCCCCAATGTAGCATAAGCCAGCCATAGCAGCGGAAAAGAGAGTCTGAAGCGATATATCCAAGAGTCTTCAAGCTTGGAAAGAGTAACAGTCCATACTAAGCAGAGCTATTCCCTCCCTAACTACCTGGGGAGGGGGGGGGACGAAAGAAAAGAAGACGAAAGAAAAACAGAGTCAGACATAAAGCCTGAGTAAGTCTAGTGGCTTTTAGCATGTGAACAAGATAAAGTTCATGACATGAGTAAACTGGAAAAATGGGACAGTACCAGAATAACAGACTAATATAAACCAAAGCAAGATAGTTTAAACTGAATATACTATCACACCCCATTCTATATCTCTGCACCACCTAAGTAGTATCCCAACTAGTAATCTGTATAAAGATGATAACGTGATCCTGATCCCTGTAATTGCGGTTGCCTTTAGGTGTGCATCTATTATTTATTACCTAGATCTAATCTAGGGTTTTCTTATCGAGCGCTTCCTAGATTCAACTAGGGTTTATACGACTTATCTAATACTTCTCGGATTCAGGATTTATGCCACCTAGGTCCAACTAGGGATTATGCTACCTATCGAACGATGCCCCTAGTCTAGGACGCACTACCTAGAGTGGTATATGTTCCCAGACTTTCCCCACGTATGTGTCGCGAATCGTTTATCGCTGTCTAGATGCACATGTCATGAAATGTACGACCCGAGTCCTGTGGCAGGGCTATTCTAGAAACACGGAACTCGGTCAGGAGCTTTCAGATATCTGCTGATGCAGATGCTAAGGTCTGTTTTTCCAGTGGCTATGGTCCCACCTGACCCCTCCCTCAACTAATGAAAGGAAATCCAAGAAAATCAAGCACGAGAACTATACTCCTGCCACCTATGCCCCACTTTCCTATTGGCCAGCCTCACCCATAACTAGATAGCAAGTATATGGTCTGTTGGGAGTTCTCTACCTTTCCGCATGCGTATCTCGACTGACTCAAGATGGTAGGTAGACGACGAGTTGCTATCACAGGGCTACTGGTCTCGCCGAATCACGCTGGTCAATCGTAGCCTTTAGGTTGCCTTATATTGCAACCAAGGCATACCCTTGGTTCTCCTAACGCAGACCTTAACCTCTGTGAGCCCAGGAGGATCATCTACAGCCTCACAGAGGGATACCAAGAGTACCCTCACGTCCCCTCGAAGCCTCGGGCTTCGTAACCCAATTCGTTGGAGCCTTCTTTAAGATCAAATGGACGTTTGCTCCTCCTCGTGTTATACTAAGAATTACTACTTAGTTTTCCTAACTAAGGTTTACCACTTAGTTTCCTGAATCGTTGTTTTCTTAACTAAGGTTTACTACTTAGCCCTCTTTCTTGTCAAGTTGGATTGGTTAAGTGTCATTAGTCAATTCAAGTTAGCTTAACCCATTCCTTTGTCATATTAAACTGGCTATGTGTTATCAGTAGTTCATGTTGACTTAACCCTATCACAAACCAAGTTATATTGGTTAAGTATTTCTTATTACTTAACCCTACCCATTCATCTTGTATTGATTAAGTGTCGCTTTTAACCTAACCTTGCCCATCTGTTTTAACTAACATGTTATAACGGTTAAGTGTTCCCTTAGTTAACTTAATCCTAACATCTGTTTAATTAACATGTTCTAATTGTTAAGTATTGTCCCTTCATGTTTTAACTTAACCCTATTCATTTATCACACTATGATGGTAAAGTGTTCTAAGTTTACTCAACCCTACCCTTTAGTCCAGCTAACATATTAAATTGGCTAAGTGTATTAAATTTACTTAACCCCAACCTCTAGTCTAGTTAACATGTTAAATTGGCTAAGTGTATTAACTTTACTTAACCCCACCTTTTAATCTAGTCAACATGTTAATTTGGCTAAGTGTTTTCTTAGTTACTTAACCCCTACAAGTCTTGCCTTGTTAACATGTTAAATTGGTTAAGTGTTCAGATTAACCCCACCCATCAGATTTAGTTAACATGTTGAGTTGGTTAAGTTTTTTTTGTTAACTTAACCCTACCAATCCTAACTTAGCTTTAATTGTCTTATTAAAGCACCAACCACTCACATTAGACAGGTATTGTTGTGGCTGCCTGTATGCCGGTCGGTTCCGGGCAGTCTTACGCCACAACTCAGTCTAACCTCGGGTCTTTATTGGGCTCAATGCCTTAACCTCTCACATTGGATATGTATTGTTGTGATTACTGGACAGCCGGGCGCGTCCGGGAAGGTTTACATCACAACTCAATCCAACCTCGGGTTAAGCATATTCGTATTTTCTAATTTACATTTTAATTATGTAAATTATTCAAATTCAAGATACTGCCAAATTTGTTTCCAATCAATCTCATTAGTTTAGGTATATAATTAATACCATTTTATTCCATAAACCACTTATGTGATTTTTAACTAATTTATGTCAAGTTTCCTATAATTACCAATTTTACCCAACGTTACCCTGTCTAAATATTAGGCTAACAATCTTAGCCTAATTTTCCGTCTGCATGATTTTGACATACAATATTAGGCTAAAAACTTAGCCTAATTTAGCGTACACAAAATTGGCATAAAAATAATTCATTTACATAAACATGTCATAGGTGTAAACTTGGCATTCTCGACATAGTCAATATGAACATCATAGGTGTGAACTTACAAAATAATCGACATGAATGTCATAACATTGCATAACATGCCACAAACTTGCATATAAATATTGGACCTAGTTAAATAGGTGTCACATGAATCATATAGTTTTAGCCTAACATAAAGGTATAACATAGTATAACCTAATAGGTGTCATATGAATCCACTAAAACATGGTATAACATGTTAATGCATAGGTCTAGGCATAACCTCAAACATAAAACTGGCGTAAGACAAAACTATATGTATAACTTTGACAACCACTTAAGGGTGTGAACTTGCAACACATATGTATAAACATAGATCTAACAATAAACTTTCATATGAATCCTAAATGGATCTTGACATGGATCCGATTATTAGTTCTCACTTGCATAAGAACATGTGAATATAGATCTATTCTAGTCATGTAGGCACAATTGGTTTAAAACATATATACATAGAGCCTACATGAATCATATAAATATTTGTGTAAATCTAACTTGCAACCTATAACTTGCATAAGCATATATTTAGATCTAACTGTATACATACAATTCACATAAGGTGTTGATTGTTTGATTCACAATACATAAAAGATTCAATCACCACAACATTCAAATTATCACAAATAACAAATATAATACAACATCATCTACACTGATATAATTCCATATTACAATTTACATCAAATCATGTCTTAATCACATTCCCATCTAAAGAGCCACTATACTTACAACGATCGATGAACTTGAATTCTGGATTCTGAGTTCTGAAATTGGGATGCTTTCCTTTGGGTAGATAAACGTTGTTTTTATTCTTAGTTTTGAGTTAGATTTGTTCTAACTTTGTTTGTCTTTAAGCTTTAGGCGGCAGCCATTCCAAGCTATCTTACAGCAGCGTGACGGCTCCAAGTTTAATTGTGTGAATTAGGTTAAGATCTAGGTTGTATATATAGAATTTTAGGATTAATTTAGGCCGTTTGATTAACCCTAGAAATGACCACAACCGTTCAGTCAAGACAGAATTATCCTATTGACTCAGCAATGAGTCAGAAATGACTCAGCATTGACTCATCATATTAAATGTTCATTTTTTTCTTTTTATCTATCTTTCCAATTACCCATTTTCACACTAAACCACTTTTTGAACTGCGTTCACACTAGGCTATTTTAAGCCATTCCCCTAAAACAAAAATAGGGCACTGGCGGGGATCGAACTCTGTACCTCTTGTATGCAAGTCACATGTTCCAACCAAATGAGCTACTAAGACTTTTGCTTACAAAAAGTTAGAACAATGTTGAACATTATTCTTTTCTCATTCCTTTTTTTTCATGTTTTGCTGCAATATTTAATTTAAGGATATCGATTTCATACGGAGTCCAATTTACGCAAACTCGGACTCTATCTTATGCAGAATTCCGAGACGAACGCAATGGCGTAACCCGTTTCCCTTAATTCTTCTTCTAAAATTTAATTATACTTTAATTTTTGAAACTTAATGTTACAGAATTACGTGGTGTTACATTCTCCCCTTCTTAAAAGGATTTCGTCCCCGAAATCTTCAAGTTAGGAAGAATGTGTCCTACCATCCAATCACCCATCTACTCAACCATTCAGTCACAGGTATTCATTGTCCTTAAAAAGATTTCTAAATGCTTTCATATTTATATGCATAGTGTGTGTATATGTCTTTATCTAATGCAAAATCAGGCGGTCTACTGATTCAGTCGACCTCCTTAATGCGAATTATGTCAGTGCCATGCGTCCAGTCATGTATGAAATCCTAATGTTACATATCATTTCTATATGAGTGCACAACCATTCACTCAAATGCAACGTCCATATGATAACACATTGAGTTCAATCTGTAAACAAATACATATATGCGAATGCAATATGAAAGTGACTGAGTTGTTCTAGCGCCTATGGTGTGTATATGCATTCACGAGCAACCACTTGCAACCATCAATCATAACATGTTTCAAATACATGTTTACATCCATTGGCTTCTACCTAAGGATCGATGATACGTCCTAGAGGATATACCTTAAAAGCTAGAAAGTATGCATAAAATTCCTAGAAAAAGAGATCAGGGATATACCCTTAAGAAAAAGGGTATGATGCTCGTGTCTAGTCTCCAGTCTTATATGTTGCACCTTCTTGAGCTTCACTATACGGTACCTTATCTAATTTAACTTCATGATTGCGAAGCTTCTTCACCTCCATTTCCAAGATAAACAGATGTTAACCTTGATACTAGTGTATATACTAAGATGATTAGAGATCTTTCCTCTACTTAGCTTATCCATAATGTTACAAATCTAAGGGTCTAAAGCTAAAGGTTGCTATGTACTTTTTACCTCCCTTAAGGTCAGTCTTTCTTCCTACCTAGGGCACCTGCCACAATTATTCATCTCCTACCTTTACCATCTTATGTAACATGTTTACAGTTCTCTCTAAAGCTACCTCTATTGCACAAAGAACCCTACAAAGCTTGGAAGAAAATTAGTCGTAGGTGAAACTACCGCGACTATAGATGGAAGTCGGGCACTGCTTCGCCGTTCGATAGGTATCGTAGTCTTATCAAGCTTACAGAACCATGCTGCGATGAGGTTACCTCCCAGAAAGCCAGGAGCCCCGAAGACTCAAGAAAGAAGGGGACAAGAATTCAAACAGAGAATCAGAAGATAGTGCGTATGGCTTTGGGGAATATGCCTTTAAACAAAATCTTTTCTTTTGAAAATGCTTTTTTTTAAAACCGTTTTGAAAATAAATTTTCAAATCTTTTATCTGATCCGGTAATCTTCAGCTCTGATACCAAGTGTAACACCCCACATCCGTTAGTGTCACTCACAAGGGGAATGCACTAAGTTCTGTGGAGCATTTAAGGTAAAAGATGCAGATAAATTACAAGACAGACAAAATTAAAACAGCGGAAAATAAATCTTTACTTTATTGATAAAATAATTTGTACAACAATTGCTTTCCAATACCAGAGTATCTGTCTTACAAAATAAAGAAGCATAAAATAACATTTATATTCCCCAATGTAGCATAAGCCAGCCATAGCAGCGGAAAAGAGAGTCTGAAGCGATATATCCAAGAGTCTTCAAGCTTGGAAAGAGTAACAGTCCATACTAAGCAGAGCTATTCCCTCCCTAACTACCTGGGGGGGGGGAACGGAAGAAAAGAAGACGAAAGAAAAACAGAGTCAGACATAAAGGCTGAGTAAGTCTAGTGGCTTTTAGCATGTGAACAAGATAAAGTTCATGACAGGAGTACACTGGAAATATGGGACAGTACCAGAATAACAGACTAATATAAACCAAAGCAAGATAGTTTAAACCGAATATACTATCACACCCCATTCTATATCTCTGCACCACCTAAGTAGTATCCCAACTAGTAATCAGTATAAAGATGATAACGTGATCCTGATCCCTGTAATTGCGGTTGCCTTTAGGTGTGCATCTATTATTTATTACCTAGATCTAATCTAGGTTTTTCTTATCGAGCGCTTCCTAGATTCAACTAGGGTTTATGCGACTTATCTAATACTTCTCGGATTCAGGATTTATGCCACCTAGGTCCAATTAGGGATTATGCTACCTATCGAACGATGCCCCTAGTCTAGGACGCACTACCTAGAGTGGTATATGTTCCCAGACTTTCCCCACGTATGTGTCGCGAATCGTTTATCGCTGTCTAGATGCACATGTCATGAAATGTACGACCCGAGTCCCGTGGCAGGGCTATTCTAGAAACACGGAACTCGGTCAGGAGCTTTCAGATATCTGCTGATGCAGATGCTAAGGTCTGTTTTTCCAGTGGCTATGGTCCCACCTGACCCCTCCCTCAACTAATGAAAGGCAATCCAAGAAAATCAAGCACGAGAACTATACTCCTGCCACCTATGCCCCACTTTCCTATTGGCCAGCCTCACCCATAACTAGATAGCAAGTATATGGTCTGTTGGGAGTTCTCTGCCTTTCCGCATGCGAATCTCGACTGACTCAAGATGGTAGGTAGACGACGAGTTGCTATCACAGGGCTACTGGTCTCGCCGAATCACGCTGGTCCATCCTAGCCTTTAGGTTGCCTTATATTGCAACCAAGGCATACCCTTGGTTCTCCTAACACATACCTTAACCGCTGTGAGCCCAGGAGGATCATCTGCAGCCTCACAGAGGGATACCAAGAGTACCCTCACGTCCCCTCGAAGCCTCGGGCTTCGTAACCCAATTCGTTGGAGCCTTCTTTAAGATCAAATGGACGTTCGCTCCTCCTCGTGTTATACTAAGAATTACTACTTAGTTTTCCTAACTAAGGTTTACCACTTAGTTTCCTGAATCGTTGTTTTCTTAACTAAGGTTTACTACTTAGCCCTCTTTCTTGTCAAGTTGGATCGGTTAAGTGTCATTAGTCAATTCAAGTTAGCTTAACCCATTCCTTTGTCATATTAAACTGGCTATGTGTTATCAGTAGTTCATGTTGACTTAACCCTATCACAAACCAAGTTATATTGGTTAAGTATTTCTTATTACTTAACCCTACCCATTCATCTTGTATTGATTAAGTGTCCCTTTTAACCTAACCTTGCCCATCTGTTTTAACTAACATGTTATAACGGTTAAGTGTTCCCTAAGTTAACTTAACCCTAACATCTGTTTAATTAACATGTTCTAATTGTTAAGTATTGTCCCTTCATGTTTTAACTTAACCCTATTCATTTATCACACTATGATGGTTAAGTGTTCTAAGTTTACTCAACCCTACCCTTTAGTCCAGCTAACATATTAAATTGGCTAAGTGTATTAAATTTACTTAACCCCAACCTCTAGTCTAGTTAACATGTTAAATTGGCTAAGTGTATTAACTTTACTTAACCCCACCTTTTAATCTAGTCAACATGTTAATTTGGCTAAGTGTTTTCTTAGTTACTTAACCCCTACAAGTCTTGCCTTGTTAACATGTTAAATTGGTTAAGTGTTCAGATTAACCCCACCCATCAGATTTAGTTAACATGTTGAGTTGGTTAAGTTTTTTTTGTTAACTTAACCCTACCAATCCTAACTTAGCTTTAATTGTCTTATTAAAGCACCAACCACTCACATTAGACAGGTATTGTTGTGGCTGCCTGTATGCCGGTCGGTTCCGGGCAGTCTTACGCCACAACTCAGTCTAACCTCGGGTCTTTATTGGGCTCAATGCCTTAACCTCTCACATTGGATAGGTATTGTTGTGATTACTGGGCAGCCGGGCGCGTCCGGGCAGGTTTACATAACAACTCAATCCAACCTCGGGTTAAGCATATTCGTATTTTCTAATTTACATTTTAATTATGTAAATTATTCAAATTCAAGATACTGCCAAATTTGTTTCCAATCAATCTCATTAGTTTAGGTATATAATTAATGCCATTTTATTCCATAAATCACTTATGTGATTTTTAACCAATTTATGTCAAGTTTCCTATAATTACCAATTTTACCCAACGTTACCCCGTCTAAATATTTGGCTAACAATCTTAGCCTAATTTTCCGTCTGCATGATTTTGACATACAATATTAGGCTAAAAACTTAGCCTAATTTAGCGTACACAAAATTGGCATAAAAATAATTCATTAACATAAACATGTCATAGGTGTAAACTTGGCATTCTCGACATAGTCAATATGAACATCATAGGTGTGAACTTGCAAAATAATCGACATGAATGTCATAACATTGCATAACATGCCACAAACTTGCATATAAATATTGGACCTAGTTAAATAGGTGTCACATGAATCATATAGTTTTAGCCTAACATAAAGGTATAACATAGTATAACCTAATAGGTGTCATATGAATCCACTAAAACATGGTATAACATGTTAATGCATAGGTCTAGGCATAACCTCAAACATAAAACTGGCGTAAGACAAAACTATATGTATAACTTTGACAACCACATAAGGGTGTGAACTTGCAACACATATGTATAAACATAGATCTAACAATAAACTTTCATATGAATCCTAAACGGATCTTGACATGGATCCGATTATAAGTTCTCACTTGCATAAGAACATGTGAATATAGATCTATTCTATTCATGTAGGCACAATTGGTTTAAAACATATATACATAGAGCCTACATGAATCATATAAATATTTGTGTAAATCTAACTTGCAACCTATAACTTGCATAAACATATATTTAGATCTAACTGTATACATACAATTCGCATAAGGTGTTGATTGTTTGATTCACAATACATAAAAGATTCAATAACCACAACATTCAAATTATCACAAATAACAAATATAAAACAACATCATCAACACTGATATAATTCCATATTACAATTTACATCAAATCATGTCTTAATCGCATTCCCATCTAAAGAGCCACTATACTTACAACGATCGATGAACTTGAATTCTGGATTCTGAGTTCTAAAATTGGGATGCTTTCCTTTGGGTAGATAAACGTTGTTTTGATTCTTAGTTTTGAATTAGATTTGTTCTAGCTTTGTTTGTCTTTAAGCTTTAGGCGGCAGCCATTCCAAGCTATCTTACAGCAGCGTGACGACTCCAAGTTTAATTGTGTGAATTAGGTTAAGAGCTAGGTTGTATATATAGAATTTTAGGATTAATTTAGGCCGTTTGATTAACCCTAGAAATGACCACAACCGTTCAGTCAAGATAGAATTGTCCTATTGACTCGGCAATGAGACAGAAATGACTCAACATTGACTCAGCATATTAAATGTTAATTTTTTTTCTTTTTATCTATCTTCCCAATTACCCATTTTCACACTAAACCACTTTTTGAACTGCGTTCACACTAGGCTATTTTAAGCCATTCCCCTAAAACAAAAATAGGGCGCTAGCGGGGATCGAACTCTGTACCTCTTGTATGCAAGTCACATGTTCCAACCAAATGAGCTACTTAGACTTTTGCTTACAAAAAGTTAGAACAATGTTGAACATTATTCTTTTCTCATTCCACCTTTTTCATGTTTTGCTGCAATATTTAATTTAAGGATATCGATTTCATATGGAGTTCAATTTACACAAACTCGGACTCTATCTTAAGCAGAATTCCGATACGAACGCAATGGCGTAACCCGTTTCCCATGATTCTTCGTCTAAAATTTAATTATACTTTAATTTGTGAAACTTAATGTTACAGAATTACGGGGTGTTACACAAGCAATGTCATCTCCCGATGCTCCTTATTGGAAAGAAGCCGTCAATAGTGAAATAGAATCCATTCTACAAAACCATACATGGGAACTAGTGGATCTCCTTAAAGGATCAAAACCACTAGGATATAAATGGATATTTAAGAAGAAACTAAAGGCTGACGGCTCAATAGACAAGTATAAAGCAAGACTTGTAATAAAAGGATTCAGACAGAACGAAGATCTGGATTACTTTGATACATACTCTCCAGTTACCAGAATAACATCAATTAGGATGCTTATTGCAATCACATCTATATTGAATTTGGAAATACACCAAATGGATGTGAAAACTACATTTTTGAATGGTGAACTGGAAGAAGAAATATATATGCAGCAACCAGAAGGGTTTCTAAGCCCAGGAAATGAAAATAAGGTGTGCAAATTAGTAAAATATCTTTATGGACTGAAACAAGCACCAAAACAATGGCATGAGAAATTTGATGAAACAATGTTATCAAATGGATTCAAAATAAATAAATCAGATAAATGCGTCTATATAAAATGTATAGATGCTGGATATGTCATTGTTTGTCTCTACGTTGATGATTTACTGATCCTAGGAAGTAATAAGGTCAAGATAAAATCTACGAAGGATATGCTATCCTCTAGATTTGATATGAAGGACCTAGGAGTGGCCGATGTAATTTTGGGTGTAAAATTTATAAAGACATCACAGGGATATGCGTTATTTCAGTCACATTACATTGCTAAAATTCTTGAAAAAATCAAGCAGTATAATATAACTACTGCAAAATCACCAGTAGACATGAACCAAAATTGGGTAAAGAACACTGATGATGGTATATATCAGCTTGAATACTCTCGTATACTGGGAAGTATTATGTATGTCATGAATTGCACTAGGCCTGATATTGCGTACGCTGTAAACAAGCTAAGTAGATATACCAGCAATCCTGGTAAAAATCATTGGAAAGCAATAATCAGAGTCCTAGGATATCTAAAGTACACACAAAACTATGTCTTGCAATATGATAAGTATTCTTCAGTAATAGAAGGATATAGTGATGCCAATCGGATAACGGGCTCAAATGACACAAAATCCACAAGTGGATATGTGTTTACATTAGGAAATGGAGCAATTTCGTGGAAATCATCCAAACAGACTTGCATAGCAAGGTCAACAATGGAATATGAGTTCATTGCTCTAGATAAAGCCACGGAAGAAGCAGACTGGCTTAGGGGGTTTTTAGAGGACATTCCAAATTGGAAAAAACCAGTACCTCCAATATGTATACATTATGATAGTCAATCTGCTATAGGAAGGGTGAATAGTACATTGTATAATGGTAAATCAAGACATATTCGTCATAGGCATAAAACCATAAGACAACTTGTCTCTAATGGAGTTATCACTATAGACTATGTAAGGTCAAAGGATAACATTGCGGATCCAATAACTAAAGGCTTGCCTAGAGAGAAAGTTCAAACCTTATCGATGGGAATGTGTATAAGACCTATAATCTAAAAGTTTTTCTAAACGGAAACCCCACCTAGTTGACTGGAGATCCCAAGATCTAGGTTCAAAGGGACAACTAAGTTTAAAGATAAACCTAAATGGCACTGTCCATTCCTATGATAAGTCAGTGCACAAACCCGTCGGAGAATAGGACAAGCTTAGCTTTAAATGATGTCTATACTGTGGTGTTATAAAAGACCCAAGTGGAGTACTACGGGATACTCTTTATAGAATCACCTACGTGAGTGTGAAGGCGCCGCTTCAAGAAGAATTGTAAGGTCGAATTCTTCAAACATTCATGAGACCAAGCAGGTGTTCATGGCAAAAACGAACACAAACAGAGAACCAAGGGGTCTAGAAACACTTAGCGTGTATTATCTTTGTATACCTACATAAAAGGCTTACTGTTCAAAGACAATCTAGTTCACTGATTCGCCAGTAGGTTATAACGATAAACACTAGGAAAAGTTCAAGGCCATTGCGCTACTTTTACCGATACGCTAAATGTTTCATAAAATTTAAGAACAAAAAGTAATCTCTCATTCATGTGGGGGATTGTTGGAAATAAATGAGAGGATTAGGGAAGAAGAGGTTGTGTAGTATTGGAGAGATATAAGTCCCACATTGTGTGAGATTTGTGAATATATCTCCTTATATACTAAAGCCCCACATGCTATATCAAACAAAATGACATGAGCACACAAGGATGAATGGGCTATGTAGGCTTTGGGCCTTCATGTTATTAAATATTAAAATGTCAAAGAATAAGGGCCTTGGGGCTCTTGGGGTTTCGTGATCAGACGGGCCGCCGACTGTTTAATGCGCGGAAAATATTCTATTTTGCGCGGGTGCGTCTGTTCGCCGGAACGGCGGTCAGATGCGACCGTTTGAACCAGCGTGCCCGTACAGACAGTCGCGACTACCTAGAAAGGCACCCCTCTGCTGCTATATATACACAGTCTGACGGAGCCACTAATTATCCAGAAAGTGAATTCGTTCTGTTCTCTTCTTCTTCTCTACTGCTCTATTCTTAAAATACTCGCTTGAGTTCGTTGTTGCTCTGCGATTGTAAGCGCTACATTGCAGAGATCGGTCCGTTTCAACTTGGGAAACAGTTGCTAGAATACCTTCAGCGCCATAGAGGGGGCAATATTGTTTCAAGGAAACAGATATACTCTGGACTCGGACAATACTGACAGGTACTCTCTTCCTTACTTTTTTTTTGCAACGGTTCTGCGTTTTTGCAAATCTGGTCACGCTTTTTGCCGTTGCTAAATTTGATTCTGCTTCAAATTAGTAACCCTTCTAGACGTGACAATTGGATAGTGACAGTATATTGATTGCTATCACGTTCGTACTATATTTACATAGTTACGAACAACAAACTTGAAACAATATTTTCGTTTTGCAGAAAACGATAATGGCTAAAAGCAATAGTGGCCATGCTGCACCAACACCGCCTGTAACCAATCCTTTTGCACCCGTGGTTACACCAATGGCACTGTCTCATGGAGAAAGGCCAGAAAAGTTCACCGGAGTGGACTTCAAACGTTGGCAGCAAAAGACGCTATTTTACTTGACAACATTGGGCCTAGCAAAGTATCTTAAAAAAGATGCTCCAGTTGTTGTCGAATTGGAACCAGATCCAGTAAAAGTTGAAGCCCATAATGCTTGGAAAAATTCTGATTTCTTGTGTAAAAATTACATCCTGAATGGCCTCGACAACAGTCTATACATCGTGTACTGCACCGTTGCAACATCCAAACAACTATGGTTGGCTTTGGAAAAGAAGTATAGAACTGAAAATTCTGGCATGAAGAAATTCATCGCCGGGAAATTTCTTGACTTCAAAATGGTCGATACAAAAGCTGTGATCAACCAAATTCAAGTACTACAACTTATCATTCGTCAAATAGAAGATGAAAAGATGACACTTAGCGAATCTTTTCAAGTTGCCGCTGCTATTGAGAAGCTTCCTCCATCGTGGAAGGATTTCAAGAACTACCTAAAGCACAAGCGCAAAGAAATGACGATGGAGGAACTTGTAGTTCGATTGAGAATTGAGGAAGATAATAGAAATTCTGAAAATAAGATTTCTCAAAATGTGGTTGCCAAAGCAAACGTTGTCGAGACGGACAAGTCCAATAAGAGTAAACATGACGACCAACCTAAGAAGTCAAAGAACTTCAAGGGGTCATGCCATAATTGTGGAAAGAAGGGTCATAAAGCTGTAGAATGTCACGCCCACCCAAAAAGAAGAAATCAGAAGCAAATGTGGCGGAAGTTTCAGATGGTGTTTCTGAAATGGACTTGTGTGCAGTTGTTTCAGAATGCAACCTTGTTGGTAACAAAAAGGAGTGGTTTGTAGACACTGGAGCCACAAGGCATATATGCGCAAATAAGTGGATATTCACAAACTACAATAGTGCTACTAATGAAGAACAACTGTTTATGGGTAACTCGTCCACATCAAAGGTCGAAGGCAAGGGAAATATTGTGCTAAAATTGACTTCTGGAAAAGAACTCCCTCTAAATGATGTTCTCCACGTTCCAGAAATTCGCATGAATCTAATTTCAGGATCATTGCTCTGCAAGCATGGCTTCAAATTGACATTTGTGGCTGATAAATTTGTGTTGTCTAAGAATGGAGTGTACATAGGAAAGGGTTATATATGTGATGGCCTATTTAAGGCTAATGTAACCACTTTTGTACAAAACAATGATATGAATAAAGTTGAATCTTCTGCTTATATGGTTGACTCTCCTAATCTATGGCATTCTAGACTAGGTCATCTGAATTTTGATACTTTACAAAAACTGATCAATCTAGAATTCATACCTAAACGTAGAATTGATTCAAATTAAAAATGTCAAATTTGTGCTGAAGCCAAATTGAAAAGAACCTCATTTCATCATTTTGAAAGAGAAACCGAACCTCTGGACTTAATACATACTGATGTATGCGACTTGAAAATGTGTCAAACTAGAGGAGGAAAAAGGTACTTCATCACATTTATAGATGATTGTACAAGATACTGTCATGTATATCTCCTTAAAAGAAAGGATGAGGCATTCGATATGTTTAAACAGTATAAGGCAGAAGTTGATAATCAACTCAACAGAAAAATTAAAGCTTTAAGAAGTGATAGAGGAGGAGAATATGAGTTTCCATTTGAGGAATTCTATGCTGAGCATGGTATAATACACCAAACTACGGCTCCTTATTCACCTCAATCCAACAGTATTGCCGAACGGAAGAATAGTACTCTTAAAGAAATGATGAATGCCTTACTAATAAGCTCTGGCTTGCCAGATAATTTTTGGGGAGAAGCTATTCTTTCGGCAAATCACATTTTGAATAAAATACCACGAAAGAAAACGTTCAAGACTCCCCATGTACTTTAGAAAAACAGACCACCATCCTAAAAATACTTAAAAGTGTGGGGGTGTCTTGCCAAAGTAGAAATTCCAAAACCGAAAATGGTCAAAATAGGACCGAAGACTATAGATTGCATATTCATTGGATAAGCTCATAATAGTAGTGCATATCAGTTTTGGGTGTACAAATCTGAAATTGATGACATTCATGAAAACACCATTATCGATTCTCGAAATGCAAGATTCTTTGAACACATTTATCCTCTAAAAAATTCTTTTGAAATAAGTGTTCAAAAGAGGCCAAGAGGTCCAGATACTCCTGAGGATATCAAAGAAAAATGAATGATGAAACTGAGATAGAGGAACCGAGAAGGAGCAAGCGACAAAGGACCTCAAAGTCCTTTGGACCTGATTTCTATGCATATATGATAGAAAATGAACCTCTAACTTATCAACAAGCAGTGTCATCTCCCGATGATCCTTATTGGAAAGAAGCCATCAATAGTGAAATAGAATCCATTCTACAAAACCATACGTGGGAACTAGTGGATCTCCCTAGAGGATCAAAACCACTAGGATATAAATGGATATTTAAGAAGAAATTAAAGGCTTACAGCTCAATAGACAAGTATGAAGCAAGACTTGTAATAAAGGGATTCAGAAAGAAGGAAGATCTGGATTACTTTGATACATACTCTCCAGTTACCAGAATAACATCAATTAGGATGCTTGTTGCAATCGCATCTATATCGAATTTGGAAATACACCAAATGGATGTGAAAAATACATTTTTGAATGGTGAACTTGAAGAAGAAATATATATGCAGCAACCAGAAGGGTTTCTAAGCCCAGGAAATGAAAATAAGGTGTGCAAATTAGTAAAATCTCTTTATGGCCTTAAACAAGCACCAAAACAATGGCATGAGAAATTTGATGAAACAATGTTATCAAATGGATTCAAAATAAATGAATCAGATAAATGCGTCTATATAAAATGTATAGATGCTGGATATGTCATTGTTTCTCTCTACGTTGATGATTTACTGATCCTAGCAAGTAATAAGGTCATGATAAAATCTACGAAGGACATGCTATCCTCTAGATTTGATATGAAGGACCTAGGAGTGGCTGATGTAATTTTGGGTGTAAAAATTATAAAGATATCACAGGGATATGCGTTATCTCAGTCACATTACATTGCAAAAATTCTTGAAAAATTCAAGCAGTATAATATAACTACTACAAAATCACCAGTAGATATGAACCAAAATTGGGTAAAGAACACCGGTGATGGTATATATCAGCTTGAATACTCTCGTATACTGGGAAGTATTATGTATGTCAAGAATTGCACTAGGCCTGATATTGCGTACGCTGTAAGCAAGCTAAGTAGATATACCAGCAATCCTGGTAAAAATCATTGGAAAGCAATAATCAGAGTCCTAGGATATCTAAAGTACACACAAAACTATGTCTTGCAATATGATAAGTATCCTTCAGTAATACAACGATTTAGTGATGCCAATTGGATAAAGGGCTCAAATGACACAAAATCCACAAGTGGACATGTGTTTAGGAGCAATTTCGTGGAAATCATCCAAACAGACTTGCATAGCAAGGTCAACAATGGAATCTGAGTTCATTGCTCTAGATAAAGCCGCGGAAGAAGCAGACTGGTTTAGGGGGTTTTTAGAGGACATTCCAAATTGGGAAAAACCAGTACCTCCAATATGTATACATTGTGATAGTCAATCTGCTATAGGAAGGGCGAATAGTACATTTTATAATCGTAAATCTAGACATATTCATCATAGGCATAAAACCATAAGACAACTTCTCTCTAATGGAGTGATCACTATAGACTATTTTAGGTCAAAGGATAACATTGCGGATCCACTAACTAAAGGCTTGCTTAGAGAGAAAGTTCAAACCTTATGGGAATGGGTTTAAGACCTATAATCTAAAAGTTTTTCTAAACGGAAACCCCACCTAGTTGACTGGAGATCCCGAGATCTAGGTTCAAAGGGACAACTAAGTTTAAAGATAAACTTAAATGCCACTGTTAAAATACAAACCATTCCTATGATAAGTCAGTGCACAAACCCATCAGAGAATAGGATAAGCTTAGCTTTTAATGATGTCTATACTGTGGTGTTATAAAAGACCCAAGTGGAGTACTACGGGATAATCTTTATAGAATCACCTACGTGAGTGTGAAGGCACCGCTTCAAGAAAAATTTTAAGGTCGAATTCTTCAAACACTCATGAGACCAAGCAGGTGTTCATAGCAAAAACGAACACAAACAAAGAACCTAGGGGTCTAGAAACACTTAGCGTGTATTATCTTTGTATACCTACACAAAAGGCTTACAGTTCAAAGACAATCTAGTCCATTGATTCACCAGTAGGTTATAACGATAAACAATAGGAAAAGTTCAAGGCCATTGCGCTACTTTTACCGATACGCTAAATGTTTCGCAAAATTTAAGAACAAAAAGTAATCTCTCATTCATGTGCGGGATTATTGGAAATAAATGAGAGGATTAGGGAAGAAGAGGTTGTGTAGTATTGGAGAGATATAAGTCCCACACTGTGTGAGATTTGTGAATATATCTCCTTATATACTAAAGCCCCACATGCTATGTCAAACAAAATGACATGAGCACACAAGGATGAATGGGCTATGTAGGCTTTGGGCCTTCATGTTATTAAATATTAAAATGTCAAAGAATAATGGCCTTGGGCCTTGGGGCTCTTGGGGTTTCATGATCAGACAGGCCGTCGACGGTGTAATGAGCGGAAAATATTCTATTTTGCTTGGGTGCGTCTGTTCGACTGAACGGTGGCCAGATGCGACCGTTTGAACCAGCGCTCCCGTACGGACAGTCGCGACTACCCAGAAAGGCACCCCTCTGCTGCTATATATACACAGTCTGACGGAGCCACTAATTATCCAGAAAGTTAATTCGTTCTGTTCTCTTCTTCTTCTCTACTGCTCTGTTCTTAAAATACTCACTTGAGTTCGTTGTTTCTCTACGATTGTAAGCGCTACATTGTAGAGATCGGTCCGTTTCATCTTGGGAAACAGTTGCTCGAATACCTTCGGCGCCATAGAGGGAGCAATATTGTTTCAAGGAAACAGATATACTCTGGACTCGGACAATACTGACAGGTACTCTCTTCCTTACTTTTGTTTTGCAACGGTTCTGCGCTGTTGCAAATCTGGTCACGCTTTTTGCCGTTGCTAAATTTGATTATGCTTCAAATTAGTAACCCTTCTAGACGTGACAATTGGATAGTGATAGTATATTGATTGCTATCACGTTCGTACTATATTTGCATAGTTACGAACAACAAACTTGAAACAATATTTTCGTTTTGCAGAAAACGATAATGGCTAAAAGCAATAGTGGTCCTGCTGCGCCAACACCGCCTATAACCAATCCTTTTGCACCCGTGGTTACACCAATGGCACTGTCTCATGGAGAAAGGCCAGAAAAGTTCACCGGAGCGGACTTCAAACGTTGGCAGCAAAAGAGGCTATTTTACTTGACAACATTGGGCCTAGCAAAGTATCTTACAGAAGATGCTCCAGTTGTTGCCGAATTGGAACCAGATCCAGTTAAAGTTGAAGCCCTTAATGCTTGGAAAAATTCAGATTTCATGTGTAAAAATTACATCCTTGAATGGCCTCGACAACAGTCTATACAACGTGTACTGCACCGTTGCAACATCCAAACAACTTTGGTTGGCTTTGGAAAAGAGTATAGGACTGAAGATGCTGGCATGAAGAATTTCATCGCCGGGAAATTTCTTGACTTCAAAATGGTCGATACAAAAGCTGTGATCAACCAAATTCAAGAACTGCAACTTATTATTCGTCAACTAGAAGATGAAAAGATGACACTTAGCGAATCTTTTCAAGTTGCCGCTGCTATTGAGAAGCTTCCTCCATCGTGGAAGGACTTCAAGAACTACCTAAAGCACAAGCGCAAAGAAATGACGATGGAGGTACTTGTAGTTCGATTGAGAATTGAGGAAGATATTAGAAATTCTGAAAAGAAGATTTCTCAAAATGTGGTTGCCAAAGAAAACGTTGTCGAGACGGACAAGTCCAATAAGAGAAAACGTGACAACCAACCTAAGAAGTCAAAGAAATTCAAGGGGTCATGCCATAATTGTGGAAAGAAGGGTCATAAAGCTGCAGAATGTCGCGGCCCACCCAAAAAGAAGTAATCAGAAGCAAATGTGGCAGAAGTTTTAGATGGTGTTTCTGAAATGGACTTGTGTGCAGTTGTTTCAGAATGCAACCTTGTTGGTAACAACAAGGAGTGGTTTGTAGACACTGGAGCCACTAGGCGTATATGCGCAAATAAGTGGATGTTCACAAACTACAAAAGTGCTACTAATGAAGAACAACTGTTTATGGGTAACTCGTCCACATCAAAGGTCGAAGGCAAGGGAAAGATTGTGCTGAAATTGACTTCTGGAAAAGAACTCACTCTAAATGATGTTCTCCATATTCCAGAAATTCGCAAGAATCTAATTTCAGGATCGTTGCTCAGCAAGCATGGCTTCAAATTGACATTTGTGGCTGATAAATTTGTGTTGTCTAAGAATGGAGTGTACATAGGAAAGGGTTATGTATGTGATGGCCTATTTAAGGCTATTGTAACCACTGTTGTACCAAACAATGATATGAATAAAATTGAATCTTCTGCTTATATGGTTGACTCTCCTAATCAATGGCATTCTGGACTAGGTCATGTGAATTTTGATACTTTACAAAACTGATCAATCTAGAATTCATACCTAAATGTTAAATTGATTCAAAATACAAATGTCAAATTTGTGCTGAAGCCAAATTGACAAGAACCTCATTTCATCATGTTGAAAGAGAAACCGAACCTCTAGACTTAATACATACTGATGTATGCGACTTGAAAATGTGTCAAACTAGAGGAGGAAAAAGGTACTTCATCACATTTATAGATGATTGTACAAGATACTGTCATGTATATCTCCATAGAAGCAAGGATGAGGCATTCGATATGTTTAAACAGTATAAGGCAGAAGTTGAGAATCAACTCAATAGAGAAATTAAAGCTTTAAGAAGTGATAGAGGAGGAGAATATGAGTTTCCATTTGAGGAATTCTGTGCTGAGCATGGTATAATACACCAAACTACGTCTCCTTATTCACCTCAATCCAACGGTATAGCCGAACGGAAGAATAGAACTCTTAAAGAAATGATGAATGCCTTACTAATAAGCTCTGGCTTGCCAGATAATTTTTGGGGAGAAGCTATTCTTTCGGCAAATCATGTTTTGAATAAAATACCACGAAAGAAAACGTCCAAGACTCCCCATGAACTTTGGAAAAACAGACCGCCATCCTACAAATACTTAAAAGTGTGGGGGTGTCTTGCCAAAGTAGAAATTCCAAAACCGAAAAAGGTCAAAATAGGACCGAAGACTATAGATTGCATATTCATTGGATATGCTCATAATAGTAGTGCATATCTGTTTTTGGTGTACAAATCTGAAATTGATGACATTCATGAAAACACCATTATCGATCTCGAAATGCAGGATTCTTTGAACACATTTATCCTCTAAAAACTTCTTTTGAAACAAGTGTTCAAAAGAGGCCAAGAGATCCAGATACTCCCGAGGATAATACTGATCGAAGAAAAATGAATGATGAAACTGAGATAGAGGAACCGAGAAGGAGAAAGCGACAAAGGACCTCAAAGTCCTTTGGACCTGATTTCTTTGCATATATGATAGAAAACGAACCTCTAACTTATCAACAAGAAATGTCATCTCCCGATGCTCCTTATTGGAAAGAAGCCGTCAATAGTGAAATAGAATCCATTCTACAAAACCATACATGGGAACTAGTGGATCTCCCTAAAGGATCAAAACCACTAGGATATAAATGGATATTTAAGAAGAAACTAAAGGCTGACGGCTCAATAGACAAGTATGAAGCAGGACTTGTAATAAAGGGATTCAGATAGAAGGAAGAACTGGATTACTTTGATACATACTCTCCAGTTACCAGAATAACATCAATTAGGATGCTTATTGCAATCGCATCTATATTGAATTTGAAAATACACCAAATGGATGTGAAAACTACGTTTTTGAATGGTGAACTGGAAGAAGAAATATATATGCAGCAACCAGAAGGTTTTCTAAGCCCAGGAAATGAAAATAAGGTGTGCAAATTAGTAAAATCTCTTTATGGCCTTAAACAAGCACCAAAGCAATGGCATGAGAAATTTGATGAAACAATGTTAGCAAATGGATTCAAAATAAATGAATCAGATAAATGCGTCTATTTAAAATGTATAGATGCTGGATATGTCATTGTTTGTCTCTACGTTGATGATTTACTGATCCTAGGAAGTAATAAGGTCGTGATAAAATCTACGAAGGACATGCTATCCTCTAGATTTGATATGAAGGACCTAGGAGTGGCCGATGTAATTTTAGGTGTAAAAATTATAAAGACATCACAGGGATATGCGTTATCTCAGTCACATTACATTGCTAAAATTCTTGAAAAATTCAAGCAGTATAATACAACTACTGCAAAATCACCAGTAGATATGAACCAAAATTGGGTAAAGAACACTGGTGATGGTATATATCATCTTGAATACTCTCGTATACTGGGAAGTATTATGTATGTCATGAATTGCACAAGGCCTGATATTGGGTACGCTGTAAGCAAGCTAAGTAGATATACCAGCAATCCTGGTAAAAATCATTGGAAAGCAATAATCAGAGTCCTAGGATATCTAAAGTACACACAAAACTATGTCTTGCAATATGATAAGTATCCTTCAGTAATAGAAGGATATAGTGATGCCAATTGTATAACGGGCTCAAATGAAACAAAATCCACAAGTGGACATGTGTTTATATTAGGAAATGGAGCAATTTCTTGGAAATCATCCAAACAGACTTGTATAGCTAGGTCAACAATGGAATCTGAGTTCATTGCTCTAGATAAAGCCGCGGAAGAAGCAAACTGGCTTAGGGGTTTTTTAGAGGACATTCCAAATTGGGAAAAAACTAGTACCTCCAATATGTATACATTGTGATAGTCAATCTGCTATAGGAAGGGCGAATTGTACATTGTATAATGGTAAATCTTGACATATTCGTCGTAGGCATAAAACCATAAGACAACTTCTCTCTAATGGAGTTATCACTATAGACTATGTAAGGTCAAAGAATAACATTGCGGATCCACAAATTAAAGGCTTGCCTAGAGAGAAAGTTCAAACCTTATCGATGGGAATGGGTTTAAGACCTATAATCTAAAAGTTTTTCTAAATGGAAACCCCACCTAGTTGGCTAGAGATCCTAAGATCAAGGTTCAAAGGGGCAACTAAGTTTAAAGATAAACTTAAATGGCACTGTTCATTCCTATGATAAGTCAGTGCACAAACCCGTCGGAGAATAGGATAAGCTTAGCTTTTAATGATGTCTATACTGTGGTGTTATAAAAGACCCAAGTGGAGTACTACGGGATACTCTTTATAGAATCACCTACGTGAGTGTGAAGGCGCCGCTTCAAGAAGAATTGTAAGGTCGAATTCTTCAAACACTCATGAGACCAAGCAGGTGTTCATGGCAAAAACGAACACAAACAGAGAACCAAGGGGTCTAGAAACACTTAGCGTGTATTATCTTTGTATACCTACACAAAAGGCTTACAGTTCAAAGACAATCTAGTTCACTGATTCGCCAGTAGGTTATAACGATAAACACTAGGAAAAGTTCAAGGCCATTGCGCTACTTTTACCGATACGCTAAATGTTTCACAAAATTTAAGAACAAAAAGTAATCTCTCATTCATATGGGGGATAGTTGGAAATAAATCAGAGGATTAGGGAAGAAGAGGTTGTGTAGTATTGGAATAGATATAAGTCCCACATTGTGTGAGATTTGTGAATATATCTCCTTATATACTAAAGGCCCACATGCAATATCAAACAAAAAGACTTGAGCACACAAGGATGAATGGGCTATACAGGCTTTGGGCCTTCATGTTATTAAATATTAAAATGTCAAAGAATAAGGGCCTTGGGCCTTGGGGCTCTTGGGGTCTCGTGATCAGACGGGCCGCCGACAGTTTAATGCGCTGAAAATATTCTATTTTGCGAGTGTGCGTCTGTTCTCCTGAATGGTGGTCAGATGCGACCGTTTGAACCAGCGCGCCCGTACGGATAGTCGCGGCTTCCCAGAAAGGCACCCCTCTGCTACTATATATACACAGTCTGACGGAGCCACTAATTATCCAGAAAGTGAATTCGTTATGTTGTCTTCTTCTTCTCTACTACTCTGTTCTTAAAATACTCGCTTGAGTTCGTTGTTGCTCTGCGATTGTAAGCGCTACATTGCATAGATCGGTCCATTTCATCTTGGGAAATAGTTGCTCGAATACCTTCAGTGCCATAGAGGGAGCAATATTGTTTCAAGGAAACAGATATACTCTAGACTCGGACAATACTGGCAGGTACTCTCTTCCTTACTTTTGTTTAGCTACGGTTCTGCGCTGTTGCAAATCTGGTCACGCTTTTTTCGTTGCTAAATTTGATTCTGCTTCAAAGTAGTAACCCTTCTAGATGTGACAATTAGATAGTGACAGTATATTGATTGCTATCACGTTCGTACTATATTTGCATAGTTAGAACAATAAACTTGAAACAATATTTTCGTTTTGCAGAAAATGATAATGGCTAAAAGCAATAGGGGTCCTGCTGCGCCAACACCGCCTGTAACCAATCCTTTTGCACCCGTGACCACGAATGGCACCGTCTCACGGAGAAAGGCCAAAAAAGTTCACCGTAGTGGACTTCAAACGTTGGCAGCAAAAGATGCTATTTTACTTGACAACATTGGGCCTAGCAAAGTATCTTACAAAAGATGCTCCAGTTGTTGCCGAATTGGAACCAAATCGAGTTAAAGTTGAAGCCCTTAATGCTTGGAAAATTTCCGATTTCATGTGTAAAAATTACATCCTGAATGGCCTTGACAACAGTCTATACAACGTGTACTGCACCATTGCAACATCCAAACAACTATGGTTGCCTTTGGAAAAGAAGTATAGAACTGAAGATGCTGTAATGAAGAAATTCATCGCCGGGAAGTTTCCTGACTTCAAAATGGTCGATACAAAAGCTGTGATCAACCAAATTCAAGAACTGCAACTTATCATTCGTCAACTAGAAGATGAAAAGATGACACTTAGCAAATCTTTTCAAGTTGTCGCTGCTATTGAGAAGCTTCCTCCATCGTGGAAGGACTTCAAGAACTACCTAAAGCACAAGCGCAAAGAAATGACGATGGAGGAACTTGTAGTTCGATAGAGAATTGAGGAAGAAAATAGAAATTCTGAAAAGAAGATTTCTCAAAATGTGGTTTCCAAAGCAAACGTTGTCGAGACGGACAAGTCCAATGAGAGAAAACGTGACAACCAAACTAAGAAGTCAAAGAAATTCAAGGGGTCATGCCATAATTGTGGAAAGAAGGGTCATAAAGCTGCAGAATGTCGCGGCCCACCCAAAAAGAAGAAATCAGAAGCAAATGTGGCGGAAGTTTCAGACGGTGTTTCTGAAATGGACTTGTGTGTAGTTGTTTCATTGGATATGCTCATAATAGTAGTGCATATCAGTTTTTGGTGTACAAATCTGAAATTGATGACATTCATGAAAACACCATTATCGAGTCTCGAAATGCAAGATTCTTTGAACACATTTATCCTCTAAAAAATTCTTTTGAAACAAGTGTTCAAAAGAGGCCAAGAGGTCCAGATACTCCCGAGGATAATACTGATCAAAGAAAAATGAATGATGAATCTGAGATAGAGGAACTGAGAAGGAGCAAGCGACAAAGGACCTCAAAGTCCTTTGGACCTGATTTCTATGCATATATGATAGAAAATGAACCTCTAACTTATCAACAAGCAATGTCATCTCCCGATGATCCTTATTGGAAAGAAGCCATCAATAGTGAAATAAATCCATTCTACAAAACCATACGTGGGAACTAGTGGATCTCCTTAGAGGATCAAAACCACTAGGATATAAATGGATATTTAAGAAGAAATTAAAGGCTGACAGCTCAATAGACAAGTATGAAGCAAGACTTGTAATAAAGGGATTCAGATAGAAGGAAGATCTAGATTACTTTGGTACATACTCTCCAGTTACCAGAATAACATCAATCAGGATGCTTGTTGCAATCGCATCTATATCTAATTTGGAAATACACCAAATGGATATGAAAAATACATTTTTGAATGGTGAACTGGAAGAAGAAATATATATGCAGCAACCAGACGGGTTTCTAAGCCCAGGAAATGAAAATAAGGTGTGCAAATTAGTAAAATCTCTTTATGGCCTTAAACAAGCACCAAAACAATGGCATGAGAAATTTGATGAAACAATGTTATCAAATGGATTCAAAATAAATGAATCAGATAAATGCGTCTATATAAAATGTATAGATGCTAGATATGTCATTGTTTCTCTCTACGTTGATGATTTACTGATCCTAGCAAGTAATAAGGTCATGATAAAATCTACGAAGGACATGCTATCCTCTAGATTTGATATGAAGGACCTAGGAGTGGCTGATGTAATTTTGGGTGTAAAAATTATAAAGATATCACAGGGATATGTGTTATCTCAGTCACATTACATTGCAAAAATTCTTGAAAAATTCAGGCAGTATAATATAACTACTGCAAAATCACCAGTAGATATGAACCAAAATTGGGTTAAGAACACCGGTGATGGTATATATCAGCTTGAATACTCTCGTATACTGGGAAGTATTATGTATGTCATGAATTGCACTAGGCCTGATATTGCGTACGCTGTAAGCAAGTTAAGTAGATATACCAGCAATCCTGGTAAAAATCATTGGAAAGCAATAATCAGAGTCCTAGGATATCTAAAGTACACACAAAACTATGTCTTGCAATATGATAAGTATCCTTCAGTAATAGAAGGATTTAGTGATGCCAATTGGATAACGGGCTCAAATGACACAAAATCCACAAGTGGACATGTGTTTAGGAGCAATTTCGTGGAAATCATCCAAACAGACTTGCATAGCAAGGTCAACAATGGAAGCTGAGTTCATTGCTCTAGATAAAGCCGTGGAAGAAGCAGACTGGTTTAGGGGGTTTTTAGAGGACATTCCAAATTGGGAAAAACCGGTACCTCTAATATGTATACATTGTGATAGTCAATCTGCCATAGGAAGGGTGAATAGTACATTGTATAATGGTAAATCTAGACATATTCGTCGTAGGCATAAAACCATAAGACAACTTCTCTCTAATGGAGTTCTCACTATATACTATGTAAGGTCAAAGCATAACAATGCGGATCCACTAACTAAAGGCTTGCCTAGAGAGAAAATTCAAACCTTATCGATGGGAATGGGTTTAAGACCAATAATCTAAAAGTTTTTCTAAACAGAAACCTTACCTAGTTGACTGGAGATCCCAAGATCTAGGTTCAAAGGGACAACTAAGTTTAAAGATAAACTTAAATGACACTGTTAAAATACAAACCATTCCTATGATAAGTCAGTGCACAAACCCGTCGGAGAATAGGATAAGCTTAGCTTTTAATGATGTCTATATTGTTGTGTTATAAAAGACCCAAGTGGAGCACTACGGGATAATCTTTATGGAATCACCTACGTGAGTGTGAAGGCGCCGCTTCAAGAAGAATTGCAAGGTCGAATTCTTCAAACACTCATGAGACCAAGCAGGTGTTCATGGCAAAAACGAACACAAACAGAGAACAAAGGGGTCTAGAAAAACTTAGCGTGTATTATCTTTGTATACGTACACAAAAGTCTTACAGTTCAAAGACAATCTAGTCCACAGATTCGACAGTAGGTTATAACGATAAACACTAGGAAAAGTTCAAGGCCATTGCGCTACTTTTACCGAAACGCTAAATGTTTCGCAAAATTTAAGAACAAAAAGTAATGTCTCATTCATGTGGGGGATATTTGGAAATAAATGAGAGGATTAGGGAAGAAGAGGTTGTGTAGTATTGGAGAGATATAAGTCCCACATTGTGTGAGATTTGTGAATATATCTCCTTATATACTAAATCCCCACATGCTATATCAAACAAAATGACATGAGCACACAAGGATGAATGGGCTATGTAGGCTTTGGGCCTTCATGTTATTAAATATTAAAATGTCAAAGAATAAGGGCCTTGGGCCTTGGAGCTCTTGGGGTCTCGTAATCAGATGGGCCGCCGACTGTTTAATGCGCAGAAAATATTCTATTTTGCACGGGTGCGTCTGTTCGCCTGAACGGTGGTCAGATGCGACCGTTTGAGCCAGCGCGCCCGTACGGACTGTCGCGGCTTCCCAGAAAGGCACCTCTCTACTGCTATATATACACAGTATGATGGAGCCACTAATTATCCAGAAAGTGATATCGTTCTATTCTCTTCTTCTTCTCTACTGCTCTGTTTTTAAAATACTCGCTTGAGTTCGTTGTTGCTCTGCGATTGTAAGCGCTACATTGCAGAGATCGGTCCATTTCATCTTGGGAAACAGTTGCTCGAATACCTTCAGCGCCATAGAGGGATCAATATTGTTTCAAGGAAATAGATATACGCTGGACTCGGACAATACTGACAGGTACTCTCTTCCTTAATTTTTTTTTGCAACGATTCTGCGCTGTTGCAAATCTGGTCACGCTTTTTGCCGTTGCAAAACTTGATTCTGATTCAAATTAGTAACCCTTCTAGACGTGACAATTGGATAGTGACAGTATATTGATTGCTATCACGTTCGTACTATATTTGCATACTTACGAACAACAAACTTGAAACAATATTTTCGTTTTGCAGAAAACGATAATGGCTAAAAGCAATAGTGGTCCTGCTGCGCCAACACCACCTGTAACCAATACTTTTGCACCCATGGTTGCACCAATGGCACTGTCTCACGGAGAAAGTTCACCGGAGCGGACTTCAAACGTTGGCAGCAAAGATGCTATTTTACTTGACAACATTGGGCCTAACAAAGTATTTTACAGAAGAAGCTCCAGTTATTGCCGAATTGGAACCAAATCCAGTTAAAGTTGAAGCCCTTAATTCTTGGAATTTTTTTGAATTCATGTGTAAAAATTACATCCTGAATGGCCTCGACAACAGTCTATACAACGTGTACTGCACCGTTGCAACATCCAAACAAATATGGTTTTCTTTGGAAAAGAAGTATAGAACTGAAGATGCTGGCATAAAGAAATTCATCACTGGGAAATTTCTTGACATCAAAATGGTCGATACAAAAGCCGTGATCAACCAAATTCAAGAACTGCAACTTATCATTCGTCAACTAGAAGATGAAAAGATGACACTTGGCGAATCTTTTCAAGTTGCCGTTGCTATTGAGAAGCTTCCTCCATCGTGGAAGGACTTCAAGAACTACCTAAAGCACAAGCGCAAAGAAATGACGATGGAGGAACGTGTAGTTCGATTGAGAATTGAGGAAGATATTAGAAATTCTGAAAAGAAGATTTCTCAAAATGTGGTTGCCAAAGCAAACGTTTTCGAGACAGACAAGTCCAATAAGAGAAAACGTGACAACCAACCTAAGAAGTCAAAGAAATTCAAGGGGTCATGCCATAATTGTGGAAAGAAGGTCATAAAGCTGCAGAATGTCGCGGCCCACCCAAAAAGAAGAAATCAGAAGCAAATGTGGCGGAAGTTTCAGACGGTGTTTCTGTTATGGACTTGTGTGCAGTCGTTTCAGAATGCAACCTTGTTGGTAACAACAAGGAGTGGTTTGTAGAAACTGGAGCCACTAGGCATATATGCGCGAATAAGTGGATGTTCACAAACTACAAAAGTGATACTAATGAAGAACAACTGTTTATGGGTAACTCGTCCACATCAAAGGTCGAAGGCCAGGGAAAGATTGTGCTGAAATTGACTTCTGGAAAAGAACTCACTCTAAATGATGTTCTCCATGTTCTAGAAATTCGCAAGAATCTAATTTCAGGATCGTTGCTCAGCAAGCATGGCTTCAAATTGACATTTGTGCCTGATAAATTTGTGTTGTCTAAGAATGGAGTGTGCATAGGAAAGGGTTATGTATGTGATGGCCTATTTAAGGCTAATGTAACCACTGTTGTACCAAACAATGATATGAATAAAATTGTATCTTTTGCTTATATGGCTGACTCTCCTAATCTATGCCATTCTAGACTAGGTCATGTGAATTTTGATACTTTACAAAAACTGATCAATCTAGAATTTATACCTAAATGTAGAATTGATTCAAATTACAAATGTCAAATTTGTGTTGAATCCAAATTGATAGGAACCTCATTTCATCATGTTGAAAGAGAAACCGAACCTTTAGACTTAATACATACTGATGTATGCGACTTGAAAATGTGTCAAACTAGAGGAGGAAAAAGGTACTTCACCACATTTATAGATGATTGTACAAGATACTATCATGTATATCTCCTTAGAAGCAAGGATGAGGCATTCGATATGTTTAAACAGTATAAGGCAGAAGTTGAGAATCAACTCAACAGAAAAATTAAATCTTTAAGAAGTGACAGAGGAGGAGAATATGAATTTCCATTTGAGGAATTTTGTGCTCAGCATGGCATAATACACCAAACTACGGCTCCTTATTCACCTCAACCCAACGGTATAACCGAACGGAAGAATAGGACTCTTAAAGAAATGATGAATGCCTTACTAATAAGCTCTGGCTTGCCAGATAATTTTTGGGGAGAAGCTATTCATTCAACAAATCACATTTTGAATAAAATACCACGAAAGAAAACGTCCAAGACTCTTCATGAACTTTGGAAAAACAGACCACCATCCTACAAATACTTAAAAGTGTGGGGGTGTCTTGCCAAAATAGAAATTCCAAAACCGAAAAAGGTCAAAATAAGACCGAAGACTTTAGATTGCATATTCATTGGATATGCTCATAATAGTAGTGCATAACGGGTTTTGGTGTACAAATCTGAAATTGATGACATTCATGAAAACACCATTATCGAGTCTCGAAATGCAAGATTCTTTGAACACATTTATCCTCTGAAAAATTCTTTTGAAACAAGTGTTCAAAGGAGGCCAAGAGATCCAGATACCCCCGAGGATAATACTGATCAAAGAAAAATGAATGATGAAACTGAGATAGAGGAACCGAGAAGGAGCAAACGACAAAGGACCTCAAAGTCCTTTGGACCTGATTTCTATGCATATATGATAGAAAATGAACCTCTAACTTATCAACAAGCAATGTCATCTCCCGATGCTCCTTATTGGAAAGAAGCCGTCAATAGTGAAATAGAATCCATTCTACAAAACCATATGTGGGAACTGGTAGATCTCCCTAAAGGATCAAAACCACTAGGATAAAAATGGATATTTAAGGAGAAACTAAAGGCTAACGGCTCAATAGACAAGTATAAAGCAAGACTTGTAATAAAAGGATTCAGACAGAAGGAAGATCTGGATTACTTTGATACATACTCTCCAGTTACCATAATAACATCAATTAGGATGCTTATTGCAATCGCATCTATATCGAATTTGGAAATACACCAAATGTATGTGAAAACTACGTTTTTTGAATGGTGAACTAGAAGAAGAAATATATATGCAGCAACCAGAAGGGTTCTAAGCCCAGGAAATGAAAATAAGGTGTGCAAATTAGTAAAATCTCTTTATGGCCTTAAACAAGCACCATAACAATGGCATGAGAAATTTGATGAAACAATGTTATCAAATGGATTCAAAATAAATGAATCAGATAAATGCGTCTATATAAAATGTACAGATGCTGGATATGTCATTGTTTGTCTCTATGTTGATGATTTACTGATCCTAGGAAGTAATAAGGTCATGATAAAATCTACGAAGGACATGCTATCCTCTAGATTTGATATGAAGGACCTAGGAGTGGCTGATGTAATTTTGGTTGTAAAAATTATAAAGACATCACAGGGATATGCGTTATCTCAGTCACATTACATTGCTAAAATTCTTGAAAAATTCAAGCAGTATAATATAACTACTGCAAAATCACCAGTAGATATGAACAAAAATTGGGTAAAGAACACTGGTGATGATATATATCAGCTTGAATACTCTCGTATACTGGGAAGTATTATGTATGTCATGAATTGCACTAAGCCTGATATTGCGTACCCTGTAAGCAAGCTAAGTAGATATACCAGCAATCCTGATAAAAATCATTGGAAAGCAATAATCAGAGTCCTAGGATATCTAAAGTACACACAAACCTATGTCTTGCAATATGATAAGTATCCTTCAGCAATAGAAGGATATTGTGATACCAATTGGATAACGGGCTCAAATGGCATAAAATCCACAAGTCGATATGTGTTTACATTAGGAAATGGAGCAATTTCGTGGAAATCATCCAAACAGACTTGCATAGTAAGGTCAACAATGGAATCCGATTTAATTGATCTAGATAAAGCCGCGTAAGAAGCAGACTGGCTTAGGGGGTTTTTAGAGGACATTCCAAATTGGGAAAAACCAGTACCTCCAATATGTATACATTATGATAGTCAATCTGCTATAGGAAGGGCGAATAGTACATTGTATAATGGTAAATCTAGACATATTTGTCATAGGCATAAAACCATAAGACAACTTCTCTCTAATGGAGTTATCACTATAGACTATGTAAGGTCAAAGGACAACATTGCGGATCCACTAACTAAAGGCTTGCCTAGAGAGAAAGTTCAAACCTTATCGATGGGAATGGGTTTAAGACCTATAATCTAAAAGTTTTTCTAAACGGAAACGCCACCTAGTTGACTGGAGATCCCAAGATCTAGGTTCAAAGGGACAACTAAGTTTAAAGATAAACTTAAATGGCACTGTTAAAATACAAACCATTCCTATGATAAGTCAGTGCACAAACCCGTCGGAGAATAGGATAAGCTTAGCTTTTAATGATGTCTATACTGTGGTGTTATAAAAGACCCAAGTGGAGTACTACGGGATACTCTTTATAGAATCACCTATGTGAGTGTGAAGGTACCGCTTCAAGAAGAATTGTAAGGTCGAATTCTTCAAATACTCATGAGACCAGCAGGTGTTCATGGCAAAAACGAACACAAACAGAGAACCAAGGGATCTAGAAACACTTAGCGTGTATTATCTTTGTATACCTACACAAAAGGCTTACAGTTCAAAGACAATCTAGTCCACTGATTCGCCAGTAGGTTATAGTGATAAACATTAGGAAAAGTTCAAGGCCATTGCGCTACTTTTACCGATACGCTAAATGTTTCGCAAAATTTAAGAACAAAAAGTAATCTCTCATTCATGTAGGGGATTGTTGGAAATAAATGAGAGGATTAGGGAAGAAGAGGTTGTGTAGTATTGGAGAGATATAAGTCCCACATTGTGTGAGATTCGTGAATATAACTCCTTATATACTAAAGCCCCACAAGCTATATCAAACAAAATGACATGAGCACACAAGGATGAATGGGCTATGTAGGTATTGGGCCTTCATATTATTAAATATTAAAATGTCAAAGAATAAGGGCCTTGGGGCTCTTGGGGTCTCGTGATCAGACGAGCCGCCGACTGTTTAATGCGCGGAAAATATTCTATTTTGCGCGGGTGCGTCTGTTCGCCTGAACGGTGGTCAAATGCGACCGTTTGAACCAGCGCGCCCGTATGGACAGTCGCGGCTACCCAGAAAGGCATCCCTCTGCTGCTATATATACACAGTCTGACGGAGCCACTAATTATCCAGAAAGTGAATTCGTTCTGTTCTCTTCTTCTTCTCTACTGCTCTGTTCTTAAAATACTCGCTTGAGTTCGTTGTTGCTCTGCGATTGTAAGCGCTACATTAAAGAGATCGGTCCGTTTCATCTTTGGAAACAGTTGCTCGAATACCTTCAGCGCCATAGAGGGAGCAATATTGTTTCAAGGAAAGAGATGTACTCCGGACTCGGACAATACTGACAGGTACTCTCTTCCTTACTTCTGTTTTGCAACGGTTCTGCGCTGTTGCAAATCTGGTCATGCTTTTTGCCGTTGCTAAATTTGAGTCTGCTTCAAATTAGTAACCCTTCTAGACGTGACAATTATGTAGTGACAGTATATTGATTGCTATCATGTTTGTACTATATTTGCATAGTTACGAACAACAAACTTGAAACAATATTTTCGTTTTGTAGAAAACGATAATGGCTAAAAGCAATAGTGGTCCTGCTGTGCCAACACCGCCTGTTACCAATCCTTTTGCACCCGTGGTTACACCAATGGCACTGTCTCATGGAGAAAGGCCAGAAAAGTTCACCGGAGTGGACTTCAAACGTTGGCAGCAAAAGATGCTTTTTTACTTGATAACATTGGGCCTAACAAAGTATCTTACAGAAGATGCTCCAGTTGTTGCCGAATTGGAACCCGATCCAGTTAAAGTTGAAACCCTTAACGCTTGGGAAAAATCTGATTTCATGTGTAAAAATTACATCCTGAATGGCCTCGACAATAGTCTATACAACGTGTACTGCACCATTGCAACATCCAAACAAAAATGGTTGGCTTTGGAAAAGAAGTATAGAACTGAAGATGCTGGCATGAAGAAATTCATCGCCGGGAAATTTCTTGACTTCAAAATGGTCGATACAAAAGCTGTGATCAACCAAATTCAAGAACTGCAACTTATCATTTGTCAACTAGAAGATGAAAAGATGACACTTAGCGAATCTTTTCAAGTTGCCGCTGCTATTGAGAAGCTTCCTACATCGTGGATGGACTTCAAGAACCACCTAAAGCACAAGTGCAAAGAAATTATGATGGAGGATCTTGTAGTTCGATTGAGAATTGAGGAAGATAATAGAAATTATGAAAAGAAGATTTCTCAAAATATGGTTGCCAAAGCAAACGTTGTCGAGACGGACATGTCCATTAAGAGAAAACGTGACAACCAACCTAAGAAGTCAAAGAAATTCAAGGGGTCATGCCATAATTGTGGAAAGAAGGGTCATAAAGCTGCAGAATGTCGCGGCCCACCCAAAAAGAAGAAATCAGAAGAAAATGTGGCGGAAGTTTCAGACGGTGTTTCTGAAATGGACTTGTGTGCAATTGTTTCAGAATGCAACCTTGTTGGTAACAACAAGGAGTGGTTTGTAGACACCGGAGCCACTAGGCATATATGCACAAATAAGAGGATGTTCACAAACTACAAATGTGCTACTAATGAAGAACAACTGTTTATGGGTAACTCGTCCACATCAAAGTTCAAAGGCAAGGGAAAGATTGTGCTGAAATTGACTTCTGAAAAGAACTCACTCTAAATGATGTTCTCCATGTTCCAGAAATTTGCAAGAATATAATTTCAGGATCGTTGCTCAGCAAGCATGGCTTCAAATTGACATTTGTGGCTGATAAATTTGTGTTGTCTAAGAATGGAGTGTACAAAGGAAAGGGTTATGTATGTGATGGCCTATTTAAGGCTAATGTAACCACTGTTGTACCAAACAATAATATGAATAAAATTGAATCTTCTGCTTATATGGTTGACTCTCCTAATCTATGGCATTCTAGACTAGGTCATGTGAATTTTGATACTTTACAAAAACTGATCAATCTAGAATTCATAACTAAACGTAGAATTGATTCAAATTACAAATGTCAAATTTATGCTGAAGCCAAATTGACAAGAACCTCATTTCATCATGTTGAAAGAGAAACCGAACCTCTAGAATTAATACATACTGATGTATGTGACTTGAAAAGGTGTCAAACTAGAGGAGGAAAAAGGTACTTCATCACATTTATAGATGATTGTACAAGATACTGTCATGTATATCTCCTTAGAAGCAAGGATGAGGCATTCGATATGTTTAAACAGTATAAGGCAGAAGTTGAGAATCAACTCAACAGAAAAATTAAAGCTTTAAGAAGTGATAGAGGAGGAGAATATGAGTTTCCATTTGAGGAATTCTGTGCTGAGCATGGTTTATTACACCAAACTACGGCTCCTTATTCACCTCAATCCAACGGTATAGCCGAACGGAAGAATAGAACTCTTAAAGAAATGATGAATGCCTTACTAATAAGCTCTGGCTTGCCAGATAATTTTTGGGGAGATGTTATTCTTTCGGCAAATCACATTTTGAATAAAATACCACGGAAGAAAACGTCCAAGACTCCCCATGAACTTTGGAAAAACAGACCACCATCCTACAAATACTTAAATGTGTGGGGACATTTTGCCAAAGTAGAAATTCCAAAACCGAAAAAGGTCAAAATAGGACCGAAGACTATAGATTGCATATTCATTGGATATGCTCATAATAGTAGTGCATATCGGTTTTTGGTGTACAAATCTGAAATTGATGACATTCATGAAAACACCATTATCGAGTCTCGAAATGCAAGATTCTTGGAACACATTTATCCTCTAAGAACTTCTTTTGAAACAAGTGTTCAAAGGAGGCCAAGAGATCCAGATACTCCCAAGGATAATACCGATCAAAGAAAAATGAATGATGAAACTGAGATAGAGTAACCGAGAAGGAGCAAGCGACAAAGGATCTCAAAGTCCTTTGGAACTGATTTCTATGCATATATGATAGAAAATGAACCTCTAACTTATCAACAAGCAATGTCATCTCCCGATGCTCGTTATTGGAAAGAAGCCGTCAATAGTGAAATAGAATCTATTCTACAAAAACATACGTGGGAACTAGTGGATCTCCCTAAAGGATCAAAACTACTAGGATATAAATGGATATTTAAGATGAAACTAAAGGCTGACGGCTCAATAGACAAGTATAAAGCAAGACTTGTAATAAAAGAATTCAAACAGAAGGAAGATCTAGATTACTTTGATACATACTCTCCAGTTACCAGAATAACATCAATTAGGATGCTTATTGCAATCACATCTATATTGAATTTGGAAATACACCAAATGGATGTAAAAACTATGTTTTTGAATGGTGAACTGGAAGAAGAAATATACATGCAGCAATCAAAAGTGTTTCTAAGCCCAGGAAATGAAAATAAGGTGTGCAAATTAGTAAAATTTCTTTATGGCCTTAAACAAGCACCAAAACAATGGCATGAGAAATTTGATGAAACAATGTTATCAAATGGATTCAAAATAAATGAATCAGAAAAATGCGTCTATATAAAATGTATAAATGCTGGATATGTCATTGTTTGTCTCTACGTTGATGATTTACTGATCCTAGGAAGTAATAAGGTCATAATAAAATCTACGAAGGACATGCTATCCTCTAGACTGGTATGAGGGACCTAGGAGTGGCCGATGTAATTTTGGGTTCAAAAATTATAAAGACATCACAGGGATATGCGTTATCTCAGTCACATTACATTGCTAAAATTCTTGAAAAATTCAAGAAGTATAATATAACTACTGCAAAATCACCAGTAGATATGAACCAAAATTGGGTAAAGAACACTGGTGATGGTATATATCAGCTTGAATACTCTCGTATACTGGGAAGTATTATGTATGTCATGAATTGCACTAGGCCTGATAATGCGTACGCTGTAAGCAAGCTAAGTAGATATACCAACAATCCTGGTAAAAATCATTGGAAAGCAATAATCAGAGTCCTAGGATATCTAAAGTACACACAAAACTATGTCTTGCAATATGATAAGTATCCTTCAGTAATAGAAGGATATAGTGATGCCAATTGGATAACGGGCTCAAATGACACAAAATCCACAAGTGGATATGTGTTTCCATTAGGAAATGGAGCAATTTCGTGGAAATCATCCAAACTGACTTGCATAGCAAGATCAACAATGGAATCTGAGTTCATTGCTCTAGATAAAGCCGCGGAAGAAGCAGACTGGCTTAGGGGTTTTTTAGAGGACATTCCAAATTGGGAAAAACCAGTACCTCCAATATGTATACATTGTGATAGTCAATCTGCTATAGGAAGGGAGAATAGTACATTGTATAATGGTAAATCTAGACATAGGAAAGGGTTATGGATGTGATAGCCTATTTAAGGCTAATGTAACCACTGTTGTACCAAACAATGATATGAATAAAATTGAATCTTCTGCTTATATGGTTGACTCTCCTAATCTATGGCATTCTAGACTAGGTCATGTGAATTTTGATACTTTACAAAAACTGATCAATCTAGAATTCATACCTAAATATAGAATTGATTCAAATTACAAATGTCAAATTTGTGCTGAAGCCAAATTGACAAGAACCTCATTTCATCATGTTGAAAGAGAAACCGAACCTCTAGAATTAATACATACTGATGTATGCGACTTGAAAATGTGTCAAACTAAAGGAGGAAAAAGCACTTCATCACATTTATAGATGATTGTACAAGATACTGTCATGTATATCTCCTTAGAAGCAAGGATGAGGCATTCGATATGTTTAAACAGTATAAGGCAGAAGTTGAGAATCAACTCAACAGAAAAATTAAAGCTTTAAGAAGTGATAGAGGAGGAGAATATGAATTTCCATTTAAGGAATTCTGTGCTGAGCATGGTATAATACACCAAACTACGGCTCCTTATTCACCTCAATCCAACGGTATAGCCGAACGGAATAATAGAACTCTTAAAGAAATGATGAATGCCTTACTAATAAGCTCTGGCTTGCCAGATAATTTTTGGGGAGAAGCTATTCTTTCGGCAAATCACATTTTGAATAAAAAACCACGAAAGAAAACGTCCAAGACTCCCCATGAACTTTGGAAAAACAGACCAGCATCCTACAAATACTTAAAAGTGTGGGGGTGTCTTGCCAAAGTATAAATTCCAAAACCGAAAAAGGTCAAAATAGGACCGAAGACTATAGATTGCTTATTCAATGGATATTCTCATAATAGTAGTGCATATCGGTTTTTGGTGTACAAATCTGAAATTGATGACATTCATGAAAACACCATTATCGAGTCTCGAAATGCAAGATCCTTTGAACACATTTATCCTCTGAAAACTTCTTTTGAAACAAGTGTTCAAAAGAGGCCAAGAGATCCAGATACTCCCGAGGATAATACTGATCAAAGAAAATGAATAATGAAACTGAGATAGAGGAACCGAGAAGGAGCAAGCGACAAAGGACCTCAAAGTCCTTTGGACCTGATTTCTATGCATATATGATAGAAAATGAACCTCTAACTTATCAATAAGCAATGTCATCTCCCGATGCTCCTTATTGGAAAGAAGCCGTCAATAGTGAAATAGAATCCATTCTACAAAGCCATACGTGGGAACTAGTGGATCTCCCTAAAGGATCAAAACCAGAAGGATATAAATGGATATTTAAAAAGAAACTAAAGGCTGACGGTTCAATAGACAAGTATAAAGCAAGACTTGTAATAAAAGGATTCAAACAGAAGGAAGATCTGGATTACTTTGATACATACTCTCCAGTTACCAGAATAACATAAATTATGATGCTTATTGCAATCGCATCTATATTGAATTTGGAAATACACCAAATGGATGTGAAAACTACGTTTTTGAATGGTGAACTGGAAGAAGAAATATATATGCAGCAACCAGAAGGGTTTCTAAGCCAAGGAAATGAAAATAAGGTGTGCAAATTAGTAAAATCTCTTTATGGCCTTAAACAAGCACCAAAACAATGGCATGAGAAATTTGATGAAACAATGTTATCAAATGGATTCAAAATAAATGAATGAGATAAATGAATCTATATAAAATGTATAGTTGCTGGATATGTCATTGTTTGTCTCTACGTTGATGATTTACTGATCCTAGGAAGTAATAAGGTCATGATAAAATCTACGAAGGACATGCTATCCTCTAAATTTGATATGAAGGACCTAGGAGTGGCCGATGTAATTTTGGGTGTAAAAATTATAAAGACATCACGGGGATATGCATTATCTCAGTCACATTACATTGCTAAAATTCTTGATAAATTCAAGTAGTATAATATAACTACTACAAAATCACCAGTAGATATGAACCAAAATTGGGTAAAGAACACTGGTGATGGTATATATCAGCTTGAATACTCTCGTATATTGGGAAGTATTATGTATGTCATGAATTGCACTAGGCCTGATATTGCGTACGCTGTAAGAAATCTAAGTAGATATACCAGCAATCCTAGTAAAAATCATTGGAAAGCAATAATCAGAGTCCTAGGATATCTAAAGTACACACAAAACTACGTCTTGCAATATGATAAGTATCTTTCAGTAACAGAATGATATAGTGATGCTAATTGGATAACAGGCTCAAATGACACAAAATCCACAAGTGAATATGTGTTTACATTAGGAAATGGAGCAATTTCGTGGAAATCATCCAAACAGGCTTGCATAGCAAGGTCATCAATGGAATCTGAGTTCATTGCTCTAGATAAAGCCACGGAAGAAGCAGACTGGCTTAGGGGGTTTTTAGAGGAAATTCCAAATTGGGAAAAACCAGTACCTCCAATATGTATACATTGTGATAGTCAATTTTCTATAGGAAGGGCGAATAGTACATTATATAATGGTAAATCTAGACATATTCGTCGCAGGCATAAAACCATAAGACAACTTCTCTCTAATGGAGTTATCACTATAGGCTATGTAAGGTCAAAGGATAACATTGCGGATCCACTAACTAAAGGCTTGCCTAGAGAGAAAGTTCAAACCTTATCGATGGGAATGGGTTTAAGACCTATAATCTAAAAGTTTTTCTAAACAGAAACCCCACCTAGTTGACTGGAGATCCCAAGATCTAGGTTCAATGGGACAACTAAGTTTAAAGATAAACTTAAATGGCACTGTTAAAATACAAACCATTCATATGATAAGTCAATGCACAAACCTGTCGGAGAATAGGATAAGCTTAGCTTTTAATGATGTCTATACTGTGGTGTTATAAAAGACCCAAGTGGAGTACTACGGGATACTCTTTATAGATTCACCTACGTGAGTGTGAAGGCGCCGCTTCAAGAAGAATTGTAAGGTTGAATTCTTCAAACGCTCATGAGACAATCTAGTCCACTGATTCGCCAGTAGGTTATAACGATAAACACGAGGAAAAGTTCAAGGCCATTGCGCTGCTTTTACCGATACGCTAAATGTTTTGCAAAATTTAAGAACAAAAAGTAATATCTCATTCATGTGGGGGATTGTTGGAAATAAATGAGAGGATTAGGGAAGAAGAGGTTGTGTAGTATTGGAGAGATATAAGTCCCACATTGTGTGAGATTTGTGAATATATCTCCTTATATACTAAAGCCCCACATGCTATATCAAACAAAATGACATGAGCACACAAGGATGAATGGGCTATGTAGGCTTTGGGCCTTCATGTTATTAAATATTAAAATGTCAAAGAATAATGGCCTTGGGCCTTGGGGCTCTTGGGGTCCCGTGATCAGACGGTCCGCCGACTGTTTAATGCGCGGAAAATATTCTATTTTGCGCGAGTGCGTCTGTTCGCCTGAACGGTGGTCAGATGCGACCGTTTGAACCAGCGCGCCCGTACGGACAGTTGCGGCTACCCAGAAAGGCACCCCTCTGCTGCTAAATATACACAGTCTGACGTTGCCACTAATTACCCAGAAAGTGGATTCGTTCTGTTCTCTTCTTCTACTCTACTGCTCTGTTCTTAAAATACTCGCTTGAGTTCGTTGTTGCTCTGCGATTGTAAGCTCTACATTGCAGAGATCGGTCTGTTTCATCTTGGGAAACAGTTGCTCGAATACCTTCAGTGCCATAGAGGGAGCAATATTGTTTCAAGGAAACAGATATACTCTGTACTCGGACAATACTGACAGGTACTCTCTTCCTTACTTTTGTATTGCAACGGTTCTGCGCTGCTGCAAATCTGGTCACGCTTTTTGCCGTTGCTAAATTTGATTCTACTTCAAATTAGTAACCATTCTAGACGTGACAATTGGATAGTGACAGTATATAGATTGCTATCACGTTTGTACTCTATTTGCATAGTTACGAACAACAAACTTGAAACAATATTTTCGTTTTGCAGAAAACGATAATGGCTAAAAGCAATAGTGGTCCTGCTGCGCCAACACCGCATGTAACCAATCCTTTTGCACTCGTGGTTACACCAATGACACTGTCTCATGGAGAAAGGCCAGAAAAGTTCACCGGAGAAGACTTCAAACGTTTGCAGCAAAAGATGCTATTTTATTTGACAACATTGGGCCTAGCAAAGTATCTTACAGAAGATGCTCCAGTTGTTGCCGAATTGGAACCAGATCCAGTGAAAGTCGAAGCCCTTAATGCTTGTAAAAATTTCGATTTCATGTGTAAAAATTACATCCTGAATGGCCTCGACAACAGTCTATACAACATGTACTGCACCGTTGCAACATCCAAACAACTATGGTTGGTTTGGAAAAGAAGTATAGAATTGAAGATGCTGGCATGAAGAAATTCATCGCCGGAAAGTTTCTTGACTTCAAAATGGTCGAAACAAAAGCCGTGATCAACCAAATTCAAGAACTACAACTTATCATTCGTCGACTAGAAGATGAAAAGATGACACTTAGCGAATCTTTTCAAGTTGTCGCTGCTATTGAGAAGCTTCCTCCATCGGGGAAGGACTTCAAGAACTACCTAAAGCACAAGCGCAAAGAAATGACGATGGAGGAACTTGTAGTTCGATTGAGAATTGAGGAAGATAATGGAAATTCTGAAAAGAAGATTTCTCAAAATGTGGTTGCCAAAGCAAACGTTGTCGAGACGGACAAGTCCAATAAGAGAAAATGTGACAACCAACCAAAGAAGTCAAAGAAATTCAAGGGGTCATGCCATAATTCTGGAAAGAAGGGTCATAAAGCTGCAGAATGTCGTGACCCACCCAAAAAGAAGAAATCAGAAGCAAATGTGGCGGAAATTTTAGACGGTTCTTCTGAAATGGACTTATGTGCAGTTGTTTCAGAATGCAACCTTGTTGGTAACAACAAGGAGTGGTTTGTAGACGCCGGAGCCGCTAGGCATATATGCGCAAATAAGTGGTTGTTCACAAACTACAAAAGTGCTACTAATGAAGAACAACTGCTTATGGGTAACTCGTCCACATCAAAGGTTGAAGGCAAGGGAAAGATTGTGCTGAAATTGACTTCTGGAAAAGAACTCACTCTAAATGATGTTCTCCATGTTCTAGAAATTTGCAAGAATCTAATTTCAGGATCGTTGCTCAGCAAGCATGGCTTCAAATTGACATTTGTGGCTGATAAATTTGTGTTGACTAAGAATGGAGTGTACATAGGAAAGGGTTATGTATGTGATGGCCTATTTAAGGCTAATGTAACCACTGTTGTACCAAACAATGATATGAATAAAATTGAATCTTCTGCTTATATGTTGACTCCCCTAATCTATGGCATTCTAGACTAGGTCATGTGAATTTTGATACTTTACAAATGATCAATCTAGAATTCATACCTAAATGTAGAATTGATTCAAATTACAAATGTCAAATTTGTGCTGAAGCCAAATTGACAAGAACCTCATTTCATCATGTTGAAAGAGAAACCGAACCTCTAGACTTAATACATACTCATGTATGCGACTTGAAAATGTGTCAAACTAGAGGAGGAAAAAGGTACTTCATCACATTTATAGATGATTGTACAAGATACTGTCATGTATATCTCCTTAGAAGCAAGGATGAGGCATTCAATATGTTTAAACAGTATAAGGCAGAAGTTGAGAATCAACTCAACAGAAAAATTAAAGCTTTAAGAAGTGATAGAGGAGGAGAATATGAGTTTCCATTTGAGGAATTCTGTGCTGAGCATGGTATAATACACCAAACTACGGCTCCTTATTCACCTCAATCCAACGGTATAGCCGAACGGAAGAATATAACTCTTAAAGAAATGATGAATGCCTTACTAATAAGCTCTGGCTTGCCAGATAATTTTTGGGGAGAAGCTATTCTTTCGGCAAATCACATTTTGAATAAAATACCACGAAAGAAAACGTCCAAGACTCCGCATGAAATTTGGAAAAACAGACTACCATCTTACAAATACTTAAAAGTGTGGGGGTGTCTTGCCAAAGTAGAAATTCCAAAACCGAAAAAGGTCAAAATAGGAACAAAGACTATAGATTGCATATTCATTGGATATGCTCATAATAGTAGTGCATATCGGTTTTGGTGTATAAATCTGAAATTGATGACATTCATGAAAACTCCATTATCGAGTCTCGAAATGCAAGATTCTTTGAACACATTTATCCTCTAAAAACTTCTTTTGAAACAAGTGTTCAAAAGAGGCCAAGAGATCCAGATACTCCCGAGGATAATACTGATCAAAGAAAAATGAATGATGAAACTGAGATAGAGGAACCGAGAAGGAGCAAGCGACAAAGGACCTCAAAGTCCTTTGAACCTGATTTCTATGCATATATAATAGAAAATGAACCTCTAACTTATCAACAAGCAATGTCATCTCCCGATGCTCCTTATTGGAAAGAAGCCGTCAATAGTGAAATAGAATCCATTCTACAAAACCATACGTGGGAACTAGTGGATCTCCCTAAAGGATCAAAACCACTAGGATATAAATGGATATTTAAGAAGAAACTAAAGGCTGATGGCTCAATAGACAAGTATAAAGCAAGACTTGTAATAAAAGGATTCATACAGAAGGAAGATCTGGATTACTTTGATACATACTCTCCAGTTACCAGAATAACATCAATTAGGATGCTTATTGCAATCGCATCTATATTGAATTTGGAAATACACCAAATGCATGTGAAAACTACGTTTTTGAATGGTGAACTGGAAGAAGAAATATATATGCTGCAACCAGAAGGGTTTCTAAGCCCAGGAAATGAAAATAAGGGGTGCAAATTAGTAAAATCTCTTTATGGCCTTAAACAAGCACCAAAACAATGGCATGAGAAATTTGATGAAACAATGTTATCAAATGGATTCAAAATAAATGAATCAGATAAATGCGTCTATATAAAATGTATAGATGTTGGATATGTCATTGTTTGTCTCTACGTTGATGATTTACTGATCCTAGGAAGTAATAAGGTCATGATAAAATCTACGAAGGACATGCTGTCCTCTCGATTTGATATGAAGGACCTAGGAGTGGCCGATGTAATTTTGGGTGTAAAAATTATAAAGACATCACAGGGATATGCGTTGTCTCAGTCACATTACACTGCTAAAATTCTTGAAAAATTCAAGCAGTATAATATAACTACTGCAAAAATCACCAGTAGATATGAACCAAAATTGGGTAAAGAACACTGGTGATGGAATATAACAGCTTGAATACTCTCGTATACTGGGAAGTATTATGTATGTCATGAATTGCACTAGGCCTGATATTGCGTACGCTATAAGTAAGCTAAGTAGATATACCAGCAATCCTGATAAAAATCATTGGAAAGCAATAATCAGAGTCCTAGGATATCTAAAGTACACACAAAACTATGTCTTGCAATATGATAAGTATCCTTCAGTAATAGAAGGATATAGTGATGCCAATTGGAAAACGGGCTCAAATGACACAAAATCCACAAGTGGATATGTGTTTACATTAGGAAATGGAGCAATTTCATGGAAATCATCCAAACAGACTTGCATAGCAAGGTCAACAATGGAATCTGAGTTCATTGCTCTAGATAAAGCCGCGGAAGAAGCAGACTGGCTTAGGTGATTTTTAGAGGACATTCCAACCTGGGAAAAACCAGTACCTCCAATATGTATACTTTGTGATAGTCAATCTGCTATAGGAAGGGCGAATAGTACATTGTATAATGGTAACTCTAGACATATTCGTCGTAGGCATAAAATCAGAAGACAACTTCTCTCTAATGGAGTTATCACTATAGACTATGTAAGGTCAAAGGATAACATTGCGGATCCACTAACTAAAGGCTTGCCTAGAGAGAAAGTTCAAACCTTATCGATGGGAATGGGTTTAAGACCTATAATCTAAAAGTTTTTCTAAACGGAAACCCCTCCTAGTAGACTGGAGATCCCAAGATCTAGGTTCAAAGGGACAACTAAGTTTAAAGATAAACTTAAATGGCACTGTTAAAATACAAACCATTCATATGATAAGTCAGTGCACAAACCCGTCGGAGAATAGGATAAGCTTAGCTATTAATGATGTCTATACTGTGGTGTTATAAAAGACCCAAGTGGAGTACTACGGGATACTCCTTATAGAATCATCTACGTGAGTGTGAAGGTGCCACTTCAAGAAGAATTGTAAGGTCGAATTCTTCAAACACTCATGAGACCAAGCAGGTGTTCATGGCAAAAACGAACACAAACAGAGAACCAAGGGGTCTAGAAATGCTTAGCGTGTATTATCTTTGTATACCTACACAAAAGGCTTACAGTTCAAAGACAATCTAGTCCACTGATTCGCCAGTAGGTTATAACGATAAACACTAGGAAAAGTTCAAGGCCATTGCGCTACTTTTACCGATACGCTAAATGTTTCGCAAAATTTAAGTACAAAAAATCTCTCATTCATGTGGGGGATTGTTGGAAATTAATGAAAGGATTAGGGAAGAAGAGGTTGTGTAGTATTGGAGAGATATAAGTCCCACATTGTGTGAGATTTGTGAATATATCTCCTTATATACTAATGCCCCACATGCTATATCAAACAAAATGACATAAGCAAACCAGGATGAATGGGCTATGTAGGCTTTGGGCCTTCATGTTATTAAATATTAAAATGTCAAAGAATAAGGGCCTTGGGCCTTGGGGCTCTTGGGGTCTCATGATCAGACGGGCCGCCAACTGTTTAATGCGCGGAAAATATTCTATTTTGCGCGGGTGTGTCTGTACGCCTGAACGGTGGTCAGATGCGACCGTTTGAACCAGCGCGCCCATACGGACAGTCGCGACTACCCAGAAAGGCACCCCTCTGCTGCTATATATATACACAGTCTGACGGAGCCACTAATTATCTAGAAAGTGAATTCGTTCTTCTCTCTTCTTCTTCTCTACTGCCCTGTTCTTAAAATACTCGCTTGAGTTCGTTGTTGCACTGCGATTGTAAGCGCTACATTGCAGAGATCAGTCCGTTTCATCTTCGGAAACAGTTGCTCGAATACCTTCAGCGCCATAGAGGGAGCAATATTGTTTCAAGGAAACAGATATACTCTGGACTCGGACAATACTGACAGGTACTCTCTTCCTTACTTTTGTTTTGCAACGGTTCTGCGCTGTTGCAAATCTGGTCACGCTTTTTGCCGTTGCTAAATTTGATTCTGCTTCAAATTAGTAACCCTTCTAGTCGTGACAATTGGATAGTGACAGTATATTGATTGCTATCACGTTCGTACTATATTTGCATAGTTACGAACAACAAACTTGAAACAATATTTTCGTTTTGCAGAAAACGATAATGGCTAAAAGCAATAGCGGTCCGGCTGCGCCAACACCGCCTGTAACCAATCCTTATGCACCCGTGGTTACACCAATGGCACTGTCTCACGGAGAAAGGCCAGAAAAGTTCACCGGAGCGGACTTCAAACGTTGGCAGAAAAAGATGCTATTTTACTTGACAACATTGGGCCTAACACAGTATCTTACAGAAGATGCTCCAGTTGTTGCCGAATTGGAACCAGATCCAGTTAAAGTTGAAGCCCTTAATGTTTGGAAAAATTCTGATTTCATGTGTAAAAATTACATTATGAATGGCCTCGACAACAGTCTATACAACGTGTACTGCACCGTTGCAACATCCGAACAACTATGGTTGGCTTTGGAAAAGAAGTATAGAACTGAAGATGCTGGCATGAAGAGATTCATCGCCGGGAAATTTCTTGACTTCAAAATGGTCGATACAAAAGCTGTGATCAACCAAATTCAAGAACTGCAACTTATCATTCATTAACTAGAAGATGAAAAGATGACACTTAGCGAATCTTTTCAAGTTGCCGCTGCTATTGAGAAGCTTCCTCCATCGTGGAAGGACTTCAAGAACTACCTAAAGCACAAGCGCAAAGAAATGACGATGGAGAAACTTGTGGTTCGATTGAGAATTGAGGAAGATAATAGAAATTCTGAAAAGAAGATTTCTCAAAATGTGGTTGCCAAAGCAAACGTTGTCGAGACGGACAAGTCCAATAAGAGAAAACGTGACAACCAACCTAAGAAGTCAAAGAAATTCAAGGGGTCATGCCATAATTGTGGAAAGAAGGGTCATAAAGCTGCAGAATCTCGCGGCCCACCCAAAAAGAAGAAATCAGAAGCAAATGTGGCGAAAGTTTCAGACGGTGTTTCTGAAATGGACTTGTGTGCAGTTGTTTCAGAATGCAACCTTGTTGGTAACAACAAGGAGTGGTTTGTAGACACTAGAGCCACTAGGCATATATGCGCAAATAAGTGGATGTTCACAAACTTCAAAAGTGCTACTAATGAAGAACAACAACTTATGGGTAACTCGTCCACATCAAAGGTCGAAGGCAAGCGAAAGATTGTGCTGAAATTGACTTCTGGAAAAGAACTCACTCTAAATGATGTTCTCCATGTTTCAGAAATTCGCAAGAATCTAATTTCAAGATCGTTGCTCAGCAAGCATGGCTTCAAATTGACATTTGTGGCTGATAAATTTGTGTTGTCTAAGAATGGAGTGTACATAGGAAAGGGTTATGTATGTGATGGCCTATTTAAGGCTAATGTAACCACTGTTGTACCAAACAATGATATGAATAAAATTGAATCTTCTGCTTATATGGTTGACTCTCCTAATCTATGGCATTCTAGACTAGGTCATGTGAATTTTGATACTTCACAAAAACTGATCAATCTAGAATTCATACCTAAATGTAGAATTGATTCAAATTACAAATGTCAAATTTGTGCTGAAGCCAAATTGACAAGAACCTCATTTCATCATGTTGAAAGAGAAAACGAACCTCTAGACTTAATACATACTGATGTACGCGACTTGAAAATGTGTCAAACTGGAGGAGGAAAAAGGTACTCCATCACATTTATAGATGATTGTACAAGATACTGTCATGTATATCTCCTTAGAAGCAAGGATGAGGCATTCGATATGTTTAAACAGTATAAGGCAGAAGTTGAGAATCAACTCCACAGAAAAACTAAAGCTTTAAGAAATGATAGAGGAGGAGAATATGAGTTTCCATTTGAGGGATTCTGTGCTGAGCATGGTATAATACACCAAACTATGGCTCCTTATTCACCTCAATCCAACGGTATAGCCGAACGGAAGAATAGAACTCTTAAAGAAATGATGAATGCCTTACTAATAAGCTCTGGCTTGCCAGATAATTTTTAGGGAGAAGCTATTCTTTCGGCAAATCACATTTTGAATAAAATACCACGAAAGAAAACGTCCAAGACTCCCCATGAACTTTGGAAAAACAGACCACCAACCTAGAAATACTTAAAAGTGTGGTGGAGTCTTGCCAAAGTAGAAATTCCAAAACCGGAAAAGGTCAAAATATGACTGAAGACTATAGATTGCATATTCATTGGATATGCTCATTATAGTAGTGCATATCGGTTTTTGATGTACAAATATAAAATTGATGACATTCATGAAAACACCATTATTGAGTCTCGAAATGCAAGATTCTTTGAACACATTTATCCTCTAAAAATTTCTTTTGAAACAAGTGTTCAAAAGAGGCCAAGAGATCCAGATACTCCCGAGGATAATACTGATCAAAGAAAAATGAATGATGAAACTGAGATAGAGGAACCGAGAAGGAGCAAGCGACAAAGGACCTCAAAGTCCTTTGGACCTGATTTCTATGCATATATGATAGAAAATGAACCTCTAACTTATCAACAAGCAATGACATCTCCCGATGCTCCTTATTGGAAAGAAACCGTCAATAGTGAAATAGAATCCATTCTACAAAACCATACGTAGGAACTAGTGGATCTCCCTAAAGGATCAAAACCACTAGGATATAAATGGATATTTAAGAAGAAACTAAAGGCTGATGGATCAATAGATAAGTATAAAGCAAGACTTGTAATAAAAGGATTCAGACAGAAGGAAGATCTGGATACTTTGATACATACTCTCCAGTTACCAGAATAACATCAATTAGGATGCTTATTGCAATCGCATCTATATTGAATTTGGAAATACACCAAATGGATGTGAAAACTACGTTTTTGAATGGTGAACTAGAAGAAGAAATATATATGCAGCAACGAGAAGGGTTTCTAAGCCCAGGAAATGAAAAAAAGGTATGCAAATTAGTAAAATCTCTTTATGGCCTTAAACAAGCACCAAAACAATGGCATGAGAAATTTGATGAAACAATGTTATCAAATGGATTCAAAATAAATGAATCAGATAAATGCGTCTATATAAAATGTATAGATGCTGGATATTTCATTGTTTGTCTCTACGTTGATGATTTACTGATCCTAGGAAGTAATAAGGTCACGATAAAATCTACGAAGGACATGCTATCCTCTAGATTTGATATGAAGCACCTAGGAGTGGCCGATGTAATTTTGGGTGTAAAAATTATAAAGACATCACAGGGATATGCGATATCTCAGTCACATTACATTGCTAAAATTCTTGAAAAATTCAAGCAGTATAATATAACTACGGTAAAATCACCAGTAGATATGAACCAAAATTGGGTAAAGAACACTGGTGATGGTATATATCAGCTTGAATACTCTCGTATACTGGGAAGTATTATGTATGTCATGAATTGCACTAGGCCTGATATTGCGTACGTTGTAAGCAAGCTAAGTAGATATACCAACAATCCTGGTAAAATTCATTGGAAAGCAGTAATCAAAGTCCTAGGATATCTAAAGTGCACACAAAACTATGTCTTGTAATTTGTTAGGTATCCTTCAGTAATAGAAGGATATAGTGATGCCAATTGGATAACGGGCTCAAATGACACAAAATCCACAAGTGGATATGTGTTTACATTTGGAAGTGGAGCAATTTCGTGACAATCATCCAACAGACTTGCATAGAAAGGTCAACAATGGAATCTGAGTTCATTGCTCTAGATAAAGCCGCGGAAGAAGCAGACTGACTTAGGGGGGTTTTAGAGGACATTCCAAATTGGGAAAAACCAGTGCCTCCAATATGTATACATTGTGATAGTCAATTTTCTATAGGAAGGGCGAATAGTACATTGTATAATGGTAAATCTAGACATATTCGTCGTAGGCATAAAACCATAATACAACTTGTCTCTAATGGTGTTATCACTATAGACTATGTAAGGTCAAAGGATAACATTGCGGATCCACTAACTAAAGGCTTGCCTAGAGAGAAAGTTCAAACCTTATCAATGGGAATGGGTTTAAGACCTATAATCTAAAAGTTTTTCTAAACAGAAACCCCACCTAGTTGACTGGAGATCCCAAGATCTAGGTTCAAAGGGACAACTAAGTTTAAAGATAAACTTAAGTGGCACTGTTAAAATACAAACCATTCCTATGATAAGTAAGTGCACAAACCCGTCGGAGAATAGGATAAGCTTAGCTTTTAATGATGTCCATAATGTGGTGTTATAAAAGACCCAAGTGGAGTACTACGGGATACTCTTTATAGAATCACCTACGTGAGTGTGAAGGCGCGGCTTCAAGAAGAATTTTAAGGTCGAATTCTTCAAACACTCATGAGACCAAGCAGGTGTTCATGGCAAAAACGAACACAAACAGAGAACCAAGGGGTCTAGAACACTTAGCGTGTATTATCTTTGTATACCTACACAAAAGGCTTACAGTTCAAAGAAAATCTAGTCCACTGATTCGCCAGTAGGTTATAACGATAAACACTAGGAAAAGTTCATGGCCATTGCGCTACTTTTACCGATACGCTAAATGTTTCGCAAAATTTAAGAACAAAAATTAATCTCTCATTCATGTGGGGGATTATTGGAAATAAATGAGAGGATTAGGGAAGAAGAGGTTGTGTAGTATTGGAGAGATATAAGTCCCACATTGTGTGAGAATTGTGAATATATCTCCTTATATACTAAAGCCCCACATGCTATATCAAACAAAATGACATGAGCACACAAGGATGAATGGGCTATGTAGGCTTTGGGCCTTCATGTTATTAAATATTAAAATGTCAAAGAATAAGGGCCTTGGGGTCTCGTGATCAGACGGGCCGCCGACTGTTTAATGCACGGAAAATATTCTATTTTGCGCGGGTGCGTCTGTTCGCCTGAACGGTGGTCAGATGCGACCGTTTGAACCAGCGCGCCCGTACGGACAGTCGTGGCTACCCAGAAAGGCACCCCTCTGCTGCTATATATACACAGTCTGACGGAGCCACTAATTATCTAGAGAGTGAATTCGTTCTGTTCTCTTCTTCTTCTCTACTGCTCTGTTCTTAAAATACTCGCTTGAGTTCGTTGTTGCTCTGCGATTGTAAGCGCTACATTGCAGAGATCGGTCCGTTTCATCTTGGGAAACAGTTGCTCGAATACCTTCAGCGCCATAAAGGGAGCAATATTGTTTCAAGGAAACAGATATACTCTGGACTCGTACAATACTGACAGGTACTCTCTTCCTTACTTTTGTTTTGCAACGGTTCTACGCTGTTGCAAATCTGGTCACGCTTTTTGCCGTTGCTAAATTTGATTCTGCTTCAAATTAGTAACCCTTCTAGTCGTGACAATTGGATAGTGACAGTATATTGATTGCTATCACGTTCGTGCTATATTTGCATAGTTACGAACAACAATTCCTACACCCAATGTAAGCTATTTAGTGAAGCTATCTCAGACATCACGCTTGCTTTATAGGAATTGTATAGTGCCAAATCATGAGGATGGTTCTTCTGCCATGCTTTTCTTTTAACACTTAGTAAGTTTATATATAACCTACTGATGTGAAATTACATTTTATCAAAAAATTGTATACAATAAGCCAAGCATTTTCTAAGCTGTGCATTCTTATCTAAAACATGAACATGTCTGAAGCTAAAATTTCAATGAACTCATAAATATGTCACGAAATCACTTATGTGTTAAATCACATCTTTACGGTACCGAAATTAAGATACTTATAACTTTTTATAAGGTTAACGGTTTGAGAATCTTGCATTTTGAATCCAAATATATAAGTAATTTCATAATTAGACCTATACAAGTTGTACAACTCCTTTTATGCCATAACCGTCAATCAATTAGCTAACACTAAAATATCAATGCATAATTTCCTGAAGCATCTGATTATCAAAAGGAAGAACTGTTCTTTTTCCAATTGTGAAAACAGAAAATAGAATTGTATTTCTTAATTACATAATTACATATTTATAGATGGGAGAGAGCATTCTAGAATAGAATATTCTAGAGCATATTTGAATTTATACCAAATATAGACTAAATTAATACAATCCTAATATAACTCATAAATAATACAATCCTAATATAACTCATAAATAAAAGGAAACATATTTGATGATTATCTCTAACATAGCTCACGTTGTTTGACACCCCCTGTCAAGTTGGAGTCGGGAGAGAAATGTCGAGCACGCCCAACTTGCTAAGCAATCGTTTGAAATTATCAGCACCTAGTGGTTTTGTGAAAATATCCGCTAGTTGGTCGCAAGAACGAATATAGGAAGGAGTAATAATACCGGAGAGAATCTTTTCATGAATGAAATGACAATCTATTTGGATGTGCTTAGTTCGTTCATGGAAGACGGGATTTGATGCAATATGAATTGCAGCTTGGCTATCGCAGTGTATTGATATAGGAACAGATGGTGGAAAACCAAGTTCGGATAAGATTGAATGTAACCATTGGACTTCAGCGATAATAGCAGCAAGAGACCGATACTCAACTTCAACAGATGATCGAGAAACAGTTGGTTGTTTCTTTGATTTCCAGGAGATGGGACTAGAACCAAGCATTGTAAAATAACCGGTGGTAGAACGACGAGTGACGGGGCAACCTGCCCAGTCAAAATCAGCAAAACCGACCAGAGAAAAAGAACTCGTTGCCGATAGGAATAAACCTTTACCAATAGAACCTTTGAGATATCGAAGGACTTTATTTGCAGCATCAAGATGTGTGGAACGAGGGCTTTGCATAAGTTGGCTAAGTTTGTTGATAGCATATTGAATGTCAGGACGAGTAACTGTAAGATATAAGAGACGACCGATGAGTCGTCGATAAAGAGATGGATCAGGCGAGGGATTGCCGTCATCTGGAAGAAGTCGACAATGTTGTTCCAGAGGAATTGGAGTTGTACGAGAACCAAGCATACCTGAATCCTTTAATATGTCAAGTGTGTACTTACGTTGACACAAAAATAATCCCTTTTTGGAACGAGAAACTTTAATACTAAGAAAATAACTTAGACGCCCAAGATCTTTAACGGAGAAAGATTTGGCGAGAAATTGTTTTGTCATGGAAATAAAAGATTCATTGTTTCCTGCAATGATAATTTCATCTACGTAAACAAGAACAAACACTGAAATATGATCACGAATATACGCAAAGAGACTGTAATTGGAATTAGATTGGCGAAAACCACGTTGAATTAAAGTAGAAGAAAACTTAGAGAACCATTGACGCGAAGCTTGTTTAAGTCCATAAATAGATTTATGGAGCTTACAAACTTTATTGTCACCATGATGAGGAAAACCAGGAGGAAGTTTCATATAAACTTCCTCATTTAGATCACCTTGGAGGAAAGCATTATTTACGTCTAATTGATGAAGAGACCAATTATTAATTGTAGCGATAGAAAGAAGTAGACGAACGGTGACCAATTTTGCTACCAGAGCAAAAGTATCATGGTAATCAATTCCTTCAACTTGGTTGTAACCTTTGGCTACTAAACGTGCTTTATATCGTTCAATAGAAACATCAGAGCAATATTTAATTTTATATATCCATTTGCAACCAATTGGTGTTTTATTTGGTGGTAATGAGCAAACAGTGCTTTGAGAGCACGAATTTCAACAGATATTGCATCATGCCAAGCAGAAGATTGAACTGCTTGAGAATAAGTTTGAGGTTCATCATGATTAATAATTTTGGACAAAAAAACATGATGAGAATGACTAAACTTTTCCAAAGAGAAATATTTGGATAAAGGAAAAGAAGTAGATGAAGGAGAGACGTTGCATGCATAATCATTGAGATGTAATGGCCTTCGTCGAATTCGCTGAGGACGATTTAAATCAGCAGTATTCGTGGGAATTATAATTGAAGAATTATTATTAGTTTGCTGAGACTGAATCAACGATTTCTGTTGGAATTAGATTTGGAGAATGATTTTGAAGTGAATTTTCACCATTTTCAGTTGTATTAGATGAAGAAATATTAGTTGGTACTGATGAATCATTTTGAAATGGTTTGAAATTTGTAGGTAAATCATCATCTAGTGGAGTGATGGAAATGTCATTAGATCTATGATCTGAAATGTTTTTATACAGAAAAACTAATTCATGAAAAATAACGTCACGCGAGACTCTTATGCGATGAGAATAAGGATCATAAAGTCGATATCCTTTTTGACCATAAGGGTAACCAACAAAAATATGTGGCTTACCTCGTGCATCAAATTTATTTTTAATATGCATATTTTTCGCAAAACACAGACAACCAAACACACGTAAAGATGAATAAGACGGAACCTTTCCAAATAAAACTTCATAAGGTGATTTGAAATTAAGAGTATGTGTGGGTAATTTATTTATGTGAAATGCAGCGCTGAGAACACATTCGCCCCAAAATGAAAGGGGACGATTAGCTTGAAATCGTAGTGAACGAGCAACATCAAGCAAGTGTCGATGTTTACGTTCCACAATCCCATTTTGTTGAGGAGTGGCTACACAACTTCGTTGATGGATTATACCATGAGAATGAAACCAATTTTGAAACTCTAATGAAAGAAACTCAGTTCCATTGTCAGATCGAAGAGCTTGAAGTTGTGGAATAAAAATACCACCATCTACAGATTGTAAAGTGAAGAAGAAATGATGGAGCCCCCATATTATCAAAAAACCAATTGGCAATGTGAAGGGGGACCTCCTCATATATTAAGGAAGATTAGGTAGACAAATTCCCGATGTGGGACAATTCCAACACGCCCCCGGACGTGTGGCGTATCTTTAGCCTAACACGTGGATCTTTTGGGTGACGTAGGGCAGATCATGAAGAAGAGTTTTTGGATCAGTGCTCTGATACCATGTGAAAACAGAAAATAGAATTGTATTCTTGATTACATAATTACATATTTATAGATGGGAGAGAGCATTCTAGAATAGAATATTCTAGAGCATATTTGAATCCATACCAAATATAGACCAAATAATACAATCCTAATATAACTCATAATTAATACAATCCTAATATAACTCATAAATAATACAATCCTAATATAACTCATAAATAAAAGGAAACATATTTGATGATTATCTCTAACATAGCTCACATTGTTTAACACCAATATTAACATCTTTTAGAAACAGCAGGTACTAATCCAGCTCGGGATAACAATAATGCCTTCAGAAATGGAAAAAATATTTACTTACTCGAAAATAAATCGATAATGCTTATGGTGAATATAATTTCATATTGCCATCATCTTTCAGTAACATGTAATTGTCACCTACTATTCAATATGATGCAAGTAAAAAAGCACAATCATATCAGTTTTGGTTGTAAAAGTCTGTAGAATTTGTTGATTCAAATATTTTATGAAGAGATTGTAATCAATTAATTGATTTGATTGATTAATTTTATCATAGAAAAAAAGAAAATAAAGATTATATTCTGGAGCTATTTTGAAGGGGTAATTTGGATACTTGCCTAGGTCTTCTGTTCTCCTATACATAAGCAGCCTTCTTGGTTAGATTAGAAAATAATAAACTGTGTAAGATATCTGGAGAGATTGTGTGCCTCCAGGGCTTGCGCCCTGGAGAGGAAGATATAGGAATTAGGGATGAGAGAAACTATTCTTTTTTACTGCTGATAGACGTAGTTGGTGCCTCTAAGTTGATTCAAGAGTTTGTTATCGTTTTTCATTGCTCTTCTTCTCCAACAATATTTGTAGTCATCTAGATATTCTTTCCTTTTCTTAATAAGGTTATTGATTCAATTGTAATTTGTTTATTTTTTGTATTGATCCATTGAATGTAAACAAAATTTGTTTTTGATGAATCAATAAAGAGGGTGGTTGGGTGGAATATTTATATATTGTCATTAGTTCCGATCTGTTGTGTTGTTATTTTCAATAAAATTCATCTTCAAGTGATTGGTTGAAAAAGATCCCTTTTTTGGTGTTTTGTCTTTTTCGTTGTGCAAAAAACCTCAATAGTTTGGTATCAGAGCTTAGTTCATCACATAAATTAAATTGATTTTGGATTGAAGATTGTAGATGTCAGAGATGATGTTGCTTTCATAGATGACTATTTTTGATAGTAGATATTGGGAGATCCTAAGATGGTGGATGTTCCATTCCTCAACGGTCTGATTGATGGAGATGAGAAGAAACATCTGATATGAATAATGGAATATGGAAGAAGACGAAGAGAAGGTGTGGTCGTAGCCCGTTCAAACTGACTAGGTGTGATTGTTGCTCAGAAATCAATTGAGTCTCATTGTACTCAAGAAACATGTGAGGTGTACTTCGTGGCCTTGAAATTAAGGGTTGTAAATTTGGAGATGAGAAAGAGCTAGGTGTGACGGCCCGCCCCGCACCAACTGATATTTACTCCAAAGGTGCGCTGTACGCATGTCCAGTTAGCACGGAACGGGTCGTCAGAAGGAAAAGGAAGAAGGAAATGAACTAACAAGGAACCTGTAGAATGTCTCACAGCGCATAGAACAAAATATAATAATAACATATTTGACATAAAACAGGAGAGACGGTGCATAAGCTGAAAACCAAAACTAAACAGCATGGCAGCGGAAATCCAAAATACAGCTTATTACAACTTTCAAACTGTCTCAAAGCAAAAGTAAGATAAAGGAGATACACTACTAATGCCCAAGTAGCGACCACCAATGACACAGGGAGAATGTGTATATACATATATATCATACGTGGAGGCCTCCTGCCCGCCTCCGAATCAGCTACTCGCGCATCACCAGCTAACCTGTCTCTAGTCTGCTCGTGTGAGCACCCAGAGTAATAAGAGGAGACATAAAACTCTGGGTCAGACATAAAGCCTGGTATGAGCGATAAGCATCTAAAGTGAATAATAACAGGTAGACTAAAACATACCTGAACCTGGACCTGCAACCAAAGAGTTAGCACTACATACTGTACAACACTCTAAGGTACCATATCAAACGGTGTAAAGATACGGAGGTGGGGGAGGTGTGCATGTCATAGTGATGGCAAACAATCAAACATAGCATCCATCCTCACATCTCTCACTCAGTGCGTAAAGCATACGATATTCACCACTTCGATCACCCAACATACCTTGCTATGATCACTCTGCCCCATGAAGTCATAAATGGCTTCACTGCACTGATAACGTAGCCACTAATTCCTCGCTATGTCCACTTGCCCCATGGAGTTATTCACCCCATCTGCGCTGGCTCATAGCCTTACCAATCCTTACTATGTCCACTTGCCCCATGGAGTTGTTCACCCCATCTACGCTGGCTCATAGTCTTACTACGCATCACCTTGCCCCTCAGGTCATAATGACCCTACTGCACTGATAACGTAGTCTTGCTACCGTCACCTTGCCCCTCAGGTCATAATGACCATACTGCACTGATAAGTAGCCATCATTCATTTTTCGTGGTGAATCGAAGTTATGAACGTCGACAACTCCTTAGCACACGTCCCGCAGCAAAGCCCAACCATGAAGTGAACTCATCGATTCCCAACTGGATCCTAAGCTCTAACTTCCCATATTGGACTACCTTTGCATCTCGGGTTATTGGTCAATACTGGGTCGGTTCGGATCAGAATGCTCCTTCACTGGATCGGGTCGGGTCGCCATCACCCCTGGCGGATCGGGTCGGGTATCCAGCTTGCCACGGTTCGGATCGGGTGCACTCTTCAGATCGGTTCATGGCGCCTTCGACTCGTGGCGGGTATTCGGGTCGGAGCGTTCGAGTAACAGCGGATCGTGGATGCTGCCTCCCTTTGTCGGATCGGGGTGCGAAGCACGAGCGGATCGGGTACATGAAGCAGTTCACGGTTGAGGCTCGTGGACCTTGCGCAGATGGTTCGGCTCGGAGGAGATGACTTGACTCGTGGTGATGTCCCACGATCCCATAAGGCGATCCGATCGACCCTCAATCCCCTATCCGATCTGAATTCCTGCACCTTGTCCAGCGAGTTGTTTACGCCCCTCGACGGCGTTTTTGACCATTCCAACTATTCTATTCAATCACAAAGCATACCATACAGTCATAGAAGCATGTATAATCAACCACAAACATCAAAATAACAATATGGTAGGTTAAAATGGATCAAACATAGCCAAAACCCCCTTATTTTCCCTTAAGCATGTTGGGTGAAACTTATGATATGATTAGCAAAACTTAACCAAATTAACCCAAATTCATATCAGAGGTCTAAAACATCATTCCGAATTTTAGAAACATTTTTCCAGAATTTTATCATGTTTAAATTCTCTAATTAACACTAATCACCCCTAATTAGCCATAATTAGTGCAAAACTATGCAAATCACTCACCTTAGCCACAAACAAAACTTAGATCTGAAATAAATCTCTGATTTGATGCGAATCCCGATGCTAAACAGCAGCTCCAACGTTGCTTTGGTGTAGATCTTCCTTGATTAGGGGTTGCTAAGCCAAATCCTTGACCAAAAGGTGATTTGGAGGTTGGAGGCCATTTTTTGGGTTTCTTGGTGATAAGTGGAGGCTAGAAAACTGAAATGGAATGATCCTCTATCTCATTTCATCCTTCCCATAACCCTAATCCCGAAATGGGTTATGGGCCTATCCACTAATCACCCGATTTGGCCCGGTTAAGCAGTTTTTCACCCTCCAAACCTTGTTTTAGCCATATCTCCCAAACGGTAAGTCCGTTTGGCTATTATGACCACTCTACGGAAAGGTAAACCATCAAACGAATCCAATGGAAGTGGTTTCAGGTCAAAATTCCTTTCCAATCAAAAGTTATGGCCAAAACAGTACCAACTAGGGGCAAAATGGTCATTTAAAAATCGACAAAAATAATGGACATGGGAAATGACTCTAATAGATGTTTCCCAAAGTTACATGACCATACGACTTCATACGGGAAAGAAATAAATATTCTACGATCCTATGATGTGTAGAATACGGGTCGTTACACTCTCCCCCCCCCCCTAAGAAATTTCGCCCCCGAAATTTCCTAATCAAAACATACATAAAGGTCCCGCATGCCTATCAATTATAAAACAACAATCAAACATGCAGCCAAGCAAAACAAGTCTACCCTAGCATGCGGAAAACTAAATTGCAAAGTAAATCTTACCAGGCAAAGAGTTCTGGATATGCCTTCCTAATGCTCTCCTCTGTCTCCCAAGTACAGTCATTCTCGTCCTCGCCCCACTGAACCTTGACTAGCTTCACCGACTTCCTTCGAAGTTGCTTCGTATCGTGCCCCACAATACGAATCGGCTTGCGGTTCCCAACCACCTCGGGTTCTACTTCGAAGTCCTCTAACTGATCAGGTGAAATAGTCATATCTGAGTCGTGAACGAACTTCCTTAATTGGGAAACATGAAACACATCGCGAACTCCCGCCATTTTCTCTGGTAAGCCAACTCTATATGCCAAAGTCCCGACTAGTTCAAGAACAGGGAATGGGCCTACAAATCTTGGTGCCAACTTGCCTCTCCTGCCAAATCGAATCACGCTCTTTAACGGAGAGATCTTGACAAACACCAAGTCACCAACGGAGAATTTCAAGTCTCTTCTCCTCTTATCAGCATAGCTCTTCTGCCTATCTTGGGAAGCTTTCATTCGTTGTTGAATGATCTTAATCTTATCGGAAGTTTCCCTCACCACATCTGGTCCAAGCACAAACTTCTCGCCAGTCTCTATCCAACATGATGGTGAGTTTCACGATCTTCCGTACAAAGCTTCATATGGAGCCATACCGATACTGGATTGGTAGCTATTATTATATGCAAACTCTACTAGATGCAAATGGTCATCCCATGATCCACCAAAATCAAATATACAAGCTCTCAAGAGGTCTTCCAATATACGATTCACCCTCTCCGTCTGACCGTCGGTCTGAGGATGATATGCAGTACTAAGATGTAATTCTGACCCTAAAGCCTCTTGTAAGCTTTTCCAAAACCCACTAGTGAACAACGGGTCTCGGTCACTCACAATGCTTTTAGGTACTCCATGAAATCTCACTACCCATTTCATATACAATTCTGCCAACTTGGCTGCCGTTCTAGTCGATTTGACTGGTATAAATCTTGCACTTTTAGTCAATCGATCCACAATTACCCAAATGCCATCATATCCCGATCTAGTCCTTGGTAAACCATCGATGAAATCCATCGAGACTTGCTCCCATTTCCATTCGGGAATTTCTAATGGTTGCAATAACCCACTAGGCTTCTTTTGCTCGGCTTTAACTAGCTGGCAATTCATGCATTTGGATATAAACTTCCCAACGTCTCTTTTCATCCCTTCCCAGTAGTAAGTCTGTCTCATGTCTCGATACATCTTATTACCACCGGGATGGATAGTCAGTTTTGAGTGATGACATTCTTTAAGCACTTCATCTCTCAAACCATTCATGTTGGGCACAACTAGTCTTCCATTCTTTCGAAGCCATCCATCACGATCAAGCCCATACACATTCATCTCCTCACTGTCGATGTTCATCTCTAACATGGAGATGATTTCCAATAGATTAGGATCGGCCCTATGGCTGGAACCAATACGCTCTATCAAAGTGGGTCTGATCGTCAAACTAGCTAGCATGACTGGATCCAATTCGCACCTTGGTCTGAAATCAAACCCCGCGATATACTCCAGTTGCTTCCACTCAAGAAACATTGCCCCTAAACTGGCATGTCTCCTACTCAAGGCATCGGCTACCGCATTACCCTTCCCAGATGTATATGCGATATCAAATTCATACGAAGCCAAGAACTTTAACCATCTCTGCTGTCGGAGATTCAGATCCTTCTGGGAGAAGAGATACTTTAACGATTTATGATCGGTAAACAACTCAAATATTTCTCCCAGGAGATAATGTCTCCACATCTTCAGCGCAAACACGATCGCTGCTAACTCCAAATCATGGGTAGGATACTTCTTCCCATGCTGCTTTAGCTGTCGACTAGCATAAGCTACAACCCTACCTCCTTGCATCAATACAGCACCCAGTCCGGTACCACAAGCATCCGTGTATACCGTCATCTCTTCATTCCCTTTAGGAATGACTAACACTGGCGCACACGTTAACTTCTCCTTTATACTCTTCAAGGCATCCTCACACACTCCATCCCAGACGAAGGACTGATTCTTCTTAGTCAGCTGAGTCAACCGTGCTGCTATCTTGGAGAAGTCCTGGATAAACTTACGATAATATCCAGCTAATCCCAAGAAACTTCTTACATCTGTTACATTCTTGGGCGTATGCCAGTCCTGTACCGTAGCCACCTTCGCAGGGTCCACGGCAATACCACTCTCTGAAACAACATGACCCAAGAATCTCACTTCCCTTCTCCAAAAATGACACTTAGAGAATTTCGCTTTCAATTGGTGTTTCCTCAACACCTCCATCACTATCCTCAAGTGTCCCTTGTGTTCCTCTTCTGTCCTTGAGTAAACAAGGATATCATCCACGAACACAGGAACAAACTTATTCAATTGATCCCTGAATACTCGATTCATAAGATCCACAAAATAGGCTGGTGCATTGGTCAACCCAAATGGCATGACCAACCACTCATAAAATCCAGACGGCATCCTAAATGCCGTTTTCGGAACACTCTCATCTGCTACTCGTAGCTGATGAAATCCTGTCGCGAGGTCCAACTGGGAGAACACTCTCGCTCCTTCTAGTTGATCAAACAAATCATCTATCCGTGGTAGAGGATACTTATTCTTCCTCGTCACCTTATTCAACTCGCGATAGTCCACACACAAACGAAGGGAACCATCTGCCTTAGTGGCAAACACAACTGGTGCTCCCCACTCGGAGACACTCCTTCTAATAAATCCCTTCTTCAAAAGATTGCTGACTTGCACCCCGAGCTCTCGCTGCTCCCTTGGTGCCATACGACGAAGTGGCATCACTATAGGTTTGGCATCTTTCACTAAATCAATACGGAACTCAATCTCTCGGTGTGGTGGAAGCCCGGTCACCTCCTCGAAGACGTCCGGATACTGGCCAACCACGGGCACATCTAACAACTCATCCTGCGGGATGTCGAGGGAATTTACAAAACTAGCCATAACCCCATCACTAGGTAGACTACCAAACACTACCCTCCGCCCATCATCCGCCCTCACTGTCACCAAAAAGCCCTCACAGTCTACCACCACCCCGTATCTTTGGAGCCAATCGACTCCCAATATAATGCCATACCCAGTAAAGCCCAAAACAAAGCAATCACATACAAACATACATCCATGACTCGATAAGACCAAATTCCTGCAAATCATACTAAGGCTAGTCGAACCACCAATCGGGTTCGTCACAACCAATGGTCTATCGACTATTTAGGGTTCCAGTCCCAACCTATCTACTAGGTCACTAGATATGAAGGAATGGGAAGCCCCAGTATCAAACAAAACTCGAACTGGTACATCATAAATAGAAAGCATACCTTGAATAACAACGTTCTTTCCTTTCTCCGCCGCAGTTGGGGCATTCGACGAAGAAGGAACAGCATCAATAGCATATGCTTTCACAATCTGCTCCTCCTTAAGAGGTTGCGGACACTTATCCTTATGATGTCCCACTTGACCACAGTTGTAGCACTTCCTCTCCGCTGGCTTGGACCGACATTCTTTAGCATAATGGCCCTTCTTACCACAGCTGAAGCACTCAACCTCCTTCTTGCTCTTTTTCTGGCCACCTTTTGATTGGTCCTGCTTCCTCTTATTCTGAGAGTTATTCTTGCCTCCACCGCCTGCTTGCGGCTTTGGCCCTTCTGCAGATGCAGCCTCAGTCTTTGACTTAGGGTAAAGACTCTCTGATCTCAAAGCCTTCCCCACAATCGATTCAAAAGTCTCATCGATGTGGTTGATAAGCTTTTCCCCCAAGTATCCATCCAAACCAGTAATGAACTTCTCATTCTTCTTCTCAGGAGTGTCGATGAGAGACAGTCCATACTTCGACAAAGTGTCGAACTCAGCAATATAGTCAGAAACTGCCCTTCCATTCTGCTTGAGTTCCAAGAACCTATTAAACAATACTGACTTCTGGGCAGCTGGAATGAACTTCTCGCTAAAGCGAGCCTTGAACTGATCCCAAGTAACCTGGTCCTCTGGAGTAGCTGTTCTAATAGCATTTCACCAATTCATCGCTCGCCCTTGCAGCTGACGAGACGCTAGTCTTCTCTTCATCGCATCCTCAAGACCCAAGTCATCAAAGATACGATCACAGCTATCCATCCAATCTTGAACATCTGTGGCCGATTCCGTCCCGTGGAACGGCTTCCCACCAAGGTTAGTGTAATCCTTGCACAACTTGGCGAAATCGACCCTAGGCGCCTGCACTACTGGGCCAATACCAACTCCGGGATTGAAAACTGCCACTAGCACTTCTCTAAGCATGTCTCTCATGAGGTTAGTAAACATCGCCCTCATGTCAGCGGCATCCCCATGGTTGGTCCCTCTACCAGCACCCCTCGTATCTCGGCTCATCGTCAATCTGAAAAAGGGAAACGATTAACGACCCCATAGTGGTGCTAGTGCAGTGCGACTTCATTCTTATACTACTAATAGTATATATATACATAGCTTTTGAAAACCAAAGTAATCACAAATACGCGCTCTCATATACATACTATCTCTCCCTGGTGTCTTTCCCTAGGTTAACTACGCAACCTAGAGCTCCGATACCAAGTGTGACGGCCCGCCCCGCACCAACCGACATTTACTCCAAAGGTGCGCTGTACGCATGTCCAGTTAGCACGGAACGGGTCGTCGGAAGGAAAAGGAAGAAGGAAATGAACTAACAAGGAACCTGTAGAATGTCTCACAACGCATAGAACAAAACATAATAATAACATATTTGACATAAAACAGGAGAGACAGTGCATAAGCTGAAAACCAAAACTAAACATCATGGTAGCTGAAATCCAAAATACAGCTTATTACAACTTTCAAACTGTCTCAAAGCAAAAGTAAGATAAAGGAGGTACACTACTAATGCCCAAGTAGCGACCACCAATGACACAGGGAGAATGTGTATATACATATATATCATACGTGGAGGCCTTCTGCCCGCCTCCGAATCAGCTACTCGCGCATCACCAGCTAACCTGTCTCTAGTCTGCTCGTGTGAGCACCCAGAGTAATAAGAGGAGACATAAAACTCTGGGTCAGACATAAAGCCTGGTATGAGCGATAAGCATCTAAAGTGAATAATAACAGGTAGACCAAAACATACCTGAACCTGGACCTGCAACCAAAGAGTTAGCACTACATACTGTACAACACTCTAAGGTACCATATCAAACGGTGTAAAGATACGGAGGTGGGGGAGGTGTGCATGTCATAGTGATGGCAAACAATCAAACATAGCATCCATCCTCACATCTCTCACTCAGTGCGTAAAGCATACGATATTCACCACTTCGATCACCCAACATACCTTGCTACGATCACTCTGCCCCATGAAGTCATAAATGGCTTCACTGCACTGATAACGTAGCCACTAATTCCTCGCTATGTCCACTTGCCCCATGGAGTTATTCACCCCATTTGCGCTGGCTCATAGCCTTACCAATCCTTACTATGTCCACTTGCCCCATGGAGTTGTTCACCCCATCTATGATGGCTCATAGTCTTACTACGCATCACTTTGCCCCTCAGGTCATAATGACCCTACTGCACTGATAACGTAGTCTTGCTACCATCACCTTGCCCCTCAGGTCATAATGACCCTACTGCACTGATAAGTATCAATCATTCATTTTTCGTGGTGAATCGAAGTTATGAACGTCGACAACTCCTTAGCACACGTCCCGCAGCAAAGCCCAACCATGAAGTGAACTCATCCGTTCCCAACTGGATCCTGAGCTCTAACTTCCCATATTGGACTACCTTTGCATCTCGGGTTATTGGTCAATACTGGGTCGGTTCGGATCAGAATGCTCCTTCTTCACTGGATCGGGTCGGGTCGCCATCACCCTTGGCGGATCGGGTCGGGTCTCCAGCTTGCCACGGTTCGGATCGGGTGCTCTCTTCAGATCGGTTCATGGCGCCTTCGACTTGTGGCGGGTATTCGGGTCGGAGCGTTCGAGTAACAGCGGATCGTGGATGCTGCCTCCCTCTATCGGATCGGGGTGCGAAGCACGAGCGGATCGGGTACACGAAGCAGTTCACGGTTGAGGCTCGTGGAACTTGCGCAGATGGTTCGGCTCGGAGGAGATGACTTGACTCTTGGTGATGTCCCATGATCCCATAGGGCGATCCGATCGACTCTCAATCCCCTATCCGATCCGAATTCCTGCACCTTGTCCAGCGAGTTGTTTACGCCCCTCGACGGCGTTTTCGACCATTCCAACTATTCTATTCAATCACAAAGCATACCATACAGTCATAGAAGCATGTATAATCAACCACAAACATCAAAACAACAATATGGTAGGTTAAAATGGATCAAACATAGTCAAAACCCCCTTATTTTCCCTTAAGCATGTTGGGTGAAACTTATGATATGATTAGCAAAACTTGACCAAATTAACCCAAATTCATATCAGAGGTCTAAAACATCATTCCGAATTTTAGAAACATTTTTCCAGAATTTTTTCATGTTTAAATTCGCTAATTAACACCAATCACCCCTAATTAGCCATAATTAGTGCAAAACTATGCAAATCACTCACCTTAGCCACAAACAAAACTTAGATCTGAAATAAATCTCTAATTTGATGCGAATCCCGGTGCTAAACAGCAGCTCCAATGTTGCTTTGGTGTAGATCTTCCTTGATTAGGGGTTGCTAAGCCAAATCCTTGACCAAAAGGTGATTTGGAGGTGATTTAGAGGTTGGAGGCCATTTTTAGGGTTTCTTGGTGATAAGTGGAGGCTAGAAAACTGAAATGGAATGATCCTCTATCTCATTTCAGCCTTCCCGTAACCCTAATCCCGAAATGGGTTATGGGCCTATCCACTAATCACCCGATTTGGCCCGGTTAAGCAATTTTTCACCCTCCAAACCTTGTTTCAGCCATATCTCCCAAACGGTAAGTCCGTTTGGCTATTATGACCACTCTACGGAAAGGTAAACCATCAAACGAATCCAATGGAAGTAGTGTCAGGTCAAAATTCCTTTCCAATCAAAAGTTATGGCCAAAACAGTACCAACTAGGGGCAAAATGGTCATTTAAAAATCAAAAAAAATCATGGACATGGGAAATGACTCTAATAGGTGTTTCCCAAAGTTACATGACCATACGACTTCATACGGGAAAGAAATAAATATTCTACGATCCTATGATGTGTAGAATACGGGTCGTTACACTAGGGATGACTTGTTTTGTGATTGTTGGATATATGTGATATTTGAATCAAGGTGGAGTGTTGAATTTATTGATTCAAATATTTTATGAAGAGACTGTAAATAATTAATTGATTTGATTGATTGATTTTATCATAGAAGGAAAGAAATTAAAGATTATATTCTGTAGTTATTTTGAAAGGGTAATTTGAATATTTTCCTAGGTCCTCTATTCTCCTATATATATGCAGCCTTCTTGGTTATATCCGAAAATAAGAAATCATATGAGATATTTGTGTGCCTGCAGGGCTTGCATCTTGGTGAGAAAGATGTAGGAATTAGGGCTGAGAGAAGTTATTCCTATTTACTACTGATAGACGCAGTTGATGCCTCAAGGTTGATTCAAGGGTTTGTCGTCGATCTTCATTGCTTTTCCTCTCCAACAATATTCATGGTCATCTATATATTCTTTTTCTTTCTCAATAAGGTTATTGATTCAATTGTAATTTTGTTTATTTTTTGTTTTGATCCATTAAATGTAAACAAAATTTATTTTTGGTGAATCAATAAATAGGGTGGTTGGGTGAAATATTTGTGTATTGTCATTATTTCCGGTCTATTGTGTTGTTAATTTAAATCAAATTCATCTTCAAGTGATTGAGTGAAAAAAAAATCCCTTTTTCAGGTGTTTTGTCTTTTCGGCTGCGCACAAAACCCCAACAAAGTCACATGTGATTAGTACATCGAAATAAATAAAAAAGCTTGTTAACAATCTTTACATATATGCACAAATAATTTATTTCCTATGGCATCAAGCATTCAAGGCAGTTAATACATGTATGTCAAGGCAACAACATTAGATCAGCATTAACATTGCTATTATGATACTTTTCATTGCTCTATGATGTATGGAAAAAGCCACATTCAGGCACGACTACTGCTCCTACTTTTTAATTAATTGTTTGATAAAATCAACCTGGAATGCAAGAAATAATATCAAGCGCAATAAACAATGAAAAATTAATCAAAGGCCATAGTAATAGAATAATAGTAGAAAGAAGAATCAGAGGATATAGCTTTGCCCAAAAAAAAAAAGAATCAGTGGATATTTAATATCCATATTCATAAGCAACTGAAAGATATAAGCATCAATGGAGAAATGTATACAATTTTACTTCTTAGTTCTTATGTAATCTAAGCTAGCAGTATATACCCTGCAGGTCTTCTTCTAAGTATATAAGAAACTCCTTATGTGGTCTAAAGACATAGGAACTTAAGTAAAATTTTCTATATAAGGTTTCACTGTTAGCTTTATTTTTGTTATCACATTACTCATTATTTATTAATGACTCGTTACAACGCTAGCAATATCAATTATTCTACCAACATAAAAACTAGTGATATAAAAAGGAAAACATGTTAGCAATAACATACAAGATGTATTTAATTATATAACATCAAATTGTCTATTATGAATCCATCCACCATTTATCTATGGTAATAGTGGACCATAGAGTTTAACTGGGATGGGAGAAAAAGGAAGATGGTATGATCGAATCACATACAGTTAAATATAATCCATACACCAATCGCCATAGACATATTAAATGATTATAGTTCAATAATCAAAATCGCATACGTGTCTCTCTTGCGGACTCCATCCTGGGTGAAGTCAACGAAAACAAAGGCGGTAGCTTAGGCACAATGCCTTTGCTCGGGCTTCTGTACGCGGAGTATCGAGGACCAACGAAATTAAGTAACAAAGGAATAATCGATTCCCCTCGTCCCATGGCGAAAGAAGGGATCAAGGGAATAATGAGTTTAAGGATCTTCATCCTATTTCAGCGCTCGACATCTTTTCGCTCTCCATGGGCTTAGAAATAGGCGGGTTAGAAATGGCGGTATTTCAGGAAGCGGATTCAGGCATGTCAGTTAGGTGCTGGACAATGTGCTTGAAGGAACTTCGTAAACTTAGATGAAGGTGGCTGTGGAACTGGGTGAATTGGAAACAAGGTAGACGAATAGGGATGGAAAGATGCTAGATTGGACAAACGGAAAAGAAAGAGGGAGACGAGAGTGGGAAAGAAAGAATTAGCACGTTTGTGCTTTGAGAAGAAAGGAATTGATGATATAGGTTTTAGCTTTAGGAAATTCTAGGTGGAGAATGATGCTCTGATGAAAAGGAAAGCGCGAATATGGGAAAGGAGAGTGAGGAAATGAAAAAAAAAGTTGGAAAGATAACTAGGACAAGTAAATTTATGGAATGAGTGGTGCAAAATTACTAATTATATGATAATGTTATTAAACATTAGTCTTAAGTATTAATTGTTGTTTCATAATTATTTAATATTAAATGTAAAATATCCAACGTTGATGATTAATTTTTAGTTATTAGTTTTTACTTTTTAGAAATTAAATATTATATAATTATTAAATTGTAATTTAATATTAATTAATATTAAATTAATAGTAATAACAATTACTATATAATCGATATTGTTTATTATTTAGTATTGATATATTATTACCTTTTAAAACGTGAATATTAAGCACAATTCCCTATTAAGTTTCAAAATTAGGCTCAAGTCCAGCCCAAAACTTATTGTAAATTAGGCGCCTATTTTTCGAAAATTCACCAAAAAAAAGTATAAAAAATATCATGAAAATTTGTATTTAAATAAAACACGTAAATATAAAAAAATTCAGACAAAACAACCACCTAAAAACACGTCAAAACCCAAAAATACAGAAAAACCACGAAACTGCAGTTAATTGCATAATAGTATGCATGTATTTTGATTTTCATGCATACATCCGTGCAAGTATTTCAGTCATGCATCTGTGTTGGTTTTCTTGCATGTAGGCATGCAAGTATTACAGAAATCTTGCATACAAGTGTGCAAAAATTCACATGCATGCAAATCAATTCATATTTATTTGCATACATGCATGCAGGTATTTCAGAATACTAGCACACATGTGTGCAACAATACGTAGACATATTTTTCAACGTGAAACCTTCATGCAATATTTGCATACATGTGTGCAAATATTTCAAAATAGTTGCACACATGTATGCAAGAATTCCTGAAGATTTTCAACGTAAACTGCTTTGTGAATACTTGCATACATGCGTGCAACCATTGTGAATATTTGCATACATGTATGCAAGTTTTTTTTTGTTTCTGTGCTCTTTTAGGAATATTTGCAGAATTTAGATCTTTTTTATATTATTATCAGAATATAGCCTTACCCAGATAATAATACTACTTATGCAGTATCCAAAGTTATCATATCTCTGCCATAAATCTAACCTGCGAGTATGCTATGAGTAGGGGTCAGAAACAAGTTCTGGCGACTGGATTTAAACTACACATTTTGGATAACCTACATATACCATTCAGTTAATTTTCTTACTTATTAGATTACTACTGTTAATGGCACTCAAGGCTTACACTCACATCGTACCCATTTACTTCCCAATAGGTTAACTTAATACAATATATATATGTAGCTACTCCCAATATTAAGGTACCCTCCATGGTACCCCGTCGCACGTTCTCCACTGTAACGCCACAAATATATACGCAGACCCCCATCCTCTGTCGGAGCGATGTACGAATCAATATGACAATGTTATGTTTCGCATAGTCCAGCCATCGCCATGCTATGTAAGCATACAGAATGCCACCTCTGAATCATTCGATTGAATTCAGATTCTATCACAGAGTAATTCCTTAAATTCTACGATACACCACCCGTAGCAGACATGCATGTATCTAGACTTTATCACATATGTATAGTTAATCGTACTCGATGTCGTAACCTTTACGATACACCATTCGAAAACGATATGCATGTATCCGCACATATTATCTATTCTGCATCGAGTTCCATAACAGGGCGGTATCAGGAACACGGAACTCGATCAGGAGCTTTTCAGATATTTGTATACACATATGCTATGGTCTGCATTTTCACAGTGGCTATGGCCCCATCTGACCACTCCCTCAACTAGTGAAAGACAAACAGAATTGAGTGCTAGTGATGTGGCCCCAGAAAAAACAACAAATCCCAATTGGCCTGTCCCTGACCCAAAGCCTTGATAGTAAAAGGTCTATGGTCTTTTGGTTTAGCTCTCCGTCTTTCCGCTTCACGTATCACGCTGACTGTCGATGGTTGGTACCCGACGACTACTATCAAACAGATGGTTAGACCCGCCAAAGGCAAACAGAAATGGCTGTAACCCGCCTAGTCACAAGGCAATAGATCATCGAATCACCTAAGCCACCCTACAACCTTTTGATTACCCGTATCGTGGCAGTCAAGGTATATCACTGGGTAGTAACGCACAGACGAAACCCCTACGAGCATAGCCTAAGCGCTGTCATCGCATAAAGGGCTACCAGGAGTACCCTCTACGTCCTAGGAAGCAGTGCTTCCTCTTCCAGTCATTCGGAGCTAGCAGAACAACATGAAGAATAATCAGATGGACGTGTGCTCCCCTCGTGTCTCATGACACCATGATGATATATCCCGTTGGGTTATTCACCTTCAGACATACGGACTGGTCCAAGTGCATCAGTTTAACGTGTTATTAGACCCTATGTCTAACCGTTTAATTACGCGCTTGCTCTATCTCATCAGATTTCAAATTAACTTGGTTATTTCAACCATATTGACTTCTTATCCAAGTTACCAAGTTCCTCTTGCTTATTAATCCCAGTTTATAACTTAACCTTTTTAAGTTTGTTAATAAGCCTTTAACATGTTATTCTTATCAGCCGGGTTCACAGATTTACAGATTACTTAACTTATAATTAAGTACAGCTTATTGTATTACATAAGTTATCTCATTCCCTCTATCGTTTATTATAACCTAAGTTATAATTTCCACTTGTCCCTAGAACAAGCCTACTATTATCTTTACCTTTTCTATACAAGTTTACTCATAATAGGTTGTTATCATTCCTCATTCAATCTTTTATACTATTGTGACTTTCCTACATTTCCATTAATTACGATTAATGCCATTTATTCCCATACTGTCTAATACACATATTTAGGTCTATGGTCTTTTGGTTTAGCTCTCCGTCTTTCTGCTTTACGTATCACGCTGATTGTCGATGGTTGGTACCCAACGACTACTATCAAACAGATGGTTAGACCCGCCAAAGGCAAACAGAAATGGTTGTAACCCGCCTAGTCACAAGGCAACAGATCATCGAATCACCTAAGCCACCCTACAGCCTTTTGATTACCTGCTATCATGGCAATCAAGGTATATCACTGGGTAGTAATGCACAGACCCAACCCCTGCGAGCACAGCCTAAGCGCTGTCATCGCATAGAGGGCTACCAGGAGTACCCTCCACATCCCAAGAAGCAGTGCTTCCTCTTCCATTCATTCGGAGCCAATAGAACAGCTGGAAAAATAATAAGATGGACGTGTGCTCCCCTCGTGTCTCATGACACCACGATGATCTATCCCGTTGGGTTATTCACCTTCAGACGTATGGACTGGTTCAAGCGCATCAGTTTAACGTGTTATTAGACCCTATGTCTAACCGTTTAATTACTCGCTTGCTCTACCTCATTAGATTTCCAGTTAACTTGGTTATTTCAACCATATTTACTTCTTATTCAAGTTACCAAGTTCCTCTTGCTTATTAATCTCAGTTATATAACTTAACCCTTTTAAGTTCGTTAATAAGCCTTTCACATGTTATTCTTATTAGCCGGGTTAAGATTCACAGATTACTTAACTTATAATTAAGTACAACTTATTGTATTACATAAGTTATCTCATTCCCTCTATCGTTTATTATAACCTAAGTTATAATTTCCACTTGTCCCTAGAACAAGCCTACCTATTATCTTTACCTTTTCTATACAGGTTTACTCATAATAGGTTGTTATCATTTCTCATTCAATCTTTTATATTGTTGTGACTTTCCTTCATTTCCATTAATTACAATTAATGCCATTTATTCCCATATTGTCTAATACACATATTTATCTATATGCTTATGCACCAGACCTCTCACATTAAGCCAACCACTTGCGTATGCTGGATAAGCCAGGCGGTTCCGGACATATTTCTACCACAAGTTGGGCTTAACCTCGTGCCTTAGCACTATTATATGTATGTTCACTGTAAATTTAAGCATATTCATTCTTCCAAATTTTACCGTAATTCTTATTTACGATCTTCGAATATAATGGCATTCTTAATCAAATATTCGTGTTCATCATAAATTTCATAATTACAGCATTCACAGAAACTCCCGATTTAGCAGGTGCTTGATGGAAACAGGTTTTGTGCAATAGAAATATTCTTAGATATTTAATTTCAGTTACCACTATTATTCCCATTTTCCATGCGACTTAACTTACAATGCCCAATTAACCAGTTATTAGAATAGGTCTATTTATAACAGTAATCCTTTCTACATATTCTAACAGGTTTATACATTTCAGCAGATTTACATAATTCAGCAGATTTTACATTTTAACAGGGAATGCCAAACGATAGATATACCATTAACAAAAAGGCATAACTTAAATCCACTCACCTAATAGCTTTCCAATTCATGAATCTGGTCCAGTCCTAGCATTCCAAGACTTTCCTAACTGAATCTAGAACCTAAATAATCATAGATTCACAATTCTCAAACTAAAAGAAAAGGGAAAAGAGAAATCTAAATGGACCAGATCCAAGAATTTACCTCACTACGATCAAAATTCTGAACACCCATTTGCAGATATACATTCCTTTCCACCAAATCTTGAATCAAAATTTCCTAAGACTAATTGTTTTATTTTCTAAAGAGATTTAAGGAGAAAGAAAAATGGTAGAGTCTTGACAGCCTCTCTGAAAATATGAGATTTAAGCTAGGCTCTACGAGTCTATTTATAGGTGTTCAACAATGAATATGGTCCAGAAAGGTGTCCACGGTCACAAATGAATCTACCGCAGATCGGGGGGGGGGTCTACCCAAGGGTTGACACACCCTTGTTTGCGTCGACCCACAAAGGGTGTGGGTCATCCCCAAATGGGTCTATTTGCGCCCAATTTTCCCTTGTTGAACGATTTTGATTTTCTGGAATATTATTATCAATATGTTTATATATATGAGTCTTATGCATATACAAACTTTTAAAGCTAATAACTTCTTCATACATTATCCATTTTACGCAAACTTGGGGTCTATCTGAACCAGAATTCCAAGACGAACGCAATTGTGATGCCGGTTCCGCTTAATTCTGAATATTAAATTAATTTATTCTCATTTTATTATCGTTAAAAAAATGCGATGTGTTACAATCACTGTCTTGTATTCATCTTTTATAAAAAAACTTTTCAAAATAGTTGGAATCCATATGTTTTATAAATTCTTTCCATTTATATAAATTTCATCGTAAATCCATCATTTACAATATGAAAATTTCCCCTAGTTCTTAGAATATTATGATTTTTATTTGATTGATTAAGATTTCTGATGAATGTTTTTCCTCTTAAACTGGTGTTATATTTTTAGTCATTTTTCATCACTGTTTTAATTTGTGTATCCTTTTGACGATAACAAAAGGGAAGAATGGTTTACGATTTTGATCAATGAGTGGATATTCTTTAAATATTGATATTCTTTAAATATTTTAATACTGAAGTTTCAATCATTTTGTTTCACTCATGCACATATATAGGGGAGTTCTGTTGTAGGGGGAGCATACATTTAGGGGGAGTTCCACTGTTCACTGTTAAACACATTTACCAAATTCAAAATCTTTTTTTATTTATCATCATCAAAAGGGGGAGATCGTTGTATCTAACAATACTATGATTTTTGTTTGATGATAACAAATATATATTATTATAAATATGTTTGTAAGTTTAACGTTCTACTATATTAAAGACAGAATTACATATTTATATTTAAATAAAATATTATTGCACAAGGATTCAAATATTCAAATAGTATTTTATTAAAATATAATATTTTATTTCCATATTTGAATCGTACAGATTTATGACTCCACTATTTGTACATTCCCTTATATATTACAACTCATTTTTACATGTCCGTTTCATTTATTACGTTACTCCTCACTACAACACTCAGTTACATCCACTCAGTTATACAGTCACTCATTCATATATATTGTTGCCTCACTACATTTCTCCCAATCACTCAGTTTCATTGTCACTTAGTTTATACATACATTTGCATCCACTCGGTTGTACAGTCACTCACTCATATATATTTTGTCATACACTTGTCTTCTGTCGATCTTCACTATCAGTCCAGTCGGCTGCTTACCTGTCATAGAAAAACACGCACAATAAACTTGAACAAAAATATTTTTGTATTCTTGTAGATGTAATTTTATTTTAAAGTTCATTTGCCTCATAATTTTGGTGTGTTTCTCATCATATTTCATGACTTGGTCTGATTTATATGGACATCCATCTACGTCTAGACAACTTGTGATATTCATAGTGATACACTGTAAATACCACAAGGTAGACATTATTTCTAGTGCTCACATAAATATTTTCTTTACACACATTGTATACATGTGTATGTATATACACGTATATTTTGTGTACGCGCAACATGGTCAAATCTGTGAATGGGCACGAACCAAGAAATCCAGTACAAATGCAGACACAAATACACATATACACACATTATGTATGTATGTATATACATAGTAGGAACAATGGTTCAGCAAGATTAGAAACACTTTAGGTGTTGCAGATTTGTATGTTGCAGATTATTAAAAAACCTATATTATGCTTCAAGTTAACAAATTGAAACACTTAGCAGGTGTTCCAGTTTGATAATAAGCAACACTTAGCTGGTCTTTCAGTTTGATAATCTGCAACACTCAATGAGTGTTTCAAGTTGATAATATGCAACACTTGATTAGTGTTTTAGTTTGATAATCTGCAACACTCGGTGAGTGTTTCAGTTTGATAATCTGCAACACTCGATGAGTGTTTCAAGTTCATAATCCGCAACACTCGGTGAGTGTTTCAAGTGCATAATCCGCAACACTCGGTGAGTGTTTCAACCATAAATGTACAATTGGTACTTGACAAAGATGTAATCTAGTTAAATCCTAGTTGTCAAAACATCAAATTAATATATCTCAACACAATATGAATACTACAGATTCAAATTAATAGCATCAACATAGATGCTGAATCATTTTTGAATGAAAAAGAGACTAGTCGAGTTCAAGCTAAGCTGGTCAATATTAATACATAACAAAGAGTTACACATAAAGTGATGTCTGCTATCAAAAATGGCCTAATATAATCTAATAAGTTCAAGCACTTTGAAAAAATGTGCAAATAAATTGAGTTGAAATTCTAATCAAATGATTGTCTCTACACCTGCAAGTCAAGCAGATAAAAAAAAGTTAGAAAAGGGTAGATTATCTGAAGCAGATAAAGATGATGGATTCATGTAACTTAATATAATAAGAAAATTTGAACTAAAACCTATGTAGGAAAAAAATATCTTTGACGTTCCTTATCCAAATCTTAACATATGCTACACTTAAAATAATTATATTCTCAAGATTACAAAATCCTGGACATTTATTTAAACTTTAGAGTTGTATGGATCTTTACCTCATTTGTTTCCTTGGTCATATATTCAATGCTTCTTTATTTATTTCTTCTTAGACCACTATTTCTCATAGAAACTGTTGTTTTTGCTTATTCCAATACACCAAAAAAAACCACAAAACAAACTTTTTTTATAGGGCGATCAGAAGGAAATTGAAAGAATAAGTAACGATATAAGGGTAGATTTGAAAAAATGGTAAGAAAAGGAGTCATTTGTTATTACATGACAGTTTCATATATATGCTCACGTTTTTTCTTCCAAATATGTTCTCATGTGAGACTAATTATAACCATATACTCATGCATATACAAAGAATGAACAACATAAAATAATTATTTCTAGAAATTACTAATCGTCAATAATCTATAAATGTAAAAAATTTAGTTTAGTCCAAACATTAAGCAATTAGGCACATGATTTTGTATGAGTTATTTCAAAGTGCATCTCAAAGGTAGAGGATTGCGGGCTTGTACGCTGTCATGTATAATCTACTAGCTAGAAGTTTGTACCTTTTCCTACACAGGTGTTAGTTCAAATTCTGCTTTAGATTTAACAAAAAAAAGTGCAGTTTTACTTGATTATTTTCCAAAAGAAACAGCGGAAAGACTAAGCAAAAATACCTTGGACGTCAACTCTTTAATGCCAGCTTAAACTATATCAGCAGCAGGTTGTGCAGTTGATGATGCAGCAAAAGTTAATCGACCAAGTCCTGCCAAAATAAAAAACTAATATTATATAACTTAAAAAAGAGTGCGAATTTCCTATAGGCACATAAACTTCCCAATTAAAAAGGCATATGGTGCTAATAGAACTATAAAACTCGATAATTTCTACATGAATATTCCTATATTCTCCACAGAAAAACACTGAAAATCACCCAATCTGAAACAATAAGGAATTATTGATAACTTATGATCGATATATACGTACATATACTCGTGGAATGACTGATATATACTACAACCACTATCCATGTAAACCTGCAATATACTGCAACCACTGTCCATGTCAACCTGCAACAAGGTTTTAAATCTCGGATATCGGTCGCATTTCATCTTGGGGATTTTATAGACTCGGTCTCGTATCGGGGGAGATCTCGGATGAGATGAGTCTAACTCGGGAGTTCGTTTCAGATTTTCATCTTGGGTCTGAAAGTTCATATCGAAACGATCTCATGGTACATGATATGTTAAAAATGATATTTTAACAAAATGATTTTAATGAATGTTATTAAAAACATAGCATCTTAAACTTAAAATGCAAAATAACTTTATTATTCTTTATTTTGCGAAAGAACATTCATACCCTAAATCGTACTATGCTTAAAATAGAAATATTGTTAGATAAGAAACATTAAAAGGATCCAAAACATTAAATAAAATCAGCATAAATAGACCATAAAATACATAATTTTATAAGTAACATGTATGTAAAAAGACGAATGTGAAAATCATAAACATTATAAAACATATACGAACATACAATATAGTCATTTAACATGCAAAATGTAAAATAACAACAGATTGTTATGGCTAGATTTGAGTTTTTTTAATTATAGTTCTAGTTCAGGCAAAAATTTAAATTTTAACCAAAAAAACTAAGATCTCGGACGATATTCCCGTATTTCGTCTTGGTCGATATATCGTTCGATATTGCAATATCTTGGGTGATATATTCGAAAGGAGATTTAGAGTGATATTTGTTGTTTCGTTTCGGAAAGAGCCCAAAACGAGATCTCAGAGGAGAACTCGGGCGATATTTGCAAGATTTGAAATTGTGACATGTAGTATAACTTATGATCAACATACACTAGTGGATCAATGCATATATCGATATACACTACAACCACTATCCATGTCAACCTGTAGTATACAAACTTTTACATGTTCAAGATGTAGATGTACAGATGCAAAAAAGTAAAGACTTTTGTATTAATCTTGTCTGTATGAATGCTCATTTTTTCATGACTTCATGGAAACTAAAATTTACATGCAATTAGACTTGTTACTTTAGCATCCATTCTTTCAATGGTGTCTTGTATCTGACCGCTAGATACAGTTCTGATTTCTCAAAGCAGTATCATATAATATTTCTAACATTTTAATTTTTTAGCCACTATGGTATTTATCATCTAGTAAATAAATACTGGGACTATACAGATATTCAAATATTGACAATTACATTTTATGTACTTTTACTAAAAATACTGAATGAAGTGAACATTTGAAATTTTTTCCCAACCCATGTGAAGCAATTTTAGTTTGCTGTTCCTTCAAGAACCATTTGCAAAACTTTTTCCAAAACCTCCTATTAGGCTCAGGTCCCTCTGCTTCATCCTTCATTTCTTCAGAAAATTCCCTCAATCTGTTAAAATATACGGTCATCAGAAAAACATAATGCTATAAAAGAAATTTGCCGCAAATGAGTACATATATACATTGGCTTACATAAAAAACATTCTTATTAGAAGTCAATCGATAATCTCAAATAATATATCCATAGTTTATTCCGGATGACCTTGAACGCCAAGAGTATGCTTTCCAGTGACAAATGATTCTATTCCTGTCTTATCTGAATATGCAATTACCTCTGCTCCTACTAGCACCTTGTAACACCCGGTATTTTTTCTTTTAATATAATTAAAATGAAATAAAATATATGAAAATATGCTTATGATAGGTAAATAATGGTGATGCATAAGGAGAATTAATTAACACATGGAAGAGAAGAAAAATTAGTTCGATAACGGCGTATGTAACGGAAAAGATAGTAAAATAAGGATAACTAATTCAAGAATCAGGAATTAGGTAAAATGGACATCACCATTGCGTTTGTCTCGGAAAAATACGTGAAATAGAGTCCGAGTTTTCGAAAATCGGATACCGTATGAAGAAGATATGGACGAACGAAGTTAGGCAGAAAAACCGAAAACAGTCCAGAATACACTGGTGCACTTGTGAAGTGCGCCAGTACAAAAATACACTGGCGCACCTGCCAAGTGCGCCCGTACAAATCCAGCACCGAATTCTGGAGTGTTCTGAGGTGACGTGTCTTCTTTTGAGTGGCTAGATGATGTGTATTCGAGCTGTGCGATTCTGATGACTTCTGGACTGATCTGAAGGCTCTAAATCACCCTATTCACCTATAAAATAACACCTAGACCTAGCCTAACTCACAACAAATCATTCTTACACGGTTATGCTGCTGGACTTCCTCTTGATCATGGCCGCCGTCTCTAATCTTCTTCCTAAGCTTTCAAACTCGAATCAATTCAAAGGTTAAGGCTTCAACAATGGATCAAATAATAAATCAGCGACGCCGCAACATTTCTACAACAAATCCAATTCTTAATTCATTAGCCATGCTATGTAAGTTCTAGTTATTTTCAGGTTTAAATATTTAATTATAATGTGGCCATGAAATAAAGTGGATTTGGATTTAAGTATGTGTATCGATTCAGATCTATTTTTGTTTCTTCTTGAATCTTGATCTTTGGACTTTTCTATCTTTACTCTCATGCTAAGTTCATGATCTATTCAGCCTGTTGTAAATCAATTTTCTTGATTCATGGTGATATTATTATCCAGTTGTAATCTTAATATGCCTATGATGATGTTTTTCTCTCCGATCTTGTTTTGATGCAAAATTCTACCTTTCCCCTATTTATTTTCTTTTGATGAAACTAGGTCAATTTCGGACCTAGGCCTAAACTGTGATTTGCGTGCGATTGAATACAGGGGAAATATTGGGATATTGTCTTGTTGGATATATGTGTTTGATAGAATCGAAGGCATAATATGAAAACTGGATATTTGGGTATTATTGCCATTAACATGAAATTGGAATCTGGGTATTATCGTTATAATTAAAGTTCGCTAGCTTGGGTAAATTGGGGTAAACATGGAATACATGTAGTTTGGTATGAAACTTGACCTATGAAAAATATGGCAAGAATATTGATATGTATAACTTGGCTAAAATTTGACCTATGTAAATTGGGCATAGCTTTGTAAACATGTAAACTCTGAATCTTGACATATGTAAAAAGGCATGAAACTTGGTATATATGTAAATTGTCTAGGATTAGGCATATATAAATTGGCATATGAAATTTGGCATGGATCTTGATATATGTGTAATTTGGCTAGAACTTGATATGTGTAAATTGGCATAAACTTGGCATACATGTAAACAGGCAAGAATTAGACATATGTAAACCAACTAGAATTGGGTACATATATTAATGGGCATGTAATTTGGAATGTGGGCGTATGTTAATTAACATGTAATTGTCGTGTTTAGCATAATCATGGTTAGTGACATTTAATTTGGTATGATCTACATACCAAAAATTATAAACATGATTTAAAGGGAAGGTGGGCCATAATAGTAAATGTTGATTAATGTAAATTATGGACATAAAGATAATTGGTAATTTTTTGGAAACTTGCCATAAATTAGTCATTAATCACATAAGTAATTTTGGCATAAAATGGTATTAATTATATACCTAAATTAATGAGATTGATTGGAAACAAGTTGGGCAGTAATTTGAATTTGAATAATTTACATAATTAATGTAAATTGGAAAATACGAATATGCTTAGTACGAGGTTGGATTGAGTTGTGATGTAAACCTGCCCGGACCCGCCCGGCTGTCCAGTAATCACAACAATACCTATCCAATGTGGGAGGCTAAGAATTAGGCCCAATAAAGACCCGAGGTTAGACTGGGTTGTGGCGTAAGACTGCCCGGACCCGACCGGCACACCGGCAGCCACAACAATATCTGTCTAATGTGAGAGGTTGGTGCCCTAATAAGACAACTAGAGCTGAGCTAGGGTTGGTAGGGTTAAGTTAACTAGAACACTTAACCAATTTCAACATGTTAACTAAATTGGTGGGTAGGGTTAGGTTAATCTGGACACTTAACCAATTTAATATGCTGACTACGGGAGTAGGTAAGGTTAAGCAAATGTTTAACCATTATAACATGATTAAACTGGACTAGAGAGTGAGGTTAAGTTAATGAGAACACTTAACTAATACAATGGGTTAATTAGACAAGTGGTTGCGGTTAAGTAGTAACACTTAACCAACATAACAAGACTAGTGGGTGGGCTAAGTTAACTTGAATAAGTTGATAATACTTAACCATTATAATATGACTAGTGGATGGGGTTAAGTTAACATGCACTTAACCAATCTGATGTGATGCGTAGTAGGATTAAGTAACACATGGGGTTAAGTTAACAAGAAAATTCTTAACCAATGTAACCAGATAGACGAACGGGGTTAAGTTAATAAACCACACTTAACCAATCAAATATAATAAGCGAGAAAGGTTAAGTTAACTAAGGTAAACACTTAACCATGGTAACATAATGGGTAGAAGGGTTAAGTACATATTGGGTTGGTGGGTAATATTAGTAAATATAGGCCCACATACACTTAACCATTAAATACACATGCTTGAATCAGTAGCGGGGTTAAGTACACATCAGGGTTGGTGGGTAATATCAGAGAGTATAGGCCCACAGACTTAACCATTAGAAAAACCTAGTAACGGGGACCCATTTCAGCAGTAACCCACATTAGGTATCAACGGAACCCTGAGCTAGGCAGGGTGGGGCATGATTACTGGGCTGATTATAAGAGGTCAAATTAGCGGCGGTTGGTGCAGCAGTGCAGGTTCTAACGGAGTGCGGGCGTGCACACACTTCGGTGCAGAAAATTTAGCCACTGGGCATCAGTAGGTACAAAGCTGTGCATCTTGATCGTGTTAGGGTTGCCACCATGGGACTTGATACACCCCATGGTGGGACCAGCACAGGTATCTACAAGTAGGGGGCCGCGTGACACAAACGAGAACTAGGTCAAGTAGGGAGCCGATCGTTAAGGTAGTAAGGGTGCATCGAATATATACATGGCCATTGGGGTGATCGAGGTGGAATCCTCATAATCGATGTACACCTGAAAGCTACCATAATTGCGGGGATTGGGATCACGTTGTAATTATTATATAACACGGGCTACTAGTTAGGACACTAGTAGGGGGTACGGATCCTTGTTACACAAGACACTAGTTGGGACACTAGTAGGAATACGGATCATTCCATGTAAGACACTTATGAGGATGCTAGTGCAGAGCAAATAGATATCATTTTAATGGTGAAGCTTAGAAACCTTGCGATGTTATTCTTGATAGAAACCATGCGGTAGGATACTTGATAGGAATTATGGGATGTTATACTTGTTTCATCGTGCCCGAAGTTTATCTTGTTACCTTAGTTTATCTTGTTATCATAGTTTATCTTGATATCTTAGTTTATCTTGCCTACCTTGTTATCATGCTTATGTTTACTTTCAGTTTATTCATGCCATGTTATCTTTACCTATTTTTATGCTGAAAGTCACTAGGACTTACTCAGTCTTTATGACTGACCCGTTTTGTTTTGCCTCTTTTTCTTCCGTTCCCCCCCCCATGTTCTCAGGGTGGGAATACAGCTTAGTTCGGATCTTACCAAGCTCCAAGGCTCTTTCATGTATGGCTTGGATTTCTCTTAGCTATGGCTTACTTTGCTTTATTGGGGAATACTGCAGTTTGTTTTAGGCTTCTTTGTTTTTGAGCAAGACAGATATTTTAACTATGAAATTGGGTATTGGAAGTTGATGGGCTTTTCTTGTAAATATTTATATTTAATAAATGATTTGAAGTACTTCCACTTTATTTTCCGCTGTTTTATATATGTTTGTCTTGTAATATTTCTGTTCCAGTACCCATAATACTCCATTGAAGTTAAGGCATTCCCTTTGTGAGTGACCTTAACAGATGTGGGGTGTTACATTTGGTATCAGAGCAGAAGGTTACCAGACTGGGAAAAAGTTTTCAAAAACCTTCTGAAATTATTTTCAAAACATTTACAAAGAAGCAATTTTTCAAGAAAATTTTGTTTTAATTAAAAGGCATATTCCCCAAACCCATATGCACTATCTTTTGATTCTCTCTTGAAATCTCTTTTCTCTCTTTTCACCATAGTTTCGTAGGCATCCGACACATGTCGGAGGGCAAAGGAGTGCCCAACCTCCATCTGTAGCCGTAGTAGTTCCATCTGCGTCTAATCTTATTTCAAGTTGGGTAGAGTGTCGTGCGATGGAGGTAGCTTCCGAGAAAACTTGTCAACAAGCTATACAAGGATAGTAAGAACGAGGATAAAGAACACAAGACTAAGGATGAGAAACTTGTTGAAATGGCTTAACCCACGAAGGAGGAAAAAGGTGAAAGGAAAGAGGCCAAAGTGAAAGAATAGTAAAACCCATGACAAGAGAGAGTATCTTTAGTATGGTAAGAAGGGACATGCAGTTAAGTATTATAGGACAAGGACAAGGGCAAAGGACAAGATCATCGAGAGGGCAATTGTATGCTCTCACTACTAGCATACCTAAGAAAGGTGGTAACGTTTCTGTTAAAGGTTTAGCTTTTCTTTTCTATCATCCCACCAGAACTCTGTTTTTGTACATCGCATCCTTTCTATTTTGCTTCGATGATTGAGTCTCTACACCTTAGTACTAACGTAGTAGAGGATCCCATTTTTGTCTCAAATCATGTTGGGGAATCGGCTCATTTATTCATGACTTGTTTGGATTTGAGAATGTCTATGCTAAGTGTTGAGTTTAGAAGTAATGATTCTGTTTTTGGGCTATGGGTTGATTCTAGGGATGGAGTGGTTATCCAGAAATGGTACCATTCTCGAGTATGAAAAAAGGGTAGTTAGACTCTTGACCTGCCTTGGTAATGCCCTCGAAGTCTAGTGTAACCCTTAGGACTCTGTCAGGTTTAGTTACCTAGAATCTCTTGATACATTCATTGATCCGCTCGAGTAGTGTTCGCCACTAAGGCAGAAGGTTCATTTCTCTTATGCATAAGTTATAGAAAATCACCTTAGTAAGTACATTTGGCAACATGGTTGGCATTTGTTTGTTTTCAAGAGATAGTTCGTCTGCGTGGAATACCTGATAGTAAGTGAACGAGATCCAAGATTCACTAGTGAATTTTGGAGAGCTTGCATGAAACCATGGGTACGCCGTTATGTTTGAGCCGAGTATACTAGAAGTAGAGTAAGTGAAAGAGGAACGAGAGGCAACAGTGAAATAGGTTCCAACTCATATTTTGGAAACAAGAATTAAGAAGCTACGAAATTGTGAAGTTAAAGATGGACAAAGAACAATGGAGTTAAGCTCAAGGAAATGCGACTTAGAAGATTGAAGACTAGATTCGTGCATCATATCTCTTCTTAAGAGTATATCCTTGATCCCTCTCTTCCTGTAGAGCTTACTTGCATGCTATCTTTTGTGTATATCCTCTCGGTCCCATTCTCAATCCAATTTCTGTTGCAAACCCATAGGGAATATGACTCATCTGTTAGTAACACATGTTGGGGCTTGAGGGTGTTCGTTGGTTTGACTAAACTTTTTGGGTTTTATAGGATACGGGTTGGTCTTAGGAAGGGATTCCCTTATGACCTAAAAGGAGTCCATCATGCTTAGTTTCCTAGAATCATATATAGTGGTTGGGTTGAGTAATTCTTTGGGTGTCAGTCTGATGTTGATTTCGGTCTTCGGGGCTGATGCTTAGAGAGTTCTTCTCCTAATCAATATATATGTGGCATAGATTTCCAGTTTTGACATTGCCTAATGGGCACAAAGTTTTTACTTGCTTCTATCATTCGACTATACCTTTAGATAGGAACAATTGGGTGTAAACATGTGTTTGAGACATGTTATGATTGATGGTTGCAAGTGGCTGCAAGTGGTTGATAGTGGTTGCTCGTGGATGCATTTACACACATTAGGCACTAGATCGGCTTAATCACCTTTCATATTGCATATGCACGAGTGTTTACACTTGTTTGTGGATGAAATTGAATGTGTTATCATGTGGATGTTGCATATGGATGGATGTTTGTGCACACATATAGTCTTTATGTGACTAGGACTATTTGCATACATGTTGGACTCATGGCACTAAACATATTTTGCATCTAGAAGATCAATCAGGCCAGATCATTTGCATTAGACAAGGAACATATACACACACTTCTTGCATATGTTCATACAGCATTAGAAATCTCTTAAGGACAATGAATGCCTGTGATTGATGATTGAGTAGATGGATGATGGATGGTAGGACACATTCTTCTTAACTTGAAGATTTCGGGGACGAAATCCTTTAAGGAGGGGAGAATGTAACACCCCGTATTTTTTCTTTTAATATAATTAAAATGAAATAAAATATATGAAAATATGCTTATGATAGGTAAATAATGGTGATGCATAAGGAGAATTAATTAACACATGGAAGAGAAGAAAAATTAGTTCGATAACGGCGTATGTAACGGAAAAGATAGTAAAATAAGGATAACTAATTCAAGAATCGGGAAATAGGTAAAATGGATATCACCATTGCGTTTGTCTCGGAAAAACACGCGAAATAGAGTCTGAGTTTTCGAAAATCGGATACAGTATGAAGAAGATATGGACGAACGAAGTTAGGCAGAAAAACCGAAAACAGTCCAGAATACACTGGCGCACTTGTGAAGTGCGCCAGTACAAAAATACACTGGCGCACCTGCCAAGTGCGCCCGTACAAATCCAGCACCGAATTCTGGAGTGTTCTGAGGTGACGTGTCTTCTTTTGAGTGGCTAGATGATGTGTATTCGAGCTGTGCGATTCTGATGACTTCTGGACTGATCTGAAGGCTCTAAATCACCCTATTCACCTATAAAATAACACCTAGACCTAGCCTAACTCACAACAAATCATTCTTACACGGTTATGCTGCTGGACTTCCTCTTGATCATGGCCGCCGTCTCTAATCTTCTTCCTAAGCTTTCAAACTCAAATCAATTCAAAGGTTAAAGCTTCAACAAAGGATTAAATAATAAATCAGCGACGCCGCAACATTTCTACAACAAATCCAATTCTTAATTCATTAGCCATGCTATGTAAGTTCTAGTTATTTTCAGGTTTAAATATTTAATTATAATGTGGCCATGAAATAAAGTGGATTTGGATTTAAGTATGTGTATCGATTCAGATCTATTTTTGTTTCTTCTTGAATCTTGATCTTTGGACTTTTCTATCTTTACTCTCATGCTAAGTTCATGATCTATTCAGCCTGTTGTAAATCAATTTTCTTGATTCATGTTGATATTATTATCCAGTTGTAATCTTAATATGCCTGTGATGATGTTTTTCTCTCCGATCTTGTTTTGATGCAAAATTCTACCTTTCCCCTATTTATTTTCTTTTGATGAACCTAGGTCAATTTCGGACCTAGGCCTAAACTGCGATTTGCGTGCGATTGAATACAGGGGAAATATTGGGATATTGTCTTGTTGGATATATGTGTTTGATAGAATCGAAGGCATAATATGAAAACTGGATATTTGGGTATTATTGCCAATAACATGAAATTGGAATCTGGGTATTATCGTTATAATTAAAGTTTGCTAGCTTGGTTAAATTGGGGTAAACATGGAATACATGTAGTTTGGTATGAAACTTGACCTATGAAAAATATGGCAAGAATATTGATATGTATAACTTGGCTAAAATTTGACCTGTGTAAATTGGGCATAGCTTTGTAAACATGTAAACTCTGAATCTTGACATATGTAAAAAGGCATGAAACTTGGTATATATGTAAATTGTCTAGGATTAGGCATATATAAATTGGCATATGAAATTTGGCATGGATCTTGATATATGTGTAATTTGGCTAGAACTTGATATGTGTAAATTGGCATAAACTTGGCATACATGTAAACAGGCAAGAATTAGACATATGTAAACCAACTAGAATTGGGTACATATATTAATGGGCATGTAATTTGGAATGTGGGCGTATTAATTAACATGTAATTATCGTGTTTAGCATAATCATGGTTAGTGACATTTAATTTGGTATGATTTACATACCAAAAATTATAAACATGATTTAAAGGGAAGGTGGGCCATAATAGTAAATGTTGATTAATGTAATTATGGACATAAAGATAATTGGTAATTTTTAGGAAACTTGCCATAAATTAGTCATTAATCACATAAGTAATTTATGGCATAAAATGGTATTAATTATATACCTAAATTAATGAGATTGATTGGAAACAAATTGGGCAGTAATTTGAATTTGAATAATTTACATAATTAATGTAAATTAGAAAATACGAATATGCTTAGCACGAGGTTGGATTGAGTTGTGATGTAAACCTGCCTGAACCCGCCCGGCTGTCCAGTAATCATAGAAATACCTATCCAATGTGGGAGGCTAAGCATTAGGCCCAATAAAGACCCGAGGTTAGACTGAGTTGTGGCGTAAGACTGCCCGAACCCGACCGGCACACCGGCAGCCACAACAATATCTGTCTAATGTGAGAGGTTGGTGCCCTAATAAGACAACTAGAGCTGATCTAGGGTTGGTAGGGTTAAGTTAACTAGAACACTTAACCAATTTCAACATGTTAACTAAATTGGTGGGTAGGGTTAGGTTAATCTGGACACTTAACCAATTTAATATGTTGACTACGGGTGTAGGTAAGGTTAAGCAAATGTTTAACCATTATAACATGATTAAACTGGACTAGAGAGTGAGGTTAAGTTAATGAGAACACTTAACTAATACAATGGGTTAATTAGACAAGTGGTTGCGGTTAAGTAGTAACACTTAACCAACATAACAAGACTAGCGGGTGGGCTAAGTTAACTTGAATAAGTTGATAATACTTAACCATTATAATATGACTAGTGGATGAGGTTAAGTTATCATGCACTTAACCAATCTGATGTGATGCGTAGTAGGATTAAGTAACACATGGGGTTAAGTTAACAAGAAATTTTTTAACCAATGTAACCAGATAGACGAACGGGGTTAAGTTAATAAACCACACTTAACCAATCAAATATAATAAGCGAGAAAGGTTAAGTTAACTAAGGTAAACACTTAACCATGGTAACATAACGAGTAGAAGGGTTAAGTACATATTGGGTTGGTGGGTAATATTAGTAAATATAGGCCCACATACACTTAACCATTAAATACACATGCTTGAATCAGTAGCGGGGTTAAGTACACATCAGAGTTGGTGGGTAATATCAGAGAGTATAGGCCCACAGACTTAACCATTAGAAAAACCTAGTAACGGGGACCCATTTCAGCAGTAACCCACATTAGGTATCAACGGAACCCTGAGCTAGGCAGGGTGGGGCACGATTACTGGGCTGATTATAAGAGGTCAAATTAGCGGCGGTTGGTGCAGCAGTGCAGGTTCTAACGGAGTGCGGGCGTGCACACACTTCGGAGTAGAAAATTTAGCCACTGGGCATCAATAGGTATAAAGCTGTGCATCTTGATCGTGTCAGGGTTGCCACCATGGGACTTGATAAACCCCATGGTGGGACCAGCACAGGTATCTACAAGTAGGGGGCTGCGTGACACAAACGAGAACTAGGTCAAGTAGGGAGCCGATCGTTAAGGTAGTAAGGGTGCATCGAATATATACATGGCCATTGGGGTGATCGAGGTGGAATCCTCATAATCGATGTACACCTGAAAGCTACCATAATTGCGGGGATTGGGATCACGTTGTAATTATTATATAACACGGGCTACTAGTTAGGACACTAGTAGGGGTACGGATCCTTGTTACACAGGACACTGGTTGGGACACTAGTAGGAATACGGATCATTCCATGTAAGACACTTATGAGGATGCTAGTGCAGAGCAAATAGATATCATTTTAATGGTGAAGCTTAGAAACCTTGCGATGTTATTCTTGATAGAAACCATGCGGTAGGATACTTGATAGGAATTATGGGATGTTATACTTGTTTCATCATGCCCGAAGTTTATCTTGTTACCTTAGTTTATCTTGTTATCATAGTTTATCTTGATATCTTAGTTTATCTTGCCTACCTTGTTATCATGCTTATGTTTACTTTCAGTTTATTCATGCCATGTTATCTTTACCTATTTTTATGCTGAAAGTCACTAGGACTTACTCAGTCTTTATGACTGACCCGTTTTGTTTCGCCTCTTTTTCTTCCGTTTCCTCCCCTCAGGTTCACAGGGTGGGAATACAGCTTAGTTCGGATCTTACCAAGCTCCAAGGCTCTTTCATGTATGGCTTGGATTTCTCTTGGCTATGGCTTGCTTTGCTTTATTGGGGAATACTGCAGTTTGTTTTAGGCTTCTTTGTTTTTGAGCAAGATAGATATTTTAACTATGAAATTGGGTATTGGAAGTTGATGGGCTTTTCTTGTAAATATTTATATTTAATAAATGATTTGAAGTACTTCCACTTTATTTTCCGCTGTTTTACATATGTCTGTCTTGTAATATTTCTGTTCCAGTACCCATAATACTCCATTGAAGTTAAGGCATTCCCTTTGTGAGTGACCTTAACAGATGTGGGGTGTTACACACCTCCCCTATTTGAATACATGCAACATCAGAGCAGCTTGGCCGTATTTATCATGATGATATAGTTGAAATAAATAAAAATGTTGGTGATGAACATTTGACCGTGATACATGAAATATATGCATACTTCATCTTGATGGCATTCTATTATGGATGGACATGGTAGTATTTCACCAAACTCTTCACAAAATTCAGAATAAAAAACAAATCAAATAAAAAAAATCAGAAGAACTTTATTTTTCTCATTGTAATGCTTCGTATCGCCTGCATTCCATTCTAGAAATATTATGACCAGAATAATCAATGTTGTTATAGTTCATTATTAGTTAATTTTCTTTATGCGAATAGAGTTTATTGCTTTCGTCTAATATGGTTGACAAGCCTTGTTAACTTTTTGCTTATGCCACATGCTTTATTGCATCAATGTGCGAATGTTTTACAGACCTAAGACTATGGTGCAATGAATTATTTATTTACTATTGAAATTCTACTTTAACCTTGTCTATATGATGAAGTTTTATTGAAACAGTTGATGATGCTCATCAACATTGGTTCAGTCAACACTGCATTACTATTGTGATGTGCTACTATCGACTTAGCCGAGAAGATTAATAATTGTCAACGTAATCAATAAAGCACGCTCATATTAACTTAGTTGACATGACATGTTGAAATTGATTAAGCTGGTAAGAGTAATATTATCAACCTGGATGATACCATATAACACTAATGTATATTTAAGTATTTCTGTGCATTCATGATATTTAATTATTGAAACAGTGTCACTTAACAACAACATGGAATCTACTTCAAAGATCTTTCTTAAGTAGACGAGCTCTGGCCTTAAAAAAATCTTCCTCTAAACCTGGATCATTTTCACAACCTTCTAGTATCACTTTCTAATCCGACGTAGAATTTATCCCGGATTGGTTTGGAATTTCTAATATAGATCATCTCCCATTGTTGACGTCAAAAGTTGGTTACTAGTGACAATCAACCCCCAATCGTGCGATCAACACACGAGTAAAGATTATAAAATGCAGTAAAAGCAAAAAGAATGAGGAGCACACACAGAATTTTTATAGTGATTTGGCAAAGACGGTGCCTACGTCCACTTTATATATTATTTCTCTTTTTTTATTACAATTACAATGCTTTTTTATTTGAAGAAGAAAGAGAAGATGGCTATTTTCCTTTCTTCTTTTTGAGAGAACTTAAGAGGAATGAACTTTAGAATCGAAGTGCAAAAGAAGTTGGCGGAAGAGAAGAGTCCCCTTTTCTCTTTTAGCTTGGGGGTATTTGAAACACCCCACCTCCATTAAGGTCACTCACAAAGGGAACGCCTTAACTTTGGTGGAGGGTTATAGGTACAAGACACAGAAAAATTTACAAGACAGATAAATATAAGCAGCGAAATTCAAATATTTATTGCATACGTGGTTCAATACAAAAGCATTACAGCAAATTGTCTCAAAATAATTTCCAAAACATTACACCATAATTTCTGTCTTGATTATTAAATAAATAAGCATAAACCATAAATAAATTGCATAAATCACCAAGGGTAGTGTCCAAAAGCCATAGCCAAGGTGAGAGAGTCCCAATCATACATCTACTTTCTTGAAGCTTGCAAAGAGTCTGACTAAGCTGGAGCATTCCCTCCCTGTGGACCGAGAGGGGGGAGGGAACGGAAGAAAAGAGGACGAAAGAAAACGGGTCAGACAATAAATCTGGTAAGTTCAGTGATCACTAGTATTTAAACAAAGAAAGGGATCATGACAGTAATAACATAACATAGGACAATACCCTAATATAAGATAAGAGGAACATGTGATTGCACCCATTACTATAGTCTCTGCACCTACTTAACCATTGGTTCAACCAGCCCCACGTGTTCATAACGAACGATCCCCTTAATGATCGGCTCCTACTCGCATGCATTCATATCCTATGTCATTCGGCCTCGCTTGACTATAGATACCTGTGCTGCTCCCACCATGGGGTGTATCAGTCCCTCTGGTGGCAAGCCGACATGATTCAAGATGCACAGTGTATACTACTGATGCCCAGTGCCTGCTTTTTCCACTCCGAAGTACGTGCACGCCTGTACTTCGTAGGAACCTACACTGACGCACCAACCACCAACATTTTGACCGCTTATAATCAGCCCAGTAATCGTTCCCCACCCTTCCTAGTTCAGGGTACCATGATACATCTATGTGGGTTACTACCGAAATGGGTCCCCATTACTAGGGTTTTCTAATCAACATGTTTATTTGGTTAAGTGTCCAAGTTTACCTAACCCCACCCATTCGTTTAGTTAACATGTTGAATCGGTTAAGTGTTTCCCTAATTAATTTAACCCTACCAATCCTGACTTAGCTTTAATTTATTCATTAAAGCACCAACCACTCACATTAAACAGGTCTTGTTGTGGTCAACGGATATGCCGGTCGGTTCCGGGAAGTTTTAAACCACAAATCAGTCCAACCTTGGGTTCTTTTTGGGATTGATGCACTAACCACCCACATTAGACAGGTGTTGTTGTGGTCACTGGATATGTCGGTCGGTTCCGGGCAGTTTTACACCACAACTCAGTCTAACCTTGGGTTAGGCATATTCGCCTTTTCTAAATTCATATATTTTCTATATATGTCTAATTCTATATGTAAATTAATCTTAATTTAATCATGCCATAATTATCCTTTGATTATGCTCACAATAAATGGTATATCAAATATACCATTTTATGAACAAATCTATGCCATGAAATTTCCATATTTTCCCATCGCTATCCCCGTGGAACGTACACATGAATCACATAAAATGTTGGGCTAGTAAATTACCCAAACCCATAAACAAAAAGGGGTAATAAACAAGGGACATGAAATAAACATAAAATAGCATACATTTAACTTATCACAGGTGACTTGGCATAGAAGTGTCATTAACTTAATTAAATGGGTAAAGGTGAACTTGTGACTAAGTTGGATCAAATTATCATGTAAACTTGGTATAGGTCTAGCATGGAGGTTTAACATATAAACACAATTTTAAACCACAACTTAGCATATTAACTTATGTATGACAAAACATAAGAAAGCTACTAGAGACATATTTAAATCACAACTTAGCATGATAACTTATGTTTGTTAAACATAAGAGAGCCATTATAAACATATTTAAATCACAACTTAGCATGATAACTTATGTTTGTTAAACATAAGAGAGCCATTATAAACATATTTAAATCACAACTTAGCATGATAACTTATGTGTGTTAAACATAAGAGAGCTACTATAAACATATTTAAATTACTACTTAGCATGATAACTTATGTGTGTTAAACATAAGAGAGCTATTAATCCAATCTTGCAACATAAATAGATTCAACTTAACATGGTTCTAAATATACATGAATGTTGATCTAACATGTTAGCATGTGTTTTAGATCATAAACTTGCAAGTAACCACCAAATTATAACATGACATGTTTCACCATTCAGTTGGCAAAATACGTTATTTTCCAATCATAATAGATCCCAATATATAAAATATGGTATGTTCATCACCACAAGCATATAGACATGATCAATCGCAACGGTAATTTAAGATAAATGAGAATCAAACTTTATTTATCTTATACATAAGCATCATTCTATATTCGAATTACAACATGTCATGATTCATTTGAAAGAATGTTTAAATCTACGTAATAACCAACTTATAAACTAAAAAGGAATTCTTGATTTCTGAAATCTGAATTCTGAAATTGGTATGCTCGCCTTTGATGTAGATCGTTGAATTTGATTGCTTTAATTTGATTTTGATTTAGGTTTTAATATTGTCTTTGAATTGAAAGCGGTGACGGCTACTCTAAGTTCTTTATTGACGGCATGATAAGGTTGAGCATTTTGTTGTTTATATAGAATTTCAACTTAATTAGAGCCGTCGGATGATCCTAGAGTTAACCACAACCATTCAGTCAGGATAGGGTGATACCTCAGCCCTAAAGACTCATCAAGGAGTCAGAAAGGACTCAGCAATGACTCATAGTATGGATCAGAACACACCAGAAAGCTGTGTAGGCTCTCTGCCCGGCCTGGGTGCACTTGGCAGGTGCGCCAGTCCAATTTTTGTACTAGCGCACTTCCCAAGTTGGCTAGTGCATTCCCTTTTTTTTTTTTCTTTCTTCTTGTTTTCTGCTTAACTTCGTTTGTCCATATCTCCATTGTACGGTGTCCGTTTTACGCAAACTCGGACTCTATCTCAAGCAGAATTCCAAGACGAACGCAATGGCGTAACCCATTTCCCTTAGCTCTCACGTTTGAAATTAATTATTCTTTGATTCGTTACTATAACATTAACAGAAAATACGGGGTGTTACATTCTCCCCTCCTTTTAGGATTTCGTCCCCGAAATCTCAAGTCGAGAAGAACTTATATCCTACCATCCAATCACCCATCTACTCAACCATCAAACACAGGCGTCCATTGTCCTTAAAAGATTTCTAATGCTTCATGATCATATGCATAGCGTGTGTACATGTCCTTATCTAATGCAAAATCAGGCGGTCTACTGATTCAGTTGACCTCCTTAATGCAGATTATGTCAGTGCCATGAGTCCAATATGAATGCAATTTTTCCTACTCAAAATTTCCTACACGAGTGCACAATCATTCATACAAATGAAACGTCCGTATGATAACACATCAAGTTTCAATCCATATACAAATACATATATGCATATGCAATATGAAAGTGACTGAGTCGATCTAATACCTAATGTGTGGGTATATGCATCCACGGGCAACCACTAGCAACAACTTGCAACCATCAACCATAACATGTTTCGATTACATGTTTACATCCAAATGGATTTCTACCTAAGGATAAAGGATAGGATCGAGGAGATATACCTAAAAATCTAGATACGACCATAAACTTAAGGAAAAAGAGATCAAGGATGTACCCTAAAAAAGAAAAGGATAGGCTGCGCGTATTCTGTCCTCAGTTTCCCAAGTCGCGTCTTCCTCGGCGTCGCCATCTTCCCTATATGCCATCTTCCCCATCTTCTCGATGATAGGGAACGACCCTACAAATCTTGGTGCTAACTTTCCTGCGGATCCAAAGCGAACGACGTTCCTTAAAGGAGATACTTTAAAGAACACCTTGTCTCCAACTTCGAACTCAAGGTCAATTCTTCTTTTGTCTGCGTAGGACTTCTGTCTATCTTGGGTAGTCTTCATTCTTCTTCGTATCAAGTCTACTTTCTTTGAAGTTTCCCTAATCGTGTCTGGTCCAAGTATGAGCTTGTCTGTGGACTCCCACCAGCAAGTTGGTGACCTGCACAGTCTTCCATATAAAGCTTCGAAAGGCGCCATGCTTATGGTGGCTTGGTAGCTATTGTTGTAAGCGAATTCCACCAAAGGTAGATGATCCTCCTATGTACCTTCTAAGTCAATAATGCATAATCTCAGGAGGTCTTCTAATACTCTGTTGACTCTTTCTGTTTGGCCATCAGTTTGAGGGTGATAGGCCGTGCTTAAGCAGAACTGTGTGCCTACAGCCTCTTGTAAACTCTTCCAAAACTCGCTCGTGAAGATAGAATCTCGATCACTCACTATGCTGGAGGGTATCCCATGGAGTCGAACTATCTCTTTAAGATATATGGATGCTAGAGATGTGGCAGTCCTTCTACTTTTGACAGGTATAAATTGAGCGCTTTTAGTAAGCCTGTCCACTATTACCCAAATGCTGGTATGGCCCCTTCTTGACCTAGGAAACCGATCTATAAAGGCCATCAAGATGCTATTCCATTTCCACTGTGGGATCTCTAGAGGATGGAGCAGACCACCAGGCTTCTTCTGCTCCGCCCTGACTTGTTGGCATATTAAACACCTAGAAACAAATTCAGCTACGTCTTGCTTTATGCCATTCCAAAAGAAAACTCTTTTGAGGTCTTTATACATTTTGTCTCCGCTTGGGTGTATGGTCAGCTTGGAATGGTGTGCCTCTTCTAGAACCGTCTTTAGTAAACCCCTTACTTATGGGACACAGTCTTCCATCTCGTCTCAACCAGCCCTTGGCATCAATGGAGTATCTATTGAGGTGACTAGAAGTCTCATCCCTAATTAACTTGTCCATCACATCGGTTAGTTGAGGGTATTCTCTTTACGCGGCTCCGATTGAGTCTAATAGAGTTGGCCGCACTTCTAACGTTGCTAGCAAGCCATGTACAAAGTCAGAGGAGGGTCTGAAGTTAAAGCTTGTTATGAACTCCAAGCTTTGCCTTTCCACAAAGAGAGGGCTTAAGGCCAGTTTCTTTCTACTCAAGGCGTCTGCTACTGCATTCCGCTTGCCAGGAGTGTAGGAAATCTCAAAATCGTACAAAGCAAGAAACTCCATCCATCTTTGCTACCTCAAGTTGAGATCTTTCTACGAGAAAAAGTATTTCAACGATTTATGGTCAGTATACAATTCAAATTTCTCACCTAGGAGATAATGGTGCCAAGACTTAAGCGCAAAAACGATGGCTGCCAACTCTAGGTCGTGGGTTGGGTAGTTTTTCTCATGTACTTTCAACTGCCTTCCACCATAAGCCACTACCTTCCCTTGTTGCATCAGAACATCGCCTAGTCCCATTCTGCATGCATCTGTGTATACTGTAAACATCTTGCTTCCATCAGGCAATATCATAACTGGGGCTGTTGTTAGAGCCCTTTTCAAATGTTGGAAAGCAATATCGCAATCCAAATCCCAATTGAAAGCTAGGATCTTCTTTGTCAACCTTATAAGTGGAGCTAAGATTTTTGCAAAATCTTTGATGAACTTTCGATAAAAGCCTGCTAGCCCGAGAAAGCTTCGGACTTCGGTTGCGTTTCGAGGAACCTTCCAATCTTGCACAGCAACCACTTTCGCGGGGTTCACAGCCATCCCCTCTTTGGACACCACGTGTCCAAGGAACCTAACTTCTTCTCTCTAGAAATGGCATTTGGAGAATTTAGCTTTCAACTGATGTGCACGGAGAGTATCCATGACTTCCTTTAGATGTTGAGCTTGTTCTTCCTCATTCTTTGAGAAGATCAAAATATCGTCTACGAAGACCACCACAAACTTATTGAGGAACTCCCGGAACACCCTGCTCATTAAATCAACGAAGTAAGCGGGTGCATTTGTCAAGCCGAAAGGCATGACAAGCCACTCGAAGAAACCATCTAGAGTTATGAACGCGGTCTTATCAATGCTGTCTTCAGCCACTCTTAGCTGGTGAAACCCGATAGCTAAATCTAATTGGGAGAAAACCGATGCACCTATAAGCTGATCGAACAAATCATTTATTCTTGGGAGTGGGTGCCTATTCACCTTGGTCAGCTTGTTTAGCTCCCTATAATCAACGCACAGGCGAAGCGAACCGTCCACTTTAGTTGCGAACACTACTGGAGCACCCCATTTAGAAATACTCCGCCTTATAAACCCCTTCTCAAGCAATTCTTTAACTTGCTTGCTGAGTTCTTTCCTTTCCCTTGGAGCCAGGTGTCTAACGGGTAAAGCAACAGGTTTTGCGTTGTCATCGAGGTATATGCGGAAGTCTATCTCCCGCTTCGGAGGTAAGCCCTTTACCTCTTCAAACACATCCGAGTATTCACAGACTACCCTTACAAACTGGAAGTTCTCAACAGATGCATCAAGAGATTCTAGACAACTAAGCATAACGGAGTTCATGGGATTATAAGAAATTTCGAGAGTGTTACCGAGGCGAGTCATGAGTCTAACCACTCTCTTTTCACAATCAAGGACGGCACCATTACTGGATAGCCAGTCCATGCCTAGAATCAACCCATAGCCCGTGAAGCCCAAAACAAAGGCATTACATCTAAACCCAACGCTAAGTATAAATATTTTCAAATCCAAACAAACCATTGACAAATAAGTTGAGCCCCCAATTGGATTTGAAACAACCAAGGGATCCTCTACTATACTAGTGTCTAGGTGCAGAGATTCCACTAACGTAGTAGATATAAAAGAGTGCGATGCACCGGAATCAAATAGTGTACGAACAGGATGATCAAAAAGATAGACTAAACTTTCGACAGAAATATTTCTACCTTTTCCTTGCGGATGTGCCATGAGAGCGTGAACTTGTCCTCCAGAAGAAGGTCCAGCTCTCTGCCCTTACTTCCTTGGGCAGTCCTTAGCCATGTGACATGTCTCACCACAGTAGAAACAGTCACCCATCTTCCTTTTCTTCTTCTTGCAGTCTTTGACCAGATGTCCAGGAATGCCACAGAAATTATACTTTCTCTTGTCACGGGGTTTGTTGTTCTTCCCGCCTTTCTTTGAATCAGCCTTCTTGTTCTGTGACCCCTCCCCCTTCTTATCTTGAGGCACATCCGCTTTTGCCTCTTTCTTGCCCTTGTTTTCCTCATGTAAGAGTGCCATGTCCACTAACCTCTCGTAAGTAGCCCCCATAGGTACATGGGTCATAGCCAGGCTGTGAAGTGGCTCATTCAATCCCTTGACAAAACGGAGAGCCTTCTTATTAGAAGTATTCACTAAGTCCAGTCCAAATCGGACCAGCTGATTGAATTGTTTGACGTATTCCATGACCGTCATACTTCCTTGCCTAAGAGATAAGAACTTTTCCAGCTATAAACTTTGTTCAGCTTGTGAGAGGAATTTCATCTCATACCTCATTCTGAAATCCATCCATGTTTCAACTGGTCTTTCAGCGTTAGTGACTTCCCACCAATAGGAAGGTTCATCATTGAGCAACCATACAGCTAATTGTATCTTCTGCCTATCGTCCACCTCGAAGATAACGAACAGATCCTCAACTTCTATGAGCCAGTTCCTTGCTTCTACAAATGATTCAGTTCCCTTGAAATCCTTTCCACCCACGGCCTAAAAGTCTCAACAAATCTTCGAGAAAGCATTTGCACGAGGAGGAGGAGGAGGAACCGCTGCAGTTGGAGGAGGAGGAATATCTCCTGGGCCTGCGTCATTGGCCCTAGCCTCTAAGCACCTCCTGAGCCAGCTAGGTATCGGTACACCCTCTGGAAGGTTAAGATTCCTAGACATGCTGAAACAAAAAAGAAAAGATTCAAAACGAAGGATAGAAAGATAGTGCATATGGCTTTGGGGATTATGCCTTTTTTAAATTTAAAACAACACGTTTCTTGTAAAATGCTTCTTTATATTTATTTTTGAAAATAGTTTTCAAAAACTCTTATCTGATCTGGTAGACCTTTGCTATGATACCAAGTGGAACACCCCACCTCCGTTAAGGTCACTCACAAAGGGAATGCCTTAACTCTGGTGGAGGGTTATAGGTACAAGGCACAGAAAAATTTACAAGACAGATAAATATAAGCAGCGAAATTCAAATATTTATTGCATACGTGGTTCAATACAAAAGCATTACAGCAAATTGTCTCAAAATAACCTCCAAAACATTACACCATAATTTCTATCTTAATTATTAAATAAAGAAGCATAAATCATAAATAAACTGCATAAATCCCCAAGGGTAGTGTCCAAAAGCCATAGCCAAGGTGAGAGAGTCCCAATCATACATCTACTTTCTTAAAGCTTGCAAAGAGTCTGACTAAGCTGGAGTATTCCCTCCTTGTGGACCGAGGGGGGGGGGGGACGGAAGAAAAGAGGACAAAAGAAAACGGGTCAGACAATAAGTCTGGTAAATTCAATGATTACTAGTATTTAAACAAGGAAAGGGATCATGACAGTAATAACAGAACATAGGACAATACCCTAATATAAGATAAGAGGAACATGTGATCGCACCCATTACTATAGTCTCTACAACTACTTAACCATTGGTTCAACCAGCCCCATGTGTTCATAACGAATGATCCCCTTAATGATCGACTCCTACTCGCATGCATTCATATCCTGTGCCATTCGGCCCCGCTTGACTGTAGACATATGTGCTGGTCCCACCATGGGGTGTATCAGTCCCTCTGGTGGCAACCCGACATGATTCAAGACGCGCAGTGTATACTACTGATGCCCAGTGCCTGCTTTTTCCACTCCGAAGTACGTGTACGCCCGTACTTCGTCGGAACCTACAATTATGCACCAACCGTCGGCGTTTTGACCGCTTATAATGAGACCAGTAATCGTGCCCCCACCCTTCCTAGTTCAGGGTACCATGATACATCTATGTGGGTTACTACTGAAATGGGTCCCCGTTACTTGGGTTTTCTAATCAACATGTTTATTTGGTTAAGTGTCCAAGTTTGCCTAACCCCACCCATCCGTTTAGTTAACATGTTGAATCAGTTAAGTGTTTCCCTAATTGACTTAACCCTACAAATCCTGACTTAGCTTTAATTTATTCATTAAAGCACCAACAACTCACATTAGACAGGTCTTGTTGTGGTCACTGGATATGCCGGTCGGTTCCGGCCAGTTTTACACCACAACTCAGTCTAACCTCATGTTCTTTTTGGGCTTGATGCATTAACCACCCACATTAGACAGGTCTTGTTGTGGTCACTGGATATGCCGGTCGGTTCCGGGCAGTTTTACACCACAACTCAGTCTAACCTCGGGTTAAGCATATTCGTCTTTTCTAAATCCATATATTTTCTATATATGTCTAATTCTATATGTAAATTAATCTTAATTTAATCATGCCCTAATTATCCTTTGATTATGCTCACAATAAATGGTATATCAAATATACTATTTTATGAACAAATCTATGCCATGAAATTTTCATATTTTCCCATCGCTATCCACGTGGAACGTACGCATGAATCACATAAAATGTTGGTCTAGTAAATTAGCCCAAACCCATAAACAAAAAAGGGGTAATAAACAAGGGACACGAAATAAACATAAAATAACATACATTTAACTTATCACGGGTAACTTGGCATAGAAGTGTCATTAACTTAATTAAACGGGTAAAGGTGAACTTGTGACTAAGTTGGATTTAATTATCATGTAAGCTTGATATAGGTCTAGCATGGAGGTTTGACATATAAACACAATTTTAAACAACAACTTAGCATATTAACTTATGTATGCCAAAACATAAGAAAGCTAATAGAAACATATTTAAATCATAACTTAGCGTGATAACTTATGTGTGTTAAACATAAGAGAGCCATTATAAACATATTTGAATCACAACTTAGAATGATAACTTATGTGTGTTAAACATAAGAGAGCTACTATAAACATATTTAAATTACTACTTAGCATGATAACTTATGTGTGTTAAACATAAGAGAGCTATTAATCCAATCTTGCAACATAAATAGATTCAACTTAACATGGTTCTAAATATACATGAATGTTGATCTAACATGTAAGCATGTGTTTTAGATCATAAACTTGCAAGTAACCACCAAATTATAACATGACATGTTTCACCATTCAGTTGGCATAATACGTTCATTTCCCAATCATAATATATCCCAATATATAAAATATGGTATGTTCATCACCATAAGCATATAGACATGATCAATCGCAACGGCAATTTAAGATAAATGAGAATCAAACTTTATTTATCTTATACATAAGCATCATTCTATATTCGAATTACAACATGTCATGATTCATTTGAAAGAACGTTTAAATCTACGTAATAACCAACTTACAAACTAAAAAGGAATTCTTGATTTCTGAAATTGGTATGCTCGCCTTTAATGTAGATCGTTGAATTTGATTACTTTAATTTGATTTTGATTTATTATCTTGTCTTTGAATTGAAAGTGGTGACGGCTACTCCAAGTTCTCTATTGATGGCATGATAGTTCCAGGATTATTTTTTTGTGATTTTTAGGTTGAGCATTGGGTTGTTTATATAGAATTTCAATTTAATTAGAGCCATCGGATGATCCTAGAGTTAACCACAACCATTCAGTCAGGATAGGGTGACATCTCGGCCCTAATGACTCAGCAAGGATTTAGAAAGGACTCAGCAATGACTCACAGTATGGATCAGAACACACCAGAAACTGTGCAGGCTCTCAGCCCGGCCTGGGCGCACTTGGCAGGTGCGCCAGTGCAATTTTTGTACTGGCGCACTTCCCAAGTGCGCCAGTGCATTCCCTTTTTTTCTTTCTTCTGGTTTTCTGCTTAACTTCGCTCGTCCATATCTCCTTCATACGGTGTCCGTTTTATGCAAACTCGGACTCTATCTCAAGCAGAATTCCGAGACGAATGCAATGGCGTAACCTGTTTCCCTTAACTCTCACATTCGAAATTAATTATTCTTTGATTCTTTACTATAACGTTAACAGAAAATATGGGGTGTTACAGTATTTATAGGAGGAAAGTGCATCTTGGGCTGTTGCAATATGATCCGGCCATTCGGGAAAGCCTGGACATGTGGAACCCATCAGTTGGTTTAAATAGCGGCTGGGGACTGATTCCAACTGTTCATATATAGTATCCTCGGAAGTTGCGACTAACGTAGCCTCCACGGAAAGGTATATCAAAAGTAGAGCTTTGTCCAGATGATGTTTGACTGCTTTTATTGCCTTGGAAGTCGGGATATACGGTGGAATGGCTCTGTAGAAGATTTCCACACTGGCCTAGGATAATCGGTTGACGCGCCTTTCACGGAAGTGAGATACTTGGTCGACTGGGAGAACGATTCTTCTGGAGTGAGTTGTCGATTGACTAGGCTGGACATAGGTAGATATGTGACTACTTCGGACCGTGCGTCTGCTGGGCTTCCTGAAGTGCGGCTTATATCTATTTGTGCGTTTGAGCTTTGGTCTGGCTCTTTCCAAAAAGAGGGTTAACACTTTTCCCCTCAGAATGCGTCTTCATTGGTAGAGGGAGGTGTTTTCTGAAATTCGAACCGAAGCACAAACGCTCGAGCAGCTATAGTTACGCCGGACCATATTAAGGCCAGAAAACAGACGGTTCCGGTGTTGTATTAAGGCCAGAAAACCGACGACTGTACCAGGTCGTATTAAGGCCGGAAAACCGACAGGATCAGGAACCATATTAAGGCATATGTGGCGATTGCCATTTGTATGAGAGTTAGTTCCTGCAAGTAAAAAATAAACCATTCTAGTTTTGGAGAGGGCTAATGGGTCGAGCATTTTATTTCACTTGGCTTTGAAGGGTAGCGAAAATAAACATGCTCTGCTTAGTAGCGAACATTGACCATATCCGGCTTAATGGCGAATGCTTAACCAGGTTCGGCTTAGTGGCAAGCATTAACCATGCTCGGCTTAGAGAGGTGGCGAGTAATAATCATACTCGGCTTAGAGAGGTGGCGAGTAATAATCATACTCGGCATAGGGCAAGTGTGTTTTTAATGCTCAACTCATGTTAAGTTACTTTGTCCAGCGAGCTATGAATGCTCGTGGTGTAAAAAGAAAAGAGGGAGTATAATCTATACTTCATATTCAGAAAACATAGCCTCACTCAGTTAAGGGAGTAGGCGTTTAGAAGAAAAGAAAGGGTGGCGGGCTTTCGCGCTGACCACATAATACAAGGGTCGAGCGTTATTCGTGCTCGGCTTAAAGGTTTCCAAACATGATCGATATTTGGAAAAATAAAATTCATAACTGTTAAACAACTATTACAAAGAAAAGAAATTCTAAGGGAACATCATTTGATCTCAGAGCATGCCTAGGAGCTAAATCCTAACCCCATACATGTGTATATCAAGGTGTCCATATTATTGAAAGGAATACATTAAAAGAAAAGAAATCTAATTAATGATAATGCCGCGAGTGCTAGTCTCGGGGTCCTTTCCGTTTCTAGGAGCTCGAGGACAGGGCTGAGGAGCTTGGGCAGAAGATCGCGGCGGCATGGCCAGGGCGCGATCTTTGACATATTCGGGGAGCTCTCCTTTTCTGACTCGCCCTTCGACGAGATCATGCAGACGTCGGCATTCATTTGTACTATGTCCAGCTACGTTGTGGAATATACAATGCTTGCCAGAATCGAGTTCCATCTGGGTCGGCTCTCGTCGAGGTGGTCTTGGAGTTGGTAAGTACTCGCGCATGTCGAGATAGATATCGGGCAAAGAGGAATTGAGCTCGGTGCACTGATCGTATTTATTTTCATTTCGAGGTTACACATTGCGCTCGGTTTTCTCCGGGGCGTTTCCTCTTCCTTAATTCTGGCCGTTACCATTGAATGGACCTTGTTGTTTGGCTACTAAAACCTTGAGGCTCTCCATTTCAAGGCTGGCATCTTCTTATCAGAGGAATATTTTGGCCTTGGAGTAAAAGTCGTCTATATCCTTAGGAGGATCTCTGGTTAAAGAGATTAAGAATTCTGATCGATTTTGAACTCCTGCAATGGCGGCCATGAGTACCATCGATGGTTCGGGCCGAACGATAGATGTTACATCCGGGTTGAATCTTTCTAGGAAGGACCTGAGCGTCTCTCCGGATCGCTGCTTGATGGTAGACAAGAACATAACACTTTTTGGTTGGGAGATATGCACTCGGAATTGTTCGATGAAGCAGGTGACCACGGTGTTCCAATTGCTGATTGACTCCGTTGTTAGCTGCCTAAACCACATGCCGGCTATATCTGTGAGAAAGAGGGGCAAGCACTTAGCCATGACATTGGTTGATGCACCCAGTACTTCCATATGTCGCATGTATCGCATTAGGTAAATGGTTGGGTCAGTGCGACCGTTGTATGGCTCGACAGTTGGGAACTTAAAGTCCGGAGGATTTCGAGAATTTCTGATTTCCCTGGTGAAGGGGCTGCGACTGACATTGTCTGTGTCTTGCTGCGAAGAGTTGCCCCGAGTGAAGCATTAAATAATGCTTGCAAGCTGGCTCCCATCTCCGAGGAGTCGTTGCCATGAATTTAACTCTGCATTTGGAAGAGCTTCTGTGCAGGAATCTGGCAAAAGCATGCTCGGAAAGGCGGCCATTGGTGGGGCTCGGCTTCCGAGAGTTGAGTGAAGGTATAAGGGAAGGTGATCCACAGTAGGTGATTCTGGGTAAAATGGTCCCTCTGGAACCTGATGAGTTGTTGTTCAAGCCATGCCTGTAACAAAGGGTCTAGGCTGATCCAGCATAGCATGTGATGTTCGGGACTCGGTGTTGCCTCCGTTTGGAGCGAGGTTAGGAGGGTCCACGGTAGCGTTTTCTTCTGCCACAGTGAGGACCGGTATAGTAGGATGGCTTCTCTCGTTCAAAGGGAAGGCTGCACCAGCTCTTCGTTGAAGGTGAAGAGTGGTTAGACTGGTCTGTGGTAAGATTACGGATTGTAATGGGAATGGCGTTGATTCTGAGGGACCGGAGGTAGCTCGACTGGTTTGATAGGTCAACTTGCTCCCATGAGTGGGGGCAAATTTGCCAGACGACCTAGATCTCGATCGCCTGCCTCCCTGAAATTCTGCTACTGCACCTGCGCTGGTCGTTGGAAGTGATACTCCAAGTTGTGAAGGATTGTTGGTGGGACCAAACCAGGATGAAATAAAGGTGTAACCTGATTAGTGGACCGATTCTGTGCAGACCGAAGATCAGTTGTTGCCCCAGTCTCGGCCGGTGGAGGAATTGATGTTGAAGCGTTCAATCCTGTCTCCAGTCGACCGAGAAGGCGATCCATCAACTGCTGTTGTCGTTCGAGGAGTTTACCATGAGATGCCATTTTTTCTCTGAATTCAACTATTTTCTTGTCCATGTCATCCCGGGTAAGGAATCGAGACATGTCGTCACGAGATGAAACTTCGTGACTTGCTTCCGCAGCATCTGTATCGGCTGCATCAGTGTTTGCGGGATGAGAGGATGTTGCATCTTTCTTTCGCTTGTTCGCCATAAGAAGAAGTGAGCAGAGGCTCTAACATAATATCAGTACTTAGCACCCCTTCCTGGCCCGCCAAAGGTGTTGACGTCAAAAGTTGGTTACTAGTGACAATCAACCCCCAATCGTGCGGGTAAAGATTATAAAACGCAGTAAAAGCAAAAAGAATGAGGAGCACACACAGATTTTTTATAGTGGTTTGGCAAAGACGGTGCCTACGTCCACTTTATATATTATTTCTCTTTTTTGGTTACAAGTACAATGCTTTTTTATTTGATGAAGAAAGAGAAGATGGCTATTTTCCTTTCTTCTTTTTGAGAGAAGTTAAGAGGAATGAACTTCAGAATCAAAGTACAAAAGAAATTGGCAGAAGAGAAGAGTCCCCTTTTCTCTTTTAGCTTGGGGGTATTTATAGGAGGAAAGTGCAGCTTGGGCTGTTGCAATATGGTCCGGAAATTCCAGGAAATCCTGGACACGTGGAACCCATCAGTTGGTTTGAATAGCGGATGGGGACTAATTCCGCTGTTCATAAATAGTATCCTCAGAAGTTGCGGCTGATGTGGCCTCCATGGAAAGGTATATCAAAAGTAGATCTTTTTCCGGATGTGGTTTGACCGCTTTTATTGCCTTGGAAGTCGGGACATACGGTAGAATGGCTCTGTAGAAGATTTCCATGCTGGCCCGGGATAATCGGTCAATGCGCCTTTCACGGAAGCGAGATACTCGGTCGACTGGGAGAGCGATTCTTCCGTAGTGAGCTGTCGATTGACTAGGCTGGACTTGGGCCGATATGTGACTGCTTCGGACCGTGCATCTGCTGGTCTTCCTGAAGCGTGGCTTATATCTATTTGCGCTTTTGGGCTTTTGGTCTGGCTCGTTGAGACTCTTGCCAAAAAGAGGGTTAACACCCATGCCAGAACTTCTATACAAGTATGATATAGATAACTATTGGGCAAGAGCTGAATTGAGGCAACGCTCACTACATGGTTAGTCATACAAATTATATAATGATGGAATTATATTATGGATGGACATGGACATTGATTATTCTGCTTAAACAACAGGCACTGATCACAAAAATAAAGTTGTTCCAAATCTATGAAGAAAAATTATCTCAGCATTGCTTCTCCTTTTTCTACATTATTTACCCCTACCATCTTATCATTAGGTGTTACTACGAAGACAAACTACAAGAGTAAATGATAGTAATAATGCAGCTTTTGATATTGCATTACTCGCCCTATGGTACCTTCACATACTGCTAGGATTTAAATATTAGTGGCTTTACCACAGTGGATGATATATACTTGTGCTGTTTTTATCAGTTGCATGTGTGTTTTAAAGACTATTTAGGGTGCTTAAATTAATCATGTTCTTTTTCTTTTCTTATTTTCCACATCCAACATACAGTTAATGTTACAGAATTTGAAAACACGGATAAGAACAATAAACACTATTTCTTATATGTATATATGTGAAATGGTTTTAGATGTTAAAGCTATCAAACAAACCTCAGCAAATTTAATGTCTGCATCACTATGTTCTTCTGCTCGTCCTGCTGCATCCCCCACATAAAACGATATATACAAATAACAATCATTATTTAATATTGTTAAATTTGGTGATACAAAATCAAAAATTGATTGGAACAAATTTGCAAAGAATGGAAAGCAAAAAAATTTATAATGGGAATGCATTGATTGCATTTGATGAGATGGCAGAGAAATAAATGAAAGGATTAATTTCTTCCATCTATGCTAAAGAAATGGATTGATTTACTTCCTATGTGTGCACATTTGTTGTTATGGTAATTTGCCTCCATTATATTATTACCATATGTTGGTAATTTAATTGATGACTCACATAGATTTGCACTGGCTATATATTGAGGGGTAGACTTTAGTGTAAACCCATCCTGGCTTGGAGCCAGTGATCCCCAATGGTGTCTCTTCTTGTTAAAGCTGATTGAGCTTTGGATATGTAAACTCTTATTTTGTAATCTCTTGTAATTCTCTCACGTGGAATAAAATCTCTCTCTGTTGGACTGGACGTACACTATGATGATAGTTGAACCAGTATAAATATTGTGTCTCTTTGTTTCTCTGTTATAGTTATTTACTATTTTATTGATGTAATAGAATAATTGCTATCAGATTGGATTGATGTTCAATTGCAAATCTAGATCCTGCTTATTGCGCTTCCGCATCTATGTAGCAAACTTCAATTTTGCATAACAGATTGCTATCAGAGCCAGGTTAATTGTTTTAAATTGTGCAACAATTATTTCTACAAAGGTTGGTAGATTCAGTGGTGATTATGCTATTACTATTTTGGAGAATAGGAAGACTTTGGTGGAGGAGATTATGTTGAGAGTGAAGAGCGTTCCAATCTGGCAACTTTGACGTGATATGGAGTCATGATATGGAGTTTACTGCGTTGAAGGGGCTATTTGATTTGGGAAGTTTTGATCATGTTTCTGACAGGGGTCTTCATGTTGATGATGCTCGAGGGATCCAAGATGATCAGGAAAGGAGCTCAGATCAAGTGATAGACGGGTGTCGAGACAGAGATCATTGTGGTTTAGACAGGGGTCTTCACGTTGATGGTGCTTGAGGGATCCAGAGTGATCGAGGAAGGAGCTCAGATCAAATGGTAGACGGGTGTCGATGTGTATTGCAAGCACTTTTAGACCGCTGATTTATGTGTGGTGCAGCTCATGGTGGTAGATGCATCTTTTGCAGGCGGTGGGTGAAGTTTGTAATAACTAAGTGGCAGGAGAGAGATTTTTTGTGCGTACAGAGATTTGAATTTTGGCTCTGTATTTGAATTGGCGATTGAGAGAGTTATTTTTTGGTCTTGATGGTGTTGAGATTACTTTGGTGCCTGTCTTCTTTGTTATTTTGGATATTTGCAACATTTTGTTGGCGGACAGGGACGTAGTCTGAGCTCGTTAACAATTGTGTGATGGGGGGTGGCTTTGCTGGAACCCATTTGGTAAATATTCATTTTTTTGGTGTATCTCGTTGTGAGATTTTGATTGAAGGTGGAATTCTGTTGAATAGTTTTATGTTGTGAAGAGAATTTGATTGGAGATGGGGTGTTGCAGATATGTAATTTTGCATCAAGGTGGAGTGTTAAATTTGGTGATACAAAATCACAAATTGATTGGAACAAATTTGCAAAGAATGGAAAGCAATTTTTTTTATAATGGGAATGCATTGATTGCATTTGATGAGATGGCAGAGAAATAAATGAAGGGATTAATTTCTTTCATCTATGCTAAAGAAATGGATTGATTTACTTCCTATGTTTGCACATTTGTTGTTATGATAATTTTCCTCCATTATATTATTACCATATGTTGGTAATTTAATTGATGACTCACATAGATTTGCACTTGCTATATATTGAGGGGTAGACTTTAGTGTAAACCCATCCTAGCTTGGAGCCAGTGATCCCCAATGGTGTCTCTTATTGTTAAACCTGATTGATCTTTGGATATGTAAACTCTTATTTTGTAATCTCTTGTAATTCTCTCATGTGGAATAAAATCTCTCTCTGTTGGACAGGACGTACACTATGATGATAGTTGAACCAGTATAAATATTGTGTCTCTTTGTTTCTCTGTTATAGTTATTTACTATTTTGTTGATGTAATAGAATAATTGCTATCAGATTGGATTGATGTTCAATTGCAAATCTAGATCCTGCTTATTGCGCTTCCGCATCTATGTAGCAAACTTTAATTTTGCATAACAAATATATGGTAACTAGTATGTAATTTCAAAGAAAACAAAAAACAATAGTTATATGAAATAAGGCATTTTATAATATACTAGAAAAATCACTAACATAACAAATCAAATTAAGACATTTTATAATACGGAAAATTTGTCAAGGACCAATGTATAATTTTTAGAAAGTTTTTCCACATTAACATGTTTAGTATTGCAGAAATTGAACCTTAAACCATAGGGATAACTCTTAATAGGGAAAATTCATCAAGAACCGATGGATTACTCTTTAAAGTTATCATCAAAGCTATGAACTAACATCAGATATGCTCATCCCACAATCAAATAACTGAAGAATTGGCAATTGTGTTGCAGCAAATTGTATTTCAGTTGTAAGAAAACAAGTATATATTACCAAAAAAACTACTAATAGAAGTTCCGACAAGTCTATATGTGAATAATTATATAATTATATGAAATAAGGCAAATTACATGGCATAATATCAGGACAAAGGGAAAGGAAAAGTCCTGTAAGATCGAGAGAAAACATTGCATATTATTCCCATACCAGTCTTGGATTCTAGACCTAAAAGTAATGGGAAATATGACAACGGAAGTTATTTGGGTAAAGCAAAAAAATTACTGCAACATACAAACAACCATGAGTAGTAACAATAATACCTGCTCAGATCAAGTAACTCTAAATTCCCATGAGATGAAACTGCAGAAGCCACTGATGCATCAGTAATTTTAGCACCAAGAACTAGTGAAAGCACCAGCATATTCCTGTAAATTCATTATCAACCTTAACATCGTATTGTTAACACTTCATATACAAGAAATAAAAATCCCTTTAGTATACATGAAATTTGTAGTGTCATTCAATAATAATAGAGAGATCTAACACGAATCAAATAGTGATAATCGAAAATGAAAGGATTAATGCGATGGTTCTTGAGATTTTGTTTTTATTTAATTTTATTTTTTAAAATTAAACCCAAGTACTTTGTGCTTTCAAAAATGTGTAGTAACAGTAATTTGGTGCTTAACCATCCAACCACAAGTGGGATGTAAAACTATTTATGTTCTTATAGGATAACAAGAGAAACATTATGCATAAACGAGAATCAATGATTTGTAATAAGTGTACCTGAGAACAGTAATCATCCAATTCCTCTTCTCTTTGTTGACGCAACTCATCATGTTGATCGACAAAATAATTTGAGTTTGGAACTTAGTTTAGAGTTTTTAAACGTAAAAAAGATGACACAATAAGTAGAAGTGTTGTGAGTTTAAACAAATCTTCAGTAAAAAAAATGAATTCATAAGTCTTGGTTATAAGGTATAAAACAAGCCTCAGAAGATCATTTCATCTTCCCAGCAACCAAATTGATCATTTTTGAGCCATGATATCAAAATCATTTTAGAGGATACTGCGAATTTAATTTTATCATATACTGATATTAAAGTTGCATAACAATTCTATTTACATATCCAGCTAATTGTGAATTAAAGTGCGTTCACAGCCTTTTCGCTGAACGGTAGAATTTCTAACACTCAATAATTGACATCCAATGTCGTTATGCCACTGTAGCATCCAGGTACATCAATGGTCACAGATGTTGTGGAGAAATTTTGATTCAAGACTGCTTAAATCAAAAATCCCCAACGCCGCGGAAAACGAGATCGTGGTAATAGTGCAAAAACAACCAATCGAACAATCTCAATCTTATCCAAGCCAATCACAACCACCAAACATTGGAAATAATAGAGCAATAACGAGAAATTAGATCACACAGGGATTTATAGTGGTTCCACCGACGTCTTATCAGTGTACGTCCACTTTGAGAGAGAAACCTTTATTAACATCAATAGAAGAGTGCAAGAGATTGATTACAATGATCAAATTTACTAGAAAATTTTGATTTTGTGGAGAAAGGAATTGAAGAAGATTAGGATTGCCTAAACCCGAATTAGGATAATCTTAGATCTAATCTCTTGATTTGTGATCCACCCCCTTTTGTATTCGATGTAGCTTATATAGGCATAGAGAAGTATATGGAAATTCCCAAAATTTCCTCCAAAATATCCTGTAGATCCAAAATATTCTCCAGATCCAAAATATCCTCTAGATCCAAAATATTCTCTAGATCCAAAATATCCTCCAGATCCAAAATATCCTCTAGATATAACACATAGTATCGCATACTTCAACACTCCACCTCGATAATATATCCGTCTACATCACAAACTCCAATGCACCCAAGCATTTCCTCCAATCTTCAATCAAGAAAGCTTGAATGTTTCCCCAATGAACTCTGGCATAGCCACCGCCAATTGCACTTCACTAACGAGTTCAGGCATAGCCCCCACCCGTCAATGAAGTGTTGAAACATCCAACTCCTAAACCAATCTTACCAAAAGACAATGTACTCGGGAGTGAAAGTACTTACCATGAAGATAGAACACCAACCTCTCACTGATACTCTTCTACATCCAAGTTTCTCTCTCAAATGTGCCACCCCGTGGCACCTAGCATCTCTCCAAGCGAATTAAGTTCGAGCAATGCTTGAATTTCCCAACCGGTAACGCCCTAGTGAACATGTCTGCCGCGTTATCCTTTATGTGCACTTTCCGAAGGCATACTTGCTTGTCTTCGTCCATGGCTACTAGAAATGACTCCCTCACTTCAATATGCTTCGTCCGTGAGCTAAATGTCAAATTCTCAGCCAAGTGAATAGCGCTTTGGCTATCACATTGAACATCAACACTGTCATGTTCAAAACCCAAGTCACACAACAGTCGCTTCAAACAAAATGCTTCCTTTGCTGCCTCTACCGCAGCTATCAACTCTGCCTCCGTAGTGGATAAAGCAACTACAGTCTGCAATCTCGATCTCCAACTTATGGCTGTACCACCAAGAGTGAAGACATATCCATAAGTTGATTTTCTTCGATCCCTATCACCAGCGTAGTCCGAGTCACAGTAACCAACCAACATGCAATTCTTATCTTTACTACCCCCAAAAACAAGGCCATGACATGCTGTACCTTTCAAGTATCTCAAGATAAGCTTCACTGCTTCCCAATGTGATTTCCCCGGATTAGCCATGAACCGACTAACCACCCCGATGGCATTTGCAATATCGGGTCTTGTACACACCATGGCATACATCAAACTTCCAACCGCACTAGCATATGTCACCTTTGCTATGTAAGCCTTGTCTTTCTCCTCGATAGGTGATCCATTGCTCGAAAGCTTTATATGCAAAGGTAAAGGTGTATTTGATGCCTTTGCATCCTCCATTTTAAACCGACAAAGCACTCCTTTAATGTACTCCTTTTGAGTCAATCTTAACTCAAAACGCTTTTGGTCCCTTACAATCTCCATGCCCAAGATTTTCTTTGCTTCTCCAAGGTCTTTCATCTCGAACTCCGCCTTTAATTCCTCTTTCAACTTGTTGATTTCTGCCTTGTCCTTAGAAGCAATGAGCATATCGTACACATACAAGAGTAAATACACCCAACAATCATTTCCTAACCTCTTGAAATAAATGCAAGCATCCTTGATGCTTCGATGGAAGCCACTTTCAAGCATGAAATGATCAAATCTCTTGTACCATTGCCTAGGTGATTGCTTCAAACCATACAGTGATTTCTTCAACTTGCAAACTAGTTCTGACTTACCTTCTACAACAAACCCTTCTGGTTGCTCCATGTAGATGTCTTCATCCAGTTATCCATGCAAGAAGGCGGTTTCCACATCTAGTTGCTCCAACTCCAAGTCGTGAATAGAAACTATGGCAAGTAATATTCGGATAGAAGTATGTCTCACAACCGGTGCGAAGATCTCATCATACTCCTTTCCTCTGCGCAAACCCCTTAGCCACTAGCCTAGCTTTGTATCTTCCATTGTCCTTCACCTTATATATCCATTTGCACCCAATAGCACAGTTTCCTTGAGGAAGTGGAACCAACTCCCAAGTCTGGTTCTTCATCAACGATTGCATCTCTTCCTCCATAGCGCAAATCACTTCGACCTATCACTCGAATCCATGACGTCATCAAGGTCCATCGGCTCATCTTAGACTACATTAAGAGCATAGTCCAAATTCTCACAAAAGCTAAGATAGTTCCAATCACCATATCTTTCGGGTGGCCTTATAGCATGAAGACCAACCCGAGTAGCAATACCATCACCCAGTCTTCCTTCAGCTCCACTTTGAACTGAATCTTCTCTAGGCTCGTGCACATCACCAACACTACTAGAGGAATCATGTGGACTATGTGATGTAACATCAACCGCATTCACCTCTCAATAACCTCCAACAACTCTACTCTCTCTAGGCCTGAAAGTGGAAATAACTTCCTTCTCCTTTGATTCACCATGAACCAAATCCGGAACATCCGATGAGCCTTCATTATCCTTGAACATAGCCGACTCATCAAAAGTAACATGACGAGAGACTGAAACCTTCTTCGTTTTCGAATTCCAAATCCGATAGCCTTTGACTCCATCCATATAACCAAGCAAAATCCCTTTGAAAGCTCTAGGTGAGAGCTTATCATTCCCCGGATCATGCACATAAACAGGACTGCCAAATACACGAAGATAACTCAAGTCAATGCTCTTCCCCTTCCACACTTCCACCGGAATTTTTTTACCAATAGCCGAGCACGGAATTCGATTAATAATATGCACTGCGGTTGACAAAGCTTCGGCCCAAAATCCCTTAGACAAACCCAATGTCAATCTCAAGCATCGAGCTTTCTCTAATAGAGTTCGGTTCATTCTCTCCGCTACTCCATTAGATTGCGGATCTCCCGGTGTAGTAAAATTCCTCCGAATACCATGATGCTTGCAAAAATTCAGAAATTCTCCGGAAACATACTCGCCGCCATTATCGGACCTAAGAACCTTCAAAGTCTTTCCACTCTCATTATCAACAAGAGCCTTCCATTCTTTGAATCTTGCAAATACCTCCGACTTGGCCTTCATTACATACACCCAAACCTTTCGAGAAAAATCATCAATGAAAGAAATATAATATCTTGCTCCTCCCAAAGAAGCTACAGGTGCTGGTCCCCAAACATCCGTGTGCACATACTCAAGAATCCCTCTTGAATCATGTTTTCCTTCACCGAATGACACTCTAGTTTGCTTCCCCATGACACATTCCTCGCAAAACTCTAACTTGTTGAAACTCTCGCCATCAATCATCTCCCTTCGACGAAGAACATCTATACTCTTCTCCGAGACATGACCCAATCTCAAATGCCACAGCCGTGTCGCATCTAAGCCACGGGAACTATCAACACTGACACAAGTTTCGCCTTCCACAGTCACTCCTTGAAGCAAATAGATACCATGAGTTCTAGCACCCTTCATAACCACAAGCGCACCCTTCGAAACCCTCAAGCTATCACTCTCAATGGTGATCTTGCAACCTAGAGAATCCAACTATCCCAAAGAGATAAGTGACTTTTGTAGTCCCGGAACATAGCGCACATTAGTGAGAGTACGAACCACTCGGTCAAACATTCGAATTTGCATGGATCCAATGCTTTTCGACTTGCAAACTGCACCATTTCCCATAAAAATTGAATTTCCTTCTCGATCAACATAAGAAGAAAAACAATTCCTATTAGGCGTCATGTGATATGAAGCCCCCGAATCAAGCACCCAATCGCTGCCCGAAACATCCGATGCAACAGCCGACAAAACATCTATGTCTTCCTCACCAACATCTCTCTCCACCGCAACTGATGAAGATGCTACTTCCTTCTTCCCCTTGTCTGGAAAATCATTCTTCCAGTGACCAGGTTTCTTACATATAAAGCACTTGCCGTTTCTTTCCTTCGATTTTCCTCTTCCACCGGGCTTCTTAGACTTAGAACGCCCCCAGTTTCCCTTCTTCTCTGACTTTTCTTTCTCCGCAAATAAACCTTGACCATTACCAGCACCACTACTACCATCACTCAGCTCCTTCATCTGATCTTGTAATTCCTCACTAAGAAGACCCGTCTTGACATCATTTAGAGTCAATGTATCCCGGCCATAGATCAAACTATTTGAGAACCCAGAGTAGCGTTCAGGCAACGAACATAGCAATATCCATCGCCTTCTGCTCCTCCTCAATCTTCAAATCTACCGCCTTCATCTTCATTAGCAAATCATCAAACACATTTAAGTGCGCCTTTAGCGAAGTTCCTTCCTTTATCTTGTAGGTAAAGAAAGTCCGCAACAAGATCAGTCGATTCGTGAGTGACTTCATCATATACAACTCCTCCAACTTGTTCCAAATACCTTTAGCAGTCGTCTCACCACTAATTTCGGAAATAACATTCTCCCCCATGGCAAGTTGAAGTGTAGTGAATGCCCGCTCTTCCATTTCTTCTCTCTCTACATCTGAGATGTCCTCTGGCAATAAATGTGTATCAAACACCACCCGATGTACCCGATTCCGCCTAAGAACCGCTTTCATCTTCCATTGCCACTTTTCGAAATCATTATCGCCATTCCACTTGTCGATAACCAATTGTGAACCAGCAGCTGCATACGACCCACATACATAAGGAGCTACACCACTTGGACCACCTGTTGATGGATTATTTGAACCTGATTCTGGCATTTCTACAACTATCTACCAACACCAATGCTCTGATACCAAATGTTGTGGAGAAATTTTGATTCAAGACCGCTTAGATCAAAAATCCCCAACGCCGCGGAAAACAAGATCGTGGTAATAGTGCAAAAACAACCAATCGAACAATCTCAATCTTATCCAAGCCAATCACAATCACCAAACAATGGAAATAATAGAGCAATAACGAGAAACTAAATCACACAGGGATTTATAGTGGTTCCACCGACGACTTATCAGTGTACGTCCACTTTGATAGAGAAACCTTTATTAATATCAATAGAAGAGTACAAGAGATTGATTACAATGATCAAATTTACTAGAAAAATTTGTTTTTGTGGAGAAAGGAATTGAAGAAGATTAGGATTTCCTAAACCCTAATTAGAATAATCTTAGATCTAACCTCTTGATTTGTGATCCACCTCCTTTTGTATTCGATGTAGCTTATATAGGCATAGAGAAGTATATGGAAATTCCCAGAATTTCCTCCAAAATATCCTCTAGATCCAAAATATTCTCCAGATCCGAAATATCCTCTAGATCCAAAATATTCTCTAGATCCAAAATATCCTCTAGATCCAAAATATTCTCTAGATCCAAAATATCCCCCAGATCCAAAATATCCTCTAGATCTAACACATAGTATCGCATACTTCAACAACAGATACCGACTTTAATTAAAAAATGTTATTATAAAAAAAATGATAGCTTAGATTTTCAATGATAAACAATATGATAAAATGACAATGACAAAAAAGTATTGGAGAAATAATTATAATAAAGTTAATAAGCTCTTGTTCACATCTCCGCAAAAATACATAAGAACACATTACTCCACTCCAATTTCCTCCACTTGCATCCACTTTTTTTCTTCGCTTGGACCCATGAAAAACACGCACATAGTGAAATTGTAAAACTAATGCATGTATTCGCATATTTGGCTAGTGTCATTTCATTAGAGTCAAAAGCAATATTATTATTTTTTGATAAAAAGCAGTATGAGTCTAAAACAAGCTACTCAACCCATTCATACATTGTCGAATTTCCAGGTGAAATGGCATTTTTCAAAAAAATTAAAATATAGAAATTAGCAATAAAATACAGAACCACACTACTGAATGGCTTAAAAACAAGATTTAGACGTCTTAGGGCCTAAGATTACATTAAATCATCCACAGCTGAATATCCTCATTTATATCACATTATCGAACTGAGGCAAAGCTAGTATGTATATGAGGTGAGCATGTGCCCACCTGGTAATTATCTATGCAAAAAGTCAAAAGCATATTGTTATCAGATATTCAGGCACATTGTAGCAACCCGGAAAATCAAAAACAATTTAAAATTTTATTTTAAGAAATTTAAAACAGAAAATGCTTCAGAATTAAAAAAAATCTATTATAAAAAAAAAGAGAAAAAAAGTTAAATAATAAAAAGTTTACATTTTTATTGTAAAGGAGAAAAATATGAAAAATGAACATTTGTCTAAATAGGAAGGTTGTTGTAACATAAAAAAATTCACATTTTTATGTAATAATGATTCATTAAAATGATTCATAGCTTGTTTAAAATGATGTAACATAAAAATTTACATTTTTATGTAAAATAAAGAAGATTTCATTTTCTATGGAATATAGAAAAGATTACATTTTTTTTATATACAATGTAAAAAGGATTACATTTTCTTTGTAAATAAAAAGATCACATTTTCTTTACAAGGAAAAAAGGATTACATTTTTCTTTGTAATATAAAAAGTTTCAAGTATGGTAAATGTGTGTGTACGTTTAAAATTAGAATTTAATGTATGCATGAATCATATAAAAAGATTCAAGTATGGTAAATATGTGTGTACATTTAAAATTACAATTTAATGTATGCATGAATCATATAAAAGGTTCAAGTATGGAAAATTTGTGTGTACAGTAAAATGTACATTTAATGTATGCATGAATCATAAAAAAGATTTATTGTTGGAAAATATGCTGACATTAAAAATATACATTTTTTATATATGAAGATTCATATAAAAGGATTCTAGTATAATGAAATGTCGACACATTAAAAATCACATTCTCATAAAAAGACATTTTTAATATGTTAAATTAAAATAAAAAGAATAACAGGCTAAACATGTTTTGTTATTTAAAAAGACAATTCTAATATGTTAAGTTAGATAAATGAGAAATAAATGGCATACAGCTATATTTAGAAAATAATTAGATAAAATTATATTAGGTTCATTAGTCAGCAATTATGCAATCCAGAAAGTAGTATAAAATAGGCAACCACAATTATATAAATATGCTATATCTCATAGCCAGACACAGAATAATCATATCACAAAGGCGGAATAGATATGAATAAACCAAGAATGTGTACAACAAGCTAGTGGTCAACAAAGATCCACTAATACATGTACCAAGATCTACATAAAAGAATATGTACACACAATAGATGATGTCATAGGTACAAAAGTACATAAAACTGCGGAGATAGAGTAGCAAGCTGAAAGCGGAAGATCAATCATGCGAGGAGTCCCTAAGGAGTACCTAAAATGACTCGGTCTGACCCGAGTATTATTTATAGGAATAAACAATAAACGGATCAGTCTAGCTGTACTTATCAAATAAACTGAGATAACAAGAGATATAACAAAGGACGACATGATCCTAGTAATAATATCTATTCATGAATAAATATGAAACAGGGCATGTCAACACAATCAGGAAATTACAACGGAATGTCAGCACACAAATATCTCTAAATAATCTCCTAGCTAATGTAGATTGCAGCATTCAAATACTAGCACACAACAGGAAATGATAGAGGAACGCCAAACATAAATCAAATTAACGCACATCACATCAAAGTAAACATAAGTCAAATTGACACATATCGCATCAAAGTAATCATAAATCATCAAAGTAAACATTAATCAAATTGACACGTATCGCGTCAAAGTAATCATAAATCAAATTGACGCACATTGCATCAAAGTAATCAAGAATCCAGAAATCACTAGAAACGCAGAAAACATCATAAAAAGTGGATACTCCCAAATGAGATACGATCTCTAGGTAGCAAACCTATATGTTTGAGCCAAGGCTCCCCACAGAGCTGGGTCGTGACCCCGGAAGAGACAAAACACATAAATCGTGAAATCTCTAGAAAACATCATAAATCATAGAAAATTTGACTGAAGTCCCATAGGTGAAATCCAAGAATCGTAAATCCCACTCAGGCGATCGAGGACCACAAAACATAAGTCATAGAGGTGGATACCATGGATCCAGGTGAATAGAAATTACTCCGAGCTAGTTAATATAAGAAAATAGCAACATGTCCGATAACCACATGCTATTGTCGAATATTTACACACTCGTAATTGGTTCCTATTCAAAACAGAGAAAATCGTAGAAGGAGCATTGCCACGGTTTTCGATCGGACGAGTCCAAGAATTAACCATCGAAGCAAAAGCAAGGGTTCATAGTCCTTGATTTTACTAAGGCGTTTAATTAGATTTCTCATACGAACGCGAAAAGGTTTATAAAATATATTCTAGTAGATTTGAAGAAGGTTCATAAAACGATTTCGTAAATTAGCTTCGTATGATGAAGTAAGATTGGAAACCATTTTAGTACAAGAATTTGATATCTACTAAATAACATAAAACCTCTTTATATAATTTTAAAGTGGCAATAAACAATAGTACGATTGCCAAGACAAATCGATCAAGAGGATTCACGTCACAATGATGTGAATTCAAATCATAAATCATCAAATATAAATTCGATAAATCGAATATACATATAGCTCGTTAGTGAATCCAATGATGTTAAGAAACGATTAGAAACCACCCTGGAGCGACAGGAGACAAAAACACAAAATCATATGCCGTAGATCAAAGAGCGATCACCAAGGTGATTTCTAATGCTTAATTCACATTACAACAACATACAGTAAATCAAAGGGATAATGGTTGTAATTTTGATCAACGAATGAATCGAAATCCCAAACTAGCACCCGAAGGTTTTAAACTATATCGGAATAGACTCGAAGGATATCGAGTCGATAATTCACGTTTTAGAGTCGTGAATCATAATCGAACTAATATCGAGGGTCAAAGTCGAATTAATGAGTAAATAGATTCAAATTACTCAAAAATTAGATTCATTTCGAAGCCCTCGTCGATACGGTTCCAACACATCTTGTTTCGCTGAATTCTGAGTTCATATGAAAAAGTTATGATCGTTTTAAAGTGGATAATTATTTCACCCTTTGTTTTTCACTATTTGGTTATTTACATTGGATATTTCTCCACCAAGAATTTCCATTATCTCCAAATCACTCCAAATTAGTTTCATTGGAAATCTCTCATCGAGACAGTTCCAACATATCTGATTTCTCTCAATTCCGAATTCGTATGAAAAAGTTATGTCTGTTTAAAGATTTAAAAATATTTTTTCTTTTTCACTGTTCGGCCATTAATGGCCAAACTGGAGCAATACCTACGGCCGTTAATGGCCAAACGGATTGTTAAACCCAAATTTTTTACATTTTTGCCTACCAAACATCTCCAAAATGATACCGGCCAATACCCGAAGGTCTATGATGTTAAATACATGCAAATGAGGCGTCTATAACTCACCGAAGCAACTAATAACACCAAATTCTCATGCACAAACATTCACACAAGAGATTTGCAATTCTTGATTTTAAACATCAAAATGATTAAATTATCTAACCAAAGCAATCAAATGCGACATAAGTGAATTGTGAAGTCTTAGAACTTGCCGGTGCGACAACGGAGCTTCACAATATCACCAAATCAACTAGTAGCTTATGAATTAGATTGTGTGGACAATTGTAATCATAATTTTCAACTCAATGAAACATAAACACATGAAATCGGCTAAGTTACACTAACCTAACTAATTCACAAGCACATGAAAACTCATATGAACACTATATTACACTTGACAAGCCAATGGTTTGTGGCATAGATGTGAGTTCATAAAGAACTCACCTTTGGTTTTTGAATATCAAGAACAAGATCCAACAAGGAAGAACAAGCACCCAAACAAGCAAACCTCCTCTCTTTCATCAATTGCACCTCCGTAATCACTTCATACATTCACATCCAAACATATATGTGTTAGGATTGTGAGAAAAATCCGAAATTGAGAGGAGTATAATGTAGAGAGGGAGAATAAAGAGTTTGCCCATGTCTTAGAATTGGATTTGCACAAGAATTGAGCTCTAGATTTAAGGCCCTAGCTTAGGGAATTTCTATTTCCCATTCCCCTCCCCATTTTCTATTTTCTTTAAAGTGAGAATGAATGAAGGAGGAGAGAGCTAGTTGGAGCTCTTAAGTGAATGAGTCAGGTTGGCTAACCAAGCCCTAGCCAAGGTGCCAAAATTCCGAAGCTGGGAATATATCGAAGTTTATACTTTTCGAACTCCTAAACGACATTTTGAACTCAATGGAAGTGGTTTCGAGTCAAAATTCGTCCATATACAAAAAGTGATATTTTGGTCATAAACCAAATGAAAATGACCAAATTCACCCAATTCAAAAGGTGTCGATGCTTATAGTCAGAAAGGTTGTAAACGATGATCCGGACCCAATGGGAGTGGTGCCGATTCCTAATTTTATCGTTTGTGAAAAACGACATTTTTAAGTGACACATCGGAAACGACGATATATTTAAATAAAATATTTAAATCCACTGTCATGGAATGAGCGGGTTGTTATAGACTTCCCCCCTTAAAAGAATTGCGTCCCCGCAATTCCTTAAGATTAAAGTAATAGGTAACAACCAAAAATTATATCACGAAGTGGTACAACAAGAACTGACACGAAATGAAAAGATCACACCAACGGTTAGGTGAGATCCCAATTTCGTCTCACAAGATCATAAAAACTAGAGTTCAATCTCGAACTCTATTACCCATTAAGGTAGTCATCCCAAACGGGTAAAATAATTCCAAACTCAATCACGACTATGTAGCGAACATCGAACCCAAGCGCTTTAGTCCTACGACAAGGTGGCTGACACCAACAAAAGCACAACACGGAGATTCCAACGAATTTAGCTAAGGAAAGCAATTTTCGAAGGAATAATCAATTTTAATTTCATTGATTCAAGGTTGGTAACAGAATACCAACCAGCTAGAAACCGATAACAAATATTGGTAACGGAATACCAATGAACTACTTGGGGAAATTGATTTCTAACTAGGTACTAAATCTCATTTAGTAACCATAAAGATGAATCATTAGGAATTATACGAAATTCCCAATATTCAGAAACTTGAGTATCGATTTTAGAAAACCAGAAACATCGAGAAGATGATGGATAAGTTGTGCACAACTTATCACTTCGGAACAACAGGAATTAAGATAATTTTCCGCCAAAAATGTCAAATCGGAAAAACATCAGTAATTAATCAAAGAAGCAATAGACAATTTCTCTAACAACATGAGATTAAACCAAAGAGGTCATAAACCCCAAAGATTTGATTGACAAGGGTTAACAAACGTGTGGAGAAAATTGTCAATCCAAATGATTCGAACAGACAAAGGAGGAATATCAAAAGAGCTCATCCTTTCGATATTCATTTCTAAGAACAACGCAAGGCTAAATCCATAAGTGAATTGACTATAGCACTTCCGGATGATCGACTAGGTAATAGATTCGAAGTAAGGAATTATTGAGTTTGTCGTGGATTGCAAAAACTCAAATTTCCCACCCTTCATGGGAATAATGCGAGATTCCCAATCATTAAGAATTTCTGAGAATCAAAGAACTGAAATCCAGAAATTAGAAACATAAATAAACAACTCCAGGAATAAGAGTCATCGGTTATTTATTTACTCAAAGAAAAGATTCAAGATAATTTCTAATTAAAAATCTTGAACCACTCAAATTCATGGAATTGCTCCAAGGAAATATAGAAATAAATTGTCTAGAAAAATAACAAACGATTACGAAAAATCGCAAAAATCCAAAATATTATTATTTTGATTAACTTATTAGAAGTGAATTTTAATTCTAGGAATCATTTCGAATGTCGGATTATCACATAATGGTGCTTAGGAATTCCGAACTACAACATGGCGTCCCGCGTCTCGTTCGAGATCCTTAACGCACCGATGGACAAGTTAACACAAGAAAGTCCTCACAATTTCTAACGTTCATGCAAATCTCGCGAAAATATAAAAATTCAATAAATCATTCGGGATGACATAAAGGAAATAAAATTCTTTTATCAACTTACGAATAAAACACAAATGATATCTTTTGATAACGAAGAATACGATCGACGTATATCAAAAGAACATAAATAAAATAATCTCTAAACAAGGTGAATGACATTAAGGAATTAATGACACATACTTGACTCAAGAAGAGGGATCACAAGAAGCGGGATGCTTTCCCTCGTTCTTGATCTTGAGTTTGGAACGCTACGATGCATTTGTTGAGTTAATTTAGCACAAATGCTTGGTGACTCACACCGGCACAACGAGGTAACAAATGAGTTGTTTTAGCCCGATGGCTTGGTGATCTCACACCGAACTAGAACTATATAGCTGACAACAAGGGAGTAGATTTAGTCACAAAGACATGGTATCTCCATATCGACCGACAAGTGATTAATAGACCATGCTAGGTACGTAACGACGTATGAAACAATCTTACTAAAGATCAATCAACAATAGGGATCATAAATGATAAACAAGATAAGTGTGATACCATTTATACAGAAACAGGCATCGGTTAGTAACTCGAGTCAATGAATAAAACAAAAGCACCACTAGAGCACACGGGCCCTAGATGGACTATAGAAATCAACCCGAAGAGGACGAGTCGATAACTATCCTAAAAGACTAAAGATAGGCGACTTGAGACATAATCACCCCTCACGTAGGAGATACACTGGGTGAACCGACATTTGCACGGCTACGACCAACTATTTCTCTTCTTTAAGGAAAAAGGAGGAAAAAAGTTAGTCTCAAGTTGAATTCAAACGGCGCGAATTCAAAAAATGGAATCGTATAGGAAGATAAGTTATGACAGGTCTTAAGACTCTAACTAAAACCCTAAAGCACGATTCTCGAGAGAGGCTCAAGATAATACCATCGTCATGCTACCGTAGACTGTTCCAAAAAGTGGCTCTGTTAACAACTGTAGCGCCCCACCTTTATACCAACTATCGTCCAGTTCATTTCAGAGAAACGTCATAGACCATAACGGAGAATGAGGTTTGTGAAGGGCGACCGATTGTATGATTGCTCCATATGAGGAATGCACATCGAATTCTGATACCAATTAAAATTTCGACATGACCATTCGACACATAGGGCAACTACACAATGGCTATAAATAATCCGGAAAACAGTATAAAATAGACAACAACAACAACAACGATGTATAAATGTCTCATAGCCAGACACAGAATAATCATATCACAAAGGCGGAATAGATATGAATAAACCAAGAATGTGTACAACAAGCTAGTGGTCAACAAAGATCCACTAATACATGTACCAAGATCTACATAAAAGAATATGTACACAACGATAGATAATGTCATAGGTTCAAAAGTCCATAAAATTGCGGTGACAGAGTAGCAAGCTGAAAGCGGAAGATCAATCATGCGAGGAGTCCCTGAGGAGTACCTAAAATGACCCGGTCTGACCCGAGTATTATTTATAGGAACAAACAATAAACGGATCAGTCTAATTGTACTTATCAAATAAACTGAGATAACAAGAGATATAACAAAGGACGACATGATTCTAGTAATAATATCTAATCATGAATAAATATGAAACATGGCATGTCAACACAATCAGGAAATGACAACGGAATGTCAGCACACAAATATCTCTAAATATTCTCCTAGATAATGTATAATGCAACATTCAAATACTAGCACACAACAGGAAATGATAGAGAAATGCCAAACATAAATCAAATTGACGCGCATCGCATCAAAGTAAACATAAGTCAAATTGACACGCGTCGCATCAAAGTAAACATAAATCAAATTGACGCGTATCGCATCAAAGTAATCATAAATCAAATTAACGCACATCGCATCAATGTAATCAAGAATCCAGAAATCACTAGAAATCCAGAAAACATCATAAAAAGTGGATACTCCCAGATGAGATACGATCTCTAGGTAGCGAACGTACATGTTTGAGCCGAAGCTCCCCACTGAGCCGGGTCGTGACCCCGGAAGAGAGAAAACAAATAAATCGTGAAATCTCTAGAAAACGTCATAAATCATCGAAAATTGGACCGAAGTCCCATAGGTGAAATCCAAGAATCGTAAATCCCACTTGGGCGATCGACGACCACAAAACATAAGTCATAGAGGCGGATACCATGGATCCGGGTGAATAGAAATTACTCCGAGCTAGTTAATATAAGAAAATAGCAAAATGTCCCATAACCACGTGCTATTCTCGAATATTTACACACTCGTAATTGGTTCCTATTCAAAACAGAGAAAATCATAGAAGGAGCACTGCCACGGTTTTTGATCAGACGAGTCCAAGAATTAACCATCGAAGCAAAAGTAAGGGTTCATAGTCCTTGATTTTACGAAGATGTTTAATTAGATTTCTCATACGAATGAGAAAAGGTTTATAAAAGATATACTAGTAGATTTGAAGAACATTCATAAAACGATTTCGTAAATTAGCTTCGTATAATGAAGTTAGACTGGAAACCATTTTAGTACAAGAATTTGATATCTACTAAATAACATAAAACCTCTTTGTATAATTTCAAAGTGGCAATAAACAATAGTACGATTGCCGAGGCAAACCGATCAAGAGGATTCACGTCACAATGACGTGAATTCAAATCATAAATCATCAAATATAAATTCTATAAATTGAATATACATATGGCTCGTTAGTGAATCCAATGATGTTAAGAAACGATTAGAAATCACCCTGGAGCGACAGGAGACAAAAACACAAAATCATATGCCGCGGATCAAAGAGCGATCACCAAGGTGATCGTAATTCACATTAAAACAACATATAGTAAATCAAAGGGATAATGGTTGTAATTTCGATCAACGAATGAATCGAAATCCCAAACTAGCACCCGAAGGTTTTAAACTATACCGGAATAGACTCGAAGGATATCGAGTCGATAATTCACGTTTTAGAGTCGTGAATCATAATCGAACTAATGTCGAGCGGCAAAGCCGAATTAACAGGTAAATATATTCAAATTACTCCAAAATTAGTTTCATTTCGAAGCTCTTGTTGATACGGTTTCAACGCATCTTGTTTCGCTGAATTCCGAGTCCGTATGAAAATGTTATGATCGTTTTAAAGTGGATAATTATTTCACCCTTTGTTTTTTACTGTTCGGTTATTTACATTGGATGTTTTCCTCCACCAAGAATTCCCATTAGCTCCAAATCACTCCAAATTAGTTTCACTGGAAATATCTCGTCGAGACGGTTCCAAATCATCTGATTTCGCTTAATTCTGAGTTCGTATGAAAAAGTTATGGCTTTTTAAAGATTTAAAAATATATTTTTTTCTTTTTCACTGTTCGACCATTAATGGTTGATCGGGAGCCATACCCACAGTCGTTAATGGCCGAACGGACTGTTAAACCCCAAATTTTTACATTTTTGCCTACCAAACATCTCCAAAATGATACCGGCCAATACCCGAAGGTCTATGATGTTAAATACATGCAAATGAGGCGTCTATAACTCACTGAAGCAACTAATAACACCAAATTCACATGCACAAACATCCACACAAGAGATTTGCAATGATTCTTGATTTTAAACTCCAAAATGATTAAACTATCTAACCAAAGCAATCAAATGCGACATAAGTGAATTGTGAAGTCTTAGAACTTGCCGGTGCGACAACGGAGCTTCACAATATCACCAAATCAACTAGTAGCTTATGAATTAGATTGTGTGGACAATTCTAATGATAATTTTCAACTCAATGAAACATAAACACATGAAATCGGCTAAGTTACACTAACCTAACCAATTCACAAGCACATGCAAACTCATATGAATACTAAATTACACTTGTACAAGCCAATGGTTTGTGGCATAGATGTGAGTTCATAAAGAACTCACCTTTGGTTTTTGAATATCAAGAACAAGCTCCAACAAGGAAGAACAAGCACCAAAACGAGCAAAGCTCCTCTCTTTCATCAATTGCACCTCCAAATCACCTCATACATTCACATCCAAACATATATGTGTTAGGGTTGTGAGAATAATCCGAAATTGAGAGGAGTATAAGGTAGAGAGGGAGAATAGAGAGCTTACCTATGTCTTAGAATTGGATTTGCACAAGAATTGAGCTCTAGATTGAAGGCCCTAGCTTAGGGAATTTCTATTTCCCATTCCCCTCCCCATTTTCTTTTTTCTTTGAAGTGAGAATGAATGAAGGAGGAGAGAGCTAGGTGGATCTCTTAAGTGAATGAGCTAGGTTGGCTAACCAAGCCCTAGCCAAGGTGCCAAAATTCCGAAGTTGGGAATATATCGAAGTTTACACTTTTCGAACTCCTAAACGACATTTTGAACTCAATGGAAGTGGTTTCGAGTCAAAATTCATCCATATACAAAAAGTGATATTTTGGTCATACACCAAATGAAAATCCAAATTCGCCCCAACTCAAAAGGTGTCGATGCTTATAGTCAGAAAGGTTGTAAATGATGATCCGTACCCAATGGGAGTGGTGCCGAGTCCTAATTTTATCATTTGTGAAAAGCGACATTTTTAAGTAACACATCGAATACGACGATATATTTAAATAAAATATTTAAATCTAGTATCATGGAATGAGCGGGTTGTTATAGCAATTCATTTTCTTTGTAACGTATAACGTACAAAATGTGGATTAATGGGCCTTAAAGGGTTAAAATTGATTTAGTTAGAGTTAGTGGACTTTTCTGAAAACTAGATAATTTAATATTATAAATAACACTAAATTAATTATCCTAAACCCTAATCCACACTGAGATAGCCGCTGCCCCTTTTCAGAAATCAATGGCCGTTGATATTCCATCACCCTTCCTCCTTATTCTTCTAATCTATTCAATAAATTTCAACCCTCCAAAAGAGAAAATTGTAAAGCATCGAGGGCTCTACACATTCAACGGTGGAGATCAAAAATTACAACTCGTGGTGGCCGAAATTGTGCCACAAAGTGGCGGCGTTCGGGGTTGTTTTTAGCGGAGGAGGGGGCCACGAGTTGGGCGATGCGGCGGGCGTTGATCAAGGGTGGTCAGAGCTTCGAGGTAGTGGTGTTGGATCGGGTGGCATTGGTCCTATGGTACTTGCGCAGGTGGATTTACATTTGAACAATGGGTTCTGTATTCGAAGAAGAAGATGGGTTTATAACGTTAACAAAGGGTTAGGAAATAATTAATGGTTAATTATTTAATTATTATTCAATAATGTAATTAAATTTCAAACGTTCATATCTCTCTCAAATCAAAACAGAAATCAATGATTTAAGAAGCGTTTGAATCGTGAAGACAAGATACAGCATGAAACAAACCAGATCTGAAACGGAGCACTTTGAAAATTCAGACAAAATCAATGTGAGAATTTTTTATTTTTAATAATTAAAATTTATTAATTTCTAATCGTGTTAGAAATCGAATCTGTTGTTAAATTCAATTTGTTATATACGTGATTTGATTGGGTTAATAATACTGTTATGTGGATATGTGGATTGGAATTATCATGTTTGTTAAAATATAGTCGTTGTAAATAATTACATCATGTTTGTTGTATAATAGTTGAAAAGTAAATACATCATGTTTGTTTAGTTGAAAACAAATCATGTTTGTTTTGTTGGAAATAAATATCTCATGTTTGTTGAAATAAGATAGTTGAAAACTAATAAATCATATTTGTGATTATAAAATTATTGAAAACAATTATGTCATTTTGACATTATAAAATTAGATTCAAACGAAATTATCATTTAATTGGGATTGTCATATTAAAATAAAATTATCATTTTATTTGGATTGTCATGTTCATGTAAAATTTTCTTTTTAGTGATAAATTGTCAGGTTAGTATGAAATTGTCATTTTGGTTATAAACATCATTTCTAGAAGCATGATATGTTAGAATTAAAAATATCATTTTTAGAATCATTTATGTTATAAATTAAATGTGTCATTTATATTAAAGAATAAATGTGTCATTTTTATTAGAAAAGAAATGCTACATTGATTAAAAATGTCATATTAGTATAGAATTGTCATTTATTAAAAAAATGTCATAGAATGGTCATTTACTAAAAATGTCATATTAATATAGAATGGTCATTTATTAAAAATGTCATGTTAAGATAGAATTGTCATTTATTAAAAGTGTCATTATGTTAGAAATGCCAAAAATATACATTTTTGTCAAATTAGAATTGTGAAACAAAAATATTCGTTTTTATCGTTTAAATAGAATGAAGCAAAATTATTCATTTTTATCATTTAAGAAGAATGAACAGAAATATTCATTTTTGTCATTTAAAAAGGAATGAGACCAAAATATTCATTTTTGTCATTTAAAAGGAATGAGACCAAAAAATTTATTTTTGTCATTTAAAAAGAATAAAACAAAAATGTATTCATTTTTGTCATTTAAAAAGGAATGGGACAAAAATATTCATTTTTTGGTCATTTAAAAAAATGAAACCAAAATATACATTTTTGGTCATAAAAAAAAGATTTAACCAAAAATATTCATTTTTGGTCATTTAAAATAATGAAACCAAAATATACATTTTTGGTCATTAAAAGGATTAAGCCAAAATATACATTTTTGTTCATTAACAAGAATGAAACATTTTTGTCAATTAAAAAGGGTGAAAAATAGAACTGTTCATGTTTTTAAAATAAGAATACGACTACATTAAAAAGCTCACATTTTTAATGTAATGTTAGAACATAGAGAATGTATATGTTTTAAAGTAAAACATATTTTACATTAAAAACTCACTTTTTAATGTAACAATAAAAGTGAGTTTTTAATGTAAAATATGTTTTACTTTAAAACATACACATTCTAATGTTCTAACATTACATTAAAAATGTGAACTTTTTAATGTAATCATATTCTTATTTTAAAAACATGAATAATTCTATTTTTCAACCTTTTTAATTGACAAAAATGTTTCATTCTTGTTAATGAACAAAAATGTATATTTTGATTTAATCATTTTTAATGACCAAAAATGTATATTTTGGTTTCATTCTTTTAAATGACCAAAAATGAATATTTTTGGTTAAATCTTTTTTTTTAATGACCAAAAATGTATATTTTGGTTTCATTCTTTTAAATGACCAAAAAATGAATATTTTTGTCCTATTCCTTTTTAAATGACAAAAATGAATATTTTTGTTTTATTCTTTTTAAATGACAAAAATAAATGTTTTGGTCTCATTCCTTTTAAATGACAAAAATGAATAACTTGGCCTTAGTCCTTTTTAAATGACAAAAATGAATATTTTTGTTTCATTCTTCTTAAATGATAAAAATGAATAATTTTGCCTCATTCTATTTAAATGATAAAAATGAATATTTTTGTTTTGCAATTCCAATTTGACAAAAATGTATATTTTTGGCATTTCTAACATAATGACATTTTTAATAAATGACAATTCTATCTTAACATGACATTTTTAATAAATGACCATTCTATATTAATGTGACATTTCTAATAAATGACCATTCTATGACATTTTTTTAATAAATGACAATTTTATATTAATATGACATTTTTAATCAATGTCACGTTTATTTTCAAATAAAAATGACACATTTATTCTCTAATATAAATGACACATTTAATTTATAACATAAATGATTCTAAAAATGATATTTTTAATTCTAAAATAACATGCTTCAAGAAATGATGTTTATAACCAAAATGACAATTTCATACTAACCAGACAATTTATCACTAAAACGAAAATTTTACATGAACATGACAATCCAAATAAAATAATAATTTTATTTTAATATGATAGTCCCAATAAAATGATAATTTTGTTTGAATCTAATTTTATAATTTCAAAATGACATAATTGTTTTCAATAATTTTATAATCATAAATATGATAAATTTGTTTTCAACTATCTTATCTTAACAAACATGAGATATTTGTTTCCAACAAAACAAACGTGATTTGTTTTCAACTAAACAAACATGATGTATTTACTTTTCAACTATTATACAACAAACATGATGTAATTATTTACAACAATCATATTTTAACAAACATGATAATTCCAATCCACATATCAACATAACAGTATTATCAACCCAATCAAATCACGTATATAACAAATTGAATTTAACAACAAATTCGATTTCTAACACGATTAGAAATTAATAAATTTTCATTACTAAAAATAAAGAATTCTAACATCGATTTTGTCTGAATTTTCAAGGTGCTCCATTTCAGATCTGGTTTGTTTCATGTTGTATCTCGTCTTCATGATTCAAACGCTTTTGAAATCATCGATTTATGTTTTGATTTGAGAGAGATATATGAATGTTTGAAATTTAATTACATTATTGAATAATAATTAAATAATTAACCATCAATTATTTCCTAACCCTTTGTTAATGTTATAAACCCATCATCTTCGAATACAGAACCTATAGTCCAAATGAAAATCCACCTGCGCTAGTACCATAGGACCACCGCCACCTGATCCAACACCACCACCTCAAAGCTTCGACCACCCTCGATCAACGCCCTTTGCATCGCCCAACTTGCGGTCCCCACCTCCGCTAAAAACAACCCCGAACGCCGCCAGTTTGTGGCACAATTTCGGCCACCACGAGTTGTAATTTTTGATCTCCACACTTGAATGTGTAGAGCCCTCGATGCTCTACGATTTTCTCTTTTGGAGTGTTGAAATTTAACGAATAGATTAGACGAACAAGGAGATAGAGTGATGGAATATCACGGCCATTGATTTCCGAAAAGGGGCAGCGACTATTTTAGTGTGGATTAGAGTTTAGGATAATTAGTTTAGTGTTATTTATAATATTAAATTATCTAATTTTCAGAAAAGTCCACTAACTCTAACTAACTCTAATTTTAAACCTTTAAGGCCCATTAATCCACATTTTGTATGTTATACGTTACATAGAAAATGAATTGTTGACTAATGAACCTAATATAATTTTGTTTATTTATTTTCTAAATTTAGCTATATCCCATTTATTTCTCATTTATCTAAGTTAACATAATAAAATTGTCTTTTTAAATAACAAAACATGTTTAGCATGTTATTCTTTTAATTTTACTTTAACATATTAAAAATGTCTTTTTATGAGAATGCGAATTTTTATGTGTCAACATTTTATTATACTAGAATTGTTGTAATATATATGAGTGAATATGCTTTTGTCATATTCTGTTTAGTCCCACATTGTGGGATAAGTTTTACTCCAACCTCCCAAGCCTTTATATAAGGAGCTCATGTAATGTAAATAGGTTACTGATTGATGAATGAATAAAAAGTATCCTCTTTCTCCTCCTCTAATGGCTTTCTTATTGTATATTATTTATAACACATTATCAACACGAAACTCTATTAGAGCTATTGTTTGAAATATTCTAGATCTATATTTATGGATCTATCATGTAAGTTATTTTTTTATGTTTTGAAATTATATAGATCTACATATATGAACTTGTTGTATCTTCTACTTAGATGTGATCCATACTTCTAGATCACTTTTCTTTTTCAGTTTTTGTAGATCTAGATTCTATTTTAGTGGATCTTACTTTTTAGATCTAATTATCTATTCTGATCCTAAATATGTGTAGATATATTCTTTCAATTCTTTGCGGATCTAATTTTGAGTTTCCAAATCCAAATGGAGATTTGATTATATATGTACTGTGTACATTATTGATGATGTAGAGGTAGATCTAGTTTTATTCTTTCCAATTTACTATTATTCTTCGTATGTGATTCTTTCGGATAGACTAAAGAAAAAATATCTCTTAAAAACAAAAAAATGATTTTTTTTATGTATATCTAACAAAATTATGGGTATAGAATACAATGATATAGCATTTAAATTCAATAGCAACATTTATTTATCACTAAAAGTGAGATTGAAAACTTATGATGTAAACCAATTAGGAACCTGAAGTTCATATGTAAATGACCTGAAGTTCATATGACATGAAGTTCATATACAATTTATTTTAAATAAGGAACCTGAAGTTCATATGCAAGTAAGGAACCTGAAGTTCATATGCAAATGAGGAACTTGAAGTTCATATGCAAATAAAGAACATGAAGTTCATATGCAAATGAGAAAGATGAAACAAAAGACCGAAGCTTTCTTAAAAGTTGTGACATAAAAAGATTGTACTTCCAGAAGAAGTTAAAAGAGACACACACATTATAATATGTGACAAAAACATTAGATTCAATAGAAAATCTCTAAACATGTTTCATTTAACTGACATCTTTCATGTACAGTTTATATTAATTGAATATCCTAAAGATATAGTATACATATTAATCTCTTGAAGAGATGTTTTAGAGACTTAATTTATATAGCAAATCCAACATCCTAGAAGAGATGTTAGAATATATTTTTTGTTGCATTGCAATTACATAAGTAAAAGATATGTTCCCTGAAGGAATATCATACACTCCAGAAGTAGTGATTTCTTTCCTCTCTTGAATCTTATTTTTATTTTCTAATTTTGTTAATGAATTTTAGGTTTAAATGAATTTTTGTATATTTATATGACATTTCAATAGTTTGTATATATTTATCTCTGGAAGAGATAAGTTCATCCCAGAAGTGGTGATAACAAAATATCTTTAGATGGTATTGTATATTTGGAAATAGTAAAATATCTCCAGAAGAGATCTGTTTATTTGAAAATAATAAAATATCTCCAGAAGCGGTTTCTACGATTAAAGGCGATAAATATTTGTAGAAAAAAATATGTATTAAAACTCCATAAATGTGTTTATGGAATATCCCAAAAGCGAAATTATATTCTGATATGTCTATAAAAGAATTTGCATTGAAATATTTTCAAATACCAAAGATGATGATGCAAATTTAATGACTAAAGAAAATATGCATCTCGAAGATCATATTAAGTTAAGATCTAAATATTGATATTAATTTTGCACACCAGAAGTGAATGCAAAAGTAAATTTTGTTATAAAAATGGAAAACTTAGAACCTGCAGTTTCTATGATAGTAAGAAGTAATTTTGATATCAAAAAGAAAGATCTATATGTGGATAGTATAATTTGAAACATGTAATTTTTTTATGTTGTGAATTTTATGTATAAATCTGCAAGTTTTTCGAATCATTCATATTAAAGAATGCAAAATCTCGGTTCTATTATTATGCATTTTTACTCAATTCTGGATCAGATATTTTGCATGTATATGGTATTTTAGAAAATATGATTATTGGGAATGCAGTACAACTATAAGTTGTTCATTTCAGTTTTGATCAATACTGTAGCTAGATCCAAATTTTGTTATGTTGTTTTAAGTAAAATTTACTTATTTGATTCATATATTTAGACCGTAAATTGGTTATTTCCGTTATTTTTATAATAAATGCATTATATGTATCGTTATGGTAATATATATTACATTACCATATTATTATAAATGTATTAAACGCATTGTCTATTGTAAGTTAAATCATGTATGTTTGTGTTTGGAATAAGAATAGACATATGTATTATTAGTCAATGTATTTGGCAACTAATATCTAATGTAATGGAAAAAGTTGTATAACTCAGATCTGAGACCTGAAGTCTTGGATTATGAAAAATGATTTTTTTTTTGATGAAGTTTATAGTCTGAAATCTTGACAATTAGCAAGAATGTAAAAGCCTCTATATTAAAAGTATGTTAAAAGATTGAGAACCAGAAGTTCATCATAAATTTATAAAATTGATATACATATGTATGTGTATATATATTCACAGGATCTCGAAGTTCCTCAATCAATGAATTTGAAATACTTCATAATTTGAAAGCCTGAAGCTTTATTCAAACCGTATGAAATAATAACATTACACTTCTTAAAGAAGTTAAATCATAGGCGACAATAATAATGCATCCAAAGATTGCACTATCTTCAAAATGAGTTGTATCTTGCTTATATATTTATATTTACATATTGTATTAAAGAATAAGTTTTAACAACTCGAAGTTGTTATATATTTTACTTGAACCAGAAGCTCAACACAGCGGAACCAGAAGTTCAATACAGTTGAACCAGAAGTTCAATACAGTTTAACAAACTTGAAATTGGTTATATATTATTTGAACCAGAAGTTCAATATGGATTAACAACTCGAAGTTGTTCATATATTTCATTTGAACCATAAGTTCAATACAGTTTCAAATCAGATATTTTGGATATTATGAAACGATCTTTAAGATTCACGTTGACATGCTTGATAAGCAAAAATTAATGATTGGAACATTATAAACAATTTGTTCTAAAATCAATAACTTGAATGAGAAAGAATATGCAAATCAATTACATATGTAATACGTGGACGCATGTATATACACATATATGCGATATTTAATTAACAACCTGAAGTTGCTCATATTATAATTTATGCAGTCGATTTACATCAATATTGAATGACCTGAAGTCATGTGCATATTGAAATGATAGAAAATTCCTCCAAGTCGTTAGATCATTGAAAGGGAATAAGCAATACAATATGAATGCATCTTATCAACTAATAAGAGCATTATCCTCCTACAATTGAAATACATGTAATGTATTTGCTAGCTATGATGCTATAATGGATCAAAAATGAATCCAAAGTAGGTTTATTATTTAAAGTGACAATGTTTGTCAACATTGAGGGGGAGGATAAAGGAATCATCGATGTTAAATATTTGCTAACATATAGAATTATGCAAAGTATTAAGTAACTTGCATAAATTATCAATTATGTCCCTAATAGACTTTCTCCGATATACATTCGAATCCCCGAAGGATCAAAAGGTGTAAATCACAGCTGAAAATGTGGTATAAAAGTCAGTTCAAAATATCTTTGGAGTAAGTCATAAAGATGCAAAATAAAGGAGGTGAGTGTTCCTGAAGAAACACTTAAGGTACTTTGAAAGAAACCCATGACATGGTTGTCAAAATAATCCCAGAAGTGGTTTAGGTACCTAAAGCATGATAAGTTTTGAGATCTCAATAAATTATGTATAGAACTGACAAGAAATAATCATCGGTGATAAATTAATAAATAATAAAGCGCTTATATTTATAAATGGATTAAAAATCCTATATTAGAGAGAAACATGATTGACCATCATGAAATTCTCCTGAATAAGATATATGGACCTGCAGTCCATAAGATATGAACCTGTATTCATAAGATAAAAATGGAAATATATATAATGACTGAAGCGCCATAGAGTGTCAACAACATGTTAAGTGCCATGAGCATTGTATTTTCTGAGATAATTGAATTGATTAAAGTGGTAAAAGTGTTTACAACACTTTTAATACCCTGAAGGTATAAACGATGAAAGTGTACAAATTCCAGAAGAATTTAAATAACTTTGGTAGTGATAAAGAGAAATAAATGTAGATTAAAACATTCTTTTAAGTATTGTTGTGATGAAAATCTTGAAATAATTCATGATGAGTAGAACACTTCCTTCTTTCAAGAATTGTTGTAATGAAACTCTTAATATCCATTGAAGTGGTAGTTGCGATATGCAAAACTTATTAAAATATATAAGTTCCTGAAGAACATAAATAACATTTGTCATTATAAAGACTACCAAAAACATGGACGATAGATTACAAAATTCTTCTAAGTATTATTGTAATGAAAATCTTGATATACTTCAAGGTGAGTAGATTACTTCCTGCTTAGTAATGAAAGTTGTCTTATTCATCAAATATGTATTGCAATACGCATGTCCGATTGAAACAGAAAATTATAAGCACCTGAAGTGTATTCATAAATGAATATTAGTATCATACAAATCACAACAGGAAGGCATTTTAAATAACAAAACATGCCTGAAGCATGGAAATGCAAATTAAGTTTTTAAAATAAAAAACTTCATTAAGAAGTATTTGTAAGCAATTTGAGTTATTGAAAGAAGAATACAAATTCAGAGGAAATTATTAAATCAGGGGGAGCATCTATAAGTATGATATAATGCACTCTTTTTCCTTAACTAAGTTTTTATCACTGAGTTTTCTTAGTAAGGTTTTAATGAGGCTGGGTCATGATCCAGAAGTATCAGCCCAAAAGTAACATACAAAAATGAGTTATAATGTACTCTTTTTCCTTATTTAAGATTTTTCCCACTGGGTTTTTCTTATTAAGGTTTTAACGAGGCATTACATTGATCCAGAAGTATCATATTACTTTTGACGTAGTAAATATGACATTTTATATTGCACTCCTTTTCCTTCACTAAGATTTTTCCCATCGGGTTTTTCTTAGTAAGGTTTTGACGATGCACATTTTGATCTAGAAGTATCAAACATCTTTTGATCTAGAAGTATCAAACATCTTTTGATGAAGCAAACTATTATTTATGAAGAAGATAAGGCAGTTTGCATGACTCAGATTCAAGTGAATTATATCAAGGCTGATAGGATGGAGCAAATTTCTTCTAAATTTCTCTTCACACATGAATGAAAGGATAACAAGAATGAGGGGAAACAAATTCAGTTCAAGAAAGGCGGGTAGATCTGTTCTCAAAGGCAATTTCCAAATCAACATTCCATAAGATGATGTATAAAATTGGCATGCGTCGACTACATCAATAAACTAATTGAATAATGAGTTATAAATAATGGGGAGCATATAAAAATATGCTATAATGTACTCTTTTCCTTCATTAATATTTTTCCCAATGGATTTTTGTTAGTAAGGATTTTAATGAGGCATTATCCTGATCCTGAAGTATCAACCCTTACTATAACATTATAAAATATGTTACCTAAAGATGAAATGAATTAGCACTCTTTTCCTTGTTTATGATTTTTCCCACAGGGTTTTTCATAAAAAGGTTTTTAATGAGGCATTGTTTTGATCCTGAAGAATCAAACTCTTTTAAGGAATATCATTTTAATATGATATTCATAATGTCAGACGCTATACTCTTTTTCTCGTTCAAGGTTTTTCCCATTGAGTTTTCCTGATAGAGTTTTGAAGACAACAGACAATAGTTGCATCGACTGAATGGATAATTATAAGGGGAAGAAATCGTCATATATGTTTTTAAAAGGGACAACTTCAAGTTAGTAAAGAATTCAAGATTTTGAAGACGCATATTCAAGGGGGAATTTTGTAATATATATGAGTGAATATGCTTTTGTCATATTCTGTTTAGTCCCACATTGTGGGATAAGTTTTACTCCAACCTCCCAAGCCTTTATATAAGGAGCTCATGTAATGTAAATAGGTTACCGATTGATGAATGAATAAAAAGTATCCTCTTTCTCCTCCTCTAATGGCTTTCTTATTGTATATTATTTACAACAAGAATCCTTTTATTTGAATCTTCATATATAAAAAATGTATATTTTAATGTCAGCATATTTTCCAACAATAAATCTTTTTGCATGATTCATGCATATACTAAAGGTACATTTTAATGTACACAAAAATTTACCATACTTGAACCTTTTATATGATTCATGCATACATTAAATTGTAATTTTAAATGTACACACACATTTACCATACTTGAATCTTTTTATATGATTCATGCATACATTAAATTGTAATTTTAAATGTGCACACACATTTACCATACTTGAAACTTTTTATGTTACAAAGAAAAAATGTAATCCTTTTTCCCTTGTAAAGCAAATGTGATCTTTTTATTTGCAAAGAAAATGTAATCCTTTTTACATTGTATACAAAAAATGTAATCTTTTCTATATTCCATAGGAAATGAAATCTTCTCTATTTTACATAAAAATGTAAAATGAAATCTTCTTTGTTTTACATAAAAATGTAAATTTTTATGTTACATCATTTTAAACAAGTAATGAATCATTATTACATAAAAATGTGAATTTTTTTTATTTTACAACAACTTTCCTATTTAAACAAATGTTCATTTTTCATATTTTCTCCTTTACAATAAAAATGTAAATTTTTATTGTTTAACTTTTTTTCTCTTTTTTTATAACAGAATTTTTTTTATAATTCTGACGCGTTTTCTTTTTAAAATTTCTTAAAATAAAATTTTAAATTCTTTCTGATTTTTCCGATTGTCACACACTTGAAGAGAATCACCATGCAAAAAAGTGTAGGTTGATGAGTTTCAACCCTGTAAGCAAGTTTCTTGATATGTGTGAACAAAAGAGAGATTATTATTTCATAGTATTATCTATACATGCATTGCAAGCAAAACCTGAGAAGGATTTGACGATCTCCAAGAGGAATATCCACGTCTCAGTTTTATTCCAAGAAATAAAAGTCCCTTTAGTATACATGAAATATGCTGTGTCATTCAATAATAATAGAGAGATCTAATGCGGATCAAATAGTGATAATCGAAAATGATAAGGTTTAATGTAATGGTTCTTGTGCTTTTGTTTTTATCTTATTTCTATTTTTTAAAATTAAAACCAAGTACTTTGTTCATGCAGCATTTTGAAGCATTTTGTTCTTAATATTAAAACAAAATAAGTCCCTCGTTATCCTATAAAACATAATATTTTCATTAGGTAATTACTATATTGAAATTACCTGCAATAAAAATTAAAGCTATATCACAGAATAATTGTTCATGCAACATAAGAAATTCGAACTTAGAATTTCAGCCAAAATCAGAATCGCCACCTCAATTCACCAATCAATCCACAACTATCAAACTTGCTTCCACCCCCAAATTCAAATTCCTAGACAACATACATCAAACCGATGATTTTATTTCCTAAAAAAACATAACAATATAAGATTGAGTATTACGTACGATTCATCTTTAACTAATCGAGGATAACCTTCGGAGGAAAGGGAAAGGGACAAGCATGGAACATGAGATTTGAAGAAATTGCAGGGAGATGGGTTTGGGGAAAAGAGAAGGAACGCGGCCTAATTTTTATTTTTATTTCGAAACACGGGCTAAGAAGGAAACGACAATTGGGCTTAGGGAAAATCCAACAAAGTAATGGATTTCTGAAAATGTGAAATCTGCACCCAAAACTTGCTCCACCAGTGTGTAAGTTTTACACCTTGTTTAGAAATCGGGGTGGATTGTTCCGGAATCTCCAAACTGCCGACTCGCTTGTTTAACAAGCGCATGGAGTAAAGTGCTTGTTCAAAAAGCGCGTAAAGGGCAGCGGCTTTATTATCCTTGCGCCTATTGATCAGACGCAAGGAGGTCAACCGCTATATTCCCAATGGCTCAATTTAGTAACAGTTATATTTTTCAAACCCTACGAATGCACCACCCCTCTATTTTCTTCCACATCAACTCATCTTCTACCACATCTAAATTTATTAAAAAAATGGTTACTGATTTTGATGTCGATGCCCCAAGAATTAGCTTTGAATCTTTTGATTTACAAAATCTAGGCCAACCGTTTGGTGGAATGCTAACTACTTCAAGTTGGAGTGCTACTGAAGACTATGATCTTAGCTACATATACTGCTCACTTTCGCTACATCCTATCCGTGGTGCCGATCAAAGTAATTAAACATTTTGGGGCAGAATCACTAAAGCATACAACAGGAAGAACATGGATCTGAATAGAAGTGTAGCTTCCATCAAAGGTCGTTATTGTAAAATTAATCGTCACACTCAATGTTTTGATTCACAGATGTTCAAGCTGAAGCAGAGTAACCCAAGTGTATTTGGAAGTGAAACTCATATGGTAATAATTGTTTACGTTTTTTTTATACTTTGCATCTTATCGTTGTTGTAAAAGATTCATATTATTAATGCAGTGACTTGCCGAAAACAAGTTATTTAAACAAACATATAAACCAGATAGTAAACAAGGACCTCATTTCTATCAGTTCATGCATGTGTATGAAAAACTGGTTAATCATGTGAAATGGAAATCTTCACTTCAGAAAACAGTCCAAGACGTCCAATCAAGCAGTAGTCGTAGGAAAGATCCAAGATTTGGAGATAGTTGTAGTCTGAGATATTCGTAGGACAGTGCTACTATTAGTTTAGAAGAAGATGCAAACCTTACTGATGACCGATATGTTAGGCTTGAAGGATCCAAGGCGGCAAAGAAAAAACAAGTGGTAGGAGCAAATGAAGGCGAAATCAGAAAACTATTAAAGGAGTCTAACGATATGTACTTGAGCGCACTTGAGAGCAGAAGCATTCACCCCTAAGAAAGGATTGACGCAATTCATCAACTTGTTGAGGTAAAACGATGAAAGGTGGAAGATGCAGTCATGTTTACGGATATTTCGCAAATGGATGATATGGAACACGAGTATACAAAATCTCGGAGATTTGAGATAATGAGGCGAAGAAGAGAAGGAGGTATGTGATTGTAGAAACTTGGACATAAACTTTAGTTGGCTTTGTATGCGCTAGTTTGGTGTAAGTTGCATTTTGTCTATGTGGCATAGGAATGGTTAAAGTTGACTTATGTATTTGCCGTAAAATTATATCGAATCAAATTATATGAAAATTTATATTGATAAGTTAATTAAATGTTATTGTAACAATCCGGAATTTCAGAACCAATTTTTTTTTTTTTAGATATTTTAATTGATTTTGAATATTTAAAATGAGTTGTTTTAAATAATAATGACTAAAAAATTATTTTAATCGAAGTTAGAACGTATAAATTTATTTTAATTATAAATAGAGTTTGAAAAGGCGTGGTAGTTTGAAAATTCGATTTTAAATTTCAATTGAATGTATATGATTCAATATAAATCGGATTTCAGTAAAACCAAAAGCATTTGAATTTGTTTAATTATATCTTTCTAACGAATGTGAAAAATTCAAATTTCATAATATAAATTGAAAGTTATGTCCAGTTTAAAATTTAAAATAGTCACTATGGAATATATATATATTAAATAATATAAAGCCCTTAAAAATACCCATTTTGCAAACGACCTCCATTTTCGAAAAAACCACTTTTGTTGGATCCATAATGTCAAATTATTGATAGATTAAAATTTTCATAATTTTTGGAATTAGTATGTGAGCGTGGCAAAAGAAAATGTGTTTTGACAATTTCAGTTGAATTGGATTGACCAGAAAATGACCATTTTTCAAACGGTCCACAAATTGATGAAATTGGTTTTTTTAGGACCGTATCGTCTAAACATAGCTAGAAATAATTTTTCTGGAATTTTGGGAGCCAGTATGCGACCCCCGAAATTAGTTTTAAGGGCTTTATATTATATTATTATATATATAAATTCCATAGTGACTATTTTAAATTTTAAATTGGACATAATTCACAATTTATTAAGTGAAATCTCAATTTCTTGCATTTGTTAGAAAGATATAATTAAACAGATTATAATATTTCTTGTTGGACTAAAATTCGATTTATTTTGAATCCTGTACATTCAGTTGAAATTTAAAATCGAATTTTCAAACTACTGCGCCATTTTTGGTTCGTTTTAAAATTAAATTAAATTTATAAGTTCTAACTTCGATTTAAATAAATTTTGAGTCGTGAATTCTCAAAATAATTCATTTCAAGTATACGAAATAAATCGTTTGCCTGAAACATGTTTGTTTAAACCAAAAAAATATAGAACACCACAGATACAGTATTGTCATCATCATCCTAACATCCACACAAAAAACATACTTCAATGTCAAAACACGTGTAACCTAACATCTTTCGTATCCTTTCAAAGCTCTATTTTCTCTCTCGATTCTTGGAAAAATATTTCCAATATTCTACTTCCTTTATTCGAGAGAATATCTCTTATTCCAGTTAGAAAATATTTCTAAATATTCACGAATCCTTATTTTCTGTATTCACAAAATATACCTTATTAATATTGGAAAATATTTCTGTATCGACCCGGAATTTTGGGGACAATTTAATATTTTTTTTATTTTAGAAATTTTAAGGGAATTTTAATATTTAAAATAATTTATTTTAAATAGGAACGACTAAAATTTTATTTTAAAACGAATAAATTCAATTTAATTATAAAAGGAGTTTAAAACAACGCTGTAGTTTGAAATTTTGAATTGGAACTTTGACTGAATGTACAGGATTCAAAATAAATCAGAATTGAATGAAACCAGAAATATTTAAATCTATTTAATCATATCTTTCCAACGAATCTGAAAAACTGAAATTTCGTTTAAAAATCAAAAGTTATGTCCAGTTTAAAATCTAGAAAAGTCGCTGTAGAATTTATATATTTTAATATAATGTATAGCCCTTAAAAATAGCCATTTTACAAACGACCTCTGTTTTCGACGAAACCACTTTTGTTGGAACCAGAATGTCAAATTATTGTTAAGTTTAATTTTCCAGAATTTTTCGAATCAATATGTGAGCGTGGCAAAGGAAAACATGTTTTGTCAGTTTCGGTCAAATTTAATCGACTGAAAAATAGCCATTTTCAAACAGTCTCAGAATTCGATGAAATTAGTCTTGTTAGAACCGTATCGTCAAAACGTAACTAGAAATAATTTTTCTGGAATTTTTAAAGGTCGTATGTGGCCCCGGTAATTTAAAATGTACGTTTGAATTTAATAATTAAATGGTTTATAATTTAATTTAAAGGAAAACATATCGTAACAGCCGAACTGGGTTACGAAACATATTCCATTGTGTTCGGGACGGGGGTTATTAGCTGGGGTGACACTTGTTGGGTTCGATTTAGAGTTGATAGCAACGAACCATTATTTTTCAAGTTAAAGGAATTAAATAATATAAATTATACACGTATAAATACACGTATTTTACCGTAGCCCTAAACCTAATATTTTGTACAGCCGCCACCCTAAATCCTCAATGGCCGATTTGCTCCCTCCTTCTTCCCCCTCTTTCTCCCCATCCGCGCCTCCGTGATTAAAACTTCCGATCAGAAAATGTTAAACACTTCGAGATGAGTGAAATCAACGGCTGTGATGAATTAATTCGACCTGAGGTGGCCAGAAGTGGAGCTCGAAGTTGCTGCGTTCCCGAGCGTTTTCCGCAGCCTCTGGTGGTGCGAGCAGGCCCCTGCTCCTGGCGGCGGCGGTGAGGTCTTCGACGTGGTAGCACTTGATCTTGGTCCGACGAAGTATGGAGATGGCAAAGTCAATACCTAGTTGCGTGTTAATGGGTTTGTGGGTGATTGGGGAAGACGATGAGTATCAGAAAACAACGGCCTCTTGTTTGATTAGCCAATGTAATCAATTCTATAATTAAATTAATTAAGGAATTTAAATTGTGTTATCTTCAAATGATCATATCTTTTGCAAATGAAATCAGAAATTGATGAAATCCGTCGCGTTGGATTCACAACGAAAAACTCTACAACATGGAACCGGCTAGGACCATTTCCGAGCAGATATAATTTTGGCCAACTCTCGAATCTGATTTATTCAGAAATGAACTGAAGGTGAGAAATCCTCTTCCTTTTTCTTTTATAAAATTAAAATTTTCTTAATCATGAAACATATCTTGATTTGATGTTGTTCTGTGGATTCTCATATGTGATTTGATCGATGGTTGTTGTGTTATTAGATTTGTTAATTAACGATTGTGTTAATTAGAAAAATAGTGAAACCAAACCATCGTGTTGAGTTATTGGATTTGTAAATTATCATTTTGTGATTTGTCGACTCAAATGTTAACAATGGTGTTGATTAGAAAGATAGTCAAAACAAAAATTATCATTTATGTTATATTTGAAATGACAACATATAATTGTTATTTATGGTTTAATTAGAACGGACATGTCATCCTTGCTTAAGTAGAATCGATGAAATATGAATGTCATCATGGTTTAATTAGAATTCAAAGAAAAATGTTAACATATGAAAAATATTTTTATATGTCATTAGAATACTTAAAAAGATTAAATTAGAAATGAACATTTTTGTGTCATTAAAAAGGTTAAATTAGAAATGAACATTTTTGTGTCATTAAAAAGATTAAATTAGAAATGAAACATTTTTATGTCATTAAAAAGATTAAATTAGAAATGAACATTTTTGTTAGAGAATAGAATAGGAACAAAAATTCACATTTTTGTTATTGAATAAGAATTGATACAAAAGTTACATTTTTTGTTAAAATGTAAATAAAGAACAAAAGTTACATTTTTTGTTTAAATGTAATAAAATGACAAAAGTTACACTTTTGTTAATGAGATTATAGAGAGCAAGATTAACACTTTTTTTAATGAGATTATAGAGAGCAAGATTAACACTTTTGTCAATGAGATTATAAAGAGCAAGATTAGCCTTTTTGTTAATTATATTATAAAGGATAAAATTAACCTTTTTGTTAATTAGATTATAGAGAAAATTTTCATTTTTGTTTACATTAGAAGTTTACAAACAAATTCATCGTTTTGTTTGCATTAGAAGTCAATAAACAAAATTCTCATTTTGTTTACATTAAAAGTTTACAAACAAAATCATCGTTTTGTTTGCATTAGGAGTTAAGAAACAAAATCATCATATTTGCTTACGTTAAAAAGAATGGATTTAAAAATGTATATTTTCATACATTAAAGAAGAAGAGTTAAGAACGTATATTTTCATACATTAAAGAAGGTGAGTGAAAATGTATATTTTTATACATTAAAAAGGTATGGATAGAAAATGTACATTTTATACATAAAAGGGATGAACTAGAAAATGTATATCTTTCTATACATTTTGAAAGAATGAATAGCTAAACATTCATTTATTTTCATTAAAGTAGAAGTAGACAGAAATACTTATTTTTGTCCAAATTAAAAGAATGAAACAAAATATAGCATCTTTATGTTATATTAGATTTGAAACACCAAATATACGCTTTTGGCAATTTACATTAGTTGAAACCGATTATTCACTTTTGTCAATTTACCCTAGTGAAACAAAATATGATTTAAAAAGTTACATTTTGTTTGCACTTTTAGATGCAAACAAATATTATATTTTTATTTTGTATTTTAGTTAGAAATGGAAATATACATTTTTGCTTGCAAATTTAGTTGTAAACAAAACATTTAATAAAGATTATATTTATTTATTTGCATATTTAGATGCAAATAAACATCGTAGTTAAAAGATTATATTTTAATTTGCATATTTAGAGGCAAATAAACACCGTAGGAAAAAGATGCATTTAGTTTGCAAATCTAGCTGTGAACTTAACTTTAAATTTAAAAGTTATCCTGTGATAGCCCGTAACTTCCCCGGTAAGGAAAGCCTGGATTACCTTGAGAACACAACAAAATAGAAAGCAAACAGAAGAAAATTTTGTTGTTAATCACAACAATTCCATCAGAATACAAGAATATACAGAGTATAAATGAATAAATTACATTGAACAAATATCAGAGATTTAAATTACATTTAAATACATCGCAGCGGAAAATAATACAAAACACAACTGAAGGTGATATACGGATACAGAGCTTTCCAGATGTCATTCCAGCTGTAAATCAGGATCCTGTGAATATAAATCTGCAAAACCAAAACTACTAGTTGCCCGTGTGGAAAATAAGGGCACCTAGAGTTTAGGTTAAAACAATAAACTCCAGGTCAGTCATTTGACTGGTGTGAGAACTAAAACAGTTATTTAAAACTTTACTTTAAAAGAGAGTAATTCAAGGGACCACGCCGTATAACACGGAACGGGTTTCCTCCCAGGAATACTAGTGCATATAACAAAACAACGCAATGTTCTTTGGAAAAATAAAGCTATTATAAGACCCAAGTCCCATCACACAATGCAACGCAAGCCGGAGGATAGGGTTTTCCCTTATAAAAGCCAAACATGCTTGGTACATTTAAAACAAATCACTTGATACTATAATAAGTGTATAGTGTCAAAACAATTCAATCATAAATATCAACCATAGGCGGCATGGGTACCATCTATCATGTCGCCATACTAGTTCTACAATTAAAACCGCAATATCACGTATTGGAAATTGGATTTCCATCATGAGTCGAGGCAAGGGGCAAGCTCCTCTCCGTTCGAGACACTCTAGCAAATATCTCAGGACCCCACTTTGATCCTTGGAATCGGCTGGGCCGGTCCTCTCTTACTTTTGAGGATTGGCAATTCCTGAAGTTTCCCGGTCCTTACAGACCTATATCCGAGGCGCTTCGCATTCCAACAACCACACAGGTGAAAAGTATATAAATGTCAGGGCTGGTAGGTCACTGACACCACCCTAGCTAGAAAGAAACGTCGTGCTCTCCCAGCGGTCTGTCTCCCGTTTTTGACTCATACCGAGGTGTGAGGCTCGCGAGTTCACGTTATACACAAAGCTACGCCACACAGGCCGTGCTTTGATCATCAACCACAAGACTTTGCATTTCAACAGAAGCCTTGATCAATTGCCACTTACACGTGCCACACTGGCAATTCACTCTATGCGACTGATGTCCATCGATATACAACCTCTGAGCTCGTACGTCTCAGAGAAGGGCGTTAAGCAAGAGAATAAATTCACCGTCGCCAAACAGATGTATATTTAATAGAGATCAATCAACTCAGAGTAAAATCCAATGTCAGACACACAATCCATTTACAAGTTTGTTCTGGGTCTGAACGAAACAGAGGCACTTTCCTCGCATATCCATCCATCTCCAAGTACGTCTGGACGATCACCAACTGTTTCCCTCATCCTGAGTGTACAGCCCAATCAAGATCATCAGTAATCACCCAAACGATGTGAAGACTTCCGGTCTTTGACCACCGTCTTCATCTTCGACATCTCGTCGAATCGGTTATTCAGAGTGGGTATAAACCCGGCCTTTCTGAATAACCCACGTATATGATAAACAAATGTTACACAAATACGACAAACGCCTCATTCCAATTCAGAATATTCTTTTATTCACAAAATCACATTCTTAGGGAAAGGTTCCCATAAATTTTATCAAAGATAAATTCTTTTAAATTTATTCTTTAATCTTCCTTTGGATGTCATTTCAAACCATGTTAAGGTTTTCCAAACTAGTCGGGATTAACGAACCACACCGAAGTAATTATTTATTTTATTTCCCAATCCCAACCTATTCATCCCATGGAGCAAAACTGGTAATACTCCATATCTAACACCACGGTGTTATCGGTAAAATTAATTACCATTTCACGTTCAAATCTAATTAAAGATTTAACTATCGCTTTGGAGCAAAACTGGTGATACTCCATTCTCGCTTACTTTCCAAATTTGATAATTTAAATTATCAATTCACATTTCAATCTAATTACAGATTCATTAAACTCCTTTTACTGGGTTAAAGAACTAATGTCATTTAAAACACAGTTCACGATAAACCCACATCACATTCTATTTATTATCGGGTTAAATAACAAGTGTTATTTAAAACATCATTCACGATAAACCCACAAATCAATTCTAATTCAATTCTAATTAAATATATTAGAAATTCTAGTTATTTAAAACCCATTTCAAATCCAATTTATTTATTTAAAAATAAATAAATTATTATTCTAGTTCAAAACTAGTTCATTTCGATAAAAATCTATTTTTATCTTTACAAAATTTGGATTTTTCATCCCAGTTCTTCACAAATCATTTCTTTTGATTTTACACAAATTATTAATATTTTTAATAATTTTATCAAGGCCCGTACAGTCGATTTCCATCAACGGCCATCGAACTGCACTTTCAGCGACCTTTTCTGAAATTGATTTGGACATATCTCCAAATCCAACCGTTAGATTTCAAATTTCTAATCTTCGTTAGAAAGCTCTTTTCGATACGAACCCAACGGTTCCAATTTTAGGAGAATCCGACGGTCGGATCTCCCGTACTGTTCATTCGAAGTCAATGGTCGAAATTCACGAACTGCCGCAGCGCAGCGCATTCTATTCAGGCCATTATATATATAATATATATATATTATATATATTTCATCAATTCCCTTTTAAAACTTATTTTATAAATCGTTTTAAATTCGTTTTCGAAACGATTTCAACTTCATATTCAATTTCGAATCAAAATTGAATATTCCACATCATCGATATGCAAATGATAATATTTTCAAAACGTTATATTTTGAAATCACTTCTTTTCTATATTTGTTATAAAAACAAGTATAATCGATATAAATTTCGTTCGCGACAAAATGGCGCATCTCTAATCAACACGGCTTTATATTTTTCAATAACTTTGTTATTCTATTCAACAAATGAATATTTATTCTATTCAACACATAAATCTATATTTTTTTAACACCTGACTAATCTCAACAAATGAGTACTGTCAACACGTGACTAATTTTGTTATTTAATATATTTTATAAAATTATGATTTCCATCGTTAAATTTTTAATCAAACTCTAACCGTAAATTAGTAAGAGAGCAATTCTCTAAATATTAACCCCGAAGGCCGAAACCAACATCAGATCAATATCCAGGAGACCACTCACCTTACCTATTTTCTATTTAGTTTCAAATTTTATATATGATAAAGATGTAAATTTTATTGTTAAAATATTTTGTTCAACACATGACTAATCTCAACGAATGAGTACTGTCAACACATGAACCTTTATTTATAATATTCTTTATTTTTCCAATTGGAATGAGGCCCAATCAATTACCATATAATGTTAATTATATGGATTCCATACAACACATGTATATAATAGCAACGATAAATAATCAACCATCATCCAAAGTGCACCACACAACTGCATAAGCATTAAATATAAATATCTAACGCTTATAACAGTTTGTCAATCAATCGATCGACATACAACTAATTATTGGGATTAGTGTATGTCATATATCATCCCAATACCCGTGAGGGGTTTCAGTCCACAAACACTGAATATTATTTGTGCAGTTGGGCGATGTGTAAAATTTATCGTCCCAATCAATGTCCTTCAAATAGGTGTACATAAACAAACCGTCCGGTTTGTAAATGACTATTTATTTATTCACGTTCACGTTAAAAATTATATTTTTAACGATGAATTACTTTATTTCAACACATGAATTTCTACTCAGTTCATTTATTCAATAAAATGATATTTTTATTTTTCTAACTTATTTTACAAAATTTCAGCGGCATAACGACACGATACTAGAAACGGGACAAGGCCTAGCCTTATCCCCGGTCTAATAATGGCCCACGCCATACACATACCAATTTAAATCAATTCCATTTCACCAAACAACCAAATTCAAACCAATCATCCAATCAACTACACAACCAAACAAACAAGTCATCCATGGTCTGTGGACGATGGGTGTCGGGTGCTACTAAGCACCGTCTGCATCCTAGTATATACGTTAACTAGAAAATAAATTAAAAGTGAGGAGTTCTCACCTAAAAGCTAAACCAAACGCTGTGACTCTTCTTATGTAGAAATCTTGGCCGTGCTCGCCTTTTGTCAATTTCGTTGTCCGTAGCCACTACATATATAAAAATCACATTTTTATATTGTTGCTATGCATATAAAAATTCTATTTTTATAATCACTCTATATGGATAAAAATCACATTTTTATATTGCTACTATATAGATAAAAATTCTATTTTTATACCACTCCTCTCTAAATAAAGATTATATTTTTATCACGCTATTCTCTATATAAAAATTATATTTTTAATACTTCTACTTTATAAAAATTATATTTTTATATTTCACATATGATAAAAATCATATTTTTATCATTCCTATAATATAAAAATCATATTTTTATTATACTTCATTCGTCAAAAACCATAGAAGCTTTAAAGCGGAGAAAACTCACATTTTTTCGCCCGGATTCGCTGTTCTGGTTCCAGAATTTGCAAACGAGCTTTCATCTTCACACCATTTTTTTTCTAGCTTAAACGAGCCATTCCAAACAACTTTCGCCTAGTGGTCTTCCTCCCGAAAATGTGCCATTTCGCCGGAAATCGCGAAAAGACAGCATTTTGACAGTGTTTGAACAACAGACTTTGGACGCGTTTTCCCGACAACTCCGCAATGCAAAATGAGACTATCATATACAAAATCGAAGAGAAAATCGTGCTTTTCGACTTTGGTCTTGAGGAACTTTGTCTAGAAACGCACGGTTTGGGAGTTATTCGCGAAATAGTGACAGGGTGTTTTGTGCAAAACGGGAAATTATTGAAAAATGTGATTTTTGAGGAGGAGGGGCCCACGGTCGGAATTGGGGGGCCTGAGGGGGGCGCCGGACCTGATTGGAGGTGGGGAGGCCGCTGGTGGTGGCGGTGGGGCGCGGGAGGTGGTGGCCGGAGGAGCTAGGGTTGGAGAAGGGTTTGTAGAAAAGGAGAGAGAGAAAGAGGAGGAGGTGGCGCCGGAGGGGAGGAGGAGCGGCGGCGGTGGGTGGTGGCAGTGGAAGAGGGGCGGAAGCCCTCTTGGAGGAGAAGGCCATTTATTTTCTTTTTGGAAGAAAGAGGAAGAAGAAGAAAGTGAGAAATGTAAAGGAGGAAAAGTGATTATATGCTCGTTTCTCGCCTATCGTCCGAACGCCGACGATATCCAATTGCCGCGCATTTCGGACACGACATAGTGGACATGAAGACGAGTCCAACAAAACAAGTTTCGTCGAATTCCGAGTTCGTTTGACCATCCGTTAAAATTCTCAAAAATGCTCAGATAAGCTCAAAAAATGCGATTTTGGCGCACCATTTCTTCTTGCACGCTCACATGCTAACCCCAAAAATCATGCCCTTTTAGATTTAACCATTATTAGACGATACAAATCCAGAAAAAAAAACGAAATCGAATTTTGAGGTCGTATCAATAATGTACCTTTGTAAAATGACTGCATGTTTTACCCTGAACTATTTTAACACGCACGGCCACATACTAACTCCGTTCGACGCATCCTTTGGAACTCAACAATGATTTGTCATTATGAATCCAGAAAAATTTATCTCGTCGAATTCTGAGCTCATATGCAATATTTCACTTTTTAAGGGCTATGTTTTGCTAACCGAAAAGCTCCTGCCAATTGCCACTATTCCGAATATCGGAATATATCGAAGCTTATACTTTTCGGAGTTCTAAACGGCATTTTGAACTCAATGGAAGTGGTTTTGAGTACAAATTCATCCATACGCAAAATATGACTTTTTGGGCCATGTACAATTTCCATAGCGACTATTCTGAATTTTCAACTGAGCATAACTTTAGATTCCCGCTACGAAATTTTGATTTTTCGGATTCGTTGGAAAGATATTCTCAATTAGATTCTAATATTTTTGGTTTTGCCAAAATCCGGCTTATTTTGAATCCTGTACATTCATTTGAATTTTGAAATCGAATTATCGAACTACCGCGCCATTTTCAAATTCCTTTTATAATTATAAATAATTATTTTTATTCTAACGACGATCTATATGAATATATACGTTCTAATTCTATTCAAAATAAATTTCTCGTCGATATTATTTAAAATAATTCATTTTAAATAATCAAAATTCATTAAAATTGTCAAAATAAAAATTTTAAATTGGCTCAGAATTTCCGGGTTGTTACAATCTCCCCCACTTAAAACTTTTCGTCCCCGAAAAGGAACGAAGCTAAAAGTTGTTTAACAAATCAACTCAACTTCCATTGTTTTTGTTACGGCTTAAGTTCTTCAGCTTTTCAGTTTCTAAGAACTTTTCAAATTTTTCAAAAATTTGGCTAACACCCTAAATTTCCGAAAAATTTCGCCATGACCTCCCCTGCACCGGGAGCACCGGGAAAATCCCGAAATTGCCATACAGACCCTCTGATCTCAAAAAGAAAAAGCCAAGCGGCTAGCCAATCGGCTCATAAAATCATCAACACCCAAACAAAACAGTAAATTATTGTAAACATGTACCAATTTGTCGGGCAAATAATTTTATTCTTCTACTATAGCCTCCTTGCTATGACCTGTTCAATGTAAGTACATGTATATGCAAGCAAATGGGACTAATTTTCAATACAATTCGCTATTTGGTACAATTAGGCATAATGGTTTAAAATATCAAACAAATAAAAAACAACACAACCAGCAATCAATTAGTGAATTAACGTTTCAAATTCATAACTTTGATATATATACAAAAATCACATTTTTGATGCCAATTCACAACAATAAATCTAGCAATATTTTGGTTCTCACACCAGTCTAATGGAAATATATAGATATCACACCTTCGAAATACGAGCATAAATACTGATGATGGCGCGCCATCATCAGAATCATGTCCGGGCGACTAGAGTGTGATTCTATATCTATCCAGTATATTAAAACTTCGAATATACGTTCATGACGCGTATATGCAAAATCTTTATATATTGGATTGTCCAAATTCAATACAAATAAAATATTCAAATACGTATAAAATGGTTTAAATTTTCAAAACAAATCTGTTTTCATTTGAAAAATATATTCTTCACACTCGTTCTAGGATACTACTAATCCTATCTCTAACGAGTCATTCTAATTGGATATTACTAATCCAATATCTGATGAATTCTTTCGTTCAGTTCTAATGTGTCTTGTTCTCGAGCTCTGTAAACCAAAACTCTGATACCAACTGTAAGGACCCATAACTTCCCCGTGAAGGAAAGAGCGGATACTTTGAGAACAACACACATCGGAAAACAGACAGAAGAACATTTCATTGTTATTACAACAATTCCATCAGAATACAAGAATATACAGAGTATAAATGAATAAATTACATTCAACTAATATCAGAGATTTAAATTACATTTAAATACATCGCAGCGGAAAATAATACAAAACACAACTGAAGGTGATATACGGATACAGAGCTTTCCGGATATCATTCCAGCTGTAAATCAGGATCCTGTGAATATAAATCTGCAAAACCAAAACTACTAGCTGCCCGTTTGGAAAATAAGGGCACCTAGAGTTTAGGTTAAAACAATAAACTCCAGGTCAGTCATGTGACTGGTGTGAGAACTAAAACAGTTATTTAAAACTTTACTTTAAAAGAGAGTAATTCAAGGGACCACGCCGTATAACACGGAACGTGTTTCCTCCCAAGAATACTAGTGCATATAACAAAACAACGCAATGCTCTTTGGAAAAATGAAGCTATTATAAGACCCAGGTCCCATCACACAATGCAACGCAAGCCGGAGGATAGGTTTTTCCCTTATAATAGCCAAACATGCTTGGTACGTTTAAAACAAATCACTTGATACTATAATAAGTGTATAGTGTCAAAACAATTCAATCATAAATATCAATCATAGGCGGCATGGGTACCATCTATCATGTCGCCATACTAGTTCTACAATTAAAACCGCAATATCATGTATTGGAAATTGGATTTCCGTCATGAGTCGAGGCAAGGGGCAAGCTCCTCTCCGTTCGAGACACTCTAGAAAATGTCTCAGGACCCAACTTTGATCCTTGGAATCGGCTGGGCCGGTCCACTCTTACTTTTCAGGATTGGCAATTCCTGAACACACGTTTCCCGGTCCCTACAGACCTATATCCGAGGCGCCTCGCATTCCAATAACCACACAGGTGAAAAGTATATAAATGTCAGGGCTGGTAGGTCACTGACACCACCCTAGCTAGAAAGAAACGGCGTGCTCTCCCAGCGGTCCGTCTCCCATTTTTGACTCCTCCGAGGTGTGAGGCTCGCGAATTCATGTTATACACAAAGCTACGCCACACAGGCCGTGCTTTGATCATCAACCACAAGACTTTGCTTTTCAACAGAAGCCTTGATCAATTGCCACTTACGCGTGCCACACTGGCAATTCACTCCATGCGACTGATGTCCATCGATATACAACCGCTGAGCTCGTACGTCTAAGAGAAGGGCGATAAGCAAGAGAATAAATTCTCCGCCGCCAAACAGATGTATATTTAATAGAGATCAATCAACACAGAATAAAATCCAATGTCAGACACACAATCCATTTACAAGTTCGTTATGGGTCTGAACGAAACCGGAGGCACTTTCCTCGCATATCCATCCATCTCCAAGTACGTCTGGACGATCACCAACTGTTTCCCTCATCCTGGGTGTACAACCCAATCAAGATCATCAGTAATCACCCAAACGATGTGAAGACTTCTGGTCTTCGTCCACCGTCTTCATCTTCGACATCTCGTCGAATCGGTTATTCAGAATGGGTATAGACCCGGCCTTTCTGAATAACCCACGTATATGATAAACAAATGTTACACAAATACGACAAACGCCTCATTCCAATTCAGAATATTATTTTATTCACAAAATCACATTCTTAGGGAAAGGTTCCCATAAATTTTATCAAAGGTAAATTCTTTTAAACTTATTCTTTAATCTTCCTTTGGATGTCATTTCAAACCATGTTAAGGTTTTCCAAACTAGTCGGGATTAACGAACCACACCGAAGTAATTATTTATTTTATTTCCCAATCCCAACCTATTCATCCCATGGAGCAAAACTGGTAATACTCCATATCTAACACCACGGTGTTATCGGTAAAATTAATTACCATTTCACGTTCAAATCTAATTAAAGATTTAACTATCGCTTTGGAGCAAAACTGGTGATACTCCATTCTCGCTTACTTTCCAAATTTGATAATTTAAATTATCAATTCACATTTCAATCTAATTACAGATTCATTAAAACTCCTTTTACTGGGTTAAAGAACTAATGTCATTTAAAACACAGTTCACGATAAACCCACATCACATTCTATTTATTATCGGGTTAAAGAACAAGTGTTATTTAAAACACCATTCACGATAAACCCACAAATCAATTCTAATTCAATTCTAATTAAATATATCAGAAATTATGGTTATTTAAAACTGATTTCAAATCCAATTTATTTATTTAAAAATAAATAAATTATTATTCTAGTTCTAAACTAGTTCATTTCGATAAAAATCTATTTTTATCTTTACAAAAGTGGGATTTTTCATCCCAGTTCTTCAAAAATCATTTCTTTTGATTTTACACAAATTATAAATATTTTTAATAATTTTATCAAGGCCCGTACAGTCAATTTCCATCAACGGCCATCGAACTGCACTTTCAGCGACCTTTTCTGAAATTTATTTGGACATATCTCCAAATCCAACCGTTAGATTTCAAATTTCTATTCTTCTTTAGAAAGCCCTTTTCGATACGAACACAACGGTTCCAGTTTTAGGAGAATCCGACAGTCGGATCTCCCGTACTGTTCATTCGAAGTCAATGGTCGAAATTCACGAACTGCCGCAGCACGGCGCGTTCTATTCAGGCCATTATATATAATATATATATATATATATATATATATATATTATATATTTTGTCGATTCCCTTTTAAAACGTATTTTATAAATCGTTTTAAATTCTTTTTCGAAACGATTTCAACTTCATATTCAATTTTGAATCAAAATTGAATATTCCACATCATCGATATGCAAATGATAATATTTTCAAAACATTATATTTTGAAATCACTTCTTTTCTATATTTGTTATAAAAACGAGTATAATCGATATAAATTTCGTTCGCGTCAAAATGGTGAATCTCTAATCAACACGGCTTTATATTTTTCAATAACTTTGTTATTCTATTCAACAAATGAATATTTATTCTATTCAACACATGAATCTATAATTTTTTTAACACCTGACTAATCTCAACAAATGAGTACTGTCAACGCGTGACTAATTTTGTTATTTAATATATTTTATAAAATTATGATTTCCATCGTTAAATTTTTAATCAAACTCTAACCGTAAATTAGTAAGAGCAATTCCCTAAATATTAACCCCGAAGGTCGAAACCAACATCAGATCAATATCTAGGAGACCACTCACCTTATCTATTTTCCATTTAGTTTCAAATTTTATATATGATAAAGATGTAAATTTTATTGTTAAAATATTTCATTCAACACATGACTAATCTCAACGAATGAGTACTGTCAACACATGAACCTTTATTTTATAATATTCTTTATTTTTCCAATTGGAATGAGGCCCAATCAATTACCATATAATGTTAATTATATGGATTCCATACAACACATGTATATAATAGCAACGATAAATAATCAACCATCATCCAAAGTGCACCACACAACTGCATAAGCATTAAATATAAATATCTAACGCTTATAATAGTCTGTCAATCAATCAATCGACATACAACTAATTATTGGGATTAGTGTATGTCATATATCATCCCAATACCCGTGAGGGGTTTCAGTCCACAAACACTGAATATTATTTGTGCAGTTGGGCGATGTGTAAAATTTATCGTCCCAATCAATGTCCTTCAAATAGGTGTACAAAAACAAACCGTCCGGTTTGTAAATGACTATTTATTTATTCACGTTCACGTTAAAAATTATATTTTTAACGATGAATTCCTTTATTTCAACACATGAATTTCTACTCAGTTCATTTATTCAATAAAATGATATTTTTATTTTTCTAACTTATTTTACAAAATTTCGGCGGCATAACGACACGATACTAGAAACGGGACAAGGCCTAGCCTTATCCCCGGTCTAATAATGGCCCACGCCATACACATACCAATTTAAATCAATTCCATTTCACCAAACAACCAAATTCAAACCAATCATCCAATCAACTACACAACCAAACAAACAAGTCATCCATGGTCTGTGGACGATGGGTGTCGGGTGCTACTAAGCACCGTCTGCATCCTAGTATATACGTTAACTAGAAAATAAATTAAAAGTGAGGAGTTCTCACCTAAAAGCTAAACCAAACGCCGTGACTCTTCTTATGTAGAAATCTTGGCCGTGCTCGCCTTTTGTCAATTTCGTTGTCCGTAGCCACTACATATATAAAAATCACATTTTTATATTGTTGCTATGCATATAAAAATTCTATTTTTATAATCACTCTATATGGATAAAAATCACATTTTTATATTGCTACTATATAGATAAAAATTCTATTTTTATACCACACCTCTCTAAATAAAGATTATATTTTTATCACGCTATTCTCTATATAAAAATTATATTTTTAATACTTCTACTTTATAAAAATTATATTTTTATATTTCACATATGATAAAAATCATATTTTTATCATTCCTATAATATAAAAATCATATTTTTATTATACTTCATTCGTCAAAAACCCTAGAAGCTTTAAAGCGGAGAAAACTCACATTTTTTCTAACGTCCGGATTCGCTGTTCTGGTTCCAGAATTTGCAAACGAGCTTCCATCTTCACACCATCTTTTTTTCTAGCTTAAACGCGCCATTTCGAACAACTTTCACCTAGTGGTCTTCCTCCCGAAAATGTGTCATTTCACCGGAAATCGCGAAAAGACAGCATTTTGACATTGTTTGAACAATAGACTTTGGACGCGTTTTCCCGACAACTCCGCAATGCAAAATGGGACTATCATATACCAAATCGAAGAGAAAATCGTGCTTTTCGACTTTGGTCGTGAGGAACTTTGGCTAGAAACGCAAGGTTTGGGAGTTATTCGCGAAATAGTGACAGGGTGTTTTGTGCAAAACGGGAAATTATTGAAAAATGTGATTTTTGAGGAGGAGGGGCCCACGGCCGGAATTGGTGGGCCTGAGGGGGGCGCCTGACCTGATTGGAGGTGGGGAGGCCGCTGGTGGTGGCGGTGGGGCGCGGGGAGGTGGTGGACGAAGGAGCTAGGGTTGGAGAAGGGTTTGTAGAAAAGGAGAGAGAGAAAGAGGAGGAGGAAGAAGAGGAGGAGGAGGTGGCGCCGGAGGGGAGGAGGAGCGGCGGCGGTGGGTGGTGGGAGTGGAGGAGGGGCGGCAGCCCTCTTGGAGGAGGAGGCCATTTATTTTCTTTTTGGAAGAAAGAGGAAGAAGAAGAAAGTGAGAAATGTAAAGGAGGAAAAGTGATTATATGCTCGTTTCTCGCCTATCGTCCGAACGCCGACGATATCCAATTGCCGCGCATTTCGGACACGACATAGTGGACATGAAGACGAGTCCAACAAAACAAGTTTCGTCGAATTCCTTGTTCGTTTGACCGTCCGTTAAAATTCTCAAAAATACTCAGATAAGCTATAAAAATGCGATTTTGGCGCACCATTTCTTCTTGCACGCTCACATGCTAACCCCAATAATCATGCCCTTTTGTATTTAACCATTATTAGACGATACAAATCCAGAAAAAAAAAACAAAATCGAATTTTGAGGTCGTATCAATAATGTACCTTTGTAAAATGACTGCATGTTTTACCCTGAACTATTTTAACTCGCACGGCCACATACTAACTCCGTTCGACGCGTCCTTTGGAACTCAACAATGATTTGTCATTATGAATCCAGAAAAATCTATCTCGTCGAATTCTGAGCTCATATGCAATATTTCACTTTTTAAGGGCTATGTTTTGCTAACCGAAAAGCTCCTGCCAATTGCCACTATTCCGAATATCGGAATATATCGAAGCTTATACTTTTCGGAGTTCTAAACGACATTTTGAACTCAATGAAAGTGGTTTCGAGTCCAAATTCATCCGTACGAAAAATATGACTTTATGGGCCATGTACAATTTTCATAGCGACTATTCTGAATTTTCAACTGGGCATAACTTTTGATTCCCGCTATGAAATTTTGATTTTTCGGATTCAATGGAAAGATATTCTCAATTAGATTCTAATATTTTTGGTTTTGCCAAAATCCGGCTTATTTTGATTCCTGTACATTCATTTGAATTTTGAAATCGAATTATCGAACTACCGCGCCATTTTCAAATTCCTTTTATAATTATAAATAATTATTTATATTCTAACGACGTTCTCATTCTATTCAAAATAAATTTCTCGTCGATATTATTTAAAATAATTCATTTTAAATAATCAAAATTCATTAAAATTGTCAAAATAAAAATTTTAAATTGGCTCAGAATTTCCGGGTTGTTACATATCCTTTTTATTTGCAATCCTTGTTGCAAATAAAATTAGAAATAAAAAAGTTACAATTTTTATTTACATCCCTCGATGTAAATAAACATAAAAAGTTGAATCTTTATTTGGATTCTCTTTTGCAAATAAAGCATGAAATAAGATGTTATAATTTTATTTACATTCTCTATTGCAAATAAAACATGAAATCAAAAAGTACATTTTTATCTGCACTTTAGTGGTTATAAAAATGATAAGATTAAATGATTACATTTTTAATGTGATATAAAGATTTCATTTTATACAATGTAAAAAGAATATCATTTTATGTAAAATGAAAAGATCATACTTCATGGTAGGTGAGTCAACATCAGAATTCACATTCTTAATGCAAATGAACCAATAGAAAGTATTCATTGTTTTGATAAGTTATGTTAACATGAGAACTTACATTGTTCTCATATATGAACTGATTCATCATTATATATATATATGTTTACGATGCTGAAATGTTACACTTCCATTTACGAGTCGTCCGACTTGTTTATGTGATTGGGTCGATAATTTTTACACATCGCCCAAGTGCACAAATAATTTATTATTTGATTGTTTGGATGAAACCCCACACGGGTGTTGGGATGATTTTTGATCTGCACTACTCCCAACATTTAGTGTAGAATCCACTTTGGTTGTTATTTGGATGTTTGATAATTATTCATCATGATTGTTGATTTCATGCAATATATGGGTGTTGATTGAGTCACATTCCAATAAAGAATATAGTTTAGAAAAAGAATATATTTTGGAAAAATATATTTTTACTGAAATAAACTAGTTATTAACCAAAGTAAATCAGTAAAAATTTAGATTTAATGAAGTTTTACAATTTGCTCATATTTAATTGAAGAAATTAAATAAATTGGATTTTGGGTTTGTCGTGAATAGTGTCTTAAATAACACTGTTCTTAAACCCCGTATGGAAGGAAAAATCTTTTAACTAAGATTATTAAAGTTTTCAACTATATTTAGTAATTGGAATAAGATGAAATGTGATTTGGGTTTATTGTGAACTGTGTTTTTAAGTGACATGTGTTCTTTAACCCAACTGACAGTGAAAATATGATTTGGGAATTTATAAATCTTTTATTAAGATTTAAATGGGAATTTTCCAAAAGTAAAGTTTTCCAATTTAATATATTAAATTGGAATTGAATAGAATTCGAATTAATTATAACCGAGATAAGCTTCTGTAGAAGAAGACCGATACTACATATGGAATTTAAGAGGACTTGCCGTTATTCCATCTATATTATTGGTTGGATACAGAAATTTATAACGATTATATATCGATTTGATTTCTGTGAAGATTCCATATTTTATGGAAGACGATTTTGGGTTTACCGTGAACTATATTTTTAAATGACATTAGTTCTTTAACCCAGTTAAGAATAAGATTTATCTCTTAAATCTAAAGAATCATTTAATAATGATTTTTTTATATTTAAAACCAAATGGTGTTTTGAATAAATCTTTAAAAGAAAGATTTAAGAGTAAATATAAAGAATTTATCTTTTATAGAATAATTTGAATATTTTATTAAAAGAATATTCTGAATTGGAATGAGGCATTGGATGTGTTTTTATAGTACTCGATTTTTAATTATAAAAATACGAGAGTTATTCGGAAAGACCAGGTTTAACCCATTCTGAATAATCTCTACGACGATGAAGAGTCGAAGATGAAGACGGTGGTTGAAGACCGAAGATCTTCACATCGAATGGATGTGTTGCTACAGAGACCCTGATGGGAGTAGCTGCCTTGAAGGGTTTCAGTGGTGGCCGTCCGGACTATTGTTGATTGTTCAGATTTGGTTTTCGCTTAGACCCAGAGCATAAGCTAATAAATGGATGCGTGTCTGACATTGGATCGTTCCGTGTGAATTAAATCGATTTCTGTTAATATATGTCTGTTTGGTGGTGGAGGATTTATTCCCTACTTAACACCCTGGTATATATTAATAGTGATTGATCGCATGGTGTGAATTTTCAATGTGGCACGCCAAGATGCAAATGATCAAGGCTTTTGTTGAAAAGCAGAGCCTTGTGGGATGATCAAAGCATAGCCTATTACGGCATAGCTTTGTGTATATCGTGACTTCGCGAGCCTCACACCCCGGTATGAGTCAAAAACGGGATATGGATCGTATGGAGTGCACACGTTTCTTTCTAGCTAGGGGTAGTGTCAGTGCTTTAACACGGCCTGGCATTTTACTTATGTGGATGATGGATTTTGAGGCGTCTCGGATTTTTATAGGCCGATAGTGGTCATATTATAGGTTCAAAGGAACCGGGAAACGTGTGTTCAGGCATAACCAATCCACTACCGATAGGCGGGGACCGGCCCTACCGCATCCAAGGGTTCACTGCGAGGGATCCTGAGGCATTTGCTAGAGTGTCTTGAATCGGAGAGGAGCTTGCCCCTAGCCTCGACTCATGATGGAAATCCAATTTCCAATACGACCTTGCGGTTTTGATTGTAGAACTAGTATGGCGACATAGTAGGATGGGGTACTATGCCGTCTATGATTAATACATTATGATTGAAATTGTTTTTGAAATATATATATCCATAGATATACACACTAATATTAAATCCGTTTTAGCGTATCAAGCATCTTTTGACCATTATAAGGTAAAACCCTATCCTCCGGTTTGCGTTGCATTGTGTGATGGGACTTGGGTCTTATAATGGTTTCATTTTTCTAAAAAGCATTGCGTTGTTTTAACGTTTTACTTTATTTTATGCACTGGCAATCCAATGGAGTAAACCCGTTCCGCATTAGCGGCGTGGTCCTGTGATTAGCCATATTAATTAGATAAGTTAAGTTAGATTTCTCATACCAGTCCCATGACTGACCTGTAGTTTGTTTCACTGGCAAACTCGGGTGCCCTTATTTTCCATACGGGCAGTCGAGTAGCTTTTTGCAGATATATTTACAGGATCCTAGCTTACAGGTGAAGCGGTATTCGGAAAGCTCTGTATCCGTGTATTCCTTTTAGTTGTATATTTGTAATATCTTTCCGCTGCTATTTCAATGTAATTTAAAACTCTGATATTATTGTATTTCTATTATGTAATAAGTATTCATACTCTGCTATATTCTTATACTCTGATGTAATTGTTGTAATCAGCGATAAAATGTTCTTCAGTTTATGTTCTGATGTGTGTCGTTCTCAAAGCAATCCAGTCTTTCCTTTACTGGGAAGTTTGGGTCGTTTCAGTTGGTATCAGAGCTTTGGTTTACAGAGCTCGAGAACAAGACACATTAGAACCGAACGAAAGAATTCATCAGAGATTGGATTAGTAATATCCAATAAGAATAACTCGTTAGAGATGGGATCAGTAGCATCCTAGAACGAGTGTGAAGAGTATTATTTTCTTTAAAAATAAAGGTAAAAACAAATTTAGTTTTGAAAATTTTATCTAAAATATGTATTTGAGTATATTATTATTTTATTGTGGACAATCGAGTATATAAAGGTTTTGAATATACGAGTAATTAACGGATATTCGAAGTTTTAATATACTAGATAGATATAGAATCACACTCTAGTTGCCCGGAGACAATTCTGATGATCGGTGCACCATCACCAGTATTTATGTTCGAGTATCGATAGTGGGATTTCTATACATTTCCATTGACTGGTATGAGAAGCAAAACCTAGTTAGGACACATTGCTGTGATTTGCACTAAAAATATGATTTTTGATTATATATATAAAAGTGTAGATATATTTGAAAAGTTAATCACCTAATTGATTGCTGGTTGTGATGTTTGATAATTAGTTTCACTAATTAAAATATTAGAGTGATAATTAATTAAAACCAATAAATAAAATTTAGTTGAGTTGGTTAATTAAACAACTTTTAGCTACGTTCCTTTTCGAGGACGAAAAGATTTTAAGTGGGGGCGATTGTAACGACCCGGAATTTTGGGGCCATTTTTTTTATTATTTTAGAAATTTTAAGGGAATTTTAATATTTAAAATAATTAATTTTAAATAGGAATGACTAAAATTTTATTTTAAAACGAATAAATTTAATTTAATTATAAAAGGAGTTTAAAATAGCGTTGCAGTTTGAAATTTTGAATTTGAACTTTGACTGAATGTACATGATTCAAAATAAATCAGAATTGAATGAAACCAGAAATATTTAAATCTGTTTAATCATATCTTTCCAACGAATCTGAAAAACTGAAATTTTGTTTTAAAAATCAAAAGTTATGTCCAGTTTAAAATCTAGAAAAGTCGATGTAGAATTTATATATATTTTAATATAATGTATAGCCCTTAAAAATAGCCATTTTACGAACGTCCTCTATTTTCGACGAAACCACTTTTGTTGGAACCAGAATGTCAAATTGTTGTTAAGTTTAATTTTCCAGAATTTTTCGAATCAATATGTGAGCGTGGCAAAGGAAAACGTGTTTTGACAGTTTCGGTCAAATTTAATCGACTGAAAAATAGCCATTTTTCAAACAGTCTCAATATTCGACGAAATTAGTCTTGTTAGAACCGTATCGTCAAAACGTAACTAGAAATAATTTTTCTGGAATTTTTAAAGGTCGTATGTGGCCCCGGTAATTTAAAATGTACGTTTGAATTTAATAATTAAATGGTTTATAATTTAATTTAAAGGAAAACATATCGTAACAGCCGAACTGGGTTACGAAACATATTCCATTGTGTTCGGGACGGGGGTTATTAGCTGGGGTGACACTTGTTGGGTTCGATTTAGAGTTGATAGCAACGAACCATTATTTTTCAAGTTAAAGGAATTAAATAATATAAATTATACACGTATAAATACACGTATTTTACCGTAGCCCTAAACCTAATATTTTGTACAGCCGCCACCCTAAATCCTCAATGGCCGATTTGCTCCCTCCTTCTTCCCCCTCTTTCTCCCCATCCGCGCCTCCGTGATTAAAACATCCGATCAGAAAATGTTAAGCACTTCGAGATGAGTGAAATCAACGGCTGTGATGAATTAATTCGACCTGAGGTGGCCAGAAGTTAAGCTCGAAGTTGTTGCGTTCCCGAGCGTTTTCCGCGGCCTCTGGTGGTGCGAGCGGGCCCCTGCTCCTGGCGGTGGGCGGCGGCGGTGAGGTCTTCGACGTGGTAGCACTTGATCTTGGTCCGACGAAGTATGGAGATGGCAAAGTCAATACCTAGTTGCGTGTTATTGGGTTTGTAGGGATTGGGGAAGACGATGAGTATCAGAAAACAACGGCCTCTTGTTTGATTAGCCAATGTAATTAATTCTATAATTAAATTAATTAAGGAATTTAAATTGTGTTATCTTCAAATGATCATATCTTTTGCAAATGAAATCAGAAATTGATGAAATCCGTCGCATTGGATTCACAACGAAAAACTCTACATCATGGAACTGGCTAGGACCATTTCCGAGCAGATATAATTTTGGCCAACTCTCGAACCTGATTTATTCAGAACTGAACTGACGGTGAGAAATCCTCTTACTTTTTCTTTTATAAAATTAAAATTTTCTTAATCATGAAATGTATCTTGAGTTGATGTTGTTCTGTGGATTCTCATATGTGATTTGATCGATGGTTGTTGTGTTATTAGATTTGTTAATTAACGATTGTGTTAATTAGAAAAATAGTGAAACCAAACCATCTGTTGAGTTATTGGATTTGTAAATTATCATTTTGTGATTTGTCGACTCAAATGTTAACAATGGTGTTGATTAGAAAGATAGTCAAAACAAAAATTATCATTTATGTTAAATTTGAATTGACAACATATAATTGTTATTTATGGTTTAATTAGAACGGACATGTCATCCTTGCTTAAGTAGAATCGATGAAATATGAATGTCATCTTGGTTTAATTAGAATTCAAAGAAAAATGTTAACATATGAAAAATATTTTTATATGTCATTAGAATAATTAAAAATATTAAATTAGAAATGAACATTTTTGTGTCATTAAAAAGATTAAATTAGAAATGAACATTTTTGTGTCATTAAAAAGATTAAATTAGAAATGAACATTTTTGTGTCATTAAAAAGATTAAATTAGAAATGAATATTTTTGTGTCATTAAAAAGATTAAATTAGAAATGAACATTTCTGTGTCATTAAAAAGATTAAATTAGAAATGAACATTTCTGTGTCATTAAAAAGATTAAATTAGAAATGAACATTTTTGTGTCATTAAAAATGTAACAACCCGGAAATGCGAGCCAGTTTAAAAATTTTATTTTGGCAATTTTAGTGAAGTTTGAACATTTAAAATGAATTATTTTAAATAATATCGACGAAAATTTATTTTGAATATAATTCGGACGTATATATTTATATACGTCGTCGTTAGAATATAAATAATTATATATAATCATAAAAGGAACTGAAAATGGCGCGGTAGTTCGATAATTCGATTTCAAAATTCAAATGAATGTACCGGGTGCAAAATAAACCGGATTTTAGTGAAACCAAAAATAATTGAATCTATTTGAAAATATCTTTCCAATGAATACGAAAAATTGAAACTTCATAGCGGGAATCAAAAGATATGTCCAGTTGAAAATTCTGAAGAGTCGCTATGGAATTCAGGCCCTTAAAAATGGAAATTTTGCAAACGACCTCGGATTTCGACGAAACCACTTTTGTTGGGTCCGTGATGTCAAAATATTGCTAGGTTTCAAATTTCATAATTTTTCGAATCAATATGTGAGCGTGGCAGAGGAAAATGCATTTCACCATTTTCAGTAGATTTTAATCGACTGGAAAATGGCCATTTTTCCAACGGTCTCAGAATTTGACGAAACTAGTTTTGTTAGGACCGTATAGTCAATACGAAGCTAGAAAATATTTTTCGGGAATTTTTCGAGTTCGTATGTGACCCCAGTAAATTGAAATGCGCGTTCAAATTCAATATATAGAGTTATATGTTGATTTTGACGAAAGCTGATCATAACGATCGAATCAGCTTACGATACATATCCCATTGTGTTCGGAATGGGGGTAATTAGCTATGGACGACAGGCGGTGGGCCTCGTTTCGAGGTCGAAATAAAAAGTCAACTTTTTGAATTAAAATAATATAAAAATAATGCACCCTCTCTCCCCTTATCTCCTCTCAGCGCCCCCCCCCCCGTATCATTTCAAAACTGAAATCAAAATTAAAAAAAAGAAAAGAAAAAAAAACAAATCGCTCCACCAGTGACGGAAACCGCCGCCCCTCGTCGATCTCTCCCCCCTCACCTCGCCTGCCGCCTCCCCCATCTTCTTCCTCCTCTCCAATCGTTCACTGCACGCACCCCCCTGCCGACTTCACCGCGCCGCCCACCCTCCGACTGCCATCGCTCCACCGACCCTGCCCACCGCCACCTCCTCCATTCTCTTCCTCCTCTCTTCTGCGAAACCAAACCCCCCCAAAGCCCCTGATGAGTCCGGTTACCCCCCCCCCCCCTGGCCGATGCAGCCCCTTCCTCCAATTGATCGAGCCCACAACCCAAACCAGTCACCCGCGAGCAAGAAGCCCCCTCCTCCTTCCTATGGATGTAAGCTTTTATTTTCGTTTTTATTTAGCATTTAAAATCTGATTTTACAGTATAAAATTCTGAATTTTATTTGAATCAAAGATCGGATTTTTAATAGATAAAAGGAGATACTTTTATAATATAGAAAGGTTAAAAATATAATTTTTATATTATAGAAAGGCTAAAAATATTATCTTTATGTAGTAGGGATAATAAAAATATAATTTTTATATAATATAGATAATAAAAATTCGATCTTTATTATGTAGGACATATAAAAATATGGTTTTTATTAAAGTAGAAATATAAAAATATAATTTTTATATAGTTATGATAATAAAGGCGAAATCTTTATATAAATAAAGGCGAAATCTTTATATTTAAAAAGGCGAAATCTTTATATAGAGAATAGCATGATAAAAATATAATCTTTATTATATGAACACCGTTATAAAAATAAATTTTTATCTATATAGTAGTGGTGTAAAAATAGAATTTTTATCTATATAGTAGCGGTGTAAAAATATAATTTTTATCTATATAGTAGCGATGTAAAAATATAATTTTTATCTATATAGTAGCGATGTAAAAATATAATTTTTTTTATGTTATGTTACAATTATTTCCGATCTAATGGCGACCTCTTGGCGATCTCCTTTCGAAAATTCAAAACACGCTTTTTCTTCTCTGAAATCGTCTTTCTCCTCACAAATCTCTTCTTTACACGTTGACCAAGATGAAAACGTTAAAAACGTTTCTGCTAATCCATCTTTTAAGGATATTCTGCTCAGGCCAGCTGTAAAGCGAAACCCAGATCCGATTTTTTTAAACAATAAAAGGCCTTTGTCAAAACCGTCTCCTCGCATTCTCCACAGCTATAATGAAAATCTCAATAACATCAAATCAAAAAATGGCTGCTTCAGATGTGGATCGACAGATCACTGGGCGCGATCATGTCGAAATCCAGTTATTTGTTTTAAATGTCATAAAACGGGGCATAAGGGTTTCAATTGCAAATCCAATCGTTCTCCACCCCCAAAAATGGCAGAAAGATCCCGAAAACAAATCTCTGCTAATCGCTACCAAAATTCTTTCGATTGGGCTCGATCGATGGTAATTATCTCCATTGTGAGTGGATCTTTCTCTATACGTCAGATCGAGGAGATTTTGAAGGCCAGGTATGGCCGTCGTGCCCCATCCTGGGACTGGAACGTCAAGAGAATGGGAGATGTCTTTGTTGTTCGTTTCCCGCCGCACCTGCTGACAGTTAACTTC